>OY288110.1:26382223-27864272 GCA_958431115.1 Syrphus vitripennis
TGTATCTGTATAGCCAGCGGCATTTCACCCTTAACTCGCTATAAACAAAGGTTAATTGTATCTGGTGTTTTGACTTTTCTATATTTGATAATATCATTTTTTGGTCCTTCGAGCTGGATGAATTTTTTTTTGTCAAGGAAGTCATATAAGGATGATGATAAAATTTTTATCACCAAAATACCAAAATAGATTCCTTGTTCACGTGGTGATAAATAAATAAAAACAACAACAACAAAAAAAAAAGATACGGTTGTCAAACTTTCTTATTTACGGACAAGAAATACGATGCGAAGGTAGAGAATGACGGCGACGATATTAATGAGAGCATATAGCGTGAGGTAATTAAAAATTCAAACTCAACAAGAAATGATAAAAAAGCTTCAGTGCTGCTTGTGTCAGTGCCAGTTGAGCTATTGAAATGACTTTGAGAGCTAATAAATTACTTTTTAAGGGCAAAGGACTTTTTAATATGTTTTGGGACTTTAATGAAAAATCGATAAATACCTTATACAAATGAAAATAAACAACATGTACAATCTTAAGGTGATTTTTTCATTCTAATTATAGGAGTAACAGTAGGTTAGGAAAAGGTTTAAAAGGAATTTTATCCCAAGAGACTGACAATATCGTTATTGAGACTCGTTAAGGCTTTGATATATTCTTTTACTTAAAAGAAGTCTTAAAAAGAGTTGTAAAAGAAGGGTATTTAAAAACAATTTGGAAACAATTAAATTATATGGTTTTGAGTAGATACATTTGAAAATAATATATTATTTAAAATTACAGTGGTGGTCCAGTATAACGAATGCCTATACGAATGAATGTATAACGAATGATCGATATTACGGCCCTGCTTTTTTTTAAATGTAGAATTTGATTTTTAGAATCTTTCAAGCAAGGAAATTGGGAGAAGCAGAAAGACAGCGTTGCCATAACCAAAAAATATTAATAAATATGCATAAAGACTCCATAAGCTCTCCGCAAAAAAAAAATTGAGGAAGGGTTGCCCCGACACTTTAGATGCCACCCCATTCGACATAGTACTATGTTTTTCATATACAAAGGTCGTACGTGGATCGTGGATGTTAACAGTTCCCCCGTTGCTATGCACAAAAGTGTAACAGATTTTTAGTCTCATTTTTTGTTGTTTTAGGTTTTTTTTTGGCGTCTGGTATATTTTACATGGTTTCTCAGTTTAATGCTGAATAAGAAAGTTCTGCAAGATGTCGTCGTGCAAACGTCTTACAATGGAAGCAAAAATTAAAATAATTGACGAATATAAAAGAGTAGTTTGTATGAAAAAAAAACTTCGATATAACAAACGAATTTTCGATATACTGGACCACCACTGTACTTAGTATTTTTTTAGAGGTATAGTCATCAAGTGAACATTTTTGTGGATTTTTTAGTGCTTTTTTGAAGAGTTGTTATTTGGAAAATTGTCGGTATTGAGATGAGTCAAAAAGTATTCTTATAAAAAATAGCAATAGCCAAAAATTTTATTTTAAATATATGAAACTGTAGAACTGCTTACCTTAATTTGACAGTTTTTTTGTTGTCCTAGAATTTTTTTTTGTTGGAAATTTTTGATATTGAAAGACAAAACGCCACTTCGTCTTTTGTAAAAAAAAATATCTTAACACATATTCAAAAGAAAATTATAATTTTTTCCAATTTTTTTTTCCTGCCCACTTTTATATGCCCCCCCCCCCCTAATTTACCAAAATCTAATTTACGTATTTTTTTCAGACATTTACATTCAGGTTAACAATTATATAATGAAACCCCTCGAGGAATACATGTTGTTCACAAAATCCGGAGCTGATAATATAACAGTTATAAATTTCCAAGGAGTACGCAGTGCCCAATGTGCTGCTCAATTCGAACACATTCCAGAACCAAGACCACAGGAACCTATTCTGAACATAACAATGGTAAGTCTTCTAACAACAAAATTTCAATTCCTCATTTTAAAATCTTTCACATCCATAAGGTTTCTGGCCAAAATTGGGTAGAAGAAGCTCCTGTCCGAGTGCCATATGTTGCCAAACATATTGATGTCTCAACCAAAGAAGAACAAACACAAGTTGTCTTCATAACTCTGATAGCCCTTTTTGTTATAATTGTCATTTGTTGCCTGTTGGAAGTGTATCGTAGTCATCTTGAGTATAAGAAACGTATTGAACGTGAAACTGATGAGGATATAATCTGGTCAAAGGAACAAGCAACAAAAATGCAACAATCTCCTGGCAATCAAACGAAAACTTTCAACTATAAGCCGGTAAGTGACGTGATTGAATGATATTTTCTCATAACTGACAAACTTTGTTTTCCAAAAATCTACAGCTTCCACAGACAGAACAACGAAAAGCATCAACCGGTGCTCCATTGGTTGGAATTTTGAAAAATGGAACAACCGGTGGCCAGCCAAAGCCAACTGAAAATACCAACGGAACACTGCCTCGAGAAAAAGAAGTTAACATCACACCTCCTGCTAAAATCGAAGAAGTTGATGAGGAAGTGGAACATCAAGCAGCCAAGAAACCAGAACCAAATGAGATCAATCAAACATCACCACCAACTGAAACAAGCAAAGATCCCGAATCTCTTACCGACAAGAAGCCCGAAGAAGTGAAGAAAGATGACAAGCCTAAAGGTCCACTGATACCTGGGGTAAGGGGTACGTTTTTAAATCATTGAAATTCAAAAATTCCCAAATTTCTGATTCCTATTAATTTCTCAAATTTCTGATTATAAACAGATAGCCAGTTAATGGACGCAGAACTTAAGTGGGATCCACTGCCTGAGAATTCAAATGAAGAACCACTTTTAGATGGAAGTGTAACCAATTCAATAGCTGGTGATTCAGATTCTGATACTAGTGAATCGCCGACAAGGACGACGACGACGGCGGCATCAGCTACAAAAACATCACAGAATCCGGTAAGCAACAACAATCTCCAAAGCTTAGCTCCAAAATGCTCGATTAGTGAAGTTAACCTGCTTCTCCTAAACTTTGAATAAAGTCTTGTGATTGCCATTATTATTAACTAACATTTTTTTGAATGAATATATTTATGATAATTTTTAGTCATTTTTTTGTATGAATTTTTTTTCGTGTAAATATTTTTCTTTTTTGTATAATATTCGTTTTACATAAATTCATTAACAAAGAATTGTGCACGCTCATTTCAAGATGTCCATTTCAAAGCAGTGTTTTTGTACAAAATATTCAAAAAATATATTTTATTTTGGAAAACGTTTAGAAAAATTTAGTTCCTGAGAAACTTGAATTACACTGTGTTACAGTGTTACAATGAAAAATTAGTTTTAGAGTAAAAAGTTGAAAACTTTCAAAGAACCTCGAAATAGTCAGAAACTGATTTTCAAAAATTATACACATAATAAAGTAACGTCAACGTAAAGGTTAATTTTTCCTCTTTTTGAACCCGTATAAAATTTAAGATTGGTCAAAAATTGACTTAGTAAAAAATAGTTGAAACCGATTAAAAATTAGTTTTGTTTTTGAAAATGAGTTGAGATTTTTAAATTCTATACATTTTTCAAATAATAAAATTTGATGAATTCGGCTTGGATACAGTTTTGAATTAACGAATAAATTTTCTAAAAAATTAATTGATTTTATGAATTTTTGAACAATAAAAACTGTTTTTTTTTCGAAACACTAAAAATAATCAAAAATTTTAACTCGATATTTTAACCACACTTGATATTAATTTTTTTAATGTCACTCGAAATTTTGCTGTTTAATATTATTTCCCTCAAAATCATTTTATTTTATAAAAAAAAATTTAAACTGAGTTTTTGAGAGTTCATCCCAAAATATCAAAGATTTCATTTTTACTAAAAAACGATCTAAAAATTTATTTATTGATTGAAAAAAAAACATAACATAATTTATACCAAGGTTTTTTTTAAATAAATCAGCCAAGAAGAAGATTGGCTGACTTTCTTGGACTTGTACAAGTTTTGATTTAGAAAATTTGGCATTTCGTTAAATAATTTGTTTACTTTGAAATTCAATATGTGTATTGAAAAAGTACGTTTAAATTTAATTTTTGAAATTCGCTGCATTTAATATTATGGAAAAGTAATTTTTTTTAGAAACCCTGCAATATCTAAAATACTTTCGATACCAAAACCTTAACTGTTTTGAAATGGACTGCAATACTTATTTGCCTCTATCTACCTCTTAGTTTTTTGTACTAAATTGTTTATAATGTTTTGTTATTATACTTGCATACATTATTTCGTTTTCGTAAGTCTCTTGCTCTTAAATGTAATAAATTATTTGTTTATGTATTTTCTATTAAATAAATGAAAAACAAATGTGTTTCGTTACCTAAATATCCCTTTGTTTTGTTTGTCTTAAAATAAAAAAAAAGTTAAATGAGATTGAATGAAACAATGAATTCAATTCAAAATTGCAGATTAAATGATACTCGTGAAGAATGGTAATTGTAAAATTATACAAATTTTTTTTTTTATGTAGTTAAGTCAAAGTAAAATTTATTTCAATTCGATTTATATAGGTAGGTACTTATACAAAAACCGCCATTTCATTATAATATTTTGTTAATGATTCAAGTGGGAATAATTATATATATATAACTCTTTGACTATGTTGAGTGTAAATTCTACTAAAATCTCCACAAACAACAAAAGTTTAATATTATATAAAACATCACTACTCAAAACTGATTGAAACTGAGTTAGAACTTTACAATTTACACATTTTTATCACAAAAGGTTTAACAGAATTTCAGTACGAAGCATGGTTAAATTTCAAGATAATGTAATGGTCAAATGCAATGAAATGTTCAAGAAGAAACGAGATTCGCAAAACAAAAAGTTGTGTAAGTTAAAACTAGAACAAAAAGAAAATAATAAATCAACCTTGATTAGCAATAATAAACCCAAACATGTGGATTATTTAATTGTCAACTTATCTACCGAAGTTTTACAACAACAAATTGATGTTTTGAACAGAGGACTGAATTACACTCCAAATCCATTGCATTTACCCATTATTGAGTCTATAGTTGATTTAGAGACTTGCATAAAGTACAAACATCAACAAGTTAAAGATAAAATAAGGGATTTTACCAAACCTACTATCCGAGATGCTAAGTCGAAGTTCAAATTGTGAAGCAAAATCTACAAAAATTCATGAGATAATTCGTGAATTGAAACAAAAAGATGTTTTCTACATTAAGGCCGACAAAGGAAACAAGCTAATTATTATGCAGAAACAGGACTATGATGCTAGAGTTACAAATTCATTACTGGCAGATAACATACAATTATTATCCAAAACACCTGCCAAGAATGATTCGTGACTCAAAAGAAATCATAAAAAACATACATACAGTTTTTGGAGTACCAAAATGGAAACTGAACACTTCAAATTCAGATGTCCCAAAACTGTATGCACTACCAAAAGTACATAAACCAGGCAATAAAATGCGACATATGGTCTCAAACATCAACTCAACTTAAGTTAAAATAGCCAAATGGTTAGTAGAAGAACTAAAGAACTACCCTATTAATAGCCTTTCATTTAAAAACTCATCCGACTTTGTTGAAAAATCTAAAGATATTCAAATAAACGACGATGAAAACATGATCTCGTCTGACGTTGAAGCATTGTTTCCTAGTGTTCCAATCCTAGATGCAATAACTGCACTAAAAACACATTTTAGACACCCACACAATTGATGATGACAAAAACTTCTATCCATAAATTCCAGATATGCATGTCAAACAATTTTTCTAGTTCAGAGGGCAATTTTACAATATTAATACTGGCACGAGCGTAGGAAATCCGCTCTGTCACCTTTAAATGCTGAAATTTTCATGTCTTTACAAAATTACTTAAAAAAAATATATATAATTATTATATGTATGTATATATTGATTTTTGGAACTATTCATAGGCATTGTATCAATTTTCGTTTCAATTATTAAAGAGTTTTTACGCTATAAGAATCTCATTTAAAAAGAAAAAAAATTAATTTATAAAAAAAACTTTTTGAAACCACTTTAGCAGTTTAACTTTTTTTAAAAAACTAACTAAGTATGCAACCTAGAACGATGACGATGCAAAACGAAAAATCTTAATTACTAAAATATTTAAGAAAATTAAATCATAAACCGAAAAACTTCGGTTGTCTTTTCTACCTCAGAACCTTTGAAAAATTATCAACAATCTTTCAGCAACGGTTTTTCTGAAGGAGAAATTGTGGGAATTCGGAGATGCACAAAACAAAATAATCGCCAGATAGCGTTCATTCAAAACGTAATGTCATTTCAGAGCTCATTAATATTTGAATTTTACTTATAATCATATTTCTCAAAATATGTCTGATAAGGTTAACAAAGTTTAGTCTTATACAGCAACGTTGTCAAACATCTTTGAAAATACCTATTTCGATAACTCGATAACTGAAGTTTACAAATATCGAAAAACTTTGTTCATCCGCATTTTTAAATTTATTTTTAAAAATGAAAATTTTACAATCCATGGACTTGGAAATAATTAATAGTCAAGACATTAAACATTTCCGCATGATATAATATTTTGTTTTTTTTATTAAGAGCTACAGAAGTCAATTTAAATTCAAAAGAGATTAATTTTAATGCGCATTGTAATTGAAATGCTTTGTTATTATACTTTGTTTAAATAATATACCATACATTTTCATGGTCCGCCCTTACAGCATCAATTATAATTAAATTCATTTTTCCAAAAGAAATGATCAACTTTTGAATCACCTAATTGAAAAAAATATTCCTTCCAGCCTTAGCCTTTCATAACCTCCAATTATGTGTATCCCTTTTCCAGTTCATGCATACCACCTACCAAATCATTTCACAATTAGTGAATGAATTTTGTTTAAATAATTAGCATTCAAACCAAATAAAAATACATACAGTAAAAAAAAAAAAAACTCTTCAACTCCCACATACGCTCTATTAGCCTTTTTTGCCGCAACAAATTAATGAACTTGCCCCAAGTAATTCCCCTTCCCTTAGATGATTTATGTATAATGTTACCCTCAAAAAAGTTGGTTTTCAAAAAAAATATAAATATATAAAAAAAAAATAAATACCACACTCTCAGTGAAATAAGGTGAAAGGTATTCGCCTTAACCACATTACCATTACCACACTCGTATTCCCTCAATTTTGCCTCATTAGATCGTGTGGTTAGCACTCTGTTGTATTGGATGTAGGAGTTTCAACAGTCAAAACTCTCTAACTCACAAAAATTGATAAAAAAGATTTAAAAAAAAAAAAACAGAATTCTGGGAACAAAAATTTCGAACAATCAAGAAAAATCAAGAAAATTATTATTATAATTAATATTGTGACTCCTGATAGGGTAAGGTTAGGTTGACGTATAGCTGTCAGCATAAACTGACACACTTAAACAAGGACTGGCATATTGTGATACCACATGAATCTAGAGATTTTCTACCTACTCTTTGAACCATTTGGAGCTTCTTATGAAGGTAGAGAATGACTGGGATCGTTAAAAAAGTATTCTCCTAAGTGGAGCCTACGTCTTTGGGAAAAAGTAGAGCATGTACGGAGAAGATGAGTATTTGTTTCTTCCTCCTATTCATCCATGCAGCTTCTGCAGAAGTCGTCAGAGAAAACACCCAGCCTTGCTGCGTGCTTAATTAGACAGTGTCCTGTAATGACACCTTTTACGGAATTAATATGCGAACTATTTAGGGACAGCAAGCATCTAGATCACCTCAGATTTATCAGTGCCCAGATCTGCTTTATTGCCACACCTAAGGTTGTCACCCTAATGGCATCTTGCACTAGCATGAGTTTGCATGTAGCGATAAGTAACCAATACTTTCCATAAATAGTTCCATTTCTAGAGAGTTCATCAGCCTTACAGTTTCCTTTTATATTTTTGTGGCTCGGCACCCAAGAAAGGTGTATGTTAAACTGCTGCGCGATCTCCGTGAGAGATGATCGGCAGTTGAAGGCTGTCAATGAGTTTGTGGAGACAGAATGAAGAGACTTAATGGCAGCTTGGCTGTCAAAGAAAAAGCGGATATCAGAAGTTGGTATCACGTTTTCTTTAAGCCAAGACAGATCTTCTTTGATTGCTAGTACATCGCTAGTACACCCCACAACCCACCCGTCATCAGTTTTTGATCCATCAGTATAAAAACGAACGCAAACATCTTCAAGAAACGTCATGTCCTCCCACTCTTATCCGGAAGGTATTGACATCTGAAAGTTCTTGTCAAATTGAAGTCTCGGAAGTCGGAATGGAGTAGTCGATGTACCTAGGTATTTTTCCTCGTAAGTTCAAAATAACATAGTGGCCAATTTCGTTGTTTATTCAGTGTGAGGAAGCTTTGAGACGGATGCCACTACTCCCTGATAGGGAGTGTAGATCTTATTTATTTCTTATTTTTTTAGTCTTCGGCGAAGTTTGGATTGTTCTTCTTTAGATTGCTAGATTATTTTACATTAAATGCAAACATACATTCAATTAAACATACATTGAATTTATTAATCTCTGATAGAATAAGATCCCAGGGTCAGCAGACAAACGTTATTTTATCACAGTGAGGCCTAAAGTCAGTCAGCTTTAAGCTGCAAATACAATTGGTTCCATTCGCCCATTTTAAAGTATCAAAGCTGATTTATATAAATCTTCTGCGGACAACTATTTAACAATATTTCAAAACCACGCGGACAACTAGAGTGGGGTCAGATGACTAAAACCATTGCACTTTGACAGTTTTATGTGTCTGAATAATGGAAGACCCACTGTCACCCTTTTCGTTTAAATTGGAAAAAATAAGAAAATAATACTGAAATTCAAAATTGTTTCAATTGTTTCTTTAGTTATGGGCCTGGATGGCCTGGATGATACCTATTTTTATTACCTTTGAAAGAATATTATGCAAATGAACAAGTGCGCCACTTGGCTACGGCCCTGGATAACATTTGTCTACTAGATCAACTTTTAAAGTAAAATAATGTCATAGTATCAAATTTCATCAAAATTGTTAGAGCCGTATTAGAGAAATAAGGAGGCGTGGCACTAGACGGATTTTTTCTCTATTATAGAATAAGCCCTGAAAATTTCAGCTAAATCATTTTTGAGTCATTTCTGAGAAAAAGTGTGGTTCCCACAAAAAAAAACAATAAGAAGTAGTCGTTGAGTGTGTGGGCTTTATTAAAAATAATTCAAAAATTTTTTTACTCATTCATAAGAACAAAATATCAGAATTTCATCAAAATCATTGATCACTTGTATTCATTTTATCATTTCGATAAATTCACCAAATTTGATTAAAACTATTCTACACCCACAAATTTTCAATAAAATAAAATAATAATTCAAACTTCCCTCAATGAGAGATCTTACTGTATTTATTTAACTTAAGTCTGCGTTTATGTGTGAAAAAAAAGGATTATTTTCATTTAAAAGTATATGTACGACCGTATGAATTGTTTGCAGGTACATACATACTCGTATATATGATGTGGTATCAACATCAAGTTTGAAAAACTGATTTCAACTTTAGATCTCATTAAGACGGTGAAAATTTCAAAAAGAAAATTTAAAACTTTTGATGAGGAACGCTCACTTCTCTCAGAATGGCAAAGAACTTTACTTGAAACGGGTAGGATAATATAAATGCGGAATTTGTAGACAAAAAAGGAATTTATGATGGAAAAAAAGAAACGAGATTCTATTTATGTGATATTGCATGTCTGATGTTTAAGAAAAGGACACAATGACGTAAAATGTTTTCAAAGTTTTCGAATTAAGAAAAGGGCGTCATGAAAATATGCGTTTGTCAGTATATGTAGATATATCGTTGTTAATACAGCGCTGCGGGATTCGGGATTTTATTGAGTTAATTTCTACAATATGAATTGTTCTTAGTTTCAAAAAAGGAAAAGATAACAAATTTTTTTTTTGGTATGGTTTGTGTTCCGATCATTTCTAGTGACACCTGATAATTAGTGTCAACCGCTCAAAACAGCAAAAATAAAAACTTGATAGCAACCGAAGAGTTTCAAACCGGACGTTTCAAAACTTTACGTTATTAAGTATTTTTTTCTGTTCTTAATAAAGGGTGTCCCAACAAGAACGCAAGATATAAATTTTAAATAAAACGCTTCAGTTCCTGAATCCTGAGTCCATTGAACTTTGTATGCATGAAGATGCAAATCTTTCGTTAAAATTCGCTGCTGAGCTCGGTGTCGAATTGAGGTGGATGGAGTTTGAGCGACATCATCACGTACTGCTGCGATATTTTCGGTCGATCGACCTGGTCGAAGGCGCGTTGTTGTCTTTACATCAGTGACAGACTCAGTTTCAGCAAATTTTTCCATTAATCGCTTTACAGTTGACTCTTTTGGAGCATTATTTTAACTCCAAAATGATCGCAATTTGCGAACTGTAGCCGCACAACTTTCACCATTTTGGTAAAACAATTTCATAATGAGAATGCGTTGTTCATTCGTGTAGCGCTCCATTTTTATTAACCTTATAGCTTCTACTAACAAACAATAATAATAATAATTGTTCAAATTTCAAACAATGACACTTCGAATGGGACACCCTTTATTTAATACTTTTGTCAGTTAGAAGTCAAACGTCTTCACCGACGACTTTTTGAATTGCATCAAATAAAAAATTTTCTCCAAAACATATTCAGGAAATCAATAACGAATTCAAAGATAAAAGGTTTAGGATAAAAAGGTTAAATAAATTCTAAAATGTATTCTCTTAAAGTTCTTCTCATATAAAACGAAAAACTAGAGTTGAACAATATTCAAAAAAAAAATTTGTAAACAAGCAGCTTTCTAATTGTGCGTAAAGCTTATTTTCTATTAATACCTAAAAAATATTATCCAGCTTCAAAAACATAAGAACTTATAATTTTAATTTTTCAGTATTGGGCGGAAGTTCTTCGAATTATTAAATTCTAAGAACTGTCGGATATCAAACGCCGTTTAGAAACTTTTTTCTAAACGGCTCAAAATCAAAAAAAATGTAATTTAATCCAAATAACTCATGTAATTAATGTATTCTAATCAGTCACAAAACTTTTATTTTAATTTTCAAACGTTGGCAAAAATAAATATTAAATCGTTTTTCAGCTAAAAAATCAGTTCAAAAAATTTTAACATAAAAAAAAGCACAAACTTATAAAAAAATATTTGTTGATATTTTTTGTTGATATGATTTTAATATGTATATTTATTTGTTTAAGTTTATTTCATATTTTTGTTATTCGACTTTTAAAATTGATATTTGTGTCGAAATATTGAACTGACAGCCCTTACCAACAAATTTTCGTTTTAAAATCTATCAAATATTATTTATTGAAAATTGTTTGCAAGTTCTGATGCAAGTTTTTATTTTTCCTTACTTTTTTTTTGTAGTGTAAATGTAAACTGTCGTTTTTTCAGCAAATTTCCAAGTAGATACCGTTAAAATAATTTAAAATTCCCTAAAAAATTCATGTTACAAAAGTCGAATATTTAATCTGAGCAAGTTGTTATGAAAAAACAATTCAACTTTTTTCTTATGCCATGAATTGAAGATCATACAGAAGTGCTTCTAGCTCTATTTTCACCACCAAAAACATATTACTTAAAAAACAAACTTAATTATATTTATTTCAATTCATATAAGCGAAATATGCAAACAAAAATGTGGAAAGAATTATTAAAATCTAAATAATAATAAAGTGCATGTGCGCCACAGTATACCACTTTTAACAGTCAAAAAGTAAACTTGGGTTTACCCATTCTTAGTTTGATCTGAGCAAGTATAGTAGAATATAAAAAATATTCATTCAGATAAAAGGTAGAAAAATTGTTAGTTGGTAAAAAGTGCTAAAAGCCACCTTTCAAATAGAAATGTCTCTATCCATGTTTTATTGTTAAGAAAGATGGGGAACAAATCAACTTTATCGACTTAAAGTTTAATATAAGTCATGTTCTTTATAGTTCATTGTTTTGACTGCAGGAAACTTGAATGCAAATCTCAAAATGGTGCTGAGTACTTATTTTGAAAAAGAAACAATATTCGTAAACTATAAAATATAAAGCATGTTTGTTTAAATATAGATATAGCTAATACCGATTAAAAAAGCATGAAATTTATCGAAATTTATATCGTATTTATAATCGAAATATCTATCGTACATATATGCTACAGCACATGAAGCATGTTCTCCTAACAAGTAAAAAATAATATAAATTGAAAAAAAAAATCTGTGTGAATTTCCTGAAACCTCTTTAATTTACATTCAGCAAAAAGTTCATGTCAAATTCGACAATCAACCATCAGCTCGTCCAAGAAGTCGACAAGTCTCCTGGGGACCACCACCAGTTGCACAAGATAATGTTAATCAATTGCCATTTAAAATTGACGAAAGTGCCGATGATATTGACACCGAAGATGATCAAAAATCAACCGAAATTGAAATTGATAATGCGTCAAATAATGATAGGCGTTCACAAAATGCCCTAACCACAACAAATGGTCATTGCAGTCCGACATTAGTAAGGAGAACTTCATAGCATTTTGTGAATTTTTTTTTATTTTTCTATATATAAAAAGGACTTTGTGTTTTTTGGTCTCTCAACAAAAACAACAAAAAAAAACGTGTGTTTCTATGTGTATATACTTTTGTGATATAAATAAATGTATTTTGCTTTAAAAAAAAAATTAATAAAAAAAAAATTAATAAAAAATAAATGAAAAAGACTCACAAGATGAACTTTTTCAGTTTGTAAGATTTATACAAAATACTTCAATTTGATGGGAGGGGAGGGAACTGTGTGACATACTGAAATTCACATTTCAAATCTATGCTCTTCTTCATTAAATAAATTAATCCAAGGAAAAAGCCAAAACATTTTTAAATTAAATTCAAAATTTGCACAATTTTAAGAGTCACACCATTTTGGAATGACATTTTTGACAAGAATTCTATTCGTATACTCGTATGCAGCCAGAGAGTGACGATGTCCATGTACCTTAGACATTATTACAACCATCAGCTTTTCAACCAGCACCACCCAAAACAGTCTGAGGAGGGAAACTAAATTAAATGCAACAAATTAAAATCCATGTCAAGTGTTCACACGTGAACTAGTAAATGCTTGGGCTTCAAACTTTTGTGCTCCTTCGGCATCCTTAACGCAGAAAAAATATTCAGCTTCCTGATGTTATAGCCTACATTTTAACAACAACTTAACCTCTTTAAGCATATACCAAGCAACCTCTGGTTTCTTTAAAATGCATGTTAGGTTAACAAGAGAGTTAGCAAAACGAAAGGAGGAGGAAAGGAGGAAAGGTGGAAGAACAAAACAAAAAAAAAAAACAATAACTACTACGCGAAAGAACTTTAGTTCTAGAAATACAATAAAATAATATCCTTTGCAGAACATAACCTCTAAATTTCAAACGAAAACTATTGCATTCTTTTGCTTCTGTAGGTGCAGGAGAGCTATGCACTTCCATTAGTGCACAAACACACACATGCAAACGCAATTTGTCGAGTCAAATGCAACTAAAAATAGTTTTATGCACCAGCAGCACAAATCTGCACAACCAACGGCGACACATGTGTTGTATGTTTTAGGGTAAAACCCGAAAATATGAAAATTCTAAATTTACTGGTAAGGCAGAATTTTTAAAGCAACATTTTTTTTATTAAATGTATATTGTGGCAATTTTATTTGAGGTTTGCAAAAACAAAAACATAGAAAACATAGCACGACAAAATAGTCGCAATTTATCTACAATGAGCTACCAAAAAATTACTAAGCATTAAACTATGCATTGTTAGAAGTGTTTCCCTTTATTTAATAGAAGTTTTGCTAAGTTCATTTGAAATTACCAAACTACAAAAAAAAAACATAGAAAACATAGGAAACATAGGAAACATAGAAACATGAGGAGTAATTCACGATAGCGAACGTCACATTGCTAAGCATTAAACTATTCATTGTAAGATATATTTTTACTTTGTTCAGGGAATTTTAGCTTGAAAAAATAACATAGAAAACATAGACTTTCAAAATTGAAATTGCTACACTAATTTATAACAATTTCATGACAACTCATTAATTAGTAAATAATTCTATATAAGAAAGTTCTCACAATTTTATTAAAGTGCGCTTTTGTAATTTCATGAGTTAAGCAAAAAACTCAAAATGAAACATAGAAAACGTTGCATAATAAAATTGGAATGGAACTTTAAATTACTAGGAATTAAATTTGTAATTATGAGATGAATTTAAAATGGACAAGTTAACGACAACTTACTAATCAATAAATGATTCAATACAAGTAGGTAGTGTTTATACTTTGATTAGTTGGTTCTTTTCTATTTAAATGAGTTAAGCAAAAAAAAAACACAATTGGTATAGAAAGTCACTTTATAAAGTATTCATTATATATTTTAAGAACGTTTACCTTCATAAATTCAGCAAAAAAAAAACATAGAACATAGCCAAAAAAAATTAGTTTTTCACAACAACCAAATTCATGGGAAATTTGTAATACATAAAATAATGTTTAAGCTATTGCTGCTTCGTTTACTTTTAGAAATATGTACGAGTATAAACAAAACATAGAAAACGTAGCATGAAAAAATTAGAATTGTCAATATTAATTTATTAATTTATTATGAAGTTAAAGTTAATTGTTAAGCCGTAAATAAACAAAACATAGAAAACATAGCACAGCAAAAGCCAAATTGAAATTGAAGCCGAAAACTATACTCCAAGCTTTCCCATTTTTCTAGATGCAAAAATAAATCTAGAAAACATAGAACGAAAAATTCCAATTTGCTAGAACCATTACAAACTCTGAAACGCTGAACCGCGTTTTTGATGAAAATCTTAGACTGCCACGCCCACTTTACAAAAAAGTAATTTTTTCATTAAATCTGATTTAAATTCTATTTGTGTTTTTCAATTTTTTTAATTTTACCAGTTTTTCTAAAAAAAAGAATAGAATTTTCATATTTCTGGATCTTACCATAACATATGTACTGCCAAGGACACCCAACAACACCCATCATTGTTGGCGCGGTGAAGAGCACTCGTTATGTTATGGGAGCTTTTATAAAAGTTAATGCATGCATTTATTGTTTATGAAGTGATGCCTACTTTAACTTCAGAGTAGGTACAACAAAAAAGAAATATACTATTATACAAAAAATTAAAAAAAACACAAAAATGCAACTTTTACTGCAGAAGCACCAGCAGATCCACATCATCGTCATCATATATAGTGGTTGTTGTAATAATGCAAAAGTAAACTACCAAACTTATATACTATACAGTAGATGAAACAAATATTATATACTTTGTGTAAAATGGAATTTCGTCAACATTTTACCAAAGCCCTTGAAAAGCATTAACGAAAAATGTTTACAAAACAAAAAAACATAGGGGGTTATTTTTTATTCTTCTTATTTTTTTTTGTTCATTTCCAGGTGAAACGGTATCATTTTATGAATCAAGGACACGCGCAAAACTCTTGGAAATATTTTTTTTTTTTAAAGGACTCTGATAAAATGGAAAGGAATTTTTGTTTTCTTCTTTGAGGTTGTCAGTTGCATTTATGTAAAATTTAAAAAGTTTATCCTTGGGGTTTTTTTTATATAGAGACGAGAAAACATGTTCCTTAAGGATTTTTCCTTAGTTTTAGGAAACTATACTATATCTAATACCTTATGATATCTTAAAGGGAAAATATATATACGATAAAGATTTACGGTATTTATGGTAGTAAGATTTCTGAGATTTCTTAAATTTTTAAATTAAATAAATCTGAATTAAATACAAGAAACATTTTTGTATTTTCTTCTGCAAGAAATTTAAATATATTTCCAAAGACAAACTTAAACTCTTTCGACTGGTTTGAAATTTTATTATGTATATATAATGTATTTGTATATTTCTCTGCAACATTTTGTCTGCAGATTGTTTTAAAAAAAAAAAAAATCCAAAGAAATTTAATCCAACTATTTCTATGAGTAAATATTTTAAATATAAATATTTTTGAGGACATTGATGAAGAATGAATACAATTTTATTAAACAAAAGTAGTTCAAGAAATGAGTCAGATACATTAATAATATGGGGTTTTAAGATAATGTGTTTCATTACTGAAAATCTAATTTATTTAATAAAATGTTTTGCATTTAAATTATTTATTAAAACGAACGATAAAAAGTGATATAATCTTTTTTATGTAAAATTTTATGAGCCAAAATTCTGTATCTGAATTTTTTTTCAAAGAAATTAACGGTTTTTGAAAAATTGAAAAAAAAGTTTACCCTAAACTGGGATGCCCAAAAGAAAAAATGAAATAAGGCCCCAAATTGGGGTATTTTTTCATAATGGAACTATGCCCCAATGAAATAAAGCCCCATTGAAATAAAAAATTGCCCCAAAAAAATGAATTAAGGCCCCAATTTGTTTTGACTTTTTTTTTAGAAAAATGAAATAAAGCCCTAATTTAGTTTTTCATATTTAAGTTTATTTTCGAAAATAAAATTACACCCCAAAGCCCAAACCATAAAACAAATACTTGGATTGTATCCTGCACAATTTCCCTGCAAAAACAACACTTGTTATTATCATGTCCTTTTAAAATCGCGCGATTTTTGCAGCTATTCTGTTACTCCCTGATGGTTTTCAACACGATCCTTACATTTAAGCATTAAAAAATCATTTCACACATCGGCTTAACATTGAAAATTATTGCTGGCACCACACTAAGCGGTACTTAAGCAGCTGTGGGTCCCCGATTAGCGGATTTTCACATCATTTTTTGTAAAAGACAATGTTATTTTCAAATTATGAAATAATGCCCCAAATTGTTTTCTTAAAATAAAATGAAATTAAGCCCCAAAAACAATTTGTGATTTTATTTCATTGGGGCCTTATTTCATAATGAAATTATGCCCCAAAAAATGAAATAAGACCCCAAAATTTGAGACATTTTGTTGTTGTTGTTTTGTGTACTTTTTTTGGGGCCTTATTTCATTATTTTGTGGGCCTTATTTCCTGGAGCCTAATTTCGAGGAGCCAACTGGGATATTTAAAAAAATACTTGAAACATACAAACAAACATTCCCATCAAATTTCATTTTTTTCTAGGGCACAATTTTAATCTGTTAAAAATTCAGGAAAAATATTGGTGTGAAAATTGATAAAAACAAATTTTAAAAAATATTTAGCAAAACAAAATTTAGCAATTAATTAATTTTGTGAAAAAAAATTGGTCATAAAATAATTGTTAAATATAATTGGAAACAAGAAATTCGACAAAAATTTGTTTAAGTTTTGTGAAAAAAATAATCAAAAAAAACATGTGAAAGAAAAACCAAGTGGAACATTTGTTAAACCGCCTACTGCGTGCGTTATGTTTATGTTTAGTTTTAATGTACATAAATCTGAAATTTTGAAGTCCTCTTTTAAAAATCCCAAAAATCATAATTTAAATAATTAGTACAAATTTCTATTGAGCTAGAAATGGGGCTCTTAATTTTCATTTTTTTTGTCAAATCATACTATACATATTTACACTAGCATTGAAGGTTTTTTTTCTCAGCGGGTGTTTAAGCTCGAAATCTAATCTTTTATTTCGTAGCTTTTTGAGGTGCTTAGAAGGGGTCATGTTCACTTTATTTCAAAGACAGCAGCAGGTAAAGGCGATTAAACCCACTTTTTGTTAACTGATGGCGAGGCGGTTCTTTAGCCCGGGATTCTAACACCTTTTGTCTAAAGTTAACTTAGACAGCCATGGCAACCTTAAATAAACCTGAATCATATTATTTACACGTGCAAATATAAATTTAACTGTTTGTAAGCAATAATTAATTACAAGTGTTCCAATTTTAAATCATATTGATAGAATTGTTTGGATAAACCTAACCTGTACCTAATCAATAAGTACTTGATATTGTAAGTGTTTATGAAGTAAAAAAAAAAAACATTCAAAGATACTTCAACCGACAAGAAAAAAAAAAAACACCGAGATCATTCATATCAAATTTAATGATGTCCTTGAACCTTGAGCGCTTTTAAATCTCTATTCATAAACAAGTTAACCCAGATTCGCTAAAGCATTAACATGAATCATTCAACAACCATTAACAGACCTATTCAGCATCCTGCCTGAATGGTGAAATCATTCACTTTTCTAATTTCCAAGAGATGGGCGGCGGGCGGGTTGGTGGTGACGACCATTTTATTTTTCTTCTCCCTTTCTTGTCCTACATTATACAATTTCAAAAGAATGCGCTGTTCTAAGCATAGAGTGTCTATTCAAAGTTCAAGTTTGACATTTCCTGCCCCCATTTTGAAATATAATAAAAATAAAAAAAAAAACCATCATGATGGCCTCCTCGACCTATTACAACAACAAAACACAATGTAGCAGTAGCAGCATAAGCACGCGGAACATCAAGTAATGCAAACAACAAACATTGAGTATAAGAGCAAAAGTAGCGCACAACAACTTCGGGATAGATGGAAATGGAAAACTTTCAATTTTCAAACATCGAGCTTTATGTAGGTAGGTAGTGAATCGGCGCGGGAGGCATGTCGCCGCGCCCGCCACACTGTCCTTCAATCCCCATTGTCGACAGCCATAATATGATTCGTCACTCAAAGCGGCAACAGGCAGAGAGAGCATTTAATGTTACAACACTCAACAGATTGGCACTTGAAGGACTCATATTTACACAAAAGTTAATGGCTTTTAAGTTGTGAACACAATTTTTCGTTTGTTTTTCCGTTATTTCCGTTGTTCCTTTGTTGTGTGTGCACAGAGATGATGGCAGCGAGCGTATATAGAGATGTAAGTGTGCGTTTTTTTTTATTTTTTTAATGGACGTCATGGACAAATAGGTTTCTTTACTCTTGTTACTTTTTTTTTTGGAATTTTGCATTTCCCGTCAAGTGTAACATGAGTTTAAATATTTATGAAAAGAAAAACAATATTTAAATGGATGATGTTTGTCCTTATTCTCCAACCTGAATTATGTATACTTTATTTAGGTTAGATTTTTGGGATATTATTGAAGACTTTTGAATTAACTACCAGTATGGATATCATGGTGGACTTTTTTTTTTGTTTGGTCCTTTAACCATCCGGAAACGAGAATTCAAGAAGGACACATTGTTTATAGTTCTTATTATTTAATATTGCATGACGTGCTCCGGAAACACTCCATTAAAGCAAATCACCAGAAATATGTTCCGTTACAACTCAGATATATAAAATATTAACGTGAAGTATACAGGGTGTTTCGTCATGGGAACGAAAACTTTCATACAAAAATGACAGACATAAACGTCTATAATTGTTGTGTGTTGTACGCCATTTTGAAATACTTTTTGGTTTTTGATTTCGTTGTGTGATTTTTCGTTTCACATCAGCAAAAAATATTTCGTTAACTTTCGCTATCGATAGCAAGAACACTCAGCAACCATTCCTGCGAAAGTGAACTGACAGCTAGCAACAGAAATCAAAATGGTGGAAGCGCATTATATGATTGACTTCTCCAACTGAGTGTTCGAAAATCTACTTTTCGATAGTTTTTGCTATTAGCTTCTGACCACGTTCGTATTTAATGCTTCTACCTGAATTGTAATAGTAAGTTTTAAGGAAAATGTACCACTTCACTAAAAACTGATGCACACGAGTCATTATTTATACCATTTTGGCATTGTGTTTAAACTCAGTAGGATTTGCCGAAGCCGTCAGTGAAGTTTGACACATTTCATTTTGTTTTCTCACTAGCACTGTGAAACTTTTTTGTTCTAAAAATAGATTATTAAATACAGGGATGGTTCGAAAATAGTGAGGGGCCTTAATGGAGAAATTTATCAGACTGATAAATTTATAAGCATTTTAGAAAAAAACTAGTTTTAGTGTACTTTGGTGAAACAGGTCATAGGTCTTTAAAATTAGGTTTGACTTAGGTTGTTGATGTTGATTAAATATTTTTTTCTCCGATCAACAGGAATTGAAATAAATTAATTTTTAAAAATTTAGCAAAATATAACGACAATTTAATTTTGTATGTCTTAGATTTCAAGGAATAATTAAGTACAAAGTCCAGCCTTTTAAAATTTACGATTTAGCAAAGATTGATTGTTCTTCTACAATAGTAGTTAGTAGTAGTCTCTTGGAACTGGCCTTTCGTAGTAAGAACATTCCAGTGATGGGATTCATTTTTAATTTAGTCTTCAAAAAGAATAAAAAGAATGCAATCTTTTAATTGAAGTCTCTAAAGATTGCAATCCTTTCAACTCTTCTTCTTTCTACGATAACACCCTGTATCTGCTTATACCTTAGTTTTATTTGTTATATTTTTTTTTTTTGCACATAAATGAACAATAAAACCTCTACATGGAGCTTACGTATACGACAACGTACGTAATGTAATGTGCTACCCACTTTTGGCTGGCTGAAAGGATTTTATTTTGTTTGCCATAATATGAACCAAAATATATACATACTCGTACATACATATATCTAACTCGCTACACCTTATACTATACAACAGAGTAAATGTTAGAAGGGCAATAAAAACAACTTAAGGTACAATCACGATAAATTTACACGTTAGTATGAAATGTGGTTATCCAGGGGACTTATGTGCCGTTAGAAGTTTATGTACGACTAGAGGTTGTATAGGTACTATGTTCATTTGATTCGTTTTTGCTATAATGTTTTGTTTTGGAAAAAGCTTATAAGAAGTCCACGAAAATATGCCAACAAACACTACTTTTCTGAATGTGTTCAGTCTTAATTGGAAACACACCAGCTCTTCTAAATACCAAAACCATCATCAACTCACGGCACAGAGGCATAGTAAAAATAAAAACCAAATCGAATTTATTAATGTAAATAAAAATTACCCATATATAGGTAGGTGGGTACTTTTATACAACACGTGGGAATTATTACAAGACGTGCAAAAATCTGTATAGGTAATTCTAGCTTTTAGCAGTTGGGTTATATTATAGGGCTTATAGAGAGATATTGAGAAATTAAAAGCAATCTTTCACTATAGATCGCTATAATATAGGTAGGTTCCTAACCTATACCTACCTTTTATTAAAGGTTTTATTTGGAAACATTTGAGTTATAAGTGTTTTACCTTGTGGAATTGAAAATGTTGATTTTATCTATAAATATTATATTGGATCGATTTTGATTTCTAGCACGTTTTAATTAAAATTTGAGGTTGGGACATTTAGAATTCCCATTTATTATCCTAATCGGCATCTAAGTACATTAAGAAAGGTAGTCGTTTAGGAACATATATGACTTTATGTTTAGCTTTGTTTAAAACTATAATAACCCCAGGACTTATTATTTCTATTTATGTTTTCCATTTAATTCCAAAATGTTGTCCTGACCTATTTCAAAAATAAATGAAATAGAATTTTGACTGAAAATTCAAAAACACTAATGTGACATTCAGACTGTACCTGTTAAATAAATTCTGTTGAATAAATTCCATTTTATAAAGAACATAATAAAGTTCAAGAACAAGCAGAAAAAGGACTTCTACTATGAGCCAAAATGCAAAATACGATTAGAAACAATCATCTGCTAATTCCTTAATTCAATGGAAAAAAAAAATAATTCAAAAGGCGTTCATCAATTTTTAATTCGAAGAAGCAACAAAAAAACAAAGGCTTCAGCTAAATAACTTCTTGGACCTATAAGAATATTTGGACTAAGAATACGAGTATCTATTTTAACTTTAAAGTAGTGTTACTTATTTTTTTGGCCTTGCTAACTGCTTTTATGGGTCGTGCCAATTTATCATTCGATTTTTGAGACACTTCGACCCAAGACACTGATTAACTAATTTCTCAAAAGCTTATAAGCTATAGTTAAGTCTTTTAATTTTTGGGACTCACCCTAAGATTTTCATACTAGGAATATTATATTTTTCAAATACTTACAATGATTGGAAAAAACGAATTCGGGGTCATCACAGCAAAAATTTTCGTCCTCAAAAAAAATTTTTCAAAAGAAAAGTCAAAAAAGTGTTTGTTAAAAAAAAAATTTCAGTGAAATTTGATTTTAGAATTAAAGATAAATCATCATTCCACCAGTCCATAAAGCTCAGTAAATTAATTATGGTCGAAAGTTTAAATCAGTTGAAGATGGACAGCCAGGGAAACTCATGTATCAGTATACATAAAAAAAACATGTTGATTATCTTACAAAAATCCTTGACTTTTGGCTCATTTATATTTACTCTTATATAAATATTTAGTTATGAAAAGATTGTTGAAACTTATAACAAAATGAAAAACAAAAATTTACCCAAGAAAAAACCCTTTCTTTAAATATTTAAAAGAACCCAAAAATTCTTTTTCAAAAATTAAGACTGAAATAAGCTTAATGTTGTATAAATTTGAAGTTTGTATTAGCAATTTTAAAAAAGATAATAATAAAAAATTGTTTTAAGAAAATGATTAAAAAGTTGTGATTCTTCTTTTTAAATTAAAAAACGTAAATTTTTTCAATTACTTATATAACGTATGATTTTTAAAATTTCTGAAATTAATTCTTTTGCGAAAGAACTGGTTTAATGAATTAGTTCAATTCAGTGAACTTAGTTGATTCATCTACAAAATTGAACTAAAACTAACAAGTATTTTAGTTCAACAATGAAATTTTCTTTCGTTTACAAATTTCAGAAATCAATCAGGATCGAACATCTTGCCTTGTTTTTTTAGACAGTAATTATTAGACAAAACTTCATGAACAGAATGCGACTTGACCAGAGGCGAATCTTTAAAAAAGTTTGAATTAAGAGTCAAAAATACTGCAGTCGGGTTTATAACAAATAAAATAAAACATTTTTCTTTAAATGTTTAGTTAACTAACTTCATAATTTGTGTAATTTTTTCAAATTGAAATTGACGGACGCGACGTTAGTGGTGATTCAAATTTTTTTTCAGTAACTGTTCGTTCTTTTAAGAACTAGTATGTTGAACTATATTGAACTAAAAATAACGAACTATGTAGTTCTATAAATTGCACTACTTTAATCGCATCTAAATTGAATTCTAATCGAATTAATACATCATAAGTACACAATATTCTGAGAAAAATAAAAACTATTATTAAAGTATTATTTGAAGCTTTAATAGCAATTTTTGAACATAATTTTTAAATAATTTCATTTAAGAACTTTCAAGTGAATTAACTCCCACGTCGCAAAATGAACTAACTCCCACTAACTTGTTGCGAGCAGGTTCACTGTGGACTTCCTTCATTATGAAATTAATCAGAGTAAACTAAATCCTAATAAATTAAAATGAGATAAATAAGTTTCTTTAAATCCAGATTCTTATAATTCAAAAGTGAGGTATAAAGAGGTCCAACTACTGCGACTTAGTTCATTTTGGAACTCAGTTAATTTTGTATTAGGAGTGATATAGTTCCAAAAGTAATGGGTCTTAGCTCACAATGAACTAAATCCCAATATTAATCAGAGTTAGTTCATTTGGGAGTTAATTCGTAGAGCCATAAAAAAATCCAAAACAAGTCAATTAGATAATTTAGCTAACTCTCAATTTCAACTATTATCAGTTAAGTTCAAGACGTCTTCACATATGAAGTTGGGTTTTTGCCACGCTCAGCGGAAATGGGTAACAGAGTGAACTCATTTTCGATATTTTATAAACGGGAGAAGCTAGCGAAAAAGTTGGCTTGACAAATAAAAAATTGTAATTGTAAAAGCATAAATATTATAGTAATTATAAATAATTGTAATAAATGATAATTAGCAGTAATACTTATAACGTATCATATTATTTAACTAAAAAAATGTTATACCACTATTATTTGTTTATCTCGCTTTAGATTTGTTTGTCGTTTTATTTTCAATAAAATAATATAACATTGTGTTTTTTAATAGCTTTATTGATTGCTTTCCTAAATATACCTTGCTGAATAAAGTGTTTATGTGCTTGAATCCCGCTAATGTGTGGTTTCTGTAATTTACCCATTTTCTTAAATTAAAAAAAAAACTATTTTTCTCACATTTCTGCTGCCGGTTTGATTGATTTTTGCTTATCATTATTGTTTCGTTTATTTTTTTCTTTTAATTTTGGGTCTTTCATCATTTAATGCTGTTTTGTCCTTCAATCAATGTTTTGATTATAGCAATCATAAGAACAAAAGTATTTCTTAAAAACCAAAAAAAAAATCAAAAACCCTCTAAAACTGTGCTACCACAGGATAATGAAACTTCCCTGCTCCTGGATATGGACACCATCCCCAGCGCTGCCGATGGAAAATCCCCAAACAGTAATCTAAAAATGCTGCCACTATCTGAAGGAATCGCACCAATATTCTCAGCATCCACAGAAGATCTGTCCACATTAGATGGCTCTATGAGCCCACTTAGTCAACATCAAATCCAAATTCCAACAACATCACCAAATGAATCTGCATCAACAACTGCTGTTGAAATATCCAATATACCAATAGCTCCATTTGTCACAAAGCCAAATCCTAAAACAAATGCAGCGCCAGTTTTCATCGATGAATCTCGTCGACAATTTTCGAATCCAATTAGTTACATTGGTGGACCAAGGTTGGAACCTAGGAATCGTAATAGCATAGAATCGGTTCTTTCTTTAGATTAGAAAAAAAAAAATTGGCAAATAATGGATTCTTTCCGTCCCGAATTGTTAGGAGGCAAAAGCCTTTATAGTTGAAAAAAAAATGTTTGTTTTTTAGTTAAGTGTTTAGTTTCTTTATCAAAAGTTTTTGTTGTTATTATATTTTAATTGTTAATTATTATAAAAATAAAAGAAAATGTTTATATATATAAAAAAAAATTAACATTTTTTTGAAATACTGAATTTTTGTATGCATTTACGTAGATCAGGTGAAGTGATGTAAACGTATTATGAAGTTTTAAAAAATCGTAAGTATTTTAGAAATCACTATACAAAAACTATTATCTAGAAGCAGGTTGGTAATAAATAAATTAATTTGGTGGCGCAACAAGTGTCCATGAAGAACCAGGGCCTAAGTGACTTACAACTCGCAAACATTTCTGTGTGCTTGTTTTTGCAGGATTGGAGACATACAATTTTATGCCGAATCCGAAGAGAGGATGAAAATTTGTCATTTCTCGAAATATATGGACGAAGCTCAAAATCGAACCACTTGTGAACCTACAACTTATAGTCGAAATCTTGGTTTCAAATGCAATTGAATCTGATCACGTGATCTCAGTAGGGCAATTCATAGTGCACGTGGCTCGGAGAACGAGCTTGGTCAAGGTTGAAGTCTCATCTGGGAAAAAAAGTTTTATACTCAAAATTGAACAATTAAAGACCAAGCACCACTAAAAAGACTAAAAAGAGTCTGATGATTGGCCTGACATACATCGAAATCAAGACGAGAATAATTTCTAGGCATCCGAAACAAAACCGAGACCGAAACGAGACTGTAATTTTTGGAACTTACGGCTTCTTTTTTTCTTCTCATTTTTCTTATAGAACCTGAGTCGGTGCCAGTGCGAGATCGAGAAGAGACGAGGTTGACATTTTCAAATTTGATGAGACCGAGACTCGTCTCGGGTTTTTTTTGTCTGATTGCTTAACGTGATTAATATTTAACATAGGAATTTTCTATTGGGAATTGGCGCGAGTATTCGGCTGGGAATCAGAAGTTTCCAGGTTCAATACTCAAAAAAAAAAATGAAACTAGAAAAGCTAGTAAAAAATATTTCACAGACGATTTATTCATATACTCTACATAATTTAAGTTTAACAAGAGTTGGGCAAAAATTCTCGACCTGCGATTTTTGATCTGCGGGTGACAAAATTACAATCACTGCTTATATTCGATTTCTAAATATAGGTACTGTGAGTAGTTCAAATCTCCTCTACAATGCAGAACTAGTCTAAGACACAATTTCAAAATTTTTCTGTATAGAGCGGTTTTAAAACTTTAAAATGTGTTCACTCCTAAATTATTTTACGAAACATTTTTAAACTATTTTAGAGGAACACGATCATCAAACAGTAACAGACACGCGCGTAATGGAACTGGCCTTTTTTCTCACGATAAAAGTGAAAATTTCGAAATTTTGGACTTAGACTTAGACATTTTGCCTGTTTGATGATTCGTGATTTGACATTCTGTATAAAAAAAACACATTTGTAGCTATGTGTTTTTTCACAGAATGTCAAATTGAGACAATCAAAAAGAGTACCTGTCCTGATGTACATAATGTTTACATAATAAATTCAACTATGAAAAAAATTCGCAACCACGGATTTGTGATTTTGAATAATTTTTAAAAATTATTGGAAGCTGAGATGGAATCATAAAAGAAAAAAAAAGTGATTTCACGTTTTTTTTTTTGTCAATTTCATTGAATTAGCACAATGAACAACGAAGTTACATTTTCTGACATTTTTACAAGTATTTCTGTGACATTTAAATCGTATAAAAAATTAAAAAAAATGTGACAAAACCCAACACAACCACAAAATCCGATTATATTTTTGTCACAGTCAAAAATTACAATTACAATCACATCTGTAATTGAAAAATCACGACTCAAACCAACTCTAAGATCAACTGAATTTAAAAAAAAATGCATCTTAACAAGCGCCTCACTGTCAACGGAAAAGTTCAAGTGAGGCTGCTGGACGAATCGCCAAATTTGTATGGACCAAAGGTCATACATTTTTTTTTTGACGCCGAGGCGTTGTAGGGTCAAGCAGTGAAATAGGAGAGTTGTGGTACGTGCCGGGACCATGATAATATTCGATAAATAAAGAAGAATTAGAACTTCTTTCTTCTGTTGTTTTTATCCTTCTTAGAATAATAAGAAAATCTTCTTAAATTTGATAATTTTTTTCCTTATTAAATTAATTCGATAACCCTTGAAAAAACTTTTTGTTTTATGTCATTTAAAAATATCACAGAAGAGTGTGAATCATATTGCTTTTTATTATTTTTTTTTCCGCGTACCTACTTAGACTTATTATAAATTTATTTACGTCTATTAACCGAAATACTAGTAAATAGATAAACTCCACAAGTGGAACGTACTGTGAAGTAGTAGAGTGAAAGATTTGAGGTCCCACTCGAGATCATGACAGTTGCCGGTAAATGAAGAAGAAAAAGAAGAAGACTATAACAACCAATCTAACCGAAGCTCAAGCAACCATCAAATAAATAATCATCATCATCATCATCGGCTCGACAACCGGGGTCCGGTCCTGGCCTCCTTCAACAAGTCTCTCCACCTATCCCGGTCTTGAGCCGACGCCATCCAGTTGCGCACCCCAAGGCTTCGGGCGTCCTGGTCTACGCCATCTCTCCAGCGCAAGCATGGTCTACCACGCTGCCGTCTACCATAGAATGTATCACAAAGTACTTTCCGAGCAGGTTCCTCTTCACTCATGCGAGCTAGGTGCCCTGCCCACCGGAGTCTACCGACACCGAGCTTAATTTTTGTCAGTCTGCTTCAAGGTAGATTGCGTACAATTTATGATTGTACCGTCTCCGGAATCGTCCTTCCTCACATATGGCCAACAATTCTCCTTAAGACTTTTCTCTCGAACGCGGCTAAGAGGTCAGAGTATCTCAAATAAATAATACTAAAATAAAATAAAAGATTGTATATATTATCCTAAGTATACTTAACGATGTTTAAAACTATATTTTTTGAAAACAATACAAAACAAAAAACATTCAATTTAAAGAAAAAATTAAGTTATAATGTGAAAGGTATATAATATATGAGGCCGTCAGTGCAATAGTGGCGTAACCCACTTTTTTTCAAAAATGAGTTTTTCATGAAAATGGGTCGCTTAATATACCTACCTATTTTAATACAAAAATAGTTTTATGCAGCTATCTACACTCAAAACCAGATGGCACTCAAAAAGGTGTTTTTGCATTTTATAATTTGATCATAGTTTGAGTGCAATAGTGGCGTAAACTTCATACTTCTCTTAGAAACTGCTTGCTTCGGTATAGATTGTGAACACTTGCTTTGGTATACATACATAATATAGGCAGTGAAAAAGTTCACATGTAAGTTTGGGATGAGTCTACAACGTCAAGAAATTGGATCTTGTCTTATGCAATATTTAAAGAACGTACATAGGCCGGTTTAAAAAATTATTATTTATTCTGTCCAATGTGGGGGCCAAAATAGAAATATAAAAATTTTCCTGTTGTGCCAATTTATGTCATCCCATCCCAATGTTATAGTTAAAGAAATGGAACATAAATTTTAAGTTAGTGGCCATTCCTATTTGCCATGTGACAAATATTTTGATTTAATAGAGAAGAATATAAAATTTTATAAAGATATCTCCGTCCCAGATGATTGGTTTAACGTCAATTCCTCGGCCAGAAAGGGAAACCCATTTGGAATTGTGAAAATGACTTCATTTGATTTTTTCCACAAAATTTCTGGAAGAAAATATCACAAACAGGAAAATGTCCATTTCCAATTCCAAGGTTGAATGGCTTAAAATTCAGTGGTTACATTTCGAAAACAATAAGACATTTTCAATTTATTAATTTAAAAACGTCATTAGGTGTTCCAATTGAAATATTTGACGTTATATTAGACGAGGAGTAAAATCATTAAAAAATAAGTAAAAATTTATATAATTTTTTATTGTTAAAATATGAACTATGAAAGAAATAAAGAAAAATAATATAATAAATTTGACGTAACCTTTCTTTTTTCGTTATTTTTACAGAAAACCATGAATGCAATAGTGGCGTAACCCACTTTTTTTTCCAAAATAATGTTGAATTTAAAAAACAAAAGTTTGCCCTACAAAGTATGTCTACTTTCAAACTCTTAAACGTTTTAAGATTATTCAAAAATGTCAAAGGGAAAATACAAAAAATGTTTAAAGAAACCCTGTTTCTTAAATCTCTCGTAGCTCTAAAGTGAATTTTATGGGTTACGCCACTATTGCTCTCACGGCCTCATATATACCCACTTTTAATTTTCTCATCAAAAATATTAGTTCCTGGGTTATAATTTCTCAATTTAAAAATTCTATAGTGCACAACTTAATATCCCTGTCCCAACCTATACCACCCACCCTCTTCTCCCCTCTTTGCTATTAGGGGATATCATAAAACTCACTCATCTATAGAAAGCAACATAATTAGATCTTGAGAATACGAGCGCAGTTTTATAGGTAGGTATGTCGTTTTCATGGAAAGTTGTTAAACTCAGAGACCTAAAGTTAAACTGTCACCGATAAAAATCTTTATTTGCTCATTCACCACGCTCACTGCATCTTTTCCACCTTTTCTACCTTGTTCCAAGTGATGCATTCTTCTTTATATGTACTCTGTACCTATGTCTGTTTGGAAGGATATGTATAAGTGGGAACAAATATGGATAGAGATCCCTGTAGCCAACGTTCCATAACCTGATTTTTACGCTGTCAAAAGGAACCTGGGAGGACCATAACGTTCAACTAGAGAAGAAGAAACACTCTTGAAATTTTTTTTTCTTCATTGTCACGTTGTTGTCAGATTGTCTCATATATGAAATTCACTAGAAGGTACATACATTCCTCGCTCCAACTTGGAACTTTTGAATACCTTAATGTTAACAGCAGGAGAATAAGTCTTTGCCCTAATTAACACTCAACCGCACTCTTGGGGAAATTTATAAATATCACTTCACTTCTTCCATGAAAAGCAGTTGCTTCTATTCAAATCATTACATCTATTTCAAAGGACCTGCTTGGTTTTTCTAATGTTTGATATGGATTCATCCCAAACAGCTCTTCATATAAATTAATGATTACATCAAAATAGTAATACAACAATTTTTAATTAGCATCCTCGTCGTCGTTGTAGTCATCGTTGTCGTCCAACTTTTACTAAGAACACTGCATTGTAAAAAGAAGACGAAAACTTTACTTTAAAGATTTTGTTTATTTATAACAATGCAACGTTGATGATAACGGTAGAGGATGTTTGGGAAGATACTAAACTTACATTATTATAGAACGCTTTGCTTCATCTCCCAACCAATATCTTTCAGTAAATTTTCCAATTAACCATCATCCCTTTGGTGCTGGCTGGGAAATTGATTGTTAATTGTCATCAAAGGCAGACACGGAATGGCAATAAGCTAGTCAGTCAGCCAGACACTATGATGGTATTAAATAAGGAAAAGGGAAAACGGAAGTACATAGGTTGACAAAAGGAAGAGGACCAAGATGGAATAGTCGTATCTTAATTCCTAACGTTTAAAATCTTCATTTTATGAAATAGTTTACAGAATTGCATATAAAGTAAAGGTAGATGTCAGCTAAAAACAGTAACCATAAGATTATTATAATCTTTAATGATATTTTTCGGATAGGTTGAAACTGGACAATTTATTTTTGTTTTCATAAAAAATGCAGTGCCGCTGCTGGGTGTTTTGGCGCCCGCGTGCCAGAGCCCAAAATGACGCCCTACGTTTATTGGGACTTGCAATCACGGCACGTAACAGTCAAAGTAAGAAACTCGAAAATGATATTATTTTTTTTTTTATTTACAAGGCAATGTATTTCTTGTAAGAGAAAACTAAAACAGAGTCTGGAAAGCATTAATCGTATTAAAATAATAATTTATAAATCGGGTAGTTATATAATGAGTTCACAAACATAATCAAATGTGTATCTTTGTAAATCAAGAAGAAAATATACCAAAACATGTTTTATTTATTCTCTATTTCTCTGTTGAAAATTTTGAATTTGCTCAATCTGTTGACATTTAAGTTAATTTATCAATTCAATTCTAAAATTAGTTAAAAAGTATTCGCAAACCCTTATTTTATAATAAACATAAATGTTTGTTGCCGTGGTCATCGCTCATAACTTAATGGCGATCATAAATATTTTTTTTATGTGGTTTGACAGTTTTAGAGCCCTTATGAACGCTCATAAAGCTATGAGTGCTTGGTGAATACTTTACTCAGGGACACAAAACATTTTTTTTTTCTCCTTTCATCTGCGCCCTTGTCGCTGATTTTCTCAACTGATAAACTAAGTAATGTTGAACAAAATATACAGATTTTTAGTAGATTGTGTGTGAGCACTACGTAGTGAACGGCCAAATGTAAACACGTTGGATTAGGTTAGAGAAAACAATTGTTTTTTTCCGTAGACTTGGGACATGCTCTTTAAATTGAGTTAGATTGATGTCTTGATTTTCCGCCCCTAGGCGGTTGCACCCTTGTGCGCCGCACATTTTGCACATATGGCAGCGGCGGCCCTGCTTTTATGCCATAAAAACATAAAACCTTGTCCTGTGGGGCAGGATCATTCACTATAAATTTTCTCGGTAGATTTTTGCTTGTAACTTAAAAACTGCTAAAAATCATGTTAAATCAAACAGAAAATTTTTGCTTGTAACTCATTCAGAGAAAAAATCATGTAAAATCAAACAGAAACCAATTTTAATATTTTCCAAAACAACTGTTCGAGTTAAATGTTTAATCAGTTACATGATTTTTTGGTTTAGTGTTGAATCAAAAGTAGAATATAGGTGATTTAACAACATAACTTGTTGAAATATTAGGATGATAATGTTAAATAGCAACGGGATCAAATAAATTAACATTGTGGTCCTATCGAATCAACAAGACTTTTTTGTTAAGGGGAAAGCCTAACCTTTCATTTTGTGTTGTGTTCACTAAAAAATAATTCAAAACAATACGCACGCGTGAAATTTTTTTAACGCGAAATTAGTATTTGAAAAAATTGGCTCCGCGAAATTAGGCCCCAGGAAATAAGCCCCCACAAAAAAAAATGAAATAAGGCCCCAAAAAAAAGTACCCAAAATAACAACAACAAAATTTCTCAAATTTTGGGTTCTTATTTCATTTCTTGGGGCCTTATTACATTTTTTTTGTGGGGTATAATTTCATTATGAAAAAAGAGGCTGGGTGCGACCCACACTGATAACTTCCCATTTGTGATCTTGAAAACTTTATATTTAGTTTTTTTCAAATAACCAAATTTATTGAATCAAGGGTACTCCAATAATATATCCGCTCTAAAACTAGATATCATCATATTGTGCCTGTTTGTTTTTTTTTTTCCTTAAAAAGGTTTTTATTCCGTTTTTATAATGTACAACACATCCTAAAACAATTTTAATTTATTATTTATAAGGCTGGTATTTGTTTGGGTGTAGTTTCTAAACTTCGAAAAACAATATTTTCCAGTTATTAGTGGAATCTTCTTAGTTCTGTTTAAATTTTTGTTTAAAATGTCAGTTAAGTATATGTCAAATATTTACCTGCTGTAAAAAATTTTATTATGTATGAAATTAAATACCTGATGGCAAAGTCAATATCATTGCTCGTCATCAAAATATTCGAGTCGAAAAACCAATTTCACCACTTTTTAGTTTATTTTTTTTATATTTTTTTTCAAAAACTGTCAATTAGATATTTGTCAAAATTTAACCTTTCATAAAAAATTGTACTATGTTTAAAATAAAATATTCTAGAAGGCACAATCGTTGTTCGTTCTCAGGATATTCGAGCTGAAATACAATTGTTACTACTTTTCTTTAGAATTTTTAACAGTTCAATATTTGTCAAAATTTTATCAGTTGCTAACAATTGTTATATAGAAAATAAAATAAACAGGAAGTCAATATCGTTACCCGTTTTTGAGAAATTTCGGTCGAAAGACAATTTATACCAATTTTTGCTAGAATTTTTTGTAGTTTTTAATTTTTGGTAAAAAAACTGTCCATTGAATTTTTTTGAAATTTTCACCAGTAGTCAAAAACAAAATTTTTCGTAAAATAAAATTATTTTAAAATTAATATCGTTTTTCCATCTAAGGATATTCGAGTTATAAAAATTTTTTTTTTAGTTTTTTTGATTTTAAAAAATAACGGTATATTGATTTTTTTCCAAATTCGTATCAAATTTGTATGACGTCATAATGTGTCAAATAAAATTTATTTCAAGTCAATAGCATTATTTGTTCGTGATATATTTGAGCCCAACCAAAATTTTCACTTCTTTTTTAAACTGCTATAGTAAAAAAACAACTGATTGAATATTAATAAACGCCCTTTCAGCTTCTTTCGAAGTTATTATCTGTAAAACAAAATTTATTTCAAGTCGATATCTCTACTCGTTTTTGAGATATCGACGACGAAAAATGGTACCAGAACGTACGAACGTACGTACACACGCACACACAAACATCTCTCTAAAAATGATTGATATAGGCTCTAGGGACCTTGAAACGTCGAGAAATGTCAAAAATTTCAATTTGACAAATCGGACCGATTACAATAACTCCCTATGGGAAGTTAAAAATTATTTTTAAAAAAGTTTTAAATAGTATCACTAAAGCCTTTTTAAGGAATATAATGTAATTACGTATATTACTGATCAAAAAGTAATTCAAAAGAGTTTTGTAGCAAATTTTGGCAACGGTCAACTTTTAGTGCTTCGCAATAGAATCTATGCAAAATTTGAAAAAGGCCGAGCAAGTCATTCCTGAGCTTTATACCCTTGTTTCGGGCAGTTGGCTTTGATGTAAAGATTTCCAAAAATGAATACTAAATTTGTTTATCTAATTGACAAAACAAGTAAAACTATTTTCTTTGTATATTTTAAACTATGTAAATAATGTACAAAAAAAAATGTAGACAATTGTTTAATAACTATTATAAAATTAAAGGAACTTTAAACTGTTTTACTATCATAATTTCAAGAAAAAAAACACATCTATTACTAAAGTAACGAATCTAAGTTTCCCTAGCATGAACATCCATAGGCACTTTATACACAATAAACATTATTGATTTAAAAATATGATGCATAAATATTTTATAATTAGTAATTCTTTGAGTAAACTCATTCCACAGCGCAATATGAAGATCTTTGTCCTTTTGCGAACTTTCATCATCAATAGGTTCTTGAAGTCTTTCCATAGTTTTATTGACATAAGTGTATTGATAACAAGATGGACGTGAACTCGTTGTTATCACTTGATGAGGCTCTCCCGCCACAAGTGACATACTCTCTCCAGAACTTAAATAATATTCTTTAGTCTCGTTCTTGAAGGTAACACTTCCTTCGATAACAGTTAGCGTAACATTTCCCAAATCTGCTGATAAGAAATTCTCCAACGTAAGATTAGGAAAATCTGCTACAAACACAACATCCGAATAATTGCTCCAAGCAAGGACATCATTTGCGATAGCTCTCAATTTTGGTCGCATATGATTTAACTCATTTATCAACGGCAATGACCACGAAGTCTGCTCAAATGGTGACCAATGAGCTTGGAGAATATCCACTGTTGGATTGAAAGTTCGCTGTTGAAATCGACCATTCATCGAACACCAAATATCGAAGTAGATGGAAATATTCGAAGAAGAGATGAGTTTATTTTTGGGATTCTTTGCAATTTCTCTGGCAATATTTCGATGGATACATTTGGCATATTGTTTTGCCATGTCAGCTGATTTCGTCCAGCGATCGTAGTGAGTAAATGCAAATGGCTCTAAGTAATGTATGTTGCTGTTCTGGTTATCGACAACTTTGACAGACGTCAAAATTGTATCATACGAATGTACCATCATGTCCCAAGAATAACCGTAGAGGCCATTGGTCCAATTGTTGTAGCCTTTGGTGATAAAGTGTGAGAATGGCAAGAACAGTTGAATGAGGCAATATATCAGAATTAAGACAGTGCGAATTTTATCATTCCAAGTGACTTCAGATGCGTTTTCCAATTTTAATAGTTTTGATGTTTTTGAGTTTTTATCGAAATCAGTTTTTTTGCTATTTTGTTGACTTATTTTCGAATCGGGTAAGTCTTTCGTTTTAGAATCACTTGGCTTCTTTTCGGCAATCATCTTCGGCCATATTTTGTTTGGCCAATCAAAATTAAAGAACAATGGAACCTCAGCCAAACAAACCCACGGAAACATTCCTAAAAGAATAAAAAAGAATTAAAAAGCTGATTGTATTTTGTAAAGGGTGTTTTTTTTTTGTAGAGGTATAGAACTTTAAGTTGGTAACATTTTTTTAACTGGCGGCCATTTCAACGGCTGTTTCAACGTGAATATACTGACTCCTCAACATGGCTTCCAAATTCATCAAGATTCCGGTTTTCATAAAAGAATTTTGTTTAGCGATGAAGCACATTTTTGGTTGAACGGCAGTTATGTTTATTAACGTAGCCATAATAAACATAACTGCCGTATTTGTAGTGAAGATAATCCTAAAATAAATGTTGGGCCACCGTTACATCAAGAAGAACTGACTGTTTGGGGTGCTTTATGGGTCAATGGTGACCGCTATAGAGACATGATTACTGACTTTTTCGGTCGAACAACCACAATGTGCAGCAGCTGTAGTTTCAACAAGACGGCGCAATAACACAGCTCGTGCCACAATTTATTTATTGAAGGAAACCTTTGGTAACCACATAGTTTCACGTATCGGACGCGTAAATTGGACTCCAAGATCATGCGATTTAACGAAGCTAGACTATTTTTGGTAGAATAGGTGAAGACGCTAATCTACGCCAACAAGCCCGCCATACGGCCACAAGTGTTGAAAAAATTGATCGCAAATTGGACCTCCAGATTAAATTACGTCCAAGGCGGTAAATTTCATGTCAATTTTGACAATCCATCTTTGTTTCCTTCCACTTCAAAGTTCTATACCTCTTAAACACCCTTTATAAGCAAATTCACATTTACCAATTGAAAACAGTCTTGAATTCATTAAATGGAAGCTCAACATGAAAGGTGTAGCAAATCTTCGAGTTCCCCGGAAAGTCATAAGAAACGGAATACTGAAGTCGAAAACTGCAGTAAACCAGTGTATTATCAATAAATCAATAACTTCCACTGACAAGACCGTTCGAAACGGACCAAAGACCCAGTGATTTCCCAAGCTCGCCATTGCGTATCCCGATAACCATTCAGTTGAAAATTTCTTCAAACCAGCATATGAGTAGAGAATAAAAAATTGGAATTTTATCAGAAAATAGTTCCAGTAAGGAATTGACGTTTTGTTTCCTTTTACGAAAGGATAATCAAATGACCTGGAAAAGATAAAGATAAAAATACAGTTTTTATAACAGGTATAGAAACAAAATTTAGCAGACTTACCAATATCGATTTGCATCAGTCATCATTAATAGAACTGAACTTAAACCAAACAGGTAACTGTGATTATTCCACGCTGGCTTATCCAATAACAAAATATACCAATATGGTATTATAAAACCCAAACAACTCAATTTGAAGTTATATCCTAAGGCAATTCCAAGTGCACCAAGCCACATGGTCAAATAGATAAGGCCCATTACAGGAAGACTGAAATTTTGTATAGAATCGAATAGTGGAAAATGGCATGTTCTTTCATCTCCAAAATTCAAATCCATTTGGCTGCCACCACGTTCTTCTGCTATGTCAATTAACATTGCTGCACCTATTTTAGAAATATGTATGTTTTTTTTAAACAGTTATTAATCTGTGGAAATGAAATATTTGTTGTTAGAATTTTACCAAACAATGCACGAAATACTCCTAGAGCAGCTCCATCTACTGGTCTTATTAACCATTGAGTAAATTTTTCAAAAGATGTAAAATTACTTAGGTCATGAGAGGTGAGGTTCTTAAATTTCACTTCGAATCTGGACATTTTTGGTGCATTTTTCTTTAGTTCAGCCATAGTCTGTAAATTGAAAAATGATGTACTTTATATTGTTATTAAATTAACTTTTAATTCAAAATGTCAAGATTTCAAAACTAAAAAATTTTATTCTCTCTAATCAAGGTCTACAACTAGTTTGTCAACTTTATTTAAAAAATTAAAAAAAAAAACAATTTTTGAAATTAAAAAAAAAATGGGAAGCTTTTCCGTTACGAGTTTGTTAAAAAAAAATAACCTAGAAAAATATAAGAGTTTGGAAAACAAATCGAAAAAATATTAAGGAGATTCTTAAAAAGAGTAAAAATGCTGTGACTCCAAATGCATTTGATGAACAAGTACGACTTCTGGACACGTAGCATCGGTGGTCTGAAGTGGTGTAGTGCGTAAGAGCACATGACTACAAAGACTGAGCAAATCTGATATGCGTGGGTTCGAATCCTACAAGTGTTCTTCAAATAAAATTGGATTAAAAAAGCTCAGCGCCACTAAAAGGAGTCTGATGATTGTCTGGCAAGCATGAAATAGCTATAACTCCGGCCAAAAAATAAAAATATAAACGAATTAACATAAAAATTAATTCGTAAAAACAATTGGTGGTAGTGCCTTAAAGTTGTTGTTGTTGTTCACAAAAAAATCAATGCAATTGACGGAAGAATGGTTAAGTCTAATAAACTGACATTCTATGTACAAAATAGTACAATAAAAATAATAAAGTAATAAGAATTATTATTTTTACAAAAATCCAAATAATATTTTTTTTTCAAATTTTTACTAGCCATATTATTTGGATTTAAAAAAAGAGGCTGGATGCAACCCACACTGATAACTTCCCATTTGTGATCTTGAAAACTTTATATTTAGGTTTTTTCAAATAACCAAATTTTCTGCGAAACAAACTTTAGCTGTTAAATTAAAAGAGATTTACGAAATGCACATACATTATAGAGATTAAATACCTGATGGCAAAGTCAATATCATTGCTCGTTCTCAAGATATTCGAGTCGAAAAACCAATTTTACCACTTTTTAGTTTATTTTTTTTTGTCAAAATTCAACCTTTCATAAAAAAATTGTACTATGTATGAAATAAAATATTTTAGAAGGCACAGTCGTTGGTCGTTCTCAGGATATTCGAGCTGAAATACAATTGTAACTACTTTTCTTTAGAATTTTTAACAGTTTTTGATTTTTTGTCAAAAAACTGCACATTCAATATTTGTCAAAATTTTATCAGTTGCTAACAATTATGTTATGTAGAAAATAAAACAAACAAGAAGTCAATATCGTTACCCGTTTTTGAGAAATTTGAGTCGAAAAACAATTTATACCAATTTTTGGTAAAAAAACTGTCCATTGATTTTTTTTGAAATTTTCACCAGTAGTCAAAAACAACATTTTTCGTAAAATAAAATTATTTTAAAGTTAGTATCGTTTTTCCATCTAAGGATATTCGAGTTATAAAAATTTTTTTTTTGTTTTTTTGATTTTAAAAAATAACGGTATATTGATTTTTTTCCAAATGCATATCGAATTTGTATGACGTCATAATGTGTCGAATAAAATTTATTTCAAGTCAATAGCATTATTTGTTCGTGAGATATTTGAGCCCAACCAAAATGTTCACTTCTTTTTTAAACTGCTATAGTAAAAAAACAACTGATTGAATATTAATAAACGCCCTTTCAGCTTCTTTCGAAGTTATTATCTGTAAAACAAAATTTATTTCAAGTCGATATCTCTACTCGTTCTTGAGATATCGACGACGAAAAATGGTACCAGAACGTACACACGCACACACAGACATCTCTCTAAAAATGATTGATATAGGCTCTAGGGACCTTGAAACGTCGAGAAATGTCAAAAATTTCAATTTGACAAATCGGACCGATTACAATAACTCCCTATGGGAAGTTAAAAATATGTATCAAGCCTTTTCTGAAATGTTCAATTTTCAAAAATAAATTATTTTACTTTTTCAATTTTTTTTTTATTTTTATGTTATTTATTTATAAAATCAAAGTAGGGGTCTGAACAATTGTCTTCTTCTGCGAAGTATTTAATAATTTTGTTGGTTTTGCTGCCATCAAAAAAGTTTATGCACATAAAGCAAATAAACGAAATATTCAATTTTTTTTTGCAAAACTCATTTGAAATAAACTTAAAGTTTACAAACATTTAATTCCCCAGACATTTTCCTAAATAGATATGGTGGTAAGCAAAGCAAAAGGTAAATGTAGGTACTTTAAAAGTGCAATGGGATCATGCATATAATTTTTTTTTCAGTACCCAGAATGGATTTTAGAACTATTTTTATGGAAAACGCTTCCAAATTCTCGATTCCGCCCCTCTTAGAAATGCACAATAGTACGGAGATAGTCAACGCTGATATCGTGATGATTACGCCACGGGAGGACAATATTACGGACGATGACGAAGAGGATATAAACGAAGACGAGTCCGAGGTGAAAAACTAAATTGTTTCACCGGTATGGAATCCATTTCAACAACAGAGTTTGAAAGAACAGAAGGCATTTAGGTAGAGTTCAGAACTGATGTGCTGCAGAGTTGTGTGGCCTAAACGAAGTTGAAGTTTTTGAAAAGTTGTTTGATGCCGAGGTTAGAGAACTCATTGTAAGTCAAACCATTTTATATGCTGGGCAAAAAAACCAACATAACTTTTCTCTTAACGATGAAGATTTGAAAATATTTATTGGAATTCTACTGTTTAAGTCTTAGGTAAGAGAATACTTATATGAATTAAAAGAAGGAAGCAGATTCACATGTTCCTATTGTTGCAAATAATGGCGCATATACCATAGTCGTCTGACAAGTTCTTTTTTGTCTCTACCAAGCTAACCTGGACCCTGGAGTTTATGTTATTCATACACAATTTAGACCCAGGTCCAAAAGATGAACTGGAGCTCAATCCTTAAAAACGGACTCTTTGACTAAGTTGTTTTTTTTTCTATCTGTCAAAATTAAAATTTCAACGGATTGACAGGCAATAGAACTAAAATTGTAGAAGAATATACCTTCAACCTGTTTTTTACTAAACAGAGCTGGCAAATTCTAACCTCAATTTTTTTAAATACTTTTTTTTGTAAATGTCTTAACTTTGATGTCAGTAAACAGAAAATACCATAAAACTTTGATGTTTTCAATTTTTGGTATCCTTGATGGGGTTTAATGGGTTAGTAACAGTTCTGGCATTCAAAGAAAGAAAAAAATCTTTATGTCACTGTTACTAATATTTTTTAACTAGAATTTTTCATTCAGAGTACGCTTTTATAAATACACCAAAACACCAATAATTTCAGGCTAAATTTCAACTTAGATGCCATATAATGAAATTTAACACTACCGGCGACCTTCACATGACAAGTTCCATTACTGTTGAACAATGTTGAAGGTGGTGTCAAATAACTAAAGCCTGAACCACGTCTGCTCTGAATTATTGGAATGTGCTGTAACAACGACTCAGTAAGGTTATCTAATATCAAGTGTAATGTGTCTACTGACTGACAAAAATGTCTGCGACACAATGCCTCCACTCCACCAGACTACTCCAACTCCACAGCGAATGAATCACTCTTAACAAGCATCCGTTCCGGCTTAATATTTTTCTTATCGAATGCATAACATCCTTCTTTACATCACAACATATTTTGGCTGTATGATTACATATTTAGAATTAGATAAGCAATTGATGCATCCCAAATATTTTTTTTAAATTTTTAACAAATTAAATTGGAATCATTAAGCACGGAACTTACTAAATTTTAATATTCTGATCAATTTATAAAATGCATTTTATAGCATTTGTTATTGTTATCTATTCCACCAGACGTAACTTCCTTAAATTGAATCATGTAATGTAATCTACGAAATCTTACCATTCAAAGCAAAACACACACTTATTTATTTATTGAACTATACGAACCTTAATTCCTTACCATTGATTTCGAAAACACTTTTATTATATACTTAATAATAGTTAAATCAAAAACTTAAAACAAACATAATATAAATATAAGGAACTTAATGTCTCCAGGTGTGCAAAAGGACTGATTTTTTCCATCACAGGTGTTTCTTTATTTATGCTCTATCAAATTGTAGTTGGCACATTACTTGGCTATCAGTGCGCAATAACTTCTCTTATTTAAAAAAAAATAAATCGAAGTGCACCCCCATCCAACAAAGTCTGAAAGAACTGAACAAGTCCCATCACAGTACATATTGGTAAAAGCTATATCTGTTAAAGCCCTAAGAGGCTTTAAGTTGGCCCAGATTTATGTACCTATATTGACTTGGTTGTCATCTTTCATCTTTGTATAAATGCAAAATCTTATACCTAAGCATTTTTTGATTTAAATCAAGTTTGACAGGGAAATAACGTAATTATAATAATTAATCCTTTATCGTTTCTATTTGAATTATTTTCGCTAAATTTTATAATTTTATTCTTGTGACAATATGTATGTATGTATGTAGAAAAAGGCATTTATTTTTGGCACTTATGTAAATAATAATATTATTGATGTTGAGAATTCCAAAAAGGAACACAGAAGCAGGAGATTCAAGATCATGAATATTCATTATACCTACATACCTATTTATAACATAAAATTTGAAGAAGGAAACTAACTATTACGCTTACTCTTTAGTTAAATAAAATTTTATGGAACTTGTTTCGAACATATATTTTTGAATCTTATGAACTCGAAATTCACAATGGAATTTTTTGCAATGGGCACGTTTTCGAGATATTAATTTGTTTAAGCTTTTGTTCGCTACCAAAATGGTGCCAGATGAATTCAATCGAAGAAAGAAAGTTGGCAATTGAATTTAGCATCTCTTACAATATTATAGAAAAAAGTCCATTTTATAAGAAAAATATTTTTTTTTTATTTTGACAAAAGAAAATGGTATTTTAAAAATTTTGCACGAAAAAGAACAACTTATTTGTTCTACCACCAAGTTTTGATTGGGAATTTTAAACCGCTTCAATGTTTTGACATCTGATATTGCTTTGCTTTTTATAAATGGAGCCTATAGTTATTGTGTGTTCATTTTAATTTTATAAATTTTCGGATCCTAGCCAGGATCTGAAACTGCAACTTATGAAACAAGCTTCTTTTGAGGCCTGTGCTATTAAACACCAAATTCGAAAATTCGATTGCCCAGTTTAAATTTTCTTATTTTCAATAATAGTATTTTATCATTGAACTGATTGACTACCATTTTTTTATAAGTTCACATGACTTTGTAATTGGTCGGTTTCAGTTTCTTTCTCCGTGGACATTTTTGGAGCCAACACTTCTTTGGATAAAACATGTGAGAAGGGAAGTTTAATTGAAGGATTTGACGGTCGTCAAAATTTTCAAATCATACATTTTTTTTTAAATTTTGTATGTGTAGCTACATACATGATTTTTGTTTTTTTTTTCTTCTAATGTTAAGTTTAAAATTGAGTATTTCAAAAACTGTAAATATAGACGTTCTCAAAGTAAATAAAAACTCAATCAGTTATTAGCCAATCAAACTTACTGTTTTTATTATTAGAAGAATGTAAATCAGATGATACCTATGAACAATATTTTGTATTTATCTGCATTTCAACCTTTAAACTGCTTCTTAAAAATGTATTTATACTTATTACCTATCAAACAAAAGAAGAATTAGTAAAATCATTTACCATTTTTTTAGCTCATTTTAAAATATAATAAGCTAAGGTTGCTGATGCCTGGTTTTCAGTTTTAAATTTAAATTTAAACTATAGTTTTCATATACAAAGGTAACAGTCCCACAAATTCAGAAAAACCACAACAGATTATACATTTTTTTTTTCTTATTTGAAAATCAGGATTTACCGTTATATAAGTCACGGTCACTGGAGAAAGGTTGATGGGAACCAGCGTGGGTGTAATTCTAGAAAGCGAAGCGAGTTGGTTTGAAGACGAAAATTCAATTTGGTTTTTGGTGATTCCCAAGAGCGAACGTTCCATTTTTATTGCAGATTTTTCCACTAATTTGAGAGTAGTTGTCTTTCTTTGAAGTTAATTATGCCGATTACAGATTCCGTAAAGCTCAATCCGGAATGAACGCTCTCGTTTTCTCTTGTACTCATTCATCGTTAGAAGACAAGAGATCACTACACTGCGAATCAAGTTTTGTGAAATCTGTAGCTGACATCATTCGGCTCTATCGAGGTAACCGTCGGAGTGGAACTTTCTCCGCAGCGCATCATTCGTCGGAGATTCAAAGAAAAACTTCTGCGCCAAGAACTTATCGGAGGACTTGGGAGAAAATATTAAAGATAAAAAAATGATTTGCAGTACTTCATCGCATGCGTTTGATTTCGTCGAAGAGAATCTCCAATTAGCTGATCGGAGAACTAAATCGAAGCAAACTGTCTCCGATTCGTAGAATTTCGGAGAGAATTTCGCTCCGACGGTTATATCGATATGGCAGATTATGTATTTTTTCAATCCGTCATCTAGAAATTAATCCGTTTTGAAATAAATTGGTATTCCTTCATAGACAAAATAAAACATTCCTCTGAATTTTCCTTTGCATTACGGCTGACTACGAGACCGCAGCCAGTCGCCAGTCTCAGTCTCGTCGCGAGAAACCCCATTCATATGAGCTACGACCTGCGTCTGCGAATTGTTAATGGTCGCAGAATTTGGCATTTCATTCATATGAATGGTCGCACACAGCTACGAACCAGACCACACAAAAGCAGGCAACCAACTTTTTTAGAGGTTAAACTCGTGGGAATTATTTGTTCGCAGCTCTGTGGAATGCGTCTTGTGGACTGCGAATTCATATTTTTAAGTTCGCAGGTCATTAGTTCATGTTTATGAAATAAAAGATACACTTTTGAAAAATGACAAAAAAATTTAATATTTAGATCTTCTTAATTGTTTAGAAAAGACGTACATACATACATACTCGTACATACATGCATACAGATGACGTTACGTACAATACGTTAATTACTAAAAGCGGAAAAGTAATATTTCTGATATAACAAAATTGAACTCGAAACTAGCAACAGACCCATTTGAACTCTTTCCTAAAAACTTTTATATGCAGAAACCATGAAAAACTCAGATTTAACACAATAGACGGAAGACAAAATAGGTAGCTGCCGAAATCGGGCGAAATTCAATTGCTTCAATTGTTGCCGGAGCTGTTTTGTATTAATTTGTGTCCAAAATTTTAGCAAAGCTGGTTTTTAATTTATAAAACAATGAAACACTTTTTCATGTTTGTTGTCAGCATTAATTTTTAAAGTAAATTATTAATATATTCCAAAGGCATAGAATTTGGTCAAACTTACCATGACATTTGATGTCTTACTAAACAATCAAAAATAAATGCAAAAAGTTTAAGCCATAAAAAAAGGTGAATATGAGAAAGAAAAAAGTACTTTTTAAGCATATGTCTTCGTTTTTTTTTTTGGTAAATTTCGATAATAACTTTATATGAAAAATAAAAAAATAATTAAATTTTGATTAAAGAATAAAATCATATCATTTAGTTTTAAGAACCAATAAAAGCACCAATACACGACTTGCAACACGTACACATTTTATTTTTGTTGTTTTGCGTATCAATTAAACATTAACAACGATAGAACAATTTGTTTAAAACAAACATAATTTTTGGTTAAATTATAAGAGATCAGCATACCAATTATAACTTGCAACAATAATATTTTTTAAAGTGAATAAATAGAAATATTGATATATTTTAGGGTATTATTGTTTTTAATTTAATTAATTGTTTCTTACAATTAAATCCTTAATCTGTTTTATTCTTTCCAATTTACATACTAATTATTGTCTCTTTTCGGAAGGAAACCCATCAATTCGTACACAATTCTGCCAATATTATGTTATTGATTTAATTGACAATTTCTAACATATTTCGCCATTTTAGATACATACATAAACATGAGCTTAATAATGAAGATCATAATGCTGTCTTCAAACAAACATTTTTCAACTCATAATTAAGGTTCTTTTAAAGCCTCTGCCAAATTAACAAAGCGTAGGTTATTAAATATTATAGCCAAAATGTTTATTTCTAGATCTACTAAATTAACATTTTAATAATTTTATTATGGTTGAGTGTGATAAAATGGGAGAAGGATAAACCTAGACTATTCTTGTTGGATCAATAACTCCACCAGGACCAGGTAATGTGCTTGGATGTCCCAGCAGGTACGAGTCTACTTGACGTGCTGCTTGTCGACCCTCAGAAATAGCCCACACTACTAGTGACTGTCCTCTTCGGCAATCTAGTACAAAAAAAAAGTAAAACAACCAAATTTAATAAATACAAACAATTATCGGAATTTCCAAAAGTTACCTCCAGCTGCAAATACTTTTGGATTAGAGGTTCCATAAGTTCCGTTGACTGCCTTTATGTTGCCTCGCCCATCAAGTTCCAGACCAAGTTCGTTGGGAACGGTTTTTTCAGGTCCAAGGAAACCCATTGCCAATAGAATTAAATCAGCTGGGTATTCTTTCTCGGAACCTTTAACATTTTCCATTACCCATTGGCCGGTTGGTGACTTATTCCATTCAACTTGAACAGTATTAACCGATGCAATATGCCCATCTTTTCCTACAAATTCTTTTGTTGTTGTCGAATACTGACGAGGATCATTTCCAAATTTAACTCGCACTTCCTCGTGACCATAGTCAACTCTACAAAGAACAAACAATTATGTTATAAAAGTTTATATCAAGTTAGGTTCTACTTTGAAATTACCTGAAAACCTTAGGCCATTGGGGCCATGGATTATCATTTGCACGAGACTTTGGAGGTTCTGGGAGAATTTCGAATGTTGTTATACTCTTGGCACCTTGACGAAGTGAAGTCGCTATACAATCACATCCAGTATCACCACCACCAATAATTATAACATCCTTTCCTTCAGCTGAGATAATGTTCTTTGAACCACCCAACTGTTTCTTCTGCTGAGCTTCCAAAAACTCCATTGCGAAATGTATTCCTTTAAGGTCACGGTTTGGTAGAGGGAGATCCCTTGGCCAAGTTGCACCTGTTGTTATAAGCACTGCATCGTATCTAAAAGAAAACACAAATTTGTAGTTCGTTAGATGCGGTTTAAACAGAATCTTAAAAGTATGACTTGATTTTAGGCTACATTGCTCAAAGCTGATCTTCTTTGATCCAAGACTATTTCAAATGCGCATGTTAATCAAAATTAGTAACCAAACTCACTTTGAACAAATTAGCCTTTAGGATATAAAACTTACTCGCTGAGCAAAAGTTCTGCTTTAATATCCTTTCCAACATGAACTCCTGTTTTGAACTCAATGCCTTCCGCTGCCATAAGGTCTACTCGTCGCTTGACAACATCCTTTGATAATTTCATCGTAGGTATACCATATTGTAAAAGACCTCCAACTCTATCATTCCGTTCAAACACTGTTACCAAATGACCAGCTCTATTCAATTGCTGTGCTGCCGCCAATCCAGATGGTCCTGATCCAATCACAGCAACGCGTTTACCAGAACGTTTCGATGGAATTTCCGGTTTAATCCAACCATTTTCAAATGCATGATCAATAATTGAACATTCAATATTTTTAATCGTTACTGGTGGCTCGGAAATTCCTAATACACAAGCGCCTTCACATGGAGCTGGACAAACTCTGCCGGTAAATTCTGGGAAGTTATTGGTTTGCAATAGTTGTCTCAAAGCTTCTTTCCATTCGCCATGGAAAATCAAATCATTCCACTTAGGAATAATATTTCCCAGTGGACAACCATGACTATTCGATTGACAAAATGGAACACCGCACTCCATACAACGAGCAGCTTGAACTTTCAAATTCTTTCGCACATGGGGGAAGTTATACACTTCGTTCCAATCCTTTTGTCTTTCTGTAGCATCACGATAAATTCCAGTTTCACGTTTGTATTTGATAAAGCCCCTTGTTTTGTCCAAAATTCGATCAGCTCGTTTTTGTTCCAAAGCAACATCTTGTACAGCCTCTTCGATATCCTTAACTGATGGTTCATTTTGACCGTTGGTTCCATTTTCAATAGCCTTCATTTCTTTGCCCAATTTTTCTGCCAGTTTTTCTTCTTCCAAGTCTTTCAGAGCCTTTTGGTATTCGTATGGGAAAACCTTGACAAATTTACCCTGAATGACTGCCCAGTTTGCAAGAATTTCCTCAGCAACTAGAGAACCAGTCTTATCGATAAATTCTTGCAAAAGTTGCTTTACTAAAACAACATCTTTTTCCAGTTCCAATGGAAGAAGTTCAACGGATTCAGCATTAACCTTTGGTTTAAATGATCCATCAATGTCATATACATAAGCAATACCACCGGACATGCCAGCAGCAAAGTTTCGACCAGTTAGACCAAGAATTAATACTGTTCCTCCAGTCATGTATTCACAACCGTGATCACCAACACCCTGTAAATTTATAAATTAATGTTCATTCTTCAATGGGTTTGGATTTTGTGCATACCTCGACTACAGCTGTAACACCAGAGTTGCGCACACAGAATCGTTCAGCCGCAATACCACGGAAGAATGCTTTGCCATCGGTAGCACCATACAGACAAACATTTCCAACTATGACATTTAAGTGCGATTCAAATGGCACAGATGCTGGTGGTTTTATGACGATTTCACCTCCGCACAAACCTTTGCCAACGTAATCATTTGAGTCTCCGATCAATGTAACATTAACACCCTTTGCAAGGAACGCACAAAAACTCTGGCCTGCAGAGCCTTCTAACATGATATTGATGCTTCGTCCTTCTGGAAGTCCTGCTTCCCCATATTTGCTAAAAAAAAATAATAAGACAAAAGAGTGTGAGACCCAAAGTGGTTTTAAAATTATAATAATTACCAAGCGATGTGGTAGCTCAAAGTCGATCCGAATGCTCTTTCTTCATTATGTATGCTTGATACAAACTCAACAGTGTTTTCATTTCCATCTAATACTCCTTGTGCTTTTTCGATTAGTTTATTATCCAATCGATTTTCCAAATTAAAATCTTGAGCAACTGATCCTCCAACTATATTAACGCCAGGCCTTAATTTAGTTGCATCTTGCAATAAGGTAGACAAATCTAACATTGAAGCTTTAAGTGCTAGATTCTTGTTTACTTTAAGCAAATCAGTGCGTCCAATAAGATCTTGGAATTTGCGAATACCAAGATTAGCCATGATTTTTCGAATCTTTAAGATTAAATAAGTAAAAGTTTTAATTTATAAGTATTGGGGGGAAAATTTGGCCAAGAAAAGAACGAATCTGTCAGTGGATTTTACGACCTTAGGACAACTGGTATTTTCATATTTTCTTTCTTAATTTTTTTTCTATAAAACCGTTGTTTATTTCTGTTTCAGCATCCTTTGGTCTCATATCAACATAATTTGTCAACAAAATCCTTAAACCAATTTGTTCCTTTCTAAAACGTCCATTGAATAGCCTAGTGGTATTATCTAGTAATTTAGTTAAAAGAAAAAAAAACATACATCTTCAGCTAGCATGAAGAAGAAATTGATAACATGCTCAGGTTTTCCAGTGAATTTTTTTCTCAACTCAGGATCCTGGGTGGCAATTCCGACGGGGCAAGTATTTAAATGACACTTCCTCATCATGGTGCAACCTGGAGGGAGAATAAAACAAATGAATAAAAAATTTGAAAATTTTTGAAAAACAAAGGCTGCTGTTATAACCAACTCCAGGAAGCTGATTCGCATCAATTTCCAATTAAAAACAACTGATATACTCCGGCTGCGAGCGAGAATAGTGTGGTTTCTAGCTATAGTACTGGTATGAACTGGCTTACGGGCGTTGGTAGAACAGCAGCCTTAGGCTACTTTAACTTACCCATAACAATCAATGGAGCTGTACTGAAGCCAAATTCATCAGCGCCCAAAAGTGCAGCAACAACAACATCAAATCCTGTTCTTAATTGTCCATCAGCTTGAACAACAACTCTAAAGGGAACAAAAATAACAAATTTAAATATTAACGCATTCTTCTTGGGTTAAATGAATGTATAACACAAAATTACTAAATGAAAACACCGCGGAACACATACATACGCATAGACGAGCTACAGAACAAAAACGAGCTACGATCAAGCGACCTACAGTCTGGTATTTTTAACCGCATGTGACCCCTTAGTCTAGTCTCAAAGCACTGTGTTCTCGTCGATATCGTTGTACCCCGTCTTCAACCTTTAACTCTCTGACTAGATCTGAGGGAAGATGATTATGTTCGACAAAGTTTGTTTTTCTTTTTTTTCTCTATTAAACATTTCTTAACATAATTTTTTGTTTATAGCGAAGGGAGACAAAATTAAAATCACATCTCACCGAAAGACTGTGATTGAATTTTTCAATGCCAACAACAACACAACGACAATGACAAATAGCGATCTGCGCTTATAAATTGCGTCCATTCGACGATATCCACAATCTGGATTACGAGGTTTCAATGTTCGAGTTATGAGTAATGAATTCTTCAAAATAATTTACCTTGATCGTAGATTATTTAAAACAAGAACTTGATGTGTTTCAGCAATACCCAATTCCCATGGTAAGCCGGCATTCTTGATTCCTGTCCATGAGCTGGCACCAGTTCCACCATCGTGACCAGATATGACAACATGTTCGGCTTTTCCCTAAAATTAAGTAAAATAATTAAAAATCTAAATAAAGTTATTCGGCTTCAAAGAAATCAAACCTTTGCAACCCCAGCTGCCACAACTCCCACTCCAACTTCAGAAACAAGCTTAACGCTTATTCTGGCCTTGGGGTTAGAGCATTTTAGATCGTAAATAAGTTCAGCCAAATCTTCAATAGAATAAATGTCGTGATGAGGTGGTGGTGAGATAAGTCCGACTCCTGGCACTGAATGCCGAGTATAAGCAATATCTTTGGTAACTTTGTAGCCTGGCAACTCGCCACCTTCACCTGGTTTGGCTCCTTGTGCCATTTTGATTTGAAGATCATCAGCGTTTGCCAAATAGGAGGCAGTAACACCGAAACGACCCGAAGCAACTTGTTTAATAGCCGATCGCCTGTTGTAATCGGCATCTTGGTCTGTTTAAATTTAAAAATAAAAATTAATTCTCTTTTCGTATACCGACAGGTTTGATAAACTTACTTAGATATCGGTCAGCGTCTTCGCCACCTTCTCCTGTGTTACTCTTGCCTCCAATTTTGTTCATTGTCACCGCTAGGGTTTGATGAGCCTCCAAAGAAATACTTCCAAAGCTCATGGCACCAGTAGCAAACCTTTTTACAATCTCACTAGCTGGTTCAACTTCAGATATATCAATACTTTGTTTGTCAGTAACAAATTCTAGCTGTCCACGAAGGGTGCATTTCTTGACACTCTTGAGAGTGTTTTCTCTGAAAACCTCAAATGCACTTTGATTCTTATTGACAGCAGCTTCCTGTAGACTAGCAATCGATGCTGGTTCATTGATATGACTCTCACCACCATGTCGCCAATGATACTGTCCAGGATTACGTAGAATACGAGTATCGGGCGAAACCTTACAATAAGTCATTTGGAAGCGATCCAACCCTTCGGTTGCAAGAATTTCCAAACTAACTCCACCAATGCGACTGTGTGTTCCACGGAAGCAGCGATCAATCAAATCTTTGCCCAATCCAACAGCCTCGAAAATTTGAGCACTTTTGTATGATTGCAGTGTACTGATTCCCATCTTGGCCATAACTTTAGCAATGCCAGTGTCGATGGCTTGGGCATAGGCTGTATAAATTTGTTTGTCAGAAACATCCGGGCTTATGACACCATCATTGCGCAACGATTGTGCCAACTCAAATGCAAGATAAGGGCATATAGCATCAGCTCCATAGCCCAAAAGAACGCATACATGATGAACTTCTCTTGCCTCTGCAGTCTCAACAATAATACCAACTTTCATACGCTGTAGAGTCTCAATAAGATGATGATGAAGAGCACCTAAAGCAAGAAGTGCCGAAACAGGAGCACGACCATGGCCAGCATTCCTATCAGAGATTACTAAAAGTTGATAACCTTTTTCAGCAGCAATTCGGCCTTCACGGCAAATGCGATCAATGCAATTAATATATCCTTCAATGCATTCTTCAAATGGGAATGTAATATCCAAAACTTTAGTTTTCCAACCGCGATGAGTGTTTCTCTTGAGCAAGTCGGTATCTGGAATGCTTAAGATAGGGTTTGGTAGCCAAATGCGATGAACTTGCATTGCTGATGGTTTCAGCAAATTGCCTTCGGGTCCGACTGGACATTGCATTGACATTACAACTTTCTCACGGAATGGATCAATTGGAGGATTTGTAACTTGGGCAAAAAGTTGCTTAAAATATTCATAAGGAAGTGGCTGGAATTCGGAGAGACATGCTAGAGGTGCGTCGTTTCCCATTGAACCAAGTGCTTCTTTTCTGGAAAATAAAAGAAAATTATAAAGTATTTTTTTTTTTTTTTTAAATTAAAGAAGTTATTTTGTGTATTTCAAACTTACTTGTTATTAAACATAGGTACAAGGAGCATGTTTACAGTTTCGGTGGTATAACCAAACAATGCCAAACGAGGATCAAATATTCCTTTTTGAGATTGATCAACTCCATTTGTATGACCGTTGGTTGTTGATTTCAACTTGTCAGCATTTCGAATCTCATCCATTGTGATCTAAACAAAATATATACATTCATATATCAAATTAAATAATAAACAAAAACATTGATAAGATGGAAGAAGGATGTATACATAATATAGAATCAATAAAGATTAAGAAATGTTTGTGGAATTTTTAAATATCAAAAGAGCCTCATGATAGCAATGAAGATGTATATTGGATCTAATATTTCCGAAATTTGATATAATTTGATTAACCTAAAAATAAATATTTACTTACAACAAATACTGAATAACGTAGAAGTAGGTATTCAATGATATTAAAGTTTTTTACCAGTTTTTGGTTTTGGTGAAAAGTGAATGTTTGTCTAGCGAAAAGCTTATGTAGACTTTAAAAGTAATATACACAACATGAAAAAAATGCAATGCGAAATTGCATTGTTTCTCTTTTTGCTATAAGTTCAATTATTGAAAATATATATGTATTTTATGTATGATTATATATGTATATACATACATTATTCTGAGTAAAGCTTTTTGGTGAAAAAAAAGGAGGGATAGTTTTATTTAATATTTGTTGAACATATTTTCGTAAACTATACAATTCTTAATAAAAATTACTTTTGTTTATTTACATACAAGAAATATAACATATTAATTATTTTATATTGGTTAAGTAATTCTGATACAAATGTCGGCATTTGAAAAATTAAAAAATTAGTTACGTCATTTTAAAACACAATTCTTAATTATAGCATCAGTAAATGCCCGGCACATATGTGATTATTTGCGACGTAATGCGCAAAAACTAAAAAAAACAAAAAAAGTGCGTATACGACCGAGGGTACATCTTTTGTACATGGTTATTTGCATCATGTTATTATAACATCAGAATTATTTGTAGGTAAAATATGGATAATTACTTGTGGGTAATAATAATTGATTTTATTATATACAATTGTAGGACCAATTTTTCATTTAAAATGTGCAAATTAAAATATTTTCTGTCATTACAATTTGAATCGTAATCGGCTTATTTAAATTCCGTTTATTTAATACTTAATACATACATTTTGTAGAAAGCATTATTTTTGCCCTAAATAAAAATCTTCTATCTGCAGTGGTTGACATTAAAGCAATCCGAAAAAAAAATTCTCAATTCTTTTAAGTTAACTTTTTTGAACTTACCATCTAATTCCAAAAATTATTCGTAAGACATAAGACACAAGAAATTTAAGTTATTAAAACTACTCCAAATATCTTATGAAATATTCAAATATAAAAAAAATCAATATTTTACCTTTTGCTGAAGCCATTCAGAATGCGGTCTGGATTTAGCAATATGCGTCTTAAGTTCAACATCTTGAATAAAGGTCTTCTCCTGAGTATCCACCAACAACATACGACCTGGCTTCAAGCGACTTTTCAATGTTACTTGAGACGGATCAATATCATATACACCAACTTCCGATGCCATAACTAGAATATTGTCTTTGGTAATGTAAAATCTTGATGGTCGCAAGCCATTCCTATCAAGAACAGCTCCAATATAACGACCATCGGTAAATGAAATCAATGCCGGGCCATCCCATGGCTCCATAACACAAGCTGCCCATTGATAAAAATCACGTTTCTCTTGAGGCATAGTCTTGTCATTCTGCCATGCTTCTGGGACCATAGTCATTACGGCTTCAGGCAATGAACGTTCTCCGGCCATTGTTAAAAATTCCAATACACAATCGAAAGAACCCGAATCGGAAAGATTTGGCTCAACAACAGGGAAGAGTTTCTTGATATCATCCCCAAACATTTGGCTCTCCATTACACCTTCGCGGGCCTTCATTAGATTCACATTGCCCCGCAAGGTGTTGATTTCTCCATTATGGGCCAGCACACGTAGTGGATGTGCCCGTTCCCAAGATGGAAAAGTATTAGTACTGAAACGAGTGTGAACCAATGCCAAATATGTTTCAAATTCGGGATTCTTAAGATCAGTATAGTAGTCCCATAGTTGATCCGATGTAAACAATCCCTTGTAGACAATGGTCTTGGTGGACAGAGAACATATATAGAATCGGCGACCGGGCTTTGCCAAAAGGTGACTGGCTTGTTTGCGCAAAAAGAATACTTGGCGTGCAAGTCTTTCTTCATCCAAATCTGTGCAGGTAACAAAAACCTGGCGAGATATTGGTTCGCTTTTGCGGGCCACAACGCCAATAGCGGCTTGATTAGTTGGAACAGTTCGCCATGCTAACATTTTAAGTCCAAGACCCTCAGCCAGTTCGTTGAACTCTTTTTCAGCATCTGCTTGTGACTGTTCATCCAAATAAAATATTCCAGTAGCATATTTGCCAAATGGAGGCAAGGTTACCCCCTGAGATTCTCTAAAAAAAAAAAAGAAAGAAGAAAACGAATTAAATTAAAGTTGATATGATAAGCCAGTCTAACTCATTCAATAAAAATAAAACTAGATTCACACTGAATGCATTAGAATAATAATATGCGCAATATGCTTAACTAGATAAAGTGTTGATAAGCTTCGGAAATGATTACGTTAGAAGAAAACAAAATAAACATTTTGATAAATCAAGTATAATCCTCACCAATGAGTTTATTAATGACCTACATACATGGTGCAATCATGGTACGACACATAGTTTTTTTTTATATTGAGTCAATCAAAGTCTAGCACATGAACAAGCCCGTAGTCAAAAAAGAGAGAATGCAAGGATGCATCTATTTAAAAAAAAAAAAAATGCAATAATATGATCCCATTGACCAAACAGGTTTAGTTTCAAAGTTTCTTAAAGTGCCAAGCAAAACGACTTCCGTTGTTGGAGTTAGAATATATTCAGTGATAACATTGCAAAATTTACTTTTTTTTTCGTGAAATATCCAAATTGTAAACACAGAACCCCCTCCCAGGGTACTGCTTTGCATTTGAATATGATAAAGAGCTTTAAATAGCTTTTATTCAAGCACTTGATCTCGCTGAGACAGAAACATGAATCACAACTTCGATTAAATTTTGCGTTCCTTGAACTTGGCATTGGTGATATACATTTATAGATAACTGGAATTGGACAAGAAGAAATAGATTTAGCACATTTCAATTTAAGAAACGTGTGTTCTGGTGAATATGCTTTGATTTATAATTAGTATGTAGATAAATCGATCATGACAAGAATAAATGTTTTTTTTTTAAGTTGGACTGCGGGAAATTTTTGATGGAATTTAAAATCTGTTTCAGTTAATGTGTACATTTCTTTTTATGAAACTTATAGTTTTTTTTATGTTCTGCTTACACTTTACAATTTAATAAAGGGTCATTCAATTAGTGGTTTCAAGTTGGTAACACTGGCATTTGACACCTGTCAAACTCAGCTGCCATCTAAAATGTTATAATAGGCCTTTTTGGAAGTGGCGAAGTAGTTTGTGAGTAGATGAAAACTAAAGTTTAGTACTGTCATCTACTCACGATGTGTTTTGGAGGCATATTGGGACATTTTTTCAGGAAAACGATTTCGTCTGGTTAGTCAAAAAAACAATTAACCAAAACTCAGAAGAATAATAAAAAATAAAACAAATAGAAAGCGAAGTTCTATTTGCTATTTACGTAAATGGATCGTTTAACAATCGAATCGAAAATTATATACATAAAGGTACTATACAAAAGTGGTGATTCAAATGTTGCCACTTTTCGCGCATTACGCGATGATTATGGTTGTCGTAATCGAACAAGCAAGTCATAAACTCGATAAGAAGCGTTACTGATATCTTAAAGCCTGTGTTTCTTCGAAATGTACGTTAAGTCGAAAATATAGTCTGGAAATATGTTTCCATAAAAAAGGACAAAAACGCGTGTTTTTAAAGAATTCTTCTTAACGATCCTTGCATTGATAAATATGTAAAATCAACATTTTAAATCGAAGGTACATTTTATTTTTTGTCAAGCTTAATACTGACACAAAAGGTTCTGAAAAAAGTTCTGATGCTTAATTTTTTTTAACTCAGTTGGTATATAAAAATTTATAGTTAAAAACTAGGCTAAGAATGTTTTCAGTCCCAGCACGTATGATAGAATACATTCAGAAGGGTTTAGACTAGGGGTTTCTAAACCAATCAAGAACTGTTTTTTTAATTTTTATTTTTTAAATATGCAGCTATATTTCAATAAGCTCTACTATTCAATATTAACCAACGAACTATACGAAACTATATTCAACAGAAAAATCTTCAATATTATGTGCAAATGGCATTCATATTTTTAATGACACTATATCGTGATTGTCCCTCTATCAAATCATTAATTTAACATTCATTTTGATACAAACGACATTTTATTTTTTTCTCACTAGAATGTAAAAATAATTGATAAATCAATTATTTAATTGCGTGTACATTTTAAAAAGATTGTGGTAGATTTCCAGAATAAAATGAACAATTTTTTATGTGTTCTTAATTCTAAATGGTGGTTAGAAATTTTGTGACTATTTGCTCACATTTACATTTAACTGAATTTTTTTTTAAATATCAACAGACATCACCTCTACATAATTGTTTCTGAAATTCTTTAGTTTTCATTTACCTCAAAGGTTCTACGATAAACAATTTAAAATAATATAAAAAAAAATAATAGAATGATCTCTATAACAAAGTTCTCTTTTAAATTCTCTTAAATAAACAAAAAAATATTAATCTCTTTGGCCTTGAACATTAAGGTAAGCTATTCAAAAAAAAAATTGTTTTCTTGCTAAAACCATGCTCTGTGTATATGCAAATTTATTATTTACATACTGCATTAAAATAATATTTAAACCAGAATAAATATACATATACTCGTACTTACAATGCTTTAACGTACAACCCATGGGGAATCGAAGCCATAACGCCAGCGCCATCACCAGTGTCATTGTCACAAGCGCAGGCACCACGATGCTTCATCCGTTCTGACAAGGTCTGGGCATCACGAAGAATCTTTAATAGAAAGAAAAAAAAGAAAGAAAGAAATTAATTTAATATCATAGAATAAATTATACAAAGTAATAAAATTAAAAAAATTTGCAGTCACTGTTGGCGATGGAAATAAGCCCTCGTAAAATAAGTTTTTCATGGAAAATTTTTTTTAATATGACTTTTCCTTTATATTTTCCCTATACGGAGTATCCAACAATTTTACTTTCTTTAACTTCTAGATGTAATTTGAAATGGAAGTAATTTATATGTTCACTAAGGTTTGTAATAGTTTATCGCAGGTCAGCTAATTTTAGAAATTGGTCTGCCTTAGATTTTTACTTGCGACTATAGATACTTTTTGGATTCCAGTCTGCACCTCGAACTGCATCCTAAATTACTGAAAGGATTTTCTTCAAACTTTGGACTTAAGGTTTAAGGTAGATTATAATATAGAGCAATATTGAGTTTTGTCAATCCAATTTTATTTGAAGAACACTTGTAGGATTCGAACCCACGCATATCAGCATCAGTGGTCTGAAGTGGTGTAGTGCGTAAGAGCACATGACTACAAAGACTGAGCAAATCTGATATGCGTGGGTTCGAATCCTACAAGTGTTCTTCAAATAAAATTGGATTAAAGCTCAGCGCCACTAAAAAGGAGTCTGATGATTGTCTGGCAAGCATGAAATAGCTATAACTCCGGCCAAAAAATAAAAAATATAAACGAATTAATATAAAAATTAATTCGTAATAACAATTGGTGGTAGTGCCTTAAAGTTGTTGTTGTTGTTCACAAAAAATTCAATGCAATTGACGGAAGAATGGTTAAGTCTAATAAACTGACATTCTATGTACAAAATAGTACAATAAAAATAATAAAGTCAAAATATAACTGTACCTGTCATATAACCGTTTAGACAAAACATATTAATCTCGCAAGCGACTTTAACGATTTTGGTGATTTTTTTCAGAAAAAATTTTGAAAGTAGATAAATAAAGCAATCAAGTAAAAAAATATTTTTCAAAAAGCTTTTATTAACAGTACTATGGCTTACCAGATAACAGTTTGACGGATTGCGATACTAATTTTTATTACATTTTGTATCAAAATTTTATTTTTTGACAAACTTTTTTTCTGACTTTTTTTAGACCCAATTTTTTTTGAGCATTTTTTCTCGGTATTTTTTTTTTTTGATGAAATTTATTTTCGAAAAAAAAAATTGTAATCAAATACTTTCCCACTTTTCAAAATTTTGTTTTTTTTACAATTTTTTTTCTTCCCCATTTTTTTTTTTTTTTGTTGACAAAATTTATCTTTGAAAAATTTTATTTATCAAAAAATGCTTTTAATAAAAAAAAAAACAAAATTCATATTGCATCGAATGAAGATACATAAATTTTTTATTGTCAATAAAAGAAACAGCATGAAATAAAAATCTTTACAGAATTTTGGAAAACAAAAATTTTTAAACTTAAAATTTTGGAAAATGGCCACAATTTGTGATTTGTATAAAAAATTATATCAGCAATATTGCTACTTAATAAGAACCTGACTAAAACCAGTAAAAATGTTGTATGCCGTCTGCCATTCCAAAAAAAAAATACCTTTCACCAAATTCCAAGCAGGAGCAAAAACGTGTGTATAGGAATTTCAACACTGCTGAACCAAAAAAAAAAAAAAATTGGAACGTTGCGTTGCATATAGAAATCTTAATCGCGCACCCCGGAAGGTCATGACGAAAGCCAGTGTAGGCAGTACTCGCAGATATTTTTACTTCATTTTATTTTTTATCACTTCGATTAGCATTCGCACGGAAAATTGCTTCGTAAAGAATAACCTTGCACTTAAAACGCTCTTTTTGTCCAAACAAATGACAACAACAAAAAAAAACCCAAGTTGCCACAATTGGGGTAGGATTTTTGATTCCATTCGAATTACTAAAATAGTATAAAAGTATCGTGATAGTCAAATTGTAATCAGTACGAACTCACTGTTCAATCAACACAATCACTCCGTTATCAACAAAAAAAAATAATAATCCAAACCTAATATGGCATTCAAGGTATGTCGTCGCATCGCGCACTGTCCACGATCTTGCTAAACTTTATTTAACTGGAATAAATTAACTGAATGTTGTTTTTTTTCTTTTTTTTTATTTTGTATAGTTTGTTGCTTTCTTCGCTTGCATCGCTGCTGCTAGCGCCGGACTTCTTCCAGCTGCTGCTCCACTTGCTGCTGTTGCACAACCACTTTTGGCCAGGGCTGAACCCTACGATTCATACCCACAATACAACTATGGATACGATGTACAAGATGTTATTTCTGGCGACAGCAAGAACCAAGTAGAGAGCCGTGAAGGTGATGTTGTTCGTGGTCAATACTCATTGAATGACGCCGATGGTTACAGACGTATTGTGGATTATTCTGCTGATTCAGTTAATGGATTCAATGCTGTTGTTCGTCGTGAGCCACTCGGTGTTGCTCTTAAGGCTGTTGCTGCTGCACCAGCTCCTCTTGCTTATGCTGCCGCACCAGCTCCTTTGGCATATGCACAAGCACCAGCTTTGATTAAAGCCGCTCCAGCTCCACTTGCTTATGCTGCCGCACCAGCTCCATTGGCATACGCTCAAGCACCAGCATTGATCAATGCGGCAGCTCCAGCTCCACTTGCCTATGCTGCCGGCCCTGCTTTCTTGAAGGCTGCTCCAGCTCCATTGGCCTACACTCAAGGCCCAGCTGCGGTATACAATGCAGGACCAGCGATAGTGAAGACAAGCTACGCGTCACCACTCATCTCATACGCTTATTAAGGTGCCAAATGTTTAGTCTGATTTTATTGATAATGGAAAATAAATTTATTATGTAATTTAAAAAAAAATGCCTACACATATATTTCTAGCAGCAGATTTTTTTTTTTTAAAAATCAAATATGAACTTTCATTTTAAATGCAAAATTGTTTGTTTCTGAAAAGTCGTCGAAATTTTGAAAAATTATTCAACACATCAAAAAAAAAGTTCAAACCACTGTTTTGCTTTTAAAAGATAAGAAAAAAAAATCTGATCTACAGTACGAAATTCGCAAAAATTTGATGATGGGGTATACAAAAATTGCAAGACTGTGTTCGTAGACTTCATTGGGTCGGTTCCCCCAATCTACAAAACTTAAGCATGGTAAAAAATTTTACCTTTTTTTTTAGAAAAATGGTTTTTGTTTTTTTGATTTTTTCAAATGTCAAAATAAGACAGAGAAAAGATGATCGTTGAAAAATATACATAAGTAGGTTTTTGCTCTAAAAAATCGAAATTTTTCAAATTTAATTTCTTACTATAGATTATTGACCCATAGGCTTTGAGATGACATTTGGAACGAAATATTTTATTTACACCAAAATACAGTTTTTCGCCCATCTGTCAAGCTATTCCCCGTGAATAATTAATTGGTAACTAAACTCTATAATTGTTTGAAATATTTTTAAACATTAGAGTTCCAATAGTTTTAGACCATAATGACTTCGTAGTCTTCCAAATGATGACCCTACTATATGAACTCAGCCACCGAGACTAGTGAAAGCATCCAACTGGTACCAACATCTAAAAATAAACCCACCCCAAAAACGTCAAACTTCTGTCCATAGTATGATTTTACTTTAACTGTTATCGCTAGTACCCATAGTGTCAATATTGTATTTGTATTTCATACAAAATCTTACTACACTATTGATAGCTTTCCCAAAAAAACACGACTAATCTAGATAAAGATTTCTTGATAAAAATTGATTTTTTTTCATGACGAAAGGAACACAAATAATAATTGATTATTTTTTTTGTCACTGTGTTGGTGTTATATCTTGTCGGTGTATCTGTCAAATCTGAATTCAAATTTATTTTCATTTGAAAAGTGTTTAACAACAATTTAAAGCAAAATAAAAAAGGAATAAAAATGAATAAACAAGTAAATTTAGACTTTTCAGAGTAATTATTTATTACATATTTGACAAAATCTTTTCCACGGTGTTTTTTTTTTTCCTTGTGAAATAGAAGCCTCATCATTTCAAAAAATTGGAATAAACAAATCACGAACCACTTTAATCAAACTGACAGATACAAATTGTTTTAGTGTTAGTGCGTGGAGGGGTAAATCTCTCGAAAAATTTAGATCTGCAAAATTGATTATAATCAAAAAAATAATCAATTATTTCTGCCCAATGAAACACTATTAGTTTTAGTTTTAACTCATTTTCTAAGAAAACTAACCCTTTTTATTTTTGTCTTAGTTGATTTTTTTGTTATATTTCACAATGTATAGACCAAAACCAAATACATATTTATATGAAAATGTTTTAACTACATATTTTCCAATATATTTCCTCTGCTAAATGTGTACTACCAAGCAGATACTGTAGCATTGAATTTTATTTTAAGGTACTCAATTATCATCCAATAAGCACCTAATAATAACGACTGCCTCATGAAATCTTCTGCTAATTCGTAATACATGTTTTATGTACGAGTACCAAAAAAGTATAGCATGCTCTATATCCAAAATATATGGCCAACAAATAATACATTAGAATGTTTATATTACGAGGATCGAAATAAATATAATACCGATTGAATTAAGTAAAAAAAAAAACTTCAAAGAAGTAAAAAAAGTTTTCAATTAAACTAAATGTATCCAGGAATCCATGCAGGAAAATGTTAAAAAAAAGCAGTCTTCTGTATTCTTTTTTACATCTTAGTTTTCGAGCTGTATTCATCAATAGCATTATTAAAGACTCGAAAATATTAACTGGGGCGTTATGGAGTTGCAGTTTCTGTTGTGGTGCAGAAGTAAAAATACTTAAAAATGAGTGTTTTCATTTAATTGATTGCAGAATTAAAATATTTGTACCAATTTTACATTTATCATCTTATATAGTCGATAGCCACTAACCTTTTACCCGAAATTCACTTTTTAGGAGCACTTCCCGCTCACGCTTAAGGTATGTTCGGGCGGCGCGGCGCGTCGCCAGGCAGGCGCCATTAGAAACATTTTTTTATTATTACATTTACTTTGCAGTTTCCAAGAATTTGCAAACAAAATTTATTTTAATATAAAAAAAGCATGGCTCTAAATGCGTCAATAAAAATTGTGTGTTTTTTTTTCAATAAAAAATAAAATTTTGTGAACAAGAATTGTATTGGAAATGGGTGTGAACTCCGAGAATAAAAATTGTTAAAATAAAAAATTGGCAATAAAAAATGGTTCAAAATTATATTGCCAAAAAAGTTTGCCAATTGGTCAAAAAAAATATTGTCAAAAAAATCGCCAAAACTGTCTAGGAACCAGTTGTATTTTTTTTTTTTGAACCGACAACAAGAAGGTGAAAATAAAACAATTTGACAAGTGGAAATTGGACCGCCTGCCGAGCCATAGGTAATCGATTCAAAAGTCCATCAGCCAGTCATATGTATGATCAGCTTTGTGCGTATCTACATACGTATATTTATTAATAGCAACTATTTTTATACTGAAAGGTTAATAAATTTTAGTTTAACTCAGAGTTATCTCATACGCACGAACAATTTGGTTTTAAAATTTTCATTGAAAAAAAGAAATACTCTTCACAATTTGATTATGAGTTCCATAATTATTTTAACGAACAAAACTTAAATCTTTTTCGCTGATCAAGAAAACATTTTCGAAATTCAAGTATTATAGGAAAATTGCTTTATAAAATTATAAATTAAATTATTATTAAATTATAAAAAAAAAAAATATTGGACATACCTTGTGAGAACGCTTCCCGTCAATAGCGACAATAAATCCAACTCCACAAGCTTCATGCTCATTCTGGGGATCATACAATCCCTGAGCCTTAGGTCCTTCCCATGGCATTTGTTTGTTTTCAGCATCCAATTCATTTTCACTAAGGGATTGTTCTGGTTGATTTTGTTGTTGTTGTGAATATTGTTGTTTATTTGATTCTTCTAAATCAATTTCACTTTGATTTAAACTTTCACGATTTTCACAATTATTACCAATATTGCCACTTTCAAGAAATTCACATCCTGATTCAGAATTGTTAACAATTGTTGGGGCCATTATATGATTAAACAACCCTAATACAAGTCTATTTTTTGTTGTTGTTTTTTTAATATTTTTATACTTATTCACCGTTATTGCGATGTTATTTTAAAATATTTTAATTTTTTTTTCTATATAACAATAACACTATAATAATTATTTATTATTAGAATTAAACACTATAGATAAATGCAACGTATTAACGTTTATTTTTTTTTTTAATAATATATTTAATTATATTGTATATTTCTTTAAATAGAATAAATTATTCCACTGGTAAGTATTAAATATCACTATTTTCACTTCAATTTATTTTAGAAATCCTTTAATTTTGTAATCTGAAAAATAATAATAATAATAATCATTAAAAATTTGTATTCATTAAATTAATTATTTTATTAATGCGTAATAATTAAAATTATATTTTTATAGATTCACAAGATACAACCGACACGACCACAAATTGTGCACATCACCTTATGTAGATTATTCAAAAGATAACATATATTGTTAATAATAAAAAAAAATTCCACAATGTAAAAAAATAACTTAGATGTTTAAACAAAACCGCTAATTAACAAGCTTTATTATTCAAGTACTCGTACCTATTTCTATATAACAATTTTCGTTGTAATATTGGCGCAATAGCAAAAGATAATGTTCTAATTAAATTCACCACGATGCGATGTGAATCGCACAAGAGCTTTCACGAGAATGAGCAAAACATGAGCACAATTTTTCTCGAATTTATTTTCCATTCATTTTTTTTTTCATATTAAAAAAAAAATAACAACAACAATAGCGCAACAGGGAGTAAAAACAGCTGTGGGACGACGACACGTTAAGAGCAAGCGTGTTTGAAAGAAAAAAAAAGCTGAAAACAGTTCTCGATTCTATTCTGATCCATATCAACACTTCACATCAAACGATTGTCCACTTGAATGAAAAAAAATATTGGAACTTTTTAAAAGGTTCCAAGTCACTCGATTGACGTCATTGTAAATTGGTTTGGTCATGCTTTCCAAAAAACATGATTTTTGTTATTTTTTTTGTTGTCATACAGAATTTCAGAATTTTCTTTGATTCCCTGATCTGATTTATAAGCAAAATTTTCTAATGGCAAATTCAAGGGAATCAGTGTTGGTTTAAACTTGGATAAATTGAAAACTACTTCTGATTTTTTTATCTTCTTGGACACTACCGCATTCATCTGCCACTAACAAATTGCTTCTGGAGGTATCTGTGGATAATTTTATAAGCATGGATTAGCTAACTCTGGTTTAACTCACTATTGTTTTTTCACAATGGGTTAGGTTTATTTAATCTCTAGATTTATTAAAATTATATTTCTGAAATGTTCATGTTAGCGAAAATTTTACTTAAGGAATTTTAAGTTTGACTTGTTAATCATGGAATAGCTAATCAGTAGATTTTGGCTGATTAGCACCATTTTAGCAAAACCTTTGAAACTTACGTTAGATGGATTGAGTTTAATCCATGATAAATTCAACTTGTAAATCCCAACAGGTACAGTATAAACCAATGTTTTAATCAACTAATTCATGGTTTTAGTTTTTAATCTTTGATTTAGCTAATCTTTGGACTACTTAGTGTCATTTAACCAGAAGCTCTAAAAGTTGTATCATAAACCAATCCGATGTGAACAAATTGGCACTAAGTCAGTACCTACAAAATTAATTAAGCTTCAGACAGAACAGAAATGTATTTTACAATAAATTAATTTATTCATTTTTCAATCATTTGCCATCAAATGGCACCCATATGTCCACTGTACATGCAAGTTAATTGTTATTAGGTATGTATAACATACTCTATTAGTTGAATTAATTAGTTACAATATTATAGGTGTTTTAATTAACTGTCACTTATTTTTAAGAATAATATTAATCAAGATCGTTTTTTTTTCAGCGGGAGATAAAATTAAACCTGGAGAATAAATAAATATTTACAATGTCTGACAATGCCGTTTGTGAAGAGGTACTCATATAACTTGAAACAAAACAGGAGTTTCCTTGAAATATTTTAGATATCAAATTAAAAAGTATTAAAAGTATTTAATTAATGTTTAAAACAATCGCAAAATATATGTTTTACAGTCGAACCCGCTTGAATAAAACCCAACTAAAAAAATGGAAAAGCCATATAGAATATTGTTTTTTTTTTCTTTTGTCTGTAGTTATCGACACAAATTTTGTTTCTTTAAAAGGCGTAAAAGCGTCACACTGATAAGCCCAAATTTCTGTGCCTAGGCTTAACACATTTCTTAGACTAAAAAACAATTACATTCAATGGAATTTATTTCATTAATTTAATTTTATCAAATAGTAACCGAAACTTTGTTTATTTTATTAAATTTTTCATAAAAATCTTTTAAGTTGTTTCCGAGAAATATTATATATTCTGAAAACACCGAGAGTGTGTAGCAGGTGCTTGCCGTTAGTCGTTGGCAAGTCTATGACAAAGTCTCGCACCTTAACGACATCCAGCACAGTTTAAACTGGAAGATTTTGTGTATTTTTTAAATTGTATCCCTATTCAAGTGACACGGAATGTATAAACTATTTTCTATAGGTAAAAAGTGCATTATTTTTCCACCTACCAAGCAAATACTTATTTAGACCTTCTACCTATAACTTTAATCAAAAATATGACAATCAATGTCAAAAGTGTTGAAAGGGTGTTTTTTTTTTTATTTTTGTATTTAATTACGTTTTTTTTTTGAGTGTGATTAACAAATATAACATCCATCAACTAAAAAAAATGATGATACACATTAATCAATAAAATTTGATAATGTCTTTACTCTATGTATAAATAAATATAAGTAGAAAATAAAAATACGTAGGTAATAAATTTCTACACATGCGGAAATAATGATATTCCAAATAATTTACAAATACAATAAGTTAAGTGATGTGTGACGACAATTTGTGTTGACAACTGCTATCTATTATAGATGAGGCAAGAAGCATTCAGGAAAATGTTGCATAACAAAATAAAAAAAAAAAACATATATCATTTATTATCTATAATATTTCATTAAAATATATTCTATAGTGAATCACTCACAATCACAATGTATGTTTAGGGGAAACAGAGGGTAATAAAGGTCATTAAGTATTTAATTATATAATTCCGAAATTAAATGCCGGCAGACATTCGAAAAAAAAAAGAAATTATTTTAGATACGTTCTGTAGGTGACAAAAAGTGATCGATCGATAACTTAAAAAATAATAGTTGGCAAAAATTGTTAACCAAAGCATAGAATTTTTAATAAAACTTACAATATCTAATACATACAAATAATAATTAAAATTTGCAAACTTTTAATAATCCAACATTTTTAAATAATTAAAATCTCGTTTTATTATAAAACAAAAGTTTCTCAGCATTTGACATTAGCGCTGTTCGTTAACTTCTTTTTGACAGCTGACATATAAAAATTGACAAATTCAAATTTGTTTTCGAAAGTATTGGGCATATTCACAGTCGTCTGACAAGTTGTTTCTTTGTTTCTTCTAAGCTTAACTGGAGTTTATGTTATTCATAGACAATTTAGACCCGGGTCCAAAAGATACACTGGAGCTCAATCCTTAAAAACGGTTGACTCTTTGACTAAGTTTTTTTTATCTGTCAAAAAATGGATTGGATTTCAATTGATAGGCAATAGTACTAAAATTGTAGTAGAATTCACTTTTTTTTTTACTAAACAAAGCTGCGAAATTCTCTCTTCTGCGAAATTGAACTGACAGCTAGCAAATGAAATCAAAATGGTGATGACGAAGAATGACGTGTACATGGCTGAATTCTTTATTTATATGTTTGGATAGCTAAACTTTATGTTTGTTTATGAGTTTATGACATTATAGCTTCTTGCAGCTTCTGACGATAACAGTAGTTAACCTTTATAGTTTTAATTTAGGGACAACTATAATAATAGACGGACGCTGTCAGAAGCTAGTGTCAAAAACCAACGAAAAGTAGCTTTCTGAAATGTTTGTCATTGTTTGTCTTTTGTTGTCATTGCTCCACTAAATTTCAATTTTATTTGATGGAGGTAGGCTCTTCAATCTTGAAATCAAAAGTTAACGAAACTTAACGAAAGGCAAGAAAGAGATATTCTTGAATTTCCATGTATTCTTTTATTTTGGTGGTTATTCGTTTTGATTGGCGTCGGGAGGTCCCCTTACATTACAACACATTTCAGTTAAACGAAACAAATAAAACTTAACGAAAAATTAGAAATTTTAAAAATGCTAGTGCGTTTCATTTAAACTTTCAAAAGCCAAAACTACACAGTTGCACCCTAACATTATGTGCATTAACATTTTTAATTTCAAAACATCAGGTAAATATTTCAAATACGAAAATAGCACAATATACATATGTATTTATATTATTTTTCTACAAACAAACAACATTTTTTTCTATGTAGATTCTGAGTATGACAAATTTATTTATTTGTCTCTCTTGACTTTCCTCTAAGTGTTTGGCATTAATGAAAAAGTACTTCATTCAGAAAAAATCAACAATAACAAGCTTTATTTCATTTTTGTTTATAAATCAACATTTACACAAAATAAACATACAACCTACTTAAATATATAAAAATAAAATTCCTTCAAAGCTTCTTATAATATTATGATCTACCTCAAGAACAAGGGACTTTTTTTGAATTAGATTAAAACTACGGCGCGGCGCGGCGATGGCGTGTTAATGTATTAAACGATAATAAAGATAAAATCAAACAAATTATAGAAATCTAAATTACTTTGCTTTTGACCCAGATCAGGTAGGCTAACCATGTATGTTTGTATTTGAAATTGAAAAAAAAAATACAACTTAACGAAAAAAAAATGAGATAGTAAGTACATTTTTTCGTTCATTCAACTTATAATATTTTTATGGTGAGTAGTAGATGGAAATAGTAAATTTTTTGACTTGGGTTTTAAATGTTGACTTTATTAAAAAATTAATAATAAACTATAAACATAATCTGGTTGTGAGATGTTAACCCCAGCGGCGCCATAGCGCCGCACATGGTTTTTACTGCGGAAAGTTTCATATTGTGGGGTGATACGGATATATACAAAATATTGTGAATGACGACACAAAGATGATCTTTGATTTTTTATTTCATCAAGAATATTTTTTTTTTTTAAATAATCTTGCTATCAACAGAGGGTCGATGTCGACGATTTGTGATTTTTGTTGTCAAACTAAAAGATCGTCACTAAAAATATAATCTTAATGGAATGTACTCTTTAAGTAGGTCCTATTTATATATTAGGCACTTCTGTCATGGAGACAAAGTTACTACGGCTAGTATTGCAAAGTACTTTTAGAAACAAAATTATCATTTTTACGTGCGACAATAGGGTAAGTTTTGGATTTGTAAAAAAATAATCGAACTCGAGATACTGATCAGACCTTGCATTGTGATTGGACTTTGGACTTAATAAGGTTTAAGGGAGATCCCCTAGAGGAGAAATTAATTTTTTTAGCTCCAGAATTAAAGATACGTGTCAAGTTTAATATAAAAAACTGTATGATTAATTTTTTAAGGTGAGTTTGCAAGCAATTAAAGTTATTTTGTCAAAAAATATTTAAAAAAAAAACCATTATTAACGGTACCTGTCATAGAACCGGGTTTGTATATCAAAAGTTTCAAAAAAAAAAAAAAAATTGTAAAAAACTATTTTTTGGAAAAAAAAAACATTGCATCTTTAGTTTTGAGCTCAAACTTCATTTTAAGCTTATTTTAGCATTTCAATTATAAATATTATTCTTTTTCATATTTTTGTTTCATGACATTCTTTTGTTTTTATGTTGTTTTTTTTTTTAATCATAAATAGGAGCAAGTTTGAGCGATCTAGTAGTGCTCTTATTTAATCATGGGACGTAATTATTTGACCCAATTAAATCAATTTCCTGTTAATTATAACCATATCTATTATCAAAGATATGGGGAAGTACCTTATAGATAAACACTATCTGTTGAAATTTATGAGACAATCCGACAAAAATTAATTGAAAAGATTTTATTTTGTTTGAACTACAGTCGGGGGTTTTCATTGGTTAAAATTTAGCGACAGTAATCAATATTGATTTTTAATATTAAAACCTAATGATTTAGATATTCTAGACGGTATTTCCTATAATTTGTATTCGAAATAGATGCTTAATAATTATGGTGCGAAATTTCAATAAATTTTTTTAAGTATTTTAGAATAACCCCAAAAAAAAACAAAAAACAAGAATGTCATTAAAGAAAATATGAAAAACAATTCATTATTTGAATTGCTAAAATTATCCAAATTTTTTTAGAAATAATAACTCAAAAAAAATAAATTATAAAAATAAATTGGTATGCAAGTTTTAGTATTTAAAAAATATTCGTTCATTCCTTCTTCAAAATATCGAGTTTTCAAAACAAAAAAAAATTGATTTTTTTTCAAAAATCCAATTTTTTCTTTTAAAATTTCGATATGTATTATTAAGATTTTATAGGACCTCTTTTATAAAAATTGATATTGCAACCCGTCAAATCATTTATGAGGAAAAGCAAAAGCCAAAAATTCAGTTCTATTTGGTACCATTAATTACGGTTTTTGATAAATATTTTTGGACCAAATAATTTGAACTATACTTACAAAATCCAACCGAAATAAATTTATCAAAATAGTTAAAGCCTTTTTTGAAATAAATATGTTATGTCTTAAAGGTTAGGTATATAACATCGTATTTTAAAGTTGAAAAATATACTTTCAAACATTTAAGCTGTAACTTGCCTTAGCACCCTGTAGGTCAAAAGTAAAAAGTTAAAAAGTTTATGGTTTCTTTCCGCCGAAAAAGAAAAAAAAATATAAATAAATATATAAATTGTTGTTTTTCAATTTCATTGGCTGGACTACATTTTTGAGCTTTAACAACGCAATAGTTACTTTTAAATAAAATTATAAATATGATTGCGGTGTCATGATCAGTTTGTGTAATTTTTAAATTGCGGTTTTGAAAATATTCAAAGTAATTTTTTTAATGAAAGCATATTAAAGTACATTTTAAATTGTAGTAATATTAGGTATAGATTATTCAAACAAATAAAATTGAATGTTCAATGAAACCATTCAAGTGTTAAACAGTAGTTGTTTAAATGTGTACACAGGTATCACAGGTAGCAACAGGTTGGTTTTAAAAATATACTATTGGAATAATGTTTTGAAAAGGTATCTTCCTTCGATAAAGAATATTTATTTCACTTTATCTACTTCAACATAACCTATACAAAAATTAATAAGTATTATAAGCTGTTAGTAATTCAGTTTAGGTTTAGATTTATTAATTTCGACCCATTTTTTTCAATGTAGATTTAAACCAGAGTTAGTTAATATTGTGGGTGAATGCAGAAGGGCCTGAAAAGCTGGTTAGTTAAAAAAAAAAAAAGATTTCAAGTTTATTCAGGGTTGATTCGACACATTTGAGGAGTTAACTTGGGGTTATCATTAATCTTACACTGAAAAATTGGTTTTATTACACTCATAATTCTTTTCGTAAGACATCTGCTTTCAAACCTCTAGGAAAATCAATTTCTTTGTCTACACCTTTTATGCCTTCCAGTACACTTCTCATCCACCCTTACCAGACATGAAACCAGGGCTATCATCAGACTGAGACTTAGCCATACCCCTCTCACGCATATCCGCCTAATCGACAAAAACTCAAGCAACAACTCCTGTTTATTCTGCAACAACCCACAGCAAATTACCAATGAGCACCTCTTAAATAACTGTCCCAATTTCCAACCAGCTGAAAAATGCTAATCTGGATAACTTTTCGAAAATACTTGAATTTTTAAGAAAAAATGATCTTTTAAGTAAAATCTAAAATTAAAAAATAAGCTATTACCTTACTACTGATAAATAAAATTATTAAAACTGTAATTATGTATCAAAAAAAATGTTAATTTTGTATGAAGGCTGATGGCTTTACTGTTAATGCTTTCCTCTAGAATTATCTTTACAATTTTACATTGTAATTGTAATATATAAATAAATAATATTTTTGTTCCAACTCGATAAGAAAGAAGGTTAAACATTTAAAAGTTCTCATTGTGGAAGTGTGACCACTTATTTAAAGTATAGTTGCATTAGATAACGAAAAATTCAATGTTAAATAATTTCATAAACAAGCACTTGAAAATCAAACCCCTCACGAATTGTTTACATTTTTTGTTTTTTATTATTACGAAAGAAAAAACATATTTATAGTTTCGTTGGTCAATTTTTTGATTCTGATAGCAAAAACTATAATCTTGCATTCCGAGTTGCTATCAGATATTTTTATGTATGTCATTTTTTTTTGTTTTATTTTACGTTTAAGCAACTAATTTTTATTTACAACTATTTTAGTAAACTTCCTAAATTTTTGCATGTCATTAATTATACATTGTTCATCACAGTGAATATACAATGTTATTAACCATAAATTAATTTAAAAACAAAAAATCTTAAAACCTCCGTAGACATTTGATACAAACAAAATTTCAGCGTTTTTATGATAAACACATTTTTTTCATATTTAAGTTGACTATTTTTAGAAATTAGTGTACTATAAATAATAATATATTGTTGCTACATCTTAAAAGATAAGAAAATGAGTTTTGGGTTAGGAAATAATAAATTAAAAAAAAAATATTGTTTACCCCTTTTAGCACAAGAAAAAAATATGCCATACTCCTAATAAAAGAACGGGTGGAACTAAGTACTTTCTAAAACCTCGACTTGTAATGCTGAGTAAGTGGGAAATAACACATACCAATTTGAATTTTGGAATTTTTTAATTATGACTAAAACTACATAATAATAATGAATCTGTGTAATTCTCAGATTATTGAAAAAAGATAAAAATTAAAATGTTGCGAAAAATTACTCGTGAAAAATGTATTATTATGAATAATTCCTTTACTCAAAATCATTTGAAAATAAATTTTTTTCATAATATGGAACTTAATTTGAATTTTAACACTCTTCGCCATCATATATAAATTAATTAATAGGTACTACGAGTATAAAGTATGTTTGGATTCGTAAAAAAAAAAAACGAACTAGAGATGTTAGATATCAGATATTGGAAATATTAGAGTCTGGAGGGATTTTCTTCAAACATTGGATTTAGTTTACGAGAAAACTAAAAATCAAAAATCCTGTTCTATGGCAAGTGCCGTTTGTTAATACGGTTTTTCCAAAAATATGGGCTGATTTCGAGATAAAAATGTTTTGTCTAAACGGTACCATGACAGGTACCGATATTTTTGGAGCTAAAATAAAATCGATTTCCCCTCTAGGCAATCCCTCCAAAACCTTATGTCCTAAGTTTGAAGAAAATCGCTTCAGTAGCTTAGGCTGCAGGTCGAGGTACAGACAGACAGACAGACAGAATTGCGCGTTCTCTATCATCGTAATGTTAGGTCTGATTAATATCTCGAGTTCGATTTTTTGCACGAATCCAAAACTTGCCCTATAGCACCTATAGTCACAAGTAAAAATATATTAAAGTAGTCTCTTATAATCTTCATAATATCCAAAGTCAAAAAATATTTTTTGAATTTTTGTAAAAAATTAATTTATTGAAAACTCAATATTTTGAAAACTGATTAATATTTTTTTTTTAATTTTGTTTCAAAGTATGTATGTATAATTAAATACCAAAAACTCGCATACCAATTTTTTATAAAATACACGGACTTCATGTAAACAAAACAATTTATTGAAAATAACGGTCTAACAATTTTTTTTTAATCAATAAAATAAACGGCAAACTTCTGTTGACTTTTTTTTAAATCAAAAAATAAAATCCTAGGAAATGTTATACATACATATGTACATAGATATGTAAATTGCAATTGTTTACGAAAAAGAAACTTGAAAAATATAATGTTTTGAAAAAATTTTTATTTTTAAAAAGCGTTGACTTTACTCTAATTTCAACCTTTTACGTTAAAAAAATTATCAAAATTGGAGCAGATTCTACAATTCTGAAATAAAATACAAAATCTTTTGCATTATTCACCAAAAAAGTTGCTCCTATAGCAACTTTATAGTGTTATCTTAAAGGTGTGACTCAATCATAAAATTTATTTTTTATTTTCTTAGCATTTATCGCATTTTTTCCAAATCGTTAAATTTTATATTATCCAATTTATTACTTTTTTCTAAACAAACATAGTCGTTAAACAAATAATATAATAAAATGCATGTCTATTATTTTGGCCAATTTCCCAAAATAGAAAAATAGGAAAAAAATCCAGCTGGATATTGAAAAATTGCGAATAATTTTTAAAATCTATTTAAATACTAGCGTCACAAGATTGAGGTCATTTAGAATTTTGTTTTTGGCAAAATCATTTGTACACAGTGCGTTTGTATTATACAACAAAAAAAAATTGAAAATAAATTTGAAACTTATGCAACTGTATAGATTTAAATTTAGGTTGAAAAAAAAGAATGAATTATAGTAAACGACTAAGAAAAAAACAATATTGGTTTTAGCATCTTTTCTGTGTTCATCACAACAACAACAAAAAAAAAAAAACAGAAATAAAGCAAGAAAAAAAAAGTAATTTCAAGAATTTCAATTCCAATTTCTAATATACAAACACCAAAATAAAAGAAAATATAGCTAATCAGCGGGACGCCGATTCTTGCTTATGAAGCGGAAAATTGTTTAATCGATTTGTTTTAAATGGCGGTGTGTGACAGACTGAAATATAATTCCAGCGCTTCTTTTTCATTTTTTAATTTTATCAATAACCAATATTTGAAAATATTTGTTTTAATTTTTTTTTGCACAACTTTTTTTTTTACTATTTTTTGCCAATTTTTATGAAATTTTGCTTCGCAATTTTTGTTTTGTTTGTTATTGTTTTCGCAATTTTTTTTGAAAACATTTATTTTAAGATTTTTTTGTTTGGCATACGAAAATTTTTATCAACAAATTTTTTCTCCCAATTATGTATTTTTTTATTTTATTTCGACATTTAGGATTCAGATAATATTGCATTGCAACATTTTTAAAAATACTATTTCTCAGTTTAAAAAATAAAAAATAAACAAAAGGAAGTATAGCTAAGAGGGGAAATTTTTTATTAAAAAAACAACTCCCATTCGATCAACTTTATTCTTAATTCAGATTGTTGGGTTTGGATATCAGGTTTGTAAAAGATTGCAATAGTTTGTTAATGCAATCTATAAAAATCATTTGACAGGTATTTCAAATCAAGCATCACCATCCATTTGACATCCCAAAAAGATTGCACTCATTTTAACCTGATCAAATCATTTGCGAATTTAATTATTCGATGCGAGTTTTTGCATTCTTCGTATTTTTTAATGTCACTTAGAAGAGAATGCGCAAAAAATGCAAAAAATAGAAATGAGTAGTAGTATGATGTGTTTACGGAAGGTCTCTCGGTTTCGTAGTTATCTACATTGATTGAGTCACACCATACCTACTTGATTATGGCATAACTTACCATACCAATGTCACAAGTAGACATTTTTTTGTAATTATACTATAGTAGATTAAGTACTTTTATCAATTTAAATTAAATAAATATCAACAAACAATAACCACTTATTGCAAAGATAGGTACTTTATCTTAAAATAATAATCTTTCATAGGCACCGATGAGGATCATTTAAACTCGCAGATTTCTAAAGATAACAATATTAACAATAATAATAATAATAAGACCCACTCATCTTAAGAGGTATTATTTGCATTTTTTATCTTTTAAGACAACACTTGGCTAGCCATCAATCGTAAATCAAAAAAATACGTATAATTTTTTGTGTTGTTTTTTTTTTTTGACAACTAATGACTGTTGAAAAATCTGTATCATTTTTTAGTGGCGTTGCGAAATTGTGAAATATTTCTTTTCTATTTTATTCAACAAAAAAAAAATATTTAAAGAATGAAATTTATTGTCATTTTGTTTTTTTTTTAAGAAAAAACATTTTCTAAGTCAAGTTCATCCGACGAATATATGATTATAGATTTTGAAAACAAAACTATGCATTTGGATTATTTTTTTTGGCATGTTTTTAATTTTTAAAAAATGTAAATTTTTTAGATTAAATTCAATACATAAACAATAAACATCTTGCAGCTGCTTTAAACCATAAAAGCAAGATTATCAAGTGGACTATTTTTCATCTTAATATTTAACTTTTTAGAAGCTTATTTTGAAAAAAAAGAACTCATTAGAAAATGTTCAAAATAAAAACCGCCAAATAAATAAAGCAATGACACTTGAAATATATCCACTTAGGAAGAACGAAACAAAAATAAATATTTATTTATTTATTTGACGATGCGATGAAGTATTTAGTATAAAATTGTTTATAAACTTGTTTTTTTTTTTCTCTTAGTTATTTTGCAATTGGATATGACTTCAATAGAAAATATTTCTAGAATCAGCAAACATCGAAATATACTGTGAAAGTGTGAGAAGCAGAAAAGCAGTTAACATGCTTTTTTGTGTTTATAAATAAATGATAAATTGTGATAAATTACTGAACTGAAGGTTGAAGCAAATAATGAGATGGAAAATAAATTTTACAACACAAATTTTACAAGGGAAGATTGCGTAAAACTGCTACGGGTAAGGGTAGGAAAAACCCTTTTCACGAGTCGTCATCTATACAACAATGAAACACATGAGGAATGCCAGAACTGTGGAACAGAACTTACAATTTGGCACATATTTGTAACTTGCCCAATTTCAAACCGAATAACAGATCCACAACAAATCCAGCAACAACTCGCAGAAATATTAGGTCCAGCAAGCTTAAAGTCACTACAAAATATAAAAGAAGCAACTCCATTGCACAATAAGTTTAACTAAATCTAAATTAATTATTATTATTTTTTTTTTCTTTGTTTAATAATTCGCTTTACTTTTTTTTCCTTTAATTTTTATTTCTAAAACTTAGTTATTAAGTACATAAATAACAGATAATTTATAATCCTTATTTGATTATTTTTTGCTTTTTCATAAAATACGGCACCAAATGGCCTTGTTGCCCTGATGCCTTTTCAAAAATAGTTTATAAATTAATTTGTAAATTATTTAGCTTTAAATAAATAAATAAATAAATAAATTTTAATAAATAAAATTGTAAGAAAAAATTCCATTACTGCAACAACCGCACACAAAAATGGTTGAAAGATGTAAGTCATTTAGGTTTTGGTTTTCGAGCTTCAGCGCCAATAAAAAAATAAATCCAAACCAAAAGTCCCCTGTAACCATAACCCCTCCCCCCTATATTTTTAATTTCGTAAATACTGAGCCATATTGCACATTTTCTAAGAAATTTTATTACTACTTATTTTTTTTCTGTCGTGACGTGTAAAAGATATTGCGGTGAGCGTTTAATACTCACAAAAATAAAATGTATTTTTGGCACTTAAACGACAATGTTGATGTTGAAGATAATTATGTGATTTCAACAAGATATGCCACACACCGCCTGTAATTTATGTAGATATGTATTCCACTTCTTAGTGACGTCAATTGACCGCCAAGATTATGCAATTTGTCAACTGAAGAGACGCGTTTTCGAAACACGTGAATTTTTTTATTTTTGTACTGCGATTACAGACGTGTCTATGTTTAACGCTTCAAATAACTTGGACGTAGCAATGGCGCCTCCTGAACATAATAAATTATTATAATGTACATTAAGTATGTATGTTGGTATGTGTATGCAAAATGTTTATTGTTTATTTTTTTTATTTTTTCGACACGCGTCTTCTTCTTGATTAGTCAGTATTTCAGCTGTTGGCAGCAGTTCGCTTTGGAGCGTTCTTGAATTGAATATTCTCATATTAAGGGCTAGTTTATTTATCGTGGGTTACATTTAATTCATGATAACTTTACGAAGCATTTCCTTTAATGTTCCAAAACCAAAATTTTATGAATGGAATCCATAGTTTAAGTGGATTTAACCAATCAGTCGATTTCGATTGATTAATTTTTCATTTCTCAAAAACACTCATTCAAAAACTTATTTCAGATTCCTTTTGGTCGGCGAGAAGAACTGTTTTCAGGGTGTGAAATGTTCAAATGGAATATTGTTGTCTTTTATCATTTTCTGTGCACTAAATGCTTAGTCTATGTCTAAGATCATAGATGGCGTCAGTTTAAAACATCACCAGCAACAACAACAGTCATTGTTTTAGATAAAATGTACAAATTTCAATCGTACGATACAGAGTAGATGAACACCAGCAACGTCAACAGAGTGGGTTGGTCAAAGTTCAACAGCAGAAGTTCCTTAACGCACTTTTCGGTTTTGCATAAGATTTGCATGAGAAAAAAAGCATTTTCTTACTGGGATTTATATATCTTAACAAACTACCCTACCCACATATTTTTTTTGTATAGAAAATTTATGGCTACAAAATTTGTCCCTACATTTTTTACAATTATCACAATTTTCATAATGCAAAATCACAGGTGGACTTAAAGTTTTACGAAAACAGAACATACACGTTTTTTGTAAAATCAGCTGATCTTAAGATATGGATCGCGTTTTTTTTTTTATATGGAACGCGTTTTTTTTTTAAATGGCGGTAAATGTGCTGTACGTTAAAGCCATGCTATGTTGTTTTTAAACTTAAAGTCCACAATAGCTTTTTGTCCATATGTGTGGTTGTATATCACAATGATTATTTAAAACATTTTTTTTTTTGTAATTAATTGTTTTGCAACGTTTTATTTTTTTGTTATGGTTTCGCATCGTCATTTTTGTAATTTCGCATCGCAATATTTATTTCGCATTTCATTATTTCGCGTTGTATTAAATCGAAAAATATTACTTCGCTAATTATTAGCTAAATAATACTGAGCAAAATTACCGAAAAAACTATTGCGAGTTGATTAAAACATACGATAGTTGCGAAGTAAATATTGCGAAAAAAAAAATGTCCAAGAGATAGGCACCCTTTTAAAACTCAACAATGAAAAAGAGCAGATAACATGCCCATGTCTACATATTGCAAAGTTTAAAGATGAACATTTTTTTTAATAGTAAAATAATGCAATGGAAATATTGTTGGCAAACTAAATACTAAATGACTAAACAAAATGCGAAATAATTAAAATGCTAGACAAAAAATTACGAATTGATCATTCACATGAGGAACTGATTATTATGAGATTATTTTTAATCGCAAAAGTGAACCTTGCACTTAAATATTTATGTGGTATGCACAACTTGCATAGGCATAGAGGTTGAATTCCTTTTTTTTTTAATAACGATCTAAAAACGATTAATTTTGGTTTTTCCATACCCTTAAAAAAATAAAGACTCGAGTTCATGGTTCAACTTGCCCTCAGAAGCGTCATCCGTTTGGGAACTGTTTATTATTATTATTGGCAATTTTAGACGGATGGTAAAAAAATATGTATTTCACCAGTAGCGATAGAATTTGCAATTTATTTGATGACGCAGAAATTGCTATATTCGTATAGTAAAAACAAGACATACCATACATATGATCATAGAACCGTCAGCAAGCTTTGTTATCAATGAAAACTGATATGGTAGCACTTATTGAAAGTAAACAATTTTATTATTATTATTGCGTGGAAATCAATAAAAATTACGTATCTACCTATAAAACATGTTTCAGTCCTATATCGAATGTACACACCACAGCCCACAAATCAAATGAAAAATGATGATATGAAATTCCAATAATATCTTTTGATGCGATTGAAATGTGTCCAAATTAAAATTCTCCAATCAAACTAGTTTTGTTGTTGTTGTTGTTATCTTTGTTGTTCTATTCATATACGAGAACGGAAACAGGGAGCACTAACTATACAACAAAAAAAAAATAACACTGACTAGCCATGTTCATTCTTAAAATATGCAATCATCTCAATTTACATCGCAATAGAGTGCCCTTGAGAGGTCAATACGTTGCAACGTCGTCGCGTCTCCCAGCAAGGAGTACATTTCCTATGTACGTTTTAAAATACTTTATCTGGGCGTAGAATATGTATATGACTGTAAATCTACCTATTTACCTACGATGTAATTTCAGACTTCTTATTATGCAACTAATTATATAGGTATACAAAATTTGCATACCATACAGAAGTGGCTCCATATATTATAAATGTACCGTACCTAGAGTCTATTCAGGCTACATTAGAGATAGGAGAGCTAGAGATTATTGTGCAGGGTTTAGGGGTGATTTTTTTGCAGATTTTCAAAACCATTTGGCAGAGTTTTTTGGCTGTTTTTCATTTCGCAATGATTATTTTTCAATTTTTTGTTTTGCCAATCATTGCGCATTAAATTGTTTGGCAAATTAATTTCGCTATGTTAAGATTTAACTTATATTTCGCATTTCATAATCGTGTAACATTATTTCGCTAGTTCGCATTTTATTACTTCTTTACTTCTTAATCGATAATTTTTCACAAAATATTGTTTGCATTTTCATTGTTTCGCATTTTAATATTTTGCATAGCATGATTTAGATTAACAATTTCATGCAAAATTCATATTCCTTAATTAAAAATTAGAATGCAAAACATCAAAAACCGCAGGGAAACTTTTGCAAATGATAACTTTGCAGCTTGATTCAAAAACCAAATGAAAATTTGTAAAAAAAAAATCAATTTCTATTTATCCATTTCGCATTTATGTGATTACTTAGCAAATTTTTGTTTGGTTTCGCAAAATAATTATTTTCGAAATTTCACATGGCTATTTGTATCTCGCATTTCATTATCGTATAACATAGCTTCGCTAGTTATTATGTCTACCATATTCCATTATGTACGTCGCAATTTATTATATTTCGCATTTGTTCGCTTTTAATTACTTCGCATTTTATTATTTTGCACAATATGATTTTGCTGTTTTCATGCGATAACGATATCGGAAGGCAAAACAATTTAAAAAATAAATAATACTTCGCAATTTTATGAAATGCGAAAGAAGAAAAAAAAAAGCGCAACGGAACTTTTACAAAATTTGTTTCGTTATTGCCGACAACTATTTTGCTTCGGTTTGGTATAAATTTTCGATTTGCGAAAAACAATTTGGCCCAAATTACCGGCACCTAGTACTACTCCAATATAATTTATTGGAACCATTTTCTTAAAGATAATTTTACATTTTGCTTCTCAGATAAAAATTAAGCAATTTGGCAACCCTGGATGGAAGTATTAATTAGAACTTAAGTGTGCAATCGATTTATCTATAAAGAGCGAGTGTATTCGGGCATTCATTTATTATTGGATTGGGTGTAGAAAACGGAAGGAATAATTTATCTTAAAGCCTTTACATGAGAGTGTTTGTTGAGATTTTTTATCTTTTTGCAAACAATGAACAGTTAAAAAAAAAATATATAATCTAAAAAAGGGGCTTTTATCATGTGTGTGACACTTTCGTAGTTAGAAGTTGTGGAATACATAGTAAAAAAAATTCCTATGGTAATGGAATTGTAGAAAAAAAAATATCAGAAATGTTTTTTTTTCTTAAGTCTGAACGAAGAAGGAAGTTGGATTTATTTATTTAAGTCAGAAGTACTCTTTCTCAAAGTTGAAATTCTGTATTGTTCACTTTTCTTATTTCAAAATTCTGCATGACCAAAATTCTGAACTTCAGAGTTCTGTAAATGCAAAGTTTTGCATGCCAAAATTCTGATGATGTTTTGCAAATTGTTTGCTTAAAACGAGAAGAAGAAACGAGTTTAATGTGTGGAGAAAGATTTATCATTATCACTTAACGTACGAGTATAATTATAATTTGATAACTGATAGAAACTAAGGAACTTATCAGAAATAATTTAAATTGATAAGCTGATAAGTATAATTAGCGATAAGTGGTTGGTGCAATAGGGCCCTACATTCCCCAACATCTTGAAATTCTATCTAATTCTGCTAGAACTTTTTGAAACAAAATCCAGTTCAATAATGTTTTTTTTTAGTAAGTACAATGTATTTGTCCTTGAGTGACGAAATTCTTAAAAATTTTCCAAATCTACTACAACTACTATTTTATGATTTCTAGCTGATAAGTTTAAGTACGGAGTAAAAACATATTTAAAAATGTGTTTATTTTTAATTATTTGAGACTATAACTTTCATAATATTCATATTCCCACAATTTTATTTATTACCTCAATTTATTTATTACTAATAAAAAAGTTATTTTTTTTTGTCTTCACACGTACTTAATTATTTCAAGATCCCACTACAAGATTAAAAGGCGCAATTATTAACTCATTTACCTACAAAACTAAACTTAACAAGTCACAATATTTTTAATAATTCATATACCTACACCTATACATACATATATTACAAAATAAATAAATGTCGCCAGAGTTGTATTTTACTTCATGTATGTACGTAGTTAGTTGAGAGTGGTATGCAGTTTTACTTATTTGGCGAAATCACCTCATTTTGGTTCGAACAAAAAATACACGAAATTAACCAAAAGAATTTTTCCAGTGGAGGACAAATTATAGAAACTTTTTTTTTTAAAGAAGAATAAGAAAACTGTAATATTTTCCAGTGTCATGGGAGAGTAATTACCCCATTTGCCCTTTCTCCGGGCGCCTTTGCCTACAAACAACTAAACCCAAGTTTTAAATTAAAAAATCTCACAGAAGATTTTTTTGAGCAAACCTGCTAAGCTAAATTGGTATCCTCTGATTTGGTATCTTGCGTGCGTGATCGTTTTTCTTGTATAAATTGGAAAACATATAATATAGAAAGCAAAAAAATGACATTTTTGTATTTAATAGGTATTTAATTAAGAATAAAATATCGAAACTAGATGGTTGACATTATTAAAAAAAAAACTAAATAAATCATAAAAGATATTAAATGTGTATTATCATTTTTTTTGTCAACATACATTTAATTTATCTAAGGATGATTAATCAATTAACTTTATTATAATAAATACACTTAGCCTTTTCTACATAAATTTTTTTTTCTAATCAATTAGGTAAGTCACAAAAAAAAATGGTCAGCTGATACTTAATTATCATAAAATACCACAACTTATCTTCGAATTGTATTAATGAACAAAAAAAAAAAACAATCAATATCTTTTGTGATAGCCATGCACTTATCGAATGTCTGCAAATTTATTAAGCCAACCAAACTTACGCATTATATTCATTCATTAATAAAATTAAAGCGCAAAATACTGTACTGTGCAAACAAATTTTGGTAAAACCCCTTTTGAACTTTTTGGATATCATGTTCCTGGAATTTATGACACTCAACTTATCGGTTTATGTTTGGAATTTCCTTTACGTAGTTAAGTTGATGATGATTTTGAGATAGTGAAGGATTTTTTTTTCGAAATAGCTATATTTTAATTTATCATTGAATTTTTTGTTGATTAGAACTTTAGAACTAATTTTATATTCATGCGCTTCTCTGTATTCACGCGTCATACTGAAGCTATAGTCTAACATCATTCAAAAATTAATTATCATAGAAGTGGTATATTGCAAACGTTTTAGGAAAAAGTAGTTAAATGTGTTAATTTTACACGCTATATCTGTATAACCTTGGTAGGTAGGTAGTCTAGGCGTTAATTCATTTAAGGGTCCAATAATAGAGATAAAATCGAAACGGAAATACGTCGCGATAAGTCAGCGTCATTAAGATCAGAAAGAACCAACCAGTATTGTTATTTAATATTTGTTTGTTCTCGATTTTTTTTAGCTTTGTTCAGTGAGGGAACAGTTCATATCAGAACATATTGCATAGATTCATGGAAACGTCAAAATAAGCTAAATCACAAAATGGCTACTATCATGTATGGTCATTTATAAATATTAATAAATATATGTACGTATTAAGATTAAAAATTATTTAAAGTTATACTTTTTTGTTCTAAACTTTTAGGAACAACCTTATTGAACAAAGCTTTCTACTTCCTTTTTCATGGCTAAAATGCTTTTAAATTCTTCAGCCTGATAAATTTTGACTGGGTTCCACAAATGCCCAATGCCAATAACTGTTTTTAAACCATCCCTGCAAATAATAATAAGTTTTTTTTTTTAAATGAACGAAAAATTTAAATTTTTGCAAGTGAGATAGCAAATTGAGACATGTCAAACTTCATTGAAAAGCAACTGAGTTTTAAAGCAATGTCAAAATAGAGCAATGTCGTCTTCAATTGACTCCGGATTGGTTTTAGATTCGGAATCCCAATTGAACAGTTTTTTTCGATTCTGAAAAATTTGAAGTTTGGTGTGACTGTATTAGTAAGTGTAACATGTGTGACATATTATATGTGTCAAATTTCATTTGTTTTTTTCGCTTGTAAACATGGAGGAATGAATGTGTGAGTGACTCTGAGGGGTTGGCCCGGCGCAGTGGAGGTAGTGCTTGACTGCTACCCTGGATGTGTGGGTTCGATCCCCAGTCTAGGCAGCAATTTATTCTGTATTCCCTCAACTGAACGCCACCCCTGGGATTTAATGAGATAATCAAAACCTAATTTCTCAATCCACTGTGCCAACAAAAGTCTGTCCTATCCTTCTATTCCTTCAAACAATGCCTAATTTATAAGACCCTAGGTCTTACTGGCATATAAATGTTTGTGCGTTTTTTTTTTTTTTTTTTTTTTTTTTAGATATTTGCTATTAAGGGTATAAAATTGCACAAATTGTCATTGTAATCTATTATTTTTTATAATTGCACAAAGTACAATATGTGCTTACACAACAAATGTTCCATTCGTTTTTTTTTTAATTCAAACAAAGTAAGTGTAATTTTTCAATTAATTTAATGATCCAATTGTGTAGAACTAAAAATATAACACTATTATAATGTTTTAGTTTCATTTTTAAATTTTGATGAGCTAAGTTCCTACCTGTTGTACGTAGTTGAAAAAGTATTTTTCATTTTTTTCTATACATAAAATTATACATACTCGTACATACAGGGCGATTTGCATAAGTTGTGACATAAGGCTAGTATGCATCGATACAAGAAAATAATCATATCGGAAGGGGGTCTATTCACACTATTTATGTGACAGAAGTAATTTTCAAAGAAAAACTACTTAAATTGTAAAAACAAATTATTAAAAAACAACGGCAACACTAACAATGTTATGCTATAGTTGTTTTTTTTTCAACCCGTCAATTAATTCACTGTTTTAAACATGCTGTTTGAGTGCATAGTTTTCTAAAAATTAATTTTCAAACTCAAAATTTTGAAAAAAAAAACTTTTTTTTTTGTTCAAACTGTTTTTTTTTTTAAGTGCAATTTTTGTTTTCAATGTTCACCCCTCATATCTGTTGAAAGTCAGAAACTGAAAGCCAGATGGTCGAAATATCGAAAAGAGCCTTATTATAATAGAAGACAAAACAGTTTTTAATTGCACGATGTTTTCATTAAAAATTAAAGTTTCATAAGATTTCATGAATTGAAAAAAAAAATATATACATATATACATAAATGAATTGCAAATATTAAAGATTGGCAAACAATCAAAAAAAAAACACGAGCAAAATTTTAAAACCGCAAAATCGAAAATATTTGAACAAAACTATAACAAATAAAAATAGGAACTTTGTTGATTTTTGATACCAAATTAATTTTTGGGGAATTCCATGAAACCAATTAGGCCGTTGTTGCCGACTTGATGTTTTTTATGCAAAATTTGTTTTATCAAATTTTTAGTGTTATTATTTAAACAGCCGCTTTTGTACAGGGTGATCCAATTTTTCGTTTTCCGATGCAACATTTGTCAGTTTTTTTTACATTTTGCAGAAAGCTTAATTTGTGCAAAGAAAACTTTTGCACATTCTACTGTTTCTACTATTTCTACTATGGAATATGGAAATACATCTTCTGATAGAGTACAGCGGGCAAATACTGCATGCAGTCATGTAACTTTCTTGTTTGCAACACAAATATCGCATAGAAATATTATATTTTTGTTGAGTCATTGTCATCATCACTCATATGGTGATTGTGATCGTGAAGTATTGAAACAAGAATTGGACCACCCCACGCTGTCAAAAATTTCCATTTTATTTACCATCCAAAATTGTTTGCACTTGAAAATAACAGTTGAACAATTAAAAAGTTATTTACGTCAAACTCAAAGGTGAAAGGAACTTTATAAAGAAAAATACACATTATGTAACAGTTTACTTGTGATTTAGACACGTTTTGAATATTAAACATTATTTGAAACCAGGTTTTGATCTTTATTTTATTTTTTAAGTCAATGTACACAAAAAATTTTTATTTTCTTTTTCAAATAAACTACCTTCTAAGAGGTATTTTTTGTTCATTTTAAAATTTAAATGTAAAATAAGTGAATCATACTTATTATTTACTTTGTTTCAGGAAATAAGTACATAGAAGTTATACAAATAAATTTGAAAAAACTTTCAATAAATCAAACTGCGATTTTCGAAAAACTTGAAATGAATTCAAAAGATTTTATGGGACTCTTAATATGTACCTATTAATGAATGAAAAACTGCGGGCATGTCAAAAAAAACACTAAATGCAAAATTCCCATCTAATTAGGATGTATGTACATACATGTACATAGATGAGAAAGACATCATCAAGTTCGATCAAAATTTCGAATTATTTTTTTTTTGTGCAGTCTAAAATGATAATGTCAATTATGTTCTATTCAAAAACGCATTAGAATCCTAACTGTTTGGACAATGTGTTTGTCTCTACTAAAAAACGGGATGCACTTCTTAAAATCTCTAAATGCTTTTCCAAAAACAAATTTATACCTTTGCAAGTCTGACCGTTGAAGAATTAAACTTCTGCTTCATACAATTATGATCATTATGATGATATGAAAACTATAGTACTATCATGGTGGAAGTCGAATGGGGCGACATCTAATTTACCTATGCAACCCTTACTATTTTTTTTTTGCGGAGAGCTTATGGAGGTTTTAAATGATATTTATTGATATTTTTTGGATGCAATAATCCAAAAAATAGTCTACTCTTGCCCCTACCACCAATTTTCGACGCTTAAAGACTCCCTAAATCGAATTTTACACCTCACATTTTGCAGCGCCACCACCAGGACCTCTGCAACCCTAAAAAAAACTCGCCATGACAGTACTATAGTTTTCATATACAAAGATGCAACTGACTTTAGTAAAGTAGGTACATAAATTACAGTTTTGCGTAAGTAAACCTACCTTCCTCACAACATATGAGTACCTAGTTATAATTTCTATTAAAATATATTTACAGAAATTTTTGAATTAAAAATATATTGTTTTAATATGCTTCCAAAACAAAAAAATTAAATGGTTTGATTTTATTTCAATTTACAGAACGTTTTACGCAGGTTGCTCATTTTGTTTAATTTACTTTATTTACTCTGGTAGGAAAAATTGTATTTTTTAGAAAGTTTCAGATGTCCGATATTATGGGAAAATTAAAATTAAAATTTCTGCCAGATTATTTGACGAAAATATCCAAAACTACTATTCAAAATCCTTATTTCTTAAACTATAATATCTACATTCATAAAAATCATGATTTTTCATCCATGGTAAATATTTAGTTTTACACAAAAATCAAGACATAAACTTGTTGTCAAAAAAAAAATAAAGTAGAAACTCTTCAACATACCTACCTGAATAACAAAAGTTTCTTCTGATCAAAACCTGAGCAAGCAATTCTTAAAAGTATGTGGAATATAATCCATATCCCTTCATTTCAAAGAATAGATCAACCCAACCATTAATTTTCAACTACCTACTTCTTGGAATTTTATAAACAAAAATAAGCTAAAACAAAATTTGGTACTAAATTAAACAAATTAAGACACTTAACCATTTAATCATTCTACTCTGCTTCGATAATAATATAATTTATAATTTTTAATCCTTACAAGTACATACCCATATCCTACAGTTTAAATTCTTAAAATTGAAACAAAAACTAATAGGCACCTTTTAATTTAACTAATTTTAAAGCCGAGTTTGAAATTAATAATAATGATTAAATGTACATTATATTCCTTTTATGCGCGCATAACATAATTAAGAAAAAAAAAATAAAGAAACTAAACAACCCGGCAATACTTCCACAATTATCGCTGAGAACAAACATTCCCAACCACAACTAAATAAACATTGAATTTATTCAAATAACTGGGAGTGTTTAGTAATAATCATAAAATAACATAATTATTTTTTGTGTAAACTTGCGATAATTTTTTTTATTGTAATTTCACAATAATTTTCCTTCGATATACTAAAATGCACACCCACGTACCCCGTACATAATGTACATACCTCCATGAAGGAGAGATTATTTTTTGTTTCATTTTTTTCATTTTTAAATTGGGTCTTTTTTATTAAGTATTCATTTTGCATCATAAGCAATTATTCAAAACATGTGTTTTCATAATTTACTGTAAAAAAAAAAACATTCTTCAAATAATATATTATTCAATATGTTTTAGAAGTTAATTAAAAATAATTATTTTAAGTACGCATAAAGGAAACCTTGCATCCGGATAAATTTATTGTCCAAGTCAACCTGCGCAAACTCCATTTTTTTCCTATTTCTCAAATATATCGTTCAAGTATAGAAACATATAAAATAAACGACAAAAAATTACATACATATATGTACATACATAACGTACATAGGTACTCTTTATAATTTCCGACGCACTTCTTTAAGATTTATTTTTGAAAAAAACACACAATTTAGGTATTTAAAATGCTAAATTCAAGTCCATCTTCTTTTGAATTTTTTTTTTTTGTACTATTTTTTTAACTACCGGATTTGTATTATGTGTAGGATATACAGGATCTGATAGGAAGATAACAAAAGAAGACAGATGGATAGGAAAATTCCCGAATAATATGCGCAAGGATATAATTAATTCTGCATGGATGGATTAAGAGTTACATAAATCCTTCATACAATTAATTTTTTTTTTTTGTGTTAAAGAAAACTTCAAAGAATTCACTTAACTCATAGATAATATAAATCAGTTGTCCTTATTTGAACATAATTATCACGGTGATTTTCTTTTTCTGAATCGAAATCAAAATTTATTCCGATCACACACATTTTTTATTTCTTCTAAATTCATACATTTTTCATATTAATTTGCTCCACACATTAATTTTTTTTTTTTTTCTTGCCGTTCGGATTGAGAATTGCAGTTAAGGTATTTTTTTTAACTCTATTTTTAATTTATAAACTTATAATAATGAAGGAAAAAAAAATATATAATTTTTTTTTAACACAAAATTACTAAATATAATAATTTATAAGAAAAATAAAAAGAGAACATTACTTGTTTCACTCTTCTTAAGGTTTGCAGCTGGAACTTGTACGTTGAAACGTCCTATGATAACCGAACACCGAATGAAACTGAACGCAGGCGAATCAATTTTTCTCTTAGAACCTTATTGTGCCTTGCCGTGCCATGCCGAATACCGAACCGAACAGCTTTAGCTCACACAGACTCAGCACAATAAAAAAAAAGCATTAGAAGAGCTAGGAGGAGGGTGACGTAGGAACCGTCACCGCCATGCCACGGGAAAAAGCATTGCTTTGAAATTCAATGGAAGACACCGGGAGTGCGTTGGGAGTTGAGTTTTGTAAAAGATGGCATGGTTGTTAATCTGACAAAAGCAGACATAAACCCGGGGAAGAAGATGAAAATAAATAAAGAAAATTGTTGGGTTGCACCAAGTTGTTCTTTAAAGAACTTTGGATATGAATAAATTGATTAGAATTACATATTTAAAATTTCAAAATTAAATAAAAAATATTGTAATTTGCATTTTTCATTTTATGAAAAAAGTAATCTGAAATTTATCATATGTATGATATGTTGAATATGTTTTTCTTATTTTCATAGCTAGGTAAAATCTTCTATTACTTACTCAGCTTTTTCTTTTTCAATTTGCCCAGATGTTTATATGAACAAAAATAAACCTCGTTTTTTGTTTGTTTACTAGAGTAGCTAGTAGCTTAGGTCTGAAGGTAGCTACAAAAATTTACAACGAATGTTTGCATTAAGAAAGACACCCAAACCGCTCAGCCAATTTCATCACTAACTGCAATGTTGTTATCTATATGATTTTATATTTACAGGGTTTCTATTTGTTAGGATGAAATAATATTTGTTTTAGAACGCATTTCAAGAAAAATCAATATATATAGTGTAGTAGTGTAATATAAATTTTTGATAAATTGTGACAATATCCGTACAAATTTAAATTATATTATAGGGTAGTAGCTCAACGTTTTTAAATAATAAATGTAAACCTTCAGATTGTTTTCAAAATTTTACGTAAGGAAGGATCAAATGTATTTTTAATGGTATTTGAGGTTATTGTGAATAAAAGGTAACCCATAAAGTTCTTCCCAAAGAAAAACTCCAATATGTCTATATAAATTGTTATGAACTATGTTATAAATTTTGAAGAAAACTTCGACAATCATTCCAGTTGGAACAACATTTTTCGGTTTAATATTTGTTGTGCAAGGAATTCTTTTTATCAATATACACTCGTACATTAACAGCTATTGCTATTGCCCTATGGCCGAAAATAGACCATTTCTTCTAAATATAAAATCTATACTATGAACAACAAAATAAAACGAAAAACAACATCAGAAGAGTGGCGTGTAAAATTAAATGCAAAGGATTTGATGTTGTATGTATTGGAAAAACAGCCAATACTTTACAAACACGCTTTATTGAACATCATAGATCATACAGCTTTAGGCCTTTCATAGCACTTATAAAATTCTAGACACGGGTGTTCTATTGATGGTTACATAACCCTACACTCCTTGCAGATCGATATTAAAATTAAAAAACTACAAATATACACTTGTACCATAGACAGCAATCAGTTTGAAATTTGGTGCATTTTTTAACAACGTATAAAGAAATTAATAAAAAATTAAAAAGCTAGCATCTCCAAAACCAATGAGAAATTTCCCCTGAAACGTATAATAAGAAATTGTTTAATGTGTATTTTTTAGCATTAAAATCTTTAAAATTTTTGTGTGGTTCAATATTTCGCCCTTACAAAGGACAAGCCCGTACCAACTACCAAAATCGCAAATGGATGAAAAGAAAACCAATGCGCAAGACGGATATGAAGAGAAAGAAGAGCAGTATTTCTTTAAAGAACATTTAAATGCTAGTATAAAAATAAATCGAAGCATGGATAAAGGGTGGTAAAACTCTTTGCAAGAGAGGGGTAAGAATTCTTGCACAGCACATGTTTTCGCGTATGTGGTACATCAACAACGTATAAGATTCGGCACAAAAGCCGAAACAACATCTAACATAAAGATTATGTATGAACAAAGATACATATGTACGTATTTTTTATTCGAACTTTTATGTCTACTATCCATACCATATCCAACAAGTCTTTGGCTTAAGTATTATATTATTTAGATAAGCAGGGTGGTTTAGTTTTATAACTATACAGGAAAATAAAATAGAAAATTAAATATTGCTTATCGGCTTATAGGTATATCGAATACCAACACAAGTGAATTTTTCTTTTTTTTGGAATATTTTACAACATTTTTTCCAAAACATAAGTAAAAACGTATTAAATCTGATTTAATGCTGAAATGCAAAAAAAAAAAAAATATAAAAAAGTGTACGGCCAACCAATTTAAAATATCTGTTTTAAGATGACATAACTTTTAATTTAATTGGGCTCCAGTAGTATATTTTTTTCGTGGGCGGTACTAGTTTTAAACATTTTAGATAGAACTGCCCAAGACTTTATTTTATATATATTCTTTTTTAAGGCTACTATCAATTTACTGTCGATAATTTTCGTTAGCATTACTACTAAGATCTGCTAAGAATTACAAAAAACAAAAAGTTTTTTTAACAAATCGAAACTTTTGAGGCTGTATCGATGCTAGTTAATTTTTCTTTTAAATTATGGATCTAAAATACCAGCACCAGTACCTTTTTTATCATTTCATTCATCGTTTGACGAGATTCTAATTGGAATATAAAAAAATGTATTGCAGACAGAATCCTGTGTTAAGCGCAATAGTTTTTGCACAGTGACACAACTTGAGAAATAGGGATGAGCAGCTGTTTTCCTTCCGAGGTGGCAAAGTACTCATAGAAGTAAGGTAGGTATGTTAAAAACCTTTTCCAGGCGTCAAACTTCTTGAATAAGATTCACTTTTTCATATTATCTAATGAGTATGTACTGTGTTCTTGAAGGCTTGGCCATTCTTTCGGAGAAACATTACCCCTTAAAAATAAATGTGTGCCTACCTGCTCCGTAACGTAGTTGGTAGTGCCTTGGACTGTAATCTATAACGCCACCATACAACCGTAGGACTGGAGATCAATTATATCTATATAACCCTTAAAGCTATTATAGTGCTGACACTGATAGTCTCAACACGATGAAATATTTTACCCTATTAATCAATGAGAATTATAAAGATCGAATCAAGTATCTACATACATTTATATCAATATTGTGAATTTGCTTACTCATTCTTAAACGAGAAACCTTTTTTAAGATTATTTAATTGTACCGAGAATAACATCTGCATTCTGAACTATAACAGCTTTGGGTAATACTAATACCCTGGGTTTCGATTCCCAGTCCAACGGATTACAATTTACAGACGAATGTATCTAACGCAAAGATTCATCGGCGGTCTAGAGATATGAGGCAGGTAAAAGTATGTACATATGGATTAAGATGTTAAGATTTGTTTCTCTTTTCAATAGATATTTTTAAAAATTGATAATTTATAACTACCTTTAAAGTTCTCACGAAAATCTGGGGACTTATCTGTTTTCACTTTTGTGTTGTTTAATGTTTATTATTTTTTTGTTTATTTTTGTTTTCTGATGAAGTGAGGGGGGAGTTTGCTTTGAAATTTTATTGCCGGTCTACATGGGCTTTTTACATTAGGGCCACATGAGCGAGAACTTTCATTTTACTTGTTAATGGCTGGTTTCTCCAAATGCTTTTTTAAAAACTAGCTCGGTTTTTAAGTCCGAAAATGACGTTTGTTCGATACATTGGTGCAACCAAATATCTACAAGGCCTTAAAAAACCCGCACTGTGTGAAAAAATTACTTTTTTCGTTTTGAATGCATCAAAACATTGCTTAAATTTGGTTCTTCCTAAAAAATGTGAGTTTTAAGAAAATAAGTGTACTTGTGTTGTTTCTAAATAACTCCTTCGTGTCAGATTTTCTTAAAACAATTAATTTCCAGAAAAGATAATAAAAGTAAAACTTGATTAAAAGTTCAAAAATTGTCAAACTTATGGGGTTTTCCATGGGCAAAATAAATCAATTTATTTTTGATCCAGATCAGTCAAAAATCAAATTTCCCCTGTTTTTGCATTCCATGGGGCAAAATAAATTGATTTATTTTTCATCTAAGATCAAATCTGCAGATCTGGATTTTTCGGCAGATTTACCCCTCTTTGCACTAATACTAATACAACTTTCAGCTGTTAGCTTGACAGATACAAGTTTTCATTTTATTTTTAATTTGTTTTGGTTTTGTTTGAGTTTTCATCTATTTAACAAATAAATTTTACAAAAAATGGAAGCAATTTTTAATGAATTGGTAGATTCATCAACTTCTTCTTCTGAAAAAATTCAAGCGGTGAAAATTTTTTTTGATGTGATGAAAATTCTATTTCAAAAAGAAAACAAAATCGGGTTCCAGATTTGTAAACGATTTTGTAAATAAATATACGTTTACACGTACACGAAGTTACACCAATACAATGACAAAAAAAAATCAATTTGTATTCCATGGGCCACGAAAAAAAATCAATTTTTTGATCGAAATCTGGATTACCCATGGAAAACCCCATTAATTGGAAAAAAGTTTATGGCGATTTGGCAAGAATTGAGCTGTAAATGCCCCATTGTGTAGCGAAAAGGGCAATATCTGTGTTCCAAAATTAGAAACTACTCAATATAAAGTAGAAGAAAAGTACCTATCAAACTCTAGATGTCGCTAAAATATTTAAAAAGCAACTTGAAGAACATTCCGTTGTTTGATCTGTCAACTGTCAGGATGACAGCCTGCGTTCTTGCAGACCAAACCATGACAACAGTTTTTATTGAAAGGAAATAACACGTTGTTTTTGTAACACAAAATTTTCTAGAAACTCCATTCTTTAATTAAATTTAAGGCTGGAACCTTTTATAAAACAATAGCTAGCAATATGGAAGCACAATTTGATGGTATTCTTTTAGGAATAGCTGAGCAACACAAGGAAGGAGTATCTGAGGTATATTATCATAAAATTTCAATCCAGCATAATAGTAACCAAATTGTTTTAATTCGAAATAAAACCATAGTTTCTGGGTACCATAGCTAGTTTTTTGGCCAGAAAAACTGACTTCTATACTGGAGCATCACAGGAGCAATGGGAAAAAGTAAATAAATAAATAACTTAAAAACTTAGTAAAGATAATAATCCTTTTAAATTTTGCCTAAGATGCTTTTAACTACATTCCGCAAAGCAGGAGAAAAAGCCATGGAATTAGAGAAACAAAAAATCAAGGAACGTGAAGAATCCGAAAGAAAACGTAAAGAAATTTTACGTAAAAAACAAGAAGCTGAGGAGAAGGCAAATGAATCTCAGATAAGTGAAATAACCGATGAAGAAGCAGCTCAAATCATAAAAGAAGAACAACAAAAGTAATTAAAATCTTTTTGATAGCAAATTTGTATTTAATTTATTGATTGTTTTTTTTTTCCTAAGAAAACAAATAAAATCAGAATCTGATGTTTCTAAACCTCTCGAAGAAGTCTCAAAAGAGGAAGTCGAAGAATCGGAGAAGGGTAAATTAATGCCCAACTCTGGCAACGGATGTGATCTGCCCAATTATTCGTGGACTCAAACTTTGCAGGAAGTTGAGGTAAGTTTTTTTTAAATCATTTAATATTTTCATTTTGTTGAATAAAGCCTTAGTTTGGGTATCACAATAAGAAAATTAAGAAGAAATAGAAGCAGTATTGTAATTTACGTGTTCCGAAATCCTCATGTCTTCAGCATAGCTTTTCAATGTAGAAAATATTAGTTCCAAATTCCACAATTTATGATAGCTACAGGTACCAACAAAAAGGAACATGGTGCTTCAAATATGACCACTATTAGAAAATTCACAATAAAAATACCAAACCGTAGTGCACTCTCACAAGTGCACTTTTTTTTAAAACAAACTAGTTTTTGTAGTCATTTTCGATGATGAGTAAGCTTACTGGTTTCTGCGATCAATTTAACTTTGCTTGCTATTTACTTAATTTATTTATGATTCATAAAACAATGCTTCAAAGAATTCACACAAAAAAACAACCTGAATTTTTCGAAAATACAGTAACGATGAAAAATGTTTTTATAGTTTAATCTTAGAGAAAAGTAATTGAAGTACATTTCAAAAAAAGTCATATTAAAAATTTCTAATCAAAAAAGTCTGGGGTGATTAAACCAAAAATCGCTATCGTCTGTAATTAAAAAATTGACAAAACGTTATAACGTCTTAACAATAGCTATTTGTTACATCAAGTAAACAAGTTTCTGCTACAATATTACGAGTGGTTAATTTTGCCATTTTGTACATACCATTTGCGTGTTGGTATTCTTCCTTCGTCCCTTTTCAGGTAATTTTATTGGAAATATGGTGCCTGGCCTTCGAAAAAAATCAAACCTATTTTGGCCAAAAAATAAATGAAAATACATATTGTAGTACATGTGGCAGCCGTAAATTTTATTATCTCATGGCTTTAGCCCAAGCATACAAACAACCGCTAGTAGGACAAGCTTTTTCAGGTTGGTTTGGTTAGAAAATGTACTCTTTTGGTTTATATAATTTGTCTGTTGATCGAGACCGCACTCATAATACAAATTATATATTACTATGTAGCGCATACCACCACGCTAATGTTTTTTTTTTTAATTCTGATTTTTCATTCACTTTCTCGCTATCAATATATTTAACCCTATTATGAATTTTACCCCGACAACATTTCACCTAAAATGTCTGAAGAATATTTAAATAAATCGATAGAAGACACTTTTCCAAAGAAAATGAGCTATTAGAGGAAATAAAATACGGTAACATGGTCGCTCATGTCTCCCCCTTTTTTACCACTGCTTCTAAAAACAGTGTTTCACAAAAATAGCCAATCAATTTCCTTCTCTTAAATAATTCAACTATAAAACTGCAATAATACCTATCAGTCAGTTTCTACAGATTTGATCAAAACTTGAAGCTCGAAAACCAACAAGAAATAGTTTGACATTTTATTTATATGAGTGGTCGCAGGCAGCTGCGAACCAGACAACACAAAAGCAGGCAAAAAACTTTTTTGAGGTTAAACTCGTGCGAATTATTTGTTCGCAGCTCTGTGGAATGCGTCTTGGTATTGTGGACTGCGAATTCACATTTGTTAATATGGAATACGTATATTGAAATGTGTTTTATGTGTACTTTTAACTAATTATATTATTTTCTATTTAAATTTGTAAATATATTCATTTATTTACTTAATCAAACAATTAAAATAAGAATAAATTGATATTTGCTTTAGAAAAAGATTTAAAAGAATTATTCGCAGACGTAGGTTGCAGCTCATATGAATGGGCTTTAAGACTAAGCACCGATTTAAAACACTCGTTTGATTGAAGCACAATTTTGTGTTAATTAGAAACTGCTATGAAATATTGGGCCCTATCATCGTATCCGATCGGAACGAAACTTTCTCCGATTTCTACGAAATGTACGAATTTTATATCATGGTAGCTGTTTCGATTGATAAATCGGACAGTCCTACGAAATAAATTGAAATATGCGTTGAAACTTTTAAAATCGAAGTAACGTGTCTCGAATTCATGCGATGCCTAGCGATTAAATGTCAAAATCCGAGCAACGCGTGTGAAATACACGCGATGCTTAAGTTCCGATTGTCTCCGACAGCAAAATTGTTGTGAAAAAAGTTCCGCAAACAAATAAAATGGAATTTATGAATTAGACACATGTCAACTAGAGGCGTTGGTATGCGTCTATTTCGTTATTCCGATACGGATACAATGAACAAAATAAACGTTCCGATCGGAACTTCTCTCCGATCGGAGAATTCTCCGATCGGATACGATGATAGGGCCCATTAGGCGTTATTCTTTGGAAATGGTAAAGTACTCAATATTAGGTAGGTGCAAAAGATAATCTGGTACTATCAACTTTTTAGCAGCTAGCCCCCGTAACCTATCCTAGAGAGCTAGGCCTTTCACACTTGTAAATAGTTGCCCGGGAACAACCATGAAAAGGTAAAACCAGCACTTCTGGGTCCACTACTGATTATTTCCCGATCTGGCAGGCCCTCCAAAAAACACAAATAATGTTTTTCTCACAGCTCCGTGATCTCCTCTGAGCTAAAAGATAACGCCGAGAGTAAGAGATCTTCATACACACTAATCCACTGGACGGAATAGTGAACATTTTTTTGCTTGATTGTTTAATTTGAATCGAAGTCAAATAAGTCAAAACTTATTTCTATTTTCCATATTGTTATATACAGAAGGGCCACGTTAATTCGGGGCAATACTGAGTTTCGCTAATTCGAACTCTTATTTTTTTTTACATTAAGATTATTGTAATCTGAACACTTACTAAATTACATAAATTAATACTCTGTAATTCAAATTTATCCGTTGTTCTTTTGGTGAGTACATTGCGTTAACTCACCGAATCCCTTTCCCTTAGAAACCGTGTTTAAAAAATAGTGTCTCCATTGTTCAGAAATTGTATTTTCAAATGAACAATAAAAGTTTATTAACACTAACATTTTTAAAAATTAAAAATAAAAAACAAATTATAGTAAAATATGATTTATTTGTATCACAGGACTAAAGATATAGTTATTTAACGTGACATCATTAAGTTTTAATAAAATTGTACTTACTGCAATGAATTTTTTATTATTAATACAAAATTATGTGTATTTGCAAAACCATATCTATCTCGAAACAAAATTGTTTTTCAAATAGATGTATGTAAATTTAAAAATTCTAAAAAATTTTTTCTTCAACAAAATTTTGATCGATTTTTCGATCTGCTTTTCTTTCTTGCCAACAATAATTAATATTAAAATAACATTAGATTTATCACCTGTTTTTTTTTTTTGTTATTTTTTTTTCTGACTATGATACAACATGTTGTGAATTGCTAAATGATAAATTAAATGAGACTTAATTTTTATACATTTCAATAAAATATTGAAATAAAGTTAGAATAAATTATAATAATTATAGCAAAAAAAAAAAATAGTAATAATAATTTACAATTAACTAATAATGTTTGTTTTTGATTGTTTAATTTTGCGGGCCATATATATATGTATTTTTTATGAACATTATGAGTCGCGTATTCTGCTATAGTTTTTATCCATAGAGGAGAAGAAACTAAAAGTTGTTCTATATTTAAAATGTATCTAACGTATACACAACACTGAGAGAAAGCTGGTTTTAAACCAACCTACAAATAAGACATTGATTTAGCAGAATAGGACCTTATGTATATGATAACGAATCGATTATTATAAAAAAAAATCATACAAATAAAAATTAAAAACAAATAAAAATACTTTCATGTATTGATGGTTCAATGTTCATTTAAATTATATAAACATTTTTTCTTAAAAGAAAGACAATCAATTTTGCTAGCTTTTTGGCATTTCTCGTGCTCTTACTGTAAAAATAAGAAAAAAAAAATTATTAAAAACAAAATTCAAAATTAAATAAAGAAATAATTAATTAACTTACATTCCAGAGCATAAACCATGCCAATTATAACAATAAGGAATAACAAACTCATTGTTGTTATTAAAACAGTAACTTGTTTCCCTCTGCTGCAAATTCCTCCACCTGATGTCTTTCTAGATGGCCCGCCTTCGCCATTGACCATTGTAAAATGCGTTGAACTGGCCATTGAAACTGTATCCATATCTTTGGTTTTTACAAAATCTAAATTTTGTTCAATTGAAATGACAGCATCTTTATTTGTTAGATTCGATGGCGATGACATTGAAGCAAGCATTAAATTCGTATTGTAATTTGAATTTAATAATTCATGTTTGTTGTTATTGTTGTAGTTTTGTTTCTTGTGAATCTCAGCAAAACGCTCTAAATTAGCTGCAGTTAAAAGTAAAGATCCTGAGGAAATGCTCTATAAATTAAATATGAAGAAAAAAATTAATTAAAATTTATTGAATAGTCAGGTTTTTTTTTAAATTTATTTTATTGATTTTAGTTTTTATGCTTAAATCTTAAATAGTATTTGAATAATTAATTTAACTATTCTTAGAATCCAGTTAGGTGCTTGTGACACACATGAATAGGAATGCAAATTGGACTCGAAAAATATTATTTTTCATTGAAGTTCTTATCTTTTTAAGTTGTAAATAAATTAAATGAAATATTTTTAATTACTAACTAAAGTCAAATAAGTTTTTCGCATAAGTAAAATTCACTGTTTAAATTATTTGTATTAATTTGTTAAATAAATCTTTTTTTTTCTTTACTTTTGTGAAAAAGACAAGTTAAAATTGAATAAGACCACGTTAGCATAGATTTCTTTATTTTCACGGGTGAAACCAGTAGTAGAAAAAAAAAGATTAAATAATGCCTTTTACTTTCGTTCTTTTGTTTGAAAAATTTATTTTTTTTTGCAAATTTTGCTTTTGGAAAAACTCATTTAACTTTTTTTCATTTTATGTGAAATAGAAGATCAATGCCGGCGGCGCATCTTTAATTAATTATCATTAACTGAGTTCACAGTTCATTGATGTTAAATAATAAAAGAAGTTTTTTTTTTACCTGAGAACTATTGTTGCTATCACTAGATCCTTGTGACGAATGTGATCCTCTTTTTGGTGTTTGAGTATTATTATTATTATTTTTATTATTAACATTATTGCGACTGGTTGATAATGATTGTCGTCCCCCCAAACGTCCACCGCGAACACCATCTACACGATGTGGTGTGCCATGATGTAGCATATTTGATTTGCTATCTGCTCTTCGTTGACGATGATCAATGTTCTGTAGTTTTCTGCTGTTGCTACTGTTGCCTGTTGCTGATGAATCATTTGCAATTTTAAAGTTTCTTGAAACTGTCGATGGATTTGAATGAGACTTATTGCTACTATTCGAAGACGATGGAGTGCTCATGCTCGATCCAGCCAAAGAGGCGCGAGGTATATGCCATGATTCGTTCATCTGGAAAATAACAGAACAACAACAATTATATAGTTTTATTGAATGTCGCCAGTTGTCGTTGTTATAAATTTTTTTGCTTTCTATCTATTTATATATATATATGTCTTTTCGTATCTATCTATTGGTCGCCCTTTTCTTTTGTTTGAAATATATTGAACTATAATGCATTCACAATTCACTACATGGAGAGTAGCCAAACTTGTTTATACCGCTTTGTTATAGAGGAGATTCAGAGTGTTGGACGGAACCACAAAATTATGTTAAAACGAATAAAGTTTTTTTTTCTGTTTTTTTTTTTTAAATCGTTTCTCTTACTTTGTTCGCGATGTGTAAGAATATTTTTCTCTTTTAGCAAAAGAATTAAATTTACAAAAAAAAGAAAAAAGGACAGAACTTGAATTCTCTTTTGTTATTTTAAAATGATTCTTGGAATAAATAACTAAATGAAAAAAATAATCATAAATAAAAATTTTAAATTTCTGCACACGTACACATTTACAAATAAATAAATTTATATTTTTTTTGGCTTCGATTTAAATTAAAATTTCAGTTTTAATTTCTAAAACTTACATTTTTTTTGTTGTTGTTATTTTCTTTTTTTCAAAAATCAAAAAGGATTCTGTTTTGTTGTATTGGCACTTGATTTTATTTTATAGGATCTATCACAATTAATAATTTGTAATTTGAAATTCCGATCAACCTTAAAACAAATTCAAAGACCTTTTTCTTCCGATTTGAAACTTTGAATTGAAATTACAGAAAAAAAAAAACAAAACAAGAGAATAAAATCTTGTGTTGCAAAAATCGATTATCAAATAAGCCGAACTTTAGTAATTCATTTGAGAGAACCGATCTATCCAACAACAAGAATCAAACTGAATCAAGGTGACTAGCAACACCTCCGTTTCACTTTACTTCTTTTTGGATTCTAAAGTAACTTATTTTTTTTTGCCGGATATCTGCTGCTGCTGTTTCTGTTGCTGCTAGTGCTAGAGCTTAAGCTCTTTAGCTAGTCTGGTATGTTATGTTGTTTAATGTGAGATGTGATTGTGTGTGATAATAATTCTGTGCAGGTGTGAGAGCGCATTTTTTTTTAAAGAATAAGCGTAGTGATCGGAATTTAGTCCAATTGTAATAAAAATGTTTTACAGTTAGTTTGGGATTGTAAGTTTATTGTTAGGACTTAGCAACAAAGTCTCATACTGAAAAATCTGAGATCTCGAATTCTTTAAAAGATATGAAGTGATGTGAAGATTTAAACTTAGATAATTGAAATAATAATAATTTTCCTTCAAGGAAATTCGTTTGAAAGTAAATCTAAGCTTCTCGTATTGTCCTAAATGAAATCACTTATTATTGCATTTAAAATTAAACTTGAAGTCAACTTAGGTTCAGTAAGCATATTTTGACTTGATTTGACATATCATTAAACTCCCCCCACGCCATTTTCGTTTTCGGATTTTTGGAAAAAAATCATTTTGTTTATGTAGAAAATACCTAAAATTCATTTGATATGAGATTTTCGTAAATGTACGAAAGTTTTTACTTTTTTTGTTTTGGATTTTGAGCAAATATTTTGAAAAAGATTTGTGATGAATGGATAAAGTACTGAGTACTTTTTTAACTCTATCAACATGAAGCGTTTTCTACAATTTTAATGCTATTTAAAAGAAAAACAAAAAAATACTTCTGTTATTAAATTTATGTAATAGTAATAAGGATTTTAAAAAATAACACCTTTTGTTTTTGGATTTATTTAGATATTTATTTTTATTTTTAGAATATGCAAAATACTTTTCAGATGTATGCCGAAAAAAATATTTTTGATTTCTTTTGATTTTTTTTTCAAAATTTTGATATGCAAAATTCGTCTACTTTTTTTTACTAATAAAATATTAATTGGTATAAATGCCAGGAGTTGTTCTCGAAAAATTTTATAATTTTTTTAACTTTGTATTTTTCAATTTGTACATACATACATAGTTTTCTATCAATATTATTATTTTATCAAATCGTTTTCGGAATAGTATCTCATTAAAAAGAAAATTGGGAATTTTTTTAAATAAAAAAAAAAATGTTTTTCAAAAATTAAAATTTCAACCAAAAATGGATTATCTTTTAAATAATATTTCGGCTGTTGGTAAGTCTACCTTTTTCCTTATTTTTTGACTTTAAAAATTTGCTATAAACTGTTTAAGGAGGAGGGACAATTTTGTAAAAAAAAAAATCAAAAGCAAAAAAAATACTGACATACCAAACTTTAAAACCAATAATTCTGATAAATTAAAAGAATTATTCCTAATTATGTTTTTTTTTATTATAACCCAACTTCGATTCTAAATACACTTAAAAACTAAATATTCGTTCCCCTTCTCCTCAACTTTTTAACCGTTTAAAAAACTAGAAAGAACAAAAAATTAAAATTCCGGATCTTCTCTGACTGCCTGAATCCGAACCCTATCTCTCACATTTATTAACAATAAAGAATATTATATGAAATCTGATACATACTATAAGATAAAATTGCAAATGACTTGATGATCAGCTGAACTAGACTCGCTACATCTTTAATAACTATACTTCATGAGAAGTCTCGACTTGTCATGATCATGATGACAGTGATGACGACGATGACAACGACTACGAGAGTGTCAATAAAGTTAGGGGTCAACACTAACAGAATAAAACAACAAAAAAAAAAAAAACAGAATGACTACAACTATATACTATATTTATATTAAGAATAGTTTTTTGGTGCACGGAAATTGAAACGAAAAAAAAACGGTCAAAATCTATTAAACAAAAAAAGCTGATGACTGACTGATGGTTGTGATGATAATAACATAGTTGGGGAAACCCCATATGGTATGCATTGTCTCACACTTTCATATTCGGTATACTCGTATAATAGGTACCCTATCGTTAATTTGATGACAGGTTTTTTTTTTTGTTGTTTTTCTTTGAACTTCAAAAAAAAAACTTATGTATCTGTACCTAGAAATAGACGGATAAATAAGCCGTAGGGGATTTTGAATATATGTATATTTTTGTACATTTTCTGTTAGTTCTGTTAGTTTGGTAAGTTTTTTTTTTTTTTTTTGTTCTAGAGGAAAAAAATGTTGGCATATGAATGAGGTATTGATGAGACTTTTGACTTTTATGACATTTTTACGAAGATCTTAAGGACTGAAATTAGTTGATTGTTTTTTAAGCCTCAAAATGAGAAAATAAATTTATTTGCATTGCAACCACATTTTATGTACATAGTTCTTTTTTTCATTTCTATAAAAAAAAAACATTGATATAGAAAAAAAAATGAGGAAATATTAAACAATAAAACGGCCATAAAAATTGTTTTATACACTAAAAGACAATATTATGAATATACTCTTACTAGGGGTTTTATGAAAGAAACCGAGAAAGGGTATACAATTTTATTTAAACTTTAAAAAAATTCACTATCAATTCTCAAAAAAATGCCAGCTAACTCAATGTGTTTTTTTTTTAAACTTAAAAATTACTGAGCATAAACATTATTTTGGTCGTGATACTGAGATTTAAGGAAATAAATAAGCCGACAAAAAAGCCATGTAAGGATCATAGTTTGTACGTTTCGATTTGTTTTACCTAAACAAAATGAAAACAATTTTAAATAATGAAAAAAATTCATCAAAATCCTTAGAGCCGTTTTCAAGATGAATTCGTTTTGTCTTAACGGTTATATGACAGGGACCGTTATTTTTTTACGGAAAAACAGTGATTTCTGATTTTCGTTCTAAAATAGATGTTTAAAAAAAACGTTTTCATTTCGTTTCGGTTTTGCGAATTTGAATTTAGAAACCTTAAAAGAAAGTTGTCATCACTTGTCACCTGACAGCTAAAATTTATTAAAAATATGGAGCTTTTTTTGTTTAGGATTACCGCTTGCTTTCCATTATGAAAAATTTATTGTACTGCTTTAATTCACTTACGTACATTATTTTTGCCTGGAATTGACGTAAGTCATATAAATCTCTTTAGCAAGTCAAATCCATCTTTTGCACAATTTTAAATAATAATTTGGCTTTAGGCCAAAAAATGAGGTTGTTGCAATTTTTCAGAATTTTTAAAATTTCATTAAAAGTCTGTTTATCGAACTTTTATGGATTTGTTTATTTAAAATTTCAAAATCATTATAGATTGGTTTATGAATAAACACTTACAATTGATATACTGTTTTCTATGTTTTATTTCTATGTTTGTTTAAATTTCGAAAATAACATAAGTTGATCCATCAGTTGAATTGTGCTTGTTCTTTTTAACAATCAAAATTCTGAGATCACGAAGCGTTATTTATTGCACCGATATGCGGAGGTGGCTTTAATGGGTTTTGGTAAAGCTATTATATTAAGTGGTTGCAGATAAACCAATTCATTATCATTTTTGCCAGTATCCACTTGTTGCATATCCTTTAGATTCCTTTCTCTGTTGCTGATGGCTCTTATGCTTAAGTGCTAAGGCTACTTAAAAAACTTGCTTTTGCTATCGTAAAATCTGTTTGTTTTTTTTTAATTTTTAATTTTAGAATTAAACTAAATTAATTAAATGTTAAATCTGATCAAGAACATTTACGATGGGGCTTTTGCCCCAATAAACATAATTGGTTAACAAAATACATAAATATACCTGATATGAGAGTTCTCTAAAATAATTATATTCGAGCGTGTGGTACGGGCTGGTATAAATGGTGATTGATTTCGACCTTTTTTCTCTTTTTTTAATTATATGCGTTTAAATTATACAAAAAGACGTCGTGGACTGGTACGGGTGCTAAGAAGACATCTCCAAGCTATGATCGCTAGCTAGTTTTTGGAATAGCATATTAGTGAATAGGTTTTTTTTGTGTTATTAATATAGGTATGCTTAATTGATTCTCCTATATGTTCATTTTTTTTTTGCATGGAAATTTTTGCGATTTCTAACTCTAGCTTAACTACTTAAAATTTTGTGAGCTAATAAAGTGATTTGAATTCTTTTTTTTTATTTTAAATAAACTAGTTTTATAATTTTTTTGTATTAAAAAAAAATATACGTTTAGGTATATGTATGTCTATGTATGTATATTTAGATAAGAGTATAGTATTTTTATCGAACTTTTTGGAACAAAATTTATTATAAACAAAGAAAAAAAAATGACTTGGATCAATGGCACGAGGTTAATTTATCAAAACAATAATATATCGCGGATTTAAGTCATTTAGAGTGTTTTTGCTATCCCAACAAGTATTTTAAAATGAAAACAAAGTACTAACCGGAATTTTGTATAAAAGACATTAATAACAAACTGTGTCAAAACAACTTTTTTAAAAAAATGAATGAGATTCAGCTTGCAAAGCTGTGTTTAAACAAATTCCCATTATGTAATATCCATATAAAATTAGACTTTTTATTATCTTGGGTGTATTATAATTTAAAACGGATTTTAAATAACATTTTATTTAGAATAGTTGGTATTACTATATTATACGCTAAGAACATAATATTGCTTTCTAATTTCTTTGGAATTTCCCAAGCGATCGACGTAGATTGTTTGTAGACATGTGTCGTTAATTGCTAATAACCTTTTTTTAAGAAAATGCGCTTTAAAATTTAAGATTCGAAAAATTGGATTAAAATGCAAAGTAAATATTAGCATATTCACTATGGTCTACATAATTCGTTTAAACGAAAAAAATATAATTTCTTTAATGTTCGTGTCACGAAAATCGTGTCTCAAAAAAAAAATAAACAAGATGACGTCAGACGATCATTTCCCATCAGTCGCGTAATCTCTATTTTCTGATTCCATCGTGTTGTTTTTCTAAATTTGTCAATTTTCTTAGAAACCTTAGAAACTCTCAAACCGCTCTTACAGCTATTCGATTTTTTGTCAAAAATCTGAAAATGTATTATTTTTTTTATTGGAGCTAACCTTTGGAGTCAAATATTTGGGTCTAATTTTGGACAAGAAACTAAGTTAGTTGGAAAGCTAATATAAAAAAAAAGAATGAAAAAGGGTAGTGCAGCCATTTTCCTCCTTTAAAAAGCTATCAGTAATAAATGGTACCTTCAACATTATTTTGAATTCATTCAGATAATTGCCAAGTAACATTGACCACACAATCTTCTTCCTAGTAACCATCCCTTCAAGATCAGATTGGTAAAACGGAATATTTTTGCAATTTGAAGCCATTAATTTCACTTTAAGAGTTAAAGCGCCTTAAACTTTACTTTTTCTGCCTTTTGCTTATATCTCCTTTTACTATACGGTTAATTTTATTTAAAAATATAACAACAAAAGAATACTTTTAGGCGCATCAACTGACCTTAAAAAAGTCTTTAAAGAATCTTCCAACCTCATTGATCGTTTCCAAACTTAATGCCTTATGTTCACAACATTTCATAGCATTCTAAACACAAAATATTGAAGGTAAAAATAAATGTATAGATCCTTTATTGTTATTACCGCTGGTCCAATACTTGGGGCTCCGAAAGAAGTTCTAAAAGAACAAAATGTTTATGTTAAGATGTCCTTCTTATTCCTTCTTTTTTTTCCATGAAAATTGTTTGGAAAACATTTGTGAAAAACTTTGGAATTTTAGAGCTCTTCCATGAATCTTAAAACAGTGTATCCCCCCCCCCCCTCTAGTGCATATCCTTATATACCTACTCTTTATCATACAACCTTAAGCAATGTATGTATGTACATCCCTGTCGTCGCTGCTAAACTGCTTAAATACTTTCCTTTCAACTGGTTTGCATCATCAATTTACTTAGCCAGCAAAAAATTCAATTAAAAAAATTACTCGTAAACAGGATTTCTTGCCATTATACTCGTACACCAAATTGTAGAACACATCCTATCCAATCTATGAGAATGAAATAAAACAAAGTAATAAGAGCAAATTGTTATTGAAACTTATCTTAATCATCCCGAGGCTTTTTTAGCCGGTAATATTTCGTTTCCTTTGTAGATGAAGTTATTCTGCAAAACAAATATCTAGAAACACAATATTCTTTTTACATTAAAACAGCATGTGGTCTATTTTGTTATTGTCTTTAACTAGACCGGATCTGCCTCTAAACTACATATACCCATAAGAAAAAAACACAATCGCTGGAACCATTAAACATTGAACCTTTCAAAAATAAACCAAATTAATTTGCCAAATCAAAATACAAAGGTCCCGCAAAAATGTTTCTAGCCAATTTTTTTTTTTTGATGTCATTTAATATGAATTTAAACTTGATTTTGCAATGAAGTGTCAACTTAAGTAGGCTTTAGTTGACCACGTTCAAAAATAACGAAAATTTGCAAAATAAATAAATCAAAGTAGCTATGCCTGGTAATAATTATAGGCTTATTATAATAATTGTTTATATGTCATAAAACTAACAAAGTTTCATTTTAAAATGTCTGTAATAACACTTGGAATACCTTTAACCCAAGGACACTCATGGAAATCAGACCTACAGACCAGACAACCAACCACTGCGGTGGGACGTTTGGAATGCTTAAAAGTGTTAAATGATCATTTAATTCTGAGCACTCACATTAGAGGCGGTTGAGTTCGTTTTTTTTTTTATTGCTAACGTTCATACATATGAGTAAAAAAAAAAAAACAACATAAGTACACATAGAGTTGTAAAAAAATGAATAAATGCCAGTTGAATGCGGATATTGAAATTTAAGTGAACACTTAGTCGCTATAAGCTGATCATTTTTGTTTTTGAGTAATTTGAGTACGTATTTAATTAATTGGATTATACAAACATGCCTTTTTTGTGATTATTTTTTAAGCTTGCAGGCAAAATAAAATTAGCTAAAGTCGTTTGCTCATTGTTATTTTGATATACAAATGCAATCAATCCATAAAAACAAACCAGTTTTGCACCGAATGAGACCATAATGTAGCATACGATACAACAATAGCCTTTGGAAGTACAGCGGCGCGTCTTAAATCCGGTTCGAATGGTGTTGTGTTGCCAGAGACATAATCTCTTAAGGGCTTCAACACTAACTTTAACTTATATTGTAGGTACCTTTGCAGCAAACCCCTTAATTAGACCACATAACTGAAAGGCAAACCAATTTATTGGCTTCCAAGGACAAGAAAAACTTCCTTTCCAGAGGAATTGCTTTTTTTACAGACGACGCGACGATACACATAATTGCTATGTAGTCATATAAAATAATAAATGTAATTGGGATGAGCTCCAAGCTCATCCATTTCAATGTCACTTCCGTTTAGAAAAAACATACATATATATAAAAGTTAGCTTCAAAGTAGGATTGAAAAAAATAACTTAAATTACACCTACAATAAAACAAAAAAAAAAATATTATCATTGTTTCATCTGATCTGTTGTTTGGTTCTATAATATTTTTTATAATTTGTTTTTTTTTTTTGCTGTCTTTTATTTCAAGGTTAAAATTCCATTCAAAATTAATTTCTCATTACGATCGCGAGATGTGCAAGTGGTCATTGCAAAGAAGTCTCTAAAAGTTGGCCTCAAAGGTCAGGAACCAATTATTTCAGGTGAATTGTGTTCAGAAGTTAAACTAGAAGATTCCGTTTGGGTATTACAAGACACCAAGACTGTAGTCATTACATTGGAAAAGGTTAGTAGTTTGTTTCAGAATGTTTCTGAAATCATTTCGTGTTAACATATAATTATATTATTATTTAATGAAAATTATTCTTATTATGTTAAAGATCAATCAAATGTCATGGTGGGATCGATTAATTTCAACTGATCAACCGATTTCAACGAAAAAAATCAACCCGGAACCATCGAAACTATCTGATTTAGATGGACAGACCAGAAGTCTTGTTGAAAAGATGATGTATGATCAAAAACAAAAGGAATTAGGTTTACCTACTAGTGACGAAAAGAAAAAACAGGATGTTCTGCAAACGTAAGAATGGGAATTTAATTATTTTTACTCAAAATTATTATAAAATTTCTGTTTTTATTTTATTTCAGATTTATGAAGCAACATCCTGAAATGGACTTTTCTAAATGCAAATTTAACTAAACTGCACAACTGTTTTGAATAGTATTCTTTTTTTTTTAAATTGAAATAATAAAAACATTATTATTTTTATCTCAACCTAACATGGTTCGTAAACTAAATCAAAGTAATGTACTTAAATTTCAATACAATAAAAAGTGCATGTACGCCCGAGTGTACTAATGTGTAAATTGGACCATTAGTCATTTTAATCGATATTAAAAATTACTCCATGAAAAAATACAAATCGCCGACTCAGAATAATTTTAATTTTGCAATAATTCATAATTTTAAAAATAAAAGTGAAGTAAGCAGGTTCCCATTTCTAAGTCGATGAAAAATGTACCTGTAGCAGTGCCAACTGCCATACTTATACGTCATTTGAAAAAGTTATATGAAATAAATCTGTGGTAGTATGACAGAGTGGCTTATGTTAAAAAAAAGTTGTTTTGAGAAATTTACATTTTTGTCAAAATTTTTCACTGGTTTTGATTTTTTTTTTGGTAATGGCAACTATTTTCAAAAACATTACAAAAATTCGTTATTTCGATACATCAGTTTCATTAGATTTATTTTTAGCTACATTCTTCTTTTTTTTACCTTGGTCAACATTTTGAACAAAAAAAAGATTTGAAATTAAAGCCGTTATAACTAGCATTTTTTTTAAAGGAATAAAAGCTGTTGAGAACAGGACACTGCCCATTTTAGATGGTACCTACCTACAAGTAGATGTACAATTTTTTTTTTTTTTTGTATGGGTACCATGTTTTACCTACATTATATCTTGTATCAAGCTTTGGTTTTATTGATTTATATTCACAGTGTGGTTGTGGTTCAACATTACGTCTAGAATAAATCTAAAAAAAGATATGTCGATACCTCTGTCTTCGTGCTCTATTTTTACATTTTTTTTTGTTGTTTAATAAGAAAAAACCTTACTGATCAAGGTCATAATTTCTTAAGTCCCTGATATTGTGTTTTCGCCCCTTTTTGTTACGCCTTCGCATATAATAAAGATAAATTGTATCTTTTACTTCATTTAACGTAAGATCATTGAACTCGATTTTATAACTAAGGTGAAGGTCATTATTGTGGTTTCTCATCAAATAAGCAGAAGGGTACTTTCGTTTTTGTGCGTGCCCGTAATAATAATTATATACATATGTAAAGGTACATACATACATTTTTAACAACTCCATAAAATCGATGTATAAAGTGCAATTTTGTGAATAAATTTAAAAACATCGAAAGACATGCGAACACGTTTATCTTTTCTTCATACCTTCAATCGATGTAGAGGTATACCTTACTCGTTCAAGTTCAATGACATTAAAAAATTTTAAATTACTAACAAGATCTTATGTTGATATTTATTTTACTTGAAGTGGAGCACAGAGAATTGAAGATCAGTTCTCATACCAAATAAAAACAATTTGAAAACTTTAAAAAAACAAGAAGTATTGGGTTTGTGTCAAAAAAAATGTCGAGATCTTTATTAAAATGAACATTACGATTATGATGAAAAAGTCCAAATAAGTGGTACACTCGTGGTCGGTCGCATTGTTATAAAAATTATAGTTCATTTAAATTTTGTGGAAAAAGTCTTTAACGGTTTTGATTAAATTTTGTAGGTACCTATACAATTATTAGAAAGTTAAAAATTAAATCAATGAAAAAAATTGGTTTTTGATTTTTATTTGAATAAAGAGATTTTTAAATGAAAATTGGTAAAGAAAAAATGCTCTTAATAGAAAAAAAACTCCAAAAATGCATGACTAAAAAAAGAACAATCAGTATAGTCAAAAAATAAAAAAAAATGGAAAATGCCATTTTTATCAAGTCTAGATTAGACCTTTAAATTAAAAAAAAAAAACAAGTGTTACCACTTTTCTAAAAATTTATTTTTCCAGTGGTAATTGTCGGTACACTTTTTTTTCAAAAAAATTCAAGCTTAGAATCTACAGTCTTAATTCATAAAAATCACGCAATGCTTAGAAAAATAGATAGTCCTTCATGAACAAAAGTTACTTTTCTACTTGTTTTTCGAAGTGGGAAAGAAAATGGAAATTTTTATTAAGATTAAAAAACAAAAACGAAATTCATTCTTAAGACCTGGAAGCTAAACCTGTCATCGGAAATAGTCATGCAACAATATGAAAAAAAAGGACCTGGACTAGGCTTTTATTTTGAAATAGGTTTCAGGATGACACAGTTCTGGATATAAAGTTTTTGTGCAATGGAAAAAATAAAAAGTTTATCATATAAAAACTTTCCAATAATGGAGTATTTTTTTTCAATTTTTTAATACCAACTATTTCATACACAGGAATAGAAGAAGAATAGAAAATAGAAGTTATACATTTCATAAATATTTGGTTTGCTGGTTTGTTTGCAGTTTTTGCTGTTTAAAGCACTTTTTCTGCACCAATATCCACAAAATTCTCTTTATTTAAATATATACAGTTTTCCGGTCCAATGGAAAACAAATTTTTTGGTAAGATTTTGGTAAAAAAATTCCGCTAAGACTTCACCTTGTAGAACTCAAAATCGTTAAAAAAATCTTTCATTAGAATTCGTCACACTAAAAGTCAAACTCGCAACGGTCTTCTTTTCAGCTTCTGTCAATTTACATTGCATTGCATTGTCCAATGTTGTGACCCGTTAACTGAAATTATGTACCCTTATTTTTAAAATGTCAAAATCTTTTATGACAACAGCTTGAATGATTTTTTTCTTGTTTATTTCTTTTTTTAAGTCCTGTTAGTAGTTGCATAATTGAATAAGACTTAACTCTTATTAATACTCTCATTTAAACATTTTTCTGTAGACAATGTTGTATTTTTTATTAATAAACTTGAACTACAAGTAGTGTAAGTTGCGCAATGCAGTCGTGCATTTTACTGTTAAATATATCTCTTTAGGATTATATTTTCTATTTTTTCTCTGGGGGATTTCACGACCTTGGGTATTTTATTCCTACACTGCCCATATGCCGTAACCCATATGCAGAATAATACTTATTTAATTAGTTCTATAGGTACTGACATTCATTGGTTTATGTTAATACCAAACTTTTACTGGTGATTCCTAAGAATAGTTCCGCTTCAGTTTATTATTATTTAAATGGGTCTCTGGTTCATATATATTTTTGCCGGCAATTTTTACTTCAATATCATATCAACAACATCAGCTGAAATATGCGTAAGAATTCCCCGCAGGCAAACTTTCGAGTAATAAAACAATTTTTTTTTTTCGTAACTTGTTTTTGTATTTTTTAAAATAAATATGCAGTCTAATTTTAGCTTTAGCAAATGCAAAAAGCTCATAAAATATAATGTAGGTAAATATGGTACTGCAATATGGAAATTCCAAGCGGTTGATCGTGTTATTGTATGGAATTCAGACGGACGTACCGACATACAGACCCATTAGCCATAATGACTCATGAACAGATTGTTGTTTTGACTGGATTTTGTTTTTATTACAACGGATTGTTAATGGTCTTAATTGAATACTATTGGAAATTATATGTTTTAACAAAGTTGATGAATGAGGTCATTTTTCAAAAATCATAAAGAAACGTTATGAATGAGAATTCATAGTGGGTTGAATTTAAAAGTATTCAGCATTTTTCCAAAGCCCCAACAAAACAAGGATGTATATTTTCAAAAAAAAAAAAAAAGAAAACAAAAAAATTTAAAAGCCTTACTTAATTATTTAATTACAATGTTCAGAAAATTCATAATGAAAGCTATATTTATGAATTTTAACAGAGATGATTTTTTGTTTAGGAATAGTTCAAAAACTCTGGGAAAGCTGTCTTAGCCATTATGATTGCGATAAATGGACCCACCTTTTGGCAATTTGTTCTTAATTATTTTATACACTACCGTTAAAAGTTTAGCAGAAAAGTCAAGACTTAAAAAAAAAAGCCAACAGAATATAATTTTTTAAATTACCAACAATTTACAATCAACACAAAAAAAAAGAAAGGTTATTTATGTGTTATCATTATTTTATAATTGTTTTCCGGAATTATTAGTGTTTTATTTTTTTATTGTTGTTGTATTAATCATGAATTTTTATTGTGACTAAGATGAGATCAGGAGACGTTCTTCTTTTGAAAAATCATAATTCTGAATGTTTATTTACTTATTTCTTTGAAATTGAATGCTTGTTCGACCACATCATTAATGAATCATTATCCAAAATTATATAAATATTTTGTTGAGTAGAATTTATTTTTTTTTTTTGTTTACCTTGAAGGTGCTAACGCTAATTAATAAAGTGGCAGAATTAAGTCTCAAAACAAATTGCAATAGGTTTACTATATTATCCATTAAAGTTTTTAATCGGATAAAATTGCACAAAAATGTTTAAATTAAAATATAAGTTACCTACAACATATAAATAAAAAGTAGAAAAAAAATATTATTTATTAGAAAAAGATAAACAAAATATTAGCTGCAGTCACGTAGACCAAGAAAAAAAAAACGTAGAATATTTTTACGAGTTGGTAGGTTAGTAGTTTTGAATTCAAGATTTTAATCAAAAAACAAATAAAGCTTAAATCGGTAGTTAAGCGTAAATTATACAAAACTGGATATTCTTTCATTGGGTGATATATTATGCATCCATTCGGAATTGCCATTTTTGTTTAACAAAATTCAAAGTCGTTTGTTTTTTCCGCTTGAATAATAAGGGTGTCTTGAAAGTGTAAATAAATCATTGTGCATTTGACTGAAATTTAAATAATAACTTGCTTGAGGACTTTCGATTTTTAATTTAAAAAAAAAGATATGCAATATTAAGTATTGAAAATATTTATATTTCTTGACGAGATGAATTTTTCGAATGAAACTGAATTGTATACAAAACTTAATAAACAAATTGCATTTTCCCCGAAGAAAAAAAAATATAATTACAATTAGTGCATTTTCTTAATGCAAATAAATTATATTTTAAGTTTCCAGTTTTTTTTTAAAGCAAAATGTTTTTGAAATTTATTTATATTTTTTTTTTATTCATTGTGTTCTATTCTGTGTTTCTTTGATGCAGATAATTTTCATCTTCCATTAAATTTTTGCTTGTGACATTTTTGATTCGTACAAAAATCGAACTCTTGATATTAATAAGACCTATTCGTATATAGAAAACGCGATAGCAGTGGGTTTCCCAATTCTGTATGTCTGTCTGCTTGTGCGTCAACAAGGAGTTTTAACTCTGAAAGTGATAAGTTTCCCCTCCAAAAATAACGGTTTATTTCTTATGTTTTCAATTTTTGAAAAAAAATATAGGTCTATGCAATATAATATATTTTTTTGAAAAGTTGGTTACAGGTGTATATTGTTAAATATTTCGATACATAGGAGTTCAAAAATTCTTTTGTCTAATTTTGGCAATTAATGAATTTAAAAATAAGGAAATCGAGTTCGGCAATCAGCTCTTTTGTTTTGTATTCGTTTGACTTCATTGTTCCTAGTCGTTTGGTTTATAAATAACAGAAGAATATAGAAAAGTCAATTCAAAATTAAAACACAAGATAAATAAACAAAAATTTGTTAATATATTTTGCATAGTAGAAGTATGTTAACGATTCAACAACTAGGAACGAATAACGAATATTAATGAATAGAGTACCTACTATTACTAATTATTTTTGTACCTAGAAGGAAGTTGAAAATTATTTATTCCAGACTTTTCTAAGGGATTAGGACATGGTTTTCACTGCTTTTATCAATTAGAAAACTAACAGCAATATTTCCATTTACCCGAATATTTTTATTTTTAAAAACAAGATAGTTAAATTGATATTCTATCAGACAGAAGCTTTAAAAAAAAACTAAAGGCTATTAAAATCTATTTTGATTTAATTATTCAAAAAGTCTTATTAAATAGTACTAAGCCTTTTACTTGGCTGATTTATGTCATAAGCATATAGAATAATTATAAAAAAAAAACCTTCGTAAAAGCAAACATGAGATAAGAAATATTATGCAATAAGTCGGCTGCATTGACATTTTGTTATTTTTTTTTTTTTTGTTGAATGTATCTACTCCAAACCATAATACTCATCTAAATGAAGAAATTTCACCCACCCAAAACCAAACACATTTCCCAAAATCTGATGGCGAAACGGTCAAAAAACCCATATGAAGTGTCATTTGCCTGAACTAAAATTGCATCGTCATCACGCTCAAAATGTATTTGTTTTGATTTTATTTACTTAAATTTGACAAAAAAAAAATTAAATTTTAACGGGTTTGGACAGAATTCGGTTAAAACAGGAATTTGTACAGCTAAGTTGAGCGACTCACTTTATTATGAGAAAAGATACAGTTCAAGAGTTTATCTGAGTTTTTTGTAAAAGGCAGTAGTGGACAAAATATTTTGATTTTAATGGGTGGCTTAGGTAGACATTTTTTCTGGTATTAAATTCCAACGCACATCGTCGGAACTAAAATTCATGTTTCCTGCACTAAGTTGGGGTCACTGAAACGAAAAACGATAATCTTTTAATTTTAAAAGATGTGCCCAAAAAAACAATTTGTTTCTGTCCATTTCTCAAATACTGGTACTAATTTTTAAAAATATTAAACTCAGTATTTCAAAAAATCGAGATCGATCAAGTTTGTAGGCTAAAGTCCTGAAGCAGTATTGAATTTCGATTCCATTGAAGCGAAATTGAATTTTTTTTTAAAACTATTTTTTATATAACCTTAAAAATGGATCTAACGTCTAAATTTGTAGGTGGGACTTTGTTAGAGACTTAAATTGTTCGGTCAATAAATATTTTCAAAAAGCATTATTATTGGTTCGACAGATTAAGATCAAAATTAAAGAGTTATTCAAATAATGAATTTTATGCTTTTTCAATTTTTTTTTCCAATGGAAGTCAGGTTTTATAAATTTTTTTTTGCGTTCATTTATCAATATTTTTTCTTTATTGAAAAACTAAATGTTGTTGGATTTCTTTGTCCAATTAATAAGCTATTGAAAAAAAAAAACAAATCTTATTAAAAAAACAAAACAAATAGTTTTTCCAAATAATTCAATAGAAAATTGATTTAATGAAGAAAAACTTATTTAAATTTAATAAGATTTTCGTATTTGTTTAAAAAGAATACCACTGAAAATGTACAACATCAATTATATGAAAACGTATGGTTTAAAAAAGGAAGGTCCCAGATTTATCGGCTTTAATGTAATAAATCGTAGAGGAATAAATAAATAAATAAATAAATATTTACTTTTGTTTAAAAATAGTGTATTTTTTGATAAAAATATTTAAAAAAAAATACAATAATTTTTATTGAACCATTGCTAACAACTACCATATAAAATTAAATTTTTAATCTTAAAATTCAAAACACGTTTAGACGAGCCTTTCATTATTTCTCGCTCGTGCCCATCAGCTTTTAAATTAAGCGATTAAAAAAAATCAAACTGCCTTTAAAAGTTATCTGATGAAATTATGCATTTAAAAATAATAATTTATCAAAAACTAACAGTGTAGGTGTTGGTCATCAATAAAAGTCATCCGAAAGAAGACACCACACTAAAAACTATTAAATACATAATAAGAAGATAAACGTGGAAAAAAAATAAACATTATTTCTGTGAAATTTAGCTGAAGGGGCAGTTTAAGAGAACAACATGCATTTTAACATTTAACAATTTTTCAGTATTTCACATTTTTATTTAAAGTTAAATAATATAAATATCAATTTAAAAGTTTTAAAGAAGAAGAAAAAAATGACCTTTAAAATAAAATTGAGGTCAATCTGAATTGGATTTTGAAATGATAAGAGCATTCGAAATATTTTCGACTTGAAAGTTAAAATCTTTCCTATTTTTAATTGTACATACATATGTGGGTACTTAACCCACATTGTATGTACGCATGTACAGATGTACATACATACCTGTGACCATCAGATGTGCATTTTTTTTTTAGTTTATTTTTAAATTTAATTAACGACTGAAACTTGAAGCCAAGTCTGTCAGATAAAAAGTTATATAGCCATAAGCGTACCAACTTCAAAATTTTGGAATAAGTAAAATTTTTGTAATTTAACATTTCCATAAATCTTCACGTTATCTACTAATTTTTTTATTGTTATTTTCATAATAATGTAATATTCAACAATAAAAAAAAACTATACTATGGTTCACTTAGTACTATATAGATTTATGGTTGGAATTGCATTTATTTCTTTAAGATATTTCATTACAATAATACAAACAAGTGCATTGATAATATAAAGACATGCACCGTGACGTGTATCTTATAGTATGTATAGCTATGTACAATTTCCATTACTCAATTTGTAAGTGTAGACAAATAATATATCAACAATATATCTACTTGTACTCGTATCTACTATAAGTTCAGTTACGCAGGTATGAAACTATGACAGAAACTATGTCAAGGTCATATTTATATTGTTATTGTTGTAGTATTGTTGTTGTTGTAGATTCGATGATAAAATATTCGATTCAGGTGAATGCACTCACGACCGCGACTATATAGTATTTCAAAAGAATTTCCCATACATTAACATTTAATTATTATACTCTAGGTAAAGTATGGGAGGTAAGCTTTGTTGAATGTAATTATTATTATAACTTATTCTGATGTTTCTTTTTTTTATTTATTTACAATGCTCACATTGCGGCATAATTATTAAGGTTATGAGAGATTTTCTTGTTTAAGAATCGACCGAATAGAGTATATAGCAATGAAAAATGTTTAAAACAATAAAAAAAAAGGAAATAAAAAATAATGTTTACCTAATTTAAACGATTATTTATTATTAAAAAAAACCATGTAGCTGGGTAGACTTAAGAAAAAATTCAAAAGGTAACTCATAAGAAGTATGAGCATATAATAGGAAAATCCGGCTGCTCATTTATAATGAAAATAAAAGTACTTGAATAAAATTCATTCAATTAACTCAATGACATTGGATCGTTAATTAAAAAAAAATAAATATAAGGTGTTAGTTTTATATATGTACATGTATTTAAAATGAAGTAGTGTTTAATGAAAATAAGAGCATAAAATAAACACTTTACTACCTGATTTTGATTTGTTATCCTTTGGATTTTTTTAGCTTCCATAGTTTTTTGGGCAAAATTTAATACTGAACAGACATAAATGTATTTATACAAGTAATAATTAAAAATTTCTGTTCTTTCAAAATTAATTAAGCTATTCTAATATGCAATAACACCGACAATAATTTATAATCAAATTTAAATTTTCAACAATGCACAAAATAATATAATCACAATATATCTCTTGAACACTAAATATGTATAATTTATTCAAAACCAAAAGAAAACAAAAAAAACGTTGAATACACTTTTTGTTTTTTGTTGTTGTTGTTCGTTTTGAATTCGATTTAATTGTTAAGACTCGCTCGGCGTGTGCACACTCCAATGAGGCTGTGCTTATACTAACTTCAACAAAAGATCGTTGTTCGTTGAATTTATTATTAAACATTACTCTCCCGTCCTAAACATTAAACAAAAATGTGCGTTAGGTCAGGTATATTGTTTTTTTTTTTTTTTAAAGAAAATTATGATGAATGGGTTGAGTTTTAATAGTGATGATGGTTTTTGATAGGATCAATAAACCATCATTTGGTGCTTTAAGGGTAATTTGGGTAATTTGTTTATGTCAGTCATAAAATTTTTACTAAAAATACAAAGGTTTACAAGACCTCTATTATTCTACTATCAAAATGCATTTTCTTTAAATGTTTTGTTTACTTTAATCACTGCTCATTATCCTTTGTTCATTACATTGCATCTACTGTAAAATAAAAAATTAAAACGAAATTTTTGGGCCAAGAGAGGACAAGTAATTAAGAAATATTAAAATCAAGTTTGACATGGACGCTTTTGTTTAGAGAGAAAAAAAAAATTCTTGGTTAAAAAAAGAAGATAAATTACTTAGAAATATTAAAATCAAGTTCAACATCAACACTTTTGTTTAAAAAAAATTCTTATTATTACTAAAAAAAAAGAAAATAGAAAAATATTAAAATCAAGTTCGGACATCAACTCTTTTGTTTAGATTCATTGGTCAAATCGCACTAAGTGTATCCGTCATCAATGATAGATGGACCTTCTAAATTTATCATTATTGATGTTATACAATTTTCAAAGACTCTAATTCATCAAAACATATTATGTATGTTATTTTATTGAGTAATCTACATATATAAAAATTTCAATGGCGTTTATAGTTGAATTAAAAGCCTAGTTATGGTCTTCCTTTTTTAATTAATTTATACACAAATGTATGTCTATGATTCGGAAGGAAGCATTATAAATCATAAAATTTAGATGAAGTATAGTGATCTATGCAATCAATTTAATTTTGTTTATTTTGTTAACAATTATACATATATGGGAAAAATTTAGATCAATTTATTTTTGTGTCCATAACTATACAAAGAGATGTACGTTTACTTTTATTATATAAAATTCTTCAAGGTAAAATGATTGTGTTTACTCACAAAACAAAATTATGTGGCATAATGATTAAATAATTTCTTATAAAGTCGTTGACCGAAGTTTTTAGCTGACATTGAATTTGAACTTGCAGAAATATACATTTTATTTTGTGCAGTGCCCATAACAAACAAAAAACGGATATTGACTCTGGATATTGGCAAACTGAAGTGTTCCATATACAGTACGCACTTGATGGCAAATGAGTAAGGTTGTATATTTTGCAAAAACAAAATCTGTTTTGTTTTCTTATATTAAGTGTTCGTATTAGAAACATGCTTTGCTTAATAATTATTATTAAATTAGTAACTCAATTGAATGTTTTTTTTTTAGCTACCTTAAGGACGAATGTATTTCTTCCAAAATGTTGTTATATACTTTTTTAGGACCCATTATTTTATTAAATTCGTAGCTTCATTAAAAAAAAAAAAAAAAAAATCAATTAAAGCCATAAAAAATTGAAACTGATATTTTTGATATAAAGCTGGAACTAAGTTTAGTAAGATTATGACTATTTTGCACAAAAGGGTCAGTGGGATAAATATAATTTATCATAGAAATTTCAATAAATATGAAAATATTTAACAATTTTCAATTAATTCAATTCATTCATCAAATGAAATAAAGATTCTGGATCCCTTTTTGTTTTCTTATTTCGCAATTCCATTTTTCTTTCAACAGATTGCATAATTCAAAAAAAAACATTTCAAAATAACAGGTTTTCTCTAAGTAAAAAACATGAAATAATGCCGTTAATCTAGTAATTTGTCATTATTATATATGTATGCTTTAATGAATTTTTCTTGCAAAATTTTGTTTTTGTTAATATTAGTTTTGGAAAATTTCAAAATTGTTGGTCAGCGGGTGCTTTGTTAAAAATTAATAACATAGGATTTTGAAATAAAAATTTTTTTGAAAAAAATGCATTTTTTCCATTTTTTCAATTAAATTAATTAAAAAAAAAACTTTATCTAAAAAGAGGGTTAAAGAATTGATTTCTGGCATATCAAAAACTATAAAATGCTTTGAGGTCCTAAATAGGATTTCCCCTCCCGCAGTAAAAAAAAACTTGTATATAACTTGTCTATAAGAATCCGTTTTAAATTTTGTCACCTGGGTTATAGAACTCTGCCCTAAAAACACGGGTTTAAGCTGAAAGTTAATTTATTTTCTTAGTCGGGTTAAATATGATACTTACATATTTGAAAAAAATTGCTCTATAATTAGTCATGTGATCATTCGTATATAATAAAGATGTTGCGCTTCCAGCTCGACGTCGTGCCACATGTTCGAGGGCAAAAGGAAGGTCCAAGTCAGGATTGAATACGCAAATAAGAAATTAATTGGAAATAAATTCTGGATGGACCTGATTTTTCGACTAAGTACTTATAGTTTTTGAAAATTAAATTTGAAATATTTCAGGTATATTCTCTTAAATAAGTGAATCATAAAAGATTTAAATCACAATTTAGCAAAAAGTAAACCAGCGAAAAATTGATTTTAAAAATCTTTTCAATGCTTTCGATATGCTTCTATTTGTCTTTAACTTTATTTTTTTATTTTTCTTTTATCGGTTTTTCAAAATTCGGAACTCTGATAGTTCATTTTTAGTAAAAAAAAACTGACTATTCTGTTTTTTTTAAGGATTAGAAAGAGAAAGTTATGCAAATAATAAAAAATCTCTTCGAAAATATTACAAAGTTGATATCATATTTTAAAAAATAGAATTTTGAATAGAAGAGTTTTGAAAGAATTATGACCCATCCAATTTTTAAACCAATTGTGTTAAAATAAAATAATTTTATTTATATGATATTTAAAAAAAAATATATTTAATATTTTTTACTCGTATTTAGCATTCACGTGCATTTTTTTTTTAATTTGAGTTGTAGGTTTATAAAGGAAATAGACAAAATGCACATGCAAAAAATGCATTTTTCTAAATTAAATGTGTTTTATTTACACATCTATTTAAAAAAAAATAACTATCAAATAAATTTATATATATAAATGTATATTGAATACACACCTACAATTATTGAGAGCTCTAAAATCTATGATTATTTTATTTCTGTGACTCTTCTTTGTTGTAAAATGTTTAAATACCTTTCAACAAATCAGACCTTATAATGTTACATGAACAATTCCCAGTTTTATTTGTTTTATGATAATTTAATTTCACACATTTTAAACTAACCTATTATGTTTTCATCAAATTCAAATTCAAATAAATCTGCAAGCTAATGGCAGAAGAAATGTCGCGCCACTGCCGCGCCGCCGGCCGCCGCCGCCTTCGTTTAGGTATGTTGTATTTTAAATAACATTTAATCAATAAAATTTCATTGAAAATAATTTACATAAATTTGATATAATTGTATTTTTATAAATTAAATAAATTTAAAATCGCAATGATTAAATTGCGAAAATTGATATTTCGTTATAAATATATGTACAATACAATACAATAAAAAAAATAAATATTTTACAATGAAGTAATTTTTATGTGTATTGTAATAACGGTTGCCGGAGAAGAAGTAGAAACATATTTTTCTCATGAAACCGGATGAACAGTGCGGAGGCAAAACGTACCAAATGTTGCATGAATCTCGGGAAATGAATGTGTAACATACAACAGACAATCTAGAGTTCTATCAACAATATGGGAAGCAAAATCAAATGGAATCGGAATTTCAGCCTAAGAGGACTATCCACCCATTTGAATTATTATGGCGAATTAATTTATTATTTGCTGAGCTAAATACTTATTCCCAGCAGAACAGAACCTCTAGCTTTTTGTTTTAGCAATTATTATGAGTAACAGTAAGGTATATGTATATAAAAAGAATCTAGCATATAATTACTTACTTTCTAAATTGTTATCGCAGTTTTAAAAGTTAGATTCAACTAGCCCCAGGATTTAATTTAATAAGCTGATAATTGCCAAGATTGGCAAGAACTAAATTTCTCTCAACATTTTCTTCTCAGAACCTCATTTTTAAATTTCGTTGGTTTTTTGATTTAAGATATAACAATAATTAAAAAATAATTAAACTTATTTTAACATAAAAAAAACCTACTTTATACATCAACATAATATGTCAGTGATGTGAACTTTTCATATAAAAAATACTATTTTTCTCAGGCGTAAATAAACTAAGTGCAATGATTTTGTTGACAAGGAGGAACATATTTGTCCAGCAACAAATGGAAAGCAATGGGCATTCTAGAACCAAACTTTATGACATTATAATATTTTTTATTTAATTTTAACACTTTAGTTATTATTTTGAATTGGGAATAAAATTGAATGGACATTTGTTACAATCAACACTATTTTTACTAACAACACCTAAACAGGATTTTGTCCTATGGGCATTGGGCCTCGAGTCTAAAGTTAAAGCACTGATTATAAACAGCTGCTATTCATAAAGAATTTGGCAGCTTTGTTTAGCAAAAAACAGAATTCTATTACAATTTTAGTACTGTTGCTTGTCAATGCATTAAAATTCAATTCATTTTTGACAGATAGAAAAAAAAAAACACTTAGTCAAAGAGTCAGCCGTTTTTAGGGTTAGGCTCCAGTTTATCTTTTGGACCTGGGTTTATATTGTCTATGAATAACATAAACTCCAGGTTAGCTTAGAAGAGACAAAGAAACAACTTGTCAGACGACTATGAATATGGCACATTGTATACAAATTTGCAAATTACTCTCATGAACACGTTCCACGTCGTCGGCCCCCAAGCGATCACACACCTAAATAATTTTTTGGTTCTTGTTTCTGTTTATAAACAAGTGCGCCCTCAAACGACCACACAACAAACCTGTGTGGAACGTACTGATGAGAGTACTATAGATTTCATATGCAAGCTTATAGGGCAAGTTATGATGCAAAAAAAAAACGAACTCAAGATATTAAAAAGATCTAGCATTAAGATGATAGAAACCGCGAAAAAAGTTGGTCCCACAACACAGTATCTTGCGCAGGTTTTCGCAAACGAGAGGTGTCAGAAAGAAATCCAAGATGGCTGAAATGGTGGTCTGAAGTTTAAGTGACAGTCATTTTTGTTGTGTTTCTTCCACAGTACACATAAAGAAACGAAACAAAAACGACCGAAACAAATGCTTACAAGAACACCATTGACGCCATTTTTTCTCTGATTTGACAGATGCGCAGAAACGAAGGAAAATGAAAACTCTAATGATATTACTTTACCTTCTTTATGTGTACTGTGGTCCCACAACCCTTTCTGCTGTCGGTCTGTTCGTGTGTCGGTTATTTTTAAGAACATGAGGGTGGCCATATTTTTTAATTTAAGAAATTTTTGGGTATCAAATTTCAAAAATATCGAACGAAAATTATTTTATTTTGGAACTAAACGATGCTCTAATTAGTGTTGTTATAGAAATGCATGAAAAGCATTCTTTCGAAATTAAATGGTTTTACAAGGTGATTTGCATTACTTGTGACAAAAAAAAAGAGGTTGCAGGTTGGGTCAAAAAAAGGGATAAGAAAAAATGTATAAGAGATGCGTTGTAAATTCTCTATCATCAAGCTTTTGGCCGGGATTGGAAATTTTCTAAAAAAAAATTGACTTGCAACAGAAAACAAAAATGTCATGCTATAATTTTTAGTAAAGCCAAAACCCCATTTCTTTATTTGTTTTTTCTTATTTATAATTTAATCGACATTTTATTTATTCCTTTTTAAATCAATTCACAATTTTCTTTGCTGCCTACTTAACATTACTTTCCACTAAAATATAGAACAAATAATACCTAAGAATTGACATACCAACTATTATAAAAATAACTGACATTGATATGAGCTGATGCTTGTCAAGGTTGATTGAAATATGTTAATAAGGCTTTTGAAAGAAATGAAGTTTCCTATATTCAATAGAAATTATAATTAATTTCTTACGCCAATATTTATGAGAATCTTAATGTTTTATAACTATCAACCAGATGTGGTCGGTAGGTACAATCAAATTATTACATACTTACATGAAATTCAAAATATGAATAATCATCGTAGTTGTTGCTAACTACATCTGATTTATTTTTTTAAGTTGATTTTAACAGGTTAAGTATTGGTTTTGAAAAGAATTTAAGAATTATGATTTTAGTAAAATTTCAATGAGTTCAATATATGTACATACTAAATACATATCCTTGCCTTCTCATGCATTGACCTTCAACTTAAACATTAAGCTGGATTAACATTTAATCTGTATTATATTAATTTTTATGACTTCTTATTTCAGAAGTCATAAAAAATTAAGCTAGGGTTTAAAATTTTGAATATTCATGCACAGAAAACAATTGTATTTTTCTTTTAATCTTTTCAAAAACAGCTTAATTAATTTTGATAAAATTTATGGGGTTTAGGATTTATTTTATAGGAGACAGTTTTTTAATTAAATTTGAGTCACTTATAGATCAAGTAACTACGACCCAGAGCAGTCTATTATTTTATTTAACCTGTAATAATATTGATAAACCTTATGTTACATGATTGGTTTATAAACTTACATTAATAAACAAATAGATTGTTGAATTTTTAATTAATGCACAATTACGGTCATATAACTCATGAACATTAAGCCACGCTCAACCAAATGTTGCACTTCATAATATTTTATATTTAAAATTCTTTATTCTATAAACGTTCACGTAATGCAACAGGTGGACAAATAAAAGCGGTTAGAACTTTTTTACAGATCTAGGAACTAGACTTTAAAAATTAAAATAATTGAATTTATAATATGCTGTCGTTATTGCATAAGTTCTGGGTTAGCAAGTTAATTTTTTTGTATTTTAATTACTTTTTCTTTTTAATTGTTGTAATAATATGTTGCACGAGTAAAATTACTGAGGAATTATTTAAATATTTGTTCACTTTTACAAATTTAATATTCACAGTTTCGGCGGATCAATTAGGCACGAATTTCGATTGTTAACTGAACTCTTTGCAAACAGATAGTTTAGGTGATGGACTTCAAAATGGATTTAAAAAAAAAAAAATACCTAAGTATACGGATATAGCTAATGACACATTATTTGTAAGAGCGGCTTCAATTATTTGTTTTAACTCATATCTCCCTACTTCTGATCAACCAATTGTGATGGCTTGAAATAGGAACTTACTGATATTTTATGCACAAAGGCACTTCAATTCTGTTCACTGTGATCGAATTTTTAAATAAAACACTGCTACTTTGAATATACTGTGTATATAGCAAAAATGTTTGTTAAAACTAAAATTAATGTGGTAGAATAACAATTAGTTTATAGTTAATTCATATTCTTGGGCTTTTGGGTTGAAATATTTTTTTTTTTTGTATTTTTTTTCAACAGAGGTATATAACCCCGAAGGTATTCTATACATACTTATAGATTTCGAGGTCTGTTTAAACTTTAAAGTTAATTCCACTATTGTTTGTGTCATAAAACTGTATTATTCAAACCATGGCGTAATATACCCACAAGATACATAACTTCCTGAAAATATTCTTGTTGAAATTTTCTCATCATTGAAATTATCATTTTGAGCAATGAAAAATATAATTTCATCATGTTGGGTAAATTCGGTGCAAAAATATATAATTTATGAGTGAGTATAGTTCTTAAATTAAAATAGACGAAGACTTAACTTCCGGTCGTTTTTTTTTAATATTTTGATTTATTTTATTTTAATGGAGATACAAAACCGTTAGAAAAGTTAATTACGTTACATTTTTTGTTTCAATCGGTTGAACCTGTCTTTTGAGATACATGAACAAAATTGTCTAGCGGAGTGATTAAAAATACAGAGTTGAGTATTTAGAAATAAAATAAATTTAGTGATCTGCTTTGGGCGGACTGTAATAAGAACTAAATTAATTTGGAAATATGACCAACAAAAATTCTCAGAAAATTGATGTATTTTTTTGTCAATTCTGGCTTTATTTGCAATTTTTATTTTTTTAACAAAATAACACCCAAATCTTAGGAAAAAAAACCCAAAATCAAAATCTTGTAAAATTTAAAAGAAGCAACTCCGTTTTTATCCAAATAAGGTAAGACCGCACTCGGCGGAACTGCAAACATTTGTATGAAGTTCTGCGAAATTCAGTTTGCGTTTAGTGCGAATCTAGCTCATACGTTGTATTTTATTTATTTTTTGTATATCAAAAATTGAAAATGCACCAAGTATGACAGTTTAAACAATCTCATAAGTTAATCGTTAAAGCATCACACGATCTTTGTACGATTTTTTTTAAATTTTCATAAACGCATATTCATGGAATTTCGTATTATTATCTTATGAGTTTTTTTTAATTTTCTTACGACCATGTATGTACATACATATATGTATGTATATTTAAGTTTTTACGGGCGAAGTATTTTGATAAGCTGAAATGACACGCTCAAATTTAAAAAATACTTGTAAATAAATGTAAATAGCAGGCAGAACTGATTTCCATGAAAAAGTGTATATGATGCCAAGTAAGTTACCAAACTATTTCTCTCCGTCTATTTTTTTTGTTGTTACTTTTAAGATTTCAATTTTAAATTTTTTCTAAAATATAAAATATGAATATACATACATACATATGTACACACTATACACCTTGCTGAAAAAAAAAACTTATTTAAAAAGACAAGTCCAAAATTTTAATATATGTAATTTATTAAATATATAATTATACTCTTCTTGAGTCTCTTTCAGAAAAGTAATTTATTTTTTTGGTTAATTAAATTAAAAAAAGGAAAAAGCCAAGTATACTGTCTTTTTTTCTTTGAAGTGAGAAAAAAATTTTGCATCATTCAAAATAAGGTAAGTACATATAAAAATGTATTTTGGCTCAAAACATGTTGAGATAAAATTGTCTTACACTTGATGGATGGCAAAGATTTCAATTGATGACTATGAGACGAAGATTAAGATGGATTAAAAAACTTATGAAAATTCTGAAGTCAGCTTAAAAATTTTGTTAAATTCATTTTCGGCTTAAAAATAGGTGCTTTAAGTGCTTTATAATGTTCTTTGAAACGAAACATTTTATTGGGGTCCAAATATAGTTTGTTGTCATTTTGTCAAGACGTAATCTGTCAAATTACAGTTCTGCAATTATTGTGAATGAAGTTTCGATTCTATTTTAAATCACCGTTTTCGGAGGATTGACTGAGTTTCAACGATTGTTTAAGGTCTAATAAAAAACGCTTTTAAGATTCAGTGCCAAAAACCAACGAAAAATAGCTTTCCTAACCATCAACAAGTCGACCATATTGCACACAATTAAAATTTTATTTTTTTTCTCGCCATTCATATCAGCTGTGACCTGCGTCTGTGAATAATTCTTTTAAAGCTTTTTCTAATGCCAATATCAACTTATTCTTACTTTAATTCTTTGATTAAGTGAATAAATGAATATATTTACAAATTTAAATAGAAAATAATATATGTAATTAGTTAAAAGTACACATAAAATACATTTCAATATATTCCATGCGACCAACAACTGAGACCTGCGAACTAACAAATGTCCGCAAAACCAAGACGTATTCCACAGAGATGCAAACAAATAATTCGCACGAGTTTAACCTCAAAAAAAGTTGTTTGCCTGCTTTTGTGTTGTCTGGTTCGCAGCTATCTGCGACCACTCATATGAATGAAATGTCAAACTCTGCGACAATTTGGAATTCGCAGACGCAGGTCGCAGCTCATATGAATGGCGGTTTACTTCAACAAATGTCACTTTTACTAGATGGAGGTGCACTCTTCTCTCTCGAAAGCAAAAATTAACTTAACTCAACCAATGATATTATTAGTACGGGAGGCAGCGTTGAGTTTTTCCGAGTGATTTTACCCGGGATGATTCTTATCAGAATTGAAAGATATTTGTATGTGTATCATAAAAATGCGCGTCAGCCGCCGCGACCGCGGTGGACCTAGGTGTGAGGGCGGGTCAAAGTGGTAATTTTTTTTTGTTCAAAAAGTCATTATACTCGGCTCCAAAATTTGAGGAATGGTTATTGATGTTGTACTGAATCCAAAAATTGCCGTCAGCCGCATGGATGGCGGTGGAAAGACCGTCAGCCAGGCACCTGAACTTGTAAGAAATTTTGAAAAAAAAAGTCATTTTACTCGGGCTGATTTTTTTACAGATGAATCTTCAACCTTTCAAGATAATAAAACAAACCGTCAGCCGCCCGGGTAGCGGTGGAAAGACCGTCAGCCGACGTCATCAACATGACGCCCTCCCAGTTGACCGGAGCGTTACTCAGTCACTTTAAATGAAAAACTGACGACTTTTATCCCCATTAACATTCGGTTTATGGCTAATTTTATTTTTGTTAGTAAGCAAACAATCTGAAAATTACAATTTCCATCGATTTAATATTAGTTTCATATTAATTTCGTCACTTTTGCCGAAGGTAACTAAATTAGTCAAGTAAACGGAACTCGAAAAAGAAGATAGTTGCCCCAAAAAAGGTAGGGTAGTGCTATTTTTTTTATATGTTGTAAAGTATATATAGTAGAAGAAAAAAAAATAAATTACACAACCACGCCCCCTCCACCCCTTCACCATTCTCGAAAAACCAATCGCAGAAAATACCACAATTTTCGACTTTTTTCAAGTTTTTGTCAAAAACTCAGAAATTGTAAATTTTTGGGATCAATATTCTCATACAAAAATAAAGTATATTAAATTTCCTACGAAATACATATTTCAATTATTATTTTTGGTTAAGCCGTTTTGCCGCTATAGCCAGCTGAAAAAACGCCAAAATTTGTCTTTTTTTTAAAACCGTTTTCTTGATTTTTTTTTCATTCAGACTTCAAAAACTGTACTTGTAATTGCAAATATCTCTAAATTTTCTAAAACTACATAAAATTCTCTATAAAATGAACATCTTAATTATTTATTTAGATCAAACCGTGTAACCGCCAGAGCAGAGCACTTTTAAGTAAAAGGTATGTCATAACTAGAAAACGCGAAGTCAACTGGATTTCATTTATTAATTTCATCACTTCTTGCCAGAATCCTGTTGCGAGGCAAAGGGATGTGTAAGAAGGGTCGGTAAGATGGTGGGGTAGGAAAAAGGATAGGATAGGAAATAGCGGATAGGAAGTGTTTGGAAGGTAGGAAGGAATGTCAAGTTCCGGGGGACGCGGCCTGCTTGCGATGCTCGGCAGTTAGCTCGCCGGAAAGGGGGGGAATCTTGCCCCCGAAACTAAACCTCACCTGCAACAAAACATACATCAGGCCGGAGAAAAATAAACTAAAAGTGACGTCGGACGGACGATCACCACTTCAAGGGCGCTGCTGATGTTGTTGCAGCGTTTCCAACCCACCCAACCAAGAAATCCATTGGCAAAAATGTGGATTTCCCCAAAAGACGATCGACACCACTTTCCAGTCAACCCATCTTCACCATAAGGACTGGGCTACCGTCCACACCCCTGAAAAGTTATCTTCAAGAAGACATGGTCAAGGTTTCTTTAGACGAAATCAAAATAAACACAAAAATTTCAACCAAGATGGCGTGAAATGAAGTTTTATTATTCTCATGAAATCAAGAAAAAGGCAATTATGTAAATTAAGTGGAACAAAAGAAAATTAATAGGTAAGTGTGACTTTAGAACATAGAATTTGACAATTTAGCAGAATAATAATCTAAAAAAGAAAAAAAAACGTGCAGACGAGACATTTTCTATCAGGACTATCAAAAAAAAACTTTAATAACACCTTTTTTTTTGTTTGGTGTCTCAATGAAGAAAATTAAGATTGCGATTCAAATTTTCCTGCCTGCATGGAGCTCCTTGGAGGGGGATTAAATTTCTCAAACAAAGTAACACGCGTTGACCGACCAGAAGAAAAACACTACCTCGTCCACTTACAATCCAATTTTAAATTTAAAAATTACTATATGAAAATTTTGAAATAGATGTAAGACAATGATATTAGCACTTCAACGCTCATCCAAATAACAAAACGATGTTGATTTTAAACAAAAAAAAAAAGGTAAATTAATTGAAAAATTCAAAATATCCAAGTACTGGAAGATACTTCCAATAATATTTGTAGATTTTCTTAGATCACTTTGTTCTTGATTAATATACTTTATTAACCAATCTAGCGATGTTGATAGTAGAAAGTATCTTGGGTTTGCTGTTGCAGCAAACAATGTTGTTGGGATATATATATGTATCTATGTTGACGCTTTATTAACTCCGTTTTTTTTTTTCTTCTTTTTTTTTTTGTACTCACGTTGACTCTGGTGGTTTCTTCTTTTCGGAAACGTTACCTTTGAGGTTGAACTGACACAACTACTGGAGATTTTCTTTGGACGTCACTGTTGGATTAGTTTTGGAATCCTCTGCTACAAATTATGTTTCACGCGTGGTGAGGAAAAGTCCGCATGCAACGGTATTGAACAGGGTTCAGGCGTTAACACCAAAGCAGTCCAAAGAATTTGTATCGTAGGATTTTTGATTCCACACTCAACCAGTCATCGAGCCAAAGGAGAACACAGGAGAAATATAGTTGTGGCGGCCCAGCGCTATGCTGCAACCGGGACCGCCAGGAAGTTGAAAGAAAAGTAGATCTGGAGTCTATATAAAAATCACATTCTTAGTCTTAGCACCGAATTTTTCAATAAAAAGCTTCTATAAAACTCACCCAAAAGTGTCAATTAACGTATTTATTACTATTAAGCTGATCTGATTTTTTTTTCTTAGTTTGGCCAACACGATTAGGTATTGCACGTAAGTACAAAATATCTATATAGAATATAGAACAAAAAAAAAAGATTAAAGACTTTAAAGTCAACATACCAATAGGAAGAAATTTTCCATTTTTTTATTTGATTTTAATCTATTAACACGTACCGGTAAGTAAATTTAAATATACGACATACAAATCTTACAACAATATTAATTCGAATCAGGTTTGTTTCATACGCGTCTTCGAATACCAACGGCCATCAGATCTTTAATGACATTGGACTTAACATATGTCAAACGGGATACGAAGACGAAACAGGCCACTTTTTCATACACTCTCCTCTTACTCTATTCGTATCATCCGATCCCTTCCACCCAACTCCCATTCAGTTTTCAATGTAGTAGTTGATTTTATTTCTCCTCCACCCTTTACCTTGTTTGACATTTCGAAAAACATGTCTTGCCAGTTTTAGATCTACTACAACCTACTTTGCTCCCATATGTTGACCGCTAGATGTCATTTTGATCGGGAACCCAATGTAAGGCTTCGCTTACACCCATTTGTTTTAGGTTTAAACAGGGCGTCCACAACAAAATTCGTGATTTTTTTGGATATACTCCGATTAAATCACGAAACCTGAGGTCGCCCGAGGTGTACATGCGAGCTTAGACTTTCGCAAATTGAATTTTAGTTCAATTCTAAACCAAACTTCTCTATTTCATGTCCCTGGTCCTTAAATTCTTCCTATTTGCTTTTCTCAAAGAAATTAACAAGAAATTTTAAAGAACAGATTCATTGTGTTCGGGATTAAATATCTCCGACACTATCCTTACAAATTTCCCACCAAAAATTTTGCTCTAACTGGGAACGCAGTCATTTGACATTTGGAATGGGTTATTTTTATTTCTCTTCCTCCATCTTTTGATTTCAGATTTCAGTTTTTCCTTAGCAGCCGACGATATCAATGGTGGTGTTCGGAGGTTTGGTAAGTATTATTTTATTTCATTATTTTTATGTTTTTTTTTTTTTTTTTTTTCATAATTCTCGTTAATGTTTTACATATTATTTAGACTATTCAATTATGTTAATATATTTCTAGGATATCAGCTTTTTCTTCAAGTTCTTTGGCCAGAAAGAAGCCGGAAAATAACGCAACGTGGTGAGCTTACCCACGCTAAAGAGGCCGGGCATATGCACATAGTTACCGCTTATTACGAAGAGTGCCGTTATATTTTATTCATACGCCGCGTCCCTTAACAGCTCGTTACTATCTGCGCTAGCACAGTACCCAACCAAGTATGTAGTACACATGCAATTGGCAAAAAAAACATTTCTTGATATATATATTTTTTTCTTTTATATTTTCCAGATATACCTAGGCACAGAGAAATCAACAAGAAAACACAAATTCTAAGGAGCTATTTAGAAATAATACTTATTATTATTGGGCTTCTTAACCAAACAAAACAATACGATCCCCATAGGATATAGGTAACTCGACTATTATCCAGTAAAGTTCAAATTTCTACTCCAGAAATTAAATTTATTTATTGACTGATGAAATGGGCATATAGGGCACCACCCATATTATCCTCCGGATATCAACATAAATCATAAATAAATAAATAATCATAAATCTATAGACCTATGGAGTGTATTGGTAGACGACAACTTTATTCTCCCCGCAATCGGTACTTAGTTTTACCCTCCTACGCTCCGAATTTCTTTATTTATTCATCCTTGTATTTTCTTCTAGGATTCTTATCATCCACGGAGCCCTTATTCCACAAAACTAACCTCATTAAAGTTTTAGCTCCCGCACCTGGTCTGCGCATTAGGAAATTTTTTCTACTCGGAAATTTGACCTGTTGGAATGAACAAGGTCATTGACCGCTGCACACTGTTCTTGTACTGGATATAAAACAGCTGATACCCTTCGACACAAACAAGGGTGAGTCGATTTAACTTTAGTTGAATTGTTGAACATGGTCTTAATAGACACAAATAAATAAGATAGAATTAAGAAAAGATAAATAATATGTCTAAATAAATAATCGTAGGAACTAAATAAATACTAAGAATATATCACAGATCGTATATTTACATAGGCTAATATCACAAAGATTTTTGTTAATATGTTTATATATCACAGAAGAGGAATCAAAGGTTTTATTTTATAGTGGCATGAAGATTTATTCAATGAAGGTTGATGACTGAAAAGTTCTGACGTTTCTTTTCATAAATGCTTGGATGCTGACTCAAAACCAAATAGTCAATAAGTCAGTGTTACAATGCTAGCGAAAACTAATAAATAAATAGATAATAAGTTAACATTTAAGACAATTGTGCAATGGTACAGATTAATAAATAACAAAAAGAAATTAAACAAGAATCTTTTAACTGGAAAGCAGGTACAGTGTGAGAATATAAATCAAAATTATCTTATAATAGATCTACCGAAAACAGATCAGGTACTATGTGTTTGAAGTGGAATTGAATTTAAAAATTAAAGCGGAATCAGGTACGAAGTGGATATTTATTTATGGACGTATTATACAGTCTAGTGTCTCCGCCGAAGTAAATTTAAGATCTCAAAAACTTTTAAAGCCTATTGTTGGGATTTTTCTTTTCTGAGTATTTATTCTGAAATCTAATGTAGTGTGAAATTTTGAGTAAAAAAAAAACAAATATTTTGAAAAAAAAGTTTTACAAAATGGGGTTCGAGGACTATGCTCGTGGGCCTTGGGAAAATAAATTGGTTTTCTGGACGATATTTGTGCTTATTGCTTTAAATCTTTCGCGTGAAATATGCCAATTTTCTTTCCATTCACATTCTCAACTTCGTACATTTGGTTGCCTATTTGTTTGATTATACGGCATTTTACATATTTAGGGCTTAACTTGGCTGATACATATTTCGATGCATCACTTAGTATGAAGTTTTTCCGGAATACTTCCTGACCGGGTAGGTAGGTTACCTTCCGTGTTCGTATGTTGTAAGTTTTGGCGGATCTTTCATTTGATTTTAATATGTTTTCGCGTATTCGTTTTCGTATGCACTCCAATCGATCGCGTCGAGGAAGAATCAACAATTCGCTGTCGGCAAACGCGTTCAATTTTCTTGCTATTTCATAACTGCTACCGTGCATAATCATGTTGTTCCCGAACAACGCAAAGTATGGAGATACACCGGTAGAGTTATGAACTGTACTTCGCAGGGCACAGGCGATATTGCTAAGGTGATAATCCCAATCGCGTTGATCCGTTTTTAGATATGAACGGATCGCTGCCAGCAACGTTCGATTAACTCTTTCCGATGCGTTCGATTGGGGGGGCATAGTTCGCCGTTCTAAAATGCTGAATTCCGTATTTTTGTAGGAGATTTTGGAATTCTTTGGCGAGGAACTGTTTTCCGTTATCTGAGTGGACTATACGGGGTACTCCAAACATATTAAACACCTCATGGTGCAAGAACTTTATAACACTACTAGTGTTCGCGTTTTTCAAAGCTTTTAGAAATACAAATTTAGACAGATGATCTAAAACAACAAACACGTAGGCATTGCCTGATTTAGATCTGGGATATGGACCCAGAAAATCAACATAAAGTTTTTCGAATGGACGATCGGTACAAAATGAGTTGACGATAGGAGGACGGGATATTTGATTTGATGCCTTATTCTCTTTGCACACAGAACAATTAGACACGTATTCGCGAATTTGCACAGTCATGTTCGGCCAGTAAAAATTTTGCCGTACCCTATACAGCGTTTTGGCTATTCCTCCGTGAGCTACTTGAGGTGGATTATGGGCCTTTTTAATAAGTTCTTCAGTTAAGCCTGATGGAACCCAAAGAAGAAAACTATGCTCTTGCATCACTTCATCACCTAAATTATTTCTAAATGCGCGCTTATATACGTATCCGTCTTCTATCTTAAGGTCTGGTAGTTCATCGGCATGATTTTTAATGGTTTGAATCAAACTCAAGTATTCATCGGACTGAAATTCGGAAGAGTTCAAATCAATTAAGGGTGCTACGTCTTCTAAGTCCAGAGAATCTACGTGTACCCGAGAAAGAGTGTCCGGAACTACATTCAGGCTGCCCTTTCGATGCTGTATGTCGAAGGCATACGACTGCAGCAACAGACTCCACCTAGCAAGTTTACCACTCAAGTCTTTCATACTCATGAGCCATTTAAGACTTGAGTGGTCGGTGATTACGGTAAAATCCATGCCCTCGACATACGGCCTGAATTTTTGCACTGCCATCACCGCTGCCATGCACTCCCTCTCGGTCACACTGTAGTTCCTCTGGCTTTTATTAAATTTTTTGGGAAAAGAAAGCAATGGGCACCTCTTCGTCATCAGCATTCTTCTGAAACAATACCGCTCCGATTCCCACATCTGAAGCATCACACTGGATGTAAAATCTTTTCGAAAAATCAGGATGAGTAAGAACCGGGGCGGTAGTCAAGGTCTTCTTCAGATTCTCGAACGCCCTCAGGGCCTCTTCCGTCATTTTAAATTTTTCGTTTCGCTTTTTTAGCAGGTCGGTTAGGGGTGCGGTCAGACTCGAGAAATCCTTAACGAATTTCCGATACCACCCTGCTAAACCAAGCAGCCTCCGAACCTGCCTTGGGGTTTTGGGGACTGGAAAGTCCACAATCGCTTCCACCTTAGCAGGGTCGGTTTTAAGCTTCCCACCACCAACTATGAAGCCCAAGTATTTCAGCTCCTTGAAGCAAAATTTGGATTTCTTCATGTTGATGGTGAGATTCGCTTTGCGTAAGCAGTCAGCTACTTCGCTTACCAGGGCGATATGCGTCTCGAAATTCGGCGCCATGATAAGCAAATCGTCAAGATAGACGAAGACACGATCCCTAAGTCGTGCAGGAATTACCTTGTCCATTAACTGACATAACCTTTGAGCTGCATTACACAACCCAAAGGGCATGACAGTAAACTGGTACAAGGGTCTTCCCGGTACCGCAAAGGCAGTCTTTTCCCTACTCTGTTTCTCGAGCGGTATTTGCCAAAATGCTTCTTTTAGATCAATACTACTAATGTAGTATGTATCCGGTAGTCGGCTGAGGAGCCCCTCGATATGGGGGAGAGGATTCGCATTTTTCTTAGTCAGTGCGTTGACCTTGCGAGAATCCAGGCAAAGTCTATTTTTGCCCGGTTTTCGCAAGAGCACTACTGGTGAGCACCAGGGACTTTCACTCTCCTCGATAACGCCGAGGCTCAACATCCGATCTAACTCTTCGTACAAAATGGCTTGTACCGCTGGGGAGACAGGATAGTGACGCTGTTTCACAGGGAGTGCATCCCCGGTATCAATGACGTGTTCCATGAGCTTCGTCTTTCCCAGACCATCCCGGTCGAAACACAAAAACTTCTGCCTGACCGCATCCAGTCTGGCCTGCTGTTCCGAGTTCAACTGATGAGCGTTCGAGACGTCTGCAGGTTCGTCAGTTAACGCCGTAATAGCACTAATGATGTTTGGTGCTAATTGGAATATTTTCCAGAAATCTATTCCCAGATAAACTTCTTGGTCTAGGTTTGGAACAAGATAGAAGGCAACCATCTCTTCTTTAGTTTTGTACTGCACTTTCACTATCACCTTTCCAATAATTGAGTGGCTCTTTCCGTCGGCCGTTTTAACTCCCGACCGATAAGTAATAATTGGAATTTTCAGTTCTTCTACTAGTTTTAAGCAATCTTTACCAAGGATACTAACGCTCGCCCCGCTATCTAGTAATCCTCGGAGTTCCTTATTTCCTATTTTAATTGTGGCGTATGGCCTGGGATCTGAAGATAAATCTATAACCGTGGACGCGATACGTTTTTTAACATCTTTCCTAATTTTAAATCTTTCTCTGGCTTTAATGACTTTCTTTGATGGTGTTTGACTACTGGCATTAAAGATCCTGTCTCTTACCCGGTAATATTCTTTAATCCTAATATGCAAAGGTTTAATTTGAAATACATTTTGATTATTTTTTTTGTTTGACTGGGAAACTTCGCTTGCAACTCTTTCTAAAATTTTAATTTTTTCTTCGCTCTTTACAGTGTGAGGGCTTTGTAATATTTTTGTTTCTAACTCAATGACTGGTTTTGGTATTACTTGGGGTTCGGCGATTGATTCGAACGCGAATCCCCCGTGACCTTCGCGTTCAACAATCGGTTTCCCGGGTTGCATCGCTTACAGTGTGGTGTCCTTACTCCCTCTAGCCCACACTTAAAACAAAATAAATTAATTACTTCGGATTCGCATTCGAAGTATGTGTGGCCCTGTTCTTTGCAGTTCCAGCACACCAAACTGGAAGTATCAGCGTACCTCCGTGGAGGAACTTTTGATTTTGACCCTCCGAACTGGATGGCTTCTAATTGTGCATCAGAAGGCTCGTATTGATCTTCATATTCTAGTTCGCTGACTGAATACTTTGCCGCTGGTCTTTGAGGTTTCTGGATTTCTCGTTCTCTCCTCGGGAATGCCGCTTCCACCTCCTTACAGGCGTTCCTCAGTTGATCCAAGGAAAAGATCGGCATAGGATAAACCAACCTCACGACCCTCTCGTTCAGGTTTTTCTTTAATATTTTCACCAATTCCACTTCCGGAATCGGTATTCGTAATTGGGACTTTATCTTGCTTACAGCAGCCAAGAAATCATCAACGCTCTCTGCGAATCCCTGCCTGCGATCCATAATATCGCGCATTATGTCGTAATCAGAGCGGTGGTTTTTAAATTGACGCAACAGTGCATCTCTCAGCATGGGCCAATCGGGCCGGTAACTGTTTCGTTGAAACTGCCAGAACCAGTCTTGAGCGTTTCCTGCTAGTAAAAGATGGAAATCTCTCAAAATTTCCGCCCATGGACATCCATACTGGCTCTGGAGAGTTTCAAGACGAAACACGAAATCTTCGACTGTTAAAGTCTCTGGCTTACCTTCAAATTTCAAACCCCACTTGTCGATTTTTATTGGAGCTTTAAATCCAGAAGTCCACAAGTGAGCCGGGAAAGGAGTTGGAGCGTAAGGAATCTGGGAATTTGGTGGATTTCTTGCTGTACCCTGGAGATCATTGTGGCAACCGTCTGGTTGGTATACCCCATCCTGGTTTTGTCTTAGCGGTTCTTGTTGTCTTCTACGCGGCTGCCCAGGAGGCACAAAAGCACTTCGCCTTCGATCAGGCTGAGTTGGCTGTGACGTTGGTGGCTGGACTGGAGGTGGAAAACTGTATGTTGGTGCTGAGGATCTTGGTATCGGCTCATTATTAGGCGGAGTTGGTCGTCCAAGGTTCAATTCTCGGAGGAAACCTCCGAAGTGATTTTGAATCTCATTCTTGAGAGTCTTAGTCACATCAGTTTGTAACGAATTTTTATAAGACGACAAAGCATCAACTATGGCCAAATGAATGTATGCCTTGAGGTCTTCAGAAACTATCCTCTTTTCTGGTCTATTGTTAGTGGAGGGCCTCTGAGCTAAGCTCTCTAGTACATCTCTAGACCCACCCACACCATGAACACTCGTATTCGTTGGTCCAGGAAAAGCCGTTCTACCTGTATTTTGAATTACTGTTTCGTTATGGTTACCGAAACTTTCGCGTTGAGTTGGTAACGCTTCTGCCCCTAAACCACTTAAATCACTAAAGGATGGAGGAGAAACTGAATCTATCGAGCTAACTGCGTTATTGATGGGAAAAGTGGAAGTGGGTAAATTGGATGTGGATCTGACGTGTCTGTCAGAAATGAGAGGAGAATGCATGACACGATGCCTCTCGCCGACGTCCAAATGTTGGCTAACTGACCTAGTTAGACGAACGTTTTCATCCACATTGGCTTCTCTGATCATCCTATTGATTCGGTCTTCTTCATCCTTACCGGTAGGATACATTTTAACGCTTTTTATTAAAAGAAATAGTATGAAAATCAAGAAAATATACAAAAACACTTATGTACAAATTAAACAAATTTGGGCGAGTTTGCTTTAGAAAAAAAAACGTTTGTTTTTTTTCTTAGAAAAATCTAAACTAAAAAAAAATAAATGGCTATAGATTATTTCATTTATTTTCGTATAAGAAAATCAAAAAAACAAAAAAAAATAGGTTAAACAAAAATAATTAAACGTAGAAAAACGTATTCTCTATGCTCTTAAAAAGTTATGAAAATTAAACGTAGAAAAATGTATTCTCAATACTCTTGAAAAGTTATGAAAATTAAACGTAGAAAATAAATTTTCAAAAGTAAAAAAAAAGTAAACAAAAATAAATAAAGAAAAATCAAATATAGTATAAAGAAAAAAAAAATCAATAATAAATTAACAAAATGAAACTACAATTGTGAATTTTCCAATTAGAAAATTAAATTTTGAAAAAAAAAGACACTTCTATTTTCCAGAATATTTCCAGATTGTGGTATTTTCAACGAGTTCGGGTTTAGTTGGTTTTTTTTTATAAGTATTCGGGATGCTTTCGGTAGTTTCTTTGGTGGTTTCTTGGCATCATGGTATGACTTTACTAGTGGTGTACTTGAAAATTAAGACTTCGGACGGACATAGAATTATATCCCTTGAAGTGATGAGGTAGTAAAGGAACGACATAAAGTAGAGAAATCACGAAAGACTGAAGAAATAGATGGGTTGTTTTTTTTTTCCGTTCCCGCAATTCCAGTCAGTCTCTAAGGACTTTGCTGAAAGACTTGAAACGGTGAGGAAAAAGAAATAAAAGAAAGAGAAACCAAAAAAAAATAAAAAAAATTATTGGACAGTGCATCGATGTTCGACAACTCGTCAAACACGGTCACTGAGTCCAAATCGAAAACCTAACTAGACTAGACAACTGATGAGAAATTGAAAATTTATATAGAAAAGTAAAAGGATGGGTTTGGGATTAAGGTAAAACGAAACTGAGAAAGGTGACTGTTGTTGCTGCAAATCTTCAGAATTCGTCGCATTTCACCCAAGTATGTCTGTGACTTTCTTGGTGAAGACATACGAAACCAAAACCCCGCAACAAGTCCAGTCGAAGAAAAAGAAATGCCTTATTTAACCGCCGTTGGTGAGGGCTTCCAGGTATCCGTCGCAATTCACCTAAGCGCGTCTTAGACCTTCTTAGTGACGACTTACGAACCCCGGAAACTCACTGCAAGTTTAGCTAAAGAAAGCGAAAAACACACATTAACCGCCGTCACTGTGAATTTTCAAGTTCTCGTCGCAATACGTCTAGGTAGGTCTGAGACTTTCCTGACGCAGACTTACGAGATTTGAAAATCCACAGTAAGTTTGGTTTGACTATCACAAAAAACGAAGAACTACAAAAATATTGACTAAAAAGCGAAAACATTGGACTAAAATCCAAACGTCGAGCTCAGCAGCCAAAACGTTGGGCGCCATTTGTTGCGAGGCAAAGGGATGTGTAAGAAGGGTCGGTAAGATGGTGGGGTAGGAAAAAGGATAGGATAGGAAATAGCGGATAGGAAGTGTTTGGAAGGTAGGAAGGAATGTCAAGTTCCGGGGGACGCGGCCTGCTTGCGATGCTCGGCAGTTAGCTCGCCGGAAAGGGGGGGAATCTTGCCCCCGAAACTAAACCTCACCTGCAACAAAACATACATCAGGCCGGAGAAAAATAAACTAAAAGTGACGTCGGACGGACGATCACCACTTCAAGGGCGCTGCTGATGTTGTTGCAGCGTTTCCAACCCACCCAACCAAGAAATCCATTGGCAAAAATGTGGATTTCCCCAAAAGACGATCGACACCACTTTCCAGTCAACCCATCTTCACCATAAGGACTGGGCTACCGTCCACACCCCTGAAAAGTTATCTTCAAGAAGACATGGTCAAGGTTTCTTTAGACGAAATCAAAATAAACACAAAAATTTCAACCAAGATGGCGTGAAATGAAGTTTTATTATTCTCATGAAATCAAGAAAAAGGCAATTATGTAAATTAAGTGGAACAAAAGAAAATTAATAGGTAAGTGTGACTTTAGAACATAGAATTTGACAATTTAGCAGAATAATAATCTAAAAAAGAAAAAAAAACGTGCAGACGAGACATTTTCTATCAGGACTATCAAAAAAAAACTTTAATAACACCTTTTTTTTTGTTTGGTGTCTCAATGAAGAAAATTAAGATTGCGATTCAAATTTTCCTGCCTGCATGGAGCTCCTTGGAGGGGGATTAAATTTCTCAAACAAAGTAACACGCGTTGACCGACCAGAAGAAAAACACTACCTCGTCCACTTACAATCCAATTTTAAATTTAAAAATTACTATATGAAAATTTTGAAATAGATGTAAGACAATGATATTAGCACTTCAACGCTCATCCAAATAACAAAACGATGTTGATTTTAAACAAAAAAAAAAAGGTAAATTAATTGAAAAATTCAAAATATCCAAGTACTGGAAGATACTTCCAATAATATTTGTAGATTTTCTTAGATCACTTTGTTCTTGATTAATATACTTTATTAACCAATCTAGCGATGTTGATAGTAGAAAGTATCTTGGGTTTGCTGTTGCAGCAAACAATGTTGTTGGGATATATATATGTATCTATGTTGACGCTTTATTAACTCCGTTTTTTTTTTTCTTCTTTTTTTTTTTGTACTCACGTTGACTCTGGTGGTTTCTTCTTTTCGGAAACGTTACCTTTGAGGTTGAACTGACACAACTACTGGAGATTTTCTTTGGACGTCACTGTTGGATTAGTTTTGGAATCCTCTGCTACAAATTATGTTTCACGCGTGGTGAGGAAAAGTCCGCATGCAACGGTATTGAACAGGGTTCAGGCGTTAACACCAAAGCAGTCCAAAGAATTTGTATCGTAGGATTTTTGATTCCACACTCAACCAGTCATCGAGCCAAAGGAGAACACAGGAGAAATATAGTTGTGGCGGCCCAGCGCTATGCTGCAACCGGGACCGCCAGGAAGTTGAAAGAAAAGTAGATCTGGAGTCTATATAAAAATCACATTCTTAGTCTTAGCACCGAATTTTTCAATAAAAAGCTTCTATAAAACTCACCCAAAAGTGTCAATTAACGTATTTATTACTATTAAGCTGATCTGATTTTTTTTTCTTAGTTTGGCCAACACGATTAGGTATTGCACGTAAGTACAAAATATCTATATAGAATATAGAACAAAAAAAAAAGATTAAAGACTTTAAAGTCAACATACCAATAGGAAGAAATTTTCCATTTTTTTATTTGATTTTAATCTATTAACACGTACCGGTAAGTAAATTTAAATATACGACATACAAATCTTACAACAATATTAATTCGAATCAGGTTTGTTTCATACGCGTCTTCGAATACCAACGGCCATCAGATCTTTAATGACATTGGACTTAACATATGTCAAACGGGATACGAAGACGAAACAGGCCACTTTTTCATACACTCTCCTCTTACTCTATTCGTATCATCCGATCCCTTCCACCCAACTCCCATTCAGTTTTCAATGTAGTAGTTGATTTTATTTCTCCTCCACCCTTTACCTTGTTTGACATTTCGAAAAACATGTCTTGCCAGTTTTAGATCTACTACAACCTACTTTGCTCCCATATGTTGACCGCTAGATGTCATTTTGATCGGGAACCCAATGTAAGGCTTCGCTTACACCCATTTGTTTTAGGTTTAAACAGGGCGTCCACAACAATCCCAAATGTTTTTTTTTTCATTTTTACATAATAAAAAAGGTATTATGTATGTATACCTTATATACAGGGTGTCCCGTATAGGATAGTCCAAACTGAATATGGTGATAGGCCAGTTCATGACCATTCAGAATTTGGTAACTTGTTCATCTCAAATCGTAACGGTTTTCGAGTAACAGCTATTTTTTTGAAATTTGCCCAAACCCCTACTTTGGACCACTGTTTTGCTCACCCCGTCCATAATTGATTTTTTTTATTTTTTCACCAAAATATTGACCAGAAATAAAACTTTTTTTGTGCATTCAAAAAATTTTGATTTTAGTCCACCATTTTTATAAAATTACTAGATAAATTCATAGTTTGATCAAAATTAATTTTTTACTTCAATATTTGAAAGAGCGCCCTGAAAAAAAGCGTATGACACAATACTGGCCCTTACTTTAAAAAAATTGCCTTGCTTTTCAAATTTCTAAAAAGGTATAAATCTTACCAATACGAATTCCCAATCAAAAGTTATTACAGTTTATACTCGATAAGTCGTGGTTTTAATAAAAATTAAAATAAATTCTTTTTTTGTTTTTGTTTTTGTTTTTGTTTTTGTAATGTTGTTTGTTTCATGTTTTTTTTTTGTTTTTTTCTTGTTTTTTTTAAATTTGTTTTTGTTTACATTTTTAATTTTTTACCCAGTTTATTTTTAAAAATTGTTCAAAATGTGCCCCACCTGCACTATACAAGCTCGACAGCGTTTACAAAACTGTCTTTTTAAATTCCTTGTGCTTATTGAGTTGCTTATTTCTGCAGCAGAAACCTGAATACGTTGCTGGAGTTCACTTATGTTTGAAATAGGCTTAGCATAGACTTTTTCCTTGAGACAGCCCCAATAAAAAAAGTCCAACGGATTAAGGTCTGGTGACCGAGGTGGCCATAAAATTGGTCCACCACGCATCGTTCATGGTAAGAAATGTCCAAAAAACGTCTCACATTTCTATTGTAATGGGCTGGGCAACCGTCGGCGTCGTGTTGATACCACATAGACTGTATTATGGCAAGTGGCACGTCTTCCAACAAAAAAAATACACCAAATTCTGAATGGTCATGAACTGGCCTATCACCATATTCAGTTTGGACTATCCTATACGGGACACCCTGTATATAAGGTATACAACATACATAATACCTTTTTTATTATGTAAAAATGAAAAAAAAAACATTTGGGATTCTGGCAAGAAGTGATGAAATTAATAAATGAAATCCAGTTGACTTCGCGTTTTCTAGTTATGACATACCTTTTACTTAAAAGTGCTCTGCTCTGGCGGTTACACGGTTTGATCTAAATAAATAATTAAGATGTTCATTTTATAGAGAATTTTATGTAGTTTTAGAAAATTTAGAGATATTTGCAATTACAAGTACAGTTTTTGAAGTCTGAATGAAAAAAAAATCAAGAAAACGGTTTTAAAAAAAAGACAAATTTTGGCGTTTTTTCAGCTGGCTATAGCGGCAAAACGGCTTAACCAAAAATAATAATTGAAATATGTATTTCGTAGGAAATTTAATATACTTTATTTTTGTATGAGAATATTGATCCCAAAAATTTACAATTTCTGAGTTTTTGACAAAAACTTGAAAAAAGTCGAAAATTGTGGTATTTTCTGCGATTGGTTTTTCGAGAATGGTGAAGGGGTGGAGGGGGCGTGGTTGTGTAATTTATTTTTTTTTCTTCTACTATATATACTTTACAACATATAAAAAAAATAGCACTACCCTACCTTTTTTGGGGCAACTATCTTCTTTTTCGAGTTCCGTTTACTTGACTAATTTAGTTACCTTCGGCAAAAGTGACGAAATTAATATGAAACTAATATTAAATCGATGGAAATTGTAATTTTCAGATTGTTTGCTTACTAACAAAAATAAAATTAGCCATAAACCGAATGTTAATGGGGATAAAAGTCGTCAGTTTTTCATTTAAAGTGACTGAGTAACGCTCCGGTCAACTGGGAGGGCGTCATGTTGATGACGTCGGCTGACGGTCTTTCCACCGCTACCCGGGCGGCTGACGGTTTGTTTTATTATCTTGAAAGGTTGAAGATTCATCTGTAAAAAAATCAGCCCGAGTAAAATTACTTTTTTTTCAAAATTTTTTACAAGTTCAGGTGCCTGGCTGACGGTCTTTCCACCGCCATCTATGCGGCTGACGGCAATTTTTGGATTCAGTACAACATCAATAACCATTCCTCAAATTTTGGAGCCGGGTAAAATGACTTTTTGAACAAAAAAAAATTACCACTTTGACCCGCCTTCACACCTAGGTCCACCGCTACCCAGGCGGCTGACGGCCAGATATATTATGTATTAGTGGAAAACTATCTATACTATTAATTTCAGCCCGGGTACTTATCACTTTTCCAAATTAACGCTGCCTCCCGTACTATATGGGACTATTATTAATTTCCTTGTTTCCGCTAACTTTCATCCGATCGCGTCCGTCTATTAATTCGCGTCATTCTGTTTGCCGAATAATGTTCTTTCATGTGCAATCAACTTAACTTAAGATTTGTTTTTCTAGTTAACACCAAGCGACGCTAGTGTTGTTATGAAGTTCACACGTAAACAAACTTTTGACATTTGATTTTTAATTCAATTTTGACTTTTGTGTTTTGGGAGTTTTCCCACTGATTGTTTTGAGAAAAAAAGATTTATTTTACTTTGCTTCAAAGATTCCAAATTAATTCCATCATCACATTCACAAAGCAAAACCAAATCCATCTAGTCTAAGATTCATCATGCCTACAATATACTTTAGTAAAAAAGGTGAAAACTATCTTCAAAAAGCCGCAGAAGAACTCAAAGTTGCATTCGGCATAATAATAGGTCAAGTAAGTCAAACGAAATTAATATTTATTTAATTTTAAATTAAACAAATTTATAAAATCTTTTACGCATTTTAGAAAACATCTGATGACAAATATAATATTATCCATTTTGCTAAATTGTTGGAAGACGAAGAATCAATTAACTCATCTCAGGACGCAACTCCCTCAATTGAAAATGTCGACGTGCAATCATTGGCCGACCAATGGATAAGTGCATCGAAAATGACACCTGGGTCATTTAGTGTGATTGGTATGTTCTAATAAACTGGAAATAAGTTTTAGATGGTTAGAGGCGTTTATTCTATTCATTAATCGCTTTGTACTTTACTTCAAATACCACAGTTTATAAAAATAATTAATAATTGTTGTTGACAGTAGGTATTAGGAAAATTCTAGAAGCTCAAAGAATAAAGCAAATAAGATCTAATGCAATGTTAAGTAGATTCTGTACTTTATAATTCAGCTCATTCAAAATGTCTAAGGATAGGGTTAAAAAATATGAAGCTTAAATTTTAAACTCGGGCCAACTTTGAATTTGTCAATATTCTTAACTTTTGTGGCGTCAATGGAAAAACAACTAAAAACGTTACAATTTCAATATGTAGTTTTGTTCCCCAATTTTTATACAAGCATTTTGATAAATTCTCTCAGAAAAAAACATGGTACCCAAAATATGAGTCAGTTTTTCTAGTTTTGAACTTTATTCCGTTTTTCTAAAACTAGCAATCTGCTTCTTAAAATACTGATTTCTTTTAATACCGCTTTAATCTGGAGGACTAATTTTCGATCACTTTTTCCAACATTTGTGGCAGTACATCGGTTATTAAGTGGCCGATCACATCTGGCTTATCGGAATAGACCAGCGAATTCACATATCCCCACAGAATATAGTCTAACGGCGTAAAATCGCACGATCTTGGAGCCCAATTCACGGGTCCGAAACGCGAAACAATTCGATTGGTTACCAAACGTTTCCTTGAATAAATCAACCGCGACACGAGCTGTGTGATATGTTGCGCCATCTTGTTGAAACAACAGCTCCCACACGTCATGGTTGTTCAATAGAAGAACGAAATAGTCAGTAATCATGTCTCTATCGCGCTATCTACTGACTGTATAGTTCTGGCCAACATCGTGATTCCACCAGCCCATAAAAACAATCAGTTTTTCTGGATGTAACGTTGCCTCAACATACATTTGAGAATTATTTTCATTCTAAATACGACAGTTTTGTTTATTGACGTAGCCATTCAAACCGAAAGTGACATTTATCTTATGAAAATCGGGATCGGGATAAATTTGCACAATTTGAAAGCTTTGTTTAGACCTCAGTCTATTTATGTTGAAATGCCAAACCAAACTAAACACCAAAAGCAGCTGTTAAAATGGCCGCCAGTTAAAAAGTCTTAAGGATAATTGTTGGCCCCATATGTGAGGAAGGACGATTCCGGAGCCTGTACAATCATATACCAACCAATCTACCTTGAAGCAGACATAGTGAAAATGATTAAGCTCGATAGACTCCGGTGGGCAGGGCACCTAGCTCGCATGAGTGAAAAGGAAACGGCTCGGAAAGCCCTATGTGGTACATTCTATGGTAGACGGCAGCGTGGTAGACCATGCTTGCGCTGGAGAGAAGGCTTAGACCAGAACGCCCGAAGCCTTGGGGTCCGCAACTGGATGGCGTCGGCTCAAGACCGGGATAGGTGGAGAGACTTGTTGAAGGAGGCCAGGACCGGACCTAGGAGCCGATGATGATGATGATGAGTTAAAAAGTGTTGTAAACATAAAGTGGTGAACAAAACTGGTGTAAAAAGTTTCATTTATTTTTATAAAAGAAAAACAGGCCAAACTCTTCCAAAGATTTTTTTATACTTTTGAGCTGAACCATACCTAATCCTGTCATAAGTTTTGATACAAACATAGACGCTATAAAATAAAAACAATTTGGTTTGAAATGAAAATATGTAAGTTGAATTGAAAAAATAGTATTATTAGCCAATGGCTACACCCAAATTTAATGGACGCCCGAGAGTCCGATAAGGAAAAAAATTCGTGACTGACCAGCTTTTTTTTGGACTTATGAAAATTCGTGACAATTTGACCAGCTTTTTTTTGGACTTATGAAATGCTATTATAGCGATTTTCTTTGACGACCCATTCCATGATAAAAGAAAAAAATCTGAAACAAAACCGACATTTATTCATTGCTGATTTTTAAAAATGGTTGCTTTCACGAATTATTGGCACTTAAGAAAAACAGTAAAAAAATACAGTATATTTGAATCAATAAAACATAAATAAATTTATTTCTAATTATTCAAACAGAATTGTTTATAAAATCGCATTGTTTTGCAGGTGTTTTTATGTCGAATGCAGGAACTGACTCAAATGACGACAAACAGACAAAAAGTATAAAAAAAATGTTAACTGAACTTTATAGGTGAGTTATTTTTTGCATTATATTGATTTACAACTCAAATTTCGAAATCACTATCTACTTCATTTTAGACTTATCACAAACAATAATTCCACCTTTGGATATGCGGAACATACTAAGGATTTAGAAATCCTATTTCTGTCATATTCAATGTCATCTTCAAAGGCCAACTTCAAGATATTTTCAAACTCGTCCAGGTAAGTTGCAATTAAAAAAGAAGGACTCAACAAAATCAAAAAAAAAAAACTTATTACAGTGGTGGGGGTCTTATGCCAGCCGATTGTAAAATCCTAGAAAAACTGCCCCAATGGTATCTCTTTGAATCGAACTATGAATTAGAAGATGTCTTTCCCATAACCGACAACAGAGAACAAGTAAATATTGAAAATCAATTCAATGCCGTTTTGCAAGCAGTCAAGACAAATATTGAAAACAGTGAAATATTTATCCAACAAAAAAACATCGATGACAATATCACACTTGAGAGTTACCTTAAAGAAAACAACAACAAAAAGAATGACGTGCCCGCCGTGTTTAATGCCTCAATATTACTCACTGCAAATGTTTCAAATGAGTTTCTCATTAAAATTCGACCGTTCAATGGAACTGTGAGATTTTCAGGTATTGTCTCATCTCGCATCTGGAGTCATGCTAAGAATACATTTAAGGAAATAAAAGAAAGTATCAGGAGAGATATTCTTCGTTCGCTGGCAGCTAGAATTCAGATATACTGCGATGGTTTGACTGATATTCATTCAAATACTGTTGGTATTGTTGTAAACGAACCTCCAAGAAGAATCTACTTTTGCAACTCCAAGAGCCAAGGAATTCAATTTTCTGAATATATCTTTCGTGGCGAGACACCTTCAGTAGCAGTTTCACAAGCAAAGCAAATACTCGATATGGATATCAATTCGAGCTGTATATTTGATGATTTGGAAGGATTACCCGACGATGAATTGACTTCTTTGATTGCTGAAGAATCGATTGAGTGTGAAGTAAAAACTAGTTCTGGTTTTGAGATAAGTCGTTCAATGTATATGTTGGGAATAGCTGTTGCTCTGTTAGTCTTATTGTTATCAGTTTTGTTAAATTACTTATTTTTGTAAAAAAAAATTCATTGTTGGAAGAAGGCACAATATTATATATTTTATTAGATAAATACGTTGCAATATTGTAAGAATAGAACTGGAATCAATAAATTTGTTTATAATTTTATTTATTGTACGAATTTAATTTACATGAATGGAAAAGGTCTTCAAATGAGTGTTAGTGCTATGTTATGTAAGTCTATTGAGTCGCAGTTTCACTTTTGAATGAATTAAACGTTTTAGTTCACTTTTTTTTTTTAAACAACAACAACTCGCAGGGGTGGTGGTGGTATTGGTGGTAAACCAATATTATTGCAAGAACTACAGAGTTAAATAATAAAATTAGTATACCATGACTAAGCACTAAGTACCACTTAAAAAAAAAGTATCTAATGATCGGCGACTGTGAAACAGTTTGTAATAATTCTAGCCCGACTGCATGTGTATTGAAAGAAATTCTGGTAGTTTATATTAATCGCGCTGATCATACTTTTATTTCAGCTATCTCCAAATCTTCCCTTCGACCGTTCATCGCCAAGTGCATTACCATAGGATGCATAGGCCTTGAATATTCTTGAAAATTTAGTTATGATTAGGACAGGCCACGAGACTGAGAACAGTCTAAGTCTCGTCTCGGGCCGAGAAGAGTCTTTAATTTTGACTAGACCGAGACGAGAATTCAAAAATTCATATTTTTAAGAAACATCAGATGTCATCTTCAGTTTTAAGCGCAAACTCTTTTTTTTGCCTTATTTTAGCAATTCAATTTATGCTTTCTCATACATATATTTCTACAAAGTAATTTTTGTTGTTTATTTGAAAGCAAGATCGGAAACTTGCTCTTTCTTATGGTTTCGCAATAACATTATCTATTCTTAACCTCCTATTTAAGGATCCTACTACTAGACAGATTATATTTTTTTCTTAATAAAATAAAAAATGATGAAAAATTGAAATCACCAGGTTAAAAGCATTTCCTTGTAAGAAACTTCATGTGTGGGAGGATTTCACTGTAGACCTCTAGACCAGTGTAATTTGTTTCTCAAAAAAAAAAAATTCCAAATAACTGCAACTTGTCTCACCTTCTTATGTTTCTTAAATTTGTTCTGCATCATTTCAAAATGTTTACATTAAAAAAAAAAAAAAACTTTAATCGGAGATAATAACCACAAACGAGCAAGTTTACTTTAAATGAAAATCATAAATTTCGCCAACAACCTACAATATGTCAACAATAAACAACAAACTTTGAGGGATTGTTTAAAAATAAATTCCAACAGTGAACTCACATCACTTTGTCTATGTCTATGTCTAATTTTGGAAACACTTCAAAAAACCAAAGAGATGACACATTTTTCGTTTACCAACCAAGCAAAACACCCAAGCCAAGGATGCGGTAGCCGAAAGCAGAAGTATAAGCACTAACGACTTCTTGGACTGATTTTCCACTCAAGTGCCATTTGCCTCTGTTTATTTTGAATATGTTGTCACATGTGGTCCCATATTCTAAGATTAGTGTTTTAGGTATAGAGACAGAGAGGTAGGTATAGGTACATACCTATTCGAATGCATTTTCAAAGAATTTTTGTTCTTTTATTTTTATGTGATTTTAGGTATACTTAAATAAAAAATGCATTTTAAAAATGTTTATCATGTTTAATTTTATGTACATTGTGCAATAAATTATTCTTTTACAATTATTTTTTTTTATTTTTCAAAGTCATATTGATCTAAATGTATCTTACTTATAATTATAATCAAATTATTTTATTAATTGTTTTTTTTTTTTTTAGTATATAAAGAAAAGTTATTTACAAGATTTTTAATTTACACACATAAATAAAAACATTTATACCTACAGTTAAAAACAATAAAAATTATGTAATGAAATTAAATAAATTTAATTTTTCGAAGAAAACAATAATTCTAAGTTTAAGACAAAAATGACTATTTTTACTCAATATTCTCATTTTTAATGTGTTATAAGAACCACTTAGAAGATAAAGGTCATTAATGTACAGAAGTTAATTTTAATTTTTTAAAATTCGAGTTTTGAAGATTTCGAAATACGTTTTTTTTTAATATATATTAGAGAGACGAATATTTCGGGTATTAGAAATATGTATTTCAATTCTTCCTTAGTTATTATTATTTTTTTTTGTCAATATATGAATATATGAATCTTTAAGTTGTTTTTGAGGCTTGTTTTTGATACTTTCACAGCCGCCTCCTTTCTAAATTTGTTTCCATATTAGGAAGAGAGATTCATTAAAAGCCATTTGTTGATACGAAACCCAAAAAAAATTGTAATCAACTTAAGCACCGGTTTTTTCGCTTAATAAACACTGTTACTTTGGACCTAATGTTAAATTTAAATATTTAAGTTTCATTTTAGAATTCAGAAAATGGCTCGAAGAAGCTTAAAAAATGTATTATCCTTAAGCAAGATTAATAAGTACTAATAATAAATTATTTTATCAAGCGAAAATAAAAATCGTTAAGGGTCCATTTTCTTTCAAGATTGTTCCTGTATTTCCGCAAATTTATTTTGGTATGAAAACCATTTTTAAAAGAACGGATTTCGTGTCATTCTAAATCATTTTTTTAAAATCATTTATTTCGGACGAAAATAAAATTCTCAAAATTTGGCTTGGTTTTCGAGCTATACCAATGATATAAAAAAGTGACCAGTGTGACCATTCTCTCAGAAATGCACGGGTGAATTTATTAGCATTGGTTTTAAAATTCTTAAAATCCCATTTTCAACTTTTTCTGTTCGAACTTCACCTTTAAAATTGTTCATGAATATTTCTTACTCGATGGAAAAGCTAATCTTGCTAGAGGATATTTTCTTAATAAATAAATTCAAATAGGAAACTTACTAAAAAAAAAATATCTATAACAACAACAACAAAAAAATACTAAATTCGTTTTGGATTCGGTGATGGCTTACAATTACCATTACAATTCACAACCGACCATATCCAATCAACATAATTGGGAACTTTGGCATAAATACCAAATTTATTGCGTTTAGCACAACCATCACCAAAACTGGTTATACCAAATATTGTCCACGGGTGATTGGGTTTTGTACTGTCTCGACATAATAATGGTCCACCCGAATCGCCTGCACATGTGTCGATACGGCCTCGTTTGTGTCCAGCACAGAACATATTTTTCGTAATCGTATAATCATGATACACCGATCGACAGTTTTCCATTGGAATAATGGGCACTTCGGCTTGATGCAGAACACTGGTGCCCGATTGATCGCGATTCCGTCGTTTGCCCCATCCAATGACAGTGCAGTCCATGTTTTTTGGCAGCGGTTGAAAAGGTCGTGGGAGGCAGGAAAAACCCATCCAGGTGGTTGCATTCACTGGTCTTGGTAATCTTTAAAAAAAAAATAAAGAAAAGAAAAAATTAAACATAATCCTCAAAAACATTTAAAAAAATATTTTTTCAAAGAGTGTGAAAATCAATCTTAAGCTTCGTTCACACGGCATGGTCAGATAAAGCGTTCAGCAATTTTTATATTAGAACATTTTACCTTTGCCTGTTTCATTTACTATACAAGTGAACAAATTGTTATCTGCCAAATATTTTATAATAATGGGTTGAAATTCCGATAAAGCGAATCAGAACCAAGGTTTATTTTTGACAGAACACAATTTGTTTCAAAGAGTTACATTGAGAATTGACAGTTGTACAATTATTCAATGTCAATGTTTCGTATACATATTCCAATGGGAATGTTTTCAAAAATAACAGTTTATGAGAAAATCGAACACTAAAAATCCCGCTCTATGACAGGTACGACAAATATTTTTTAATCAAATAATATTGAAGTCTGACAGGAAATTTTTTTTTATCAAATACGTTAGAGCTGTTTTTGAGAAAAAGAAGTTTGCCATAACGTAACAGTTTTATAACACTCATCTGTCAAATAAGTTAATAGTATAGAATGTCAAATTGCTAATCGAGTCGAGACTTGAAATGAACAACGCCAACTTGAAAAACTGAGTTTCCATACAAACTATCGATCAAAAGTATGAAAATATTGCTGGAAACTTATCTCTATACATGCGTAGGTGGGGTTCCGAGTAATCTCTGAGCTTAGTGAAGCTCCAATGGGCTAAGTGGTTGTTGGATTTAACACGTCATTATCTGCCCCAAGCGAAGTTTTTTTTCAACAAGTCAACAATGTCATTTATCTGTCAAAAAAGCAGAATGAAAATATGCATTCTCTTTGTCACTAATATCGCCAATTTGTCAGTCATGCAAATGCGTCGTTAGAGAAATTTTTAAGTTGATTATTATGTTAATATCTCAACATCGAGTAATTAACAACGTGCTAAATCTAACCTAAATTAACATACCTTAATAATGCGATATCACTATCAACGGTCTTCTTATCAAAATTAGGATGCTTAATACTTTTGGCAACTCTAAACTGCAATTCTGATCCATCATCATAATCGAGATTATGTTCACCAAGTCGAACATACAACACCTTTCGCACACAATGTGCCGCAGTAAGAATCCATTGTGGCGCAATCAAAGTCCCACCACAGAATGCCTCCTAAAACAATAAAACGCGTATATAAAAGAAACGTGTTAAATGACAAACATTATTTTGGGATTGGAGAGATAGTCATGCAATAAATGGTAGATAGAATTAAATTTGAATGTGCGACACAAGCCTAAAGCCTTACCTTAAATCTGTTAAAAATTGCAGTTTGCCAAGGCCATTCTCCTTTTCTGGCTGCTTTGCCGCCAATTATCTTCAGCATGTTGTACATGTTTCGCTTAGGGTTCTTAATTGGTGCAATTCCACACTTGAGTTTCATTGGTGTGTATTCGGGTCCACGGTAGCCTTTGCTGCTCATTATAAAATCACTTACAATGGAATTTGATGTCTCTGGAGAATCTTTTCGATGATTCGATACTGGTCGTATTTCATATGGCTGGGATTTTTGAAGCTGCGCTTGCAGCCATTGTTGACAGAAGCTGCCTTCGGTGTAGCAGTAAGCTATTTCGCGCAGAACTTCACGTCCACATTGTTCTCGTATTCGACATTTTCTAAGAAAAAAAAAAAACAATTAGCTAAGTCATGGACAGTTATTTTGGTGGGACTAACTTATATCTTCGCGTAGTACATTTTGGAGTACATTTGGTCCATTTACTCCATTTTGAATAAACCCTTCGATGACGTGGAACCGGATCAAGATTGTTCTTCTCTTTGGCCGATAATGATTGGGTAGAATTGCTGTATTCGTAATCTTCAGCGTCTGCATATTCAGATTCGTAATCTTCGGTCCCTGAACTACTTAGATCATCTTCGGAATCATCGTATTCGAATAAATTAGCATCGGGTGTAATATTTCGTGTTGTTTTTCGTTGGTTTGTCGATGATGGACTTCTTCTGCTTCCTTTTAATTTTATCACTCCGATATAGTGTTCGGAATGATTATTGTGATGATCTTCATATTCGTCTTCATTTTCCAAATCTTCATAATCATCAACATCGATTAGAATTGGTTTTCGTTTTTTCTTGGTTCGTCGACCACGGCGATTTGAGTTTTTAAACGAATAAAAATCACCATTGGAAGTAGGTGAAGAAAAAGAAGAAATATCTTTGCTTTTGTCTATTTCTTGGAATACTGGTAGACGAATTTGGTGTAAATTGACTGTTGAATTTGGTGGTCCATTAATTCTGGGTAGTGTGGATTCAGAATGTTGGAATGGCCTTGATGGACATCTTTATGAGAAAATATTAAAAAAAAAAAGTTTATTGAAAACAAAGTTGTTTGCTTTTCACTACAGAGGTTCTCTTCAGGATCTATTTAAGTTTGAAAACTATACGCGTTCCAATTTATACCATTTGAGGAACAGAAACTAGATCCTCAAATGTAGGGCCCTTTTAGGGTTCGAAATTCCATTTAAAGATTTAAAACTAAGTACAAATTGTTGTGACATACAAAAATTTCACTGTTTGTTCTGTGCATTAGACCAGTTTATACCAATTGACAGATAAAACTGAGATCTATAAGTCTAGGGGCGATTAACGACCTGCACAGAATTAACAAATAAGTATAAAGTGCTGTAACACAGAGAGATGTTCATATTCATATTAGAGCAATTTATACCATTCTACGGATAGAACAAGAATTTCGAAGTCTAGTGCCCTTTGAAAATATGACACCTACAGATTCAAAGAATTGTATAAACTGATTTTGCAGTTTATGAATTAGACCAGTTTCTAGCATCTGACAGATGAAAAACAGATCTATAAGTCTACATAGTATAATCTCTTAAATTTTATGTGTTTATTAGACTAATTTATACCATTTAACATATAGAAAGAAATCCTCAAAACTAGGGCCTTTTTAGGGCCTATTTAAAATCCTAAATTCCACATAAATATTCTTGCATACAAAAACGTTTAAGTTCCCTTTTTGAATTATACCAGTTTATACCAATAGATCTTCAAATTAATTGTTAGTTATGTATCTCATATATCTGGCAATAGATGCATGGCGCCTTTAACATATGAAATCAATAATAAAAGTATTTATTTTCGATACTTGTGCGGTGGTGTCTTATTTTGTTTATGTTTTGGTATAAAAACATTCCAATATCTACTTTACGCATAAATTAAATGAATTGTTTTTTTTTTCCTTACCTCAAACATCGGTTTTCTTCAACATGTTTTGTATAACCGCATTTTCGTTTCATCTTACAATACCTTTCCCTTCGTTTGTAACATGAGCTATCACATTTTGACCAAGGTGTCCAAGCAGAAAAATAACTTTCTGATCTTTTTCTTGAGCGCCATCTATTGCGATGTTTATGCACTCGCTTGACATCATCGTTGTGGTGCGAATGCGGGTGTTGGTTTAAGCTGATGCCAAAGGCTTCTTTGATTTCTCCACCAATTCTTAGTCGGGCATTCTGGACATGACTATTCTGAAAAGATTTTATTTATTTTTATTTGGAATTTAATATTTGTAATATTTTTTTATTTAAATTAAATTTAGAACTAGTGGTTTCATCATCGTCAACATAATTGTTTTTTTTTTTATTTTTGTTATTTATTTGAATGTTTCTTTTCTTCATACGAAATTTAATCCGATTTTGTGGTTTTCTGCAATCATATATGCATAGTTTTTTTTTGAGGTGAATATATGTATGTGGTACCAACAATGTAGCACAGAGTTAACCATATTGTGGTTGGCTTTATTTTTGGATGTGGATTTATGCTATTCATTTATGCATCAAATGGCTGTGCAATTATTTATCTACTTAGAGAATGTCTTGAAATGGTTTTATGTAAAATGAAGATCATATAACATAAGACAAGAATTAATTATAGAAGTATCTACTCACAAAGTTAGATGGATTCTTTTTATAATCTATTGCCTTGCCAAAGTTAAAGTGGAAGTACATAGATGTATCTAGCTTAGCTAGGTGTATATTAAATTTCATACAAATTTCAAAATTTTTGGTTTCATAAATTATTTAGCCCTCAAAGTATTACAGTCAGTAACTACTATCACACAATATTATGGATTATTGCACTTGGTTGTTCCGACGAAATTCTTGTTTACAATTTTTTCTTGGCAGAAGTTTTTTGACCGTTGAGTAAAAATATTTTTTTTCGACAAAAAATAGTATCTTTTGACGTACCTAACTTTTTTCGGGATTTTGTTAAGGACGGACATTTTTCAAATTTTTTTTTACAATTAAGGTTTTTAGGTAATTCCGCAGAATTGATTTTTTTTGTTGCTCAAAATAAACAAAGCTAGCTGTGGTATAATCGTTACCACAAAATGTAAATATGTATGTCGAAAACGGCTCTAACCACTTTATGTGGTAAGTATTTTCAAAAAAAAAACATTTAAAGGAAACGTTTAAATACATTGAATTCCAAACAATATTTATTGGATTTCGAAAAAAAAATATTTAAGTTCCATTTTCAATTAAGCACAAAAATGTTTAACTTGTCTCTCATAGAATATTTTTTTTAGGTTCTTTTTTTATTTTCTAATCATCTGCTTAGCAAATTTTGATTTTGTTTATGTCTATTATATATCAGAATCAAGAAAACAACTTTTTGTGATCATTTAAGTAATTTGGGTTATTCTTTAAATAAAATTTGTTACTTAATACCTTTGCCTAAACTTAGTGCCAAACGCTCTAAAAAATTGATCTCCCTTAGTAGACTGCATATTGGCTACGTTATAGGTGTCTTAACTGGTCACTGCTTAATAGGTAGGCATGCACTTCGACTTGGAGCCCCTGCAAATGATTTTTGCAGGAGTTTCATGGACGAAGAGGAAGAAGAGACGATCTCTCATCTTCTTTGCACATGTCCCGCCCTGTCACAAAGAAGAAAACTCCACCTTGAAAATTTCTCCTTCAATGATCCCAGTGATCTAATAAACTCCGACATTATTTGTCTCCTTCGCTTCATTCGGAGCGAATTAAGATCTGATTAACACTAAAGTTCGATTTGTTTAACGAAACAATTTCTTTTTTTGAAATACCAACTGCATGGTATGGTATGTAATTTATAAGACGTTTGGAAACTGTCTGAGATTCTACCCAAAAAAGAAATAGTTTTTATAAAGCTAATTGAAGAGTTACTGTGGCGTATGTGGAATATTTTCATTTCTAATAGTAAATCATATGCGAGAAATGTTCTTTTGATGAGTTCAACAACAACAACAACTATAAAACGAAATGAAACAAGCACAAAAATTATAATTGACAGGGTACCCCTAATTTATTTTTGGGAATAATTTATTCCTTGCTACAAAACGAAGCTACATGTAAATAATTTGTCTTCGCATTTTTTTTTTTTTGTTTTTTTTTTCAAATTAATAAGAATATCAAAACCTGTTTACAATTTGTCCTACCGTTTTATTGTGAAATCAGCAAAAATTTAAAAACTCAATTACAAATAAAAATTTTATGCAAAACAAACAAACCTAATTGAAACCAATGACTTTCGAATAGCCAACATAATAATGGTGAGAAATAAAATCAAAAAAAAAAATACTAAATTCTTAAAACTTTCTATGAGTAAGCATTTTATAGTGCCTTACTTTTCCCATATAAGTTGCATAAGCCTTTCAAACTATTTAAGATCACTTTTAATGGCATTTATGTATGTATGTTTGGGGAGCAATATAAATTCCATATTTTAGTTCTTGTGCACCTGTTTTAAATTGGATGCTTTACATATTAACAAAACCCTCTTAACAAATTACAAAATATAAAATAATCATCAAAATAGGTAGTATAAATTTTGACCATGGGTGTTTAATAAAACAAAACAAATAAAATCTTTTATTGTTTTTATGCACAAATTGATTTGCTTATTCAGCCAACGAAGAACATCACTCTATATACGAGTATATCTCTACAAACATTGCCTTGCATAATTCAAACTAAAATATCTAAAAAAAACATGATTCATCAGAATGATGATGAATTTTTTTTTTCTTTAGCTTAATTGCTTCCAATCGAATGAATGAGCATTACAATATATCATTTATGCGTTGCTTATATGACTTTAATTGTCCTACCAGCATTGAATTATTCTAACGTCCGTCATATAATGGAGAGCCATTGCATTTTAATTTTCAAAAGTCAAAAGACGCAAAAATTCTATTGAAATTAAAAAAAAAAAAAACAATAACACACATGTTGAACACACACGTTCACTCCTAGCGCTGCGCTCTTTCTGAAGCCATATGTCACCGATTTGGATTTCACTTTGGTTTTTCTTAAAATCATATAATAGTCTGAGGATAATGGGTTGCATTCAGTGTTGGGACTTCTACCACTTAAGTGGTATTTCTACCACTTTTTGCTATTCATGAAAATCTACCACCTAAAGATCAAATTTTACAACTTTTTCCATATCTCACCTTCCACCTATTTTTTTCCTTATACCATATACCACACGGTTGCAAATTCTTTTCTTTATCTATGTGTTAGTGTACTTTGATCTGTTACTGCTCCTGCAGCTGTCAAGTAAGTAAGTATAATCTTTGGCATGTATTAGTTGTTTGTCTTTCTCTGATTTCTGATCTCTTTCTATTTTTATTTTATTATTTCTTAAAACGGCTGTTAGGTTTAAGTTTTCGGGAACGAGTCTAAATGAAATAACCTATATGTATGTATGACTTGGTTCCAGACCTATGTATATCTGTGATCTTGAATTGAAACATAGAGAACTGAAATGTTATTTTTTTTATTTATTTTCAATAAAACTATATGTAGGTACTATTTGTTACATAAAAAATGTTTTTTTAATTTTTACCACTTTTCTACCACTTTTTTGACAATCTTTTTACCACTCTTTGGGTTCTGCGAAGTCCCAACACTGGTTGCATTGTGCTGTGATTGAGTTTGATGGAGTGGTCGACACGATGGTGAATTTTTTGAATCTAATTGGGGACTTGTTTTTGGTGAAAAATTTGATATTTTAGGGTTGAGAGTCGTGTTTAAGGGTTTTTATTGTGAAGTTTTTGTTCACGACATGACAGTGACGTACATATTTAAAATCATGCCAAGCGACAATTGTTTTGAGAAATTTTATACAGAAAAACAATACCCGAACAAGCAATAAATAAGAGAATGCATTGAAAATTTAAGTTTAAGAGCTGATACTAGGTACTCATTCGTTTTTTGACCTACATATGTAGGTATCAGCGACAATTTTTATAACTTTTTATAAGGGATTCTTGTGTGAAAATACACTTGCAGTAAGGCTGTCAAGCTGTCGCACCATCAAAGGTGAGGAACTACCAAGATTTTATGGGCTGGAGTTATAATTATTTCTTGACAACTAGACTTTAATTGTTCAATTTTAATTATAAAACTTTTTGCCCAGCGGGGACTTGAACCTTGATCACGCTCGCCCTCATCTATATGCACTACGCATTGCGCTATTAAGGTCACGTGATTTCTAGATTACGGTTTTTAACAATCGTTGTTTGTACATTCGGCTACATTGATGAAATAGCTCTAACTCCAGTCTATATAATTTTGGTGGTAGCTCACCCAAGTGTTGTTGTTTTGTTCTAAACTTTCATTTTTAAAACTGTTCGCTACAGGAAAGGCTTTTCGGTCAATTTAAATAACTGCCCTTCTTTGTCGTTATTTATTTCAATAAAAAATGACTCATTCAAATGTCATTAAAATGGCCCTACAAAAATATTTGTTGAAATTCTTTTGTAAACAATATTGCAAAATGAATGATTTCGTCAAATTTTGTCAACGTGTTCCATTGATAAAATGATCTTGACATTTGTCAATTTATGACAGTTTTAATAAATGGTTGACACTCGTGGAAGTGCATCACTAGGCAAACTCCTTTCAAAAGATGAAAAATGTCAGACGTGGACACGAGTACTATAACTTTGGCGCCAAAGATTGATAACAGTTTTTTGTAGAGGTTTCAACGCCTCATTATTTACTATAGGACGGGGGTATATCTTGCCCCGTTTGAACAGAAGGGGCAATTTCATGAAAAAGTACTAAAAGTCGAAAAAATCATTAAAAAATAACAGTAATATTTACGTACAATTAAGTTTAATATTTTTTTTTACAGCCAAAACTTTGAACTATAAGCCATTTTCTTTTTCATGAAATTATCTGTTTAATATTTTTTTTTACAGCCAAAACTTTGAACTATAAGCCATTTTCTTTTTCATGAAATTATCTTGTTTTGGGTCATATCTCCACCTATATTTGTATGACCAAAAATAACGACATCTGTCATACATCCAGCAATCAAACCAGTAAAAAAAAACAAGACGGCAGGTTTTAAAGCACAAATCTTTCCTTTGATAGCTCAGACATGAAAGCACGAAAGCTTTCCCGTTGATTTGAAAAAATGATTGATACATATTTTGTTTTAAGTGGTTAAGAAAAAAAAAAATTACACATAATGAAATCGATCAAAAAACTTCTGGATACTTCTTCTTTGACACGTTAAGTAAGGTTATGTCGTTTTCAATTGGCAATCTGGAAGCAGAAAAAAGCATTCTGAATGCGTTCAATTGGGCAAAAGTGACAGTTCTGATTCTAAAAAAAAGAGAATTTCTCTTCTGGATTTGAAATCAGAAGCAAAAACAGAATCACTCACACATTCAAAGATTTAAATGTCACACTTGATAAAGGTCATATTTTTTTAAATTTACAAATTGTGCAAACAGTAAAGTTTGCTTGAAATACTAATACAGTCACACCAAACTTCAAATTTTTCAGAATCGAAAAAACCTGTTCAATTGGGATTCCGAATCTTAAACCAATTCCGGATTGCCAATTGAAAACGACATTAGTTTGACGTGACTACCAACAGAAGTGACATTGTGAACTATTTGAAGCTTTTAATGAAGCGTGAGATACTATTAATGTCTATTGTGTTAACAAGATCACTGGGATTGTTAAAGTAGAATTCTCAGAAGTATAATCTTTGGATTACAATTTTTTCCTTATTCCTGTCGTCCCTACAGCTTCTGCAGAAGTCATTAAAAAATCCACCCAGCCATCGCAGGTGCTTCCCAATTGGACAGTGTACGGAGCCAATATACAATTTAGTTAAGGATATCAAGCACTTAAAGCGCCTCAGGTTTAGCGATGGCCAGATATGTTTTGTTGCAAGCAAGTGGTGATGTTATTCTATCTGAAGTTTGTTCTCAAACACACTTGAAAAAATAAAAATGCCTGTGATGTCCGTATGGCCCAGCATCAAGCAGAGGTTAATTTTGAACTGCTACTCCATCTCCGTGAGCGATCCTCAGAAGTTAAGGATCGTGAGTGAGTTTAAAGAGACTGGATCAAGAGACCTTTTGGCAACCTGATTATCAGAGAAAATACGGTTTACAGAAATTGGTGTTTTCCTTATGAGAAGACAGAACATAATTCAATTTCGGAATCTGTAAAGTAAAGCCTGCTTTCAGCCTTCTGTCTCAAAACCTAATCTGGGACTGTTCCAAATGTAGAATATCATCCCTTATCGGATAACTGTAATATTTCCTATCGACATCGTTATTCGCCGTGGATTCATCACAACATCGGCCCAAGAAATAGGTTCTCGTATGCGTCTCGGCTGTCTCCGAGTTAGTCTCGTCTCATATCGTTTCTCGAGACGAGATTGAGACAAAACCGATAAAGTGGACAGCCCTTAAAAGCCCTAATTAATACTCCCAATTTTGACTTGCCAACGTTGTCTTTTTGACTATTGATGGTAGGTATAAAAAAAACGCGTAAATATAATAGGGTGGCATTCTGTTTTAGCGGCATGCAACGCGTGCTAGCTGGCATACGATCAAAAAACTAAAAAACAAAAAAAAAATTACCCAAACCAACAGATGTAGATATTGCACTGGATCTGGATTGGCAATGGGCACGGGCACGGGCATAGCTGATGTGTTGCACCAATATCATTCGTAATCGTAATGAATGGCAGATGAATGCGTTTTGCTTAAACGTACAAAAATAGCATAGGTTTCGTTTAAATTAATGCCGCATATACATACACACAGTACCTACATACCTCTAGCTAACAAACATTATGTATACTATAGGTATATACGTACCTATAAGACTTATGCCTGCTTGTCTTTATAGCTTGTGCAGTATTGGATTTCTAACGCTCAAGCCACACCGCACATACTATATAGGTTCCCTTTGGCTTTGGCGCAAATTGCCACCAGACGCCGAGCCGGCCTATGCGACGAGTTCACCGCCACGCATTAAATTAAAAATAAAATTTACTATATAGGTATTACCTCCTGCTCTTCAATTCTTCATCTTCAATCTTCAATCTTCATCCATATAGCAATCAACATAAAAGAAGAGAAAAAAAAAGAAAAATTGTGATTTCGATGTCGATTGTATGTGAGCTCATATTTGTTTTGTATTTGGATGCATTTAGATTTTATAATTGCTTCAAAAATTGTTTGTAATGAACAACGTTTAAATTAGCTAAAATACCAAAGTGATGTTATTATACTATATACGCGCACCCACAATTTATTGATGTTTGGTGTAACTTTTTGTATTTTATTTACAGTAGAACCCACCTATGTTATGATAGGTTGGTACAGTCAGAGTCGCTCATCAATACAAATTTTTTTTTCTTTCACGCAGGTAAAGAAGGGAGCAGGTCGACTAAGAAGCACTTGGCGAAGAATGATCCGCTCAAGGGAAAACTCACGAGCATATTTTAGGTTCGAGGACCTAAGTTAATAAGTAAGTTCATTGGGCTTTCAGAATTTTTGTTGCGTTGTTTTTGAACCAATTTCAGATACCAAAGAGTGTTTTCTTACATCTGAAATTTTGGAATCACGTACAAAATGTTTGTATCAAGAAAATATAAATGTTTTTATTTGTTGGCATAATTTGAGATTTTGAGGGTCAATGGGGCATATTCATAGTCGTCTGACAAGTTGTTTCTTTGTCTTTTCTAAGCTAACCTGGAGCTTATGTTATTCATAGACAATTTAGACCCCGGTCCAAAACATAAACTGGAGCTCAAACTTGAAAAACGGCTGAGTCTTTGAATAAGTTATTTTTTTCTTTCTGTCAAAAAATGGTTGAATTTCAATGGATTGACAGGCAATAGTACTAAAATTGTAGTAGAATTCCGTTATTTTTTTTACTAAACATAGCTGCGAATTTCTTTATAAAGCAGCTGTTTCTAACCTGTGTTTTAACTTTAGACTCGAGGCCAGTTGGACTCGGGTCTAAAGTTTGATTATGAATATGCCCCAATGAATTTCTGCAAGCCACAAGAAAAAAACTATTTTTCTAAAAAAAATTTAAAAAAAACCGACAGACAAAAGTTTTTTCAAGAAAAAAATTACCATGGATCAATCAAAATGAAATTTTTTAAGCTGCGCCTTTAAAAAAAATTGCAAATAATTAGTTGTGAAAAAAAATAAGTTTTTTTCAAGAAAATTGTTAAACATTGGTCAAACAAAAATTTCCGCTGTCTAACTTGAAAGCAATTTTAAAATAAATTATTTTGAAAACTTTTTGGCATTTTTAAAAAAATCTTAATCAAAATTGTTTACTCTTTCTTAAGAATGTACTTTTGCATCATTTTTCTTAAAGAGGCTCACTTTAGGCCAGTTTCTATTTTAACTTGCCTAACTTGGAACAAAATTTTACATCGAAATTCTTTATATGGATTTGAAATTCTGCGTTCTCTAAATTTTATAGTTCTGCATTTCCATTATTCTACATTTCAAAATTCTGTTAATCCAGAATTCTGTATTTCAAAATTCTGTATTTCAAAATGCTGCAAGTCCAATCCACTTTTTTAAAATTCTGTGCATCCAAACTTTCATTCTGGAATTTCCTTTGGTTTACAACAGCCCATCAAGTAAGTACCAGAGTTGTAAAGATTTCAGTATTTTGGGTACTGCAATTAATTGACTAAATTGACTAAAAAGACTAATTTCTTTAAGTATTTTAACCTACAAAAATACTTTAACTGTTATCCAAGCATTCGCAGTCAGTACTAATATTTCAACTGTGCAGTTAATAAAATCAGTTAAAAGGCTAAAAGTTAATAAACTACAGTACTTTTTCACAGGTGTTAGTCTGAAGTATTTTTGTCAAAAGACTAAAAAAAAGTTAATTAACTGCAGTTAAAAGACTTATTGACTAAACCCAAAACCAGGCCAGTACCTAACTTTTATCTGACTTAAAAGACTAAGACCAGTTAAAAAGTAGGTACTGCGGTTAATTAACTTTTAGTCAATTAACTGCCTTTATTAACTGCACAGTTAAAATATTCGAACTGACTGCTGACTGTTTATTTTGCAGTTAAAGTACCCAGACATAGTATTAACTTGCAGTCAATTGTTAAGTTAACTAACTGACTTCATTACCAAAGTACTGCAGTCTTTTACAGCTCTGGTAACTATGAACACCTTTCCTAAGACTCGAAAGCACAAAACAACCTTTCCTAAGAAACCTTAAGAACTATTTTTTAAAACTAAAAGAGTCCTTGTGGAAAATAAAAATTATTTTTGTTTAGTATCTATTGACAAATAATTTTTTTTTTTGAAAAGATTGCCCCTTTCCGACATTTTAAGGGTTAGATTGTATTTAATTATTATATATTCAAAGCGATCTGGTTTACATGATCAATATATGCGGGTTTGACTGTTCTATTTTCTAAAGTATTGCTCCGGATAAAATTTTAATACATATTATAAACAATAAGAAACCTTACCCCTATAGGAGCTACAGTATACATACATAAATAGCGACTGCTTTGACAAACGAGAATCAAATAAACAAATTGTTATAAAATTAACATTTTCATTAACAGACAGTTTCATTGTCAAAACACACAAAACATAAACCTACACACAAAATTCTGATAAAATGATGTGCACAATGAACGAATAACACAAAACGTCCAAGGTTAATCTATGCTCATTGTTTATAAGGAATTTAACGATGGGAACAAATTTTATTTATTTTAGTTTTTTTTTTTTTTCTACAAAATTCTACAATTGAAACGAAATTGATTTAAAAACTGTATTATATAGCCGGAAGTTATTTATACGGAAACTATGACTCACCTGAACTGATGACGCTTCGTGTAGAAATGTCAGTATTTCCAAAACTACAATAGCATGCTCCAAGTTCATGTTTTTTTTTTTTTTTGTTTTTTGATTTTTTTTTTTCAAAATTGATTAAGCATGAAATGTCCCGAAGATACAATTATTAATTTTAAATTGTTTGAAAAATTAGAAGAAGGAAGCCAACATTATGACCTGAAAATTGAAGAAAAAAAAATATAAGAAATAAACAATTGTGTTATAAGAAGTTGAAAATTATATTTTAGCAGAATAGAAACTTTAATAGCTGATTTAATTAAGGCAACAATTATAAGCATTATTATCAGTTTATAATTCGGAATAACTATTACAGCTTAATTATTGGCGGAGAATATAATGCTTTGGGTCAAATTGACTGATCATTAAAAACAATTGATTAGGATTATTTGAATTATGTACAATCTTTTTACTTTCTTTGTTGAAAAACAAAATTGATCTGGGGAAAAATATTTCGAGCATTGCAAATGATTTTTTTTAATCTTTTAATTCGATCGAAAAAATGTAGTTTGAGTTGGCAACAAAAAAGTAAATTTAATTATTGCAACTGTACGATGACGAAGGTCGTAGGAATGACTTGAAAGGATTAAATTGAATTATGAAATATGGGAAAAAATTCCTAATTGTCAAAATTTTCAATATACATACATACATATTGTCAAAAAACAGTTTTCGCTTCTTAAATTTGCATTAATTTTTACTCAGTCGTTTTTTGATTAATTTTAGATTTTTTTACAGTTTTGAAGAGTGTCCGTGCTTTTAAAAATATAAACGTTTATATTCATAATACACCAAATGAGACCGGTGCATTTTGAATTTTTAAAAAGGGGCTGGGTGCGACCCACACTGATGACTTCCCATGTGTGATCTTGAAAACTTTATATTTAGTTTTTTTTTTCAAATAACCAAATTTTCTGAGAAACAAACTTTAGCTGTTAAATTCAAACAATCATTATTTTAAGATTGAAAAGCATTTTAATTATTTAAAGAGATTTACGAAATGCACATATATTATAGAGATTAAATACCTAATGGCAAAGTCAATATCATTGTTCGTTCTCAAGATATTCGAGTCAAAAAACCAATTTTACCACTTTTTAGTTTATTTTTTTTTTTATATTTTTTGTCAAAAACTGTCAATTAGATATTTGTCAAAATTTAACCTTTCATACAAAATTGTACTATGTATAAAATAAAATATTTTAGAAGGCACAATCGTTGTTCGTTCTCAGGATATTCGAGCTGAAATACAATTGTAACTACTTTTCTTTAGAATTTTTAACAGTTTTTGATTTTTTGTTAAAAAACTGCCCATTCAATGTTTGTCAAAATTTTATCAGTTGCTGACAATTATGTTAGGTAGAAAATAAAACAAACAAGAAGTCAATATCGTTACCCATTTTTGAGAAATTTGAGTCGAAAGACAATTTATACCAATTTTTGGGAGAATTTTATGTAGTTTTTAATTTTTTGTAAAAAAACTGTCCATTGAATATTTTTGAAATTTTCACCAGTAGTCAAAAACGACATTTTTCGTAAAATAAAATTATTTTAAAGTTAATATCGTTTTTCTATCTAAGGATATTCGAGTTATAAAATTTTTTTTTAGTTTTTTTGATTTTGAAATTCATATTAATTTGTATGACGTCATAATGTGTCGAATAAAATTTATTTCAAGTCAATAGCATAATTTGTTCGTGAGATATTTGAGCCCGACCAAAATTTTCACTTCTTTTTTAAACTGCTGTAATAAAAAAACAACTGATTGAATATTAATAAACGCCCTTTCAGCTTCTTTTGAAGTTATTATCTGTAAAAAAAAAATTATTTCAAGTCGATATCTCTACTCGTTCTTGAGATATCGAAGACGAAAAATGGTACCAGAACGTACGAACGTACGTACACACACACACACAGACATCTCTCTAAAAATGATTGATATAGGCTCTAGGGACCTTGAAACGTCGAGAAATGTCAAAAATTTCAATTTGACAAATCGGACCGATTACAATAACTCCCTATGGGAAGTTAAAAATTAGTTTGATCTTATGTTGATTCTAATTTTATTCTAACGCTTAAGCCAATAATATATCAAAATCAGCAAGAAATAGTAGAAGAAAGTTATGATTTTATTGAAACTTTTTTAAATGAATTAAAAAGTCGAACATGTCGTTTCGTATGAAGGTTACTTTGCAACAAATCCGGTAGTTTTATAGTTGTTTACGATTCAAAGCTAGTGTTTAGTGCAAGCTTTTGAACTCAAGCGCAGGGTACAACATTGCTAAAAATTAAAAAAAAAGGATAGCTATTACCGAATCTCGAAATTTTGAAAAACAATGATTTTTTTTTAGTTTAAACTATTTAGAAGACTTCTTCTTCTACTTCAATCGACTGTGGTCATGGTAGGTAGGTAGAAATGGCGATCTCAAGGCAACTTAGCCTGAAATCCAATTAGCGCTGTAGTGCGGCGTTTCGATACCATAACTCGTTTGACCTAAGATTGAAAGGGGAAAGGTTTACAGATAAGCTTCACAGCGAATTATGTTAGAGCCATTTTGTCACATTGACAAAAAAGATTAGATCCTGATCTTCGTCTCAGATAGCTCGTCGATTTCGTGAAAGAATGCTTTTCCAAAGCTTCCATTTCCCTTTCTCGTTGGTCACTACAACTACGGTAAAAAGTGTTGTAAGAAATGCCAAACTTCTCTGCATGAACTCCTATAGGCCAATGTCCGGTACAAACAGCAACAACCCTGGCTATGGGTTGCCTGGGCCTGCATAGAAGATCGTTTGTATGGGTTTTATTATAGGCGGGCCATATCTTCCTAGATATAATGCAGTTGGGTAAATTGCTCCAATTTCGATTTGATTCTGTTTGACAGATAGAAAAGATTTTCCCCTTCATAGCACCAAGACGAATTTTAACCATTTCCGCAAGTGAGCTATAAAGGACCGATCCTTGCTTGGCTAGCTCGTCAGCCCGTTCATTTCCCTCGATAGCACTATGGCCCGGAACCCAGATCAGGGTGACAACGAGGTTAATATTCAGGCTCGCAAGCTCATCGCGACATTGCTAGACCAATTTAGACTGTTGTCATATTTCTCAATAATTTATTAAAAATATTGACATAACCGAATATTATCTGATTCTGTTCAAGATCGTAGAACATAAAATTTTTACCTACATACATTATAATGTCAGAAAATTTATTTTTTTAGAAAATATTTTATACCATTAAGGGTAATTTGCGTAAGATTTGACAAAAAAATCGAACGTGTGTTTTGAACTGAGATAATAAAAAATAGTATTAAACCTTAATTAATTAAATTGGAAAAATTATTATTTAAAAACAACGGCAACATCGATGTGCTATAATTTCTTTTAAAGGAAAAACTCTTAAATCAAATTGGTATATATTAAAATTCTTGAAGAACTAATTCAAAAACTCAAAGTTTTGAAAATGGAAATAAAATAATAATCTAAACGGGAGATATAGACCTTGCATCCCAAACAATTTTTTTTTCTGTCTTGGTTCACCCTGCTTGCTATCACACATTATGCATTTCAACCTGTAATTATTGTATGCAACTGAAAGAATCCGAAATTTCAAAATTCTAGCCCAGCCAAGTTCTGGCATTACAACGTTTTTTACAGGAACGAGCTCAGATGATTTTTGGCTCCTCTCTGTCTTCAGTACCAATGTGAAGTGAACTTCAAATTCGGAATACTTTCAAAGCTGAGGAGCATTTCCCGACATTGTAAAATCTTGTAATTTTGAAAAACGGTAGGTCTTATTGTGGTGCATACAAAGGGATAAATTGAAAAGTTGAGGTTTTAGTTCAGGAGGCGTGGCAACCAACCACTTTGGAAGGGTGGAAGGAATGTGCATAGTCGAGAATTTCTGGTTTTCCAATTAGGAGCTGCAGTAGCAAGTGATCATTAAATAACAAATAATCACTTGGCATACCTTTAGATCTCATTCCATTTCGAGGAATGACTAAGTTCCTTATTATAACAAAAGAACTGAAATAGTTTTGAGAAATGTTTATTAGGTCCATTACAAGCCGGATGTCTGTACTGGGCCATAACCTCTGAGTTTAATTTAGTTTAGGTACAAACAGAACACAAAGTTGTGATATGCTTTACGTGTACATACTACTAACTAATCGATCCGCATTAAGAAGTTTATTTAGTTTTTAAATATATTCTCAAACCAAATATAACAACTAACTGCAAAAAAAAAAGACAACAACAAAAAAGAAACATCAAAAACAAAAGAAGAGTCTCTTTATCCAAGCATCCATCGATCGCAATGCTTTGTGCCATCAGAGCAAAAGAAGATCAAGCACATCTGAGAATCTCCATATATGAATGAAGAACAACAACCACATTGCCAACGTACAAATTTGGAATTAAAGAATGCTGCCAAGCCAATCGACAGTGTCCAGAACTTTTTTCAGTAGTTTAGTTTATATAGAAAAGAGACGTGCATCAGTGGATCAATATATAATGCTGTGCTGTTGCTGCTCCCATACCCTAAGCAAGGGCACAATACAAAATGTTGAAGTTGCTTGCTCTGGTCTGGCTGGCTGCAGAGCAAAAGCGACTTTGCCGTTTCGGGAATCGAAGATAAACTTGTCTGATGGTTGCTAATTGGAATACAAGCGCAAGTAAACAGTTAAATGAATTATTGCAGATTCATTTTGATCACAATGTCTTGTTAGTAATAGAATTTATCACAAAAAAAAAAAACTAACGTCTTTCCTATATCACAATGACAATGCCAAGAAAATTCAATCAGAAATCATCATTTTAATTTGTGCGATTGTGTAATTAGAAATGTGTCAAACTGATTGAAATATGTCTGTGATACGCGCCATGCGGATATTATTTGATTTGACCAAGAATATGAATACTAATGCTTGTATACAGTGATGAATGAAAATTTTGATAATTTTAAAATTAATTTATTTTTAGTATGATATATTGTTTAAAGGACGATTTTCAAAATCGAAGTTGAATTTCACCTACAATACTTTTAAGTATCATAATAAATCTAAAGTGACTTTGACGTTTAAAAATGTAAAAAAGGTATGTTCTATGTAACACAGTCGCAGTTTAAGGCGTGTTCGACTTCAGTTTATTAAGAAACTTTTTTTGATGTAATTGAGAAAATATTTAGAGTTGAGAAGAATATAGAAAACTGTTTAAAATAAGCAATTTTGTAAGTTTTTAACCAAAACCTTTCGTTAAGTTAAAGTATGACTTCGGACTCTTATGAAGTAAATTCAGTTGCTCTGCAAAACACTTATTGCAGATCTTATAGGAGTAAATAAAAGACAAAACAAATTAAATATATAGTTGTTGCAAATCTGGGTCTTATTGATCGGGAACTACTCGGCCATTGAGTCGGATAATTTTTGTTAATTTTAACCCATATTTGATTATAAAAGTGTAAATACTACACTCTTCATTTTTATAGAAGCAAATGCTCCAAAAAATATAAAAGGTAAGGTATAACAGCGTTTGCTTTAACAGTTATATTCTTTTTGCAGCCAATACTCTCAACCATTAAAATATTGGACCAAATACTGCAGTTAATTTATGAGAAATGCGTTATATCAACATTTACTCCAGTAACAACTTTCTTATTGCAGCAAATACTGCAGTGAAGATCCGAAGACAGCTTTATATCAGCATTTACGCTAATAACAATATCCTTATTGGAGCAAATATTATTTAATCTTAGTATGAGTTGTGCGCACAGTAACGCTGATATTTTTATGTGCTACAGAAAATGTCGAAGAATATAATTATATCACCCTTTACTCTAGTAACGTTTTTACTTTCACACAGAAGGGCTATAATATTGAGAGTGAGACCATAGTAAAAAAAATAACTATTTATCTTGGAAATCTGGTGCAAAACTGGATTAAACATCACAAATGTTTGAAAATACTGCAAAAATTTAATTTTAAACTTTGTTGAATTCTAATATTTTTAATAGTTACTAACAATTTCAAAAAAAAATAATAAAATAAAAAAGCTAAAATTTTTTCACATCACTGTAAAAGTACATTCCATAATTTATGATCATTTATTCATATTTAGGAGAAATATTGTGACTATAATCATCAGTAATAAATTTGTGATATTAATAATCAATTAGTAGAATAAACCATCATCATGGCTATCTATTGAAATAAATATCACGGGATTGTCTGAAAATTTATTAGCATGCATGTAAATAATATTGAGATGTATTTAATGAAAAAAAAAATTGTTTATTTTGGGAATAATTGTTGGCTGGTGATCTATTAATGTTAATTAACAAAACCTACAATCAATTTATATCCATTCAATATTGTATTACTTTGCTGCTGGTCTTTGTCATAAAGCGTAAGACAGACAATCAACAGAACTTTAAGTATATGTACTTTTTAAAAATTTCACTCATAATTAATACATGTTGTTAAATTAGTATTATTTTGATTTTTAGGTTTATAGACCTAACGTATGTATGTTTTGCCAATGATTGGCATAGTTTTCCATTTACTGACATCCGTCAATTTAAACCTTAGCACACTCACTGTTATAGCTTTAAAGTAATTTCTTTAGTTAAAATTTAATCATAAGATTTAAAAACCAAATTAATCGTTTTATTTAAAATTATTTTTTTATGTTTACAATAATTTTAAAGTTATCTTTAAACTTTAATTCATTAATAAAAAACGACGTGAAGTGGAAGCAAGTATAAGTGGTGCAGTTAAGAGAATGCATTTTGAAAGGTATTAAAAGGCAAAAAAGTGATACCAAATTACTCCAATGAGAAAAATAATCTTGGATAAAGAGGATAAATAAGTTATTTAAACTCTTTTGGGGTGCCAACATTTTCTTAGCTACGATTCAATAGGGATAAAAATCCGCAAACGAAATTTCCGCACTAGTTCAAAAAAAAGTTTCTGAATTTCATTGAGAATTCAAACCGTTTTTTCTTTCGAAATCATTGAAGAACATATTCGAAACCTCAAATTTGTTTCAAAACTCGTAAATTAGAATGCAAAGGGGTTTTTCGAATCCGCATCAATTACATTTACGGACTTGATTTTGCCCGGAAATTAGACCATTGACCAATGGGGAATAACTTGTAATAAAATTTCACAGATTCGAATTTCTTCTATAGACATTTTCTTGAGTAAAGATGTCTTAGGTGAAATTGAATATCTCTCACATGTAATAGGATGATTTGGAAAACAGTTTTCGACAGACCACAAAACGAGAGAATTTTAAAAAGCTATTTCATCAAAAAAAACCCACTATCAGTTAGTTATTAACTTAATAAGCTTTAAACAACAGAATTCTTCAAGAAGCCACTTATAAGAACCAGTGTACTATGTCACACTTGCAACAATTTTAAAGATCAAAACATTTAAAATTCATCGTTTAAGGAAAAGATAAATTAATCAAACTTATCAAATAAAAATAAAACTTATCATAAAAAATTTTTGTTGACAGTGAGTTTAAAAATGTAGGTGTAGAAATATATACTCGTGCCTTCCTACAAGTAATACCAAAGAAAATAATTCATTAAGATTGTGGGATTGTCAACCTTATATGTGAATAGTCTATATGAACCCTAAAGATATGATGCCATAAAAAAGAAGTTTTTAATAGTTGTGACCAAGTTTTTAATTTTATTGAAAAATAAAAATAAATAAAAACAAAGAATTTTAGATAAATGCCCACATATGCATAGATAATAAAACATAATAAATTATTATGTTGCCTTAAAAAATATATTTTTTTTTCTGAGCATCATTATTATTATGAAATCAATGCAACCACAGTTTTTGTTTACATCGGTAGTTTGAACAAACTGTAACTCAAGAAGTTTGTGTACAAAATAAACTATTTGCATTGGCTTATGATAAGTCAAAAGAAGATTCTAGAGTAAAGTGATCATTTAATGAAAAAACTTATCTACAAGAAGATAAAAAAACGACAGTCATAAGATCCAAAAATTTGTTAGAAATACAAATTTGAAGAGTATTCACATTAACCTGTTGTGGTACACTCGGGCGTATACGCACTTTTCTTGATGCGTTGTAATTAAAACTTTTCCTTTTTTTTAACTAATTTCATCAATAGCCCTCTTGCAGGCAGCACGGTGGTGACGTAAATACTAAAATAGCTAAATACGAGAATCTTATTTTTATCCCTGTTTTAATGGGAGATTTGTCATAATAGCAAAAACCGTTCTGGAGAAAAATAAAAAAAAAACATTGTTAGAAATATATGTACCCAGGTTCCAAAACCTTGAACAAAAAATTGAATTAGAGTATCAACATACATAAATACTCTGTTGTTTTGACTTACTAAGATGTAGGGTGAATTCTAAATTTCGACCCAACATTTGTGTAGAATTTTTCCAAATCTTTAATTTATAGCAACATATGTTATATGCTCGCATCTCCAAAACTCGTGATTAGAGGGCAAGTGGCGGTTTTTCACCAACTCAGATTTTTTTTTTCGAGATTAATTTTTTGTATTTAATGTTTACTTTATTGAAAAGGTTTAAATTGCGTGAATAACTTTCAACCAGAGTTAATAAATGATTTTTTTTTCAATACGTTTTTTTTTTAAATTGCATTGAAAAAAATTTAATTTAACAGAAAAACAAATTGTAATTCAAGACGAAAATTATCTGCTTAAAAAAAATAATTTCTTTTTATTTGCAATGACAGTTATTATTTTCTGGATTCTGATGGTGATGAGTGATGTACATATATTTTCTTAAAAAATATCAATGTGTTATACGTATATCCATTTTAAACATTCATTTTTCTTTCGATGCAAAATATTTTTTAATTTTTTTTAAATTATTTATAATTTTCATCTTCAATTAAATTTTTTTTTAAATAATTTTAATTTTGCATTAATTTTTTTTTTAATTCAATTCTTTTTAAATTTGTATTGAAACATTTTTTTTAATTGAATTTTAAAATTTTGTTAACTTGATAAGAAATGGGATTTTTATAATTTGATCTAGATATCATTTGTAACAGTGTATGACTCATTTTATAATACATACTTATTACTTTTATTGATTTTGAATAATATTAATATAATATTTATTACCCAAAAACAGTTTTTTAAGGAAATCAAAAATCTGAAAAGCTGTTTCTATGATTGGTATTGCCACCCCCGATTTTTTGGAAACAAAAATTTTATTAAAAGGTCAACATGAATGAAATGAAAATTACAGAAGTTTTTTTTTAAGATCTGTTTTTTAATTTTTTGGGTTTTAAAAAATAATTAAAAAAATGTCCAAAAACGATACCTAACAAGTTTAAAGAAAATCTTCCTATTTTTATTGCAGCCCTCCAGACAGAGATCAAAATCTCTATTTTGAATTTTTGTACAAATCTTAGACTTGCTCCATATGCAGAGTTAAGTAAATTATTTTAATGATGGTAATCTTAAACTTTGATTCTCTGGCAACAGGGTTGCCCAATATACCAATCAACCCATCTAACCAACTGACTAATACATATAATCCATTTATACCATACCCACTTTTGTTTGTTATCAATAAATTAAACTTGAAAACAAAACAAAAAATAAATATGATTCAAAAATTCAAAACTAGATCATCAAAAGCATTAAAAACATTTTAAAATGATAAACTTCTGAGTTTATTTGAAATGTGAAAAAATTTATATTTTTAGCTGCACCCAATCAATGTATGTATGTATATATACCTGAAAACAACCGCATATCAATCTCAATAATAACAACAACAATAAAACAAAAAAAAAAAAAAACCAAACCCTCAGCCTCTCATTGATGCCTATATTCGTTCCAGTGATTTATATCTTTAAAATATGTAACATGTGTCAGAAATGAAAAACAGAAGAATTGCCTCGTCATTTTACCTGATGTTCTCAAGACCTTCAATTCATCATTTCCATGATCCAGCAGCACCATTAGCAGCAGCAACAGCAGCACCAGCATCAGCAATAGTACGGCGACTGATGATGATGATGATGATGACGACGACGACAACGTTTGCAATGTAAATTACTCCATTCAATGATCAGATCGAGCTGATTGCGTTATAGAGGTGATGTAGTCTGCCGATGACTCTGAAATGCCCGTATTCATGATAGATAGCCCGAAATTTGAATATAAATTGTCACGGCATCAACATTTAAGAACAAACTAACAAAAGCAATAACAAAATTTTTATCGCATCAGGTTGTTAAACTAAATTTCTCAAAGCACAAAAACCGCACAGCATCACCTTTGTGAGTTTTCGGAACGTCAAATTTTTTTTCTTTTCTGTTGTATGTTTATTTTTAATTTCGAATTTGATTTTTTAATAAATCAACTACAAATTCCTCACAAATTTTCGCTGAGGTATTGTATTTTTTTTCAAATTTTATTTTGTTTTTAAATAAAATAAATTGCTGAGGAACTCAGGTATTTATATTTTTTATTTTTATGAATTAACAAAAAGCTTTTTCGAAAATATCGAAAAATAGAATAATTCAACACGCAAAATTTCACTGGTTTCACTTTGAATGAATAACGAACATATTAACGATTGTACGTTTACAAATCGTTTTTATGAATGAAAATTGCAAACGATATTTCCGTTTCCGTTTGGTTACTTTTTATTTACATAAGAAATCGTAGCGTACGAATATCTTTTCAAACGTTTTTCTTTTGTGCAAATCTAAACTTATTTAATTAACAAAACTCTTATAAATTAAATGGTGAAAAATATGCAAATAATTCAAATTCAAAAAAAAAAAACAATCAGAATTAATTAGAAAACAAAATTGCAGTGTACGCGATCGACTGAGGATGGTGCAAAACTAAGCACTTCATCCAATGGGGTTTGCCGGTCGACTGAATAAGATTGAAATTGAAAGTATTTGAAGAACAAATAAAATTGTTTTGCCTCAGCCTCAAAAAAATTAGTATTTCTTTGCACATGTTGCAGGGGAAATGTTTACGCAGCATGTCGCTTTGGATACACACTTAACAGTGCTGTCGTTTTTTTACTTTTGATTATAGTTACAGTAGGGTAGTTTTTAGATTCGTAAAAACTACGATGTAACCTAAACTACTGAAGCGATTCTTTAGGTTTAAAACTTAAAGTTTGCAAATAGGGAAAGAGGAAATTAAAATTTGTTTGGGTCAAATAAGGCTACCTGTCATATAACTGCTAATACAAAAATTTTTTATCTCGAAATTAGCTGTAACGATTTTGATGAAACTTTATGTGTGGGTTTTTGTAAATACATAATTAAAATTATTTTGTCAAAAATATCTTTCAAAAACTGTTACTAACGGTACCTGTATTTTTTTATTTTCTCATAAACCGTTTGACGGATTGTGATAAAAATATTAGTAATGTTGCGCAGGTATCACAATTAAAAAAATTTTTTTTTGGATTTTTCAAAAAAAAATTACAATATTTTACTTGAAAACTGAATGTATTGAAAAGAAATGTAATTTGTTTTGAAATTTTATTTTTTTTTGAGGTTTAATACTTTTGTTTATAAAAAATTGATTATTAATTTCTTTTAACAGAAAATTTAGTTCTCAACAACAGTTTTCCAATTTGACTTGGTTTTTGAGCTATTGCCTAGTATTCAGTTTTTCGACGAAAAAATATAAAACATTGTTAGCACATGTCTTTACGTATTTTGCTAAAAATTAATATTCAAGCATATTAAACCGCTTCTGCTTGAATTATTATGAAAGCAGTTAAAAATGGTTTTCATTTCTAAAAACAAATGCATAGTTCTTAAAATATAAAAATAATTTTTTTTTTATTTTTGGCGTAAAAAATGCAAACAAAATAAATAAAACAACAAAAGTTAGTCCAAAAAAAACTGGTCAAAAAAAATATCAAATTTTTACAAATAAAATTTGCCAAAAATAAATTTCTGAAAAATAGCCAAATATAAAAATATATGTAAAAATTGACGAATTTTTTTTTTTGTACTATTAAAGTTTTTATTAGGTACAAATTAAAACTTCAGCTTTGAAATATTTTAATCAACTAATAGTAAAATTTTTGTTCCAAAGATTTTTAGCAAAACTTTTTGTTTCCTACCTAAAGACACCTTAACCTTAATGATCGGAAGAGTGTCATACTTCACAATTTTACTTGAGAAAATTTTACTCGGGAACACTCTTAAAGACGTTAAGCGTTTTTAATAAATAAATGCATATTTTTTGTGCTTGTTTAACAAAAAATATTCCAAAAAACACACAAACATTTACAAAATATTTTTTTTTATAATATATAAACAAATCTTTTTGAAAATTAAATTTAAAAACAACCTTAATGTTCCTCACAAACAAAGCCCATCTATATGCAACTTATTTGTAGATTAAAAAAGAGGCTGGGTGCGACCCACACTGATAACTTCCCATTTGTGATCTTGAAAACTTTACCACTTTTTAGTTTATTTTTTTTTAATATTTTTTGTCAAAAACTGTCAATTAGATATTCGTCAAAATTCAACCTTTCATTAAAATTTGTACTATGTATAAAATAAAATATTTTAGAAGGCACAATCGTTGTTCGTTCTCAGGATATTCGACCTGAAATACAATTGTAACTACTTCTCTTTAGAATTTTTAACAGTTTTTGATTTTTTGTTAAAAACTGCCCATTCAATATTTGTCATAATTTTATCAGTTGCTAACAATTATGTTATGTAGAAAATAAAACAAACAAGGAGTCACTTTACCCGTTTTTGAGAAATTTGAGTCGAAAGACAATTTATACCAATTTTTGGTAGAATATTTTGTAGTTTTTAATTTTTTGTAAAAAAAAATTTTCCATTGAATTTTTTTGAAATTTTCACCAGCAGTCAAAAACAACAATTTTTGTAAAATAAAATTATTTTAAAGTTAATATCGTTTTTCCATCTAAGGATATTCGAGTTATAAAATTTTTTTTTTAGTTTTTTTGATTTTAAAAAATAACGGTATATTGATTTTTTTCCAAATTCATATCAAATTTGTATGACGTCATAATGTGCCGAATAAAATTTATTTCAGGTCAATAGCATTATTCGTTCGTGAGATATTTGAGCCCAACCAAAATTTTCACTTCTTTTTTAAACTGCTGTAGTAAAAAAACAACTGATTGAATATTAATAAAAACGCCCTTTCAGCTTCTTTCCAAGTTATTATCTGTAAAACAAAATTTATTTTAAGTCGATATCTATACTCGTTCTTGAGAAAAATGGTACCGGAACGTACCGACGACGTACGGACGTACGAACGTACGAACGTACGTACACACGCACACACAGACATCTCTCTAAAAATGATTGAAATAGGCTCTAGGGACCTTGAAACGTCGAGAAATGTCAAAAATTTCAATTTGACAAATCGGACCAATAACTCCCTATGGGAAATTAAAAATTTAATCATTTTTGTTTGAAGCTGAACTCTGGTTAGCGTTTTTTTATTTAATGTTTTTTTTCATTTATTTTTTAAATAACTAGACATTTTCGATTTTATTTATTTATTTTACATGTATATTATTGATAAATATTCTTTGTTTTTTTAGTAGATCAAAATTCAGTCCCTTATTATTATTGATAAAAAAAAATTGCTAACGCCTTTATTTAAAAAAAAACGATTTTATTGCTTGGTTTTCCGAATCTACTTAGAAACACCGATTAAATTATATAAGTGTCCACTCGGTTGTTCATTGACACCATTTTCTAACAATCTATTTTTCTAATCTACATATTTTTATTCTTGCCGTTCTAAAAGATGTCCATCTAGTTTCCCTGACAATTATTTTTTATGATTTTTTTTTCGAATTTTGAATTTCTAGAAAAATCAATAAAAATGTCCATTTGCTCACCTTTACAAATTAATAAATTAAATCTCATTTTAGCTAAAACAAAATAGAAAACATCAAAAAATCTTAGCCAACAAGTATACAAAAAAATCGATTTTTATTTATTACACTAATTCAATTTATTGAAAACTATGCCACATTGGAATTTTCTCATTTCTCGTATTCTCCAACTTATCCCAATGTTCTAACCCTGAACCCGACACACTGGGACCAATTATCACTGTCCCCAAAAACATTTTCTTCCCCAATTTATTTTTCGTTGCAAGTGTAGTCTTGATGTGAATATTTTTAAGATCTTCAGGTAATTTCAATGGCACTAGTACAGTTGATTCATTACAATCCCATTTGATCGACAGTGATGGAAAAAACAAATTTGACTTCCACGAATCCAAATAAATATTGTGCTCGAAAACAGTTGTTTTAATATAAACATTTCCAGCTGAACTTTCAAGTTCATCTTTCACCTTATTGGAACATCTCATTTTTGAAGTTGTCACTTTAAGCAAAAGTGACTTGTCCTGTTTGGCATTGGATTTTCCTATTTTTCTTCTAACCTCAGATAGACCATGCCATGAGCTTTTACTGATGCTGTTAGATGGTTTCGTTTGATTTGATGGGTTCTGATCAGTGATTCCATCTGAAGTAGTTGCTGATTCTTCTTTATCTTCTTTAATTGAATCGTGTAGTTCAAGAATTAATTCAACAACCCCTTTTGCCGATTGTGCCAGCTGAAAATTAATAAAAAAAAAAGTACATAATGATAAAAATGAAATGACGCTAATTTACTGATGGTATAGCTAACTTTATGATGTTTTAATGACTTCATTAATTCTTATGAAACTGATGATGTTAAGTTTAGAAGCGCATGTTAAATTACATCCGCCACCGCCGCCGCTGCGGCCGGTCGCTCTGGGTGTGTTACATCAAGTCTAATTATATTGAAACAAAAATTTTGTCTTAAATGATTGCATAAAAGCAAGCAATTTAATGAAAACAAAATATGAGATAATTATTATAATTGAAGCACTGCATAAGCCACAATTAACAAATATTTCATATCGTTTTAATTTTTGAAAAATGTATGTTTATGCATGTGGGGTAGGTTTTGCATTGGGAAATCGTTCAATCAAACAAAATAGTGATCACTAATGACGGTGAAACCGTAGTTCACTTGGGCGTATTCAACTTTTCTTATTTTTTTGATTCTGAAAGACATTTTAATTTAGAATTACTAAACAATTAATTTTCCTTATTAATAAAAAAAACATTGTTTTGCTAAGTTCTGCAAAGCAAAAAAAGTATTTAAAACGGTCCGAACGGTTCAAATAGCTTGAATTAAGGCTCATTAGCTGATTTTTGAACAGCTGATTTCTCCCAGATTCACGCTTTCTCAACCAATCCGGATCGCCTAGTATACTTTGGGGAATGTGTCTATTATCTCCGTGTGATACAAAATATTTCAAAACCACGTTTATAAGCAAAGAAATAGGTAAATCTTAAAAAAACTTAACATGAATAAAATTAGCAAACATTTTTGTATTCTTACACTATTAGAGTCTTTTAATACTGTTGTTGTAATATCTTTTATTGGCAGCCAAAGTTCTTCCGTGCAAAATTGTCCCGTTCTTGTATTTCTTTTAAAAACTTTTGGTTCCAAATAACAAGTCACAGAACCTTTGAATAAAAAAAAATATTATAGTTTTAAGATTTTTTTGAAGATCAAATCAAAAGTAAAATTTACCTATATTTCTTTTTGCTTCACTGGATGTTAGTTGTACAGTTTCTTGTGTTTTTGAATTTTGATTTACTTTGGGATTTTTGGCAAAAGCATCATCATCTTTTGGCTTGGTACTACTTGAATCTACAACTTTTTGAACAAGCGAAGAGCTTCGCTCTCTTAGAGATCTGTATGTTTTATTAAATCTATTAAGACTCTGCAAAGAGAAAGGAAAACAAAATAAAAATAAATAAATCTTTCAAGTTTTTAAGTATATTAAATAATTATAAACGGAAACGATACTTTTCAAAGTTAAAAAAAAGAACACTTTAAGAACCCTCAACATTGTTAAACAGTGATAAAACTTATATCACATAAAAGGTCATGAGCAGCTTAGTTGAAATCCCACGCGAAATTAGTGTTTTGTTACAATTTATAAAAACAGTGATTAAAATAAAAAACATATTAAAAAAATAAAGGAATAGTGAAATAAAAAGATTTTAATATTTTGCAAGCCAGTTTTTCAGACAATTTCTAAAGATTGGTTTTTCTTCTGAGAAATTTTATATTTGGTTAAGTACGTGGTTATTTTTGAGGTTAAGACAAAAAGATCAGTGGATTTAGGCTAAGATTTATGTTTGTTTTTAATCAGTACTCAAATCACACTTAAATGTAGCTTTTATACTAATTTAATCCAAAGATAAATTTTAATGAGGAGCCTGAGAGTACGCAGTTCACGAGCTAAACTCAAATTGTAATTATTTACAATTTAAGTATTCGAAATAATTTGTTAAACATTTGAAAAATAATGAAAATGAATCTACCATACATACATATGTTGACAAATTAAAATAAAAAAAAATACACGACTGGGTCGCACTTACTTGCTCCTATGTGCGATAACTAATTGGTTTTAAAGTCTGAGTTAAAAACAAATTTATCATACTATCTATTATAGCCACAAGTAAAAATATGAAAAAGCTTAAAAGTCATTATTTGAATTGATAAAATAAGCCAAAAAAAAAGTTTATTCTTAAAACTGAAATACAAATTTTTGAAAAAAAATTTCAAAAATCGTTAGATCTGTTTTTTCAAAAAATAATTACTTATATATATATGTATATGTATAATTTTTTAAGTATTTTTATAAAAAAAATGGGTAGGCACATTTTTAGTATTTGGTATCATGCACTTAAAACCAAATTTAAAAAAAAATATTTATGTACATACATATTAGTTTTCAAAATATTGAGTTTTCAAAAAAAAAATTGATTTTTTTTAAATACAAAAAATATTTTTTGAAAATTTTGATATGCAATATCGTTTAGAAAAATTTTCATCGAAATCCGCTCAATAGTTTACGATAATAGTTCTATGGCTAGTACCGTTAATAACGGTTTTTTCAGAAATATGAGCCGATTTCGAGATAAAAATGTTTAGTCTAAGCGGTGCCATGACAGGTACCGTTATTTTTGGAGCTAGAAAAAAATTTCGATTTCCCATCTAGGCAATCTCCCCAAAACCTTATGTCCAAAGTTTGAAGAAAATCGCTTCAGTAGTTTAGGCAGACTGGCAGACCGACAAACAAACAGACAGAATTGCGGGACCCACTTTTTCGCGTTCTCTATCATCGTAATGTTATAGTACCTCTACCTATAGTCGCAAGTAAAAATATGTCTTTCCAACATAATATTTTAAAATTTTAGAGATAAAATCTACCTTAGCTTGAACTGCAGCCACGCTTAAGAAATTAACATTTATAAAATTAATTTATAATTAGAATTTTATTTTTCAATTAGCTATTACAAAAGTGTGATAAATTTAAAACTGTGATAAATGTTGAAAATACGTTTTTGTTGATGATAATTAAAAAGTAGTTTAAAAACAATAAAATTCCTTTATTTCTTTTTAAGTCTTTGATCCATTCAACCCGGAAAAATTACTTAACGGATAAAATTTATCTGACAAATAAATTGTTTAGTAAAATAAATTAAGCAAAAATCGGCTTTTTCTTGCTTACTAAGATAATAATATTTAAAACTAGGAAATATCTCAATCACTTTCCACAAATAAACCGCTCTTTAATAAACAATAAAACAATTGAAAAATATTAAAAAAATATTGTGTAATAATGAAATGTATATCTTGAGAATTTTTTTCATCTAGATTTATAACATCCATCAAGGTCTGGAGAAGAAGATCATGATGATGAAGACGAAAAGGTTTTTTTGTAACATACATCAGTATGGGTAACTCATTTAAAAACAAAAATCCAAATAGCAGTATTCTGCTACTTGATTTTGAACTTTTTCTCATAATGAAATTTATGTGGTGACATTCAGTAAATTGAAAATGGAGTTACCTACTTATTGCATTCAGGGGACGATATGATCTGAAAGTCTTACTATTAAACAATTTTTTTTTTCATAATACATAATAATAACAACAAAAAAAAAATCACCAATAAATTATTATCTACTCATGTACCTACAATAAATAACACAACATCAATAAGTGATGTCAGCAACTACACCGGTTTCTTCATAAAAAAAAAACTCAACTACTTATCAAAAAATAAAAAAGACGGCCGATGAGCTAATTGCTTGCTAGAATGAGATAACAATCGTAAGACAATCATAAGAATTGCCGACTTATGACGCCATCTTGGAGCAGATCCTCCTGATAAACGAATAATTTTTGTCAAGTCTTATTTAATTTTTAATTCAAGAAGAATATTTCTATAATTTTCAAAATTTCAATTTGTACTCACCGCTGGTGGAAGTTCCAAAAGAGCATACACAGTAAATACAACGAAGTGTCCGGTAAATAATTCTTCTGGTAAAAATTCTGATACGGTTCTACCTTTTGTGTAGCTTTTTATCGATGGTCTATAGTGTAGCAAAAAAAAAACGAAACAGATTAAGATTTTTATTTTACAGTAAAACAAAATACTCATACTTTTTATCTGGAGCCAATGGAAATTTAAAATTCTCGTTAAATTTTGGCCATGAATTTGTTTGAATACTGCTATCATATCTTTTCGTTCCAGGAAAAAGTTTAACCTACGAAACAAAAATATCAAAATCATCAGATTTTTTTGTTTTTTTTTTGATGTCAAAATTTTTTGAGTAACTTACGAAATATTATACCTTAATATTATATCCTTGGACAATTTTGAATCCAAACACAGTTGGTAAATGGCGCGCAGAAATTAACAAAACATTCAGCTCCGGCACCATTTGTCCACGAACACCCTCGGCTCCATCCGGTGTTGATAACGGTGTTGATTCTATGAAAATTTGAAATCCTATTTCCGGTTCCAAACTCACTGAATGTCTCTCTTTAGCACCATTATTCGATGACGACGAATTTTGGCCCGGTATCAGGGAACGTAGTTTGTTTAAAGAGAACGACATTGCTCAGTTATGCTATACGACTAATTTGTTGTAAGTATTGAAAAAAAACAAATAATTATTATTTTACTAAAATCGATCGAGAACTATAAATCAAAACTTTCTTATGAAATAAATAAAACATTCTGCGGTTTAATATCAAACAACATACACTGCATTTGTATGCAAAATCAAATGTAGGCCTCCAATCGTTTCGTTTAAAATAATATTAAAAAAAAAATTATATATAAACAGCTGAGCAACAGTCTAACTCATCACCAGACCGCCACAAGGTATCGAATTAACTATATGAATAAGAAACACTATAAAAAAAAGCCCACACCCCACATGCATTTTCTGCCACAAAAGCAAAATAGACAATCGCGTATTGGTATATTTGTTCAATTAAAATTACTTAAGACGCCAGTGTGACCATAGTGTAGAATTTTTTTTTATTAGAAATAGAATACTCAACTAGAACTAAATATCTCGGAAGTAGGTTTTTTGATTTTTTTTTTTTGAGATTATTACTGAATACGTTGGAGAAATAATCTTTTATGGTAAAATTTTGAGTAGGCTAGTAGCTTGTATAAGTTAAATCTTTTTTCTCAAATTTTTATAAAACTTTTTTTGTGGAGCATCTAAAAATTATTTTCAATAGTTTTTATTTATTGTATTCTCATGGTTTTTGATAAATTATTCAAAACTTAAAAAAAATCGGAATTTTTTGTCAAAAAAAAAGGAAAAACGATTCTCTGTCGAATTCCATTTGCTGACTTGTTAAGCAATGTAGTCCGAGGCTAACGATGTGATAACGATTGCACATTTCTTTCTATTTTTTGAGAAACCAACATTTTGGGAAGTGTAAAATCGAAAATATTTTTATCCAAAATTTTCTATTGAATTGATTTTTCATAATTTGCAGCTGCGGTCTTTGGGCTCTAACGACATACACATGATGTACCAAGATTTTGGAGAGTTAATTAAAAATTGACAAAATTGAAAATTTCAAAAAGAACTGGGATGAAAAATTATTTTTAAAAGTGTAGACGGAAACGATTGATTATTTTTCAAATTTTTTTGACAAATTAAAAAAAAAATTATCCACAAACAAATTGAGTCCAAAATAGACAAATAATTTATAGAAAAGAAAATATTAAAAAAAACAACGGCAACACTTACAATGTGATGTTATAGCTTTATTTTTAACTCAAAGCTCCATTCTTTACTTTGCATTCTAAATAAACTTTTTTTGAAACTTTGGAAATGATGTGCTTTCAAACGATTTTATTAGTCGAATTTTTTGGAAAAATAATTTATGCTTATTTTATAGATACTAATGGGCCTTTAAGTCCCATTAAAATTTAAGGTGGCGGCCATATTAGTGGGAATAACTTCTGGTAGGTTCTTCAAAACAGCACACGGAAATGCCTCTTTCTAGCAGATTTGTTTGCGATTTTTTTCTCGCCTTGATACACCTACACAATGTTTGTTTGTTTTTTAATCTCAAAGCGTATAATGCATTAAATTTCATCTTAAAAGCAAATTTAGCTGGGACTGTTTATTTGAATAACGAAAGCCTAAACATGCGGAAGTTTCATCGTATGAAAAAAGAGTCGACTGAGTATAGACAAATATTTAAATTTGTTTGCAAAAATTTTTTAACATTACTAATACACTTAAAGAAAAACCTCAAACCAAACTAATGCTAAAGAAACGCTGGCGGCATTTTGGTTTGGGAGAACCTTAATTGTGACTTTACACACAAGATCGTGTTGATATTCTAAAACTTTTTTTTAATTTAAAAAAATGTATATTGCTTAAAGTTTAATACGATCAACCACGATGAATAATAATCCAAAAAAATGTTTAATTTCTTTTTAATTTCACGTGATCTTTTTTCTGAGTGTTGGCCGAGTTTATGCGAAATTCAAATTAATCAAATAAAAAAAAAGAAACTCGTTAATACAACATATTCACTTCTATTTTCTATAGGTCGATGTGCTGATGATTTGCAAAAAAATAGTATTAGGAATTTTTGCATTAATTTTTGAAGCAATAAAACGAGAACAAGTTAGTCAATTTTTTTTTAAGTAATGCTTTTTGATTTTAAGGTGAACAAGAGCAAGCATTTTTATAACGATATCTACACAACAACGCATTAGCTTTATCTGTTTTTTTTTTTTGTTTTTTTTTTTTCATTGCTTTAAATGTTTAAGCATTCCTTATCACTACGCTTCGCTATCAAAAATTAAAAAAAAAAGTGCAATTTATGAAATCGCTGGAACAGCGGCGTTGACTATTTAAAACCCCAAATAAGAAAAAAATGTTATTAAATCGAAAAATCTAATTCAGATATAATTTGTTTTAAAAAAATTAAATGCAAAACTATTTTGGTCACACTATTTGTTTGACAATAATTTTTGTTGCTGTTTGTAAGTGTTTTTAACATATCACATACAGGCGCAAGTATAAAAGTCACTCGGCCAACGGCCACTTGGCTCACGCGGTCATGGGTACAGCCACAGGGTGGATGCATTCCACAAAGTATATTGGACAATGGCAAGGGTAGATAAATATTCCAACAGCCAGCGGGCTGTTTATAGGATAATAACTGTTCTTAATTACCTATGCATGTATAATTTTAATTATTTATTTTTTGTTGAAAAGAAACTTTTACCTTAAAAAGATAGTATGACGTATGAGTATGAATTATTATAGATATCCATAATTCTACAATATACACTTTTTTTTAAAAGAAAATCACATTTGAAATATCACGATCTACATCGATAAATTTGGTTCTTTCCCAAAAAAAATTATTTGGCCCGAAAAAAATCATAATTAAAAGGGGTTTAAACCAAAAAAAAATTGAAGTAACGAGATTTAAAAAAAAAATTGAGATATTGTTCAGATCTGACATTACGATGAAAGAGGTGGGTCCTACAATTCTATCGGTCTGTCTGTCTGTCTGTACCTCGACCTGCTCTTAGAGGGATTTTCTTCAAACTTTGGGCTCAAGGTTTTAAGGAAATTCCCCAGAGGGTTATTGAATTTTTATCTCCCAATGAAATGGTACCTATCGTATAACAGTTGAGATAAGCCACGATTCTAACAATTTTGATAAAAAAAACTTTCAGTGGGGTTTTGCAAGTATAATTCAAATTATTTGGTAAAACTATTTCTCAAAAAAACTTGCCATAAAACCGGATTCGATTTTCTAATAAACTGATTGAAAAACAAATTTGTCTGAAAGAGGTCCTATGTAATTTTAAAAATATCCAATATCAAAATTTTCCAAAAAATATTTACAGATTTTTGAAAAACAAAATGAAATATTTTTTTGAAAACTCAATATTTTGAAAACGAATTCATATTTTTTTATAAATTTTGTTTTTAAGCGTATATTATTAAATACTAAAAACTTGTATACATTTAAGAACAAAATTTCAAAAATAATTTCAACCCGTTATATTTTTTTTTTTCAAAAATTCCAAAAAATATGTTTTTTTTTTGGTAAATTTCATCAAAATCGTTAGTGCTGTTTTTGAGATTTGGTCTTACCAATTATATGACAGCTTTCGTTATTTTTGGAGTTAAAATTCATTTGTCTTAAGAAAATCGCTTCTGTGGTTTAGGCAGTAGGTCGAGGTAAAAAAAGACAGACCAACAGGAAGACCGACAGACAAACAGACACCCACTAGATTTTTGTAATCTCAAATTATTGCATTTAAGATTATTTTCTTCTAGAGTTTGTCTTTCGAGACTTTGTTATTCTGGATATCATGGTCGACCTATTAATAAACTATAATATAACAACAAAACTCAATCAAGTGACACAGAGTGTAAATGACAGTTTATTTAAAATAAAACAACAACAAAAAAAAACAAATACCCGGCAAATCAATTCAATTCGAAAATAATAAAACAAAGCACTTCTACGAAGTTGTATTCACGTTTAAAACCACAACCACACTGTTGCAGAATCGTCGTTTTCATGAATCATTAATGCACAATGAAAAGTACCTACTTATTAAAAGGTGTTAATTTGTTGTTGTTTTTTTTTGTATTTTATATATTATGACAAACTTTAAGATACTCCGAGTTACTCCTCGTTATCGATGGAATATTTTTTTATTTTTATTTTAAAACTCACTTAACTGCATTTGAAGGTAAGAATAATAAAATTGAAAAAAAAACCAACACAACACCACTTGTTTGATGAAAATGATTTAGAATCTATCACAGATGTTTTCATAGAATATCGAGGAATAAAATAAAAAGCATTTTTAGAATAATTGTATACATTGTAAAAATGTACACTTTCTTTTATATTTACATCATTTATGATAAGATCATTTTTTGAACACTTAATATTAAAATTTAAACAAATTTACATTCTAAACTGCACGCGATAACTTTATTTAAAGATTCGTGACTAACAAATTAAAAGGTTTAGATACTTTGAAGTGACCTAGAAACTAGGAAAGTATTTAAACTCACAACTTAGCAATATCAAATGACAAGGGTTGTATATAGAAGCTTTTAAAAAAACAGACCAGCATTATGCGCGCGGATCGCCGACGAGAGCGCAGCTTAAACTGAAATTATCTTAAAAATAAGATTTGTCTCGGTCTATAAAAAAAAAATAACTATTCAAATATTGTCAAATTCTTTATTTCTTATCTCTGAGTTATACATATATGCTGAGAACGATAACACTTATCATCATGCTAGTGGGATTTAATTTAAGTATTTGTTATGGCGACGAAGCGACCGACTACGAAGACGGCGAGCGCCAGCGTGAGTGTTAGCGCGTGAGCGAAAGGTAATACTGTAAGAATTATGAATAAAAATGCTGATTTTAGAGGAGTAACTTTCGTTTAATTTTAAATGGAACTTGAATGTCTAAACTCTACTTAGTGCTACGAGATTTGTTGGCAAAAATAATCACAATAATTATTCGCGCTTAGATAAAAGTTAATAATATAGCCAATTTATTTTGATTTGTGTGTTAATTAAGAAGAACAAAAATGATTTTTTGACACAAGTAAAGGAATGCTGTTAAAAAATTTAAATTATATTCAAGATATAAGCTTATCGAAGATTATAATTCTGATTTTGAAATTCACCTTCCTTCTGCATTTTTGGATTTTAATTTTTATCAAATTATCTTAGTTCCTTTTATTCGATATTTTCCAGTACTTTATTAGTTTTATTAAAAATTAACGGGAAAAAGTTCATTCGAATTCAAATTGTCTGCAAGTCTGTAATGTGTAAGAAGTAGCACAACCATTTTCGGTTTTTTTTTTTTTTGTCCGACTTGTGTTTCCATCATGTACCTTACTAAGCGTTTGGGTATGCTTAATGTACCAGCCTAGCATGCATATAGCAACGCCATTTTGTATGACTGTATTGTACTCAACTTGAAGACTGTAATGTGCCGTAATTTTTAATAAATTTCGCAAATTTGCAAATTTTACGAATGAATTTATTTTATGTTTTGTGATTTTTCAAAAACTTCTATTTGTGCGGTTTTTTTCTCAAGAATAACTCAAAAAAATTGGTATAAAATTTTTGTATTTAATTAATTTTAATATTTAAAAAAAAAAAAACAAGTAGAAAAAATATAAACGAACTGGAAATTTTGATTTGCAATATTATTGATATTATATAGAACCTCTTCCAAATCCCTGTAAAATTTATGAGAAACTCGAAAACCAAAAATCTCCTTCTCTGACAGGTACATAGGTGTTATTAATAAAGGTTTTTTGAAAAATATTTTTGTAAGAAATAATTTAAATTACTTACTAAATAGACAATAAAATTTTCATCCAATTCTAACTATTTTGTCAAAAAGTATTTTTCAAAAAAAAAAGTATTTACCGTCACCTGCTATAGAATCAAATTTATTTTATTTTCGCTTTTCTCATAAACAACATTTTTGGTTATTTTTTAAATATTTGTGATAAATTTCCTTTATTATCTAATATGGGATTTTAAAAATTAATTAAATTTTGTTAAAAAAAAAAACAACACTATTTGAGAAATATTTTGAAAATCAGAGGATACATTTTTTAACATTTTTACTTGTGCTCGTAGGTACTATGGAGAAATTTTTTTATTCGTGATAAAATTCGAAGTCCAGTTTTTGGTCAACCTTAAAATTCTATCTACAGCCCAAACGAGTGGTTGGATTTTCATGAAACGTGTGTTTCTCCATATATTTTTTTTAAACCAAAAATAGGGTAGGTAACATAATTGTTTGGGCCTTTTTGGAAAATCAGAATACTGTCGTAAGGGCACCGACGAAAAAATCAAAAAATGCAAATAGATATTGGCTCACTTTCAATGAAACAATAACTCCAAAATGTGATATTTAACGTTACCTAGCATAGAATTATTCTTCTGACATTCGATTTTCTAAAAAATGGTTCATAGAATTATAATCAAAATTCGAATAAAAAAGTATCTAAAATTTACAAAAAAAATTCAGTACTTAAATTAAAAAAAAAAAAAATTTGAGTTTAAAAAAATTAATTTTTTTAAATTAAATATTTCAAAAAGGCTCAATCCATATGTTCAAAATTTGGTACAAAATTGTTTTTTAATACATTTTTAATAATTTAATAAAAATTCATTTTATTTTCTATTATGTATTATATCTATTATTTTATTTTAATAACGGTGCTTCCATACAAATCTTAAAAATCAGTTTTCAAAAATTTCTTTAAATCGGGTCCGATAATTTTGATTAATTTTTTAAAGTATTGGTAATTCCCCAATAAAAAAAATTTGGTCGTGTTTAAAATAACGAATATCAAAAATATACCGTTTTCATTTTAAAAGGATTTAAACCACTTTACAAAATGTTTAAGCCCAGACGTCAGACGAGACTAAGAAAAGAAATTATCTTTTGTTTTTTACTAAAAATAACTTACCTTGGTAATCAAATTTTGAATACTCAATTTTTTTTAATAAAATATCTACTCATACGCCCTCTGATACTGATGTATTTTTTTTTTTTTCATTTAAATCTGATAATTTGAACTTATCAGGAACCATTCCATATAAAAGACCCAAAAGGGATTGTTTCATAGTATAAGAACAGCTTTGGTAAGTTAGCTGGTCTCTTCATTAGGCATTAGACATTTTCAATATTTTTTTTCTTACTTTAAGATTTTGAAAACTTACGAGTACTTTAGACACTATGAAATATGCCCACTAGACAATATTTTTTTTACAATAGTATATTTTTTATAATTTATCAACAATATAATTATTAACAATTTTAAGATTCAGCAACAAATCGACTTGATTTTGTAGTTGTATCCACATCTGATTTTTCTGACGTCGATGTATAAATATGTTTTAAATATAAATTAAAATAATCCGTATAATTCATTGGTGTTAAGATGCGATGTTTTCGAACTGGCAAACGAGGTGATAGCGACAACATACTAGCCCACTGTCCGTCACATAGATCGTCATAGCGCAAAAGGCCAACTTCATTTCCACCCAAATCACCAGGTCCACGACACATCGGTTGACCATCCCAAAGTTTTGGACCAGATTCCCGAATCCAACGGGCCAGATAAAGAGCCCGACAATCACAATGCCAAGGGTTCTTGTCCAATTTGACTGCAATTAAATTTTGAAGTCCATCGAAGGCTCCATGTGGTAAAAATTGTAATTTATTCGAATCGATTCGTCTGAAAATGTAAAGAAGTATTAAAGTTAGGTTTTTTTTTTGTTGTTATAGAAGTGGGACATACAATTTTTCTAATTTCAACAAAGGATGGAAAACATTTGGTTTAAAACTTTTCAAAACATTGTTGTTGAGCATAAGATTAATCAGATTTGTGAGACCCTCGAAGTTCCCCTCATCAAGTGTGGTGAGATTGTTGGAAAACAGTGTGAGACGTGTGAGGGATACTGTGTGTAGAAATAAGCCATCGGGAATATTGGAAATTGAATTTTGTCCCAAAAATAATTCTCGTAAGTTGACAAGCTCGGTAAATGCTCTGGAATCAATCTGTTTTAGGATAAATAAAAAAGAATAAATAAAAAGACTATAGCAAGTTTAAAAAACTTTCTTGGAAAAATGTTGTGAATAACGATTTAAAATAAAACGCACGAATGGATCGCACGAACTAGCCCTTGAAACACTTCAGAATAACCAAAAAAATATACAAAAAACAGATTTTGATAAACGAGACAAACGAAAAAGCATAAAAAAAAAATTTATTTGAACTCAAAACTGAAGATGCTCTGATGTACCGAAAAATGTATCAAAAATCCTTACATCAATTTTTTTTCAAAAATATATTTTTATATTGTGTATAACATTTTTTAAGAAAAATTTATAACAAAATTGGTACCTATACAAGTTTTTAGTATTTCATAACAAAAAAAGTTGAATTCAAAAATTGAAAAAAAAAACTCACTACTAACATTTTTAAGCTTCAATATTTCTGAGAACAAACAAATGATCTTTTTGATAACATATTTTTAAAAAAATGTGTTTTTCATAAAATATCTAAAATATGTTTTTAGAAATTTTTGTTATCTAAATGTTCATTATGTAGGATCCGTTTTAAATAAGCCTACTGATAGATCTGAAATGTCAGAAGACCAATAGACAATACGGCCTACAAAAATATACAAATAAAATATATAAAAGGTCTTGCATGTGCCAACTTAAATCCAAACTTACATCACTTATTCGATTCATTGTCAGGTCCAAAGTAATCAACTCGGGTAAATATTCAAATGTCATTCTTGAAATAGAAGTCAAACGATTGCTGTGAAGTATTAAAGTTTTCAAGCTTTTGACACCATTGAAAAAATCATCAGATATATTGGCTGAAAAAATAAAATAAAATTGAAGCTCAACTTCAATGCCGACGATGTCTTACAAATCATATTCCAAGATAAATCCAATATCGTTAATTTCTCCAGATGCTTTAAGCTGCCAGATTTTAAAATTTCAATTTCATTTTTCGACATATCCAATTCTTCCAAAACAAGTTGATCTCTCAGCAATTCGGGAGGGAATTTTTTAATTCGATTGTCTGATAAATTAATAACTGTCAGTCGTTGCATATGATTTAGAAAATCTTCTGGAATTTCAGCAAGAACATTTTTACTGATATCCAGAAGTTTTAAATTTCGAAGTTTCCATAATGTTCTATGGTCTAGTTCTTCTAGTTGATTGCTTTGAATTCGTCTGAAAAAAAAACAACAAAGTTCATTGCAAAAAAACAACGAAAAGGATGAAATTCACTTACAATTGAATCAAACTATCCAAATCTCGAAATAAATCGTGAGGTATGAAATCCAAGAAATTACTTGAAAGATCTAATTCTTCCAATAAAGTTAATCCTCTAAATGTATCTTTGTGAAGTGTTGAAAGTGAATTTCTTGACAAATCTCTAAAAAATGGTTTCAAAAAAATTTATTTAAAACGTGTTTTAGAAATTTGTAATAGAAGAGAACATTAGATTCGACTAGACTTACATAAAAACCATATTCATTGGTATAATCTGTGTTGCTGGCACTGATATTAAATTCGTATTCCAACAAGTGAAACTTTTCGTATCAGGATTACAACGACATATCCCAGATGTACAATGATTCCACTCGGTTTGACTGCCCGGAGTCAGTCTCCATACTGGCTGTTCAACCGATCTCAATCGACTTTCAATCTGACGAATTTTTTTATGCAAATCATTTTCCAAATTAAAAACTCCCATATCCGGAGTGTTTTGATCCTTCTTCGGTGTTGGGTCTTTTCCAAATTTACTCTCTTTGGTAAAAACAAATAACTGAGCTATAATTTTCAGAGCTTCACATGCTGTTATCGAACAATTTGTTGGTCCGGCAAATATTGCTGGTAAGAAATTACGCTTCCAGAATATGTCAAATTGATCAGATAGGCCAAGGGGCAATAACGTGATAATCAAAAACACTATTAAACACGAAAAATTCATACTGAAATTATAACTGCTCTATTTGATGGATTGTTTGAAACTAAACAACAATATATTATGCATTTATAAATTTGAATGCGCGCCACTCAAATAAATCTTGTAATGAAAAATTTAAGAAGGTAGTAGGCATAGTCGTAGTAATTTAATCTTAAGTGATGAATCATTAGATTGTTTTGAAAATGTTTATGAAAAAAAAACTTACTTTTCAAATGTATGTTAAGTGCATCAGTACACTCTTAGAAAAAAAACATTTAAAACAGAACACATCATTTTAAAAATAAATCCAAAATTGAAGAAAATGCTGAAGTCAGAATGACACTTTTCCAAAATAGAGATTTAAAAAAACTGGTAAAACTGGATGATTATCACCGTTTCTTAATATTATGTGAAAACATAAAAAAAAAATAAAACAATTATTTCAATATTTATTTTTTTTTTTTAATAATTAGCGCGCACTCAAGGGGATTGTTATGAACCCTTTATATGTCAAAGACACAGTGCGAGCTTCAGGTAAGAAGGAGAGGATTTAAAAGGAGCTGTCGGTGCACAATGAGAGGGAAAGACAGAGCGTGGAAGGGCATTCCACATTCGCGTAGTACGGCTAAAAAACGAATCCCTGTACTTAACAGTACGACCGAAATTGGGTTAAGGAGTAAACTGATGAGCATTCCTGGAGGCGCGAGTATTACGGTTGAATCGTTTAAGGGGAGGAATGCAACTGGCTATTTCACTAGAGCACTTACCGTAAAAGTAACGATAAAAGAGTGAGAGACAGGAAACGTTACGTCGGTGTTCGAGTGACGTAAAAGTATCGATGATGTTCCTGTCTCCAATCATTCTGAAGGCTCGTCTCTGTATACTGTCCAAGAGACTTAAGTAAGTTGCTGGAGCACCAGCCCAGAAATGGGAGTTATACTCGAGTTTTGGACGTACACAACTTTTATAGATAATAGCCAGATCAGAAGGGGAAAAGAATTTCTTGCATCTCCAAAGGAAACCTAAACATCTTGCGGCATTTTTGGCAACGTTAAGTATGTGATCATTCCACAAAAGATGGTTTGTGATACACATACCTAAAATCGCAAGCTGATTAGTTTCTTCGATGCAAGTGTCACTCATTGATAATGGCAGGGGGGGAACGTCTCGCTTTATTCATATTGAAAAGTGTTCCACATTTGCATTTTTTGGTAAAGAAGAGAATGAGTAAAATATTATTTTCCTTCTTAAACCACATAACCACTGGTCTAACTGTAAAAATAAAAATTCGTATATTCCTCAAAGTATGCAATGTTCACAAGTTGTTTCCAACTCTGTGAACAATAACACATATTTATAAAGACATTATTAAACATTTCTAGCTCAGCTGGTTCAAATATAAACGAAAAAGTGTTTATATCTGATTTTAGGACAAGTCTACATTTTTAAGTTTATCGTTGGTTAAATTCGAAAGCAGCTTTATATTTATAACAATATGTCAAATATGTTTGGCCAAATATTGGAAATATTCAAAACACACTTTTTTTTTTATAGAAAAGGAGGTAAAGTTAAAAATTTGTGGAAAAAATTAACACTTTTGAAAATTTACATACTCGCAGACTAATTTCTTAATAGTTTTTTAAAATCTTATAACAAAATATTGACTTTATGGGCTTCTAATAATTTTAAAAAATCTGGTTAGAACCAGAAAAAATCGCTCAATTTCATTTCGATTAGCTTGGTGAATTCGAGTTATATGACGACCTTTCAATATCCAATACCTAATGATTTCATTTCAAAACAAAGAGAACAAAATATTATCTCTGTGGATCTAACTAAAACCGTCCTAAAAATTTTATATTTACGCCCTAAGAAAAAAAAATGAGTAGATTTTGAGAAAAAAGTTTATATGCGTAGGTAATATGATGAAATACGTGTAGCTACAAAATCTATCGACTTTACCTTAGTTCAGAGAATAACCGGACCATATTTTACGATATTTTTTCATATTTTTTTTTAAACTTTAACAAACATTCTTCAATTTTTTTTTTCAAAATGAGCCTAAAATTGAAAATTTCGAAAGATTTTTTTTTACAAAATTTTTGTTTCAAATTCTACTGTTTTTCAATACATTAAATTTAGTTTGAAAATAACCACCATTTAACTTAAATCGGAAAACATAGCCCAAAATCCAGGAAACAACGCCTAAATTAAATTTAAAAAATTATTATACATATTTGGGCGTCTAAACTGAATATGGTCAGGTCGTGATCTCTGAGAATATAATACAAATCTCAAATATAGACAAATCCCCACTTTGAAAGAGTTTTTTGCTCATGATTGGCTTTTGTTTTTGATTTTTTTTTGCATTTAAACATTGGCTAATAGTTATATGAACTTTGTATATCAAAAAGTTTTTTTAATTGTTTTCAACATTTTACTAAAAATTAACAGATAATCTTGAAGCTTGACCAGGACACATTTTTTAATGAAATTTTAAACTGACGAAAAAATTCCACAACTCAATACTGGTATTCTCTTTTTAAAACTAAATATGTTTTGGCAGTTTCCAAAAAGTTAGAAATCTCACCAAATTTAGAACACAATCGAACATGGTTTTAAATCAAATAAAACTAAATTCCAAATAGTATTGTAAAATAACAATTTCAATTTAAAAAAAAAAAAAATGTGAATTTTGGTGAGAAGTTTTTTTTATGTCTCAACTTAATTTTCAGCAAAAGTTCGGATCGTTCTCTTGATTTTGAGGAGTAAAATTAAAACATATTCCAGTATTTTTTTTTAAATTTTCGCAATTAAAGCAATTTGAATATTGTAGCTAATAAATTTTTACACAAAAAATATTGAAACACTATTTTTCGTTATTTTTAGGTAAAATTTTCCACATTTTGCGCTTGCGTACCTACATTTTTACTAAATCTATAGCTTGAACAAAAAAGAGGGTTGCCCTTTTTACTCCTAAAAAATCTTTAAGTTAGAATGCATGTACATATATCTAAATCCAAACTTACGGTTTACATACCATAAACTAAGACAAAATAAAATTAACTAAAAAAACAGAGATATTTTTATTTTTTCAAGTGTATGATGAGAAATTCATGAAAAATAATAATTGAACAAGGTACTTGAACCTGGACAATTTAAATTAATTTATATGCATAATGCTCATTTCAGTAAGAGGTGACTTGTAATGATGACCGAGGCAGCCAAGCGTGCAAGCAGTTGTTTTATAAAATTATATTAAAGAAATATTATCAAAGAATTGTCAGAATAAATTTCATAACAATTTGTATCATTATTTAGGGAGAAGTTTAAAATTTGTTACTGTTTTTAGTTCGTCACCTGGTATTTAATATTTATTAGTTTTCTTGGGACATGCTTCAAAAAAAACTTCGAAAAAATAGAATTATAACTACTTTCCTGAATGTTTTTCACTGAATTACAACAAATTTTGACATGAGTCTCCATATCCAATTTCAAAAAACCTCTAAAAATATCAATATCCTAATATCAAATGAAAACAACAAAAAAATTAAAATAATGTTAACACAAAAGCAGATATTATATTTAATTAATTACCATATAAACTTAATAATAAAAATACAATTTAATACATAACAAAAACTAAAACTCATTTTTTTTTCAATTAATTATAAAATTCATAAAATAAGTTGATAAATTTAATCAACTTCTAACTTTCTAAAACTCCCAACAATTCCAGAATCAATGTCACCAATATCATTGCCAGCAAAATTAACGGCATCTTTTGTTACTTTGATATACATATCGTCCAATGCCAAAATGGCTGCTCTTTTTTGCACCAATTTTTCTTTGAATTGTTTAATCATTTCAGCTAGAGGTACAGTGCCTCCATATTCTTTGGGTAATATTGCTGGATTGATTTTTGTTTTAAGTGCATCAACTGATTTGTGGACCTGAAATAAATAAGAAAATTAATTTTAGATAAATATTTACTTATAATTTAAATATAATTTAATGTGGGTAAATTGTATCAATTTTGAAAAAAAAATTATTTATACTAAAATTACTATACCACTTTGGAATTGGTCGTTAAAAATAAGTTTGAAATTAAAGACTAAAGTAGTGCCGTGCCTGGGCCCTGCCGCCTAAAAGTCAAAGTAGACGGAATTTAAGCCGGAAAGCAAAAGAAAAAATGCTATGTAATTTTTGTTAATTGAATAAAAGTTGTACAAGTTGTAAGACTTAAAAACTTATTCAAAGTTATTACAGAATTTAATGTGGAAGCAGAATTATAAATTCACAGAATTTTAGAATACAGAACTTTGGGTGAACAGCATTTAGAAATATACAGTTTTGGATTTAACGAATCTCAAAACACAGAATTCATTTAATCTATATAATTTTCTTTTATAATGCAATTAGTTTTGAATTCCAAGTGGTACAGATCCTACAGAACTTAGGCTTGATTACACCGATGCGAAACATACAATGATTACCAACAACACTTTGTTATTGTTTTTTCGTTGCCACGGCAATTTCGCGCCGGTATCGTATCGGTTCTATGTCTATTCTATAACACATGTGCTTACAGTAAAGACACTCAAGATGCCCTAGACGCTGAAGACGCTGAAGACGTCAAAGACGCTCAAGATGCTAAGGCCGCCATAGTCTGTTAAGATTGGTTGAGTTCAGTCGACGAAGGGACTGCAAGGCAAAGGCAATTTTCTTGTCTCTGATTGGCCAGCTGTCAAAAAGTTTCCTGCAAATGCAGGTGACTTTTGACTGGATAGTAAGGGAAGAAAAATCTCCCTTCATTTCAATTGCAGTCCCTTAATTCTCCTGAACGTACCCATTCTTAAGATGCCCAAGTCACCCAACACGATTAAGCAGTTCAAAACTGTTACCGTATAGGACACCGAAAAATTAAAATTCTAGAACTTAACCGTTAGACTCAGAACAAGAAATTGAGTGCTGAAGTCTCCCAATATGCACAAGCTGCCTTGGACGTCCATCCGATGCCCAAAACGTTCAAGACGGTTACCTTAAGACACTTTAGCTGTGAACCTAAATTTTTCCCATAGCACATAGTAAGGAATTTTTTTTCCTAATTTATTTCAATCAATAATAATAAAGTTGAAGTACATTTTTCAGTTTTTAACCTTCAATTTGACCTGTCAAATTATACATTTAAACTTTTTTTCTCTTTGTTAATATACATATATTTTCGTTGTTTGTAAATTCATCTGGAGGAAAAGGAAATTTTAGTGGATTTTGGTCAGTTTCACCAAAACCCACTGAAAACAGTTTTTTAATGCAACCGTTGAATGTTATTTTCAAAATTTAACGAAACAATGAATATTTGAAAGCGTTTTATGTAACCGGCCATTAATCAATTTACGAAACATTTATTAGTTCTAAACTTCTCCACTTGACTGCTCGGAAAGCTTCTTTTCGCTATTGAGTGTTGGTTGGTAGGTGAAATTTCTTACAAATTATTATAAATTTCCACAATTTTTTGTGGAAATTTTTTTGTAAAAAACAAACAAGTTTGGGAAACTTGGTGCGACTTTTAAGATTCCAAACAGCCATATTATAAGGTCTATTTTTAAATATCTTATCTTAAGCTTACCATTATTCTCTTCTTCAATTTATCACTGAGCATTGAAACAGCCAATTCAATAATACGGTTAGCATAATGTGGAATGTTGATGAAATGTGTTTCCTTATGTCTCATTGGTGTTGAATTCTAAAAAAAAAAAACCGATAAATTATTTTTCAATCAAACAAAAAAAAACCTTTAAGCTTTACCTGTATGCACTTCAATATACTCCTCAAATCCGTCAACGACCATAAACTTACAAATCCCATATTCATGCCAGATTCATCATTCACATAAACATACCCAGCCACTTGAGATTCATCATCATCCAGCAATGCCTCACAAATCAACGAATGTATACGAGCCATTTGAACCGATGTAAATTTGTAAGGATCAAATTTGCCACCAACCGAAAAAATCACCTGCCTACCAAATTCATCACGTTCCGGAAGTGGCACTAGGTAACCGTTTTCAAAAATTTCATTTAATGCCGGATCTTCGATGTCCAATTTTGTAAACCATTGTGGGAATAATTGACGAATGGTTAGATAACGTTCCAACATTTCACAAGCAGCGGGTACAGAGAATTTTTTGGTTCGCAAGAAGCGCAGCAGGAATATCGAATCGGTGCGGCATTTTTTGATGTTGGGATGTTTGGCAATCCATTCGCGGAATTGGGCCAAAGCTTGTTTGCGAATGTTATCGTCTTCGTGGAGTTCTTCTTTAGCAAGTGCTCGAAGTTCGGGATTAAGCTTACAAATGTAGGGATCATAATCATCAGGTGTGTTGGATAAGTTTGTTGTGTGGATAACTTCAGTTTCAAGCACTAGAACGAAAAAAATTTATAGAAATTATAGAAAAATTAAAATTTTTTGTAAGAATCAGGATGCCTGCAGTAAAAGTATTAAGAATTATTTTTGTGAATTTTTTGGCTCAATATTTTGCTAAACGTCATAACGATTTAAAGCAGTTTGTCATCTCATAAAATTTGTAATATAATTTGTATTTATTAACATAATTATTTTTAACAAAAAACTGTATAAAATGTATTCCACACAAAAATGACTAACAAAATTAGCTACATATTTACATAACATAAACAAATTCGACCTTCAAAACAAAATTTTCGGTTAAACCAAAAACCACGTTTTCAAAAAAAAATTATTACACAACTAATTTGAATGTGAGTTTTGTACAAAATCGAAATACATATTGCTTAAGGCCGAAGACCTTATAGCTGCTCTCTAGGTGAAATTAACAATTCCCAAAGCCAAACGAAGCAATAACCATCATCATTACTATACCTCCTATACCTAACAATATTGTTTACCAATATCCAAGCCAAAAAAAAAACACAAACGTGATTCCTAATAAGCTCATCAAAAAATGTAACTTGGCTTTAATAGGGTGGTATTAATTAAAACAACAAAAATTTAAATTTTTATATTTTATCAGAGCTGATGCATAAAATTATGAAGAAACTGAAAGTTTACAAAAAAAAAAAAATTACTGGACTATGATAATTTCTAAAGACGTATTTTGTAATAGTTGAAAGATACCCAAAAAAAAAAACAGTCACTGGGACTGTTTGGCATTCATCAAATCAGTTCAAGGTCGAATTAAAATGCAAACAAAATTTCAGTAAAATGTTTATGCATATTATTATATTAATGGTTTGCGGCGTCTTCACGTTTATTAACTTAACTCTGGCAAACATTTTTATTTATTTTCCAATTGGGAATATGGCTTATAGTGTAAGTGTGGTTCCTAAAAAAAAATCTAACCAAACTTGTCTTTTTTTTTATTAAACAAATATTATCTACCTTAAGCAAACAGTTATAAATTAAACATCAAATCAACTTTGGGTTTTATAAATAAGAAAGAAAAAAAATTGGTTGTGTACATGTGGGTACGATTTATTCCTCTGGTTGATTATTTATGGATATTTGAATACATAACTAAGGTAAAGTACTTTTGATGGTGGTAAATTAAATAAAAGAAATTAATTCAAAGTCAATAAGCAAATTGTGTTTTTAATTTTATATCGCTTCTTTTCCATGCATCACTTAGAAAGCTTATTTTTGTTTTTCTTATAGAAAGCTTATAGAGTCAGTTTTACATTTAAAAGTTAAGCAAGAAGCACTTTTCACGTTAAAAATAAATGATTTTCCATCATTTGGGGTCTGTCGACATCTTATAATTAAGCCAATGATGAAAGAATAATGCAAGCAAATGGCTTAGCTTGCATTGACCCAAATTATTTTAATTTTTGAATATAATGGAAAGTTTTACTTTTTTCCTAAACTTCAAGGCTTCATTAATTTATAGGTACTATCTTCGCCTGTCCATTTTGTGATAGACTTATAAATGGAGCATGAACTTATGAATAACGGATATTTTGCCTACAATGCTTTTGAATTTCAACAAAATAAATGTTTAATTCAAATTGCAGCAGTGTTAAACAATTTACGGGAAAAATCATAAATCAACACATGATCGTTTGCAATTCTTAAGTTATTAAGAAAAAATTAAACATGCATCAAGTTTGATTAAAAAGCGCTAATTGGATCGGATTGGATTGGAATTTTTTTTTCTCAATGAAATTCTTGACCAATTTTTTTCCACTTGGTAGTTTACTTACAAAATTTTTTGACAGAACTTTTTTTTTGAATAATTTTTTTTTTAACAATTTTTTTTACCTTTTTTTTTTTTGATAAATTATTTTTGGCATTTTTTTCAAATATCTAGCACCCTGGGTTTTTATAAGTATCTAAATATAATACGTAGTGTAAGTGTAAGTGTAGAAACGGTGTTGAGTGGCCCCAAAAAGTGAGTTAACGGTAAAAAAAAAAAAGACACGAGCGCGTCGGGGGCCCTGCAACCACCTAGTTTTATAATAATAATGTCAAGAGTTAAGAATAAACTTATTTATATGGAAAACAGCTTAAATGATTTTGATAAAATTTTTTCTATTGGTCAAAAATAAAACCATTACTAACGGTACCTATCATAATTAAAATAATATTACACATCAAAATTTTCGATTTTGGGATTTGTTTTTTAACTCAACACGTGGCAGGAGGATCATTTTTGAATACCAATTTTTTTTCTAGAAGTATATAAGAAATTTTATTTTTAAAAATTTATTTTTCGAAAAACGATTGACAAGTGGAAAATTTGTTAATTTTTCTCGGAAAAGGTAGTTGGGTGAGGCTGGGAATCGAACCCAGAACTTCTGCTCAACAATGATATTCCTCAGAACTAACTCTTCGTTTTTTAGTAAAATTTATTACATCTTCACACAAAATTAATTCCATTATTCTTTAAAATCGGTTCTTCGACCCATACTCATTTATTTTCTTTCAAAACCAAATATTGAAAAAAAAACCTATACTGGGGCTTTGTTTATACAAATATTGTATAGGTTCTATATCTATATACAATGAAAGGTCAATGGCTGAACAAATTTTGTGAAACCTTACTGTTTTTTTTTTTTTTTTTTTCAAAAAGCTAGTATAAGTCGGAACATGTCGATTGTAGATATACCATTATCCCAGTTGGAATATGTTTTGTGTATTAAAAAAAGGGTAGGTACAACAAAATACAAAATATTAATATTCAAGGAACGTAAGCCGCCTTGAAGAATTTCCGCAAATACTGTAATTTAAAACTGACAAGATAAAAATCTTTTCATAAAAATAATACCCCACGGTGGCAAATAAAAATGTTAATATTTAATTTCATTCAAAATATTTTTTGTATTGTTTTTGTTTTTTTGTATTTAATTTAACAACTCCGGAAAACAATATTACTTACTTACGTGAGGTGGCGCTACAGTCCGAGGTTGAATAGTGTCTCAACCAAAAAACGCTTCTCCAAATGCCTATCTAAAGATTCTACTTTAGTAGAAAATCTGAAGTTACAATCTGTTTAGTGTCAATGTTTATCTTAAGCACGTTTTTATCATTCCGGGATGGAAATTTCTTTGATTTAAATTTAGTATGTATTCGATAAGCTGAATATCAGAACTGGGTAACAACATCACGTTCATCTCAAACAATAGGATCCAGTAAGTTATCTCTGAGTTAGATAATCCGGCAAATAATTTAAACCAGAGCTAACTTAGAAATTGTCTTTTAGTGAAGGATTAACTTTAAACTTTACTTTATGGAAAACAAACATTCGCTATCATAATTTAGATGGAGACACTATCGAAATCATCGATTTGTACACCAATTTTTTGCAAGAATCTCTCAGAAATATCAAATATCTATTCAGTTAAACCAGAGTTAACTCACTAAATTTTGGAGGGCTTAACTGGATCTATATTGACCTAAAAATTTGTTTTATGCGTTAAATCGGTTTAAGCCCCAAGACAAGGTAAGGTTGGTGCCCTTAAGAAATGGGACTTGAGAAGGATCCATGATAATCAAATTGCAGAAGTCGACATATTGCCGAATCTATGGTTAATAACCTAAACAGTGCACATTTGAGAAAATAGAACTTGTAATTATAATTGATTAAAGTAAAGATGGCCGACAATTGTGATGGTGAAGTGGTAGGGGCATTCCCCTAACATACTTTAAATTTTTAAAAAATACATATAACAAACCGCTTGCATTTGTTTAAACATTAATTCTGAATAATTCAATGAGTCATTATTAATAAATGTTTGTCTACCTTTCTTCAATGTCAACCAATAATGCGCCTTACAACATACATAATTAATTAAATTTGTTTTAATCAATATACCCTTTATTTAAACCCATAAACGAATAAATTCAACTTGAATTAAAGCCAATTTTTATTTAAACAAAAGACATTATTGACCTTATTTTTTTGTAAAAATACCTATATACTACGAATGTACCTTATCGCCCGGAAGTGCGTGTAAATTTAGTATTCAAGTCATGATGTTTTTGTTATGAACTTGATTGTTGTGCATTTAAGACATTACAAGCATCATAAATAGAAAATGCAAATGAATTAAGTACAACTGGTAAAAGTATGTCTCTTTAAACAAAACGAAAAAAAAACACAACAAAGCTACAAACAATAAATCAATCATCACAAAAGCTTTTCGCGGAATGTTAGCCATTTTAGGTAAAACACTACTTATTATAATAACTTTTATTTTCTTTTGGAAAATATTTGTAGATTCATACTTAAATAACAAAATTAAATTAACATTATATCTTTTTTTATAAAGACACAGACATAATAAGTATTGTTACTTTATTTACATATGTTTGGAAAATAACAAAAACAAAACTGATTAGAAGAAAGAATTGATTAAATATTTTTAGTACTTGAATATAAGCTTGGTGCAATTATTACTTTGTACTTAAAAGTAGGTTGGAATCTACTTGTACTTATAATTCTTCTATAGATTTAAAAACAATTTTATAAATTTTACTTAAGATCTCGTGGGTTTTACTAAAATAAGTTTTTTATTTAGTTAAGTACAATTATTTGTTTAACTCCTTCAGAACTACTTCAAGAAAGAACCTACTCAAGCAAATTTAAAAAAATATAAGTACTTAAGGAATGAAGTATAGAAATCAAAAGTACAAAATTATTATTTAAGTATAATCCAAATTAATGTACTTAAGCGCATATTAAAATTTTTGTCTACTCCATCGGCTCCTTATAATTACATGACAAATAAATACGAGTACTGGTTCTTGAACTTAGGACTTAAAAACAAAATGGCGCGTCCGTTTAAGTATTGTGCGTTGGTTGCCATTTATTACCTCGAGAACTGCTCTTCGTATAAGAATTGTGTAAACAGTCTTTTGTTCTAGATTTTTTCATAGGACTTATACTTAATGTTAAAACACCTAAAATTAAACTTTTTCTGATATATTTTTCAACAATATTTACCGTTAGGTAGATACAAAAAAAAAACAGATTAAAAAAAACTAAAATAAAAACGCAGTTAAATCGTCAACACTCAAAGTATAAAACCTATGAAATAATATTGTATGCAAAAAAGAAAGATGATTAAATTTTCAATCGAAATAGTGATAATTTTTTTTTAAGTAAGCCGTTCTCGAGATGTAGATTAAAATGCTTTTTTTTCAAAATGGCGGCTAACGCACAAAACTCACAGCCGCACCATTTTTTATTTTTAACTGAGAACTAACCCATCTATCAATTCCAATCAAAAAAATTGAGATGAGTGATTTTTTCGTCTTAACCCTGCGATTGTCTTCTAATTTACTATCTGCCTTATATTCACATGGAGATATATGAAGGTCAACTTTTAGATGGATCTAAAATGCACCTTTTTAAACTCCCCTATAGTAGAAATGTTTGCAGATTTTATAAAAAGTTTTAACCAATATGGTTGTCGATTTTTCTTTTTTTTTTTGCAAAATGATATTCATTAATTTTATTTCATTTATCATAAGATTCAGAAATATGTTAATTCACTTAACAATAGATTAAATTTCTCAATAGCAAATAAAAAAGCAATATAATAAATAATAAAATATTAAAGAGAAACAAAAACATAGATAGTAAAGAATTTTGTTTGATTTGAATTGCTAATTATAAATATGTTATATATATGATGCATATGTATCTAGTTATTAATTCTTTTGTTTACGGAAAATATATATGTAATTGACAGGGCCGTCTTAGCTTTGCCAAATCAAAATGAGGTGTACATACACTTATATCATATGACAAATATAAAATCTAAATATTGGTATTAATTAACACATATTCTTAATTAATTGGCGGAAATATAAAAAGATATAAATATACATATTATAGAATTGTTTAAACGATTATGATGTAGATATGCATGTATTTTTAATATATAAGAGGTGTGAGATTATAGATTATATACATATGTTTTTCTATTCACTCTAATATTCAAAGTAAATAAAGATGCTGTAGTAGATGCCAATGCCAACAATTTTTTGTTTATTTATATCCATTTGAGAAAAATAGTCATTGAATTTTAATTATGTTAGTAGTTTTTGTAGAAGTAGAAGGTTTTTTGTTGTTTTGTGGTTAAATACTATTTAATAAAGTCAAAAAGAAATCTTCCATCAAGGAATATTTTAATATGCCATGAATATTTAAAAAAAAAATATTTGAAAAAATATTTTGTATTTAATGAAAAAAAAATACACTCAATCAAAAATAAAAAAGACGTCAGATTTGTTTTTTTTAAGCTTTTCTTCAAAGCTATAATGCAACCGTTTTAATCTCAAAAAAGGCCCTGACGATTTTAATAAAATTTCGTCTGAGATTTTTTATTAGTAAAAGCAACCATTACAGAACCTTATAGGATGCTTAAATCCAGCAGTCTTTGACAGAGTTGCCACCTGAATGATTTAAGGATTGGGTTCGGATTTCACTATTTCTTAAAGGCGATTAGTTAGATACAACATTCGTTTTTTAATCGATAGTTTGTTTTTAATGACCAAAAAAAAAATTCGACAAAAATCAAAATTTTACACAAGGCTTATTGTAAAAATGGTTCAATTTACGAAAACAAAATTTTTGTAGAGCTTTTCATTTTTTTTTAAATTAGTTACTTTAAAAATTCAATTTTATAAAAAGACAAAATTTTTGGTGAGTATATTTTTTTTGGGTAATTAAGTAATTAAAATATTTTGGCAGCAATATATTTTTCAAAAAACCGCTATCAACGATTCCTATCATTGGTTCCTGTTTTGGTTTTCAATTCGACGGATAGTGATAAAAAAATTCTTACTACACGAAAGAGGTCTTATACAATCCTATAATCTAAAAAATAATTCATACCAAAATTTTCAAAAAAAAAATTATTTGGATCTTTGAATAAATAATTTTTTTTTGAAAAATCAATATTTTGACATACATATCCATTCTTTTTTTTTGAAAAAAAAAACTGCTCTGGTTATTTTTGAAACTTTTGTTAAAAAATTAAATTTTTTCTTTACATCAGATGGCATTATCATTTTTCAGCTCTAAAACTAATTTCGTGGTTCAAGTTAGCAATTTAAATAATGAATTTTATGCTTTTCATGTTTTTTTTTATATTTTTCGTTCATTTAATTTCTTTTAATATATTCCCAAAAGTCTCCTTATCTGCCTCCATAGTCGGGTAGTTTTGATTTCTTCAGATCATATGTCAGTGCCAGAGATTTAAATCTCCTTCAAACTAAAAACTATATGAGACAGCTTAACAAAAAATATAGACAAACAATTGTAAAAATGCTGCGAATTTTTTATTCAAAGCATGACTAGCATGCCATTATTTGTCCGATTTTATTTAAAAAAAAAGGTTTGTCTTAAAAATTGACTCACATCCATTGTATGGCCTTGTATTCATGATGACACTTTATGTAAAAGAATGTCTGCAGCAAATAAATATGGCCTTGCAAATGTTGTGCTAGCCACATAACATATATAGAACTAGTTAGCATCCGAAATTTCCGGAAAATCGTTATTTTTGAATAAATTTATTTCCAATCTGAATAATAAGAGCTCAAATTTAACTAAATTTATTTCTTCAATAAATTTTATAAAATTTTGTAATTGTGTAATTGGGTAACATAAAAATTTTGTTGTTATTTGCTTTACATATTTGAAGAAAAAACTTAGCCATGAATAACTAGCCTAAGGCTTTTATTTCATATTCAGCCAAAGGGTGTATACTAAGATGATTGACTTCATCTCATTTACATAATTAATCGGGAATTTTTGTTTACAAAAAGTTAGCAATACTCGTAATAAGAAGATATGATTCAGAAGATTAATCCAGTATACACGGGTTTATTCTTAAATTTTTGTTTACAACTTATTCGTGGCTTTTTCTGATTTACCCAAAAATAATAAAATAATTAAAATATGTCAAATTATACAATAAACATACATATAGATATGTTCGTAATAAATTTTTAGTAAACTTATTTTTAACAGCAAATTAAAATCGATTTTCTAATTCGTTCAAGATTTGGGAATTACCTCTTGTTAAATAAACAATATTCTTTTTTTTTTTGTTTTGTAGCAAAACCAGTTGTTTTGTGTTTTTTTTTTGTAACAACAAAAAACCAGATTTAATTTTATTTTGGTAATTTGCAAGAAATGGGTTTTATTTGAAAAGGTTAATAATTTAATAAATATCGATCAGTTTTTTTTTATTTATAGATAAATTGAATACTCGTGTAAAGATTTTGGGTTGTTTTATGAGAAGTTATAAACTCGTAAACAAAATTAACCTTAAGATTTTGATGAAACTTGGAATTGTATTGGGGTTGAGACAAAAAAAGTGTGTCACAGCTGTTTGGAAATATGATTTTTTTTTTATTTGAAATTTAAGGTAAACAGAAGGAAAGGTCCAATATTTTTTTTATAAGTGATCAAATTAACCAGGACCAAATTAAGAACAAATTAAGAACTCTTAATTTGTACTTTTTGAGAAATTGAATAACCTTGAATATACCATGTTCAAGAAAAAATAAAATCAAGGGGTAGTCGTTTTTAAAAGATACATTTTTTTATAAAAAAAAAAACTTTTTTTTGTGCGAATGAGTTCTGAAAAATTTCCAAAACTTTTTAAAATTGAAATTGAGTGAAAAACTAAAGATCAAAAGATCGAACCGTTTTTTTAGAAAAAATTTTCAGAAATCTGGGTTTAATGCGTCATAAGAAATTCATAAAATAAAAATCAATTTGATATGACGCATTGATTGAATTTCTTCTTTTTTTTAATTTTCCTGAAAAAGTTTTAAAAGATTTTTATTTAAACAAACGTAGAATTTGAGAAAGCACAAAGAAAAAAAAACACATATTGATCTACTTTACTATGAAATCTTTTAAGAAGTAACTGCACAAATATTTGAAGAAAAAATTATTGAAATTTAATAAAATTTTCGAATTATTTTAAGAAGAATACCACTTAAAATTTACACCATTAATGTAGAAAATTATTGTTTTAAAAAGTATACTTATAACAATTCTATCCTTACAAATGCCAAGTTCAGGCACGTACGGAGATATAATTATTTTTTGTAAAAAAAAAAACATTTTTTCCAATAAAAAAAAAACAATAGAAAACCCTATCCAAGTACGTACATACTTACTTTTTTGATTAGGATTTCCATACAAAAAAATAACAATAATTATAAAATGAAAAATCCATTATTAACTTCAAATTTAGCTTAAATTATTTAAAAACTCAAACAACAACAAAAAAATCATACACACAATGGTTTGTATTAATTTATTACATCACCGAACATAAAGACAGTGAACTTCTTTCATTCAAACTCTGATTTTTTTTTTCGATCCAAGATAAACTCTGTGAAAAGTCGTTCGGTTTTAGTTAAACCGAGTTCAAAGAGAAAGCGAAAGTTGTCTTGACCGACGACGAAGACGACGTAACAGAATAAGAGTACCTAGTACGCTTTTCGATTAAAGTACATATCTGTATCTTTTTTTTTTCAATAAAACAAAAAAAAAAAAAAAACATAACATAATCCTCACTTCTTTTAGTGCTACTCATATAAGATTTAACCATCATTGTGTATTCGAAATCGAATAATACATAATTTGCAACTGATTTCCTGTTGCAACCATTCACTAAATTGCAAAAAAAAATACATACATATATATTTTATTTATGTAATTTAGATACTGCCACAAAATTGAGGAGCCTTAATAGCTTATTATTTTAATTCAACACTATACTCGTAATAGATAAAGCCAAAAGGACATTCGTTGACCAAAATTACTAAAAATCTTTAACTCTTTTTAAAAAAGAAGTCATTTAATATTTTTGGCATTTCATATACATATTTATATTATTATAACAAACGGATAAGTAAAATAACAAATCACAACTCACTTTTGTCGGTCGAAATTTCGTGTTGCACTTACGAAACAAATTAACAAAAAAAAAATAATAAAGTTTATAATAATTATTTCGTAATCGCTTGATGGGATATTATTTGATGTTGTGTGTTGTTTGTTAACCGAAAGAGCGCGAACCTCAGAGCAAAAGCAATGTGCGTTGTTTATGTTGAGAAGAACCACGACAAACTGAAGTTTTTAAAGTTGTTGAAAATTTATTTAAAATTATTTCCCACCACACAACTGAGCTGAGCCGGGCTTCTTGTACACGTATAAACGCGCAACAAAACTATAACCAACGTTTATATACGAAACGTGTAATACCAAATGATGCGATCGTTATATTCCTTCGTCTTTAATACTCTTGCTCTATTCCATAGGCGCTCGCAAAAGTTAATTTAGAAGGGGATGTAGTTAACTTGGAAAATTATAAATGATTTTTTTTTTGTGTACTAACTTGGTTAGTACTAACTAACTAACTGGCTTGCACTGGCTTGTATAATTAATTTTAAAATCAAACTTAAAAAAATTATTAAGATTTAATTTTTAAAAGTAAATTTCAATATTGTTTGGTTTATATGAATTTTGGGGTTCTGTCCGCTTTCGTGTTCTTGTTTGAATTGTTTTTTTACGTAAAACGGACAAAACCCCAAAGTCCATAGCTAGAAGTCCCAAAATTCTGGAACCATTAAACCGAAAATACAGAAAATTCTAAAAATCTATGGTATGTATTATGAGATTTTAAGTTTTTGGGATCTTGGACGTTCGTGATTTCGATTTTCAGAATGCTGCATTCTGTATTGAAAAGAAAGTGATCTTTGGAAACACTTTTGATTAAAATATATGTAAAAGTCAAAAAATAACCTATTTATGTACATAGGTAAATGCTTAAAAAAAGTATTTGATAACAAATTACGGGAAACCCGATATCCACACGGAAAAAAGTTGTACGGTAGAAAAAGTTATTTAAATAAAATAAAATAAAATAAAATAAAATAAAATAAAATAAAATAAAATAAAATAAAATAAAATAAAATAAAATAAAATAAAATAAAATAAAATAAAATAAAATAAAATAAAATAAAATAAAATAAAATAAAATAAAATAAAATAAAATAAAATAAATAAAAAGTTAAAAATCTTTTTTTTCGAAAATAAATCCGACGATTTAAATCTATGCATATAAATAGATGTTGGCTATCAAAGGAAAAAAAATTAATATGTGGGAGGTACCGGCAACTCCCATAGAAACATTTTGATTTTCTTAAAAACGGATCATCCAATGGTAATCAAATTGTTTTTGCAAATACTTAAATTTGCAAAAAAAAAGGTTGGAGTTTAAAAAAAAACATTTTATGCTTTTGAATAACACAACTGCAAGTGAATGATTTATATCGATTAGTTTTGTAAATCGGATTTTGTAATCCGTTTTAGGGTTGTTAAGGACGATTTCAAGTTCAAAATTTTGAAAAAATAATTATTTTTTTTTAAACATAATTATTTTAATTATAAAAAAAATCAAAGTCACTTTTTACCGAAAAAGTTCGAGATATTAATCAGATCTGACAATACGATTATATAGATAACGTGAAAAAATTGGGTCCCGAAATACTGTCTGTCTGTCTGCTTAAACTACTGAAGAGATTTTTTTTCAAAAAACTGTACATGTCATATAACCTTTTAGACAAAACATAACGGAAAAAAACAAAACAACCTCAACGATTTTAAAAAACCCTTATGAATGATACCTGTTATAGACCCCGGATTTTATAATCTTAATAATATTCCGCATCAAAATTTAAAAAAAAATATTTTTTTTGGGTTTTTGAAAAAAAATCAATTTTTTAAAAATTCAATAATTTTAAAACGGTCAGTAGTTTTTTTTTTGTTTTGTTATGCTTTTGCTTAAAAGTGTATATTAGTAAATACTACGCTCTTTTAATATATTTTAATTCGTATTTCTATGACAGATACATAAGACATCTTCATTTTAGAGCTAAAACTTCTGTTTTGGCTTATTTCAGCAATTCAAATATTCACTCATACTATAGGAGCAAGTTCGTGCTAACCAGTCATGGATTTTATTTTATGTGATCTAGATTTTTACGTATTTGCAAAAAAAAAAGTAAAAAAAACAGTAATTTTCAATTAAAGATAAAAATTTCTTCAAAAATTATGTCGCTCTTTAAACTGTTTTTAAACTCTTTTAGTCTATTTTAGTTCTTGCAGAACAGTAACGGTAGAAAAAAAATAATTTAAAAAATCTTGATAATTACAACAAACAACCAATTTTCGTAACTATACATGAATATTCATAAATGTAATATAAATTTGTAAATTGATCAGTACCCCTCTTTAACCCCTCCCTAAGCTACTTCCTATCATTAAAAAACATCGCTTAATAAACTATGTGTGCACTTCTCGGCTCGCAGGTTTCAGGTATATTAACATTAATTGGGAATGAGCTCTGTGCGTCACAACCGCATTAATCTTTTTCATAATTTAAATTTTTGGCAATCCATTTTTCAACACACAAGTTGTTGTGTGTATTGAGTGAAATGGTTTTTTTTATATCACAGCACACCAGTAATAATAATTAAGTAACTTAACTTGAAATTGAGTTGAACTCAAAGAATATTTTTATTGGGTTACTTTGGTTAAAATTAAAAAAAAAAAAACAGATATAATTGAAGACTTAAAGAACTTGATTCAAAAGGTAGATACAGCCATGAACTCACTTTATTTGAGATCATTTGGAAAGCCGGTACTTGAACAACTACCTTACCACGAGCAAAACACCCAAATAGGTTAAAAAAAATACAGTGCTGTGGAAAAAAAAACAAAGAAAAATGTTTTTAGTTTTTTTTTTTTTTTGTTAATGCTTGACGACAAATGATATTGAAAGAAATGTTCAATGTGATTTCAGTATTTCAATTGATAAAAAATCAATGTCGAAGAATCTAAACACTACCTATTCTCTCAAACCACAACCCTCCCAAAAAAAAAACATCCGCCGGACTTTAACAAACGGAGATGATGCCAAAAAGTGACAATAAATAAAAAGAAACAATAAATAAACTTCAAAACAAATATTTTAATAAAATATAGAAAATTAAGAATCAATTGTAAAAATTTCTGCTCAGTAAAAGAACTCTCGATGACAATTTTGTTTGCACCCCCCTGTATGTACGTTTTTAATTTTTTTGTTTTTAACATTTTGTTCAATTTAAAATCAAATGCAGAACTAACTGCGGTGTATGATTATTTCAGATATCACTTTGATTTTTGGTAATTATATTTAAATCGCAGTATTTTGATAATGACAGGACAGTAAGTAATTAAAATAATTGTTATATTGCCTACTAGACTGTAAAAAAAAACGTGCAATGGCATTAAATTCGACCTTATATCTTTCAGGCTATCAGATACGGTTACGTTTGTGATTTAATTGTATTTACAGATTTTTTTTATTGATTTTTAATTAAAAACAACAAAATTTTATTGCTTAAGTTAAGGGAGTAAACAATAAAATAAATAAATTTATATTTATTTTATCATATATTTGTCATACAATCAATTTAATAGGGATACAATAAGATCTTGATATAGTATTTCCTACACAAAATAATTGGCCATGATTATTCAAAGGTTCAAAAAACTGCTATAAAAAGTAATTAAACGGCCGATTTCTTTTCAGTTAATACGTTCTATCTTTTACAAAAAAATATTTGGAAAGTACACAACAGTTTAACTTGAATTTAATAGATTCTATTAAGAAATTTAGTAAAAATCTAAATCAGCTCAAATTTACTAAGAGTCCCGTGGTATCGACAAAAAAGATTAAAATACATTTTAAAAGAATTTAAAAGGAGGCTTATGTCTATGCTAAAAAAAAAACATCATTTAACTTTAAAATTATGACCCAGAACAACTTATAGTGAACTTACTATTAACTAAAGGGTGGGGTTAAAGTTATGGGTGATAAGTAAATTATCAGACTCATTTTGATTTTCTTTCAATTTTTTTTAATGAGTTGTGTTTTTTGTATTTGTTGCGCCTGTGATGGAATGGTACACTATGTCGTATACGTACTTTTTAATGAAATTCTGCTTTTCAAAGTTCAACTTCCCAGATTTTGTTTTTCAGAAAATTCTAGAAGAATTTAACGCTTCGAAAACTCAATGCTGCATTAGGTCGTTAAAGCGAGACGTATCCCCCTGCCACTATCTATGAGTGACACTAGCATCGAAGAAACTAATCAGCTTGCGATTTTAGGTATGTGTATCATAAACCATCTTTTGTGGAATGATCACATACTCAACGTTGCCAAAAATGCCGCAAGATGTTTAGGTTTCCTTTGGAGATGCAAGAAATTCTTCTCCCCTTCTGATCTGGCTATTATCTATAAAAGTTATATACGTCCAAAGCTTGAGTATAACTGCCATCTGTGGGCTGGTGCTCCAGCAACTGACTTAAGCCTCTTGGACAGTATACAAAGATGAGCCTTTAAAATGATCAGAGGCAGGAACATCATCGATACTTTAACGTCACTCGAAACCAGCGTTACGTTTCCTGTCTCTCACTCTTTTATCGTTACTGAAATTGCCAGTTGCATTCCTCCCCTTATACGATTCAACCGTAGTACTCGCGCTTCCAAGAATGCTCATCAGTTTACTCTTGAACCCAACTTCGGTCAAACTGTTAAGTACAGGGATTCGTTTTTTAGCCGTACTACGCGAAAGTGGAATATCCTTCCACGCTCTGTCTTTCCCTCTCATTGTGATGTGACGAAATTCAAGACTTATGTTCATCTACATCTCCTTGCAAATCCCCTCCTACTTACCTAAAGCTTGCACATTGTCTCTGACATGTAAAGGGTACATAAAATCCCCTTTAGTGCGCGCTAAATATATAAAAAAAAAGTTTCTTAGTTATTTTTATTTCTTTCGTTCAAATGTCTGAAAAACTTACCATAAAATGCGTTATGTCATAAAACTCCAAATTTAAGGATTCATAGGGATCACATTTCTAACATATTAATTTATTTTTTGTTTCAATCTAAAGGTCAGGTAAGAGCTTTAGGACTGCCTCGTATTTTAACGCTTGAAAAACTGATATTTTTGTTTTCTAACACTGCCAAAAATTTTGTATTTAGGTACCTACGAGTGCTGAGAGATTTTTCATATTGCTCGGTGATGTGCTGACGAATTAAGAAATTCAGAATATGTACTTAAATTTTTACATTTTTGAGCCGTCTATTTCGATAATGGTATAAATCCACTAAATAAATATTGATTCTTTGGTGATAAAACTAAAATGTCAGCCGATAGAAGTGAAAAATTTAATAGGGTAGTAAATAATTCAATTTATTTTTTAAAAAATGTTTAAAAATGGACTTAGAGACCACTTTCAAAAAAAAAACAGAGATAGTAATTTTAATAGTCCTTTTAGCATTTAAACGATTAACTAAGTGCAACGGTAGCACACACATCATGACATTTTAAAATTTAACAATCAAATTAACATTTAAAATTGTTTCGCACAAACTTTACATACTACCCAATAAATCAAAATGAATTCTAATTAAGTTTGAACTTTATTTTTATATTTTCTAACTAACGAACAATGCAATAAAAAAAATTTAATATCTCTGTTTCTTAAACAGTGCACTCATATACTTATTTTTTAATTAAATGTGCAGTTACCTATCTCTTTTTGGTCTAAAAACACTTTAAAACCATCAAATCAGAGGTTTTAGTACCTAACTGCTGAACTTAATTTATTTTTTTTTTCAATATAACTATGCACAGTGTTGTGCTTGCAACATTCATAAATAAATAGGGAAATCCTAATTTAATAACGTCACTAATTCTAGACTTAACGCACTTAATAAACTATTTACATTCCATATTAACAATAATTATAAAACAAATAATATTATGTCTATAAATTTGAATCATACATACTTATTGTAATGTTCATCTAGAATAAGGTTAGCCGAATATTTAACACGTTTAAAAGGTGGAGTTCTTATGTTAATGTTATTCAGACAAATAAATTAACTTGTATAAAATGTTTTAGCATGCCTCTATTTAATTTCTTAATTGGTAGCTTACCAATGCATTTTTTTTAAATGTTTGTACCCGAATACAATATATACAGTATTAATAACACTTCACATGATTTATATAAAAGAATATTCCATAAACTTAAAAGCACAAGTAACTTGAGTTCTGAACAGAAATCAGAACAGTAAGAACATTCCAGAAAGTTGAAAAATGTACTTTAAATCAAACAGAATTTTCGAGAAAGTTGTACAAGATTTTTCATCTTCATTTCCTTTTTTTTTTGACTTAACATGGGGTTTTTCATTGGCAAATAAAGATTTCTTAATAAAAATTGATTATTATCATGACGAATGGAACATAATTAATAATTGACTTTTTTTTGTTACTATGTTGGTCTTATTTCTTGTCGGTGAAAATACTTTCGGTGAAGCTGTCAAATCTGCATTCAAATTTGATTTCATTTGAAAAGTGTTCAACAACAATTTAAAGCAGAATAAAAAAGAAATAAAAATGAAAGAACAAGTAAATTCCTTGATGAAATCTTTTACACCGTGTTTTTTTTTCATTTCAAAAAATTGGAATAAGCAAATCACAAACCACTTTAATCGAACTGACAAATACAAATTGTTTTAGTGTTAGTGCATGCAGGGGTCTTAGAGTATATATATGTAACATGGAGTGCTTGTTCCTATATCAAATACATTGTAACGCCAGAAGCACTGAGGGAGGCGCTAGTATGTACTTTCTTACAGTTTCGGGAGGCGCCACCGCGGATATTAAAGTAAATATTTTTTTAATTATTTCAGTTCGCGCTTTTTCTTCCCGAAATTAGTGAAACTAGCGCCCCCTATAAAAGCTTCATGTTTGAAATTGAACAAGCACTCCATGTTATATAATATACTCTAAGCCAGGGGTAAATCTCTCGAAAAATTTAGATCTGCAGAATTGATTATAATCAAAAAAATAATCAATTAATTTTGCCCAATGAAATGCTATAGTTGTCAAAATCAGCTTTTTGACAGATTAAAATCTAAAATTAATCGATTATTTTTACCAATGAAAAACCCCTAAATCTCGGGTTGAAGATCTGGAGTATTAGATGTCAAAATGTTTTTGAATAATAACCATTTGCGCTGAGCTTGTTGCAAAACAGGTTTTGAGAGAGTCCATTTTTTGATATTGAATTTTTTTTTTGATGTTTTGTCTAAGTGAGCAACAAAATACAAAAAAATACACGTTAAACTTAATAAAATAAAAACAAAAATATTTTTTTTCACAGGTTTATGTAATTTTTTTTGTTAGTTTATTAATTTGCTTTCATCATATTCAAATATAATTTCTATCTAGTTAAAAAACTAATTTTTATATCTCAAAATACACTGGGCTATAACAATGCATAAATATTAAAATTCGATATTAAATGGATAATATTTATGATTTTTCTCTTTAATAAGTAAAAATGGCACCAATCGTTTGCCAGTATTGAAAGTTTCCATTACGGCAATATCATCAGCAGATAACTTAAAATCAAATACATCAAAGTTTTCACTGATTCTACTTGCATTAGCTGATTTTGGAATTGGAATTGTACCAATATCAATCTGTAAATCAAAAAATATAAAAATTATTTGAGTAAAAGACAAATATAAACATATTTTTAACAAATTTTACCATGTAACGAAGAATAATTTGTGCCGGTGTCTTTTTGTACTTATCGGCGATGGCCTTGGTTTTTTCGGAATAATAAAAGTCTGGTGTCTTTTCTGCAGGCTTAGGACGGCCAAGTGGGCAGTAAGCTGTTAATGTCATATCACGCTCCTTACAGAATTCTTTCAATTTCTTCTGATTCAATCCTGGATGGCATTCAACCTAATTTTCAAAATAATTTATTAATCATTAAGTTTAAAAAAAAAAGTTTGAGAGCTAAGGTTGCATTTGCAGAAGTGTTTTTGGCGAATGCAGGAACGGAAAAATTTCAATTATATATTCAAATTACAAAAAAAAGGTGTCAACCCTCAAAATTTTTATTTTTTTAAAATAGATAAAGAAAAATATTCCTTTAAGTCGAGTCAAATTAGGGAGTCAAATGGAAAACATTTGCGGCAAGCTGATATTAGCATGCCGATTTAAATATAATGAAAGAACTTAAATCTTAGTTTTTAAAAAATTGATCTAAACTTTCTTAGAATATATTAGAAAACGTGAATTATTCATACAACGGAATGCTGACCGACACTAAAGTTTTCGCAGCACACTAGTTCCCAAAATTAGAATTTTGCATTTTCAACTCTGGCTCTTAGACTAATATATAGTACAAAATTAAATTGTTAACCTGGTTTGTTACTGGTTTAACTTCGCAATTATCCAAAACACGTTGAATCTGTTCACTGTTAAAGTTCGAAACACCAATACTGCGGACTAAGCCCTTCTTGACAAGTTTCTCCATTTCTTTGTATGTATCCAAATAGTCGACGTCACTGCAATATAGTAAAGAAAGTTTTTTTTTTTAATGATTAACTTTAAAACATTAACTACAGCAATACGCCAATCACTCGACTTACGTTAATCGTAATTTGCCTTCTGCATCTTTTGGTAATAGAGTTTCTTCATCAACATACTCATAGCCAACCGGAATGTGTATTAAATACAAATCAATGTAGCCAAGGCCAAGTCTATCATTGGATTTTCTACATGCGGGTTCAACCTTTTCGGGTGCATGGTGAATATTCCAAAGCTGAACAAAAAAAAAGAAAAATATTTTTTTTTTATTCGTAAACAAAAGAAATAAATTTGTAATCAAAGTTTGAACTTACCTTTGTTGTAATGAAAATGTCTTCCCTTTTAACGACACCCTCAGCAATCTTATCTCTTATGGCCTTTCCAACTTCAACTTCGTTTTGATAAAAGTATGCGGTGTCAAAATGACGGTAGCCAATGTCTATGGCATGCTTAACAGCAAGCTCGCCTTCGTTTTCTTTTGACTTAAAATATTAAAAAAAAAAAATATCGTTAAATAAATGCAGTCAAAGCATTGTGGATCCAAAGGGCAAACAAAGTTTTTATATGTTATTTACAATTATTGTAGCTGTAGGTACAGTGTACTCAACTCAAGACGAACTGAATCTCATTAAAAGAAGAAATTCGTAAAATGATTGTGTGTTTCAATATGTACATACATAAGTAGTTGTGGGCTATTTGCTTGTAAGGTACTTAAGGTATTTGAAAAAAAGGAGTGTTGGAGCTCGTTGAAGAGCATTCTAAAGAAAAATTCCTAAAAATAATGAACATGTAATTGGTCTTCCAGTCCTTCAATTTTTTTTTTTATATTCAGCTCGCACTAAAGGGGATTTTATGTACCCTTTACATGTCAGAGACACAGTGCGAGCTTCAGGTAAGTTGGAGGGGATATAAAAGGAGATGCCGGTGAACATTAGTCTTGAATTTCGTCACATCACAATGAGAGGGAAAGACAGAGCGTGGAAGGATATTCCACATTCGCGTAGTACGGCTAAAAAACGAATCCCTGTACTTAACAGTTTGACCGAAGTTGGGTTCAAGAGTAATGCAACTGGCTATTTCACTAGAGCACTTACCGTAAGAGTAACGATAAAAGAGTGAGCGACGGGAAACGTTACGCCGGTGTTCGAGTGACGTAAAACTATCGATGATGTTCCTGTCTCCGATCATTTTGAAGGCTCGTCTTTGTATACTGTCCAAGAGTCTTAAGTAAGTTGCTGGACTGGAGAACTAGCCCAGAGATGGGAGTTATACTCAAGCTTGGGACGGAATTAACTTTTATAAATAATAGCCATTTTACAAGAGGAAAATAATTTCTTGCATCTCCAAAGGAAACCTAAACATCTTGCGGCATTTTTATATATGTATATAGTAACCCAGGTACCAATTTTTATTTAAAAAAAAAAGAGGTTAATTGGCACTTGCTACCATTTTACATTTTTTTAAATTGTTTCTTTATTTAATTATCACAAATATGTGTTTTGGCTATCAACTTTGGTTGAGAATCAATCACAAAGTTTAACAGTTCAATCGAACCAAAATAGCTTCAATTTTTTTTTTAGTATTTGTTGTTGTTTCCTTGCGCTTTGTTTACACTTTTTGATGACAAATTACATGTTTATGTTTTTTTGGTATATTTCCACCTGATTTAGAAATAAACACATTTTATTATGCTTTTACAATCATAATATTGATAACCGTTCATATGAATTCTATTGGTAAAGTTGCTATTGAACGTCAATTCGAAAAAAAAATCCTTCTTCAATTGCGTGTTTGTGTGCTGATTCCAGGGGGCGTGGAAAGCAACTACCAAGTGCCAATGGCCACGTTCACAAAGTTATCTAAAGCAATCCAGATTGGTTTGTGTTGTTGTAATCTCTTGAGAAAAAACAGCTGATTATAAAACATCTGTTCTCAAAATAAAAATCTCAACCGATCTAAAAAATTCTCGTATATTCAGCTATCTGAAGAGAAATGTCAAAACAGCTGACTTGAATTCAAATCAAACAGCTAAATTAACCTATCCGGTTTTAGTCGTTCACAAACATATACGGATACTCGAGTATCTGAGAAAGCATATCTCAGCGCAATGTGAACGCGGCCAATAAACCGATAACATTATTAACGCGTTGATTTGCCTACTAAGGTTACGAATTGTTGCTTGGACCAAAGAAACAATTTTTTGTTTAAGAGGCTCATAAATATACCATTTTATCAGTTTACGCGATTGTATGAATATCATTATTATTATGTTTAAGAACAATTTATTTCAATAAAATGATCTACGATTATAACTCATGAAATAGGTTTTATCAACAAATCAAGTCATGTATCTAAATATACTTAAGTTAATTAATATCAACGTTGTTCCATTTACCCTATAATAAAATAAGCTTTTTTTATTTTCAACTGTCTGCTGTATAAATCAAGCTTTCATAAAACATTTGTAGCAGCTGTCAAAAAGCTCTGGAAATGCCAAAAGAAGGGCAACATAAAGAAAAAATGATAATCGTTTTTAAATTAAAAAAAAGAACTCTATCAATGATTGTCTTTTATTTTACCTTCATATTGCACTTTTCACTAAGAAAAAACAAATCTAATGAAAATAAATTATTTATATATTTTACCAAGAAAACATTACATTACCTCATAAGTTCCGAGTCCAATAACCGGCATTTCATATCCATTATTTAATTTTACTTTTGGCACAGCGGCAGCGGCAGCGGCAGCACTCATTTTATGCAATAATCGAATTGTTTGACAAAAAATATTACTCACTCTCAAAGTATATTGCATGTAAAGATAATTTCACTTGCAATTAATTTTTTTCTTTGATTCACTTTTGAATAATAATCAAAGTTAACTTCGGCGTTTATCGGAGACTTATTTGAAAAGCTTGAGTTATCACAAAAAATTGTAGAGCGAAATCTAAAGTGACTATCGCCAAGTTGACGAGAAGATAGAAAACTAAAAATACTTCCATGTGATTTCGAAACTTTATATATTTTTCGTGTTTAAATTTTGCGACTTGCAAGTACCAGTGTTTACATTTTAATGTTATGTAGGTTAGACTTTGACTAGTCGTTGATAGGTTGTGGGCTGTTTAACGAATTTGCAAAGAAAAAAGAATAGACAAAGGAAATTGTTTCAAGAGTTTAACTGGAATGCATTTTGTTATTGCACATTATTTTCCAATTCGTATTTAATAATCTATAATAGTGCTAAAAAAAAATAGTACCTTGATACCTAATGTACTTACTTTTTATAATACTTACCATTCATCAAAATATAGTACTTTTTAATTTATACATACATATATTAATGACTAGATAACACAAATTGTACACTATCAGGTTGGCATAAATATAGATTAGATATGTATGTACATATCTGTTTCCGTTTTTGGAATTTAAAAAAAAAAAATTGATTGATAGATACTGAATTTAATTTGTTACTAAAATAAATCGAATTGCCAAAGTAATAGTTGTTTCTTTATATTATGCTCTTCAAGCATTATCAAAATCACAATGCAAATAAAAAGAAACTTCGTTCTTGTTGATTCTCATTCAATAGAGACACAAAAATCTTTTGACGTTTGTCAATTGAATGATTCAAATAATTTGATAGGCTTTATAACTTTTCTGATTTTGAATACAAAATGAGATTTTGAATACAAAATCAGCATCTTTTTCTTCTTACATGCTGTAGAAAAATTGAAATAATTGAAGGTAGTATTTTTTTAGTTTTTAAAAATAAAATTATAAGAAAGTTGTTTTACAAAAAATCTTTATTTTGTGGTACAATCAACCAATTTAGCTATCAACAGACCATTGTTGAATCACACAATAGTATAGTAGTTGCTAGCAACAGCAAGGCACCTAATGCACCCGTGTCTTTTTTTTTTTGATGGTTAACTCACGCACTGCGTAAGGTGACCATTCGTCCCGCTGGCTGTCCCCACAAATATCAAAATGTCATAAATGTTCATAAATCATAATGGTGTCTTTTAAAAACAAAAAAAAATATTAAAAGGATTTGTAAATACTAGATTCACTTCTTCAGTAAAAATCATTCTTGTTTCGAAATGAGTGAGTTAACTCTGGATCTGGATTGACTTAGTAGATATTTTGGATACGATTAGGCTGAAAAATCGACGTGCGACACTTGGATATGGCGATTTTGATTTATTTCGCCATCTCTATTATGACAGAGATAATCGATTTGTTTCCACGATTCAACTTGAGTGTCCTTAAGATGATCTTATTAATTTTGAAAGTCATGTGCATTTTTAGCTTTTTTTATTTCTTGTTCGTTTAATAATATTTTATTAGCCTGAAACTATCCACTTGAAACACAAAATTCGCCACGTTATTACCGATATACGGTCACAAATGTTGGAAAAGTATTCGAAAGTTGGTCCTCCAGATTAAATAACGAAAAGAATATCTTTCGAATAAAATCGATTGATTTCATTTCAATGTTAAAAAAATCATATTTGTTTTATTCCATTTCAAAGTTTTATACTTCTAAAATAAACACCCTTTACAGGGCAAAAGTATCTATAAGCGAAATTAATAAACGTCATATGGGTGTTTCTGTTAAGAAACTAATTTAAATTATGAAGTCAAAACAATACAAAAAACCGATATTAACGGCACCTGCCATAAAGCAGGGTTTTAGGCGTATCAAAATTTTTCAAAAAAATATGTTTTGGATTAAAAAAACAAAATCATTTTTTTTTTTTGAAAACTCAATATGTTGAACATTTTATGTTTCCCAGAAAACATTTTATATCCAGTAGTACAATTTTTTTTTATTACTGCGCAGCGCATTTTAGTTAGTTAAAAAAAAAAAGGTTTACAAGTAACAACATTAATTTGTATTCTATAGATAAGCAATTATTAGAATATGGTTTTATATTTTATATGTATGCAATGAATAACTTTAATAAATTGTAACAATTGGGCATACATATGTATGTGCATAACGTAATTAAAATTCAATATTGAACGGATAGTGAATACTTTTAAGTGCATGATCCATTGGAATGAGACGTTCGCCAGTGTTGAATGTATCCATAAATTTATGATCTTCTGCAGATAATTTAAAATCAAAAACATCAATGTTTTCAGCAAGACGAGATTTAGTGACAGTCTTTGGTATTGGAACAACTCCGTTTTCGATCTTAAAATTAAATATTAATTATTGATAGTAGAATTTAAATATTGCAATGAAAAATGTGTAAACAATTATTACCAAGTATCTCAAAACCACTTGAGCAGCTGATTTATTATACTTCTGCCCGATTTCTTTAACCTTGGGATCAAACAAATAGCCAGGTGTTTTCTTTGCTGGATCTGGTCTTCCCAATGGACAGTAAGCTGTTACAACAATATCAAGCTCTTTGCAAAGAGCGATAAGTTTTTTTTGATTCAAACCTGGATGACATTCAATCTAATATACAAAAAAAAAAAAATTGTCAAATAAAAAAAATATGAATGTTTAACATTTCTCTGACCTGATTGTGGATTGGTTTAATGGTGCAGTTCGATAAAAGTCGTTTCAATTGTACCGAATTGAAATTTGATACGCCAATGCTTTTGGTCAAACCAAGACCAACAAGCTTTTCCATGGCTTTCCAAGTATCAAGATAATCAGTGTCACTTGAACAAATAGGTAAAGAATTATGAAAAAGCGACATTATATTTCTAAAAAAGTTCCTTACCTCAATTCAACCTCACCATTTGCTTTGGTTGGCATCATAACATTGTCCCCTCTATGAACGTAAGAGTATGGCCAATGCATGAGATATAGATCTATATAGTCTAATCCAAAGTTCTTGAGTGATTTGCGACAAGCATATTCTACTTTTTCCGGCTCATGAAAGTGGCACCAAAGCTGATTTTTGATGGAGTTTTAATATATATTTCAAAGTTAAAAACTGGATCTTATATAGACTTTTGTACTTACTTTCGAAACAATGTAAACATCTTCTCTTTTGATAACACCTTCGGCGATTTTATCACGAATAGCTTTTCCAACTTCTTCTTCGTTTTCATAGAAATAAGCTGTGTCAATATGACGGTATCCGGCATCTATAGCATCTCTAACAGAACGTTCACAATCACCTCCTAAAGACTTTAAGTTGAAATGAAGAGATTAATTAAATAAATAACAAACAGAAACAAAACATTATAAAGTAGTAGCAAAAATGGATTTAGTTTAGATTTAATTTTGGCAAATTGATTTTAAAACAATACAATAATGTTGCTCTTTAATATTTTTAACTGATTCCGAAATAGTTGTTGATTTTTTTTAAGAAGCTCATGTGTAAAAATATTGATTCAAATTGAAATCCATTTGGAAATATCGCGCAAAAAGTTGATCAAATTGTTGTTGGAATTTCTTTTTTTTATTTTGGGCTTTGGAATTGAAAAACAAAGATTTCACTAAAGTAACTCAGTTTTTAATTATTAAATATTAAAATTTTTGTATAAATTATTTGCGAATGAACTAAAAAATAAGATTTTCTCACGATTATTCAAATGAATATCAAAATACTAGTATCTACGAGTATTAAGATTTGAAAAAATGAGATCTTTAATAATATTAGCAAATTGTTATTATACGTATTCTTGAAAAGCTTAAACTTTTTTTTGGCTAGTACTACTATTTTAATGTTCCAGAAGTTTAAGGGCATTAAGGCAGATTTTCAAGTCAAATTTTTCAGAAGAAGGATAATAAGAAAAATTTCAAAAACTATTTACAAAGAATTGAAAATAAAGTACAAAGTTGGGTTTTTGACTTTAAAAAAAATTGTATCCATCTTAGCTCAATGTTTATGAATATTACTCTCGCATTAATAAAAGGTAAATCTCTCCCCCCCCCCCCTTCTACATCTACACTTATGGATCTACTCTTTCCTCATCGTAAACTGTCAATTGTCATATAAGCTCGTATGAACAGCTTAAATATTTTAATTTCATTCCAGAAAATTACCCTCAATAGTGTCACTAAGCTTTGGAATTTTAATGAACCCTGTTCTATAAAATTAATATAATTTAAAGTATAAATGCTTAGTTTTATCTTTTGGATTGTTTTGAAAATGCCTTAATTTTAGTTTTATTCGCTTTAAGAAATTGGATTTAATGGGGATGGTGTTTTTAACTAAAAAAAATTAAATTATTTTAGCTTTTAAGTGGTGCCTTAAAAATGTACCTACATATATGTTTTTGTTTTTAAATGTCGATCGAAATTAATATTATTTATCTTAAAATTTAAATAATGATTCTATCTACCTACATATAAAGATAAGAGAAATTTCTTTCATTTGATAACAATATCAATTTCTTTTATGTGCTTTATATGAGAGTAAGATATTAGAAACTGTTTTTAAGAAAAAATTAATTTAATTCAAAAATATACATATGCACATACCTATCTCAAAACTCCATTGAATGAATTTGGAAATAGTGATTCATATAACAAACTTAAAATCATCTTTCATATTTTATTTAAAATAATTAAATTAAAAAATGGCCAATATTCTTTTCAAAGCAATTTGGTCACACTAAACTATTTCATGAGCAAGGCAATGATTATTTATCTGTTCTTTTTATTAATACAAAAAAAAAATCTGTATTCATAATCTTCTTAAATTGACCTTGGCGGTATGTGCTTCGAATGCGGCATAGATTACGTTATTAGCAAATTAAATCAACAAATAATTTTTTTATTTTACCGATATACCTGTGCACATAATATATTTTAATGTTTTATAGATTGTCATTTGTTTATACTTACAGTATATGTTCCCAGACCAAAAGCCGGCATTTTAGTTCCATCATTTTGAGTAACTAATGGCACATTTGACATTTTAGGAAATAAATCTTTTTATTTACTTTTCTTTCGTGAATTCAGTGTACAGACTATCTACGATGCGTTGTTTTCTCGTTGAACTTGAAAAACGAACTAATTTCAGTATAAACAATAATCTAAGGTACTCGACACTCGTTGATAAAAGGAAAAAAGAGCAAGTGCTACCACTTCTATGGTTCTTTACTTGATAAAAGTACTACTTTTCGAAATTAGTACTTTCTTAGATTTGCATATTGATGAAGTTGTTTTTTTTTTCTATAAGATTTTGAAAGCGAACCATTTTTTGACGTTTTGATTGCAATGTTTAGATTAAAGGTAGGTTTATAGGTATAGTATTCACGTTAAATATCCAAACGTAGGTACATTGCATAAAGCCTCATTAAAAGCTGGTACAAAAACCAATTTTCCAAATAGTAAAATCAAAAAATTACATTTTAATTTCTAAGGGCTTTAATGCCTTCTTCAGTAGGCAGCGCGAAAAGTTTGATATCTGTGAGGAAAAATGCGTCTACGTCCCAGTGCACTGATCAACTTTATACGATTATCTTACCAGATTATTCGACATTCAAAACTGGCGGTATACGGCTCGATAGCTCGACGGAATAAATCTCACAATAAATTGGGTCTGCCGTATATCTATGTATGTATATAAAGATTTTGAAGAAATTTTTCCAGTGGATTTTTATAAGCAATGAAAATTATTGGATAAAAAATATTACCGCTTTTAAAAGTACCTGCCACAGAACCGGATTTTCGGTTTTCCATAATTTTCCAAATTTTTTTATGGAAGAGATCCTATATAATTTCAATAACATTATAAAGTTTTTTTTGAATTTAAAAAATTTCAAGTTTTTTTTTCAAAATTCAAAAACAAAATGATATTTTGAAAACCAATTTGTTTTCTAAAAAATTTAAAAATTCGATTTAAAGCTGTTGTATTAATCAACTCTTAATGATTAAAAAACGTTTAGTTTTTTTCAATTAAAAACTCAAAACATGGTTTTTTTTTTGCAGATCAATCTTAGAATCGATTGAACTGCAAAATAGAATTCAAAAAAAAAAATTTGTTTAAAATAATTTTTCCTCTTAAGAATTTGAACACAAAAAAAAACTCGAACAACGAATTGTCTAATATTTATATCTGTAAGGCATACTTTTGAGGGCATTCACTTTTTTTTGTGTTAAGGCCCCAAAACCTCAATCCACCACTGAATAGGCTATGTGCTAAAATCACGAATTTATAATATCTTACAAAAAAAAAAACGATCAATCGGTCTGCAGCGCTGCTAGCATATCAGTCGCATATATTTCCAAAAGAAACCGCGAAAGCAAAACTCAAACTCATGTTTATTTAAGTTTTAAGAGAAAAACAAATATAAGTTTACGCCCTTAAGAAAACAAAATGCATTCTTAAAGAAACACAAGTATATCTCAGATTTAGTTAAATGATGCTCCTCAGAAGTTCGAGAATCCTCAACGAACGCGGTTTAGTCCCGGTAGATCAATTTTATTGTAAATATACGGACTGTGTAGAACCGTATAATTTTCACATTTGAGCAAAAGAAACTATATGAAGTTTTAAGATATCAATTCACATTTGGGTCACGTCTTATCACTTAAAATAATATTTTAGAATTATTTTTGTATTTAATGCTATCCACGTCGGATTTTTTTTTAAATATCAAATTCAACTCACTTATTTAACTATATGTTGAAAATTGTATAAAATATATTTGGCAGAACATTAGTCAAACATTGACTCGCGAACTTCCATGTCAGTTGGATGTTATAACAAAAAGCCTTGCTTTAGGAGTCTTTTGTTGAGCTCGGTTCGGTTCGGTTCGGTTGATTTTATCGGTCTCTTTAAAATAAAATATATTGTTTTATCAAATTCAACACAAAAAACTAAACCGGAAACGCGTTAAATTGATAGTAGTAAATATTTTTTTTTAAAGACGATGGTTACAGTTAATAATTGATAATCCTTCAACTGTCTAAATAAATAATTAAAAAAAAAAGTTTAAAATAAAAAGAAATCTACGATGAAAAGTGCTACTGCATCTTTGGTGCTGATATTACTGGTATCTATTTTCGATGGTCTCTCTGCAGTTAGGGACTGTCCTGATCGGTGTTCCTGTGTTCAAAATACTGTGCGATGTGTTCGTTTGCAGCTTCGCGAAATTCCAAATATTCCCGCCGACACAACCATCATGTAAGTTAAAAGAGGAAATCTTCTTTTTTTTTGTTGTTGGAACGGTTGATAAAAAAGGGAAAATAGTGTCTGATCTGAGCCTCAGGGTGAAGCAGTAGAGTGGGAGAGTTTTAGTCCCAGTCGAGATCATGACCATCACCGGTAAATAAAGAAGAAGAAGAAGTGTCTGCTCAGAACATGTTTTGCGTAACCCACTACAGTTGACTTCTTTATTTGTTTCAATTTTAAAAAAATTACCAAAAATTCGTTGGGAACACTTAAATTCAATTTTATTTTTCGCGCATTCAGTTATAACGATCATTCAGCAAACCAAAAAAAAAAAATAACCGATAGCGATAGTTTATTGGATCACGGGTTTTGCGATTCGGGTAGAAAAAAAAAATTTGTATTCAGATACTTCTCTCTTCACTATTTTTTGCTACCAATACATTATGTAAATGTAGGCAGATTATTGAATTTGTCAAAAAATTGATATTGAAAAAGCGGTCCGCTTGATATTTTGTGACAAAAATAATTTTAATGTCAACGCTTTAGGTCATTCTGACCTGTATTTTTTGCTAAGAATGTCGATTTAAATGACCACCTTACTTTTTTCTGTCCACCCTCAGTGCTCGAGAAATAAAAATTGTGAGCTTATTGTATGCGGACTGTAGGTGGCCACTCCTTTTCTTTTCTTTTTTTTTCTTACCTGGGATCTTCTGATTACCACTTAAGCACTCTGGTTCTGTGGAATAGAAAATTCCAATGTTAATATTTGATCGCTTTAAACCACAGGCAAAAGAAACATTTCTCCATCAGTGTCTGAACTTTGCACTTGCAAGGACTACAATTTTAAACATTTTAATATTTACAATACGTTTTTTAAATTATTGATGTATATTTTAAGTAATATTGTTCTTAAATAATATGAAAATCTTATTAAATTTCAATAAGTTTTTCATCATTAAATTGATCCGATTTCTCTATAAAAGTATTTGAAAAACTATTTGCTTTGTTTTTTAAAATATTTCATAGTAAAATAGTTCAATATGTGAATCTTATTGTTTTATGTTTTTTATATATTTTTTTTCCTCTGTATCTGCTAGTATTTTTAAAACGTAATTATAAAGCTAAAATTTAAATCAACTGTACTTGTCACCTTGTTTGTATACGGTTATTTTTTTGTTCACTGTGCGAAATCAAGTGTTTAGTTTCAAAAACTCCATCAAATTGGCTTCAGAAACAATTTGCTAGGGGTGATTAAAATTGGCTCTACCCCGGGCGTCAAAAACCTATGCTACGCCTCTACATCTAAAAAAAATTCCCATTATAATTTTGCTCAAAGAATTTTAATGCTTTTCACACATTTTTACTAAAATTCTGAGCAAACATGTTGTATTGTATATAAATGTGTTCTATGAAAGATTCTGTCATCATGAAGTGAGAATTTATCATAAATTGAATAATTACATTGTGATTTTTTTTTAAGTTACATTTTGCGCATTTTATGATTCAATCCACCAACGTAAGACTATGGAACACGAGACATACCTTACAACCAACCTTATGAGATGAGCACTTATGATATTTTTTTTATTAATTTGATGTGTTTACGTCAAAAAAAAAAAAAAAACAAATAATAAAGATACTTTATAAGCCAGGCGCTATATACTTTATCACTTATTAGGCATTGGATACAAGTACAATTCATTAAGTCTCCATCGTAGCTTCGTTTTGTACTTTAGCTTCTATTTCTGGTTTGGTATCGCTTAGTTTTTTAAAGTTTGGTGTGCAAGTTGAATAATTAAGACACATGCGCCTACTTGCCTTTCATCCTCAATCGTCACTCGGAATCAGGGGTATCATTAAGTTAATGTTAAGACGGCTATCACCCATCTAAGCAATTATGTACATTAGGGTGTTTCATATTATATGAAGGACCTTTAATCCGAAATAATTGATATTATGAAAAACTGGTTCTTGAGGCTCCAACCAGGATGTTGTAGAAGTATTGCACCTCTTATTTGCCGATATAAATTGTTTGGACAACATCAAATGTTTCCATTTCTACTTCTTTTATTGTTGAATTAAATTTATTTGTACTTAAATAATAAACAATTACTTGCAACACGTAAATCCACAGCAAAACAAATGCTTCAAACTCGTGTCACTTGACAGTTTATTCTTCACCTCAACTCGCCACAGCAAAAAAACCTAGTTCTACTTCAGGGCGAGTTCAGGGAGACCCCAGGTCTCAAAAAACATAGAATTTCAGTGTCAGTGTTTCAGGTTTTTCAAAAATCGCTTTAGGGCGACCCTAGGGTGACTTCAGGGCTCAACGAACAAACCTATTATTTAGATAAACGAATAGGTAAAATCATATTAGAAGGTGGAGTCTGTTCTGATAAATGTTGATTTCATGTATAGGTGGGACAGGTGGAGCAAGAGCTTGAGAAGAATCTTGCATTTGAGCAGGAAGCTACTCGAGTAAAGGCTGAATTATTAAAGATTGGGGCGGTATCATGCCAAACGATTTTTTTTTTTGCTTTTTCGTTTTAGTCTTTTATCGCACTTTATGCAAATCATCACATAAATGTATAAAAAAATTATTTATTATGTTATTCCAGAGATCTTCGATATAATCGTTTAGAGACCGTGCCACCAAATGCATTTGCCGGTTTAAATCGTGTCCATACAATTTTCTTAAGTGAAAATGAAATTGGTGTTATCAAAGAAGACTCTTTGGCTGGACTGGTGGCACTTAAATATTTGTATCTTAACAATAATCGAATTAGCCAAATTGCACCAGGAGCATTTAGGGGATTGGACCGTTTGGAAGGCCTGTAAGTGATCGTTTAGTTAAAATAAAAAGTTTAATATTTTTACTAATTTAAATTTGTTTCTGTCGAAAAGCTTTTTGGAAAACAATGATATTTGGGAACTAGAATTCTCAACATTTGATGATCTTTCAAGACTAACCAGATTGTAAGTCAACTTTAAATTTTATACCAGTCTTGACATATTATTATTCTAACTTTACATTTTTTACTTAGGTTCCTTTTTGGCAACAAACTAACAACTATGCCAGTTGGATTATTTGATAATTTGGTCAGTTTAAAACGTTTGCGCTTGGAAAATAATCCTATTAATTGTGATTGCGGAGTTGGTTCATTGGTTGATCTATTAATAAATACTCGAGAACAAATGTCAATATCACTCATGTGTGAAGCTCCAGAAAGGCTTCACAAAATGTCATTTGTACATCTGCGACCACAGGATTTTCACTGCAGTAAGTTATTTTTATAAATAATTTATTAAACTTGGTCGCGCAAGTATATTCATTTTGTTGAACTATAATTTTATAAATAAGACTTCTTCGTCAAGTGATCTTTTTTTAGTTTAGTTAGCCCAGAGTTAACTCCAAAATTGTGTTTCTTACGAGTTTTGTAGGCCACAGAAGAATGGAGAAAATCCACTACTAAAAATTATCGATCACTTATTTTGCAGTAGAGCATCTCAGCATTAGAGAAATGGGCCTTAGGATGCTTTCGAAATCATTCGTTTGGCACTAGAAATGATAAAATTCTTCTTCCGAAAAGAAGACAAAATCGTCAACAAAAAAATCAGTTTTCGATCTGCAAAAAAAGTCTAAAAACGCACACTCGCATTTAGTGATTTTTTTCAGCAGTTTCCAAAAAGCTTGAAAAACCTGATGGTCATTTGCTGAAACTGAAACGTTTACAATTCCTAATTAAAGAGAAGGACAACCTGTTACTTAACTTATATCACTAGTTAGTTTAAATAATTCGTCTAGTTCTAATGAAAGCTAAACTTTCTCGTTCCAATGGAAACACTAACCAAATTTTTCACCCCATACTGAATTTCAGCTAAACCACAAATGATCGAAGAACCCCATGATATGCAAACCAATTCAGGCCAAACAGTTGAACTACAATGCGCAGTAATTGGTGATCCACAACCCGAAATCATTTGGATGCATAACACAAATGAAATCTCCGATGACTACTCACCGCGAATGCAAATTCTCGAATCAGGAAGTTTACAAATAACGGCCGTAGATAACAATGATGTTGGTATCTATGAATGTATCGGACGAAATGACTACGGTGAGACCAAATCTCAACCAATCCGGATGACTGTCAATAGCAATGATGTTCGTCAAGAGCCACCACAATTTATCAGCGAACCAAAGGACACAGTTGTTGGTATTGATGATTCTGCAGTTCTAGATTGTATTGCTTCCGGTTTACCAGTACCAGAAATACAATGGTACTTTAATGGCCGTCAAGTATCTCAGTCAACTCAGACAACGCGAATGCTTTCGAATGGAAGTTTAGAAATTTTCGAAGCTAATTTACACTCGGCAGGTACTTACAAATGTGTGGCAAGTAATTCTTTTGGAAGCGTACAGGCAAAGGCTAAGGTCGAAGTTAAAGGTAAGTTTTCTGGTAATTTTGAATTTCTTTTTTGACCGCCTGAGAACAATTTGGAATTTTGTAGAACTACCTGTTTTTATTTTGGCTCCACAAAGTACGGTAGTTAAAAAAGGAAAAACCATTGAACTGGAATGTGATGCTGAAGGAAATCCACCACCGTCAATATCTTGGAGATTTAATAACACAATTATAACCTCAGATAATCGTATCACTTTGGACAACGAAAACACAGAACTATTGATTAAAGATGCCATGGACTCAGACTCAGGTAAATTTCTTCAACACTTTGTGTCTCACTTAGCTTCTGTTACACCGTTATTTCATTTTTCTTCAAAGGTACTTACACCTGCATTGCTAACAACGACAATGGCGAATCAAAGGCAGAAGCAATAATATTCGTAGAAAGTGATCATAGGCCACCTAGTCTTCTCTTCAGTCCATATGATTTAGAAGCTTATTCTGGAACAACAATTGAGCTACCATGTAAAGGAGATGATGATTTTGTGCAGGTTTGAATTTCCAGAATATTAGAATTCTTTGATTTCCTTGTTAACTATTAAAACTTATTTTTATTAGATAATATGGCAAAAAGATGGACGTCAGATTAGAAATAATGAACGTTTTCAAATAAGCACTTCTGGAAGTTTGTATATCAAAAATGCAACACTTTCTGATTCAGGACGTTACGAATGTTCGATTAAGAATGAGTACGGAAGAGCAACTGCATCGGGATTTGTAACCATCAAGTAAGATCAATAATTATCATAAGTCAGTCTTCTTAATAAGTAATTTAATGAAAAGTACGGTTAATAATCAAGTCATGAACCTTTTTTTGATCAGTCCTTCCGCCATTTTTTAGCAAAAGAAACGTGTGAAGTACATTTGTGTTAAAATTAAAAAAAAAAAACTGTACAAACAATAGAGAAAAATGCCCGAAGCCTGACATTGCGATAAAGGAGAAAGACAAAAAAAAGGTCTTTCGGGTCCTGTCTGTCTGTCTGACCAGTCGAGAGAGTAAGTACAGACAAGCAGACACATGGCTATCTGTTAGTCGGACTGTTTGTACCACGACCTACAGCCTAAAGGCAGAATTATAATAGACAGACGTGGTTGGAAGGTAATTCCATTAACCAACGAAGAGTAGCTTTCCTCTCTAATTTGAAGAAGTTAGCCACATAATGCTTTTGTTTTTTGCCAATGGCAAGTATGGAAGGGGCTTGTAAATTCCTTGTACTATATTTGCTCCGTTTTATTATTATCACTTACACTGACGTCCGACGATTACTAGTTCTACCTTTTTCAAAAAACCGTTATTACAGCAGCACCTCCCGTACAACCATAATTTTGACTTTCAATTTTCTCATAAAACTAAGGGATCGCGGTGATGACTTTTTTGAATTTTTTATGAAAATAGTGCTTTACATGAAGTTTAATCAAACAATAATTTATTTTTATTTTATTCTGTATCATCCGTAGAAGTAACGACGTCCTTGCTCCTGGTGATCGATATGTTCGAGTGGCTTTTGCAGAAGCTTCCAGAGAAATTGATTTATCTATCAACAATACCATTGAATCACTATTTTCCGATCGCAAACCAAGTAACCCACTGCATCATGGTGATCTTCTACGCCTGTTTCGTTTTCCAAAAGGTGAAGCTAGACAACTAGCTCGTGCAGCTGAAATCTACGAAAGAACTTTAGTCAACATTCGAAAACATGTCCAGCAGGGAGACAGCCTTGGCATCACGAGTAGTCAATATGAATTTAAAGATCTTCTATCTCGAGAACATTTACGCCTTGTTGCGGAGCTCTCCGGTTGTATGGAACATCGTGAAATGCCAAACTGTACAGATATGTGCTATCACTCTAAGTATCGAAGTATCGATGGTACATGTAATAATCTCAACAATCCGACATGGGGTGCATCATTGACAGCTTTTCGACGTATAGAAAAACCGATCTACGAAAATGGGTTTAGCATGCCAATTGGTTGGACCAAGGGTAAATTATATTCGGGCTTTGAAAAGCCCATTGCACGATTGGTATCGACGACTTTGATCTCCACGAAAGAAATAACTCCCGATGAACGCATAACACACATGGTAATGCAATGGGGTCAGTTTTTGGATCATGATTTAGACCACGCCATTCCATCGGTGAGTTCGGAGAGCTGGGATGGAATTGATTGCAAGAAAACTTGTGAATTCGCACCACCCTGCTATCCCATGGAAGTTCCAGAAAATGATCCACGTGTCAAGAATAGGAGATGCATAGATTTGATTCGATCAAGTGCAATTTGTGGTTCAGGAATGACATCAATATTCTTCGATGCAATTCAGCCCAGAGAGCAAATCAATCAATTGACATCATACATTGACGCTTCTCAGGTTTATGGTTTCACACAAGAGTTTGCACGAGAGCTTAGAAATCTCACTTCTGACGATGGTCTGCTCAGAACTGGTGTACACTTTCCCAATCAAAAGAATATGTTGCCATTCGCAGCGCCACAAGATGGAATCGATTGCCGCAGGAACCTCAATGATAACAACATGAATTGCTTTGTGGCTGGTGACATTCGTGCCAATGAACAGGTTGGTCTGCTAGCCATGCATACAGTTTGGATGAGAGAACATAATAGAATTGCCATAAAACTGAAAGAAATAAATCCCCATTGGGATGGTGAAACGCTGTATCAGGAAGCTAGGAAAATCGTTGGAGCCCAGATGCAGCACATAACATACAGTCAGTGGCTTCCTATAGTGATAGGGCCTAGTGGAATGGAGAAATTGGGCGAATACAAAGGTTATAACCCGTCGATAAATCCATCAATTGCTAATGAATTCGCTACCGCTGCTTTCCGTTTCGGTCATACTCTCATTAACCCGATTCTTCACCGACTCAACGAAACCTACCAACCCATTCCGCAAGGACATCTTCCGTTGCATAAAGCCTTCTTTGCACCGTGGCGAATAGCTTACGAAGGTGGTGTGGATCCACTAATGCGTGGCTTCTTCACAATTGCTGCCAAATTAAAGAAACCCGATCAGAATTTGAATACCGAACTAACAGAGAAACTCTTTCTTACACAACATGCTGTCGCTCTAGACTTGGCAGCCATGAATATACAACGAGCACGAGAACATGGTATTCCTGGATACAATATGTATCGAAAGTTTTGCAATATGACAGAAGCAGTAACTTTTGACGACTTGTCAGGTGAAATAAGTAGTATTGAAGTAAGGAATAAGCTGGAAAGCCTCTACGGTCATCCTGATAACATCGACATATTTGTTGGGGGTATTCTAGAAGACCCTGTTGAGGGTGGAAAAATAGGACCACTCTTCCAATGCTTGATAGTTGATCAATTCCGAAGACTGCGAGATGGGGATAGATTGTTCTACGAAAACCCTTCAGTTTTCCTTCCCGAACAACTGCACCAGATTAAACAAGCAAATTTAGCTCGTGTACTTTGTGATAACGGTGATAATATCAATGAAATTACTGATAATGTATTTCTACTTCCTAAAGAACAAGGTGGCTTCAAGAGCTGCCTTGATATTCCCGGGGTGAATTTATATCTATGGCAAGACTGTGCTACCTGTGATGCACTTCCGCCATTAATGAAGACTTATGTGCCCCAAACATATCCAAAGCGCCAAAAGAGATCATTATCAAACGAGATGACCAGAGATGACAGCAGTAACGAAGAACATTGGGAGATGAATAGTGAAAGGATAGTTGGTCTGGAAGAAGTCATAAGTAGCTTCCAGAATGAATTGGCTGAACTACAAACAAAGATACAGAACCTTGAGAATTCATGTAATTCACCTATGAAGAACGAACTAGGAAAGACGAAAGAGAAAACTAGTTGTATTGATGAGTCAGGAAAAGTTTGGTTGAATGAAGAAACATGGAATCAGGATGAATGTACTAGTTGTAAGTGCAAGAATTCACAAGTAATTTGCATTCAAAAGAATTGCACGCCATGAAAATTGATCAGAGGCAAATAGTGATGGGCAAAGTATGTAGGTAATAAGGATTTGGCAAAAGTTATTTTATATCAATAAATATTTTTGTAACTATGTACATACATACAAAATTGGTAATTTTAATTTAAAGTTCATAAAATTTCTTACTCCAGCCACAAAAAAAAAGATTAAATCGGAGATGGTTGCCAGGGCGAGAGCAGTTTTTTTTTAAGTGCCCTCTAAGTTTGAATTCTCTTGATTTTGAGGGACAAAAATAGAGCAATTCCATTTTTTTTTAATTTCTCGAAAACCGTTATTATTTTTCTACACAAAAGCTGTAGATTTTGAGAAGATCGTTGAAAAATACTTTAGCAAGAAAGTTTTTTATTTTTATCTAATATTTTGTTGCGTCGTTTAAAGTAAAAAATATGTGCATCAAAATATTTTTTACTGTAAATTTAGTTGAAAACATAAGTAGACTCAAGGTGTAGAAAGTTGCACAGTCAATTATGAACGAGGTGAGCGAAAAACTGATTCAAAACTTGTATAAATTTCAAAAAATAAACGGTTCTCGAAAACCGTTATAATTGGATATCACCATTTTCAGTTTGGACCATGATTACTGGGATACACGGTATAATAATTACGGACAACACTCAATGGATTGGATGATGGACTAAATGACTTGGTTGGCTGTAGTTCATTTTGAACTTGGCTGGGGGAGACATTTTTTTTTGACGATTTTTCTAACCAAATTTTTTTTTGTTGACAAATAATTTGTAAACTTTTTTTCGCAATTAATTTTTGACAAGTTTTTTATGCATTTTTTTTCTTGAATGAACATTTTTTCGAAAACAAACATTCTTCTTATAATTTATTTATATGTACACATATCATTTTTTTTAAGTTAAAAAATATTTCCATTATGGTTTTTTTTTAAAAGAAATTTTTTGACAACTTTTTTTATAATTGTTCTATCGAGTCCATTTTTTTCAAAATTGTTTTTGACAAATTTGTATTCTTTCACCAAAAAATTTCCGATGGTTCTTCCAGGACAAATTTTATTTAAGTACATATTACAATACATATCTGTTTGAAAATTCCTTGGAACCGCAAATACTTCAATAAAAAAGATTTTTATAATCGCCTATTGTCGATAAGCCTTAAGTCCTATATTCCTAAGCGATGGATAAAAACAGTATTTCCGCGGACTAAAGGGGATTTTATGTCTTTACTTTATACTTTATAATCGTCAATACAAAATGGGAGGTCAGCGTCACTAACCATTAGAGGAGAGCATGCACAGTGTTCAATGTTGGTAATGTTTGGATACTTGTGTGGATAGTATTATTCCGGTGGTAGCACCAAATTTTTAATTGTTGAGCAATTGGAAAATATAAAATTTTAAGAAATAAAAAATAATATTTATTTTTTTTTTTGTAAAGAGACCAAGAGACACAATCGTCAAATTCAAAAACTTTTTAAAAATTGTGTTTCCTTGTTTTAAATAATGTTTGGCGTTTTCACTGAGGTTTTGGCAAAAAAATTGGAGTAATTGTTTTTAGAGCCCAGCCTTTTTACTGGCGTTTTATTGAAACGATTTCACAGACTTTTTAAAGCAGAATTTTCATACCAGAGTTTTGAACACACGGAATTTAAAAACAAAACAGCACATATAGAATTTCCACTAACGACCTCGGATATTATAGCCATTCTTACTGATAATAATTTTTTTAAGACGGTTTACATTTTTTTAAATAAGCCCCAATTTATTTAAGCTCTGTTATTTTTAAAACAGTCATTTAAATGGGTTATTTATGATATCTCAATCAAATTTTACTTTCTAATGAAGAAGTTTAAAAAAGTTGAAGCAATTTGGGTCAATTTTTTGAATATTTATTATAAAAGACTTGACTTGATATGTTTTTTTAACTGAAACTTTAACTTTAACTTGCAAATGACTCTTATCTAATAGCATTATTACCATTAACTCAAGCAATAGGTAGTCTAAGCTAACGCAGGCTCAAAATAGTCCACTGCCACGATTTCTAAAATTTAAGTTTTATTCTTATTAAATGTCTTATTAATAATTCGAGAATTTGAAAGGAAGACAAAAGAAATGTTTATATAAATATGATCGCTGGCAAAACATGTGGTGTTTTTTATTTTTATTCAATTTTTTGCAAGTACCTATACATAATTTTAGTATTCAAGAAAAACCATCAATCATCACAAATCAAAATAACTGGATTCGACTCCATCAGAAGTATGTCCTGTTCCAATCGCTTCAACTCCTGCTCAAGCTTTGTCTTACGTTGTTTCTTTGAATGAGTATCAGTGAAAATAGGCAAAAGTTGATAAGTTTTTTCCAGCTCCGAATGATTTTCACGTAATCCCTGCGGAAAGTAAAAACCTCAATTTTAACCAAAAATGTCAAAGAAAATTAAAAAAACAGATATCAATTTTACCATTAAAATTGCATTACGTTCTGAAACGCTCATAACATGCACACCTTGATCAGCTTCATTTTGTTGTTGCCTGGATTTGTTGAAACACATATTTTCTTCAAGTGCCTTCCTGATGCCATTTAAATAAGCCGGAGGTTTTCCGAATTTTTTTGAAAATACATGCTTTGGAACAAGACCAGTGCCATCCAAATTATGTCGTTCACCTGCAGCGGTGTCAACATATTTGATGGACGGTGGTGAACGTTGTGGGATGGCTGTTTTAACTCGTTTAATATTCTTTTTGATAAAATTTACTTCACCACTTTCTGGCTTTTGAGTTTTGTCTTCTTTTTTCGGAATCGGTGGCAGGGCCCTGCTAGGAGGACAAACATGCTCATTCAAGCGTTGCCATTTTATGCCACCGTTTTTCTTCAAAAACTTAGATGGATCATTCAGTGGAGTCTCGGCATAGCCAAGTGTTTTATGGGAATATTTTCTTGATGCAGAAATGATTTTCTTGCCATGGTGGTCGATTTGGTTGATTGGTGCACTTTGTACGAATTTGCGATGGACCGAAACGTATTTTGGGAATTTGTAATTTTCTTCAGCGAATTTTGGTTTTTCTATGTCATGAATGTTTTCATCATGAAATGTTATATATACAAGTGACATTGTTCGCACAGTTATTTGTTTTTATGACAATATCAAAAAACACATGAAATCAAAGAAGTTTGATTTGTTTTCCACTTTGGCGAAGTTATCGATTAAATAGTGTCTGCTGTTAGAATAGTTACTATGGAATGATAACGAGTCTTAATCGAAGTTAAATTGTAAATATTGTTATTCTGAAGGTATATACATATGTTACCGTAAATTCCCGAAATGGGAAAATTCTAGAATTTTATCGTTAAGACTCAGAATTTTTTTCAGCTTTGGTAAAAGTTAGAAATTCATCACAAATACAACACATTTATGTCGAATCCGAATAGCTAGCGCGAGATACATTATATTCTTGACAAGTGGTAATCTTGAAGAATTTCTCGCAAAAGGTCACCAGCCCGTGTTTTTCGTTTTTAGATGGAAGAAGCTGCTAATCAAATTTAGACCCCGACATGACAGTCCTACACACTATCAATTATGCCATGGGTAACTACATTAGGAATAATATAGTTATTTTATATTGTCATTCTTCCGGGAATTCTAACAATAACTAATAAGAATTTTTGAACAATAAAACAAATGTTGAAGAAAAATATTGATTTACTTATTATTTTTATCAAAAGTTTCTGCCATATCTATACTTATGGAAAATCCACAAAATATACACTTTACATCTTCAGTATTTGCAAAAATACTCTTCAAATTCTCAATATCGTCTATGAATATTCTATTGCAGCTAGCACAAAAAACTCTCGAAAATAACGGCACCTGCATGTACATATGTTTGTGAAAAGAGAATACATTAAACTAAAACAAAACCTGTCTACAGCATTTTACTCACCTGCAAAAATGATATTGAACATCGAGGAACTGAATGTGATGCTGAGCACATTAATGTTGAAAAATCAATTTCTTTATCACAGTAGCTACAATTTTCTTTCGCTTCATCAAACATATTTCCCAAATCCATGAGCAGACAATCACTCAAGGTATTTAAATTTTCATGAACATTTCTAAATACATCCTCTTTAGGTATGAGTTCAGAATGAAGTAGTTTCAATTTGTATTTCATGCATTTTCCAGAGAGCATTTGAAAAGGAGAATGATGTTTAATGCTGCGAAGTCTTTGTAATCGTAAATTTATATAAACACACTCAATAATCTTGCTTATTGAGTTTATTTCGCTGGCCATAATTTTCTTCACGTGATTAAATTTTATGCTGGAAGATTAAACAATACATTCAGATACAGGGAATTACAATTTACTTGAGAATTTTCTTACCGTTGATACATTAGGCCTGCATTCATCGTCAGCAATTTCAATTGAAGTCTTTTGAAAAAATTCTTATTTATCTTCACCTCTTGAATTGAAATATTATCGAATTTTGGTGAAATATTATCTTTTATAATTTCTAATCGAACCATCTCTGCACAATCTATAGAATTTTCTAACGAATTATTATCCGTTTCATCTGTGAGCATTTTAAATGCATCTTTTCGACTGAAACTACATACAGCTATAATAGCATCGTTGGGTGAGTATAAAGATGGATGTGTGTATGGCTTGTTGTGATATAATAAAAATGTCCAGGCAACTTTGTTTGGTGATGAAGCTAAGCCTAAAATCTGATAGTTTGTATGATCAAAATCGTAATTGATATTTTCCTCATTGATTTCGATATTGTTTTTGTTAATATTTAATTTTATAAATTTTACTGCTCCAGTTATGGTTGCAAAAACATATTCTTTTGGTGAGAGAAAATCAAATCCTTGAAAATAAAATTAGAGAAAAAAAAACTGAAATTATTAATTTTTTTTTATTTAAACACTAAATTTTTTATTATGAATTTTGTAATACTATTTTAACTCAATACTTTTATGTTTTTACTAAGTGGAAGTATTTTCTCAAATTAATCAAAATCTATAATATGTTACTCAAGAATGTCGAAAGTAAAAATACAGCAATAACAAAAGCTAGAATCTCTTTATTTAAATAAATAAATGGCAATAGGGAAACACCTGGCTAAATCGCCATGTAACAAAGTGGAAGCAAGCTATTTGAAGGGCACAATGAAAAACATTTAACTAACTGAAAGGCCTAATTTTTAAAGTTTAATCAAGTACTTAAGTTAGTTTACAAAATTGAAGTGAAATTAAGATAATTTTTGAACTTATTTTTGAAAATACCTGTAATTTTTATGTTTCCCAAGTATCGATTATTTTTACACAATAATTTGCCCTCCGTCGATAGAACAAAAACAATTACATGAGCACACTTCGACGTCGCACATATCCATTTATTAGTTTCCTTACAGAAGACCATACTTAGTTTTTTACATGGAATTCGATCAGCATTTTGCCACAATGTATCAACTTCTACAATTTCACTGCCTCTTAATTCGAAAATTTGAATAATGCCAGTGGCTGAACCAACCAATATAAAGTTCTTAATAAAGTAAATTAGCGATATACGACCTAAAGTAGTTTTGTGCTTTTGCAAACAACAAACAAATCCATCTTGTGCCAACGAAAACAGCAGAATCCATCCAGTGGCATTGGCAGTAACAAATATCAAACGTTTATTATTGGGGTCCATGTTCCATGAGAACGCTGTCGTGCAAGTATTTTCTACTGCTTCCTTAAGATCTTCGAAAGTAGCAGCATTTTGTGATGTTTCAATTGGGAACATATCAAGATACAACTGATTCAAATTGCAAATTTCTATCTTCCATTCGCGACTTACTGTATCTCGGCGCCGAATTTCACAGGTACCATTGTTAGTTACCACAGCTAATAAATTGCAGTTGTACAAGTTTCTCGGACTCCATTCTAATGCAACAGCTTGAAACTTTACTGGTTCCTCTGACAATTCGGTCACGAAGACAGGATCCAATGCAAAGTATTGTCGTTTGGTACACTTTGTTTGCAAATATATAGCTGCCATATCAAATTTATTTACAATTTCTGTAGCTGGTCGAGCTATTGGCAGTTTAATAGTTTCAACTGCATAAGGAAAAGTGTGAGTGGCCGAATTTGAATGCTTCATTTCGAGTAGTATGGCTTCTTGGGTGGAACCAAGTAGCCCGACATTTGATCCTGATGATGTTAAATTAAATGCAAGGATGGCGTTCTGTTTGAACGCAGATGTAGCAAGTTCTCTGAATTCCATGTTTATAAAAATAGTCAAACTAGCATGAAGACCTTTGAAAATATAATAACCGGCACTTAAAAGTTGCAAGACAATTAAGTTTATTCAATTGTCATTTATTAAATATTATTTTTTACTTAAGTGTTTTACAGAAATTAATTTATTTTCAAATTAAAAGCAAATGAAATTGAATTTCAGAGCTCTGAGCATTAAAAGATTGTAAAAATATTGTAAAATTCAAAACAAAATTTATTTTTGTACACAAATAGAAATGTCAAACAACTGATAACCAGTTTCGAGACTTGAAAGGAATGACAACTAAAGAGAATTCACAATAATATTTTTTTTGTTGATACGATGCACAGTACACATATTAACAGCCCTATTCTCCCCAACATCACTGATACCTCACAAGTCACAACTAGTGGTGAAATTGATTTTGTGACTTTTTCGTATTCTCCCCCACGGTCACAAGTTGTGAGAGTCACAAAAACTATCGAAATTGTGATCTCCTTATAGGCAGGTCACAACTCACAAATTTTTTGTGTTTTGATATTTCGGTGTGGATTTTATTTTATTCCATCTTATTTGAGAGTTTTATCTGAAAACGAAAAGTATCTACGAATTGTATGGCTCCAAAGAACCTATTGTATTTGTAGATTGTAGCGAAGACGACTCTTAAGAACTATGACAGACGCAAACGATCCATTTGCCCTACAAGAAAGCATTTTCATGAAAATATATTAATTGTGTTTCCTGGCGCTTGCATTATTGAAATAAATTTTTTTGTTTTATTTTTCAATTTGGAAATCTGTTCTTGTTTTTAATTATCAGCTGTTCCAAAAGTCACAAAAAAATTCATCTTTGCAGTGGTGAGTTTCGTTGTGAGTTTTGTTGTGACGATTAGGGGGAGAATACCAAAATGTTATCGAATCACAACAATTCTCACAAGGAATAGTCACAAGAGCTTGTGACTTATGACTCCTCACAAGGGGGAGAATCGGGCTGTAATAATAATATGTGTACTGTGGATACGATGTACTGGTTTCGGAAACTAAAATAAATGGATGCGCTAGAGAAGAATCCAATCCAAAACTGCACAAAATGGAACAATTCTAAAAACAATAAGTACATGCTCTATCGATTTTAATATATTCTTTTTGACAGTCCACTCTCATCTATTTTATCCACAAGCTATAGTCGCGCTGTAAAGAGCAATCACAATCTAAACAGGGTCCAGTGACGTAACTTTTTTATCCAAAACCAGAATTCATCCAACATTAGATGAACCTCATATAATCAATCGAAAAAAAGGGGCGTATACTTATAGTTGTTTTTCAGACTCGTGTTTATTTTAGCCCGAAGTTTAACCAATGTAAATAAGATAGGATATAGTACGGCTATGAATATATCTCCCAAAGAGTTTGAATTCGAAACTCTGACCCTTACAACAATACTAATAAAAAGTAATTAATAAGTTGGTTTAACATTTTAACCTGCCAATTTCGGTGGATTAGTTGCGGTTTAACGCTGGTTCAAGGGTGATATCATTAATATGACTGTAGACTATTCGCTGCTTCTAATTTAATTAATATCTTTTTGATAGCTGCGTAACGGGTATTTCGAGACTTTATTTGTTGAAACTCAAAAACAAAAGTGCTTTAAATTTTTATTCATGTAAAAAATATTTTGTGGGTCACCCTTTAAAAAAAACCTAAAATTGTGAACTAACCTGAAGTGTGAACTTGATATTTGAGTGAGTAGTCAATTCGTTTCATAACAAATCAAAAATTTAGTCGAAAATTTGTGTAATGTCGGGAAAAAAAGGTGTGGAATTCTTAAAGCATATTGCTGAGTTTATAACAAAATCTAAAGGATATGATAGCGTTATGAAAAAGGTGAGTGTGTAAAAACAATTTTAAAGTAAACAAATTCGTGTTAAGACGAAACTTCGCCGCTTCCTCTATGTCAAATAAATTAAAGGCAAGCTCACAATGGTTAAAAAAAAAATGTTTTAATTGAATATTGGCTCACAATAATGAAATTACATAGATATTACAGGGTGTATAATTTTTGAAAATTAATAATACCATTTTTTTTTAAAGATTTAACGATATTAAATTTCCAGGTCCAAATCACTAGTGGTGGTGATGGAAAGTGCTTGGCTGAATTTACTGTATCCGAAGAACATCTCAACCGAGGCGGCGGACTACATGGAGGTTTCACTGCCACTCTTGTCGATAACGTAACAACCTACGCTCTTATGTCAAAAGATTGCCACCCAGGTGTTTCAGTTGATTTACATGTGAGCTATCTCAAAGCTGCAAAAGAGGGTGATAAAGTCATAGTAGATGCCAATACTATTAAAGCAGGAAAAACATTAGCGTACATTGAGTGTGAATTGCGACACAAAAAGGATGGTTCTATAATTGCCAAAGGTGCACAAACTAAATTCGTTGGCTTTTGAAGAGTTTGATTTAGCTAAATTATGAATGTAACATTTTGAAATGTTATTTGTTGGTGACTTAAAATACAATTATTTTATTTCTATTAAAGAGTCTACTTTCGTATAGTCATAAGGTGTAACTATTTTCAAATTGGTGGGAGTATGCTTTATTTAATAAAAACAGCTGCATAAAATCAGATGACGTTTATAAATGCGACTATAGAATTTTGTCAACTTAAACATGTCCATTGTATATAAATTTGCATAGTACTATCACCAGCACATTCCACACGTCAGCCCCCAAGCGATCACACCACTTACTAATTTTTTGGTTGCTGTTTCTGTGTATATACAAGTGCGCCCTCAAAAGACCCTTAAAACATTGTTTTTAAGAAATGGACTTAGTTAATTAGTAATTGATGTCAGTTCAATCAACCTAATATTATTATTTTATTGACCTTGTTCAAGTTTGAAAAAAAAAATCAATTTAAAAATGGTTTTAATGACAAATTTTGCTTAGGCTTAATTACATTTACTTAAGTCCAGTTGCACAAATATTTAAACCGCAGTTCAAAATTTTCTATATTCTTGAGATCCATCTGTAGTGTACGGCTGTGCTGTGTGATACGGAAACTTGAGTTGATCCACTGCTAATCCACCGAAGTCAGTGAATTAAAAAATTGAAACAAGACCGCACAACTATCCCTTACTTTTCGTCAAATTGTGTTTAAATGATCATTTTAGATTCAACAGTTTAAAACGCACACAGAGATCTCTAACTTATATATTTGTTTTTTTTTCCACTTTTTGCCACTTTGGTGAAAATTAAGTGAATGTAAAAAATAAAACACAAAAAAGGGCTCTTGGACAATCGAAACCCATTTCAATCCGGGATATTACAAAGAGTCGAATTGTAGTTCAATTTAGCTTCAACTAATGCCATGCAAACTCAAGTTTGATTCGATATATTCATTTTGAATGCACCACTTCGAGTCTCGAACCATTCGATTTGTCTAATTTCAAGTATCGAGCGGTATTCAACGAAACAAAAAACTAATTCACAATTAAAAAAAACCGATGTGAAAAGTTGAATGTGTGTGAAAAACATTTCTCTAAACTCTCTTGTTCGTTTCTTCGTGATTGATAGCTTGTAAAATTTTTAGTGGCAAATTTAGTTTTTTTTTTTTTTTCTAAAAAGAATATTAGAAAAACGTGTGCATAAAAAGTAAAACAAAATATTAAATTGAATATATATTTTGTTGTTTAAATCTACTTTTGGCTTTTTGCTGGTGGAAGTGGATTAAAAACTAAAATAAACAGCGAACTTTTCTGCCGAGAAAGAAAAAAATAAAAACCCTATTCATTAAATTTTCCGAAAATGGCGTCTCAAGTTGCAAATAAAGCTGGAACAGGTTGGCCAAGACGGAGCAGCCAGGGCCAAATTGAAGGAGCATCTAATAATAAACTAAGCCAATCGTTGACGATTAATAGAACAATAAATTTGTAAGTATTTTGTGTTAAAAATATGAAGCTACATTATAAATAAGCATGTTTTCCTTGCCAAAAATTCTAGCCACTATTATTTGGGAATAGATGCTAAAAAATTTAGGTATAACTACATTGATTCGATTTGTTTCATAATTAAAGATCTAGTTCCATTTTGAATTATCGTAATATCAAGTGTGTAAGGTCGCTCATGGAGTCAAATTTTTGGAATGCCGGTGCCGGTTTTGACGGCTTGGTATTTGCGGTCATTCGCCTCTGTGCGACGCGGCGCAAAACCACCAGGGTGGATAAATAAGTTGAATAAACACCAACCGATTAAAGGGAAAAAGTCGGCAGCGTGCCCGTTCTTTCAATAAATGGCGGAAACTAAGCTGATGGGCAACGTCTTCGAATACAAAGTAGTTAATGTGTTTTTATTGAACAAAATAATGTTAAAATTTTTCACAATAGTAGCATTGGCTTTTCCCGTCAGCTCGAAAAGAAAAGAGAATTTTGTGTGTACATAATAATTTATCCTCTAAATTCACTCTGTTGAGCTTGCAATTTAAACATTTCATGAGTGTGTTCTTCGATCCTCATTAGTAACTTCTCAAGATTAGTTCTCTGAGTCAGGGTGGCTTTACGGGGCTTCTACTACTCCTACACGCCATTGTGTACGGTTGCCGAATATGTATTTCAGCTCTCTCCAAATCTTCGCTTGTTGTGCTGACCGTTCTACGCCAAGTGCTTCTAGGTCTGAGTGCAAGGGTTCCACTGCATTCCTTGACTAGCAATGCATTCGCTACCCTTTCGAAGCATATGGCTAATCCACTGCCACTTACGTCTTCGTATGATAGAAAATAAACTAGTCAATGGGCTTCTGCATTGTTGTCGCCTAAACTTCATCATTCTACTCAACCATCTCTACTGGTTCTCCAAAGATATATACTTGACCATTGAGGAAGGTCCAGGCTGATCATAATTGTTTTTGCCGAGTTGATCTTTAACCCAACGATTTTAGTTTCTCTCTCCAACCTTGATGTCATTTGATTTGATCCATGAGGCATGATTGCAGGGTCCATCGAATTCCTTCATTTCCATTCGAAAAAGCTCTGTCAATCAAATCAATGGCAGAACCTGCCATTTGGATCCAGCATACGTAGCCTTGATAATATCAATCAATTTATCTGGGATGACACTGTCGAGCGCGTGAATTTGTAATCGATAATTACACTATTCAATGATCCAGTGTGGAATCCTGCTTGTTCGGCTCGAGTGTGTTTTAGAGGTGTTCTTTTACTAGTTCCAGGACGATTTTAGCTATTACTTTTGTTACAGCAGGGAGCATGTAGATCCCTCTCCTGTTTTCGCATTTTGTATTATCTCCTTTCTTAGGGAGCTTGACAATCATTTCTTTTTCCTCTCTTCAGGAAAGTTCTTACTTTCCCAGGCTCTTTCGGTGATTAGGTGCAGTAGCACACAGAGCTCAAGTCCAACTGCTTTGTTGTTCTTCAGTGCATTGAATGCGGTTAAGATTTTTTCTTTACGTACCGTGCGTATTCAGAAAATTGTTACTTCGAAAATTGTTGCTAAGAATGCCATACGAGATACGACTCGTTTTATTAGTTTTTTGGGACACAACTAGCTTCCGCTCGCGAGGCTCTGGCTTTGGCTTTGTTGGAGAGCACCCAATTAAATGTTGAACCTCCGAATAAGTTCGCAAGCGTCATTGAATGAAATTTAATAAATCCTTTTTTTGTACCTAAATATTTTTTAAAATAAAAAAAAAAATATTTAGCAGAGTGCTGTCCCTTATAAATTATCAAACAGAAAAACAAATGATTTTCCTGAGGGATATGAAGTTATACCTATTTGTTTTTCTGTAACTTTTAATGTGGCGCTTGTAGTGTTCTTACACTCACAGATTCAATTCATTTAGTTTATGTTTTCGGGGAAGGTTTTTTCTTTGCTATTCTTAATATAGAAGAACACTATTGAGAAAATAATAGAAATGTAAAACATGATGGCGACTCTTCTGGAAAGTCAGGGAATGTGAATTTTGTAATCGGTCAGGATAATTTTTTCACCTCTGATTTTGTTCACGGTGAAGGAAAGAAAATCTTTTGTTTAACTCAGCCCACACTATATACCATATATCGTAGCTTTTTTGTTTTGTGGCTTTCTTTATCAAACTTAAAAAAAAAATGTCTCGCGGTTTACTGATTCACCAAAATAAAACATATTGAGTCTTCCTTTTTTGGGACTTCTGCAGCTTTTTGGATATCATTGGATAAAAGATACTGAGCTAGAAGAATGTTTTCTTTGTTAGGTTGAATACTTTTCGAACCATCATGTCCTCGTCTATAAAAGTGTTTATGAATACTTAATACTTTTCTTGGTGAAAATATTTTAATTTTACACTTTTTTTCCATACAATGTAGATATCCTTTGACAAACTACACTTTCGGAACAAAAGAACCCCTCTTTGAAAAAGATCCATCCGTGCCCGCACGCTTCCAAAGAATGCGGGATGAATTCGACAGAATTGGAATGCGTCGCTCGGTGGAAGGGGTACTTCTGGTTCACGAACACGGCCTTCCTCATGTTTTGCTTCTACAATTAGGTACAACATTCTTCAAACTACCTGGTGGCGAGCTAAACGCTGGAGAAGATGAAGTGGAAGGTCTGAAAAGGCTTCTTACAGAGGTAAGTTAACTCGACAAAGTCAACTGTTGTAAAAAAAAAAACAAAAAAATACCTAAGCAAGCTATCTATAGTTTGTTCGAATATGTTTACGAACACCACCAAGATACATGTTTTCTAGATGGGGATTGTATACACAAAACTAAAAACAAATGTGAATTAAATAAATAATTTTATATTTTAAGCAAATATATTCGTGTGTGTGTGTGTGTACACAGAAATGCATATATACATAGATTTGTTAAATCATTAACGTTGAACTAAAAAAAAAAAAGTAAAAAAAAAGTTGTGATAAAATGTGTAAAAAGCGTTTAAATTTGTAATTTATGTTAGATTGTATATGATTGTATGATTTATTTAGACATTAGGCAGACAGGATGGCGTTAAACAAGATTGGATTGTCGAGGACACCATCGGAAATTGGTGGCGACCAAATTTTGAACCACCACAATATCCATACATCCCACCACATATCACCAAACCCAAGGAACACAAACGACTGTTTTTGGTACAACTTCACGAAAAGGGTAATGTTTCATAAATAATGACAAATTGTAATTTAATTTATACATAAGCAAAAAAACAAATTTGGAGATCAATTAACAACAACAAAACATTGTTATTTTTCCTAGCTCTAGAAATTGTAAAAACAAAAACCAAAGTACCATTAATACCAATTTAAACTAATTTATTTTTATTTTTCTATATTCTTTTTTTATTTTGTCAAATATTTTACTCTTTGCGACCATAAATATCAAAAAACGAAAAAATTGTAGAATGAACTACGCGACAAAACCATTTGTGCAATGCTACTCTTTTTCAATATATCGCTCTTTGGAAAACTTTTATAGAATTAATGTTTATTTATGTTTTTTTTTTTTCTTTCTTTTTTTGTAACACTTACAATATTTAATCAAACAAAGTGTAACTTGATTGAGTGGAATAAGTTAATGAGAGTCAAATCAAATGTTTGCCGCTATACAAATTCTTTTTGCCTCTAATTGTTTGTCAAATGAATTATTTAAAAAAAAAGAATCAATGTTTTTATATATAAATTTGTAAAAGAATTTGTTATAGCTTTTGTGTGCAAATGGCAAATGACAAATGGCAAATGAAATTTATGAACTCTTAAGAATTTTGTTCTTAAAATATGATGCAAATGTTTCTATTTTAACTGTGTATAATTGCAGAAACATACATTATCTTCATGTATTTGAATATTTTAATATTTATATATATTTTGTTGAACTCATTTAATAAATTTCTGTAATAACTCTATTGCTCTGTACTTATGGAAGTATAATATAAATGACTTGAGTTTTGTAGCTCCATACCAAAAATAATTTTGTTTTAGGTTAAAAAAAAATCTGTTAATAAAATTCTTCAAAATATTGTAAATTTATTAAATTTATGATAGCTTTTGTGCAAAGTTTTGAAGTTAGGGTTCTTTGAAGTATTTTATGTTTTTATAATTAAAAGCAAGCTTATCAGTAGGTAATGTTTTATATAAATGCATGCATTGGTTCGAAGCTCCTAGTAAATGACGGTTTTTTCTTAATTGTAGATTGAGCTACGACAGTTCTTACGTAGACAAATTCACTTTTACCTCTTTTTTTATATCATAGAAAACGGTGCGGCTACCATTGAAGAGGTGAATCTATTTTCTACTCTTTTCGGTACATACAGAAAAAAATTGTTTATACTTTTAGTGTATTTTTTTTTACTTAAAAAAAAAACATGGATTTAAAGACATTACGCATTCGTTTCATGTTAAATGTTCGGCCTAATGATTTGATATCAATCTTAAGGCAAATGCAGCGTAGATCAACAGTCGTGTTCAAATACGATTCCCAAAAATATTAACATTTCCCTGTTTGTAGCAAAAATCTTGCTTAAAAATTCGGATTTCAAAACAATTTTAATGAACCGTATATTTAAACCTTAATGCATAGTATCTATTTATTATTATTAACATCTATTTAGTTTCAATTACTTTGCACAAATAGCTGAAAATATAAATTTTTTGTAAACATAAATACATTATTTTCATTTTAATTTTCTTTTTTTTTTTTGTTCTTTTTATTAAATTTAATATTAAAGTAGAAAACTTGTGAATTTTTCTTAAATGTTTAGAAATAAGCAAAAAAAAAACCAAAATATTTTATTTAAACTTGTATATTAAATGAGATTATTATTATTTTTTTAGCGTTATTTGCCGTACCTAAAAACTACAAGTTAGTTGCTGCACCGCTTTTTGAATTGTATGATAATTCACAGGGGTATGGACCCATAATTTCGTCACTGCCACAAGCGTTATGCAGGTAATTTTATCATTTTACGCAGAGCATATATGTACATACAACTTAAACTTACAAAAATGTATTATTTCTTTGCAGATTTAACTTTATATATATGTAAAGCATACGCAATCCAGGGGGCAAGCAAGAGATAACAAAGTTTATATATATAAAAAAAAATAAAACCTAAAATAAAGAGAATTTTACTAAATGCTCATTGGAAAGTCTTTTTAAAGGTGAAATTGACATTTAAAATTAATGCAGATTGTATTAGTGTGTATTTAGTTTATCAACAAATAAATATACTATAGTGTAAAATATTTAAAATAAAAAAATAGCAATAGAGTATACAAAACTATTTCTTTTTTATTGATGCAGAGTGGTTTGTAACGTTGTTTAGTAAACTTTTTGTGGGCTCAATTTTACTCATACTCACAATTTTCCCGAGGCGCTGTGAATGCATTTAACCCCGAATATGAAACTGGCCTCAGAGTTATGAGTATTTTTTTTATCAAACTCAGCTCAACCTTCTCCTACAGCCTAAACTTGGAATTTAAGGTTTCTAGATGATTCTCTTGAGTCGAAAGTCAAACAAAAATCACGGTCCAAAAATAATGGTAACTGTCGATTCGATTTCAATTTTCCACTGGACGAATTGCTCTCAAAATATAAAATATCATAATAATATTACATATAAAAAATAAAAAAAGAAAAATTTGTTTGAAGTCTGAATTTGGTCTACTAAAATGACAACTCGGTTAACCGAGTGACAAAAAATTCAATGTTAACATTTTAAGAAGAAAGATTTTTTACCCTTTTGAATGAATTCCGATTTAAACTGGAACCATAATCCATTGCGGTCTAAATTTGGTTTTCGATATCCTTAAATATCTTCACCAAAAATAAATCTTAAAATACTAAAAAAAAACGGTTGAGTTCATACGAGTGAAATAACAAAAAGCTGTTTTCGAAATATTTATGTTTGTTTTTCAAAATACGATAGTTAATAAAACTTGTGTAGCAGATTGGATGTTTGGGGATGGAAATAAGGCGTGATCGAAAGAACTCATCAAACGCCACTTAATTTCAATCAGCCGTATTAATTATAGTATTCAATAGCTTAAGGCCCCTATTATGACTCGCGAGTCGCGCGAAAAATGTGTCGAATGTGACTTTTTGGCATTACCGTTTGCGACTCGCCTAATAACATTCGCCGCAAATGTCAAAAAATATGGCGAATTGAAAAGTCATTCTATTATCTTTAGCGAATGTTCGCCTTTATCTGTCAAAATCAGTCGAACTGCAATTCTATGTGACTTTGAAAGGCGAATGTTGAAGCTCGCTTTTAGCAATACCTCGACTAGAGTAATTCGCTAAATCGTTCGACTTAGACGAACGTTCGACTCGCAAGTCATGATAGGGGCCTAATACAGATGCAAACTGCAATACTGGGGTGTTTATATTGGATGTACTATTATCTGAATAATATGGTTGTAATGAATCTAAAAATGTTAATTAATAAACCAAACTTCTGTCAAATTGCGTTTAAGGATGGCAAAGATTTCGATAGATTAAAAAAGCTACGATTTTTTGAAAATTGTTGGTTTAGTATTTGTTCACTAGACAAAAACTATTGTCGAACTTTGGAAAATGTTTTAAAAAACTTGTTAATAATGGTCAGCGTAAAAGGTTGGAAGAAACGAAGTGAATGCAGGGAATCTTATATGACGCGCCCATAGTTGCGATTGGGTGTCTTTCATTTAGTTTACATTAACTTTCACTTCGATAGCAAGAGTAGTCATTGATCGCTCCTGCAAGAGTGAACTGACAGCTTACTACATACATCAAGATGGTGGAAGCGCATTATATGATTGACTTCTCCTTTTTAGTTTTTGAAAAGCTACTATTCGTTGATTTTTGACATTAGCTTCATTTACGTTTAGCCCTTGATACAAGTTAGCAAACTGATTTGGGGTTCAGTTTGTATGAAAGCGCAAAACTACGGTTACTTTCTATTTTGTGACATCCAAAAATAAACCGACACATCGCTACTCTAGTAGCACAGTATTTTTGTAATATGCACACTTCCCTACCGATAGTTAATCTACTACATCTATTACTACTATAAAATTGTCTGCCCATCCCTATTCATGATAATTGACAGCAGAAGCTGAAAACATTTTTTTTTATTCATGAAAAATAGATCGGGAGTGAAATCATAATCATAAAATGAAATAAATTTTCATTAAAAAAACGAATCTCTGGGTGCATATTGTTTTGTTTAATTTATTTATCATTTAAATTAAAAGTGTTTGTATTTTATTAATTATATTTTACTACGAAATTCCAATTTGATTTTTATACAATTAATAAAAGTGCTGAAATGTGTCGCTAAAGAAATTAAAAAAAAAAAAAAAATTAGAAACGGAAAGAGGGCAATGAACAAAGAAGTACACTACGAAGGCTGGTTGATAAAATCACCACCAACCAAAAGGATATGGAGAGCTGTGAGTCACATAGCTATACAATTTTTTTATTATTTTGTTTCTTAACTTCTAAATAGAGGGATATTTTGTAAAATGTATTGTTAAATTCAGTAACAATAAAATAGAATTGGAATTTCATTTAAATACAACAACAACGTGCAAACTGTTGGGTGTAACCACCTCCCATTTATACCTACGGAGTATGTTTGATAACATTCTGAAACCGCACCTATCCTTTTCCCCATCTCCCTAAAATAGTTTCATGTTCTAGAAAAATGTATATCGTCGTAGTGCTACATCAAAATCAGTCGCAATCGACAAGTAGGTACCTACTACAAAATACATAAATCTAATCCACTATGTTTAGGCAGTGCACGAACTTTCACATCGTCGTCGTGGTTGGCGTCAACATCGACATCTATATCACAATCGGCACCAAGTGAACTATGATAATGAATCATGCATATTAGTTATTAGTCTGTGTTTTGTTTGGTTTTCATTATCCCAACTCGAATTCCATTGAAATCAACAATAATAATGAGCTCGTATTACACTCTGTGCAATAATCATAAATGAATAATATGCATTTATTTTGTATTTGTCATTTCTCAGCGCTGGAGACGCCGCTGGTTCACTTTGAAACAAGGTGAAATTCCTGAGCAATTCTGCCTGGAATACTACACAGACAGAAACTGTCGCAAACTGAAAGGTGTCATAGATCTGGATCAATGCGAACAAGTAGATTGTGGCCTGCGATTGGAAAATCGAAAGCAAAAATTTCAGTATATGTTCGATATAAAAACTCCTCGAAGAACTTATTACCTAGCTGCTGACACAGAGGCAGATATGCGTGATTGGGTGAATTGTATTTGTCAAGTGTGTCACTTGCATGATACAAAGCAGTCGAATGATTTGCAAGGTAAATTATAGATAAATTTGTGTATTTTTGATCCTTTTAAAATTTAATTTCAACAGATGAAAAAATACATATCGCCAAGAGTCTAACAACAACCGAACAGTTTGTGCCATCGAATGAAACCACAAGTACAACGGTTAATACATCTGGTTCTCAACACGAAAACTCCTCCATGACAAAACAATCTTCAATGAGTTCTGATTGCCTAAGACAATCGGTTATTAGCAGCAGTGCATCACAATCGGGAAATGATTGTTCGTATGTTAACACTGATTATACCAATCGAGAGACCATGGTGTGCGGAAGTCAACCTTTATATGTCAAAAAGCAATCTCAAACACCACAAATCGCTTCGAAATCGATCACACCGCCAACATGGAAAACTGCAGATACATCATCCCGTTTGGCAGTGAGCTCTCAAGGTGTTGTACGGAAAATTCCCGAGAATTTGGTATTGAGTGGGACAGCATTAGTTGAAGGCAATGTTGAGCCATCGCCAGCTTTGAGTACATCGTCGGGGCCTTACATTCCAATAAGTGAATGCTTTTCAGGAAGTCCGAAATTTTTGGTTAGTCACAATGAGATTAATAGGGTCTTCCATTGATCGTCCAGGACTATGAAAAAATGTAAATCCATCAGGATCTCGTATTTAAATCGAATTCATATAGCTTCATGGATGACCAATGATGACATATGTTGAATTTTTTGAGCTTTTATTTAAAAGTAATTTGAATTTTCAGACGGATGGTGGTAATCCAGCAACCCCACTCAATAATTTAGATCCGAAATTTTATGATACTCCCCGAAGTCATAATAATATCGGTTTGAATTTAACAAATGATCAATCTTATTCCCCCAAGATTACTAACTGCGGATCGGTAATATTCAATATTATTTAACAATAATTAAACAACAATAATATTTTGTTTTTAATTTTTAGCAGACGACCTCTAAAGCACGCAGTGGCCGTTCCAGTCCAACCGATTCAGAAAGTGTTTTTACCGACGACGATGAATGGACGCATCCTTTGCCGCTTAGAGAAAATGTTGGTGAGTTATTGAATTTTTTTAAGAACTATTGAATTCTTAATATTAATTTCAAAAGAAATGTAAAAATAATGGTTCTGAAGGAACATAACATTGGGCATTTTTTTGTGTTATTATTTAAATGCTTAATAATTGTGTTTTACTAACAATAATTTTTTTTTTACTAAACACCACCCCAATTCGAGACATTGTTGTTGTTTAATACAAATTTAATTATAAATTTCCTAATTGACTTCAAAGCAAATATAAGTTCTTTTTTGTCATTTGATTTGGGAAGTTATTTCTTTTAAACATTAATGAATTTTTCTTTATGAACAATGGCCAGTTGGGGTCAATTCTTTTTTTTATTTAACATTTAAAGTGTGGGCCATTTTTATAACGAAAGAATTTTTTGAATTGATTCAGTGGTTTCAGGGATTATCCTATGAATACACGTTTTTGGTAAAATACAATTCTGTTCAAAAATGAAATAATCTTTTAGCTCTAATTTTTTTTTTAAATATAAAAATATTGAGATAAAAACCGAAAAAAATAAGCTAATCTCCAAATAACACAGGAATGTAAATTTATTGTTATCAAGAATTGTGATAAAAACACATTTTTGCATACGACTTTTTTTATCGTGAGAAGAAATAAATGATTGTGGTTTAGTAATCAGCTCTCACAAAAAAAATATTTATTAGATTAACTCAGTATTTCTTTGAATTTTAAAAATAAAAACTGCACATCAAAAATCTAAGAGCAGCTAATGGAGAAATGTAAAATATCCCAAAAAAAAATGAAAAATGCGAAGATTGAAAAAATTCATTCGTTATACTATAAACAAAAAATATACATACATATGTATGTATATGGATACCAAAAACAACAAAAATTGATTTATTTTGTGGTTTGGGGTGATTTTCATGGTTTTAGGACTTTTTTTCTTTTTCAGTTTGAGGTTAAATTTTATTATAGTGCACAATGGCGCTAACTTAAAAAAAAACCCGGAATTTTGCTGACAGCAAATTTTTGGTTTGGAGGTATAACCAATTAATGTCGTTTTCAATTGGCAATCCGGATTCGGAATTCCAATTGAACAGTTTTTTTTCGATTCTGAAAAATTTGAAGTTTGGTGTAACTGTATTAGTATTCCAACAATCACTTCATAGTTCGCACAACTTGTAAATTTAAAAAAAATATGTCATTTATCCAGCGTGACATTTAAATCTTTGAATGTGTGAGTGATTCTGTTTTTGCTTCTGATTTCAAATCCAGAAGAGAAATTCTCTTTTTTTTAGAATCAGAACTGTCACTTTTGCCCAATTGAACGCATTCAGAATGCTTTTTTCTGCTTCCAGATTGCCAATTGAAAACGACATAAGTGTATGTAAAATAGCAGCTTCAATTTTTTATGGCATTTTTTTTCAGTGTAGTCATTTAGAAATGGATCATTTTTGTTTGCCTCAGTAAAAGTGTTGTAAGACCTTTATATCACTGATCTAAAGAGCATTGTTGAAGTCACAAAATAATTTAGAAAATTTTAAATTTGTTTCGCGTTCGTGCAGGAGAAATTCTAGATCTATTTCTAACTTTTTCAATAATCTTTTTTTAAATAACCGTTTAAGATTTTGACCTTAGGTATTCATATTAAAATAAAAAAAAAGAATTTTCAAAAGTCTTATCTATTTGTCATGAACAAAGCAATGCAATTATTGTTTAATTGTTGATAATTATTTTAAGTCCTTTTAACACATTTTTAACCTTTTTGGTGGAAAATTTGGGTAGTTTTTCGTACTCTTGTAGGATATGTTCTTTAAGAGTTGGTATCGGCATTAAATTTGTAAAAAGAAAAAATACTCTCCTTACATTAATTTATTATGTTAAAATTATTTTTGTTTTTCATTTAAATAGATCGAAGCACACGTCCTTCCGATAGTTCAGTTGAGAATGAGTCATTCGTCTTTACTTATTCTCAAAGATTTTCAAAATTCCCTGGAGATAATAAAGATGAAGAAGGTTTAGAAAATGAAGCTGAAAATATGTCAAAAGTTGTTAAGCGAAAGAAAAATTTAGTACTCGATATAAAGAACGAACATGAAAAGTATGATTTTTTTTTTAATTTAAGTTTTAAAAACTAATTTTTTTAATTATTATTTTTTATTCTTCAGAGTTTTAAGAGAAATGCCTCAATTTTCTGATACCGAAAATACTTCGCCAGCTATCGGCCCTCGAGATGCATCATCGGTATGAAAAATTAAATTTTATGTACTTTTCAAATAATTTAAAAACATACAAAATTATTAAACTTTCAGTGCGTGGAGGAAAGTTATGATATTCCGCGTTCACACAATTTGCCTTATTACAATATGAGTCAATTATTCGAAAAAGTTAATAGCCCAGAAAATCCTGTTGCTGCATCAACACCAAACCTTTTACTTGACGGCGCTGAACCGCTATCAGCTACCAGTTCAAATCGCACTTTACCACGACCGCATTGCTACACAAATGCAGCACCAACGAAAATGGAGGGAAATGTTTTTCGCTATGATTTTATTGATCAGGTAATACGAAAAATTATTAAATTATTGAAACTATATTTATATATGTATATAAAAAATATTTTTTGTCTGCAGTCTGCTTTGCCTCCAGTAAATCGAAAGTTAAAACCTAAAGTGAGTCTGGAGGATAGGCCTCCAGAAGAACTGGCAGCGAAACCGCCACTCCCAAACAACGGACAAGATACGTTAACGAAGCTTAGCAAAAAGCTGATGTCTACAACAATGCACAACAGCGGAGAAAATTCTCCCCTTCGGCCACCACCATCTGTCGACAGAAAGTCAAAACCAAATGCATTTAAAGTATGGATTTGCTCTACGCTTACATTTTCCACTTAATTTCATTATAACATTTCGCAGGCGCATGGTTTTTCTTCTTCTGGTTGTACCACACGAAGATCAGGTATTCCAACATCAATGGTTCTACAAAACGAAAGTGACACTTACGTCATGGAGACCCGAACATTGCCTCGTCAGCCACGAGGTCATATATCTAGTGTTTATAGCAACACAATTAACAGAGCAATGTCGCTCAGTAAAGCCACACCACCAACACCGCAAAAGAACGAACATAAACTCCAGTATTTCGACTTGGATGTTTCCAATCCACCTGCAATGAATCGTGCTAGCATGAGTACTAGCAATTTAATGACAGCCGGATCAAAGCTCGGCTTGTCTGCTGATCCTTCTGCAAGAGTTGCGGTTAAAAGCAGTGTGGTCTATAATTCAGTTGATTTTGTTAAAACGGATGCATTTAAAAAAATCCGCGAAGAAAGAAAGATGGGTATTAACAAGTAACTGCCTGGCTGATTGTTTGAATCTTTTAAATAAATTAACATAAGCGCATATTAGATAAATTTTCGATTTGTTATTTTATATACAAACATATTATTATAATCTAATGCTATAAGTATACAAAAAGTCCCAAAACCAAGAAATATATTGACGTTTGATTAGCCAACTGTTTGATTGAGCTTTTGCATGAGAATGGTTTCAACTCATTTGAGAAAAGGTTTATAAATAAATTAAACTAAATTTAAAAAATACAGAAACATTCACAAATTTGGCTTTTTTAAAACCACTTTAAAATATTGTTTCCTTTTGTTAATAAAATTTAGTTTTTTTTTTAAATTTCTATCCGGGGACTTGAGGCTTTATTCAGCACAACAAATGGAACCTAAATATACCTTTTTATAACCTACAAATTAATATTATATCCAAGTAACAATCTTAAACCAGTAGACTTTTACACTTTATTAATATTTTAGTGCACATTCTTTGTATTATAAAATTATAAACATTAATATTTTTGTCATAAAAAAAAACACCGCATATATACGATTTTGTAAGAAATTAAGTACAAAATAATCGATAAAATAAATGAATCCATATCATATTTTGGAAGCGCAAAGCGTTTGTTTTATATAATTAAAACAAAAAAATATTCTGTTCTCATTTCAACGAAATCAAAATATATACCTAGTTTTATTTTTTCAATGCTGTGATCCAATTGATCTTCATGTCAATTTGAAGTTATTAACAAATTATATGGGTTCGCACTAAGGTAAGTACCATATTTTGAAAAATTTTTGAATTTGCGTGCTCTCGGGGGCTCAAGTGTTAAAAATAATAAAATAAAATGCACGACTAGGTCCCACGCTCATCTATTTGAGATGAAATCTTGTTTTTAAGTCTAAGGAAAGAAAAAATGATTTCATATAAAAAGAAGCCCGTAGTTAGTTTTTTATTGACTTTATTTCATAAATAACCAAGTTGAAAATTTTACAATTTGGTTAAGCCGATGCACATAATAATAATGACATAATTTTTATAATTGAATAAATGAATGAATGCTATTGCTACATTTTAGGTTACTTTTTGTTTAAAATAATTCCTTTACAATGCAAGTTCGATATCTTAAAGTGCTAACATTAAACTGATACAGCACATTCCAGCCTCGTTAACCATTTTTCACGTTTCCTTCAAGTTAATTGATTGCTCTCCAAAAAATTTAGCTGGAAAATCCTTCAATATGGGACAAACAATTAAAAAAATATAAAACATCCTCTTTCCTTAAGATTACATATATAATGCATAAAATAGGTAACTTCTTCGTGCTTATCAGGTCCGTTGAATTTGTGGATAAAATGTATGTATTTTCATTAAAGTAATGGTTCAATTTACTGTATGTAGTATTAATAGCCTATACTGCGCCGACTGCGCTTCCTTCATGAAGTTGTTATAAGTACATTCTGCTTCCCGATTTATTTACTTATAATACCATGATGATCAATACTCGTGATGAGTGATACCTATATAACGACTCCCGAAATGTTGGGTTGGACTGGTATGAGCGATGTTGCGTTGTGTTCGCCTGTTACCATCTATACCCAACCCGTTTTCGGGAAATTTAAGATTTGTTTTTACGGTTTTGAAAAATATTCATATGATAAACCGTTATTAAGTTAATTTTAAATTGATTTCCAAACTGTTTAAGATATGTAGTTAAAAAACCGTTAGATTCTAAATATTGAAGTCAGGAGCAAACCTGAACGATCCTTAACCCCCGTCCCTCTATTTAGCTCACGGCTACATATATTCAAAGGGAAATCGGATTGATTTAAGGAGAAAGAGCAAATAATAATTTTCCACATAAATAACAAGTAATCGCTATGTTTTGATTTAGATATTTATTTGCTTTAGCGAAAAAAAATTCACTTTAATCTGCATTTATATATTTTTATAATAATTATCTTAGCTTCTACGAATACATTTTTGTGAAATATGTTTTTGTATCAAATTCAATATAATAATTAGAGTCATATAAAATTTTGTAAGATTTAAAAAAAAAAATGAAAACAGTGTTTGTTTTAATTTTATTACGTAATTGCTATTAGCTGAATTATGAAAATTCATTGCATGATAATATTTTTCTTTTTTTCAACAAAAAAAGATTTATTTAAAAAATCTTTTTTCTTAATTTGGAAGTTTCAATTTAAGGGAAGTAAGTGAAATGTCATGTCACAAATTAGATATATTTCATTTATGTTTTTTTTTTTTGGTCTCCAAAATTATGATATTTCTTAATCTTTAAAATGCATAAAAAGTTTTATTTTGTTTTTACTGAAGCTTCATTTCCACTAAGACGTCATCTCTTCGTTTTGTATGATTAAATATAATTATTATTATAATGATTAAATGTTTCTATAGCATTAAGTTTTGGTAATATTTATTAACCGAAGAGCTGTAAAATAACAAGTGTAGAGGTACTTTAAATTATTTATAACTATAACTCAATTAACTAAAATGAGTGCGTTTGTGCAGTCTGTAACGAATTGCAAATGAAACAATTAAAAGTATAAAACAAATTAAAATAATTATAAAAATTGTTCTAAATACATACATACATATATATATATATTTACAATACATAGCTATACATATGTATTGAATTTTTTTAAGTTGCCAGTACCTACAGAATAAGTTAGGGCTAAATGCATTTATAACAGTTAAAGACTAAATTATTTTCGGCGCGGCGGCTGGCACGGCATGTCGATAGCGACGCGATGACAACAGCATTTACCAAAGCTTGTTGTGGTAAAATTTCAAATCATAATATCCCTGATCAGTGAAGCCTTCTCCTGATGAAACTGTTGACATTGCATCAGTATTATCTGGTGGTGGTGGAGAAACCAATTTACCCGGAGGACGATTGATTTTTACAATACCGAATTCATCTGTTTGTTCCTGATCGAATTCCATTTTATTTGTGGGTGTAACGGCCATACCTACATTGAATGAAATGTTTTTGAGTCCAGTGTGTTGCTTGCTTAACTGGAAAGAACTTGGCTTTTGGGGATGAATCAAACTCTCAGAAACCCCATCCGGTTCGATTCGCTCTTCATCGTTGGATGTGTTTACAGAAATGTCATTAATATGTTCTTCTTGAAGTTCCAATTTCAAGTGTTCAGTAGCTGGTGGAATTTTTTGCTTAATTACAACATTTTCTTCAGACTGAGTGGTGGTTTGTAAATTTTGAAAATCCTCACAAACTGAATTTATTATAATTTCCTCTTTTAAACCGTCTTCGACTTCGGTCAATGTGCTGTAAAAATAGTTTTTAGGGTGGGATATTTATGTTGTAAAAATGTGTTCTATCTAAATATTCGTATATATATATATATTTTTTAAAGACTGAATGGGGAAATAAAGACAACAAGCACAAAAATCAAATCAAAATGTACTGACAATGATGTTGAGACCTAAAGGATAACTGAAAACTTTAAAAATAAACTGGGTGTATATATGTAGTTGCAATAGTACAAGTTTGTTTGGCTTTCACATTTTGAACATTTACTTGGTCAAAAGTTTATTATTTACTCTTAATACTTTGACCTAAGCTCTTGTCTGAATAATTAGGATACATTTTCTTAAATAGAAAATATAATACTAACTAAAGGTTTCGGTAAAAAAATTGGCGAATGACTTATATGAAGACCGGTTGTCGAATTGAAATTCAACTCTATTTGAACGTCATAGTTCCTTCAGTGATTTCAATGTTCTACTGATATAATAATTAAAGATATAAATATCTACTACTACATCTACATATATAAATTTTAAGCTATGTCGATTTAAGGGGTAAGAAATTGAAATATGCAACTAGAATTCTAGGGCTACACATTAAGCCTCAAGCCAAACAGTTCGGAGTGTGGGGCCTTATTCCAGAAAGCAAACAAACGATATCGCTTTTGTGATAGCTGTCTGTTGTTTCTCAGGGGATATAACAGATACAGCAACCGTCAAAACGATATCGTGTGATTGCTTTCTGAAATAGATTCCTTCGTTCGATTGTAATTTAGAAAATGACATTAGGGTGACCGTCAAACTTGCCCTCTTAGAATGTCTTTACGATTTTAAATCTTTTCATTCTTCATAACATAAAAAAAACACCATCGATTTCATGAAATAAAAAAACAATAAAAAATATTTTTAATGTTTGTAAAAAAAGAAAAAAAATATTAAAATGTGGACGTAACAAATAATTTAACTAGACAAACAAAAATTTATATGAGAGAATTTAACAATTAGCAGCACAATGTTCATTTATAATATAAACAAATAATATTTCTTTTTTTAATGGTGATGATGAAAAATTATAAAGGTACAATTATTATTATGAAACTAATGATATCCAATTACAAAATCATGTACATGTTGATCGTTACGATATTCTGAAATAAAACAAAAGAAAACAATAAGAAACAAAACATTGAAAAAGAAGCTAAATTAAAAAAAAAAAAATGGAAAAATTAACAAACAAAATATAATGAGGTGAATTAAAGTGTGTATTTCATAATAATTCCATTTTACCTTCCAGCTTCTCCTGTACTTGGTTTCGTACTGCTATGAATTATCTGTAAAATAATAAATTAAGTTTTAGAAAAGGAAATTACTAAAAAAAAAATTAGTTCTGTTGTTAGATTGTTTTTTTTTTCCTTTTTTATATTTGGTTTATACGTCAAAGCAAAGAGTAATTAAACAAGTCAATTTATTTAATTGACTCAATATTGAATCAATACAGTTTTGTTTTTCTGTGTAATATTGGTGTTATCCTTTGACATTATTTCGCTTCGCTTTGAAGTATAAACTAGTAGGTTTTAGAAAATTATTGTGAAATTAATAAAAATGAAGGGTATGAAAACGTTAGTAACAATTAAAATTCTTACATTTAAAAATCAAAGAAGATCCCCCGAAAAATCAATGCTCATGACAAGAGTCATGACGCCGAAACAAGAGAGAAGAAAACTGATCAATATTATTTACCAATCTTTTATTTCCAAAAAGACTTATCTATGTATGTACATATGTAGAAAAGTTTAGATTATTCCTTATTAAGGCTAGAGCTTCGACTTTGTTAAATAGTTACTACTTTAAGTCAGGACCGAAAATCGAAATCCAGAGATAAAGTTTTGGGTTTGAAAATACATATTATGCCTAAACTAAAATGGTTGACAGAAAATTTTGTGATATCGAATACAAAAGTCTGACAGGTGAGGAGCAAAATAAGTTCAATGAAATTCAAACGCAGGCATGGTTCTTTGTAGGCAGTTAAAAATGATAATGGGTGATCTATAAGTAGCTGAGATAGTTTTGTGGCACTTTTTACGTTACCCAAGATCAAGAAATTACCTAAAAAAGAATGGTCGTTCCAATTAGTTTAGCAATTTCGAGGTGAAATAGTCTTGAATCGTCCTCTGGAGCCAATATCTGCCACGAACCATTTTTTGGTAAATTGTATTTTTTAATAAAAACTACTATTGTAATACTTGGATCTTTTCTGAAGAGCCAATTTTTATTTTTTATTTATATTTTTTGTGCAAACAAACAAAAAAGCTTGAATATGTAATTGTTAAAATCTACAACATTCTTTTTCTGTTCTAAAAAAGTCCAACATATTGCAAACAAATTTAAAAAACGAACTAGGGAAAATTCCAAATTTACCTAGTGTATTTAATACTTTTTTTTTATTTTAATCGTGAAAAAAAACTTTCGATTGGTTTTGGTACCGAGTTAGGTCCCTGTTTTTTGAAAGGAAATGTAATAAAATATTACATTTTCTCTTAACTTCGTTTTTTATTTGCATAAAACACCCTTCGGTATAATTTTCATACCGTCATTCCAATGTTAATCATATTAAATTTAACTTATTTAAATATTTAAGTTGCAGTAACGTCTATTCAAAGACACAATACATATGTATAATATTCTAATAAATTCTTATATAAAAGTCACGTTTGATATAATAAATCAACTGAACGAAAGCAGAGTGATTAATAATTATTAGAATACAGGCGTACTTGCTTTCCGCAAGTGTCTTCGTTGACGGGGTTTTATGTTTGCTTGACATATTTTATACAATAAATGATTATGTATCAAATTATATTGATTTTATATTCTAGACAACTATAATATGCACATTATTAACATAATCAACATGATATAGGAGCCACATGCATTAAACATAAAATAAGTTGCGAAAAAAACCCGTCCGCCATGCAGTATTTTGTAAAATATAAACTAACGACTTAACTACCGGAAACGACCTCCTACTGACCCCAAATAGTAAAACAAAAACATACACAAATTTATCACCCAAACAATTTCCCTACAATTTTTTTTTTGTCTATACGTTTTTTATAGACTTTTTTTATGAGCAATGTACTTGGAATTTTCACTTTCCTTTGAACACTACATATAATGCGGAAACGACAGGGAAAGTTTGTTGGCACTAAGCCAATTTAATGGCAATACACTGCATTGTCATTATAATCGTCCTGTTTTTTTCTAGTAAGGATTGTGTTCAAAAAGGCGTGATAAAAAAAAGAATTCGTACAGTTGTTGAATAAATTGTTCTTTACAAAAAGTGTTCGGGTTATTTTGTCGTTACTTTGAAAAAGACAAAACATAGCATGTCATCACATTTAAATTGTGTTCTTTTTCAGATAAGACTATGCAAGTAGAGTAGGACATTTATGGTTGAATATAAATTGGAAGCTATCGCAAAAACAATAATTCTTAAGTTATCGTCAACTTGTAGATTTTCTGCCAAATTCAAAAGTTTAGATTTAGACAGAATACATTTTCTAGAGCAGATTATCTGCGGATGCGGATAATATATTGCAGATTTCTACACAGATGAAAAATGTCAAGGTAAAATTGACAACTAACTTGAACTCAGTACATTTTTCCTAACTAGCTATAATGACAAATATTAAACTTTAAGCCCGTTTACCTTTCTGAATTTTTTTTGGCATATTTACGGTGCTGAGGCATTGTCTTCAGATTTATTGGGAGATTCCGGTACCAAAAGAATTCTAGCTGAACAATTAGGGCATGTTGTACAAAATCCTTTGTCAGATTCAGTTGATATCTATTGTACGAAATTTTAATTTATACATAATTAACTAGGGTGTTAAAAATTACGTTGGCAGGATTTGATTTTTCTGTGAAAATTGGCTCAGACGGAGGATGATTCTATAAAACATAAGCAAAAAATATTAATTTCAAGAATTTAAATATGCATCATTTCAGACCTTAGCTTCCACGTTAACTTGAGGCTTTGAAACAGCTCCCTTTTTCAAAAATAGTTAAAATAATAATTTAATACATACAAAATTTACTTATACAACCGTTATATTATTATCCAGTTGGTTGCTTGCATCTAAATTATTGTTGTTGTTATAAAACTGCTGTTCTCTTAGTAATGCATTCTTTATATAAAGAATTGAAAATTAAAAAAAAGAAAACAAGTGTATTTGAAAAAAAATACCGGTTTTTTCTTAGAAAATGACGAAGTTTGCTGAAGGAGTTCTTCCGACACGTTTTGCAAGCCCTTTATCATTAAAAAAATGTTTTAATAAATTTTATTAGAATTTTTATTGTTAATTACCGATCTCTTTTCAGAAACTTCATTTATTTTAGGCGGTTTGGTAATTGAATCTAATGGATTTTTCTTTTGCTACAATAAATATTATTTATTTGTGTTTAAAAAGAAAATACATTTTAAAAGTGAAATCAATACCAAATTTAATTTATCGCGCTTGACTGAAACTTGACTTGGGGTCAGGCTTACTTCACTTTCTCTAGCCTATATTTAGATAACAATAAATGAATAAATGATGCCAAAAACAGCTTGGTTCAATATTCAACATAAAAAAATACTCACATTTAAAGCTTGATATTGTGCAACAAATTCTCGTTTTCCAGTTGCACGGGAATTATTTCGATCCATTTGGAATATAATTTTTTGTAAAAGAACGATTTAAAAATATAAAACAAAAAAACTTTCAAGTTCTATTGCAAACACTAATAGCGAAGTATATGTGATATTTTTTTTTTCCTAAAACTGATTATTTTAAATTTAAAAGTAGATATTTTCTATGGAAAACGAGAGATTTCTATTTTGTTTATATCGAAAATGCTTCTAACGATTTTAATGAAACTTAGTCTGTGGGCATTTGTTAATAATTAAAATTATTTGATCAAAAAGATTATTTTTCGACAAACAGTTATTAACGGCACCTCCCATAAATTGAATATTTGATTTTTTTCATAAACAGTTCAACGAATCGAAACCAGGCCTCCGATGACAGTCCTATGCAATAACCATTATTCTCCGAGCTACTACAACAAAAGTTTAAAATTGGCATTATTTTTTTCCAAAAGAAGACTGAAATGATTTTGAAAAGATTTTATTTATGTAGAAACTTTAAATTTTTGATAGAAATTACTCAAATTAAAAACTGTCAAAAATGTAGTTAAACTATGTAAGTTTTCATTTCATCACAACATTTTAATGTGTTTGAAATCATGACTAGTTCACCTACTAAATTTTTGTCCACAGAAATATTGTTTTTAATCACTTCCACCTTCTCTTCCATAAAAGTCTTTCAGAATTCAATGTACATCAGTTTTTGGTCGAGCACTAAAACCACAAAATGTAAGATCGTTTAGTTTTTAAGACAGTTGAAAATGGTTAAGTATTTTCTTATTTTTTTGTATTTTTAGATCCTAGGATTTAGAAAGTTGTTGTTCTTTAGGTTCTAAAGAATAAAATATTCAATATGCGTATCTCCTTCCCCATATTTTGTCTTTTGTTATTAAAAAAGACGCACAGGGGTACTTTTGCCAGGTTGTGATAAAGATTTAAATGAAAAATTTAATTTTATCAAAAATAAATTGTAACTATATAATTCTTTTCATATTTTATATAATTCCTCTTTCGTATTATAGACTAAAAATTGTGATTCAGGTGCCATTTGGACTTGAGTAGGGGTTACAAATAAAGCTTGAATTCAATATTTTTTAAATCGTGAACGAATGGCGAATGTACAAAAGTAGGTTCACTCTTGCTTCATCTAAAACAACGAGAAACACGTAGCCATTTAATTAATTGTCACCCCGGTGGAGTAAGTAGGCAATTCCAATCATGCAATTTGTTCAGAATTTGTATACATTATGCGAATTCTTTTATGTCTATGCTACCGTCTGGTCTGGCAAATAGCTATTAAAGATAATCATCAAGGGCCCCTTCAATTTTTTTTTTAATAAACTCAAAAAGCCACGCCACATTCTCACTTATGTAAGCTTAGTTTTTTAATCTCAAACAATCATCTTTACGAACATACATAAAAACATACTCGCACAATATATTAAAAAAAAAAAAAAAAAAAAACAACCCTCAATTCAACAAAACTACTTCATAATGTACCTCAGCCATGCTGCAAGATGGTCGAGGTGCCGCATAACGTCCAACTGGCGAAATTTGTGTTACTTGCGTGCTGGGCGAAGATGCATCCAGTTGCCTTATCCTCTTCTTGTTATCATTACCAACGAAATGTGGTCCAAATAATGCGGTATTAGGGCTGTTTATTGATGTTAAAATGAAATAATAATTTAAGTAGAAGAAAGTTAGTAGTACTAAATGTATGCAAATTAAATTAAGTATATAAAATGAAAGATTATTAGGTGTGTACGTGTGTTGATGAAGAGAAGTGGCTCCGTCACAACAAAAAAAAAAAGACTATAAAGTAAATAATTATGTCGCGTGTTTAAAGCATATTTCAAGACTTTATGTCACAACTTGCGTGTTTGTCAAATATATCTTAATTTACTATGCAGCCAATACATACATATATACTGTTAGACTGCTGAAGGGGCTAACTTACCTGTCGGTAATGTGTAATCCATTTGCATGTTGTTGATTATTGGTCTCAGCTGGAGAACCAAAAAAGCCTTCATATAAAACAAAATTATTCGACTGAGGAATAGTTTTTTCCAGTCCATAATGTTTCTTTAAGAAACCCAAAAGCTTCTCCGATGGTCTATCGATTGAGAGCTTAATGGGAGTCCAATTTTCTTCTGCCAGCATTGCTTCAAATAAATCCTTTCCCAAACCGGCCCTTTGACGCGATTCATGGATATAAAAATCAAGTATACATGGAGCATCATCAACTTTCTTCGTTTCACCGGATTCGTCAAATAAATAAAGCGATTTCGTGCCAACCTTAAGAAGTCCAATAACAGCACCACTACAAATAATGAAAAGTGAATAAATAAATATAAAATTGTATAAAAATATCACAAATAAAGTGAAATAGAAAGTGTATAAGGTGTGACCTCTAGAATTTTTATTTGAAAATAAAATACAAATTACGTATACTGTTGGTTGGTAATTCGTTTGAATATTTTAATTTATTTACTTAAATGAATAATGAATAAATAGCCAGTCGAAGAAAGAGAAATGGTCACTCTATTACGCCATTCATTAATAATGCTCAAGGACGCCTTTATGCAAAAAAAAAAATACAGTTGAAATGAGAACACAACAAATATAAATGAAAACAGCGATTGAGCCAGACAAGAAAAAGGTGGGAAACTTGTTGTTAATGACTCAAAATTTAATCAGGAATATTATGCGAAAACAAAAAATTAATTGCAGTAAATATTCATACATCCCAATTCAGTCTTTTTTGAGAAAAACAGACACATTTTCGGCTCAAAAGGTAAAGTAGCCAAAGTCGATTCTAGGATTTCCTTTAAAAAAAAACATTAAGGCGTAGTTTTTAGCTTATTTGCAAATAAAGTCATCTAGCTAACTCCAGAAATAATTTTTATAATAATCTAAATTTAACTGGATTAAAAAGCTTGAGATTTTTTTTACAGTTGCTAATTATACTCTTAGAAAAAGATTGATAGTAGAGTACAGTTTCAGTCGTGGGACTTTGGAAGTGTTTGACTAAATTACCTTAGGTTCTTTTCTAGCTTAATATCTACATTAATAAACTGAGTTGCATTGTTTTGGCTAGAAACAATCCGGAGAGCCGTTTCATCATTTTTAAGTGAACATTTTTTTTAATCGGGTCTAAGTTCGAAATTGTTACAAAAAGGGGCGAAATTGGAGTAATTAAATCAAATAGACTCAAACTTTATAGCAATTATAATAATTGTAACATGCATTTCACATGTTTTGCTTGATTTTAAAAAAAAGACTGGGTGTCTAACCTATGCCCACCAACGGATGACCGTGGTCTCTCGGGACAGCATAAACACTACCTTTTTAATCAGAACTGTTATAAATTTGTATGTCTGAAGGAGTCACTTCCAAATAAATAATATAATTAACTATCGAAAACCAAAACAAAAAGAAGCATTTGATTATTTATATTTCAATGCAAAGTTTAAGTGACAACAACTTACTTATGACCTGCACCTACATCGGCGAGTAAATATATTTTTTGGTTATCAGACATTCTAAGCCGTTGAGAAGTAGTCACCGCTTTCGAAAGTTTTTGTGACGTTGCCGATAATTCTCCAAGTGTATCAATTATCTCTGACATCTTCGAGGTTGTATCCCTGCCACAAAAAAAAATTTAATTATTCTTCATGTTTATTCCAAAAATTTACAAACAAAAACTTACAACGCCATGCGTCGGTCACCTCGGAAAGTGTGTGGCAACAGGTTTGAAGTAATCTTCACAATTGGCTGAGGGAATAAGGGTTTTATATCAAATCTGAATTCCACCATAATGTTGATTTGTATTTATGAATGTGTAGCACCAAAGTATATGGAAAGAGATCTGAAAATAGTTGAAATTTTATTTTTTTTTATTTAAATTGGTATAAAAGTAGTTTCTTTTTATTTGCAGAATTTTGCAAACAAAACAAGCGAATAAGATTTTAGACCTAAAACCTCAAATTATTCTTTTTATTTCTTTTTGATTTATATTTTTTTTTTTTAATTATGTACATTTTCCCATTTTCAAAAGTGACATTTTTCTTTCATAATTATGTTGAATGCAACAGAAACAAATTGAAGAAAGAAAAAAAGAAAACAAATTGATAAATAATAATAAACAATAATATTTGTTTATTCACCGTGAAATTACATCATTGTTCCGGTATTATCTTGTATTCATCAGAGCATAGAGATGGATAGATAAATGAAAACTATGAATGCTTGAAAATCATTAAAACATACAAATAAATCACAGATACAAAAAATATATAATGTACAAACTCTTAATGTTAGTTGGCATTTAACATGATTTCAGAGTTAAGATAATGTATTAAGAAAAATTTAATGGAAATCTAATAAGAGAAGTAAAAGTTTTAATGACAATAATATGAAATTCAGAAAATAAAATTATGCTTTTAGAATTGCAGAAATTTCACAAATTCTACATAAAATTGATTAAATTTTGATACTTAAATTATTATAATTTTGAGAAAGTAGTTTTATTATGTCATATAAACACATTAAAAAGTAAGGAATTTCAATAGCAGCAATGAGACTTTGCAAATTTATATTTGTTAGTTATTCAGCACTTACATAATTATTAACTCTAGTCAATAAACAGAAAAAAAAAATTAATATTTTTACTATATTTATTATTTTCTATACTTTCGTTGAGAAAAAAAATCTTTTGAGTTCTAATCAAATTTTGCTTCTGTTTATATTTTGGGAGGTTTCTTCATATGAATATTTCAAAAGTATGTAATCTATATTGCTAGTCAACACGTTGAAAAAATTAAACACGCCAAACATTTTACAAATAAAAATTGTTATTTTCTGTGTTTTAAAAAAATGAAAGTTGGCCACAGTATTTAATTTTTCTAAAGAAAATTTTTTTTTGTTGTTAAAGTAAAAATACATTAGGGAGAATTTGAAACGCAAATCCTAAACACATTTTGTTCATAACTTTTTTATTTGATTCTCCGGGAGAAAAATTTAAATTAATTTTTTCTTCTTCAAAATTGTCATTATCAAATACATTTCTTTTATAAACTTCTCTATTGAAAATGTACTCTAATTGCTTTTTTAAAGTGTTATAAAACAAAATGTAAGATCATTACAAATTTTGTTTTATTTATATTTCTCTTATTTTCTTAGTTAATAAGTATTATTGTTGAGTCCTTTTTGACTGATATTTCCCCGATTTGAAAATGTTCACAAAGCATAAAATTTCTCATGTATTTAAATTGCTGAAATTGCAAAAAAGAAGTAGAAGTTGAGAAAATATGAATTTAAAAAAAAATTCGTCAATTTTTTTTTTTTTTTTTTTGATGTGCAAAAAACAGTTTCCGCACGATTCTTTCTTTTTTTTGGTTCACCCTACACACTCTAGCTTTTTGTTACACCTTATGCAAATCACTTTGTAGGGTATTAAATGAAATTATGTTGTTTTATTGACTATATCATATAAAGAAAAAGTTTAAGATTTTTGTCTTTAAAAACAATATTTGCTCGATTTGCTAGTAAATATATCAATTTTGTGTATTTCGATGAGGATCAATTTTGTCACTGTCAATCTAGAAATTTCGACTTTTGTCCAGTTATTTATGTCTTTAAGGTCTTTGAAAATGATTTCAATTAATGACTCATATACATAAATATATTTATTTTAACGCACATAAAAAAAAACATAATTTATAAATTAATGATAACTTATGACATGAGACATTTGAAATTTTCAAAAACTAGCTTTAACCAGATTTTTTTTTTTTAAAATATTCCATTCATATATGTATGTACCAGTTCTTATCATTTCCTATATAATGTCTATATTGTCTAGAAATTGATGACCCTTGAATAAAATAATTGCATTCAAAGTATTTGTTTAAAAATATATAACAAACTAGACTAGATGCTCCAGAAAATTTTTATTGTGTGTGATTGAGAATTACAACAGAAGTCTACATCAGACAATATCAAATTTTTTTTTTCTTTCCTGAAAATAATAATAATATTTATAAATGAATATTACTATTATATGATTTATTACATTTATTGGTTTTAATATACTGAGGTAAAAATTCATACCATGGATTTTTCCACTTGTAAAAAAAATTGTAAATTTTTTCTATTAATCAAAGACAAAATGTTTGCATTTCCGTTTTTATTTACATAAAATCACTTTATTAGTAAAATATAATTTTTCATTGTTTGATTTTGAAAGGTAAATATTTACTTATAAACGCTTTTTAAATTGTTCTTGAGAAATAATTAAGGTTAAAAAGTTTGAATATTTCTATCTGAAATGCTTACGAGCATTTTACGAAATTTTATGACAAATGCACTGAAAACACAATACATTGTGTATGGGTGATTTCAATTGTCGGTGGCACATTTATTGATTTTATACTTTCACATTTCACATTTTACCTGAACCATTTTATTTACACCTTTTCTTGCTAATCAAAACAAATCCTGAAATATTCCATAAAATCTTAAACCTGTTTTTGAGAAACCAAGATACTCTGCTGCCTAAATTGACAAATTCGTCATGCCATGAATAGAGTGCTTCTCACCCATGGATTCGGCATAAAAAAGATTAACTATGCTCAAATCGGATTGCAAAAATTTCAGCTGGCTCATAATTTTTTTTTTATTTAAAATCCTAATTTGATTGTAGTAAAAAGCATGAATAAAAGTAAAAGTGAAAATTATATTTCCAATAAAAAACAAAAAAAAAAAGTTAAAGTAGAATAAAAATAGGTTTTGTTTTACATTATTTTCTAATTAATTAACCTCTACGATAAGGTGTTAACCCATATAATATGACAAATGGCAGAATGCCCTTAGTGATTATATTTAGAATTTTTGGACTAGGAACATACCTACCTAATATATTATTTTTAAGTATTGGCTTACGCAATTCATAGCACGATTTCCGATAGATTGTATTGATGTCAGGCGTCAACAACTTAATACAGATAGCAGAACGAAAAAAAACATACCCCCCTGGTAGCAAGCTTTGGCCAAATAAAGCTTTGTTGCTTTTTTGTGACGTCCGTTACTGCCTCCGTAGGTTCGCGTGATGCAAAAAAAAACAACAAACAATCTGAATAATAAAGATGACTGACAAGAAATGAATAATATATCATAGTGTTAATACGTCGATAAGTCTTGTAATAATAACAATAATAAAAAAAACATGTTTTTGCCTTTTTTTAGTTTGATTTCTTTGCCTCATTTAATAGCTTGATTAATTATTATTAGCAAAAGAATAAATACTTTCAAAAACAAAATACCTAAGTGACCATGAAAGTCAGTAACACCTGTTCCATTTAGTTCCCACATAGATTTTTAAATTATTTATTTATTAAACTCCCATCGCTTTAAAGATTATTTATTTACAAAGGTAATGTATGTAGGTACTGTATGTACGTATAATGTTTATGAAAAAAAAAAATAAGGGAAGTTCGGACTTGAAATTTTTTTTTCTCGTTGTGGTGCGATGGAAATATGTGGATTAACGGATAACGATAAGAAGCCCTAGGTACTGGTAATTACAAAGCGAGGTAATAACGTCATCAGTTTGTTTTTGACACATTTGTTTACCTATATTTTGACCATTATGATGACAATTGAAGCAATTTAAAGCAATCCAAAGATTTTTCAAATTTGTTGTCAACTGAAATATTAATCAGAAGCAATGTTATCTTCTACAACAGAAATTCTATTCAGGGGATATTCTTGTTTTGATTTTCAAACGAATTTAATTTTAATTAACACAATGTTTTACTTAGTAATATTCCAGATCAAATGAGATAACCATGCATAATATATCACAGATCCTAAGAAGAAACTGTCACAAGTTTTCGAGATAGCTTGCTAGTAATTGAGTTGTCAATTATTGCAAAATCTTGTTACTGTTCCTTAGGCTCTACGACAGCAGCGAATCGGAGTTTTTTTTTGAAATTTATCAATAGGTGGCTGTCATTACTGTCACACTCCTTCAAAATACTCCCCTTACATATGTCCTACAGGGCGTAGTCACCATCTTAATTAAATAATTGGCAAAAGGCCAATTTTGTTTAGTTTCTTAAAATTAGGTTAAAAAAAATATTTTGATTTTTTTGTTTAATCCAAATTTTATTTTTTGAAAACCAACTGAAGGCCGAAAAAAACTTCCAGAGTCTCTTGGTAATCCCTAAGGCAGACAGAGAGCAGAACTGAGGAACCCACTTTTTCGTGTTCTCTACATATAAAAAAAAAACTTTTCCTACCAAAAATTAAGGCTGGCCACGAGACAAGTGCATGGCTAATTCTCGTCCTGTTACCGACTCAACAATTCTCCGACTATGAGTCTTGTGTTGTGAGAAAAATTAGAAGCAACAATTTTTTGTTTTAAAAAATAATTTTTAATGATTTTCTTTACTGAAAACACCACCAAGACTCCCGGTAAGTCTTGTTCCAAAAATTATAGTCTCATCTCGGATAACTAAAAGTTAGTCTCTACCCTACCAAAGCCAATGTAATCTTTAAATATATATAAAGTATCTATGTATATAGGAAAATTTTACCTTACAGACAATTCGACCGCTCCAAAAAAAAAAAACAAATAAACATACAATTTGCGAGTTTATAATTTCACAATAACAGAAAATATCTTATCTTTCAAAGATAACAGATCAGGAACGAAAAACAACCAAACAAGATATTTTTTTAGCAAAGCATGTTTGAATAATAGTAGGTAAGTTCATAAACAACAACAAAGAAAAATGTTCACTCAAACTCTTATCAACAATAAACATATCAAAACAAAGTCACATGGTTTCAAAAAAAATTATGTTTGTACCTAGAGTTCAATAACAACTTAATTAAAAAAAAAAAAATTAAAATATTTTTATCCCATAAACATATTTTTGTCTCTTGTCAAAGGAAAGTCCCACTTGGTATTAAATTGTTTGTGGGTATCAAAAAAAAATACGTAATGTCGGATTGTGGTCATTCAATAATATAGTTATAAACTAATTAATTAGAATAAAGAATATTGAAGAAGGCGTGATCATTATATTTTTCCCTTTGTTATTGCCTATACATATATTGCAGATCGCACGTGAATTCCAAGTTAATACAAAATTTAAATAACTACTAACACAAATATGACAAGCAAAAATAAATGTGCAGGACTGGACTTAGTTAAGTGAATTTCATTTTTGTACCACTAAAAGCAATATCAGACCTATTGTCTGTCATGCATAAAATATAGTAATTTCAATAGTATCTATCGCAGTTAACTTTTATTTTATTGCTTGGGATAAACAAATTGGTGCAGCTCGCAACGATTTCGCGGCTGGGACTTGATAATTCCATATGGAGTAACCATTTTCAGTTGAATTTGTTTTTAGCAAAATATTTTTCAAAAATTAAAAACAAAAGTACTTTCTTTGTAAGGTATTTTTTTTATCATTATTAGGTAATTCAAATTTCTTAACTGAGTAACTTAATCCAAATGCATATTTTTAATTGATTAAATTAGCCAGAAAAAGCAAATTTGAGCTCATAAACGGGAATACCGTCCGATGTATTGAGGAAATATGAATTCATAAAAAAAATGTTATTCGTTGGAGTGATCTAACAAAAATATATTTTTCTGTAATAAAATCTGAATGCAGTTTTAAGTATTTAATTTTAAGTATTTTAATTTTAATATTAAAAGGTACATAACGTACTTTTTTCAGTCTTTATTTGCTGAATCAGAAATTATCATTTAATTGAACACTTTAGAAAGTTTGCGAGTTTTGGCCCATAAAATTGGTTGTATTTGCTACTTATATAATCCGCCACTGTTCAAATGTATACACATAAACGTTATTATTGTATACATCATAATAAATTATATATTTTTTTTTTGCTTTAGTTTTTGCTAGTTGTGTTTCCAAGTGCTCAAGTTCGTTTAATCTTTTCCATTGCATAATAAAATTCTTTATTATCAATTATTGTTGATGGATAAAGAAAATGATCAAAGGTTTCAAAGATAAAATTAAATTGACAATAGTTACAATAACATAAATTAGAATAACAAACTAACCCAATGCGGTACGCAGGAATAATTTAAGAAAAAAAACAGGCACCTTATCACACGTCACCAGGCCACATTATCGATCACTTAAAAGAAAACAACAACAAAAAATGCTTCTCATAATCGTTCAACAAACGGACGACTCAATCAGTCTCTCAGCAGAAGTCGATTCGAGAGGATCGTCATTAGTTCAGCAAAAGAAAAATATTTAAAAAAAATAAATAAATTATACACACTCGTACATCGATCGAGTTAAAAACAAGTTTTTTTTCCCCACTATTTGTGTGTTCAGTGATTTACTTCCGTTTAGTTTGATAACATAATATAAAAACAAAAATAAAAATGAATCGTTCACCAATTGTTTTAGCACGGAATACAACAAACGGTTGTGCAATAAATGGTGTAGCACATCTGACGACAACAACAGATTCATTTAGCGCAGGCAAACACTCCTGTCCCATAATGACTAACCACAACGACAGCAACGATGTCAAGAACAACAAAGTAAAAAATCCAGAAAAGGCTGCAAAAATTATAAAAGAATCAAATATAGTGTGCTTCGATGTCGATTCAACGGTAATCCAAGAAGAGGGCATAGACGAGTTAGCTGACTTTTGTGGCAAAGGTTCCGAAGTGTCTCGTGTAACCAAAGCAGCAATGGGAGGTTCAATGACATTTCAAGAAGCTCTCAAACTTAGACTGAACATCATACGTCCTAGCCAGAAACAAGTAGCAGATTTCATCAAACTTCGTCCGAGTAAGCTCACGGAAGGTGTTAAACAATTCATTGGCTATCTCAAGGCCGAGGGTAAACAAGTGTTTTTGATCTCGGGTGGATTTGATTCACTTATTGAGCCTGTGGCGACTGAATTAAACATACCCATGTGCAATGTATTTGCAAATAAATTATGTTTCACTGAGAATGGCGATTATGCTGATTTCGATACAACAAAACCTACTTCGAGATCGGGCGGCAAGAGCGAAGCTGTAGCGATAGTCAAACGAAACAATGAGGCATCATCTGTAATAACAATGATTGGTGACGGAGCGACTGATTTAGAAGCTGTTCCTCCAGCTGATTATTTTATTGGATTTGGGGGCAATGTTGTGCGAACTGAAGTATTCAATAGAGCAACGTATTTTGTAACTGATTTTGATCAGCTGTGGGCTAAGGACGAATAATCCAACAGCAACGGCAGGTTCATAAATATTTTGTATAAAATAGATTTAATTTAATTGTTGTTTAATATGAGTGCTACTAACAGTATACAAAAATAGTGTAAATAAGAATGAATTATTATGGTTAAGCAAATTTAATTAAAAAAGAACAAAATAAAAAGTGTTTTTGCACGAGATACAAACAAAAAAAAGAATTCAAATAAATAAAGCACATTTATTGCATTTAAGAATACTTTACTGTCTTATAGTTGTGTTTTTTTGTAACTCGCTAAGAAAAAAGCTCTAACATATTTTTTAAGAGTTATTCAAATTGCAAATGTTCAAATATGAACGTCTTGGATGAAAACAAAACATCAAAGGGAGAAGAACCTATAAATCATATCAATTTTGCAAAGCTCTATGAGGAATGTGGATAGGAATGAAAAATAAATAATAACTTTAGAAAGCAAACATCAATCAAGTTTAATTTAAATTTCAATTAACCCCAGAGCGCAGAGGAGAATGAGGTCATTTATTTATTTTGCGAAGAGCATAACAAGTGAAAATTGACACAAATATATAGAGATAAAAAAGAAAACAACCACAGTAAAAGATAATAACTATAATATTTTAAACTACACTTGTGCGACAAGTGCCACAGGTAAACGTGTGCGTTTTAAAACTGTTAAGTGTTTGTTTTGTAAATGGATTATTAAAAATTCATTAAAGATAAACATCATGGATGATGAAAATGAATGATTGTAGGGTTTAATTTTCAAGAAGGATAGAAAGAACTTAGTTCCAGATCGAGCTGTCTAGATAGACAAGTATTTTATTAATAACCGGGAGCAGCTTATCTACAGTGTGTCTACATTTAATCTTTTGCTTTTCTTACTTACTTTAAGGCAAAGGTTTTACAATTTCAGTACAAATTATCTTACAATAAAAAAAAAATACCTACAACAAATTTTATTATACTAAAAACAAGCAAAATTGTGTTTTCTCTTTAAGTTTCGTTGTCATTAGGGTTGGCTTTCTTTCAAATTATTAAAAACTCTCTCAACCATAACAACTTAAATTGGACCATAAATTATGTTTTTTGCTTTTGACCTTTTTTTGTATTTTGCTGTTTTTTCAAATCTTATTTTTATCTTCTGATTAACTTTAATGATAAAATGTTAAAAAAAAATATATGACCTTATTATTCGATTTTCAACGAATGGACATTTAATACAAACAGAAAAAATTCTTATCAAAGTGAAGTTCAAGATTTGGAATTGCAAGAGTTTTGTTTAGGAATACATAGTACCTACATAGTTTTTTTTTTCAAAAATAACCGGACTTAAATGAACTTGAAATAGGATGGCCAGACGATGGGTTCAGCTGGCTTTGTACAGCGCTTAGTCTCTGTTCTAGTCCTATTGACGACATACAATTTTTTTTTTTTGGAATTAATAATAATTAATTAATGATAATCGGATGACACTCTTGAAACATGTACATAACTCATGTCATTGTGGTAGCACAATCAAGTTGATGATGTATTATCCAAACTTTAAAAAAGTTTATTCAATTCGAAAATACATGTTTTCTAACTAAGAAAACAGCATGAATTTAATCTTTTGGTTGTGTTTTTAAAAAATTCTTTCATATCCTACATTTTTTAATCATTTTTTTTTTTTAATTTATTCGGTTTAAGAGAATTTATTTTTTTGAACACTTTTTCAATAATCTTCTTGTTTAAAAATAAATTTAAATTGTTTTTATATCTGTTTTTTGTCAGTCTTGGTCTGATCCTACATAATTTAAGAAAAGCTTTGATAATATAAATTAACAAAAACTTTTTTTTGTCAACAGGAGATTTCGCCGAAAGTAAAAGTCATATTGAAAATTGAAGACTTAATTTCTGGCACTTGTTTATTTTTTATTGTTTAAAACAACTATGCCGAATTGCAACATAACCTCAAAAATGCAAAATCAGGGGTTTTTGAAATTTTCAAGTGAGGTTTGGAGTTGAGATTCGATTTCACCATTTAGCACTTTATTTTCTTTCTTTATACAAATTTGAACTGAACTTTTTTTATTGCTGAAGGAAAGCTCCACACGGCAGTTATGCATCCAGCGCATTCGAATAAAAATCAAGAAAATCTGTGGAAGCCTTTACGTCAAAAATACCATTTTGCACAAGATATGGAATCACCAACTTAGCTGGTAATATAATGTTAAAAGAATAAACCCTGAGAATCTAGTTCAAACGAAAATAACACACGACGTTCCAACACTTTCGCGGAAGAAAGGCAGGCGCATCACGTTTTGTGTACATGTCTTGTCCTGAACAAAGAAGTAGGTAGTTTGTTAGTTGCGGTACATTATCCTCAGTATAATATGGTATACAAAAATTACGTCATACGTTAAATATGTTATGTTATGTTATGAATTCTGTTTTGGTGCAAAATTATCCTAAGAGGATGCCGACAAATGTGTACTTTTATCAATCCTATGGCAGTGTACCGAATGAAGTTACTGTGCGAACAAATAAGTTAGCTACCAGTTTTTAACTTGCATCGGTACTTTAACCGAACTTGGATTTTTTTTATAAACATGACTTTAAAAATAAGCCCTTGCCTTCGAAAATTAGATTTTTTTAGCACAAAATATTTTTTAAAGAATTTATTTAACAAGTACGTATTCTCGCTAGGCTTGTAGGTTTATTTATTTATTTATTTATTTTATTTTATATTGTATCTATCATTAATAAATAAAAATGATTTTGTGCAAAATCTAAACGTGAAACTTTAAAATTTTCTTTATTTTTTCAAGAATTATAAATTTGTAATTATTTAATTCTCTAAGAAAAACCGGAAGAAAAACAACAAACCGAAGCAAGGACTCAAAAAAAAAAACGATTTATCCCATTCCCATGAGTAATTCATATAATATAAGTTTGGATAAAAATCTATGGTTTGCTTATGCGTGTAGGTATATACATTTTTTGAGTGTACGTACTTTTAGATGAAAATATTATAAAGATGCAGAGATAGAACTTTTCGCATTCGTGTTACGTCTTATGCAGCAAAATAGGTATGTATCTACATTAGCATCTGATTTTATTTTGTTGTATACCCATGTAGGTATTATCAAAAGAAAAAAACCGCCTTGAGTGACTCAACCCAAAATATATCAAAAATTAAAATTAGATAGGTAAAAAAGTAAAAAAATTAAACATTGCATTCCTATCTACTACTATTACTTATTCTTATTTTTCTCGTTAACTTGTTAAGGAAAAATTAAATCTGTTGAACATTTTCAATAAGAAATATTTATAAGTTTATGAGTAGGCAGGTTATTTAATAGAATATCAATAAACAAATTAATAAATTTGGTAAAGCAAAATTGCACTAAGTACCTGGTGTTGTTATAAACGGAATAGGTACCTAAATATGGGCTTTGAATTGAATATTACAACACCCACTACTCGATTTATTGCTTTGCTACACTGAAAATCTAGACTTTGGTTTTTATGATATCATAAATCGATGAGATCACCAGGGAGCTCCGAAATTGTTTGCTGCATCTTCTTATTTGAATTATAAAATTCCTTTTTTTAAAGAGGTTTTGGCACAATTCTTATTTTTTCTATTTAAAATAAAATATATAGATGAACTTAAAACTTACCTTTTCGTCAAATACTCGAGCACAGTAGCTAATTCTTCCTTTCAAAAGCACCAATAATTAATTTAGCAGTGCTTCTATTAATAATTTATTTTTTTAAATTGACACTTTATGTTATTTATTCCAGTTGATTTTATTTCTGTAAATATCGATTTAAATAAAGAAAAAAAAATTACAATTTTTTATGATGTATAGGTATTATGTTCGGCAAAAAGCATGGGATTTTGATCAAAATCTAAAACAAAAAAGTTTGTTTACACACATCGACTCTGGAGACAAATGCAATACGGACTTCACTTTATAACAAATTGTTTTGTAGAGAGGATTAGTCACCGCTTCAACATTTGTTACACCCGAAAAAAAATGAATTTATATCTAACCAACAGGGTTTGGCTGAAGAGTCGGAAAATTGTCAAGAAGAACTAACAATTTTCGTATCTAAAAATCTTTGCTTGGTCTGTCGGTCGTCTTTTGAGAAACAGAAGAAGTAGGGAAAAAATGAAAAATATTTGACGTCTGCGCCTCTGCGCTAGAGCAACAGTAGGGCCAACATTCATAAACAAAAATCTCATTGGATTTGTTTGATGTGGAAACGGAAATGTCAGTTTTGCTTAAGGCAGAAAGCACACTTTAGCGTTCTCGTCAAACTGAGTCGTATTGTGTTTGATTTAAGGTTTCGCTTGTTTTTGATTCCAATGATATTTTTATATAATATATAAGATATAATTGTTACGCAAACTCCATTTTTTTAGTTGCATTCGTCAAAATTCCCTATATATTAAAAAATACTTTTATAAAAAAAAACTAGTACAAAATCGTAATTGAGTGCGTTTTTTTAAGCCTCAATTGGGTTGCTATAACTATATTTTTACTTGCTATCGATAGTTTGTATAAAAACTCAATTTTTCCAAGATAGCGTTGCTCAGACAGGACGTCGTTTAAAATGCCTATTTGGGTTTGCTAAACTCAGGTGTAACATTCTGCGTAGCAAAAACGAAAAAAACATTTTCGTTTGTTTCAATTTAAAGTCATGCACTGAAAACTAAATAGTCTTAGGAAGTATACTTTTAAAGATGTAAAAACTTCTTAGTAAAAAGAAGAAACAACTGAACTAAATCCACTGAAAACTGTGGGAGTCAATTGGGTTAAGGATTATAATTCATTTCCTTTATATACAAAAAAAAACTTATATCGAATTATTATGAGTAATAATGTGTCTTAAATCGTTTTAAAAGTTAAGCAATAAACAACTCATGATGGATTTTAGAATAAAATCCTTTATTTTCAAAACATGCCATGTCCGAAACGGTATTATTTATTTATTTTACTGGCTGAATTTGTTGAATAATGCAAATGCAAACGAACAAAGCAAATTAACTTTCGAATAACATATCACTCGCAGTTAACGGTTCCTAGACCGGCTACCATACATTTTTCAAGCTAACATCCTAAGAGACGATAACTGAAACCAAACTAAACAGATTAAGGTAAACATAAGGTCTTATGTTTTCTTATTACTGCATCATTAGTTTTCACATAAGATCCTACTTAATTTTTGTGTTGTTTCATCTAAGGTTTAAAGGTAAACTCGTTAAATTTCTTTTCTAGTTTTATATGAATTTTCAGTTATTGATTTTGATATGTTAGTTAGTTTTTAAACTTAAACTTAAAACACACAAGTGCTAGTAGTGTGTCCGTTTTTTGGTAAATTCAAAGTAATGTTCTTGCATATATGCATAACTCTACAAATTCACCTTAATTGACTTTCATATTTAAGCTTCTTATGTGATTATAAAGTTATAAAGTAATAGAGCAATTTAGGCTTTCCGTTGTTCCAGGGACATGTGCATAAGAAAAAACTGATTCTGATCTTGCCCCTGAGGCAAGGAACTTTTGTGCTCCAAGGTATCGAAATAATCTTAAATATTACGAGTGCAAAACTAAGGCCCCCAATTATGAATAGCAAATCTAAAGCTTGAATCAAAGCAAACGGTTGGAAATCCAAGATGTAAAATTAAAAAAAAAAACTAACTTCAAGAGCAACATCTCCTTTCCTTTTTCAGGTTGCCAAACAAATGTTAGTCGCAAATTAAAGAACTTCAAAAACTTCCGCTTAACATTAAACCCAAACATTCCCTGACCACGACAAAACAAAATAACACTCAGTAATTTTAGGAAGTTGGTTTCCTAGAGTATGTTGACCCATCATCAATAGCAAATCGGAAACCCGACTCTTTCCGCGAATCGTATTTTGATGTTTACCAAAAAAGACCTTTCTGTTTGCTTTGAGTCGAATTGCTATTCATAATGAGATCGTATTCCCCATTCCCATCGGAAATCAAATTACCTCTGATGTTGTATAATTGACAAGCTAACTAACATCCAGTTGAGGTGCTCATTGATTCCATATGAAATACTGAATTCATTATATTTCAATTTTCACTTCAGGTTTTGAACAAATCTTTTCTATTGAAGGCCTTTCCTTCTAGAAATTAACTATGATAATCTTCTTCGCTCGAAGAAGCTCACACTCAAACACTATTTATCAATAAGAACCAGTTTTCACAAGATATTTTTTTTAAAAACTGTATTTAGTCCATCTTCAATACACAGAAAATTAAAGGAACCTTTTAGTTCCTTCGGTTAAAGTTGTTTGTAGCAGGCTGGGTTAGTTGCAATCCACGAATGTTGTGGAAGTCCAACAACTTCAACATCTCCTTGGTATCAGGATCGACTTCAATGATATCCTGTTCCAAAGCAGACACAGCGGGAACGTAGTTATCACGACGTTCACGTTCTTCTTCTTGCAATTTAATGGAAATACCACGAACTTGAGAGTGGCGGAGACGTCCCATTAAATGTGTAACATAACTGCGAGAGATAAATTTCATATAAATAAACAAGTCCTAGCTTTCCAGTGAAATCACATTGAACTTACCCAGCAATCTTGTTCCTCAAGGGTTTGGTGGGAATGATGGCTACTTCTTCACATATCCTTTTGTTGGTATGGAAATCCAAGGTAAGGCGGGTGTAATATTTCTCAATGATGACCTTAGCGGCCTTCTTGATGGTTTTTGTTCTTACACGACCCTGTTATTTTTCAATATAAAAGTAACACAGATTATTGATTTTGGCAAAATTAAGTTATTTTTGAATAATGTTCACATTTTGCACTCGATTTTTTTAATAAAAAATAAAATAAATAAAAAGATGTCATGAAAATTTAAAGATTTTTAATAAATTTTGACAGAATGACACCTACCATGGCGGACGAGTTTACCGGAAAAGAAAATCGAAATGTTTTCTTGTATGGATGTTGAATGGAAAGAGTTTTCTTAACGCTCAGGTTTAGGTAGCAATAGGTATGATTTTATGCTTGGGGAGTGTTCAAAGAGTATTGTCGGAATGAAGCACCGGATTCATATTATAAACGTTTTGGAATATTTTTAGTGATTATTAGAAGCCCACAATTCTGAGTATTGAGATAGACTTTGCAGTTGAAAAAAAAACTAAAACAAAAATAACTTCAAAAGACCGAATTTTAATTTTGAAATTATTACATGTGAAGGTGAAAGGAATTTTTTTTAATCTATTTTTCTCTTTTCTTTGCATGTAAAAAGGGTGAAATATTCCTGACCTGTCAAACTTCAATCATAGTTTTTTTTTTGTATTTTTTTGAAGAGGGATGGAAATTAAAAAAATTAAATTAAATTTAATTAAATTCTGGAGAGGGATAACCACTGATCAGTGGGGATAACGCACTCTTATTCGAGGTCCGCGCTTTTGCTTCCCGAAATTAGTGAAACTAGCGCCCCCTATAAAAGCTTCACGTTTGAAATTGAACAAGCACTCCATTATATATATGCTCTAAGGTTTATATACAAGTGCGCCCTGAAACGACCACACAACACAGCTGTGTGGAACGTGCTCATGAGAGTACTATAGACTTCATATGCAAATACCATAGGATTGGTAGATCTTATACCGGTCGTCCACCAGACGCTCAACGCACAAATTTAGAATTCAAAGCATTCAACTCTAATGTACGGTGTCTTCAGTTCTTTTAACCAAGGAGTTCGATTCAGTTGCTGACCGTTGCTCAACGAATTGCTCAACAGGGTAGTGTACGAACTCGTGTTGTTCGTTGAATATTTTGGATCAACGCGTTGATGATAATAGGATAATGTTGAATGGACAGCGGAGTTGATTTTACAATTAATTTCTTTAATAGAAGAAAAAGAAAATATTTGGAACATAAAGAGTGAACGATGGTATCAACTCGTCCGTCAACTTGTTGAGCAACCGTATCGAGAACGCAGTTGATCAACTCGAAAAACTTTTTTTTTGTTAAAATCGCTGAAGTCCATCAACTAGTGTATGTACGTGTACGAGGTAATTCAAAATTTGAGTAAGTTGATCAACTAGGTGAACTAATTCATTCAACACTGGAATAAGTTTAAAGAGATGAGCTACTAGGTGTACGAGGTTATTCAACATATGGGAAAGCTGGTCAACTATGTGTGCGAGGCCCCAAACGCATTTTGTTCAACTTTCGTTGCTCAACGGGAACAACGCAAGTTGCCGCACTAGTGTATGGGGTTGTAAATTTTTTTTATCCAACGAACGACTTGAATAAAGAGTTGAACAAAGTTGGTTGAACTTGTCGCGCACGTAGTGGACGACCGGCATTATTTCGCTAAAACCAATGATCCATAGATCATGGACTGAAAATAAAAAAAAATAAGAGATCAAATTGCTGCATCATTGGGCTCTTTACGTCACTAAATTATTTTAATTAGCACTACAACTGTTTACAGGATATTTTAAAAGAAATTTATATTTCTTGGTTTGTTTTTTTTTGACATCCTTATATAGTTTTTATTTTCAAGTTATATACCTACCTAAATAAGAGCTTGATCTAGATGTTTATTTCTTAGTAAGGAATGAAGAAACAATTCTAAGCGTGGATCAAAAAAAAAATTAAATGATGTACCTACTTTTACGAAGCGCAGTGTTTTAAATGTACTTCTTCAAACAAGTTGCCATGGATAGATGAACTAGATTGTTATTATTGCAATTTTCATCAAACTAAACGAATAACAATTTCATAGAAATACAAAAAATATAAAATACTATAAAAAGTTAATAAAAAGATTTGTATTGACACTATGGAAAATAATCATCAGGGAGAAGAAATTCAAATTAACGAATTTCTCAAATTTTTAAAAACATCTTGTCACGTAAATGATTCAATACGAGACTCAAAAGAATCAAATAATAATTCAAATTCCATTTCAATTGATTTCGATGAATTGGCTTCGAATAAAATTATTAAAAATCTTTATGGATCTAGCAAAAGTGTAATGGGTTCTGTTGAAAATACAGAAACGACTACTCCAACAACATCGACAATAGACGTACAATCAGAAAAATCTTTCACTATCGATTCTCGGCTCGACCGTCGGACTATATTAAATACTAATGCCTGTAAACAAAGATTCAACTCGAAAGGACAACATCACAACAATAGTGATTCTGATCAAAAACCTAAAATTCATCCTAAACTCAATGAAAAATTGGACTATCTTATAAATGAAGGGGTTTTGGATTCAGTATTACCCTTTGTTTGTCCCGTTGTGACCGCAAGAAGCCTTTGTCAAGGAGTCCAAAAAGGTGGCTCTTCTAAAATGAAAGCATTAGAAAATAATAATAATGCAACAGCGATTGTTCTTTCAAAAGCTCTAGCATCGGTAAATATTGATAGCGACGATAGGTCAAATTTAGAACAGTCAAAAGAACTTGTTCCTTTGGCACAAATAGCAGAGGAGGGTGGAAGTGGAATATCGATTCTACAAAAAGACACAAGAATAATGCCAAGGCGAAAGTCTTTAACAAATTCTCGATCAAATTTGAGCTTTGAAAATAAAAAGCAAGAGTAAGTAATTCCGCCTTAAAATAATGATAAGAACCGTTTTGTATAAGTAACTGATTTCAACTTTTAAATTTTCTCGCAAAAAGTGTGTTTTTGAAATTAAACATTTTAATATCATATGATTAGATATGAAAAAAGTTAATGAAAAACTGAATTTATAAACAATTAAAAAAATATTTAAAAAAAACCGTTATGCGGCTTTTTTGTCTGTAAACCTAGTATTAATTCTATAAGAAATTGACATCGATTGCTTTAAAATCAAATTGGGAACAAAATTCTAGGAAATGTTTGCCCATTAAAAACACCTCAAACTTTCCCTCGGGGTTCAAGAAAAAACTTAGCTGTAATTCCGTCACTTAATTGCAGATGGGAAACAGTAAAAATATTTCTTGGGAAAGAATAAACTGATAATTTCAAATTTAAACAATATGATTATTTTGTATTTTAGCATTGAAGTTGTCATACATGTTTGTGATGAAATAAAAGGTACATCTCGCGATTTCACCTGTCCCCAGAAGCTATTAGTTAGCAAAATGGGTTATTTTACTGATGTTACTGCTGGCCAGAAGCTCGAAGACATGGATATTTCTGTGCATTGTGATATTCAAATTTTTGAATGGCTTATGAAATGGATTAAAAGAACCCCTGATCAACAAGACACATTACCTCAATTGGATGCCACAAATGTAGTTCCTATATTGGTTTCTGCTAGTTTTCTTCAAGTAATATTACATTTTAAAAATTAAATATAGGAAAATACTTACTTTTTATTTTTTAGATGGAACCTCTGCTTTTAGATTGTTTGTCCTTTTGTCATGCTCGTCTTAGTGATGTTGTTCGTTCATCAACAAATTTATCATGTTTGAATGACTCAATTATAACTCGTCTAGCTGCTATGTTTACTAATTTGGAACTTGAAGTGGTAAAAGATAAAAAAGAGCGTGTTACACCACGGCTATGGACTAAACTTATTCAAAGCCTTACTGAGCCTGAACCACAGGCACTTCGCGGTCACTATTTTAGTTTAGCTGGATTATTTCGTTGCTCAAGGTAAATAAATCATAAACCATACATAGGCTCCGATTATTCATCTTCTAAAAACAGCAAAGACTAAAAACTTTCCTCATAACTTTAAAAATCGATTTTTAATTTAAATATTTGTAACATTGCCACAGGTGTTACAAGTGTTTAACTCAGACAATGAGTTCATATATCAGTTGTGTTCCATCGAACATTCGTTTAAATAGATGGGGACAACTAGTAAGCCAACATACACGAGATTCGGCTTGGGATTTATCCAATTACATATCATCTTTGTTCAAAGAATTGAAGTCTTGGCGCAAAGTGTATTGGAAGCTTTGGGGACATTGCCATTTTCTTTATTGCTGCATTTGTGAAAGTCATTTTCCCGTTTATCAGGCATGTACTATTGAATAAAAAATGTCCGTTATTTGTATTTTTAACAAACAAAATATTACTGTGTTTTAGATGACTTGGTGTCGTTTTCATTCGGATGGAGCTCAATTTTTGGGACCGGTTACTGAAGGTCGTGTTGCTGGTCCAGCAGGCCGATATCCATGTTGTGGTCAGCAGGCATTCCGATATGAAACTCTTCCAGGACCAAATGTATAATGTTTTGGTTTCTATGTTTTTGTGAAGTTTTAGTTTCTGATTTCCTTTTAAAAATTTCAATTTTTTCTTCATCCAAATATTTAACATCTATTTGTTCAAAAAGGGATGTCAATTCAGGGAACATAGTGTTCTTATAGAAAATGATCGAGACAGAGCCATTTTGACATTATTGCAAATTGCATCAGAAGGAGGAAATTTATTTGAAAATCCACCAACAAAATTTCGCGAAGAAGTTTCAAATAATTTAATGGAACCACGATGGATTGGTTTGGGTTTAATGCCAACAAAATGTAGACCAGGACTTTTGCCTGTATTGAGTACAGAAGGTAAATAAATTATTTTATTTGATTTGATGTCGATACAGCAGCTCTCAGTCAAATAAATAATCAAAATATTATTTTTGATTCTAAAAAATGTACCAGTTAAAAAAAAAAACTGAAAAAATATAAATGTTATTTTCTTTAAGTTAAAAAAAATATTTTTTGAAAATTCTCGGCGACTATAAAACTTTTTAAGCGTTCTAGATAAATTTGAAATCGTAGAGCTGATTTCAAAATTGGAAAAATTTGAGAGCGCAAATTTGTCGTAAAAAATTTTTTCTAGTTAAGAATTAAGGTTTATAAAAGTTTTAAGTTTTACTTCTTCGTCAATCGTTTTCAGTTTTACTGCTTGAAAAAAAATACAAATCGTAGATATCGTTTTCGAAAAAAAAACAATTAAAATTAGGTACTTTTCGTATCTCTCCAGAACATAACACAAAATTGTCACGAAGATTACGCCTGGGTGCTTCGCATTTCGCTGAATCAAGTAGCGAGACTGACAGCAGCAACACACCAGAGAGATTAAAACATTTTGCACCACGTTATTTTTCCACAAGCAGTGACGGTTGCGAATCTGAGAGTAGCAGTTTAAAAAGAGTGTGTAAGAGACGAACTAGAAGGTATGTATAGAATTTATTGATTTTGCTTTACTTATCCAGTCCCTATATACAACAAACATAGACAACCAGAATTATCTGGCAGATTTTGGTCAGGAGAATTATCAGCCAGGAGCAATCAAGACCACCAGAGAGAATTCGAAGAAAAAATAATGAAACAGGTTGCAGCAGCAGTTGGAAAGAAAACAGGCAGCGATATTAATACCCATCAGGGTAATTTTATAAATTCTGGAACATATATTCGCCTTGAGGCAGAATGGAAAGAACAGTTGAAACAAAAAAATACAAATAAACAGAAATTTAAATAAAATTAACTATTGATTTGCAAATCAAAAAACATAATAATAATGAAATATAATAAATATTGTAGGGAGAATATTTTTTTTTTCAAATAAAATCAAATAATTTTTGTTTATTTTTTTTTTCTCATTTAATTTACAAATTTTGATTCGCAAACAATAATATTGCTCTCCGAATTTGTTTACAAAAAAATTACTATGCCTGTTTAATACATTATAATAAATTGAAAAGTTAAAATTGTTTTCTATAAAACAAAATAAAAACACAAAAATAGACTAAATGCGATTTTGTATATTTTTCAATTATTTATGTTTAATGTGTGCTTGGAAATTTAAGCACACAAATACTCTATTTTTATTTGCAGAAAGAATAAATCACGTAAAAGCGTTTCAATCGAACCGTTCTATAATCAGTACATTAACTGTTTTTTTTTTTTTGTTTAAATCGGTAATTACTTTAAGTATTTTCTAAAAAAAAGGTACTATGGGTTTTTTTTTGTTAAGCTGAAAGTTTAAAATAAAATATTGTATAACACTTTTTGGGTTTCACCTCAACAATAACGATAACATTAAAAAAAGAAATCAATTTAGGGGAGTTTTAAAAACAGAAAAAATTGGTTTAGCAAAAGTAATGGGTATAGTAAATTAATTAATTATTTTAATAAATAACAGGATTTGCTTTTTAAGTTCCTGCCTGAAGAGAAATGGAGTTGTTCGTGTTGTTCTTATTCTGGTTTGAAGTCATTATTTTGTTTTTACGTTGAACATGATGAGTTGTTTTAAAAACTTCTTTTTTTATCGAGCTATCTAAATAAATATTCAGTTGCTTTTTCTAGATCCCAGTTTTCTTTTGATAATACAGCTCGGGCATCGTGTTCATCTATTCCCATATCTTTGAGACGCTGAATTTTAGCATCGATATCAGTAAATTTATGTGGGCCTACAATGAAACAAAAAAAAAATAATTTTCGAAATATTTACATTTAGATAAATTAAACTAATTACCTCCGGCATATGCATTTGTCCAATGCCTTGCAGTGATTTCAAAAAGAGGGTGATTTTCTTTATATTGTGAAGCTACGACTGCATCTTGCGGATCATCGGGTTCAGCCGCTGCCAATAATGCTTGCAACGAAAGTAAAACCGTTCGTAGAGTCATTGCTGCCGCCCTAGTTACATAAAATGATATGAAATGTAAAATACGTTTCATTTTGATTTTTTGTTTTGATTGGGTACAAAAATTTAATCAATTTTATTACTATAAATGATATTTAAGTTAGGCAAAGATTAGAGGGCTCTTAGGTTGGAAATAAAAACGTAGTAAAAATGAGAATTAAGAAAAAGGTATGACATTAAATTTTATTAAGTATATGTCGTCTCTCTGAACCACCTTGACATCTGTATAGAGTTCGGATAACCTTAATAGCAGTTTTGTAATCGCGCACTTGGTTGAAAAATATTTTTAACCACAATGCTAAATAAACCATGCTTCTTATTAATAATAGCTTAACCAGTAATTAATTGCCTAAAATCTTGTTCAAAATACTCTATATTCAATTATTATTCTTACCAGTTGTCTTTCAGTATATCAAGACATATAGCTCCGGTAACTGAGGATATGTTGGGATGCCAGATTTTTGTAATAAATCGAACCTAAAAAAGACAAAAAAAAAGTAAAAGGAAAATTAAACATCTTAAACGTTGTACATATTAAGTCAAATTATTTAGTTACGCAATAAAATACAGAAAATCGAATAAATCCGAACCGAAAATACGTTGAGTTTTCAATTAAGCAATGCTCACATTCTTAGAATAGAAGAAAAACGTAAAGTTTAGCCAATTTTGTTTTAGATTCCAAATGTTTTTTTTTGTTCTAGAAGGTTTTTATATATTTAAAGTTTTTCATGTATTTTATAACAATTTAACATTCAAATTTATAAAAAATGCTTTTGAGTGACCGATTAATTAAAAACTAATGCTGTATGAAAAAATTGTTCACTCCGGAACACACTGTTGAAGTTTCTATTTTTATAAAACTCTACAGAGTAGAGTAGGAGTATCTAATTGCTTGGGAGTGTATAGCTATCTTAATAAATTTAATTCACTAGCCTCTTAAATTTCATTAGTTTATTAGCCTCTTAAAGCAATGGGGAAATTCTTAAGTTTTATTTATTAGTTCCTTTAACAAGCAGACTTTTTTTTTAAGATAATCCACCAGTGTTCATAAATAATAAGTTTTCCTTAAAACAATCCCCGCTTATTCCTAGAAAACTGCTGATGCGAAACGCTACATCTCACAATTAAATTAGAAACAAAAAATGTCGTCATGTAGTAAGTTGTTTCATGCATAGTAGACATCTATTATCTATCTATATCTATTATCTTGCGCACGTTGTCAAAACACAACTGTCAAAAACTTAAAATAGCTAGTTCTAAGCTGCTGATGCGAAACGAAAGTTTTCGGTGGTCTCCATTGACAGCACAGATAGACACTACTACATGGTTTATCGCCCTTTATAAATAAAAAAGTATGAAGAGAATAACGGAGGTAGTACCGTTGTAATATATTCTCGCTAAAGAAAATTGGGTAACTTCTGGTCAAAAACTTTATGATTTCGGAGTGATAGATAAAATTTTGTATGAAATTTCTTTAAAAGCAGATGATCTGAATGATGAAATGAAAAAAAAATACATTTATAAAAGAATTATTTCATGAAGCGGTTCACAAATGGCTTAAATAATTGATTCATTTGTAGAGTATTTAAAGTACTTTTAAAAAACAGCACATTGATAATTACAAGCTTAGGTTTTGGGTTTGTCTTGTTTCACATACATTCAATTCAGTTCGATTGTTTTTGGTTTTCGTCTAGACGCCTTTACACACATACCTTTCAATCCGTTTTTTATTTAGATAACCAATAAACCCAATACTATACAAAAAAAGAGCTATTCGTTTTCTAATGTTGTCGTTTACACCAGATGCCACCGAAAATGTCACAAGCATAAAACTATCGTGAAAACTGTATTTTCAAAAAGTAAGAAATTTTTGACTTTTTTTCAGCGCGATTTAGCAGCTAAACCGCTCCATAAAAAAATTAGAAAATTTTAAAAATTAGCAAAGTTGAAATTTGGATTCAACTACCACTAAATGCAAACTTTTTTTCTGAAATCATATTTGATAGCAAATAATACAACGACGTTAGTTACGCAAGATTCACAAATGCAAACTATGCCGAGCGATATCCCTCAGAAGTGAAATTTTATTAATTCTTATTGTATCTTATATTAAAAGCAAAAGATTACCTTGGGCGGATTGAATGGATAAGTTTCGGGCACTTTAATCTCAAGAATAAATTTCCCACCCTCATAGGGGGTATCTGGAGGTCCAGCGATTTCTCCTTTCAGTTGTGTCCAATCATCGTGAATTAATTCAATTTTAATTGAACACTGAACAATCTGTAAAAATAAAAACAAAATTTAATTGTTACCGGCAATAGCATATGGTTTAAAAAATGCTTTGTTTACAAATAAAAGTTACTACAAAAAAATCAATCAAAAGCCAAAATGTTTTAAATTTCTTATCGACAAAACTTTGCCAGTGGCAGGTCAGAGTGTAATTAGATTTGCTATAAAAATAAAAACAACACCAGCAGCAGCAGCTAAAGAAGGAAACGTCTGTCTGTTTATACAAAATATGAGCATTATTTTCCTTACATATTGATTTATTCTAAATTTAGAATTGCCACAGTTTTCATCTAAAAACAAATTTTTGCAAAAACAAAGTTGTATAGTTTACAAAGTTTACCACTAGGACTATCTACTGTTAACAAAAAAAAATTACTATTTCTACAATAACTTTTGTTGCAATGAACTGCAAGTCGAGTGATATAGTGACCACGGATACTAGTTCCGGAGATCGAAGAAATTCGGGCAAGTAGTTTAGAACTAAGGGGTTTTTAATATAATTTCCTATTTGTTTAATGTTTACGTAAATCATATTGTAGTGTTCACTGTTTTGTTCGCAAGATTAACAAAAAAAATGCAACTTTTAAGGTTAAAATGATTTAGCCGCATTTTGTGATTTTGCTGTTAAACTATCTAGTGTTTTTAATTAAACTAAAATGAAGAATTAGGAAATAAGGAAAGGAAAACTTACCTCATCACTTCGCATAACTTCTTTGAACTCCCTTTTGATGCGGGATACTGCCATATCAGCCATTCTGATTAATTTTTGTCGTTGATTATTCCTAAGGTGAAACGTTTATTTATTTGATAAGAAAGTGGGTAGAGTTAATTGTTTGTTTTTTGAAAAACTATTAAACGTGAATATTTTGAATATATTTCTATTTTTTTTTTGTTAATTATTGAAGAGACGGGAACGGGACCACAAGGAAACAGTATTCAATTTATTTATGCATAAATATGTCTCATTGTTGCGCGAGCCAAACGTCAAATACATAGGTTCTTTTGTGGTGGCAGTTTAGAACTAATAAATCGAACTTGTTTTTTATTCAATGAATAAAATTATTTAGAATATTTTATTTTTGATAATTTATCAATAATATACATACTTTTTTAGGAAAAATAAAACGAAACAGTTGTAAGAAATAATTTTTGTTAAATATTTTTCTTTTGATAAAATTTGCACAAAATTTTGTGTTTTCTAACTGTCTTTTTCTAACTTGAGTGTTGTGCAAATTGTTTTCTCGTAATGACAGGGATGGCGAATGAAACTGTCAGATATGTGTCACCTTAAAATTTGCTAGATTCGTTGAGTTGTTTTTGTTCGTTAAAATGATGGCATTCAGGCAGGATGTGAATGTGTAACGAAAAATTAAGTGGGGGTATTAATACAGAAATGTTTCATGGTGTTCAGTTGCACCAATAATTTAACAGGTTTTTCAATTTTAGAATGAGGTATTTTGTATGTAATAAAAATCGTTTTAAGGCTTACAAACTTATTTAATTTTTAGAAGCTTTTGGTGCAACCGACCAGATGGAATTGTCATTGGGGCGTTGTTCATAGTTGTTTTCAAAGGCTTAACAGTCTTGACGTTGAAGAAACAATAAGGCTATTCATGCAACATAACTTCATTGAAAACTACATGTTGTTATTATTGTATTTATCGTTTTGTTTCATTGTCGTCTCCTCATGTTTTGCATTGGTTTGGGAAAGTCTTAAATGCAGATTATTTATATTTATTCACTCTACTACATCTGAAGATTAATCCAATGATTATTTCAGATGTTATTTAATCATCATTTAAACCAAATATGAAATTTAGAAATGTCAAATTTCTTCTACAATAGAGAGTTTTAACTTCTTACCACCATATTATACAATCATTTAATCCAAATAAAAACATTAATCCAGATCCATTTAATTTCATATTATTCACTCATTTAATCCAGTTATCAATGCAATTTTTTGATCTTGTGTCAGATTAATATAAATGGTTTATTTGTTGGATTATATAAGTTCATTTAGTTCAGTCAGTTGTACAAACGTGATTCTTCCTCGATTGATCTTTTAACGTCGCTGATGCCAGTTGTACAACTTGGTTCAACCTTTGCTCAGGATTTTGATTCAGATTAGCTGTGGTTCAACGCTGGTTCAAGCATGGAATCAACTGTTTTCAACTATTAGAATTGGATTAAATACATCACCTGAATGATGTGAGTGTTATCAGTCTTGGATTAAAATGAACTTTTAATGCAAAAATGAATCTATTTATAATAATGTGATATAAGAACAACGAATTGGATTATGTTTTGAATAACATAGGATGGTCCAGCGTTTTAATATCTGTATTAAACTACGAATAGTATGGGAAGGGGTAAGTGAAGTTGATTCGAAATCTTTATGCTTTCCCACTCTTCAAAATCAATCTCTATGTTTCTATTATGTATTTATTTCAATACTATTAAAAGCCGTACGAATAATTTTTGTAGCAAGTGTTAATAGTACACATCGCACTCATAGAGGATAAGACTCTGAATGCTTTCAAAATTATGTGTAAAAAAACGTTTTCGCCATGTAAATACCCAATTTTAAATAAACAAAAACAAGTAGTGGTTAGCGGTGCTAAAAAATATTAAGTTTCTTTATTTTTGTTGATGAAAATGATTATTTAAAAAGCTTATAGTTTTGTGTATTTATGCTTTAACGGAAAATTAATTTGTTTAATACCAGAATTAAATAAAAGGGATAAAGAGTTCCACTTTTTTTTTGTTGGGTAAGATTCTTTAAGAAAACCACCTTTGCAATAGATGATAATATTCTTTGTTTTAATAAAATATACTCCTCATTTCCTTAAAAATTTGATCCTTTATTTTTTTGTGGCAACAGATCATTCCTGAGTCCTTAAACGAGAAAACTATGTTACGGTTGTACAAAAGTTTAATTAAACAAGTGGCTCAGCAGTTTTTATCTTCATGTTAATAGTTTAGGTCTGGTTCAAAGTTTGAGTATGTGATAACCGAATTCGGTTAATAATGACTTCACCAAACAAATGCGAAAAATTCGCAAACCACCATGAATCACTACTGTTTCGGATGAGTTTCGCATTGGTTTGGGGATGCGTTTAAAGTCTTGAACCAAAGCTGGACTAAGATTGTACCACAAGCATTCATTTATGTATGTTTCTTTTTACGCCTATAAAATACCTAACGGTCTCTGTTTTTTTCATCCTTCGCAATTAATTAATTATTTGATTATTGACCATAATATGTACTTCAGCCCGAAATAATTACGTAAATACATTTTTATAGCTCAAAAAACTCTTCAAATGATTTGATTGCCTGCCTAGTGACTTTTTATACAGAGGTTAAGGTCAGCGTGAAATGCAAGTTTATTAAATTGAATCATATGAGACATTACTTAACGGAACATTCGAATGCTCTATCTAATGAAACTGAAATTATTTATTATAGGTAAAATATTGACGAAAACCCATTTAAAATAGTGGTATGTAATTATTGAAACTTCAATTTTTCATAAAAAGAATCAAAAGAGGCCATACAAAAATCTTTACTTTAGCCTTAGCTTTAGCGAAATATAATATAAGCGGACTGAACTCAAGCCCTCTTAAATTAGTACAACTTAAATAAAATAGAAAGGACACATAAACAATGATTAGATTGATATTATATTTCTTTTTTCACCATGGAATTAAAATTGTCCGGACTAAAACAGAACATTTTTATTTCATAATTTAGCTACCCTAAATACGAGAGCTGAAATAACTATTTTTTCTTTTTAATATACCATTCAATTTTAAATTCAGTGGATGTCCTATTTATTGAATGTTATTACTAATATAAATTAAATGTTCGTGTTAAGACTCAATAAATATGTACATACGGTGGCCTAATAGCCCTGTAAAACAAATCAATTTTTATTATTTTATTATATTTAATGAAAAAATATGTCCCCTTTTTTGTTTGTATTTATTTCTTAAACGAACCTTTTAGATGCCAAAAAGTACTAAACAATGTCCAATTTCGACTTGAATTTCTTATGACCACCTTACCAGGTAGATTTTCAACCAATTCTCAGAACACACTAATTGAAAATATGTAGTATAATAAAAACGCACAGATATAATAATCTACAAGTCAGGTCAATGGTCCCTGTTATGAGCGGGTATAAATTAGCCTCTCAATAACAAATAGAGGTTACTCCAAGGACATTATTTTCTTTTATGATTCCCAGTTCCCATACAAAAATAATAAAAAAAGGTCAAAATTTGATATACCTACCCGCCATAAATAAGCTAAAAGATCTACTTGAATACACTGCATGCCTGCAACCTGCAACACATGAATTTTTGAATTCTGCTTGTTGCCATCTATATACTTCTATATTGCGACTTATAACAAGCAACTTGATTTAGTTTGTAGGAACTCGTGCTTTCTTTCAGAAGTATTTCGTTTTTGTGTTGTTTGTGCTCAAGCTGCTGAAGTGCGTGTGGATTTAAAGTGAATAATTTGTGTAAGTTTAAAATTATTATATTGATAATAATAAACGTCACTCAAAAATAAATTCAGCTAGTAAAAATTATAATAACATGTATCAGAGCTAACGATCATTATTTTGTTATCAGTTGTTATTCAAATCTCGTGTTTTCAATTTTTTTTCTTAAAAATATAAAAAAATATTATTGGTTCTAGGCAGAAATCTACGTCAGTTATTCCAAGTCCAATGAAAACAAATGTGAAAAGATTTTTGTTGTCAACATTTCATTTAATTTTATTATCAATTAAAAAAAAAACAGATCTCTGCAATTTTTTTTATAGTACAAACCCTTCGCACCCTAGAGAGTTTTTCTTTTTTAGCAGAGAATGACAATGTATCTGTATACATTTTCAAAAGTACGAGAAGAAATATCTACGCTATCAAAAGTCTCCAAAGTATGAATATTGTTTGCAAAACAAGTGGAGCACGTTATTTTTGGGGTATTGCCATCATAAGAGTGCTGTTTTCATATTTTTAAAGAAAATTGTAAAGTATTAATTATTTCGAAATAAAAAAAAGGAAAACTGAAATGAATTATTTGCACTTAACGGGTTTACTAAAGATAAACCTATTTTAGAATCAATTTACAACAAAGCAAAGACACAATAATTTATAGTCATAAAAATAAATCATAGTTTAAAAATGTTTTATTTATTTGTTTTCATTCAACAAATTGTTCTAATAATATATATTTCATTTATTTACATAACAAATAATAATATAATAAATAAATATATGATTGTTTAAAAGCATTGAATGTATTGTTGAAGATGGTTTAATATCAACATTTTAAGTTAAACACACAAGACACGCTTTTTCAAAAAAAAAAAAAAAATTATATATAAAATTCTAGCGAAAACAAATTTTCTTAATTAACCAATAGCTATTTAATGTAAAAATATTGGGGTTTGTTATTTGTTTACATACAAATATTTGCTTTTACACATTTTTTTCTTTGGTAAGTGCAAATCTCTTATAATTTTTTTATGAAAACCGTTAAACTACATGTAAGTAATTATTATTTTTATTAATTTAACTAAATAAGATAAAAGTCATAAAAAAAAACAAATTCAATCCCTTTGTTAAAAAAAAGAAATTGCCATTGCGAAGTACTTAGAATTTATTGAATTTTTTAGATATAAAAATCAGAAGTCATCATGTTTTGGATTTTGATTTTCATGAATTGAAAACAAATAAACCTAAGTTATTGTGTTTATTTAATTTTGGTGAAAAATTTCTTATTATTGAAAAAAGGATGCGTAGGTTTTTGTCCTTCAAAAACAATGGTCGAAGTAAAAATTATGACAGCAAGAAAGTGGCATACTTGACGTATACTCATTTTTTTTATAAAGAAAAAAAAAATAACTTACAAAATAATTATCTTATACCGGACATCGCAATCGGCACATCGAAAGGATAAAATGCAAGTGTGTTTTATTTAATATATAAAATAAATAAATATTATCAAAAAAATATTCTCGAATTTTTCAAAAAGTTTTCAACGACATTTTTTTTTATATTTGATATTTCTAAAACAGGTAAATTTTTATTAATTTATTTTTGAACTTTAAACTACAATTTTGGAATTTTTGTTAAGAAAGAATGGCAATGCCTTCTTATTTAATAAATATTTAGTTAAATAAAACGCACACTTTAAAACAAACCAATTACAATTGAACAAAACACTTCTCAGAGAAATGAATACAAAGAAAAAATTGTTTTGCGCTCACTAATTTCCTAATCGGAAATATTTTTCTCCGTGTAAACTGTAGAGTCGGAGTGTAGTTCTGTAGTAGAATCCAGAATAGAATATCTCTCCGTATTCTTATGCTCAATTTGTTGCTTTCGAAGTTCTCATCGATTTTGCACATTATCAAGCCACAGTACAATTAACTTGGAGCGGCGAGAAAAGCGACCTCAGATCCCAAATACAAGTCTATTTAATGTTTAATTATGTTGGTGTATTGCTGCTGCAAACAACAACACTGAGCACTGCTTGATGGTTGGTGAGCTTGGTGGGTGTCGCACACATAAACATAAAAAAATACATTTTATTGTGTAAAATATTTTTTTCATTCAATGAAGAACCAAAAGTAAAAATAATAAAACTTCTACTCGTAGATTGTGTGATGCCAGTTCGATCTGCTAATCCGATACGCGCTAAAAGTTTGATTCGCGACAATTTGGAGAAACAGGCTGGTAATAGGAACTTATTACACTCCAGAATGCCAAACATAAAAGTGTTTTCGGGTACTTCTCACCCTGATTTGGCCCAACGGATTGTCGATAGGCTAGGCATTGATTTGGGAAAAGTCGTTACAAAGAAGTTCAGCAATTTGGAAACATGGTGAGTATTTAGCCACCTACATTAAATAATAAATGTGATTTAATTTTTTTTTTAGAATTTATTTTTGTGAAAAAAGTGTTTTCAGTTGCTGTTTTTAGTTTTTTTTTCATTTTTTTCCCTTTGTCCTAAGAAAATATTTCTAACTACCCAGTGAATACCTACAGAAAATGTGACATAACTTAACAATCAACCTATCGATTAAATATTAAAACAAAACCAAACAAAAAAAAAACAACAAAAGTGCGTTTACATGTCAACGAATTTAAATATTCAATTTCAATTTGTTTTAAAACAGTGATGTTATTATTTAAACAAAAAAAAACCTAATTTGTGTTTTTGTTTCAAAGCATGTGAGGAAAATATTACAATTTTAAGGTTATGGAGACTACTTAAGTGACTGTACGATATTTTGTTGCTGTCACGTTTTTTGCTGTCCATGAAATTGCACTACCTAGCAATTCCCAGTTCGAAAGGGAGGAGGCACAAGCAAAAGATAAAGAAATCACAAACAAGTGTTCTTTAATTAAATTTATATTTTTTTCCCAGTTTCAGTCTCCATTTGACGCACTCATACACACTCTGTTGTTGGATTATATACCTTCAATATATTACTTCAATTACACTTGGATTCGTATGTGGATGGTGAATCTATTTTTCGGCATTTTGATTGAGAATACTATATTATGTCTTGTCGATTTTGCTAAATGAATTCCCTATGATTTTATTTAAAGAGTTCTTAAAATGAACCGGAATTCAATTATTCAATTGGGATTCTGAGACGCAAGAGATTACCTATGTTTTTTGTGTTCTTTTCTTTGAAAACTTTCCATACCTAAGGCAGGCATTTTTTTGTTGCTGTGTTCTTATGTTGTAGCTAGATAGTTTGTACATATTATTCCCAACCTCGTGGTGGCACATTGTCAGCTGTTCATATCGATGTCGAATGTGTATACCTTGTATGTTGTTGTAAAATTATAGCTGAATCCACGTGGGATGGAGCATTTAAAAAATAATATAATTTATCTCCCATAAGAAGTTATATCTATGTAACTAGCCTACCTCCTATAATGATGTTTGGTCTTTTGAAATGAAAACAGGTATCAATCTGTACTTTTTTAGATTAAAAATATGCGATTCGGCCAAACATTTTTTTTTTCAAACAGACATAGAGTGAGAGAGAAAGCTAAAATTATTCCCTTTTATTTACTTGATAGAAGAGATAGTGCTTCTATCGTGTCATGTTCGTGACCGCCAGTTATTGTATTGTATTTTTTTTTAAATTTAAATTTTTTATTGGCAAATCGCCTAGAACGGATGATGATCTCTGTAAAGGCAGTATTGTTGTCACGTAAATTTTTTTTTCTATTTGTCTTTCTGTATAGTAAACAATTCAATGAAACCAACGAAATCTAAATTATTCCTAAACATTCGTTCAAGGGACAAAGTGATAAAATGGTTAAAAACAATACACAAAATATTTCTCGAGAGCATAATAGAAGTATATATAGGTACATAGTTAGATTTAGGCATATTATTCTATTTCCGTACATTAAAATGTTATCATCTGTTTATTTTTTTAAGATGATGCCTTTTGAATATTTGTTATCTCTAAATAAAAAAAAATTTATATAAAATTAGTTTTCTGAAATTCAAAGATTTTTTGTTTCAAATTGAGAAAATGTTGACGTTAAAGGCATTTAAAGATTAGCAACCTACAAAGTTTTAGCAATGACAATGTCAATTAAACAGGATTTACCTACGTAAAGAATTGTGCTAGCAGTATTAAATTTCTTTTTTATAATCCGAGTAAAATTTGTTGAGTTGTTCTATTTTCACTTGCGATGTGTACGTAAATTATTGTAGGTAATTTCTATGTTATGTGTAAAAGCAAGTTATGAAATTACGATTATAAGGAAGACACAACAAAAATGGGTCTCTCTGTTTTGTCTACTTGTCGGTAGGTAGGAGTACGTAGGGATTATCAACCTTTTTATTCTTGGTAAATGTTCGCATATTTGTTCGTCTGAACAAAGGTATACTAATTATCTAAAAAAAAATTCTTATAGCAAAATTCTTTTTAGTGTTATGAGAATGTTAAAATATTTGTAACGGTTTGAACTGGAATAGATGACGGTTTGTAAAAAAAAATTTGTAAAAGAAACAAACTTTCTAAACTCTTTACCCAAAAGACGATTTGAATTTCTGAAGAACATTGCTATTTTCTCTGTTATTTAATTCTTAGCTTACTGAAAAAATTCAAAATTCTGTAAATGCAAACTTCTGTATTTGCAAAATTTTTGTACTAAACTGTGGACATGGGCAGCAAACTAACCCAAATGAGTGATAATTATTGAATGATTTTCATTTGAGAATTTAAAAGATGAGTCGTTTTTTTTCTAAAATCGAAGTATTTTCTTAGTACTTTTCATTTGATTTTTAACAGATATATTCTTTTAATTTTATTCAATTAATGCAAGTCCACAATTTGTTTTTGGCTTGATGCATTAAATTATAGATTGTTGGGTGTTCCGACTGTGAAGCATGCAAATTACATATTCATTTAAAAGAAAGTAACACGCACTTTACAAGATAATAGATCAACAACAAGCACGTGGAAATATTGACAGATTGCGTTGTTGCAATTATTTATTTATAAAACAAGAGAGAACAATCAAATATGTATAAAATTAAAAACAAATATATTATGCATATTTATAATCTCTTTCAAACTATGTTGAATGCATATCATTCTTTTGAATGAAAATTTTGTATAGTACTGCATATTTCATTATTAGTATGCAATCTATGGGTGGTTTTTTTGTAAATTAAACGTCGTTTAAATTGTATAAATTTTCGTACCACTCTTAAATTGGGTATGTATTCTATAAACATATATGTAAATACGTCGTAAAAAAGAAATCGTTTTGGTTATGTAAGTAAGTGCGCATGGACAGTATTTTGAATAACAGAATTTCGAGATGCAGAAATATGACCTATGCAGAATTTCGACCTCAATTGAAAAATGATGCAGCCAATTGGGAATATAGAACTTCTAACTTTCTATAAGATTTTTGTTATATCTCGATTCAACCTACACGATCTAGCCTTTTGTCACACTATGCAAATCACCCTGTATATTCTATTTTACTTTTTTAATGATCAACATAGTGAGTTTGGGGCAAATAATATTAACTATTATCTGACTTTAGAAGGGATCATTTAGTATCATTTCCTTATTTTTCAAGAATGGTGGTCATGCATACTTTATAGGTATAAACCCGACAAAACAATGACAATGACAGTAGTTTTATTATTTTATTGATTTTTTTTTTTAATTTCCTCATTTTTCTTCGTGGACTTAACTAATTTGTTCATGTTAATTTGATTGATTCAGGTTTTTTTTTTTTTGAAAAAAAAAAAAAAAAATTTTTTTTAAATTTTCAAATTCGGGGTGCAAACGAAGAGAGGCAGTGCCTGTTTTCTTGGAAGAGGTAGTTTCATACTGAAGGATTTAGATAGGATCTGGAAGGGTAATATAAAAACACATAATTATCCTTTTCTATACTAAGTAATAGGAGGATGTAAACATTCTCAAGTTCTTGTTTTTCTTTTCTTCTTCATTGACTACTTTACTGCAAAATCACAATTGAAATGGAAAGCATTATTACTATAAGAACCTTTGACAAATATAATTGCGGTTAACCACATTATAGCTAGGAAATATGTATGCACTATCCACATCACAGTGTGCATTTCGTCAATTTTTTCAATTTAAATAAACATACATGCATTATTCCTATTAACATAGTATTTATGTATGTACTTTGAAAATAAATACTTCCCCCTATCAGAAAGCTTCCAAGTGATAAGATACGACTTGAAATGCTTCAGTTTTATTGCAACAACGCCAGGGACAACTATTTGGATGCAAACAACGTAACAAATGTGGAAACAAAGTATGTTTACTATCTGAGGAACACATCTACATATTGCTATAACTTCTTTGGGCATGTTGCATTATTTCAATTTGATTGACAGAAAATTGTTTGTTCCAAAGTACATACATACATACCTAGTTGATTTTGTTTTAATTGAATTTAAAGAAGAAAATCTTGGATATACAATTTTACCTGATAGCATTTGTTATGTATTACTTAATGGGACTCTTTCACAGTAAAATGTTCGTTATTTGAATCCACCAGGGAGGCAAAATGTGAAAAAGGTCGGGTTTCTGACGAAGAACACGTCGAAAAATGCATCGACAGCAAGCGCGATGATTTCCGAATATGTAAACAAAATTCAAAGAGACACTCGATTAGAAATCTGAGTTATCCTGGTAGAAAACATGCGGTAGTTCTTCTACTCTTAAATATAACAAAAATGTCTACTTGTTTAATTATCTTAACTTTTTTGTCAAACAAATAATAAAACCCCAAAAAATATTAAAAACAACAAGTTTGTTGTTTTTGTTGGCACCAACTAAAATTATCCCTAACCCATAATCATTTTATCTTTAATTTCATTTTATACTAAAGCGTTGAAATCGGTGAATCTGTTCGAGGCGAAGATGTCTACATCATTCAGTCTGGTTCAGGCGAAATTAACGATAACCTAATGGAGCTGCTAATTATGATAAATGCCTGCAAAATTGCATCAGCATCTCGTGTGACAGCTGTGATTCCTTGTTTTCCCTATGCCCGTCAAGACAAAAAAGATAAGGTAATAATAAATTTGTAGTCTATTTATGCCAAAACAAAATTAATCAAATTATTTAATTATGTATTTTTGTATATATATTTTTATATACAAAAGGTTTCAGTTGTTTGTGCAATTTTTATATATTTTTAATTTCATTTATTAAAAAAAAATTATTTTTGATTTGTATTTTTATATTCAGTGACAAATATTTTGTTTAATGTAGTTTTTTTTTTCTTTTGAATTGATTTTATTTTATTTTTCTTTACATGCATTTATGTAATATATACTATTTAATATATTTTCTTATGAGTTTATCTTGATAAAATGCTCTTAATGTGGAAGCTGTGTTAGTAAAACAAAAATATGAATAAATAAATATTTATATATAAATTTATCCCAGAAAATCTATACGAACAGACAATGTAATCGTTTTTGCCTCCTTACAGACAGGTGGTGAAGAGGGACCCATGATGAAAAAGAAAAACTACGATTGGAAATTTAGGGTATACATTTTTTTTAATATAAAATTTAATTTTAAATTGGGGAAAACTAACTTTTTTTAATTTGTGTTCTCATATTTGTTCATTTTGTACAAAATTTCGAAAGCGTTTCTAAAAAAATAATAATAAATAAAAAAAATTGTAAAATGTTCTTAAATTGTAATATTGGGAATTATCGGCAAAATTTGCATGAACTATTTTTTATTACATACATATAATTTTGTATACCTATTGTGATCGTGTCAATAGCATAATAATGGTATTTTTTTTAATGTATAATTGTTTTATTTGTTATTCATATTTGTGCTATTTTGTGATTGAAATTGTTTTATTTGGCAACATAATAATGTACATATTTGTATTTTTTTAAATTCATACGTGTACAATTGACAATGTAAAATGCTTTTTTTGTATAATATCAAATTTTACTTTAAGACTCACAGAATCGTTATTTTTAAAATCAGCTTTAAGAACATTATGTCTTGGGACAACGCAGGCCATCTGAATAAATAATCATTTTTTTATTCTTGTCTGGTATCAATAAATAAATAGGTTTTAAGCTTGTTTGATGCATCACGAGTTGGCCATGTAAACTACACAAAAGAAATTGTGAGAATATGATAAGATATACTTGAATTTTAATCCTATTGTTGTGTACCTAAAATGATTATATGTACTGCATATTGTTAAATAACAATAAATTGATCTTTAAAGAATTCTAATAAAAAAAAAAAACTGCAGAAAAGTAATTCAAATTTCAAATCTTCAAAAAAGAAGATCTTAGTTATATACTAAAGGGCTTTCAACATCGGTATATGAAAAAGTTGTAGGAATTTATGTTTTCTATTATATTCAGTTTCATTTATCTAAAATATTACTTAGATTTTTTTTTATATTTACCGAAAATATTCGATTTCTTTTACCTTACCTTAAAACTAAAAATGAACATAACAACCCAATTCGGCCAGCAGCTGGAGGGTTTACTTGCTCGATCCCTGTTTCAATTCTAAGATTACGTTTTTTGTTTATATCGGTAGAGCTGTCCAGCAATGTTGAATGCTAAGCCAAATTATTAAAATTAAAATTGTTTATGCAATTTGGAACTCTCTGCTTAGCATATTTTGCGCAAGTTTTGCGTTTAGGAATTTGTCCCTCTATTTTCCTCGCTATTTTGTATTGGACTTCACATTGCATCTGAATTTTCTGCAGAGGCATAAGAAATCAACATAGTAAAAACGATCAGCTTGCAAGATTTGATTTTATAGGTCTGCATGATAAAGATCTTACGAAGGGGGAAAGAGGGCTTTACTAATCAATTGCTATCCTAGCACATGAAAGCAATTATTGGCAAGAATCATTCTTCGCTGGTATCGTTATCTGGGTTGATAACAGAGTCTATGTAGTCAAATAACCTTGTATTTATAGTAAAAATGTTGCATTTTTCTATTTAATTCTTCGCTAAGTGAATAAAAGTATACTTAAGCCACCTCTTACATCATTAATACTTATTGATCATTTTTTTTGCTTAGTTTGTAGGTGAAAATGTTTATATGGCACTAAACTCATTTTGAGTGTTTCATTCAAAAGAACTCGTCAGTATTTTCAAACACCCAAAGAAAAACGGCCATTATTAAACTAAATTTTTAAAAACCTAAAAAAATGACCTTTGTTTAGAAATAGCCTTATAAAAAATTAGAAATAGAATTTGATAAGCATCTTCAAGGTTGCATACATTTTTTTTTATTAAACGTTATAGCGTTAAGACCCACTTTAAGGTATGGATAACTCGTTGTATACGTTTATTTAAACGCAAACATACAATACATAAATAAAGGCTGTAAATATTTAAACGCAATATGCTACTTGCTTAAAAAATCTCATTTATTACATTTGATTTTAAAGAAAAGATCCAAAGAGATCAAAATCGTTTGTACATTAAAAACGCTTTAATTTTTTAAAAAATATGTTTAGACAAAAAATATCATTGATGTAATTCATAAACGCAATTCATTCATTTATGCCAAAATAAATTTCGAAATTTTGTATAAATAAATTACCGATTGAGATAGCAAAACATGAAAAATAAAATAAAAAAAAGTTCTACATCTTAAAAAAAAAAAAAACAAAACAAAAAAAACATCTTCCACATTATGTAGCTGTGTAGAATGGTGTTGGAACAAATTGATTCAATAAGTTTTGAATTGTACAAGCAAATCCATGTAAGAATCCTGCTGATTGCCTTATACATACCTTAACTATACATAATATAACACTTAATTGAATAAAAATTGATTTGCAAAATGTTCAGCTCAGATATGCAAGGCTGCAAATGTTATTTTTAAGTTTTTTTTTTAATTTTTATATGAATGGTTTATTTTTTTGTTGTTTGCAACGAAAGCTCAACGTACTGTACATACATATAATATATTCCCATTATTATCATTTTTTTTAAAATTCTTTCTTTCAATCAAAATCAAAATCATGATTACCTCCAAAGACTAATAATAATTTTTGGTTTATCCTTATAATAAACATTGTGTATACACCCTTCATTACTATTGAAACATGTTCGTGTTAACATTTTGTGTTGAAGAATCTTGTTCTTTTTCAGGTGTTTTGTTCACTACGATATGCAACGAATTAATAGTTGGTAGACGAATGTTTTTTTTTAGATTTTTGGAGAGACCTGCGTTTTTTCTGCAAAGAGTGATTCCTACTATTTCGATTTATGTTAGAAGTTTACTTATAGAACTGATTCTAGCTGCAAGAGGTTATATTAAGCATACTCCCTTATGCTTCTAGCCTTTACTTAGGTCACTTTTATTAATTCAATTCAATTTTTGAAATCAAGTTTCTCAAAAGATTGACGAAACAGATTCGAAATTCGCTTTTTCCCATAGGACTATGAATCGGGGTTTTCCAAATGTTAACTTTGAACCATACCATACGTTTGATTCCGTTCATTATAGGGGTCTTAAAATGTCTACAAAATTAATATTTGATACTCCTACAAAATTGATATGTGGTACTCCTAATTTTTCCAGATGCCACCCACGTCCACGCCTCTGTCTTTTATTTTTTTTTTTCTTAAGTTCGAAATCGTTGTGAAATAATGTCTTAGCACTTCGTGTAATATTTTGATTTTACAACTTCACTTAGTTTTTAAATTCAATTGCAAAACAATGCAATTCAATTAAATAATGTAAGAAATTACTTAACAAATACATATATTTGAATTTTGTTACAAAAATTTTGTGCGAAAAATAAACGAGTAAGAACTATTTTCTTCAACACAAGAACTTTGTTTATAATATACAAAAAAAAAAATATCCTTTATACTGGCGTAAATTTGTAGACAAGTCATTTCGGTATTAAAACAAATAAAGTGTAAGACCAGAAGTAAAATCTTTTATTAAAAAAAGAGAACTTTCAAATTTGTTTAAATTTTGGATACAATTTTCACGTGCTCAAAATAATTCTTCAAATGAACACTTCACACACAACTTCCATTTTTGTAACTGTCTGTTGTTGATGTCCGTTGCAAGAATCGTTTCAAGTGTTAATTTGAGCTTAATAAGTGTTTTGAACCGAAGAAATCATAAGTGACTATAAATTTGCGCTCAGTATATTTTCTTTATGCACTGCGTTGTATAAAAATGAAAGTAAAGTTTTCTTCTTTCCACACTAAGCACCTAGGTTTATATTGTTTTTCAAAAATATTTTGTTTAACCAATTACTTTGTTTTTGATATTTTTTTGTTTGTTTCAATTACTTTCCTAAATGCACAAACCAATCTATTTTATATTTCCAAAAACTCCGATTCGGACGAATAAAAAAATAAAACGATATCTCGTGCAAGATGTTTAATTTGTCCTTATTCTCTGTATTTGATTTTTTATTTTCTTTTCAATATCTTTTTAGGAATTTTCATCCAAACAATATACTGTGAGTAATAGATGCAACAACAAATATGTTGCACTGAAGGAAAACCCAATAATTAATAATATTACCTACATACACTACTTTAATGACGTTTAAATTATTTCTAACGAAGTTTCGTTTTTTTTTTTTCTTTTTAAACAACCGTTTCTTTGTTCCCTTTTCTCCAAACTTTTATATAAATTCTTAAATAACTACATAATTATTTTTGTTTAACTTCTGTATGGTTTCGTTGTAATTTTATTTTTTTTATTTTTATTTTATTTTATGAATATAAACCCTCAAGAGTCATACCTTTTCGTAGCTTTTGAAGGCATGAGAATGAAACAGTTTTCCCCAATTTTTTATTTAAATTTTCCGTTCCTATCTACTAATAATATTGAATAATATGTAAAATTAAAATTTTATATTCTAATAAAATTTTCTTTTCTTTTTCAAGATCAGTCTACTGCGCGAACATTGCATATAATAGCTTTTTTTTGGAAAATGATGTGAAAACGATACTTCTTGTTATGTTTTTTTTAATTAAATATTTTAATCGTTCATGAATTAGAAATGTCTTATAAGAAAAAGAATATATATATAAAAATATGTGTATTGTACAATGTACATTGTACATATTACATGCTTCATTAATAATTGTGCAACAAATGTATTGAATTTTAAATATATTTTCGGGTCACCCTCCACGACACTTCTGGCATTATATATGTTGATTTGCAATAGGCGTGAAAAAAGGCAAGAGCGGATAAGATTATCATGATATAAAAAAAAATTATAATTATGGAAGTACATAGTTTGTCTAAAACAAAAAAAAAAAAATTAAAAAATAATCTAGGGTTTTAACTTTTTTCAAAACCAAATTATTTTAAATTTACTTTTTAAATCAAGTTATTTTAGACGGTTTGATTTTTAAAAAAATAATTTTTTAACTCAAAATTTTGCTGACGAGGCTATTTTTTTTTTATTGAACGTATTTATTTCATCATTCATTGCAATTATCAATTTAAAGTCAAACAGTGAAAACACGATAATCTAGGGACTTATGATCTTGAAATTATAAGCAAATATCTAAATTAACTTTAGTAAAGAATGAAGACAAATTCAGACAGTTTAGTTTTTTTAACGAAGTTATTTTAGATATTTGTTTAAATCTCTTGTTTGAGTTGGAATTTATACAAAGCATTAAATATTTGAAACCAAAATTGTAGTTTATAACGGGAAATTTAAAAATAAAGTAAAAATTCTTTAAAATTTTGAGTTTGAAAATTTATTTTTCAAATCACATTGAAAATAACTTAATAAAAAAGCAAATGAATGAATGGAGTTTTGGCTTCATAATTTTTTTTTTGTCTGTTTTAAGTTGTTTGAAGTTAAAATTTTCAGACCCAGTATTGTCGTTGTTATTCAACGCTGTAAATTGTGTGTCAAAAAATTATTTTACGATATTTAAGTTTAAAATAAGCTGCCAAGATACATTTTCCAAGGTTATGACTTTGACTTTGACATATGTAGAAATATTGTGACCTTTTTCAAATCAATAATTGTTCTACAAATTTTTTTATAATTTAATTTTTAATATACAAATTTTAAGTGATTAAAATATGAAAGTTAGCAGGGAAATAACTTCAATACTAGCATTATTTCCCATCTTTAGTTGGAAAGAACTTCAATTCAGAAAAATTAAATTATTAGCAACTCATGAAATTATTTCCCGTGAAGTTATTTCTCTTCACCATAAAAGTTGAGTGCAGTTATACTTAAAAAAATAGATATTAGACATAGTATCATAGAAGAGATGTAGATGAACGATGTTTTTTAGACGATTCTAATATTTAGTTCTAAAATTTTAAACAAACATTAAACAAGATTGCTCGTTAAATATATATAGATGACTGTAGAGTTTCCTACATTTTTTTGTTTAAGTTGTACATTAGTTAGTTTATTATTTCAGGACATGTTAGTTTTATTTGCAATCTTTAGCTTAGTCCATGTGCCATTATTCATCAATAATAAAACCTTACTTATGTTGGCACTTCAACGTGTTGAAGTCAAATACAAAAAATATTTAAGGTTCAGAAAACTTTTTGGTGTTTCGTTAATGTCGTAACTAATTTCTGCAATCATTAACCAATTGACAAAAAAAAAACCTTTTTTAATTGAAAATTTTCTTAAAAATAATTTTGTGGTTTCAGAAATCAGTTAGTCATTTACTTCAACGCCTTAATCAACATTCTGGGATAATTTCATCCTTTTACACAAAATAAGAGTCGGTTTTTCGATCATCAGTTAAACATTCTGTAAGCTGTCGAAGAAATATATAGGTATATAGCAACAAATTGTTGCTTTATCTGAAGAGTTTAACTGATCTGATGTTTAACCGATGATTGACAAAAGTTGGGTCTTAAAAAAATTTATTTACATAATAATAATTGAAATGTTGCAAACATTTCAATTTAAAAAAAAATTAATTGCTTTTGTGTTTTGTTACTCTTTTTATTTCTTTATATTTATATTGTTTGTTAATTATTTTTACTATAACTATAGAATTTTGTTTATTTTTTTTGGCAATTAAAATGTTTAAAAAAATATTTCATTTGGTTTTTTGTCATTATATGCACATAATATTATTTTAAAAAAATCATAAATCAATTCAATCCATAAATACATAGTAAAATACATTATTTGATTAAGCAAAAAGATCACTATTTAACAATTTTATTTTTATTTTATTTTGTTTCTTTTGCAGAGCCGTGCTCCTATTTCAGCGAAATTGGTTGCGAATATGCTATCAGTGGCTGGAGCTGACCACATTATAACGATGGACTTGCACGCATCTCAAATTCAGGTTAGTAGTCGTTTATGATGAAACCAATTTGTAGGGATTCTTGTTTTAGTAAGGCTACTAAAAATAACTAAGTTGCAAAATTGCGAAACTAGGTGAACGCATTCCACCAAATATGAATTTGGATTTGATTGTGAACAAGGCTGATACATTTGAATTTTCTCTATGAGACAGTAAGAGAAAACAACAATGAGCTGTCAAACGAAATTACCTCATTTGTAACACTTTTTTTTCGTATTTTTCGAAATTACATCATTTCGACTCTATTGAGAACGTAGTATTATACTTAATGATGGGATCTTGTAATTTTGTCTGACTACCACTTTTGATGTTAAAGTTGTGATTCAATGTTATTCATGTTCGAAAATGATTTTGATTTATTCAATTTATTGAAACTATTTAAATTTTTTTGTTGTTTTTGATGTTTAAATTTATTTAATTAAACAAAACAACTAATTTGCATTTAATTAACATACATATGTAAAAATGATAATTGAATAAATCGCATTTTTCGTTAAACTAGAATAAAATTAACTTTATAAACGAAATGAAAAAAAGCTCAGGTTACCATTTTTGGAGCTTTAAGTATATTCCTGTAATAAAACAAAAAACAAAACAACTAACAATACAAACATCGTAATTTTTATTCCTTTTTTGTTGTGGCCACGCCCGTCTCCGCCGACTGACGCCCTTAGAAATCTCATATAATATGTATCTCATATTAACAAAAACAATATTACACCTCCATCATTTTGCTTTGCTAACAAACTTTAGCTTCGTATAAATGTTCTGTTAAATAATTTATTTTTGCATTGTATGTAGGTCACACTGCGCCGCCGCCGCCAATCTGTTTTCGAACAACTAGTTTCATTATACATAAATTAATTTGTTGTTAATATGATTATTGTTTATTATTTATAAATTTTTATCTATTTATACTCTCACAATATAACATAAATATTTTATATGAGCTATTATCTCCTAAGTGTTACCCCCCATTGCTTGGAATGATTTTGACCCACGATGAACTTCTACAGAAAACATGACGTAAATAATTCTTATCTGTCGTCATAAACAAAAACAATTTTACTAAACAAATAGAAAAATGCTTGTTGCCGGGAAAACAATCAAGAATATATGAACCTATTTATTTGTTGATTATAAAAGGTTATATTTTTTCCAAAACAAAAATATTGATAACAATATTGTGTTTTGTTTTGTAGTTCTATAATTTAATTAAACTATGTATGTATATATATCTATATATTTTCAAATATTTTATTTTTCGAGATTTTCGAAATATTAGTTGTGGATACAAAAAAATTATATAAAATATTTTTAAAAGTTCAAGTGAAAGATGATTTTTTCTTTTTTTGGCAAAATCTTAAAGTGGAAATTCGTTAAAATCTAACATTGAATGTGGAAAGTATGAAATAATAAGAGAAGGAAGAAAAATAATTTCTTTTCTTTCAAAATCGTGTTTGTTTTATTTATTATCAAACGGAAAGGGAAAGATCTTCAATGTCACGATACAACCTTATTAAAGTCAATCATCCATTCTTCAATAATCTACTGTGCCAGTATGGTCCTAAAATACAAAAATCCGTGCTGAAATAAAAAATCCGTTTGTTTTTGTTTATATTTTCAATATTTTTTATATCATAACATCAAATGAATTAGGTACTTCTTTTCATAGAGTCATAATTGCCGAATACATATGTACTTTGAAAATTAAAATTCTAATTGCATCCTCATTCCAGAATGTGCATAAATAAACATTTTGTTTAATTGCGTTTCAACATTCTATACTAGCCAATGGTCTTACCAAAATTTTAAAATATAAAATATACCTAACCTAACCTACATATATGTAATATTTTTTTCGTGTCTGCACGTCAGCAATACGGGGATGTCAAAGAAACCAAGCCCTTAAAAAAAATTACACATTCATGCTTCCGTGATAAGGCAGTGAATATGTTTATACTCGTATGCAGTGCAAACAAAAAATTCATCTCAATTTTATTTTCTTCCAAACTGAAAAGTTAACACAACCATTATGCGTATTTTTGTTTGGTGGAAAGGTGGTGCACTTGGGCGTATACATACTTTTTTTTTAATTTTTGTTAGTAGATTATTTTTCATAAAGAATTCAATAAGAATTCATAAGAATAAGCTAGTTGTTATGAATTACCAATTAAAGAAAAAAAAAACAAGTAATCTAATTTTTGTGATATCACAATTTAGAGTGTAGTATTATTAAAAAAAATCACTTTAATTAATCAATTCTAATCCAATGAAAATCAATCAAAATCATAATCATGATCAAAAATACCGGTCGGTGCGCACTGGAAAATGTGCACACTAATATTAAATAATTAATTATTTAAGATATTTTATGTTTAGATTTTAAATGAAGCAAAAACAAAATAATTAATAACAAGAGTATGATTAACTACAGCATAATGGAGGTAGAACACTTACCTTTTCTTATTAAAATTCTATCCATTCCGTAGGTGATAAATTTATTTAATCTATGCAGCTCCAAGCTTGGAATCGAAAACAAAATAGAAGGCTAACAGAAAAATAAAAGACAATATCTTTGACCTTACATTAGGCACCAATTTATGTACACACCACAGGTGTGCTTATTAATTTTTTATATCAAATCACTACAATATTAATCAATTTTAATAAGAGAAGAATTCACTGCTGATAAATTTAATGATTCCTCACTTTCAAATTTGCGAACTGCAGTCAACTTGTTTATTTGTCCCATCAATTCTTCAATACGCTCATTTTTCAATTCGATAATATTTTCCAAATGAACAACTTTTTGACAAAGCACTTCAATCTTGATGTCTTTTTCTTTTGATTCGCGTAATGTTTGTTCAAATATCGAATAAAGAATCATTTTCTGTGGAACTTGAATAATCCCATCGCCAATTTGCTTATTTACATTGATCATTACTATTTCGTCATTCATAACATAAGGCGAATTCGTAAAGTCATCTTCTTGATTTTCTATTTCGAATTTTCGTTTTTGTATCGCCAATTCATTGCGCATTATTGTGTGCAAAAGTTCTTCAATAAATCCGGGAATTGATCTTGAAATCGAATCGAGAATATTTAAACTCTGTTGGATACCTAGTTTTTTGAATACTTTATTATTGAGTGTCTCCCAGTTTATTCGTTTTAGTTTAACCGAAGAGCTTGATGGATAATTATGTAAATCTATTAATTTTGGGTACATTTCTTTTAACATCATCGCAACTATTACTCCATCGGAAAAATCTCGATGGAATTTGTTGGTGGCTACAATAATTTTATTGAGAGAAAATTTATTCAACCAATCTCGAAGTTCTTGTAATTGATTTTCGGTTAGTTTCTTGCTCATGATAAGGTTTTAGTTTTTTTTTTTTTTTTTAATTCAGAAAAGTTACGACAGAAAATACATATATGGGTGTGAGTTTTTATTTGACTTATAAAGTTACTAATAAAGTTTGTAGTGGGAGAGATTATTTCTGTAACTTTATTTGAAAAAGATAATCGGAAATGGACTTGTTTTCAGCCGCAAACCTTAGCTTCCTAAATGTTAAGGGATTTAAAATAGTCTAATTTGTTGTATATTTTTGTTTCAGGGATTTTTTGACATACCAGTAGATAATTTGTATGCCGAGCCGGCTGTTCTCAAATGGATTAAGGAAAACATTCCAGAATGGAAAAATTCGATAATTGTTTCTCCAGATGCAGGTGGAGCAAAACGGTAAGATGTATTCTTATTGAATCATATTTATGAGTTGATGCTTATGTCTGCTCTCATCTATAAAAAAAAATTGTATTCATTTAAATGTATTTTTTTTATTTCAGTGTTACATCAATTGCTGATCGCCTCAATGTTGAATTCGCTTTGATTCATAAAGAACGAAAAAAGGCCAACGAAGTTGCATCAATGGTGCTTGTTGGTGATGTTAAAGATAAAATCGCCATTTTGGTCGATGATATGGCAGACACATGTGGAACTATTGTTCACGCCGCAGACAGACTTGTGGAAGCAGGAGCTACAAAGGTATACAAAATATGAATTATATTTTGTTAAATTAAATAATATTAGCTAGAAAACAAAAGCAGACTTGTCCCTTAGAGTCTTACGAGAGTGAATTTGCTGTTTTTTTTAGTAAAGCTGTATGTTTTTTTGATGACGAGAAATTTTCTGTGAATTTATAAATTAGAATTTTCTGTCAAAATTCATACGAAAAAATACCTACTTTTCATCCGAATCGTTTATTAACTCATATAAAAAATTTGACATCCCAGAGTCGTTTCGTACAATTTTATATGGAGTTGCAAAAAGATGCACCTTATGATACTCCTTTTTTAATTTTTAACTCATTAATTTTTTTTAACGACAAACAGTTTCGTCCTGAAAATACTGATGAGTATGTACCACTTCATTTTATTCAAATTCAATAAGAAGTATTTTAGTATGTAATTAATAAAAATTAATAAAAAAAACTATTTTTGATGAAACAAATTTGGATTTCCTCATGTGCCGTTAAAATAAATTTATTAAATATAGCAATTATTTAGTTCAGTAATAATACAAATATTTGGTTAGTTTATATTTTCAAGATTTTTTTTTCCATTTCATGGATATAGAAACTGACTGTCTCTAACTTTTACAGCCGTTTTTTGAATTAAAAAAAAAAAAACCTAAAATGGTTAAGAATTTTTTTTTGAAAACAAATTGCGGGAAAATCATGATTTTCTTTTGTCGTTATGATTTCAGGACACCCTGTATAGATAAGTACTTGGCTTGCTATGAAAACGACAAGAAGAGTACTCAATAGTACTGTATCAAATAAAAGGACTATTTACATTCACAATTTTCGAGCACCGACAATTCCCTGTACAAATTGTTTGGCAGTGGCTAGGCGTATATTTCAAATTATATAATTTTTTTCATAATGTCGAATTTACTATAGTATTGCATTAAATTTTTTATTATATAGATTTAATTTTTCTATTTTATTTGTAGGTTTATGCCATATTGACTCATGGAATTTTTTCGGGTCCAGCCATATCCCGAATTAACAACGCTTGTTTTGAAGCTGTTGTGGTCACAAATACTATTCCCCAGGATGGACACATGCGGGATTGTCCCAAAATTCAGGTTGGTTATAAATTATTGTGTTGCGAGAGATTATTGTTCTTGCAAAAATACTCTTTTGTTGAGAAAATAAAATCTTCCAAAAAATACAATTTTTATCTTCTTAATATGCATTTAAATTTGTATTAATTTAAATTTTTTTATTGCAGTGCATCGATGTGTCCATGATGTTTGCCGAGGCTGTAAGGAGAACACACAACGGAGAAAGTGTCTCATACCTTTTTTCAAATGTTCCATATTAGTTTTTTTTTCTCATTTTTTTTTTATTTTATGATTAAACTACATAATTTTTCAATTTATACTTTTTTTTTGTATTTCATAATGCAATGAACATAAGTTTATATAATAATAATAATAGTGTCATGTAAAGTGAAGTAACCGCGAGTTCTAAGTATGATTATTTGTGGACATATTGAACAAACAAAACAAAAATAATTGCTTACTAAATAGATATATAGAATCTGTGTACCATTTGATTGAGAATTAGATGAGAAATAATATTATTAATTGATTTTGCGTTTGTTTAGGGCAATCAGGTACACAAGAGAGCAAAAGAAAAAGAAAAAAATCTGAATGTTTAATAAATGTTAAAGTTAATTTATCATTTTTCTCTATTATAATAATTGCAGCATAGATTATTTTTTTAATGTATCATTGATCGTAATAAGCCGTGAATAATTGTACTCTTAGAAGCAAATAATAGGAAAATAAAATACAAATGAAATTCAAGCGAATGTTTTTTTTTTTTTTTTGTATTTAGTGCAAAGCCCATTGACCCCATTTCAAACTCATTGCATATTCCTTTTTATAGTGCAGCTGTATTAATAACTTGAAAACAATGCTATCTATGGCACAATTATTTGGTTTTACACTTTGTTTTAACAGTAAGGTTGTTTTTTTTTACATGCATTTTATGATCATCTTTTTGGAAAAATTGGTATTTTTTTTAAACAAGCGACAACTTTGCTTCTAGCCTCGTTTTGGTGGGAGTAAAATTTAACATTCAAAAAGAATATTTGTAAAAGTAAGAAATATGTATAATACATTTGAGAAGTTAGATATAGCTCGTATGAGGTTCAACACAAGTTTTCATTGAAAAAACATATTTGGTGATTACAGATTTCTTTAAAGTCTATTTGAAGATTTGAGTTGAAATAAGTTTAAAAGTCGAAATTAAACTAAACTCAATTCTAAATGCGTCTGTTACTTGAATCTTTTTAACCAATAAGCAAAAGTGAAAATACATTTTATGTTATTTATTTTTGACATTTTATTAGTACATATATTTAAAATCATAAGTCAGCTTACAATACACGGATATAGAAAGAAATATTTTTTTAAAATGCACAAAATAAAAAAATTATGTATGCGCCCCAGTGTATTTACCATTATTTTATAATTATAAGAGATACAAACTACGTCATACTTAGGGAATTATTTTTTTCGGTCTACTCTTCCTTGTATTTTTAAAAGTTAATAATTTGATAATTATTTTGTTGGTCTCAGTAGTTAATTAATAATAGGCTGCCGGACGTTTTGAAACTTAGGGAAAACCAGAATAAGTGTCATCTTAAAAAATCTTATTTTTAAACGACAGTTATAAAAAAGCATGATTCATAGAAATAAAGTGAAATGTCAAATTTGTTGACTTAAGCTCGACGGTGCGGTGCACTTCTTTAAATTAAACTAACTTCTCGAAGACCTTGAAATCAACTAGCTTATAGCTTTGTCCTTTTGTCTCTCTTCTAGCTAAAAACCTTGATATTTGAAATTTTAAACTTATGTCGGAATTGAGTTACATACTATCTGGATTTGCTTCTGTTATTTTGTCTATGGATTCGTATTTTTAATTGATTATTATTGATTTGATAGATATCCGTCCGTGAAAAGGACAAGAAACTTTATCGTCTCATTAGTCATAAAATCCTTGTTACAATGCCGTGAGCGTTTTTAGTACGAGAATTGATTTATTGCATAACAAATTAAGTTTATGTAAAATAAATAAGATACAAAGCAATAGGTTGGAACTAAGAAAGCTCGCTCGCTCAGCTAATCATCTTTCTAAAATTGATAAATTTTCCAGTAGAATTTGGCTGTCCATGAGAAACTCAGAAAAATTTTATTACACCTACAAACAAAATTAAAATTTTCTCATTTCTTCAAGCTAAATAAAAGAAAAATTAGCTAACAATCATAACATAACATTGCATTGCATTTATTTAATTGTTTTATTTAAAAATTTTGTTATAAATTAACTACACAGAATATTTTTTAAAGAATTTAGAAAGTTCACATTTCAATCAGTATTCATATTCATCATCATCAGCAGCTTCACCATCATTCGTATCCGCTGAAACTTCTTCAAAGTCTCTCTCCAAACATGCCAAATTCTCACGGGCTTCACAAAATTCACCTTCTTCCATGCCTTCGCCAACATACCAGTGCACGAAGGCACGCTTTTGGTACATCAGATCATATTTGTAGTTAAGTCTAGTAAAAGCCTCAGCAATGGCAGTTGTGTTAGATAACATGCAAACAGCTCTTGTAGTCTTAGCCAATTCAGAGCCAGGTACCACAGTTGGAGCTTGATAGTTGATGCCGATTTTGAAACCAGTGGGACACCAGTCGACAAATGTGATGTTTCTGTTCGATTTTATTGCAGACACCCCCGCATTTATGTCTTTGGGCACCACATCTCCCCGGTATAACATGCAGCACGACATGTACTTTCCTCGTCGTGGGTCACATTTGACCATCATATTGCCTGGGCTGAAGCAGCTGTTGGTTATCGAAGAAATGGAAAATTGTTCGTGAACAGCTTTTTCGGCAGACATCAAGGGAGCATAGGCTACAAGTGGAAAATGAATTCTAGGGTATGGTACAAGATTTGTCTGGAACTCATTTAAATCCACATTCATTGAACCCTGAAATCTTAATGAGGCAGTAGTTGACGAAACAACCTGCGCTATTAGTCTGTTTAGACTTGTGTAATTTGGCCGATCGACCGAAAGGTTTTTCTGACAGATCTCGTATATGGCCTCATTGTCTACCATAAAAACACAATCTGAATGCACCAGAGTTGAGTGCGTGGTTAATACGGAATTGTAGGGCTCGACAACTGCTGTTGACACTTTTGGTGATGGATAGACGGCAAATTGAAGTTTACAAAGCTTAGCGTATTCGCATGCTATCCGCTCCATAAGCAATGAAGTAAATCCCGAACCAGTTCCACCACCCATACTATGGAATATAAGGAAACCCTGCAGACCTTCACATTGCTCGGCAAGTTTTTGAACTCGATTCATAACTGGATCTATAATTTCCTTTCCAATGGTATAGTGACCCCTGGCATAATTGTTGGCTGCATCTTCCTTGCCAGTTATAAGCTGTTGAGGATGGTAAAGACTTCGGCAGGGTCCAGTTTTGATGTCGTCTATAACAGAAGGCTCCAAATCGATGAATATTGTACGAGGTACATATCGACCAGACTCAGTGAGGGAGAAAAATGTATGATGACTGTCGTCAGTGTTTGCTTCGGTTTTATTGTTTGATCCATCCGGATTTATTCCGTGTTCCAGCAAGTATAATTCCCAGCATGAATTACCAATCTGAACACCAGCCTGGCCAATTTGTAGAGAGATGACTTCGCGCTGTAAATAAAATTTATTTTGTATGTACAAAACTTAAATATTTAGAGAAATTAAATTTCGTTCATACCATTTTCTATGATGTGATCTAGGTTGTTCTCTTTATTTGTCTTAAAATTAAGACAAAAAGATAATGGCTGCGATTTGATTAACTGTGCAAGCAGGTGGTAGTGGCTTATATAATTTGCAGATAATTATTTATAGTTAGGTAATTTGGAAGGGAGTTTTTTGTTTGTTAAATTAATTTAATTTCTTATGCAGGACGACAATAAATATATTAATGTATGTTATATACAAAATTATTTTTTTTTCTTTAAAATTAAATTAAACAATAAAACCAAAAATGTACAAATTTAAACTTCCCTTTCTCAAACTAAACCGACATTTTGGTAACGGAATATTATTTTTTGTATTCAAAGCTCAGGGACTGGGGAACGTTTCTTAAAGTCAAGCTATATAAGTTAATAAACTCAATTAAATGCAAAGCTTAATTTATGGCATTGATGTGTCTTTAACAGGGTGAATTAAAAGTGGCCAATGAGATTAAAATGTGACTTATATAAATATTTATACTTTTGAAAATTTAGTTATCATAACATACATAGCTTAGTATTTACTTTTGAACTTAAAAAAATATATAATAAAAAAAAAAAAATTTAAAGAAATTTAAATAAATAAAATACACGTACCTACTTGTTTTTAAAGAATACATTTTTTTTGCCTACTATAAAATAATAGGAAAGAGGAATTTGAACCAAAAAAAAAAAATGAAATGCCTCTTATGTTTTTAGGATACTCATATGTATATAAATATATTTTTTATTTAGATATTTTTTTAAATCCAAAAAAGAAATTCCAAAATTTTGAAATGAAATATTATTTTGATCATAAAGAACTTCTAATTGAACCAAGTACGTACCGTGGTGGCCACAAAAATAGCACACTTTGTACCTACCTCTTATTAAATTTAAACAAAAGGAACCGTTGAAGTTTCAATTTTAACTAACTCTGTTTTAACTCTACCACTGAGTTAAAACAGAGTTAGTTAAACCTGCAATTAAATGTTGCATAAATAATTCCACAAGCTAGTTTTTGGTCGTGAATGACACGAAACACGGTCTAATTGTTCCTTATATTCAAATTTAATAAATATAAAAAATTACTGTGTGCTATTTCTATGGCCACCACTGTATGTTAACCCGTTTGTTAAAAAAATCAAAAATGAAGTACTGCCATCTATGGAAGGTTTTTTATATTGACTTTTAAATAAAGAAACTATGAAAAACATTTAATTATAACTGTACTAACTTACTTCACAGTGAAATATTTTTACTCTCACCTATAGTCGCGTGGTTGACTAGACTTACGAATAGTATTTTGAAACACAATTTTTAATAGATTGTTTTGATGGAATTACAATATATTCTTCAATATATTTAAACAATAATAATATTTAAACAAAGCAAAGTACTTAGGATATTGAACAAACGAAAAATTAGTTTAAGAAAATGCGTATTCGCCCAGAGTGTACTTACTGATTTATTGGTGGTAATGATAGTGTCCGATTGTTATATTTTAACATGCTTGCCAATTGAAAAAAAAAATACATTACCTGTAAATATTCTTGAACGTTTCAATCACCCATTCTTTTTTATTAATATTCATTTTTTATATGATATTCGAATTTTGAACCTCCATTTTTGCAAATGATAAAATTTTAAACAAATAAGATACCTAGGCAATTTTCACAGTTTTTTTTTTATTAAAATTCATTAAAATAAGATAATTTTTGTAAAAAAGTACAATCTTAGGAGTAATTTTTTTTTAATGAACTTAAAAATACTTATAATTTATATTATTATTCTTTACAAAAATACACTTTAAACTTTTTATTTGTTGGACAAAAAATTTTGACTGTTTTCTTTGTTAATAATTGAAGATTAAAATTTTAATTCATTTTTGTAGCACTGAACAAATAATGTTTAAATATGAACACAATACAAGTTATAAAGTTTAATATTTACGTCCGTTATTTTTATTTTAAGAATTATTAATAATTATTTATAGAAAAAGTCAAACAAAATCGCTCTTAAGTTAAATAAAAATAGTGCCCAGTAAAATTTGCAGCAGTTTTGAATGAGTGTAAAAACTTACTTTATGAGTAAAATAACTGTTTCATTAAATAGGTACTTTGCATCATCAATTTAACAAAAAATATTTGATTATTTTCAGAATTCAGAAACTTTAAACTTCTACTTAATCCCTAAAAATGCAATATATGAAATTAGTAATTACAATGATACATTACGTAAAAACACATCTACAAACCTAAATGACGCTGCTATGACGAAACGAGATACCAAAGACCGAATTAAATATAAAACACAAACTCATCATGTTGTGTGATACATGGATTCCTACAGAAAAAAAAAACAGATGTTGTGTGAAACATTACCCATGATTTCACACAGAATCATGACCCACCTCAATTCATTCCCATTTTCAAGACCAATGTCAGCACCAAAGCATTAAATTGACGCATTCACGCAAATCAAAAAACAAAAATTAACTGATTGACGATTCAGTTAACGCGTATACTGAAGCGTCATCAGAATTGGACAAAAAAAAAGATTGCGGCCAATTAGTGAACTGGAGTGAACTTTGGAAATGCATTTAATGCTGACGACACATAATAATAAAGTAAATGGAAAATATGTGTGTCATATTTTAATGTAGGGTAAATTGTTCTGATTATAAAAAAATTCGGAAATAATTATTTTAATGTAAATGAAATAGCTAACCTCTCCTAGTGTATAGCAGAAACCACAAGGTGTGTTAACGGTTAACTTCTTTTTAGTATTTATAAAGGCTTTATTTACTAGTGCTCTTTTCTTTAGAGCTGGTTCTTCCATTTCCTATCCCAATTATATAAAAAAACACTTAAACTTCTGCATTTGCACTTTTGCAATCAGCATCCTGGTTTCTGTTGGCGAGCCGTAAAGCCTACAATAAAGGGACCTTTTCTTCCAAACAAAGAATAGTTTGCGTAGGAGCTTCCTATGGAAGTATGTCTTTGTCGAAGCATTTTGGAATTCTTAGCAACCGTATAAAATATACAATTCTCTATATCTCTGTGTATATCCCTATATCAAGGCTTTTAGAAGTTCTTGACAACAATATATATAAAAAATACAACAATTATATGACTCATTATTTTGAAAGAAAGATTTCACCTGCACCAGCTAACCAAAACACTACGATGACTAGCCCGAATTACAAAATATGATTTTATCCATAATGAATCATGTACTGGCTCTCATCAAGCCTTCTACTTGTAAATGATGAAAATTCCTTGTTCCCTACTCCCATCCGTTCTTACAAAATTAATATCCTTTAGGAAACTTTCTTTCGTTAATCCTTACAAACATTCCATCCTAAATGTATACATTACATAACATTTTGGCGCAGCCGGTAGGATGATTAGGTTTAAGTAAGAGCATATAAAAAAAATAGTAGTTGAATCCCGCTGTGACTTTACGCACAATCCGAACCACAACAGGATGGAATTGTTTGTTTAAAGGAAAATATATCTCTCTTGTTGTGTTGTTTATATAAGTTAACGTACAGAACATGAGCTGCACCAGCAATTGCAGTTCCTTCACACGACCTATGTACATAATTTCCGTTCTCACAGACAGAATTAGTGAGAAAACGAAAATTGCAATAAACAATAATTCTAAGAACAACATTACCATGCTGGCTGCTGACAACGCAAAATCATTAAGAAATCAAATGCATGTTCAGTAGTTAATTTTTATTTGTAACTTCAGTCTGAATTAAAACGCAACTCAATAAAGGTAAGGCAATCTGCCTAAGAAAAAATATATTTTTTTTAAAAAGTTAATTTATGTTTTCTTTACTTATATAATAGACATACCCAATGCCAATAGTTATCACAGTGCATTTGCACGCGCCTAACATGATTTGCTGACCTGGCAAATCATGCATGAACTTGCTATCCATTCCCACGATCGCCGAATATCGCATATCGGTGCATTGAGGTAAATGCACGGGAACTTTGAAGGTCGCTGACGCAGCATATTGCCGTGGGATAGCTTCTGGTTAGGAAATTAGTTTGATAAGTTAAGTTTAAGTTGAACTAGCAAAGAAAACCCAAGGGCTGGACCAAAGCCCATCTCCTTAGAAGAATACCGAAGGCGACACAGAGCCGCATCTCCAATTCTCCCTAAATTGGCATCCAAGCCTTCTCTTGTGCCCGCTGGAACCACGGACAAGACACCTAAAGAAAAAAAAAGGCGCAGAGGAAGGCAGATTGTAAAAATCCGACAGAAATTGGGAGAACTATACTACTTAGCCTCCCTATGCACAGGAGAAGCTAAGAGGAGATATCTGGAGGAGGCTAAGGTGCTAGCCAGGACTAGCACGTTAGAAAAACAAGAAAAAAAAATAAAAATATAAAATAAATATAAAAACATAAAAAATAGAACAATTTTGTTTTCCTCTCTCCTCTGGTTTACGATTCTGGTTTTAGTCCTCAAATTCAGCTGCTTCGATCGAGAGGAAATCAAAAACTTTCCTCGGTTACAGTCAGACCACTAACAAAGAAGTGTCGCTGCTTAAGATGAGAAGCGACGTCAACATATTGGAGTCTTCCATCACCGCAAAAGTTGTTGAAGTGCAAAATAAACTAACCTTGGAGCTGGCAATATTCGATGATTTATACCAGAATAGAATCCATCCGTGCATCCTCAACGTAGAAAACATCACTGATCTACTGAAAAGCGCTACGATGCAATTTAAATAAAATAAAAAGAAAAGAAAATATGTGTGTCACTTTTTAATGTAGGGTAAATTGTTTTGATGATTCAGGAAATGAATTATGAAATAGGAAATTAATGTTTAATGTTAAGTGACATAGTTTTTATTTAGCAATGTAAGAAATTATTAGGTATAAATAGTTGGTAAGTTTTGTAAAAAGTTAGTATTAAAAAGAGTGAGAGCTCGAAGAACGAACGAAATAAATACATCATAAAAAAAGCCCACTGTTTCAATACTTCAATAAGAAGAGCAAATTCACCATCATCTTAAAGAGTAAGTATAAAGTAATATACCCTTTCGGCCTCGATGCCGTTTTTCCGTACTGGCTTTCATCAAGCCTTTTACAATTGCAAACCCTGCATAGACGCCGCGAAGTCACCGATATTCTCTTTCTGCACCAGATATTAGTAGGGAACATAGACTCACCCTATCTTGTGGAAACGATTCCCATCTACACTAACCCCCGACACGTTAGATCTGCTCCTCTCTTCCGCCTCACTCACCACCGCACAAATTACGTTCTCTTTGAACCTATTTCAAGAATGCTGTGCTTGGCAAATAACGCACAAGTTACCTTCGACTTCCATATTAGTACTTCCTCTACAATTCTTCCTTAGACCCCTTTCTTCTTCTTCTTCACTTAGATTTAAACACTGATTTAAGTTTACTTGTAAGTTTAGTTTTAATTTTAGATGTAAGTATTGCTTGCTTATATTAAGCTAAATAAATAAATAACTTTGACTACAACTTTTCAACGCGCAATAGATCTGTATAGGGCGCAGCAACCATCTGATACGAAAGCATTACAAGTATTGAAAACAGCTGCAACTGAAGATGTCGTTCGACTAGAAAGAGTAAAAATTCCAATATTCTGAAATGGGTAAATTTCTATGTAATGTTCAAAACATTAGTGCATGAAAATAAGCAACTGCAGGATATTCAAAGAATGCAATATCTGGTGACTTCTAATAAATGTGAAGCTCGACGCCTAATTGAGAATCTGGGAGTGAATGGAAGTAATTACTAGAAAGCATGGAAAATGTTGTTTGAACGTTACAACAACAAGAGAACACTACTAGCATCCCTCCTTCAAACATTTCTCAGCATCCCAAATGTTAAGTCTGAAACTGCACACAATTACAAGAAATTGTTGGACACAACGAACGAGACACTAATTGGTCTAAAAGCATTAAATATTGACACGAAGTCCTGTTTGTTGTGAAACACTATCTATGGTTTCACACCAAACCATAACCCACCTCAAATCGTTTCATGTTCAAGGCCAATGTCAGCACCATACCATTCAAAATGATAAACAAACATTCGATTGCTTGGTGCACGACACAAATCAAAACAATTACCTGATGACGATTCAGTTAATTCATATACTGAAGCGTCATCAAAATTTTGTAACAATAAGATTGCGGCCAAACAATGAACTTTGCGAATGCACTTAATGCTGACGTAATTTAAATAAGATAAAATAAAAAGAAGTCCCTTTTTAATGTAAGGTAAATTGTTTTGATGATTCAGGAAATGGATTGTGAAATAGAAAATTAATAATTAATGTTGAGCGACATAGTTTTAATTATGAAATAGAAAATTAATATGTTAAGTGACATAGTTTTAAGTTGGCAATGTAAGGTAAATTTAAGGTATAAATAGTTGGTAAGTTCTGTAAAAAGATTGTAGTAAAAAAGAATCAGAGTTTGGAACAAGAGTTCCAAGTCGTCTAAATAAATATTACCTAACATTTAACCACTATCTTTGAGAATTCAAGAGAAGAAAGAAAACCAGTCCCTCGAGTAAGTAAAACAATATACCTTTTCGGCCTCCATGCCATTTCACCTTACTGGCTATCATCAAGCCTTTTTTAAATGATGAAAACTCCCTTGCCTCTTCCCATCCCTCTGTTACACTCGATACCCTTCTTAACAATTATCCTTCGCGATTACCCTTTTGCTTAACGAGACATTCCACAACATTTGGCGCAGCCGGTAGGATAGTGAGGTTAAATTTAGAGCACAAAAATTAAAAACCTTAATAGTTGAAGTCCGCTCTGACTTCACAACACCATCCGAACCACAATAGTTGGAATCAATCAATTTGAAATTTGTTTCAAAAAAAAAAAATTGTCCAATTTTCTATGGTCCATAGCATGGAACATCAGAGTCTCGACCAAAGACTAAAGACTGACGAAGACCCATATCTCTAGAGGAATACCGACGAAGAATCGGTAAAAAAAAACTTGTCCAATTTTCTATGGTCCATAGCATGGAACAACAGAGTCTCGACGAAAGACTAAAAACTGACAAAAAGTGCGGACCCCGACCCATATCTCTAGAGGAAAACCGACGAAGAAGTGGTAAAATCCCTAGAGACAAAGAAATAACACTAGGAACAAGGCCCCCAACTGAACCTAACGGACCAGGAAAAGTAGCCAGGAAAAGAGGGGGCACAAAGTCTGGTTGAGGAAAGAGCTGGCCAAACTTCATTACTTGGCAAGCCTCTGCACTGGAGACGCAAAACAAAAATATATCAAGGAGGCCCAGGAATTGGCAAGAGAGGAAGGAAGAAGAAAAAAAAATAAAACAACTAAGTAAAGAAATTAAATAATTTAAAAAAAAACAAAAAAAAAATCATATATATGTACATATATACATATAAATGTAAAAAAAAAAATATATAATAAAATCAAATATATATATTCATATATTTATATATAAATGTAAAAAAAAAATAATATATATAATATCAAATATACCTAACAAGAATCCAAACACAAATACATACAAACATTAAGATACAACTTACATTCATACACACTCACATAGAAATATCTACAAACATAATATAATACCTATAAAGGAAAGGAACCAGTATCTTTGATTAAGTATAAAACAATACACCTTTTCGGCCTCGATGCCGTTTAACCTTACTGGCTCTCATTAAGCCTTCTAACTGATGGAAATTCCTTGTTCCCTCTCCCAATCCCCTCTTACAAAATGGAAATCCTTCAGGATTCCTTTTCTTGTTCGTAAACATTGCACTCTAAACGTTATGAAATACATAACTCAAATAAAACCGGCTGAGTTCTGCGTAATGTTCTTGCAACAGCTTCAACATCTGCTACAAGAAATCAATGACAAGGATGGACTTTTAGAAAAAAATGTAGCTCGTTCAAAACTTGGTGCTGTCGACATAGTTGGAAATCTAGCCAACTCACTGTTTGGAGTATTGGATTCGAATTATGCCCATTATCATATTAAATCTTCATTTAACGAAAACCACTTGCTAAAGCTGATAAAGAACCAGATATCTCTTATTGATTCAACAGCAAACATTATTCGCACTAACGAAGGAATACTAGAAGGATAGTTCCATTGACTAAATACAGAACTCACCTCGATTATCGATCAGTTAAACAGGACAAATAATCAAGAACAGCAGCTGTAAATTTCCCAACTAAAGCTTACTCAATGTTTTCAATTATTCGTAGAGGACACAAATCTTATTCAAAGGGTACAAACACTACTTGTGGACTTAATTACAGACGTTCATCATAGAAAAATAAGTGCCAACTTAATACATCCCAATCAACTACAACGAGAAATACGGAACATAAAGACACATCTAGCACCAACACTACGGCTTCCCGAAACAAACGGTAATATAGACATATTCTACAAATTGGTGACGGCAAAGGGTGGAATAGTTGGATCAAATATTATTTTTAAATTATCACTTTTATTGGTCACAACCGAACACTATGAGCTCTACAGTATAATCTCAGTTCCAGTCAAAATCAACACTTCCTTCATTGCAATAAGACCATCTTCGGATTACATGATTATAAATCTACATCGAACGCAATATTACACACTAAATGAAGCAGAACTTAATTCGTGTATTACAATTCTGGGTGTATTGTAAAACAAGACTTATTTACCATCAAAGGACATAACGTTTTCACAAGTGTTACACTAGCATTATATGTCTCGGCAGGCAACTTATCGGAGATCATAACCAACTCACCAGAGCCAATACAATTAATTCATCAGCCGATAGAATTTCGTCTACGGTCTTCTGAACTACAATTATTACAAAGGGAAATCGAACACCAAAAACTTGAAGAAACATTAATTCAAGTCAAAAACACAGACACCCGGTAGCGGATCACCCATTGACAAACAATTATACGCCACAACGAGTCGCGCTGATTGTGTTTTCTGATTAAATCTTGTAGCCTTTTCTGAACGCATCCTACTTTTAGCGCTTAAGCAAAAATGGTACGCGATCATTTTGTTTACAAACAACCGCAGCACATGGTCAATACGAATTGCATTCAACTGAAATAAAATGCAACTCCAGCAAAACGAAGCATTTACTGGATGACTTAAGGTTGCTATAAGAATTGGACCAACAAAATCAACAGAAGGTGCGACGTCAACTTTTCACCGATCGATGTGTGACGAAACAGAAATAATGTGTGCATAGGAACTAGGTTTAGTTTGGGAAATGCTCATCTAGCATTCCAATTACATATGAAGCAATTAATTATAGTAGTTTATAACCCAAAAACACAATTACGAAATTTCATAATTGTGGAATTGTCCAATAAACAATTATGGAGTTTCGTAATTTTATAGTTAAGTAGGGATAGAATTTAAGGTATAAATAGTTAAGTAAAATTTAAAGAAGTTGTCTTGTGATTTTGTATTTTATCTGGGTAGAACTATACCCGAGAGCTAATAAACACGAAAAAACAAGAAGAAAAAAAAGTGTATCCTGTCAAAAGGAAGATTCAGCAAAACATCCCCAACAAAAAAGGTAATCTAATGTCAATACTTTAAACTTTCAGCTTGGTAGCATGGGGTTCCAAGGAACCTTGAATCAAGCTCTTGTGGCTGTGAAGTCTTAGCCGCCTCGGCCGTATAAACAAAGAGGAATTATAACCGCGAGGTAGGGTTGTTTTTTAGAATTTTCTAACCCCTTCCCCGCTCATACGTAGTATGAGTAATACTATTCCATCCAGGGTTTCGCCGAATGCCACGTTCCCCCCAAGGAAGATAACTCTCGAGGAGTACCGGCGGAGGAACACCATCCCGCTGGAGGAACACCTGAAACGCGATCCCACAGCAGCCCCCAGACCCAGGGAACCCCCAACACCGAAGGGAAAGGAACCCACGCCCTGACCAACACCAACCAAAAGGACGACACCGAGCGGGGAGGAAGGTTCGGGTCCGACAGGAACTTGGAAACCTGTATCGGTTAGCCTCCATCAGCACCGGAGCGGAGAAGGCAGGAGTTCCAGTTCAGGGAAGGGAAACGAAGGCAGCAAGGGGCGTTAGACTCTCCTAGTCAACCCAAAATAAGTAATCAATAAAAAGCTAAAGAAGATATCCATTGTCCTTAAATCATTTTGGTCGTCGGGTCCATGCCCAATATACACCGGGAAGAGTGCTCCATTCTAACATAGGGTTGCTGTTCACCTCCAAGAAAAAGATTTACACAACACACCAAATCGCAAGTTGTGGATTACCAAATATCGCCCAGTACGTAGCAGGTGTGGGATCCTGAAACCGTCCCATCGATCTCACTTCTATGTTCCTGTTCGTCGCCGAGAAGCCGCTTCGTTCATCAGATTACTGTTCCGGTCTTTTCTTATTTTTTTTTTTAACTTTTCATTTTGAAATATAACCCGCGGATTTTCGAGTTTAATAACTTTTTTTTTTAGTTATAAGTTATATGTAACCGTAACCTGCGTTATACTAAGTAGTTCTTAAGTCTGTTCAAAAAAAAAAAAAAGGGGGGAGATCTTAAGATCAATTCCTTAGTGTAATCCTTGGAGTGTATCCTTATCTCTATATCTTAATTAAAGTTCTACGAGCCGCAGAAAATCATAATTGCATTTACATATTAAAGATAATATCTAAGCAGCAGATCCGGAGGATATTCGTGCACGAACATCAAACCAGTCCAGCAAAAAAAAAAGTAAATTTAAATTAATCAGCCAAATCGATCAGAATCCGGGAATTTACTTCGAAGAGATGGGTAAAGTTGAACTCTATACAACAGAATGGAAGCTAATAGCATACTATGACCTAAAATCATTCAATGGAGCCCTAACACACGCGGAATTTTATGTATATGAAATAAACAGTCTATGCAAGCGATTGGAAGGTAAACCAAATTTTGATCTTCTTTGCAGTAGCGCGGTAGCGGAAGTATCGCACTTAATTGAAGATATTAAATTAAAATTTAGATTAATACAGTCCAAACCTAAACCAAGAAACAAGAGGGCTTTGTCGAACGTTATAGGAACAATTAGTAAATCTTTGTTCGGAACACTGGATGAAGATGATGCTAGGTTCTATGACAAGCAAATAGAAAAGTTAAGATATAATGAGAATTACCTATTAGAACTCGTAAAAAATCAAACACTCATAATTGAAACAACAACAAATATGTTTAATAAATCTGAAATTACCATCGAATCCCAGTTTAAAGCTATCAATTCAAAGATCGGAGACATGAAAGACGCAGTTGATAAGCTCGTCAATCAAACCTCAGATCAATCCACCTTATTAAAAATAGAATATCTTACCTCACTTTTAACCCTCCTCATGATAAGATACCAAAACACTATTTCTGACATCCTTGATGTCCTTGTTAATGCAAAAAACGGCACACCGCATCCGACCATTATTACACCGGATCAGCCTAAAAATGTTTTGCTAAAAATAAAACAGGAACTTCCGGCTGACCTACAGTTACCATACTTGGGCAACGAGAATGATATCCTACCACTTTACGAAATTAGCAGCATGAGTGCAACTATTAGAAAAGAAAAAGTGATATACGAATTTAAAATCCCTCTATCTTTAAGAGAAAATTTTCAACTGTTTAAAATTATCCCTCTTCCAACCCGTTTTAGTAACAAACTAGTATTTATTCAACCAACCTCAAAATATCTCATTATCGATTATAAAAAAGAACATTTCTATAACATAGAAAGCGAAGAACTGAGTCATTGTAAAAATTTAAACAACAACTTTTTATGCGAAATGACACATTCGTTGTTCAATACAAATGCCAATAACCCCCAATGTGAAATTCAACTTTTACAAAGAATTCAATCCTTTCCGACTTCGTGTGAAATAAAAGAATCAAACATTTCAACTGTTTGGATTCAAGCATCCCAGCCTAACACATGGTTATTTTCATCTTTAGGAAAATATATAGTAGACGAAATATGCCAAGATACTGTGGTAACCCATACCTTAGAAGGAACAGCTATCCTAGAACTTACCGGAAACTGTTTCCTAAAATCCAAAGATCTCACTATAAGGTCCAAAAATGAAAAATCCTCCTTTGTATATAACTCTTTCATTCCTGCCTTGAATATTTCTGAAATAAAAGACAACTACCCGAAAAATGAAGCTAAAAACGAAGTAACGTTTATTAAGTATTCTAGTCGCGATGAACTTAAACTTCTGTCAAAAAATATACAATTCCAAAAAACTAAAGAACTAACACCATTCTTAACAATGAATAAGCATGACCTACATCACTACACAGTCATATATATAATTTTCATCATTCTTTTAATATCACTTTGCTACAGACGATACAAGACGTACAAATTGAAACATGAAAAAACAAAGAATTTAGAAAAGTAAATAAAAACGAAAACGATATGCAAATTTTCGTGTTGAGCAATTAAAAAAAAAAAAAAAACATTTTATTATTATAACATTATAAAATTATATCATTTAATTATATTGATAAAAACATCTGTACATATATACCTACAAAAACAAATTTTAAAATTAAATCTAAAAAAAAAAAAATATATATTAAATATAAAATATAAAATAATTTCAGCCAATAAGAACAATCATTTATAGCACAAAAAAAAAATGTAAACCTACATCTAATAAATTGGACAAATTTATTTATAAAAATGTAATTCAAAATATTAACAGTAATAAAGTGTGAGAATACGAATAAATCATTGTCAAATTAAAAAACTACAAAATATGTATATATACAGGGTGAGTCATGAGCAATGCGACAAAATGCTAGGGCGTGTAGGTTGCGTTGAGACAAGAAAAAAATCGTATGGGAGGGGGGGGTCTTTTCCCCCCCGTTTAGCCGGGAGTGGAAATTTTCGAAAAAATTGACTTAAAATGGAAAAAGAATTATTTAAAATCAACGGCTTCATTCAAAATGCTATGCAATACCTTTTTGAAAAGCTAACAACTTTTTCTTTCATTCTGTGTTTAAATTAATCTATTCTAAGAAATAGTTTTTGAAATATTAATTTTCAAAGTCAAAATTTTGAAAAAAAAAATGGAAAAAAAATATTCAAATTAATTTTTTTCAAAATTTTACGTAATTAAGTGCTTATTTTAATTTCAAAATTAAGTGCTGTTATTAATTTTAATTCAAAATCAGAAAACCGGATGCAAAAAATTTATGTCGTTCTCAAGAAATTAAAAGAATTCTAAAATTAAAAATTAAAAATTAATGATCGCTAAACTTTTTAAAACAAGAAAATGATGATTTGCTTTAAAAAGACCTTTTATTTTTACTATATTTTTTATTGGAAGGACTTATAAATAAAGCAAATCATCATTTTCTTGTTTTAAAAAGTTTAGCGATCATTAATTTTTAATTTTTAATTTTAGAATTCTTTTAATTTCTTGAGAACGACATAATTTTTTTGCATCCGGTTTTCTGATTTTGAATTAAAATTAATAACAACACTTAATTTTGAAATTAAAATAAGCACTTAATTACGTAAAATTTTGAAAAAAATTAATTTGAATATTTTTTTCCATTTTTTTTTCAAAATTTTGACTTTGAAAATTAATATTTCAAAAACTATTTCTTAGAATAGATTAATTTAAACACAGAATGAAAGAAAAAGTTGTTAGCTTTTCAAAAAGGTATCGCATAGCATTTTGAATGAAGCCGTTGATTTTAAATAATTTTTTTTCCATTTTAAGTCAATTTTTTCGAAAATTGCCCCTCCCGGCTAAACGGGGGGGAATAGACCCCCTCCTCCCATACGATTTTTTTCTTGTCTCAACGCAACCTACACGCCCTAGCATTTTGTCGCATTGCTCATGACTCACCCTGTATATAAATACAACTCTACGCGTTTTTACGAAAATTCCTAACCTTTTCTTTCTTAGGCTACGAATTTTCTTTTTTCAAGAGGGGGAGGATGTTGTGACCCGAGAGCCACAACTATTCTTAAACCCCAAATAAATCTCTCAACATCATCCATTACACACTACCCAATTCCTATCGACCAGTCGCCTAAGGAATCATGAAACAAAACACCGACCAGGCACAATTTTCATTTCGTTCTTGTTATGAAACAATAATTTGCTATGCACGTCATAATGACTAAAGCCATATGTGCGCCTCTATTGCAACTAAAGCAGAAAAGTAAACAAACAACTGCAGTACAATGGAGTGCAATATGAAACCTAAGAACCGCGATCGATGATGACACACCCAGAAGTACTTGAGTGGGTCACCATACGATCGACATGAAGGTTACCATATGTTCCATACGTAGCGATGAGTGAATAATTGTGACCACGGTGTGTGGCCTGATTCTGGTGAACTTGATGGTAAGTGACCTGGTTTTGGTGGTGGTAATTGGTGATGGTAAGTAAGAATTACGAACTAATAAATAGGGAACCAAATGTGAAGAAGAGCAGAGTTGAGAGTAGAATACTAACCAACAAAGGTCGCAGCCAAGCATAGAGACAGCGGGCCTCTTCTAAAAAAAAGATATTAAATAAAACGAGTAAAAGTAAAAAAACCTAAAATCTTTTATTTATTTCAACTCTCCGTCATCTGCTCTTCCCTTATTACAAGGAAACACGGCAGAAACGTAACAACTTGATGAGAAAGCCATGCAGGCTTTTGATGATCTTAAGAACTTATTGACATTATCGGAAGTTCTGGCCTTCCCTGACTTTAAAAAAACATTCAATTTGACGACCGATGCGTCAGATTGGAACCGTTTTGCCCCAAGACATATCAGGACAGGATAAGCCCATTGCGTATATATCGCGGTCACTCAATGAAACAGAGGAAAGCTATGCAACAAACGAAAAAGAAATGTTGGCAATAGTTTGGGCACTCGACAACCTGGGTTCATATGTCTATGGGGCAAAAAAAAATCCGAATCCATTCCGATCATCAACCATTGACCTACACTATGGGAAATAGGAACTTCAACGCAAAATTGAAAAGATGGAAGGCTCGCATAGAGGAGTACAACTACGAGTTGATTTACAAGCCTGGTAAATCAAATTTGGTAGCTGATGCTCTTTCTAGACTTAAGACATAGGTCAACCACTTGCCTAGCTCAGCCCAGGCTAAGACAGATATTCAATAAAGGAAGTACATAACGTTGATTATGAGCCAGAAACATATAATGATTACGATTATTACCAATATTCTAATAACTCTACCAATTATGAACCAAATTTAGATTATTATGTTGAACAATATGAGGATAATATTATTAGTCATCAATACGACACCAATATATCAAATCAGGAAATTAAGTCAGAAAACAAAAATGAAATTGATGATTCAAATTTTCACATAAAAGCCTCGGAAAACAATATGGTTTCTTAGAATTAAATAATCATGGAAATAACCAATTACCATATACACCTTATGGTAAACATTTAAAATTTTTAATAGACACCGGTGCTTGTGCAAATTTTACTAACCCAGAATATACAAACCCTCAATATCATGAAAACATCGAAAACGTTACTATCAAGACAGTTTTAAATACGCATACATTAAACAAAAAAATTACCTTTGATGCATTCCTTGAATTCAATTGTAAAGAACCTATAACATTTCTTTTTTTTAAGTTTCATAATTATTTTGATGGATTGATAGGTTTAGAAACTCTCAAAAAACTCAATGCAACTATTGACTTACCTAATAAAATAATTAAAACTAAATACGCAATTCTGCCCTTGTTATTCAAACCAAACTTAGTGTCTAAAATATACAATATTCCAGCAAATTGTAGAATGATAGCAAAACTACCTCGTACCGCTATCCAGAAGTGCACAAACAGGAGATAAAATCACAAATCGAAAAACTTTTAAACCAAGGTATAATAAGGCCTAGCTTTTCTCCTTGGAGTAGTCCTATTTGGATTGTTCCAAAAAAACGTGATGCGTCTGGCATACAGAAATGGCGGCTTGTAGTAGACTACCGTAAACTAAACGATAAAACTATTGGCGATCGTTACCCTCTACCGAACATAACAGAAATATTAGATAAACTTGGAAAATCCATGTATTTTTCCCCACTTGATCTTGCATCTGGGTTTCACCAGATTGAAGTAGATCCTAGGGATATAGAAAAGACCGCTTTTACTGTTGATCATGCCTCGTCAACATTTCAAAGAATAATGGATAATATTTTCCGTGAATTAATAGGTAAAGTGTGTCTTGTGTATATGGACGATATTATCGTTTACTCAACGTCCTTACAAGAACATATGGAAAACTTAGAAAAGGTTTTTTCAAAATTACGATCGGCTAACCTTATAAATCAATTGGACAAATCAGATCAGAAGTAGAATTTCTTGGTCACTTAGTAACATCTAAAGGTGTGAAACCAAAACCTAGTAAAATCCATGCAATTAAAAATTATCCAATTCCATCAACTCAAACTGAAATTAAATCCTTTTTGGGGTAACAACGTTAGATAACAATAAGTTACACCCATTTTTACTTACCTCAAACACGCTTTTAGAAAAATATTTCCAAGCATGCCCAAACCCAACGATAAAAAATAAGGAGGTACTTTTATTAATTTTGAAAAAAATATTGGAAATAAGAACTCATAATATGCACGGAGTTCTTGTAGTTCAAATAATAATACCCACTAAACGTGGAAAGCTTTGATCTTCAAAGAATCCACCTCTTACCGATTCAAAACAGTTTGACCTTAACAACAGTTATAGATATACATGAAGATTTTTTAGCAACAAATTCATTAACTAAAGAATTCATTCTCATGAGTCAACAAGAATATAATCTATGTATTACAGAAGGTACCTATTGAAATAAACAAAACGTGGTACGTGGGTCCACTAACGACACCAATAACTGTTGGACCCGGTACACAAAACTGTCCGATATCACTACTATTTAACGCTTACAATGAAGAAAATAATTGCAGGCACCTAATTCAACCTAACCAAAGGGATTATTTGATAAAATTAACTCATAAAAATTCATGGTTGTATTCCTTCAGGAACTCAACCAGAATTAAAATTAAGTGCCCAGGAAAAGTAGATGGAGCAAATCTTAATGGAACCGGTATAATATCGTTACTTCAACCCTGTTTGTTCCAAATCGGAAGACAAAATATTCTTTACGAGGAAACGGATCATATTAGCATAACATTCAAACAACCCAATATTGAGAGACCTGTAATTGATCAAACACAAATCAATACCAATGAAACAAAGATATGAACCACCAGTTACTTGTATGGAAAGGAGTGAATGCAAACAAAGCCCTAAAAGAAAACGCATTAAACATCGAAACATTGAAACAAAACGTTTTGGACTTCGAAACACGATTTTGTTACAATAAGATTGCGGCCAAATAATGCACTCAATTGAACTTTGCGAATGCACTTAATGCTGACGCAATTTAAATAATATAAAATAAATAAAGTATAATAAAAAGAAAATATGTGCGTCACTTTTAATGTAGGGTAAATTGTTTTGATGATTCAGGGAATGAATTATGAAATAGAAAATTTAAGCGACATCATTTTAATTATGAAAATAGAAAAGTAATATGTTAAGTGACATAGTTTTAAGTTAGCAAGGTAAGACAATTTGTAGTATAAATAGTTGGTAGATTTATTCAATAAGTGAATTCAAGTGATTCAGTGTACAGCAGAGATCAGAATAATAAAGCGTTCCAACCAGTAAATCATTCACAGTTTTTATTAAAGAGGAATACCACAAGGAAAAAAGGTGATTATTGTTAATAAAATTCTCAATTTCAGGGAATCGGCGCTGAGCGCCTAGTACTCTGGCTTTCGTTGGGGAGCCGTAAGGCCAACAAATTAGGGACCTTTCCTTTTCCAAATTCCCACCTTTATCCTTATGTGCAATATGCACAACACAACACTCTTCTTAATCGGACAATAAACCAAAAAGGTGAGTAAAACTAATAACTTGATTTTTTAGGAAATCGGCACTGAGCGCCTAGCACTCTAGCTTCTGTTGGTGAGCCGTAAGGCCAACACATTAGGGACCTTCTTTTTCAAAAGTGTATATTAAAAGATTCACAACAATGGCGCAGTCGGTAGGATGGTGTAGTAAAATGAGAGCATCATAAAAAAGAAATCCTTAGAAGTTGAAGCCCGCTCTGACTTCAACAACATCATCCAGATACCTACTTTTTATTTTTTTTTCTCATCATTATCTGATAAAATTATTTAAGCACAAACAAAAAAAAAATTTTTTGATTCGAATAAAATTTAAGGAACCACACTTCAATTGTAATATCTGTCATGTCAAAATCGAATTTTCACAGAGTCGGCTGCAAAAACATTAAATCTCGATATATCCCAAATAAAAGATAGCAAAGTATTTAACACCAATTGAGGTCATAAAGATGAACTTACAAGAGTTGAGACTCCCAACTCACGTTAAAGGTTTAATAAACCAGTCTAGAACGTTACTGATATAAAGTTGTATATTAACTCACACAGATTTAAGAAAGTTATAGAGAAGATAAATTAATAGAACTTCTACCTCTTCTTAGAAAAGAGAAAGAAACCCGGGGATTAGTTAGAGAGAAAAGTCTTAAAAGAAGATCCATTCAAATTAAAAGCATCTTTGCTAGCCTACCAATGATTTGATCCTAAAGCTATAACCAGCCAGATCCAGAGAAGAAAGGAAAAGATTTAATCTTCCTGATTACTGCTTTGTTGGCCAGAGGTAGCTCTGTAATCTCAGGGTTGGCAGCACTGACACGAAACGTCAAAAATCTAACTTATTTATCGTCCGCCAATTTATTTTAATATTTTTCAAAAAAAGTTATTTATTGGCTATAAATTCAAATTTACTTTTCCGTTTTAAGTTTGTTTTTACATTATGTATGAGCTGAAAATATACAAAACAATGATTCACGTCGATGTCGCGATACCGAGTGCATTGGCTTTGCTTTGGCAGGTGGTGATGACGAACAACAACATAAGGTCATCAATATTCTGAAATAGGTAAATTTCTATGAAATGTTCAAAACATTAGTGCATGAAAATAAGCAGGATATTCAAAGAATGCAATATCTGGTGACTTCTAATAAATGTGAAGCTCGACGCCTAATTGAGAATCTGGGAGTGAATGGAAGTAATTACCAGAAAGCATGGAAAATGTTGTTTGAACGTTACAACAACAAGAGAACACTACTAGCATCCCTCCTTCAAGCATTTCTCAGCATCCCAAATGTTAAGTCTGAAACTGCACACAATTACAAGAAATTGTTGGACACAACGAACTAGACACTAATTGGAATAAAAGCATTAAATATTGACACGAAGTCCTGTGTTGAAGCGTCATCAAAATTTTGTAAAAATAAGATTGCAGCCAAACAATGAACTTTGCGAATGCACTTAATGCTGACGTAATTTAAATAAGATAAAATAAAAAGAAGCTATGTGTGTACCTTTTTAATGCAGGGTAAATTGTTTAAATGATTCAGGAAATGGATTGTGAAATAGAAAATTAATAATTAATGTTGAGCGACATAGTTTTAATTATGAAATAGAAAATTAATATGCTAAGTGACATAGTTTTAAGTTGGCAATGTAAGGTAAATTTTAGGTATAAATAGTTGGTAAGTTCTGTAAAAAGATTGTAGTAAAAAAGAATCAGAGTGTGAAACAAGAGTTCCAAGTCGTCTAAATAAATATTGCCTAACATTTAACCACTATCTTTTAGAATTCAAGAGAAGAAAGGAAACCAGTCCCTCGAGTAAGTAAAACAATAAACCTTTTCGGTCTCCATGCCATTTCACCTTACTGGCTATCATCAAGCCTTTTTTAAATGATGAAAACTCCCTTGCCTCTTCCCATCCCTCTGTTACACTCGATACCCTTCTTAACAATTATCCTTCGCGATTACCCTTTTGCTTAACGAGACATTCCACAACATTTGGCGCAGCCGGTAGGATAGTGAGGTTAAATTTAGAGCACAAAAATTAAAAACCTTAATAGTTGAAGTCCGCTCTGACTTCCCAACACCATCCGAACCACAATAGTTGGAATCAATCAATTTGAAATTTGCTTCAAAAAAAAAAAAAAAAAAATTGTCCAATTTTCTACGGTCCATAGCATGGAACAACAGAGTCTCCACCAAAGACTGACGAAGACCCATATCTCTAGAGGAATACCGACGAAGAATCGGTAAAAGAAAACTTGTCCAATTTTCTATAGTCCATAGCATGGAACAACAGAGTCTCGACCAAAGACTAAAGACTGACGAAAAGTGCGGACCCCGCACTGAGGACGGATAGTGAAAATCCGAAGGAAGCTTGGAGAACTATACTATTTAGCCTCCCTATGTACAGGAGAGGCTAAAAGGAGGTACTTGGAGGAAGCCAAGGAGCTAGCCAAAACTAGCACACTAGAAAAAAGAGATAAAAACAAAAAATAATAAATAAAAAAATTATTATTCAAAAAAAATCTTTTACTTTTCCTCTGTTCTTTTCGATGAGTTGTGTTCTTCAGCCCTATTCTGCCATCGGATCCGATCGGGTCTTTCGATTCAAGTGAATATTTCACTTAATTGTTCACTCTTTGTTTTCAAAACAGTCTTCTATCTTTTGAAGCTTAACCAAATTTGTTTTTCAGATTCTTAAGATAATTTAATTCTTAAAATTTATTTCGGATGGAATATTATATGCTTTTTGGAACAAACCGTTTTTTCCATCGTATAGCAGAATACAAATAATCTCGTGAACGTTCAACAGAATATGGCTGCTTGATTTTTTTTTTTTTTGACGAATTGAATTCATTTTTTGTTTTTATCTAGTTCTTGGGACTTTCTTTTCTTTTTCTCCCAGTTTATGGGGTCCAATCCAAATGAGATTGGGGAACTACTGGATGAAATCCAGCAATTAAAAAGGGAACAAATAGATCAGGATCAAGAAATAAAAATTTTTAACACAACCTTACTCAGTGAGTTAAAATCACTAGTGGGAAAGGAAGTGTATGAATTAATATACAATCAATTAAGCATCCAGTGGGGCCAGTTCTCGAGACTCGAGGCCACTGACGCCATATTAAACTTTTACATAGACGCTGTAAAAAAACAGCAGGAACACCGAGAAAAGAAGATCGAAGATCTAAAAACTGAATTAAAAAATGAAAGAAAAGTTCAGACACAATTGATAGCCAATCAACAAGAGGCCGAACAAACCAACCTTCAAGCGGAAGAAACAATATCAAGGTTGGAAAAACAGTTAAGTACCCTGCAAACAGAAAAACAGCAGTTTGAAACCGACTACAACTTATACAAGATTAAAGGAAACGATTTGATCCGTCAAGCCGATAAGTTCAAGAAACTCGAAGCGGCATATATCGACCAAATAAAATTTTCGAAAGGAGAAATTAGGAAATTAAGGGAAAGGTTAAACACCCCAACGAAAAACAAACCCTTATTCATGCCTCTCTCAAAAGAGATTCTAGAAACATTAACACCTAATAAAAAATTGCTTTTTACTGAAACAAAACCTAACGAACAGGAACATCTCGAAATAGTTGAACAAAAATCAATCAAGATTTCCAAAATGTCATTGGGATTTGAGAAATTACTCAAATTGTCCCACGGGATCCCCGAATTCTCAGGTGGCCACGACCCCAAGGTGGTACAAAAATTGCAAACTTTCCTTACTTGCATTCGCCCCGTCAGGGACCACATTCCCGCAGAAGACGAAAAAGCATTCATACAAATCCTAACCACTAAGTTACGAGAGGATGCCCTCGACCTTGTCACTACCTCTAGACCAACTACCTTCACGGAATTTGAGGAAATTCTAAACAGGACATACTTACCAATCGAAGATTATAACGATCTTGTAAACTGTTTAATTACCAGTCGCCAAAGCCCATTTGAAACCCTAAACACTTTTGTGAGTAGGCTTCGACACTCTTTAACCCAATGTCGAGAGGCAGCGGATATTAATTATGGTGATAAGTCGGATATAGTAAAAAACCAATTAGAAGATTTTGCTAAATCAGCCTTAGCTTCTGGTGTATCGAATAAACAGTTAGGCCAGTATTTGTTCACAATAGGGAAACAGTCATTAGAAGAACGACATAACAGGGGGACACAAAGTCTGGTGGAGGAAAGAGCTTTCCAAACTTCATTACTTGGCAAGCCTCTGCACAGGAGAAGCCAAACATATATATATATCAAAGAGGCCCAGGCACTGGCAAGAGAAGAAAGGAAACCAGTCCCTCGAGTAAGTAAAACAATATACCTTTTCGGCCTCCATGCCATTTCACCTTACTGGCTATCATCAAGCCTTTTTTAAATGATGAAAACTCCCTTGCCTCTTCCCATCCCTCTGTTACACTCGATACCCTTCTTAACAATTATCCTTCGCGATTACCCTTTTGCTTAACGAGACATTCCACAACATTTGGCGCAGCCGGTAGGATAGTGAGGTTAAATTTAGAGCACAAAAATTAAAAACCTTAATAGTTGAAGTCCGCTCTGACTTCACAACACCATCCGAACCACAATAGTTGGAATCAATCAATTTGAAATTTGCTTCAAAAAAAAAAAAAAAAAAATTTTCCAATTTTCTATGGTCCATAGCATGGAACAAAGACTAAAGACTGACGAAAAGTGCGGACCCCGACCCATATCTCTAGAGGAATACCGACGAAGAATCGGTAAAAAAAAACTTGTCCAATTTTCTATGGTCCATAGCATGGAACAACAGAGTCTCGACCAAAGACTAAAGACTGACGAAAAGTGCGGACCCCGACCCATATCTCAAGAGGAATACCGACGAAGAATCGGTAAAACCCCTAGAGACAAAGAAGTAACACTAGAAACAAGGCCCCCAACTGAACCTAACGGACCAGGAAAAATAGCCAGGAAAAGAGGGGGACACAAAGTCTGGTTGAGGAAAGAGCTTTCCAAACTTCATTACTTGGCAAGCCTCTGCACAGGAGAAGCCAAACAAATATATATCAAAGAGGCCCAGGAACTGGCAAGAGAAGAAAGGAAACCAGTCCCTCGAGTAAGTAAAACAATATACCTTTTCAGCCTCGATGCCGTTTCACCTTACTGGCTATCATCAAGCCTTTTTTAATCTATCCTTCCTTAATCTATCTCTATTTATCATCTATCGAACAAAATAAATGGAGTGTATTTTATTTTTGGAAAGATCAGTGAAACCATTTCTTTTTCTTTTCTCTCAAAGTGTATAAAAAACTAAAACCCACATGGGTATTGCTGCTTAAAAGGGTCTTCCTTCTTAATTTAGTTTTTTTTTATCCTCTCTGCTCTTTCAAGTAAAAGTTAGTTTTTTCTTTTTGACAACTTCTAGTTGTAATAAGACTGTTTGGTCTCGTTGATGTTTAAATGAAAAAAGTTTTCATTTTTTTTCCTCTTCATATGCAAATTGTTTCTGAGAAAATAAAAAAAAAAACTGTGGTTCAATTTTCTATTCTGTATGGTCCATAGCATGGAACAGCAGTCTCCAACAACAACTAAAGACCAGCGAAAAGTGTGGCCCTCGACCTATTTCTATAGAGGAATACCAAAAAAGAATCGGTAAAACCCCTAGAGAACAAGGAATAACCCTAAAGACGAGGCCACCTACCGAACCTAATGTTACACACCACATTTAGTTCAGTGTGCATAACCGGAGTTGAAACCATTCAGTTCATTGCACTGTGTCGAAACATTATTGCTGTGTAGTATCTTACTCATCAATAATGTTTTACCTTTGCAATTGGGCCAAGAGGGAAACAACCTTGAAATGCGGAGTGGACTATTTGGGTGGCAGCAGCTAAAAATCGATCGGAAACATAAACGATCGTTGAGTCTGAAATAAAACTTCATGTGTGTGATTTCTCCATCAAAAAGATTAGTAACACTAACGGACCGGCAAAAATCGCCAGGAAGAGAGGAGGACCTAAAGTCTGGCTCAGGAAAGAGATTGCCAAACTCCATTACTTGGCAAGCCTCTGTACAGGAGAAGCCAAGCAAAGGTACTTGTGTGATTGAACTGAAAAAGAGTTACAGGATTGTTAAGTATTGTAGAGCATTGTAAAAGAACCAAAAAATTGGTAAAACGAACTTTAAATAGTAAGAAATAAAGAGTATAAACTACATAAAAAGGAACCATTATCTTTTTTAAAGTGAGTATAAAACCAATACACCTTTTCGGTCTCGATGCCGAATTACATAACACGGGTTGGAGGGAAACTACAACACTCTCAACTACCTCCAGATGCAAAACACCCTGCAATAATCCCACATCGATCACATTTGGCTAAGTTCATTATAGACTGGGCACACAAGGCAACACTTCATGATGGAAACGATCTTACGATGGCATGTATCCTAAGAAAATATTGGATAGTAAAGGGAAGAGGACAAGTCAACAACTTCATCAAAAAATGTATCAAGTGCCAAAGATTTAACATACGAAGCCAGACACAATTAATGGGAAATTTACCTTCACAACGGGTCACTATGTCAAGACCCTTTACACACACCGGAGTGGACTATGCAGGCCCATTTATGATGAAGACAAGCAAAATTCGGAACTCAAAACTAACAAAGGGGTACTATTTAGCAACAAAAGCGTTTCATCTAGAAGCAGTGCCCGACTTATCTACAGACACATTCTTAGCCACATTTGACAGGATGAGTTCTAGACGAGGACTGGCAAGTCATTTATACAGCGACAATGCCACTAATTTTGTAGGAGCCAGCACCAAAATTAAAAATCATTACAAAACCCAAAGTGAAGGGCTCACTGAGGCAATGACAAACCAAGGAGTAACATGGCACTTTATACCGCCAGCATCTCCACACTTCGGTGGACTTTGGGAAGCTGGAGTGAAATCGGTAAAACTTCACCTAAAAAAAGACAATTGGTGACAGTCATCTTACGTATGAAGAATTCTCAACTTTACTCTCAAAAATAGAAGCCTGTCTCAATTCCAGACCATTATGCCCAATGAGTGGTACCCGAGAAGATTTAGAATAATTAACCCCAGCAGATTTCCTGATCGGCTCAAATATGTGCAGCAGAGATACAGATAACGTACTTAATATCAAAGAAAACAGATTAACACGATGGAAATACCTGAACAAATTAAATCAACGTAATCATAAAATGATCACTCGTCATAAGTACGACACAAACCGATACCCAGAAACTGCTATGAGTAATGCTGATAATGCATCTTAGCATGGGCGAGTGTCGCTATGAGCGAAGTGTATCGTGAAATATGATGCGGCGACACATTTGTGAAAAACAATTAACTAGGAGGAATATTTCAGAAAACATATAGAATAAAACTAACAGCTTATTTGGTAGCAGCCTAGCTTAAGACAGCGGGCCATCTTAGAAAAACTAAACATCCATTTAAAATAAAGGAAAAATCAAACTATTGGTCGCAGCCTAGCTTAAGACAGCGGGCCAATAAGTTAACTAAATAAAATCTGTTTTTATTTTCTATCCGCATAAGTCACTCTTCTCCCTTTGGGAAAGCACGGTGACATTAGACGTTACAACAAAACGGTCGTTAGAATATCAAGGGATGGATCAAGAGAATGCCTATAATCCTGCTGAGCGTAATGCAGAAATAAGAAAAATTGTTCATCTGACCAATTATTTGATGGTGAAATTCACTCCTATGGTGGGAGGAAATGCAGACCCTATAGTCACAAAAACGACCCAAATGGACAAATGCATCTGATAATGTTGCAGAAGGCGAACTAGTACTCATACGAGAAGATAATGTCGCTCCCGCCAATTGGCGTATGGAAGAGTTCAAACATCGTACCACAGTTAAAACCCCATCTGGATACTTAACTCGTCCAATAACTAAAATATTCAAATTGGCAACCGATCACCCAGTAATCTCTAAATTAACCAAGACCACAACAGACCAAAAGATAAAAATCAATGAGACAACTGAAGAGAATGCAGTTGATAATCAAAAAACACAAAGCCAATTAATGTGTCATCATCTTCATTCAATAGCATCAACACCAAGAAAACCCATTAAGATATTAAGGATACGACCTACTACGATCCCTGCTAGGCATTCAATTGAAGAGCGACACCAAGCCAGAAGAGAGGCAAATAATAATGCAAAGAAAATGAAATATGATACAGTCAGCATGAGTAATATAGTGCTCACATTCTTACTATTTATTTTTTGTGTTACCATACAAAACAACCCCCAGAATTCACTTTTGAAACTTAAGAACAGCACACATTAGTTCGGATCAATGGGAAATAGAGGTGTGCTATGACTTAAGGCCGTACTGGAAGGAATTAAAATGGCTTAACATTGGTCACAACAGATTAAATGAATTCTGCAAACAAATAAAACCGTCTGAGTTCTGCGTAACGTTCTTGCAACAGCTTCAACATCTGCTACAAGAAATCAAATCAATGACACGGATGGACTTTTAGAAGAAAATGTAGCTTGTTCAAAACGTGGTGCTGTCGACATAGTTGGAAATCTAGCCAACTCACTGTTTGGAGTATTGGATTCGAATTATGCCCAACACATGTCCAATATCATATCAAATCTTCATGTAAACGAAAACCACTTACTACAGCTGATAAAGAACCAGACATCTCTTATTGATTCAACAGCAAACATTATTCGCACTAACGAAGGAATACTAGAAGGACAGTTCCATAGACTAAATACAGAACTCATCTCGATTATCGATCAGTTAAACAGGACAAATAATCAAGAACAGCAGCTGTAACTTTCCCAACTAATGCTTACTCAATGTTTTCAATTATTCGTAAAGGACACAAATCTTCAAAGGGTACAAACACTTCCTACTTGTGGACTTAATTACAGACGTTCATCATGGAAAAATAAGTGCCAACCTAATACATCCCAATCAACTACAACAAGAAATACGGAACATAAAGACACATCTAGCACCAACACTACGGCTTCCAGAAACAAACGGTAATATAGCAGCCATATTCTACAAATTGATGACGGCAAAGGGTGGAATAGTTGGATCAAATATTATTTTTAAATTACCACTTCCAATGGTTACACTATGAGCTCTACAGTATAATCCCAGTTCCAGTAAAAATCAACACTTCTTTCATTGCAATAAGACTATCTTCGGATTACATGATTATAAATCTGCATCGAACGCAATATTACACACTAAATGAAGCAGAATTTAATTCGTGTATTACAATTCTGAAAGATTACACTATGTGCCAGCAAGGACATCCATTGTATCAGAAGGGCTCAAATCTCAGTCTTTGTGAGTTCAATCTTATGAATCAGATTTTCGATCATGCGTCTTGTCAACTTAAAAACTTTGTAGATGAACAGTTTTGGATACAACTAAACCAATCAAATAATTGGATATACTTGTTGTGTGAATCATGATCTACCTAAAATAATTCACTCCATTTTCAAGGCCAATGTCAGCACCAAAGCATTGAATAGTAAACAAACATTCGATTGCTTAGTGCATGACGCAAACCAAAAAAACCATTACCTGATTGACGATACAGTTAAATCGTATACTGAAGCGTCATCAGAATTGGACAACAAAAAGATTGCGGTCAACTAATGAACTGGAGTGAACTTTGGAAATGCATTTAATGCTGACGATAAATAATAATAAGGAAAATAAAAATGTGTGTCATATTTTCATGTAGGGTAAATTGTTCTGATTATGAAATAATTGGAAATAAAATATTTCGTAAATTTTAATGACATAGTTTTAAGTTAGCAATGTAATGTAATTTTGAGTATAAATAGTTGGCAGTCTTAGTAAGTAATTGTAGTCAATATTCGGAACCATTCGAACAGTTAATCAAGAGAAATAAAAGTAATAATATAATAAAACATATATACCATATCCAGTCTTTTGAAGTGGGAGAATAGCAAAAGTGAGTATACTAACCATCTATTTCAGGAAATCGGCGCTGAGCGCCTAGAACTCTGGCTTTTGTTGGCGAGCCGTAAGGCCAACAAATTAGGGACCTTTTCCTTGTGTATCCCTTCCTTTCCCTTAAAGTGCAATCTGCACAACACAACAATCTCGTGCAATCTGCACAACACAACAATCTTGTGCAATCTGCTCAACACATCAATCTTGTGCAATCTGCACAACACAACAATCTCGTGCAATCTGCACAACACAACATTGACGAAGCCGGTAGGATGGTGTGTCTATAGATGGAGTTAAAATATGAAGGACTTAAAAACCTGAAGCCTACTCCACTTCAGGAACACCATCTAGATACCAAAATATATCAAAAAAAAAGATTTTTTTCACCCTAGGCATTTAACGCCTCGCTTTTTTTTTCTTTTTTTTGTTTTCATTTTTTGTGGTTCTTATGTTCTTTTTTTTTCTCAACGATCTGGAAAATCAGATGTCAACATTGAAAAACGAACTAGAGCAAAACCCCAGAGCCGGTCCTAAGCCCATCTCCTTGGAGGAATACAGAAGGCGACATAGAGCCACATCTCCCGTTCTCCCAAAATTAGCAACCAAGCCCCCTCTTGTGCCCGGTGGATCCACTAACAAGCCACCAAACGAGAAAAAAAAGGCGCAGAGGAGGTCGGATTGTAAAAATCAGAAGGAAATTGGGAGAGCTATACTATTTAGCCTCCCTATGTACAGGAGAGGCTAAAAGGAGATACTTGGAGGAGGCCAAGGAGCTAGCCAAAACTAGCGTATTAGAGAAAAGAAATAAAAACAAAAAATAATAAATAAAAAAATTATTAAAAAAAAAATTTTTAATAAATAAAAAATTATTCAAAAAAAAATCTTTTATTTTTCCTCTGCTCTTTTCGATGAGTTGTGTTCTTCAGCCCTATTCTGCCATCGGATCCGATCGGGTCTTTTGATTCACGTGAATATTTCACTTAATTGTTCACTCTTTGTTTTCAAAAAAGTCTTCTATCTTTTGAAGCTTAACCAAATTTGTTTTTCAGATTCTTAAGAGAATTTAATTCTTAAAATTTATTTCGGATCGAATATTATATGCTTTTTGGAACAAACCGTTTTTTCCTGCTGCTGGCAGCTTGACTTTTTTTTGACGAATTGAATTCATTTTTTGTTTTTATCTAGTTCTTGAGACTTTCTTTTCTTCTTCTCTCGGTTTATGGGTTCCAATCCAAATGAGATTGAAGAACTACGAGATGAAATCCGGCAATTAGAAAAGGAAAAGAAAGATCAATTGCAGGAGATAAAGAACTTCAATACTACCTTACTAAGTGAATTGAAATCACTGGTGGGTAGGAAGTTTATCACCTACAGTTTGATCAAATCAGTGCACAGTGGGGACAGTTCAATAGACTTGAGACCACTAACGATATCCTCTCTATTTATATAGATGCTGTAAAAAGGCAACAAGAGGAGCGCGAAAATAAACTGATAGATCTCAAGAACGAAATTAAAAGTCTAAAAAAGGTTCAAGCCAAGTTAAGAAATAACCAACTTGAGGCAGAACAAACCAACCATCAAGCAGAAGCAACCATAGCCAAAGAAAGAACCTCAATACCACCAAGAATGTCTTTTGGATTTGAGAAATTGCTAAAACTCTCCCAAGGTATCCCAGAATTCTCTGGAGGTATCGACGCGAGAATAGCACAGAAACTCCAAACCGTCCTTACGTGCATTAGGCCTGTGATAGAACATATGCCGAGTGAAGATGAAAAACTCTTCTTGCAAATTCTCCAAACTAAACTAAGAGAAGATGCACTTGATTTAGTACAAACCGCAAAGTTTAATAACAAGTCGCCAAAGTCAATTCGAAACATTGAATGTTTTCATAAGCCGAATAAGGCATTCTTTGACTCAATGTCGAAAAGCGGTGGAAATAAAATATGGAGACAATGCCGAGATAGTAAAAACCCAGCTATCCGATTTCGCAAAGTCAGCCCTCGCATCAGATCTATAACACTTTTTAATGGAAATATTGTAGCGTGGCTATCAAGGAAGCAAAATTGTGTAGCATTGTCAACGGCAGAAGTAGAGTACGTGGCAGCTGCAACTAGTGCTTCAGATTTGATGCTCATAAAAGGTATATTTAATGACTTCAGTAAAACAAAAGATCTTAAATGTTTGCTCTCCGTGTTGTGTGAAACACTATCTATGGTTTCACATCGAACCATAACCCACCCCAAATCGTTTCATGTTCAAGGCCAATGTCAGCACCATAGCATTCAAAATGATAAACAAACATTCGATTGCTTGGTGCATGACACAAATCAAAACAATTACCTGACGACGATTCAGTCAATTCATATACTGAAGCGTCATCAAAAAATTGTAACAACAAGATTCCGGCCAAATAATGCACTCAATTGAACTTTGGAAATGCATTTAATGCTGACGATAAATAATAATAAGGAAAATAAAAAATGTGTGTCATATTTTCATGTAGGGTAAATTGTTCTGATTATGAAATAATTGGAAATAATTGGAATTAAAATATTTCGTAAATTTTAATGACATAGTTTTAAGTTAGCAATGTAAGGTAATTTTGAGTATAAATAGTTGGTAGTTTTAGTAAGTAATTGTAGTCAATATTCGGAATCATATATACAGTGAACCTATAAAAATAAAAAGTAAAAATAATACCCAGTCTTTTTGAAGTAGGAGAGTATTACAAACGAGGTGAGTATACTAACCAACTATCTGTTTCAGGAAATCGGCGCTGAGCGCCTAGAACTCTGGCTTTCGTTGGCGAGCCGTAAGGCCAACAAATTAGGGACCTTTTCCTTGTGTATCCTTTCCTTTCCCTTAAAGTGCAATCTGCACAACACATCAATCTCGTGCAATCTGCACAACACAACAATCTTGTGCAATCTGCTCAACACATCAATCTTGTGCAATCTGCACAACACAACAATCTCGTGCAATCTGCACAACACAACATTGACGAAGCCGGTAGGATGGTGTGTCTATAGATGGAGTTAAAATATGAAGGACTTAAAAACCTGAAGCCTACTCCACTTCAGGAACACCATCTAGATACCAAAATATATCAAAAAAAAAGATTTTTTTCACCCTAGGCATTTAACGCCTCGCTTTTTTTTTCTTTTTTTTGTTTTCATTTTTTGTGGTTCTTATGTTCTTTTTTTTTCTCAACGATCTGGAAAATCAGATGTCAACATTGAAAAACGAACTAGAGCAAAACCCCAGAGCCGGTCCTAAGCCCATCTCCTTGGAGGAATACAGAAGGCGACATAGAGCCGCATCTCCCGTTCTCCCAAAATTAGCAACCAAGCCCCCTCTTGTGCCCGGTGGATCCACTAACAAGCCACCAAACGAGAAGAAAAAGGCGCAGAGGAGGTCGGATTTTAAAAATCCGAAGGAAATTGGAAGAGCTATACTATTTAGCCTCCCTATGTACAGGAGAGGCTAAAAGGAGATACTTGGAGGAGGCCAAGGAGCTAGCCAAAACTAGCGTATTAGAAAAAAGAAATAAAAACAAAAAATAATAAATGAAAAAAAATTATTATTCAAAAAAAAATCTTTTACTTTTCCTCTGTTCTTTTCGATGAGTTGTGTTCTTCAGCCCTATTTTACCATCGGATCCGATCGGGTCTTTCGATTCACGTGAATATTTCACTTAATTGTTCACTCTTTGTTTTCAAAACAGTCTTCTATCTTTTGAAGCTTAACCAAATTTGTTTTTCAGATTCTTAAGATAATTTAATTCTTAAAATTTATTTCGGATAGAATATTATATGCTTTTTGGAACAAACCGTTTTTTCCATCGGAAAGCAGAATACAAATAATCACGTGAACGTTCAACAGAATATGGCTGCTTGACTTTTTTTTTTGACGAATTGAATTCATTTTTTGTTTTTATCTAGTTCTTGAGACTTTCTTTTCTTCTTCCCTGGGTTTATGGGTTCCAATCCAAATGAGATTGAGAAACTACTAGATGAAATCCGGCAATTAGAAAAGGAAAAGAAAGATCAATTGCAGGAGATAAAGAACTTCAATACTACCTTACTAAGTGAATTGAAATCACTAGTGGGTAAGGAAGTTTATCACCTACAGTTTGATCAAATCAGTGTACAGTGGGGACAGTTCAATAGACTTGAGACCACTGACGATATCCTCTCTATTTATATAGATGCTGTAAAAAGGCAACAAGAGGAGCGCGAAAATAAACTGATAGACCTCAAGAACGAAATTAAAAGTCTAAAAAAGGTTCAAGCCAAGTTAAGAAATAACCAACTTGAGGCAGAACAAACCAACCATCAAGCAGAAGCAACCTTAGCCAAATTAGAAAAACAGGTGGCTACTCTTGAATTCAAAAAAGAGGAAGTCCATCGAGATCTTAGCTCATACAAAGCTAAAGTATCTGATTTGGCTAGTGTAGCTAGCAAATTCAAAGAACAGAATTTGGTCTATGTCAGCCAGATCGAATTTCTTAAAAGGGAAGTCAAAAAATTAAGGGAAAGGGTAAACACCCCTTCCAAGAATAACTGTTCATTAATGTCATTATCGGCAGAAATAACAGAAGCAAACACTCCCAAGAAAAATCTTATCAACAAGTTTGACCCCAAACTGGCTGAAGAAAGAACCTCAATACCACCAAGAATGTCTTTTGGATTTAGAAACTGCTAAAACTCTCCCAAGGTATCCCAGAATTCTCTGGAGGTACCGACGCGAGAATAGCACAAAAACTCCAAACCTTCCTTACGTGTATTAGGCCTGTGATAGATCATATCCCGAGCGAAGATGAAAAACTCTTCTGGCAAATTCTCCAAACTAAACTAAGAGAGGATGCACTCGATTTAATACAAACCGCCAAGCCCAAAGACTTTAAAGAATTTGAAGATACCCTGAATCGGGCTTACCTCCCAATCGAGGATTATAACGATTTGGTAAATTGTTTAATAACAAGTCGCCAAAGTCAATTCGAAACATTGAATGCTTTCATAAGCCGAATAAGGCATTCTTTAACTCAATGTCGAGAAGCGGCGGAAATAAAATATGGAGACAATGCAGAGATAGTAAAAACCCAGCTATCCGATTTCGCAAAGTCAGCCCTCGCATCAGATCTATAACACTTTTTAATGGAAATATTGTAGCGTGGCTATCAAGGAAGCATAATTGTGTAGCATTGTCAACGGCAGAAGTAGAGTACGTGGCAGCTGCAACTAGTGCTTCAGATTTGATGCTCATAAAAGGTATATTTAATGACTTCAGTAAAATAAAAGATCTTAAATGTTTGCTCTACATAGATAATAAGGGGGCAATTGAATTATCAAAATCGTATGAAAATAGTAAAAGAGCGAAGCATATGTATATCGTGCATACGTATAGATATTAAATATCATTTTATTAAAGATTTATTTAACAAAAATGAAATCGAAATTAAGTATATACATATCAACTGAAAATAATTTGTAAAGAATTCTGGTTATGAAATATTTCGTAAATTTTAATGACATAGTTTTAAGTTAGCAATGCAAGGTAATTTTTAGTATAAATAGCTGGTAGTTTTAGTCAGTAATTCACTCAGTGTTCAGCGGTAATCAAGTTGAAGATAATAGAATAATAAATAAAGACAATTGAAACAAACCATCTCCCGTTCTTTTGAATAGAAAAGGTGAATCAAAGGGAAAAAGGTTAGTAGTCTTAATAATTTCTCTGCTTCAGGAAATCGGCGCTGAGCGTCTAGCACTCCGGCTTTCGTTGCCGAGCCTTTAAGCCAACAAAGTAGGGGCTTTCTCTTTTAGACAGAAACGTGTAAACTTTAATACACAACATTGGCGCAGCCGGTAGGATGGTGTGGTAAATTTAGGGTATAAAAAAAAAATCCTTAAAAGTTGAAGCCCACTCTGACTTCAACAACACCATCCTGATACCTATTCTTTCAAAAGTGTATGTAAAGATATACACATAATTAAAAAAAAAATAATAAAACAATAGCTCGGCACTCAAAACACACAAAATCGAGCTTGAAAACAATATATGCAATAAATTCCCGAGTTCGGTTTTAGCAGTTATGCCACCACCTATTTTTTTTTTGAAGAATTTAAGCATATTTTATTTACCAATTTACTGAAATTGGGGTATTCGAAACCTCGTCTCAATAACCTAATGCATGTCTAGTTTTTTTTTGATATTAGATGACAACTTTACAAGAAAATATTCAAGGAAACCCAAGGGCTGGACCAAAGCCCATCTTCTTGGAAGAATACCGAAGGCGACATAGAGCCGCATCTCCCGTTCTCCCTAAATTGGCAACCAGGCCCCCTCTTGTGCCAAGTGGAACCACGGACAAGACACCTAAAGAAAAAAAAAGGGCGCAGAGGAGGGCGATTGTAAAAATCCGTCAAAAATTGGGAGAACTATACTACTTAGCCTCCCTATGCACAGGAGAAGCTAAGAAAAGATACCTGGAGGAGGCTAAGGTGCTAGCCAGATAGCAAAATAGAAAAACAAACTAGAAAAAAGTAAAAAAAATGACAAATAATAATTTTATAAACGAAACAAAAAATAATAACAACAATGTAAATATAATTGAATAATTTTAGTCTTCAATAGTTGAATCATTAGAACAATTTCCAAACCCTAAATACAAAACAAACTTAGAACAAAATTTCAGCGACAATTCTGATTATGAAATAATTCGTAAATTTTAATGACATAGTTTTAAGTTAGCAATGTAAGGTAATTTTTAGTATAAATACTAAATAGTTGGTAGTTTTAGTCAGTAAGGTATTAACCTAGGTAAGGGTAATAACCAAGCTGCATACAGTAAGTCAAAAAATTAAGACAGTTTAAACACATCATCTCCCGGTCTTTTAAATAGGAAAAATAAATAAAAAAAAGGGAAATCAGCGCTGAGCGCCTAGCCCTCCGGCTTTCGTTGCCGAGCCTTAAGGCCAACAAAATAGGGAATTTTCCTTAATAATAAACGTGTAAAAAGTACTACACAACAACGCCACAGAGCAGGGAAGAAGGAACGAGCCAGGGTGAGCTGGGAAACCTGTATAGGCAGGATAAGCAGGTTTTTCTGCAAAGAGCTTCTACCATCCAGAAGCAGGAGTTACTGAGACAGTCCCTGAAACGAACAGGGACGGACCAGAGAGCGAATAATTAATTCTAGACATAACTAACAAAAAGAGAGAGAAATAGAAAAATAAAACATTAATTAGAAATTAATTAGAAACAGATTTACACAACATTGGCGCAGTCGGTAGGATGATGATGAATTCAGAGTTTAATCAAATCTTGAAAACTGAAGAATTCTCTGACTTCAGTAGCACCATCTATCGAACGAAATAAATGTATGGATTGTATTTTTTTTTTCAGAAAGGTTAGTGACACCATTTTTTAGTTAGTTTTTCTTTTTGACAACTTTTAGTTGTAGAATGACTACATTACCATAGTTTTTGGCATCAAGATCTACCGATACGGAAGTCTAAAAGTTGCTCGATGCATTCCAGCAATTAATAGGGGAACAAGTAGATCAGGTTCAAGAGATAAAAATTTTAACACAACCTTATTCAGTGAGTTTCAAAGCACTAGTAGGTAAGGAAGTATATCAATTAATATACAATCAATTTAGTATCCAGTGATACTATTAGGGAGTTAAATGCAATTATATATAGGGAAAATAATGAATTCACCATCAACTTGGAAATAAGAATCTTCTTAAAAAATAAACGATCCGATTTGTTGAATAATATAACACATTGTACAACATAACATGCATATACATAATACTTAATACATTTAATATGACGCTCAATGGGTCACACAAAGCAACTCAGAAGGTTAAAGCTGAGTAATGCATTTTGGTTGTAACTACATAACCAAAGGGACCTTTCCGATTGAAATCATACTTAATAGTATTTAACAAGAACGTCTATGAATCTTCCAAGTTGAAACTCGAATTTCTGTGTTACAGACTTCAAGGCATCTTCGTTCCAGTAAATAAGGTAGATATAAAAGCTTATCGATACAAAGAGCTATCCGCACCCCGGTAATCCATAAATTCAACCTACTCCGATTCCATCGTATCCTTCCGAAATTCTTCACAGTTAATTTCTTGCATTGATAAGTTCTGTTAATTCGCAAAACTCGTCCATACCTGAAAAAAGTCTTATTGGCATTTCAAAGATAAAATAATTAAAGGCCTTCATTATTTTACGATCCAAAGAATATTGGTAACCGATAGTGAGAGAAGTTGTCTTAGCTTATTAATGTTTGTCATCAAAATGCTTGACATCAGAATGTACCAAAAGCCATGTTATACGAGTATCTCAATCAATTAATTAACATTACAATAATTAACAACCACTGTGTTAATACAAAAAAAAAATGAGATTTCAAAAAATATTCTCAGGTTAACTGGTGACCTTTGTCACCATAAGTACATTAGGCTGAAATAAAAATTTCAATCTCCAACCCCCCCCAAGAGCAGTCGCATTTGTTCTCCAGTATACTTTTGTTAAATTAAATTAAATACCTGACCCCATTGAATTCGTTTAAAATAAAAATTATTGACCGACCAGATTCACTCTTTTTCCATAATAACATCTTGTGATTACCCTTGCTTTTTTTTTGGTTAGTGTGCATTCGTTTTTTAATACCTTGTTTGTAAAATTTTAAGTTTAGATTTAAAGTTTTTTAAAAGTTTAAAATAATATAATTAGTTATTCAGTCAGCAAACTATAATAATAATAATTGTCAAACATATCTAATTGAACAACATTAAAATTTTAATATAGAATAAAAGTGGAATAAAGTTCCTAAAACAAATTACCAAGAATTTAAAAAAATGAACGTTTTTTTAAATTTAATTAATAAAATTGAATACTTATTATTTGATATAATATACAAACGCAAGGTACGCCCTCGTCGAGTTATATCGTCTGGTAGGACTCAGTAGCGAAGTTCATGTTGAAACGAGAAAAGAAGGCCGAAATGTCCCTGAAGTGAACTTCGGGTAGGACCCGTGTGTCCTCGGGTAGATCCAGAGATTTGGAATCATTTATAATTAAAAGATTTAATAAATTTAATAATTCTGGTTTCACAAAAAAATAATTGGGAAGTTGGTCTTTAACATGGAAGTATCACCGATGACAAACCCAGAAATAAGAAATTATACAACCATAACACTGGTCTCTTGATTGTATCCATATTTAGTATTTCAGCTCATTTCATTAAACCAATGCAAAAGAAAGTTTATTGATGGATAGAGCTTGACCTAATCACATAAATTTATAGTTTCTGAATTCTGATGAATAATAAATAAGCTATATTATTTTATTTGGATTTATTTTCTATGATTTGGTTAGATATCCAAGAGAAATATAGAACCATGATTGTAATAATTACAAAAAAAGTACAACTACTTTTGTGCAAGGCATTTAATAAAAATACATTTTTTTAATTAAATTATGGCAACATTTAAAATAGAAATAAATCAAGAGAGAGAGAGCTTTTTACTTAAAGCTAACTGTGCATAATTATATGTTCTTTTAACATATGTATATAACTGAAGAAGCGTTTTTATCAAATAAAAAAAATTTTTTTAATGCTACTTTACAGGGTGTCAAATAATCATTTATGTATAATAGTCAAAAAAACTATATTTTGACTATAAATTTTGCTGTTTTATATTATTTTTTTTAAATTTTATTATTATTTTTATATATAGCTAGATTAACACGCCACTTTTAAACATATGCATGGCACTTTTTTTAGTAAAATAATTAATTTGTATAAATTTATTTCTTAGATTTCAAAACGAATTAATTTTCTGTTTATTTTTTATCACTAAACTGGATTTTGTTATTTTTAAAAATATTCAACAAAAAAAAATCAACAGAAATAAAGATAAATAAAGTTAAAAAATAAAGAAAAAAAGCTCACAAATAAAGCAGCGTGTGGGTTTTTATCCATCTATTTTCACTAAACATCTTTGGAAAATCCCTTTGGTAGTGATATATCAAAAACTATTGGTGGATTATTTGGCAGGTAGTTTATGTCACATGTTGAAGCATTTACAAATATAATTCGACCATCTGATGTTATGCCATATCCTTCGTGAACATGTCCGAAAACATGATACTTTGGTTTGATTCTTTGTTGAACACTACCCAATAGCTCAACACATCCGGCTCTAACGCCAGAACAACACAAATCACCATGTCCAACCGGTGGGGTGTGCGTTACAAGGATATCAATTCCTTCGGGAATTTTATTCCAACGTTCAAGACATTCTCGTCCACGTGGAATATTGAAGGCCCATTTGCAAAATTCCGGTTGCCAGGGACTGCCGTAGATATTAAGGCCATAAATGGTTGTCAGTTCGTCTTCGATGTATTGACAATTTGTTAGATATTGTCTGATATTGAGTGTTTGAACAGCATCTTCGATGTTTTCTTTTGCGTTGCCTAATGTGGGCATGTCATCGAGAATCGAAGGTCCAGAATGTTTTGTTCTGTAAATTGATGATATTATTTAATTGAATATTGAATCACGTATAAAGATCATATTATAACTAAAGGCTTTGGGTGCTATATTTATTTAAATAGAAAAAGGAAGAAGATAACATTTAAATTAGAAAAAAAGAACGAATACGTTACAGTGCACCCTTCTTTGCTGATATCATTAATGAATTTTAAATGTCACAAAAGGGTCCCACGTACTTGCTCATATTAGCGATATCATCTGGTTTAAGGTCTGAGTAACAAAAGAATTAATTTGATTTAAAAAGAACGATCAAGAACGCAGTGTGTGTTGAGTAGACACTGTTGGTCTTATTTATAAACGTTGTCTAACGTTAGACAACTGGTCTCACCTTAAAAATGTGTTCAAAATAATTGTTTGTTGTTGTTTTTTTGGCTGCCTTACTAAGACACAAGAGTAGATTGACTTAACCGTGAATAATGTGATATATGTTTTTTATTAAATTAAGCATATTTTTAAAACAATTTGAAAATAGTTAAATAGTGTCTAAGAAGACAAAAGTGTTGATCTTCAAGTTTGTTTTAAACAAAAAAAAAATTAAATTGAAGTAATTAGGTAAAATTTATTAACTCGAGAACTGTAAGATTTTTTGATTTATTTAGTAAAATGAATTTTAAAACCTACAAAATATTTATTGGAAAATTTTAATAGGTATGCAATATAAGTTGAAATTTGTCAAGTCTTGCAATATTATAAAACAATAACAATAAAAAAAGCAAGAAATTGAAATAAAAATTAACATCCAAAAAAATTGGTCACTAATTATAATTTTCAAAAAAAGTTGGCTATGCCGTTTTTGAAACGCTTAATTTTGAAGAATTTTTTTTTTAAATTTTATGCAAGAAAAAAGAAAAAATCAAATAAATCGTTTTTGAGAAAATCAAAAAAAAAAAAATTGAGGAAAATTTATTGAAACAAATAATACATTTATAAAAAGGTAACTAAAATTAAATAAAAATTAGTGATTTATTTTTAAAAAATTTTTCAGACGTTTGTAGAAAAATTAAGATTTTCAAAAAAAAAAGCTTCTGCGACATGTACCGTTATCTTTGGTTTAACACAACAAATTAACGACCTTAAAAAACATCTCGGAAAGACCATACAGAATTGAAGTAAAACTTCAAACTTTTCAAAATTCTGCTTTGTAATTTACAATTCCGGTTTACAAAATATTTAAAGGCTATTCAATTTTAAGAAATAATATTTTTTATCATAGCAATCAATCAATTTATTGTTTCGATGAAGAACCGAAAGCTTTACAATGTCGGTTTATTTATCACTGACAATTTCTTATGGAATGATCAAATATTTAATGTAGCTCAAAACACAGCGAAAAGCTTAAAGCTTAGTTTTCCTTAAAAGATTTAAGAGATTTTGTTCCTCTAATGATCTGGCTACCAGCTAAACGGTCGCACTGTCTTTAATCAACATCATAAGTGTTATTAATAATAATAAAACTAATTTTTAATACCAATTTTTCCATTTAGAAATAAGGGGGTCAGTTTTTAAAAATATTTACAAAAACAAACTTAAAAAGGAACTTCGTATTCCCTTTAGCTGCGGTCTTTCAGTATGCTTTACTTGTGGGTCAGCGCTACTATGTACATACAGTAATAACTAGAAGAGCATTAATTTATTTTTGCCTTTTATTTGTTAACCGATGAACTATAGATTCATTTAATGTGTTAAAACATAAGGTCATTGAAGTGCGTTTAGAAATAATAATTCTACATGGCCAGCATTATTTATGGTGAATTTGCGATTGCAGAATTACTCTGCAGTAGTTGATCAAATAAAAATAATTTCTCGACACGATAGGCTTGACTGAAAATTTCGTTAAAGGTGAACTTTGCTGAAGGAAAAAATATTTTTTTTAATCTAAAAAGCATGATCAAGAATTTTTTACGCACTTACACAATAATTATTTATTTTGTACATCACAAAAAAAAATGCCTTTTTTTACTTACATTTAACTTAAAGATTTTAATTAAGTTTTTTTTTCATGAATAATTAAGAAACATTTGTATTTATCAGAATTGTACGAGCCAGTAGAGGAATAGCCATCCATATCGTAGTCTAAATGTTTTAAGTTCAAATTGTTTGACCGGAGCAGAATAAAGCGATGCTATTACTTCAGATCACATTAAAGACGCTTAAAACTGTTTAAGTTTTGTTCTTAACACTTTATGAACATAAAATATCCATCATTTGATTAAGATTACCAAGAAAATTAGCACATTTTTTAAAATTAAAATTGGAATAGGTATGAATAGGTATTTTTTCGAGCACACTACTGACAACTATATTCCACGAGTTAGCGAACACAATTAACGCTGCCAACAGTATTATAAAATTTTAATCCATAATAAATTGCAACGTTTCAAAACTGAACAAACAAACAAAATCATTTTTTTTTAGATTTCCTCAATTAATTTTGCAATATTTTATTTCTGCTTAACGACATATTTTAACTTTTACTCCAAGAGCACTTTACAGGTTTCATACAAATAAAAGTTCCTTATCTTAATTTTATAGAGCGTTATGTTTGAAAAAGGTAATTTTCAAACCATAGGACCATCTTCTTTCCAGCTAATAATTAGTATGCAGTTTTTTTTAAAAGTGTCTACAGAAATAATTCGACCATGTCTGTAAAAATGTGTTTTTGGGATTTTGCAGTTATCCCGCAACTCATATGGAAAACCCAACTATTTAAAATAAGATAATTTAAAAAAAGATTTTTTGTAACGGAAAATATTTATGTAGATAATTTATTAAAACTAATAAGAACTAATTATTTCTTCTCTCTTCCGCTTGAAACGTCACTAACAGGATTATCAAATTGTGCTAAAAAATCTTTGAATGTTCAAATCTTAAATATATTATCGTGGAACTCATACGAGAAGCATAAATTTAAATTATTAAATCTTTTTTTTATGGTTTTCACAGCAAATTGTAAAAACTTGTACAAATTTGCAGAAAACTTCACATAATAACGAAATATAAAAAAGCATACAAATCAACTTTACCTTTTGGGTGTTTTTTTTTTTAATACTACACGTCGTAAAAAAAAAATATTTTATTCAAAAATTGAAGATTTGTATGAACAGCTACAACTTTGAAAGTAGAAATGCTATGAAAAAATTTTGCATAAAAAAAGATAATTAAATTTTCTATGGAAATACATAGTTCTTATGCGATGCCGATGCGATGTCCCGACCCTTGTGATGGCGCTGCATTTTTTAGATCTAGAATTCGTTTTTGGGGAATCTTTCAAGCATCGGAAATTGGGGTAAGAGCAAGAGGAGAATGCTATTTCGACTGCCGTAAGTTATTAAATATTAATTATAACCTCCACAAGCTCTCCGCAATAAAATTTGAGAAAGGGTTGCCCCCATACTTTAGATGTCGCCCCATTCGACTGCCACCATGATAGAACTATGTTTTTCATATGCAAAGCAATAGCTAAAGCCATTTTCATTTTAAACTTATATTCGAACCACTTAGCAATTTTATAAGAATAATAATAATTTAAAGAAAAAAAATATATATTACTTTCAATTTTTTAATACTTAAGATTTTTTTGAAATTTTCTTTTTTTTTCAAAAGCCAAAATATGTTCTTACTTGGCATTGAAAGCCAATTTTTTGGAGACAAATTAAATATCTTGAAATATCTATCTTAAAAAATCTATCTACATATAATTTGTTTTCAAAACTTGACTTTTAATCCCAAGAAAGTACATATTTTGGCTTTTGAGAAAAAAGAAAATTTAAAAAAAAAATCCTTTAAATCCAATTTGAAACTTCATTTTTGATTAAAAAAACAAATGGGATTTTAAAAACATATGATTAGATAAGATATCTCTGTCTCTATGTCAAAACTTAACTGTCGGCCTTTATAGAGGGTTTTGTCAACATAACTGAATTTTAAAATACATATCAAATTTAATATAATAAATTTATATTAAAAACCGTATACGGAAGGCTAAACTATTGCTTAAGGTAATTCAATATGTATGACCATGCTTTAAAAATGCACACAACTTCCAAACATTTCAAAATTCTCTTTCAGTAACTCACAGTCAAATGACTTCTTTCTTGCTGCACTTTCAGATTCAGAGCAAGTAAGTGCGACACATCTGTGCATTTACTACAAAAAAAACCTTTGCCATCAGTTATGTTTTTTTTTTTGTCTTACCTTTGCGAATTCGATTTATTTTGAAATGGATGTGTAAACGTGGAATCAAAACTGAGCTCATGATTTCCAGCTATAACAATTTTATGCTTATGCGGCAAATTGCCAATCCAGTTGTTGAACTCTATCACTTCTTCCAGCTGGCCGCATTTGGTGAAATCTCCTGCATGGATAAATATATCGCCGTCTGGAATATCAAATTTAATGTAAGGCGTCAGGGAATGGGTATCGCTCATGCAAACTATTCGAGCTTTGTTGAATGGAACGGTTGTCTGTGGTGGTTTCATTGTCACTTTGATGACTCTCTGAGTCTTGGAGAGTTCTTTCCATGCAGCGGTTGGATCATTGGTTAGAGGATGTATTGGGACTTCCATTTTAACTAACTAAAAAGAAATGAACTTAATTAGATGTGGGTATACTTTTTGAAGTGATGATGATGATTCTTTGATCTATGACATCATTGTAAATCATAACAAACAACAACACTCTTGAAAAAATGGAAATGATAACTTTGAAGTGTAGTTTATCTGAACTGTTTTGGAATCACGTACATATTAATGATTAGATATTAACAATTTTACCGGCTTCAAATTTGTTTTGCTAAGTGGAGTTTGGTAGTTAGGTATTTGTTAAAAACAAAAATGTATGTGAAACCAAATAGAACAAAAGATTTATTATATTCCCTTAAATGATCTTATAAAAAAATTACTATTAATTGTTACATAGTTATAACCATTTATAATTGCATACCTTTCTTTAAGAAAATTGTGTATTTTAATGTAAAAATTAAACAAATTAAATTTTGTTAGATTTTTTAGGTCAACACAGGGAGTTTTCAAAATTTGTTTTTTTTTTCTAATTGTCAAAAATTTGACGTTTTGAATTTGACATTTACAGTGTAAAATGCTTGAAAAAATATCCTTAAAAAATGTTCTTTTAAAAATCCTCTTGAGCTACGTTCACATGCCGTATTTATAAGAAATTGGTTGGGAGAGCCTTTAATTCTTAAAAAAAATAAACGTAATAAACGTTTTTAAGTCGTAAACTTCTTAAATCTGTCAATTTTCCATAAAAAATTTGATATATTTGCACAGTTTACAACTTTAACGAAGACTTTATTATAATACCACTATATTATTCTGCCGTTTAATCCATATTAAAGCATTAATCCCGATATATTTAATCCGATTCCATATTATTTACTCAATCTAAACATTAATGCAAGTTTTTGAAATTAAGTCAAATTAATATAATTTGATATTTTTTTTAGATTAAAAAGGGCATGAATATGGTGGTTAGAGTTAAAATAGTTTATTCTCGATAACGTCATAACCATAAGGGCTGCAAATGTTATCGAAAATAAAACCCTCGCCAATATTTATTATTCCTATTAAAAGTGCAAATACTCAATTCCCATTACTTTTTGTGGTTCCGTCCGTTGCATCGCTCAACTCATAAAACACTAGTCACCCTTCGTATGACCAGTTAGGTAAGTTATATACATACTCCAATAAATATCTGAGGGATGTGTTATATAAGCGTTTACTCCAATACCGATATATGAGGAATAACTATATCGATGTATACTCCAGAAAAGATGTTAAGGTAATCAGAGTATTCTCCAATAAATATATCTGAAAAATGATTACATCAGCGTTTACTCCAAAAGCATATCTGGAGAATAATTTGTCTCTATGTTTATTAGACGTTCTGATATAGTATAATATACCGCTGCGGAAATACTCATATGAACATTTCTCCAATAAGGAATTCGGTCCAATTTTCTTCGTTTTTCGACGGATTAAGGCTTTTCCAAACCAGTTCGAAATCGAAGCAAAATAGTCGTGACCACGAAACGTGTTGTTGTCAATCATAGCAACGTGTTGTTATTGTTGTTTCTTCGTCGTATATAAATGTGTTTCGTGTCGATTTGGGTTTGTTTTTAATCGATGTGAGAAGTTACAGAACGAAGGTACAGTTCTGGCAGACCTTATTGAAGGCCTTAATAGCAGACCACAACTTATATTTCAAGTAATTTGTGTTTGAACAATTTAAGTTTCGTGATATCTTTCAGATCATGTCTTAACTTATAAATTAATTAATACTGTAAACATTAAAGCATAGGAAAAATCGAACACGAATGCTAAAATAAATTTTCTTTTCGTTGATTACTTGTTTTCTCAATTCATCAAAATATTGATATGAATTAGTTCTAGATCGCACTGGCTCAATGTATGAGAAATACTGCCTAAATTCCAAGGCAATTTTGAGGAAGTTATCCAAAATTCTTTTATTTCGTTCAGTGAAAAACCACAAAAAATTAACTAAATTTACATCGGAAAGAGATCTAAGTCAATAGGTAAAACTATTTTTTTTCCTTAAGTTTGATATGTGTTTGTATAATTTCCCTAGTTCCGCAATTCATTGGTGTAATTTTGAAATATCAAACAAACAGTCCTAAAAGCCAACACCCTTCAAAATTGACAATTGCAATTTTTTTGTCATATAATACCATCCCTGATATATTTTTATCAACAAGTGTCTTGTTTATGTTTTCATAACATTTCAATTTAAAAATTCATAGAATTTTAAATATTAAATATTAATAAGCAATGCAAAATAAAATTCTTTAGAGTCTTTAAAATATTCAAAGCTAGTTTTTATGTTGATTTATATTGAATTTTCATTAAAAAAGTCCACCTCAAATTACCATTAAAAAACACACTTTTTTATTTACAAACAAACAGCTGACCAACAACTGACAGCAAATTGACAAATGTCAATTTGTGACGTACAAAAAAATATGGCTGCGATTAGCTGCATTCATTAGAAATTCCGACAGAAATATATATGTATAATTTTCAATTTGTGAAATAAATTTTAGTTTATTGTGTGTATTTTTTATTTTCAAACAAAAAAATAAAAAATGGATAACATTGAAACTAATATGGACGAACTTCATATCGAAGAAATGAAAGGTATAAACAAATAATTCCTCTATATGTTTTATTGCAAATGTACAAAGCTACCTCTTAAGAAAGTTCCATCAATTTTTCCCAATTTGATTTCGCGTCTTGTAAGGAAAGTTTTAAATTAGCTTTTCTTTTGTTTTGAAAACAAAATAAAATAAACTCAAATAAGTAAACAACTTTGTAGATAATAATACCTCCCACTATCTACAAAATTGCTTCACACACATTTAGGCTTTGCCAAAAAAAAAAATTGTTTACAAAAATTAATTAATTAGGCATTTTTATGCATTTACCTACATTTTCCAACTTTTATTCTATCCATTGTCTTGCTCTCTCAGCTCAGCAGAGCTCCCCATTCATACACACAATATACACCTTGCGCCATTTGATTTATGCTATACCTTGTTACTTTAAAAATTTTCTACAGTTTACTTTTTCCGGCCTGACCAGGATTTCTCTTATCTCAAATTCAGAAACATACCTGTTTTTTAGTCAGGTTATTTTGTCTTTAAAATTTATGAAGTTAAAATGGCTATCGAGATTCTCTTTGAACTCCTCGACTTGAGCGCCATAGGAAAAAATCGAAAGAACCAGTGGGATTTGAAATAAATTCTTCTGAGTCAGCAAACAAATTGCAGATATTTGGCATATTGTTCCATAAACGGCTGTAAAAGCTTCATAAACTCCCTATTTCAAATTCATTTCAATTAAATTTAGATCCATCGATCGCACTCCAGCGATATTTGGGTCACTGGGCTAGATTGCTCGTAGACTTAAGAAAGAATTTCTCTTGTCTTGACAGTGCCTTTGAGAAACGTAACTAAAAATATATCAGACCTAATCTAATCGACTTGAAGTGTACATCCACACTTGATTTTAGATAAGCGGCTTATTGACTTGATGTTTGTGTAATATGTGTATACATTTGTTGGGGGCTTGGGGTTCAGCAGCGGCAAAGAGCCTCTTGGTCTTCCACAGAAAGCACAAAAGCGCAAAAGACCGGCGACGACGTGCGGCCACACTCTGTTCGGTATATTCAGTCAGTCCCAGAAACTAGATGAGTTTCTTTCTATTTTGTGTACCTATCGCTGGATAAATTAAATTTCACAAAAAAAAAAAACAACAAAACTTAAATTTAGTTCCCAAGTGCGTGTGTAACACAGAGTATATGTTTTTTTTTGTTTAATTTTGTAAAAAGAAAATTCAAATGTTTTTGTCAATATCTCTTTCGTTTCGAATCAGCTGATGTTTATAAAATTGGGGATGACATAACCCTTCAATCTTTATCTTTTGAAAAAAAAAGTTAAAGTGTAATATATAAGGCTAGAGTGTAGAAAAGAGATACAATACCTTTACATTACTAATGAATCACTGATTTGTGTGGTATAAAGAAGTGTAAGCGATTTGCGAAGGGTGACCGAATCAAATTAGCAGTTACAGTAATTTTTTTTTTCACATTTTGGTTTTCTTCAAATTTTTATATTCAAACTATCTAATATTTTGAAGATTTTAAAATTGTGCAATTATTGTTCATTCCAATTAGTCTGTTGAGTTGAAGTTCCTATTTAGGTAGTACAACAATATTGTTTGTTTAGTGATAAAATATTTAAAAAGAAATACTGAACAGTTCGTGTTATTGTTTTGCAGTGACATACATACATCTTCATTATATTTCCATTCGATTTGTTAAAAAGTTAGTGAACATAAACTTTATCAACTCTTTGTAAATGCAAAGCAAAAAAAAAAAAAAACATTAAAAGATTATTGTAATGTGTCATCGGCATCGATTGATATATTTAGAAACAGTTTTGAAAATTTTGTTCAGGTTAAGTGTAATCATTTTCAATCTTAAAATCCACATTCTTTAATAAATTAAATTTTTGTTTGAATGAAAGCTTTGGTTTGGCAAGTTCATACATATGTCAATAATTAAATTATAATTAAAATAAAGCCTGAAGTAAAATTAATTTCATATTTAAGTTAAAATTTTAAAAGGGATTCCTCGCCACTGCTGGAATAGTTCGTCATCTGTTCTTACTAAGCACCTCTCTTTGTTCAATAGTTTTTGTTTCTAATCTTTTCAAAATTCATTCACGCGCCAAGTTTACCTTTGGTCTAAAGATATGATTTTGTTTTGTTTCCATATTGAAAGTTTGATGATTTCTTTATGCTGCAAGATGTTTCTCTATTAATTGCCAATTCATGTTTTTAATTTCAAAGGCAATCGATTTAGGGATGGCCGATATAGTTTAGCTACAAAAAAGTTAAATACCATACAGTTTAGTTTTACACATTTGTACTCGGAGATAAAACTAAATTTGAATAGCGACGTAAACTGAGAAATGACATTATAACGCTGCTGCATCGGGTGGGGTTTTCGAGATATTCTTTTTTTTAAATTTGGAACAATTGAATTTGTAATTTTTCCTACAAGTAGATACCAATCATTTTATTCTTCAAAATTTAGTTAAAAAATTTCAAATACACAGTGGTGAACACAGCAGTGAAAATTGCAATGCATTAAAAATAAACAAAAAAAAAAAAAAAACAAAAAAAATGATATACTGAAGGCCATCGCGAATAAAATTGGAATAAATAACCTCATCTCAACCAACAATTAATAACAATTTTCTATAAGCTAAGCCGTGTTACTTTGTTTTGAAATTTTACTTTATATGTATGTACTGTATGTTTGTAAATGAACCATTATCTATACGTCATCTGTTGCCTCGTCAAACTAAGAAAAACAAAATTAAATTATTTTCATTATTTATCATGTTACCACTATAATGTCCTATAATAAAGAATGTTAGAAAAGAAACTGACCGGCTAAATATTTTCTCTTCCTTGGTTAAGGTAGCGCAACAGCGTGGTTCAAACGAGGGTCTAAACAAAAAAAAATTCGTCCAGCCAGTCACTATCTGCACAAACTGCAAATCTAATTGTTATTATTGCATAAATAACCATTCACAATCAAATTCAGCATTTTAAAGCTGAAATATTTGCTATATCAAGAATAACTTTAATTTTACAACGTAAAAAAATCTATTATAGTATTCCATTAGAAATTGAAAGCCCTACGCATATTTTAAATACAAAATCTGGTGCTTAGAAATATTCCCACGCTTTCAACTGATGTTACATTGTTTTGCTGAGGCTACTTATACTTTTGCTTCCGTGCAATATTATAATTAGTCTTATTCAAATATGTAGGCACTAACATTATATTCTATAGTAGTCGTTTAAATGACATTTCTGTTTTCAACCCCTTTCCAAAGAGCTTAAACAAATATATAACTGCATTAGACTAGAGCTTGAGAGCAACGAAAAGAAAAATAATTTTAATTTCGCTTAGGCAAAGTTATTAAAAATGTGTAAAATAAATTTGTTGTTCATCACAATTTATGTAGTTTTAATAGAGTTTTAAACTTTTTCTTGAATTTTTTAACTGAAACTAATTAAATTAATTGTAATATCGAAATGATATGAACGTTAGATGAGTGTTTAAGTTCAATTCAAATGTATATCGATTTTTAATAATAATTTGTTCGTTGTTTTTCAAATTTAATAAAATGCACCAACAAATAATTGTTATCCACAAATCAACATCAGACAAAAAATTTAAAGATTCTGTTTCTTTTTCGTGCCTTTCATGAAAATTGGAATATTTATGAGACAAAGTATTTAATTTAAATAGATTATTGATTTCTGCCGTTCTTCCTGTTTTTTTCTTTCAGAATATGACACTTCAAATGACAGCTTAAAAGAAGCCCAAATCCACTCAATAGAAGATGGAGGTCACCAACAAAACACATCCGGAAACATTGAAAACCTTCAGGGATCCCCTTCCAATAGAAATTCAACAACAAATTTTACTGAAAGCACACCAAATCCCAAATCATTGACAAAAGGAGGCACACATCAATCCTCCCTGACAGACAATTCAACATTTGCAGCTGGTGCTTCAAGCACAGCCGATGCATCATTTGCCGAATCTCATATATTGCCCAATGTTACAGAAATTATACGACAAGTGCCAACGTCCACACGTCACTCGTTACTTCCCTGGGGAGCACCCTCCCGCATATCCATAATTAATACAATTTCTTTCAATTCCACCGAATCACAAACAAGCGGAGAAATGGCTTTGAGACCAGGTGAAATTGTTATGAGAAATCTCTTCACAGATTTTACAGTTCAAGCTGAAAAGAAAATTGAATTGGTGATGTTAGAGACTGCAGATAAAAATCTAGCTAAATTATTGCAACGCGGAGAAGATCAACAATTCGATCAGCTATTATCTGCACTTGGATCTGTGTCTGAACACTGTTTGCCATCACTTTTGCATACAATACTTGCTTGGCATAGACGTCAGCTCTCCGATGTTGAAATCAAAAATGATCTGAAGCGAATGGAAAAAAGTACAGCTCCCAAGCCAGTTATCGACATGGATTTTCAACTTCAACGTCGTGAATCTGCAGTTGAGTTTATATTTTGTTTGGCATTAATTGAAATACTTAAACAACTCCCAGTACATCCCGGGCATGAGGATATTATAAGAAATATTGAAAATTTAGCATTTAAACATTTTAAATATAAAGATGGCCTTCAAAATAATCCCAATGCAAATAATATTCATATGATAGCAGATCTTTATGCGGAGGTGATTGGCGCTTTGGCTCAGAGTCGTTTTGCTTCGGTGCGCAAACGATTTATGAGCGAATTAAAAGAGCTTCGAACTAAAGAACCAAGTCCGCATACAACACAAAGTGTTATAAGTCTTCTGATGGGCATGAAATTTTTTCGGGTGAAGGTAATGTATCAATCAAAAATAAATTATTGCATAGATTTAGTTTGTAATAACGAAAAATATTTTATATTGCAGATGGTACCTATTGAGGAATTTGAAGCTTCATTTCAATTTATGCACGAATGCGGTCAATACTTTTTGGAAGTCAAAGAGAAGGACATTAAACATGCATTGGCTGGACTTTTTGTGGAAATTCTAGTTCCCGTTGCTGCGGTAAGAATTTAATTAAACATTCTTTCTTATCGCCTCGATCTTCGGGTTCAGACACGAAGAATCTATTGAGTTGGATGTTCATTTTTATTTAATTTAAACTTTAAGCTACAAAAAATTTCACCCGGTTTAAGGTTTAGCCAACTTAACATTTATTCTCGAAAATGCCTTCAAGATCAACGTTGTCGTGGTAACTTTGACATTGACTTAATAAGCATTATAGAAAACAAAATAAAAATATATTTGAAAATCTGATTATATATTTAGAATTAAAATAATTTTTTCTTTCAGGCTGTTAAGAACGAAGTAAATGTACCATGTGTTAAAAATTTCGTGGAGCTTTTGTACATGCAAACCCTGGATGCATCAACAAAGTCAAAACATCGTTTGGCTCTGTTTCCATTAGTCACATGTCTTCTTTGTGTTTCTCAAAAAACATTTTTCCTTACAAATTGGCATTATTTCCTAGCCATGTGCTTGAGCAATTTGAAAAATCGAGATTCAAAGATGAGCCGTGTTGCTCTAGAATCTCTCTATCGTCTCTTATGGGTCTACATGATACGCATAAAATGTGAATCGAATTCTGCAACACATTCTCGACTACAGAGTATAGTTAATTCACTTTTCCCAAAGTAAGTTTATCGGCATTGAAAAGCACAAACACAAAAGTAGTAATTTATTTCATAAATTTTTGCAGAGGTTCGAAAGGTGTTATACCAAGAGATACTCCACTCAATATTTTTGTGAAAATTATTCAGTTCATTGCACAAGAGCGATTAGATTTTGCAATGCGTGAGATTGTATATGATTTGCTCTGCGTTGGGCGCTCGATTAAGGTGAGGTTGTTTTTAAATTGAATTTGATTTTAAAATAAATTTGAAATATTTTCCAGCTTATACTGACCCCAGAACGAATGAGTATTGGCTTGAGAGCATTTTTGGTTGTTGCGGATTCTTTGCAACAAAAAGATGGAGAACCGCCAATGCCAAGAACTGTGGGAGTTCTTCCCTCGGGTAACACTCTGCGTGTTAAGAAAACTTATATCAATAAAATGCTAACTGACGATACGGCTCGAAGTATCGGCATGTCAACATATTTCCCTCATGTCCGTCGTGTATTTGTTGACATACTACGAGCCCTAGACGTACACCTAGGACGACCGTTAATGATGACCAACACACAAAATCAAAATAAAGAACCTGACGAAATGTTGACCGGTGAACGTAAACCTCGCATTGATTTATTCCGCACGTGTGTTGCGGCTGTACCACGTCTAATTCCAGACACCATGACCGCTCAAGAGCTTGTCGACTTACTCTCTAGACTTACCGTTCATATGGACGAAGAACTTCGTATGCTGACTCATCAGTCTTTACAGACATTGGTAATTGACTTTCCCGATTGGCGACAGGATGTGGTCCATGGATATACCCAGTTTTTAGTCCGTGATGTTCTTGACACATTTCCACAATTGCTGGAAAATTGCACTAGAATGTTGTACGTCTTCTTAAATATTTGGCGTTGTGGCATTACCAACACAAATTCTGCAGCTGGAAACAATAATATCAAAACACCCACTACTGTAGCAGCAGCTTTGAATCCAACAAATGGCAAAGAGACAACTAATAGTCAAATATCAAGTGCGAGTAATATTAAAGGAGCGGGAGCAAATACAACTTCAAGTGGAGCTTCGACCATAACTTCAAGTGGTGTATCGAGCATCACTCAGACAACTGTGATAAATTTAGCTGAAAGCACAAAAAAGAATGAAGTTCCTTTGATAACGACATTGCATTTCGTTGAAGGATTTGCATTGGTGTTGCTTTGTAATTGTCGACCATTTTTAAGAAAATTGGGTGCAATAATACTGAAGGAAGTCAAAAATCTGATGAAGGCTTTGGGGCTACCAGAAACTGAACCCCCTGTAATTGATGTGATTGATAAATGCTTGCCACAGGTATGTAGCAAAAAATCTTTAACAATCAATCTTAATTCAATTTATATTCGAAGTTGATTTTATTTAATTTTAATTTAATTCAATTTTATTTCAATTCAATTAATTTTTTTTTTAAATTTAATTTAAAATTAATTTTAATTAAATACATTTCAATTGAGTTTCAATTAAATTTCCATTTATTTTCCTAAAAAAAAAAAAAACAAACAATTAAACAGGTCTTGGAGAAATGCTTACCACACTTGCCACAAGCAGAAAAGACTGCTATTCTCAATGCAAATGCAATTGATTTGCAATGGATTGCTGATCGTTCTAGCGGTGCATGGCTAGCGGGAACTGATGGTAAATAAAATTAACAAAACAAAAATATGTAAATTAAAAAAAAAAATGAAATTACTAATTTTTTTGTTTACAAAAGAATCTTCAAAATCTTCAACATCAACATTGAATCTGTCTCAAACGAGTAATCCCCACCAACAACAATTTGATCCATGGGCTGTATGTTTGTTTGGTTTCTTGGAAAGACACCGCATCTTACAACAGTGCCCATCCACTGTAGCTCAAGCTTGGCCAATATGCTATTCTCGAGTAACAACTCTATACAGTGTCATTGATCCAACGTTAGTTCAAAATATCTTATATATTTCTTTTAAATTTTAATTTTTCATATTTCTATAGGCCAGTAAGTGATAACAGAGCATCACTTTTAAGAAGCTCAGCACCAACCAAAAAGATTCCAACAGAAGGTCAAAAAGATTTATATTTGAGATTGTGGCGAAATCAAGTTGCTTGCGCCATGAGATTAGTTCCACAAATTCCAAGTGTTACAGTTCGTTGTGCTTCACCTGATCTCAGTCTAAGGTAAGTAATAGAATACTATTTATTTTTGGTTTTGGGTTAGAACATTTCTTAGACATCACATTATGTATTCAGATTTCATATAAATTATTTAAACGTTTTGTCGATATATATCAATAGATCAAAAAATGAAATCATTTTTATAATGCACTTTTCATATTCATAACACAATTTATTTTTAATATTCAGTTACGATTTTATGTGTATGAAAGTATCTACTCTACTAGTGTTTTCGTAGAGTCAAATGAAAATATATTTATTTGTTATATATTTTTCGCGGAAAAAGGTTGGATATTGTATTTGAGGAAATGTTGTAAATGTGTGTGGGGTTTTTTTTGACGCATGCATACAGAAAAATATGTAAAACCATATCTTCAGTTCCCTAGTTTTGTGTTAAATACATATTTTAAACCATTTTGTATCAAATTTCAGCATCAAACATTTACATACATAAAAAAAAAACAAAACTAAAATAGAAACCTGGAATGATGCAATGTTATTGGGCAAAAAGAAAATTTTTTCCTTCACTAAATTTATATTTTCCCGCAGCTGGGAAATATGAAAAGCTTTAATATCCTATCGTGAGACTTCTGCTTATCTTTTGATAACGTGATAGCGAGAGATTGACATCTGTGGCCATTTTTTTTTTTACTGAAAATTTGTAAATTTTAATTCACCAATCTCACTAGAAGTCTACCACTTACTCATCTATTATGTGAGTTTCCCTTTGCGGGGTAGCGGCCTTCACTACTCCAAAGTTGGAGATACGGTTGGGCCAGAAAATGCTCAAGATGTTGCTCAGACATCTTTTTACGAACGCAGATTTCTAGTGGTAGTGGACGTGACGTTCCGCGACGTTTTTACGTCGTCAATGTTACATTTGCTTGGTTTACATTTTAAGGGTTCTGTTAAAACGCGTTAATCAACCGAAATCGGCTAAAAAACGTTTTCGATCATATTTGAGGATATACTGACTAATTCTTTATCTACCCATGTTAAAAATTCTTTCATCCACATAGTTTTCTTCTAAGCTGTCTTTAAAATATGTTTTCTCTATCACTCATTTATTTTTCTTTAATCTTCGCTACAAACATAGAATTTTTAAACTGTAATAACCAGAGAAAAAAATATTTAGTTATTAAAATCCTAAGAGTACTTAATTGAGTGCTTGTATTGAATCTTGTTATCTGCAGGACTGCAGCAAGTAGTCATTCTCTTCCTTACTACTTAAACAAATTCTTCAAAAATATCTGTATCATATGATGTGCGGCTTTCCCTTTCCTTTACACAATTTCGCATCACTTCGTTTAAAAGCTTCAGCTTCAAATGTGAAAAATCATAAATTTTTGAAAAAAATATTGAAACGTTTGAATTTTCCTCAATCAGCATTACTGCACAAAAAAAGCATATCATTCACTGCTAATAGCACAAGCTATTTGTAAAGTAAAAAAATTTGAATGGATAAAAAATAATTTTGAACCATCCGTCACCAACTGTCTCTCATGTTCATTTGTTTTATAAAAAAAAATATATATATAAACATATTTTCGAATTTACTTGTTTGTTCATTCCACATCATCAAGTCAGTTTCGTTGTTCATGATAATATGCTACTGTTTTATCCTTAAAAGTGATCATACAAATTTATGTTAACCTTTTCTCATTTGGTTTCATTTATCGTTTCTTTATTTTTTTTACTCTTTTTTTCGAATGAACTGCGAATGCTGACTTTATGTAACACGTACGTGATAAATTGTATCGATCTCAAACCAAAAAAAAAAAAAAACAATAAAAAAGTTTGCAAGATCAATCGGACTCTCGATCGTTGTCCGATTCTTTGGACAACATTCCTTCAAATGTTTTTGGGCCAGAAGGAATCGTTACAAGGTTTACATTGCCACTGTCATACGGGCGCAAAGAAGCCAGACAGAAGAGACTTGGGTAAAGTGGTAGTCTTATATTAAAAAAAAAAAACAAATAAAAAAAATATTGACAACGAACAACTTCAATTATTTTTTTAAAATTAGTTTCAATATTTTTATTCTTGATGGTTTGCAAATAGATTTATTCGTTGTTGTCTTTGATTGAAAAGTGAAAATGCATTATTTTTTACTAACACAGTAGTTAAACTGTTGTGTTATATTCGCGCTTGATATAGAATAGAATTATTGCTTTTTTTGCAGTTTTAAGTAAATACACTTTCATAAAATGATAATAAGATTAAATAAAAACAAAATGAGAACAAAATACTTCAGGGATTCAATATTATATTCACTAATAACGGTTAATTTTTAATTCCAATTTTTGAAACCAAACATATATTGAGTCTATCTTGAGTCAGAAAGCGAATAAAAAGTTTTACCAAAGACAATTTTATCTTTGATATGTTATTTATGTTAGTTATTAAATTAAAATTATATTTTCCCATTATTTCCTTAATATTTTCCTCTAAACTTACTTAAAATAAGCACTCTTTTAGATTTAAGATTTGCAAAAAAAAAATATCTGTAATCTTATAGAACAGATAAATTTCCCCTGTCAAATTTCAAGAATGCTCTTGAATGAAAAAAAATAAGTCCTGCAATTCTGTCTGTCTGTATATCGGTATTACTTTCCGTTCCCGTCCTGTATCCTCAAAAAATTAAAAAGAAAAATTATGTTTGCTGATTAGTCGTTTTAAAAATTAAGTATACGCCTGAGTGTACTGTATAATTCTTTTCCATGTAATATGTTAGTATTTTAAATAATATGCACTACTGCAAAGATTGATTGATCGCCACAGTTCTCCCAATCCACGTTCCCGAGTTGTCCTCAGTAAACGTCGATAAGCCTTCTGGGGTTGAATCATTCCATATCTGAGGCCAACTGAGCAGATTTTGCTCCCGGCTTTCTCCCGCGATAGTGTTGAAAGGTTGTGTTCTATTGCCTTTCGAACTGGGTTCTCAGAACATCTTCTTTGTACATGCTAGTAACAGCCAAGTTGTCCGAGATGGTATTTTTGACGCGAAGACTTCCTCGAATTTTTTTTGATTTATTTTTGTTTATTTTAAAATAATTTGAGGCGTTCCTCGAAGTTTCGAAAAAAAAGTAGACTCAAGGTGACTTAGTAGTTGACTGCTAACTCAGATGTGTGAATTCAAATTACACTCTACTCAATAGGATGCAACCTGTAATATTTTATGTGATAATAAATAAATAATTTCTCAATCATCGTGTCAACAAAATATATCCTATTGTAGTATTCCTTCTTATGGTATCCGTGCAATTACATTTAACAGACTTAAAGTTGTTTTTCACACTTTTTTTTTAAATAGGTTAAAAAATGTAAAATTTTTAAAATTTTGTTCCCCTAAAAAAAATGTAATTCCCCAAATTTTATGAAAGTGTTAACTTAAATGAGTTATATTTAGTTGTTTTTATACAAATTAGAAGAATGAGGTTGCTCAATTATATTGAATATTTCTTGACATAATTAATCTTAACAATTTGTATAAATATTTCAGTTCATCACCTGACTCTTTGAATGCAGACCGAAGTGACAAATCAGCCATTGGATCTGCTTCACCGCAAGCCCTTTATAAACTTGTCGTGCCTCTGCTGAGGTGTGAGGTAATTGAAGTCAGAGATGCAGCAGTAAACGCTCTTGGAATGATAAATCATGATGCTTTAAAGTAAACATTTCTCTCAAGAATTTCCAATTAAAGTTATCAAAATATCTATATTATATTTCCTCCTAATTACAGAGACTTAATGGAAGAGCTTGTTGTATTTATACGTGAAGCTGTTGATAGAAAACAAGAAAATATGAGACGACGCCGTCGTCGAGATGCATTGCGACTGCAATTAGTACGAGTTCTGGAAAAGATAGCAGAAAATGGTACCTTTGGTGTCAGGTATAAATTCTATTTTAAATAAAGAAAAACTTATTATGTTTCATCAAAATGCATCTTTCTTTCATAAACACACACGCAGTACATGCGTTTTGGAAAGAGATACAATGTCCTTACATCCAACATTTGTTGAATACATAGAAGGTGCACGACTTTATTTGGAATCAGAAACAGACAAAGATAATACGAGCATCCGCGAAGTAAAAGCACATTTCTGTAATTTCATCCGAAAGATGATAAAGAACTTTTCACGTGAGTTTTCTCTAAATAAATTGAATCAAAGTACTGTTTGGTGTGAATATAATAAATAATATGCTTTCTTATAACAACACGAATCAAAGTGGAAGCTTGTGGGACGCTTTTATCTCGAGATCTCAAAAGGAATTTATTCAATTTATTTGCAACATGGTCTGGTACATTTGCAAAGGCACTGGGAATATCATCTCAAATTGGGTCGACAATTGATGAGGAAAAACTTCAGTTTAGCGCTCTGCAGGTATATTATATAATATTTATAATATTTTTTTTGCAATATTTATTAAACTTTTTTTCTGTTTTTTTAGGCAATGTCTGCACTCTTATCATGTGGTCCAATTTTCCATACCACCTACTTGGGTGATGACGGAATTATATATAAATGGTTGGATTGTTTACTGGTTTCTAGAGATGAAAAGGTGTGTTGTTGGATGGTAGTTGTATTGTATTAAAATTATGTTTTTATTTGAAACATCTAAGTTTCAACGTGATGAAAGGTAAACAAATAAAGTAAGGACAGATCTTGAAGAGCCAGGAACAGCTCAATAAATATAGACATTCTCGTGACTTGTTGATCGCAGATATAGAAGGGAATTAAATTTTTCTATCGAATCCGAACGGCTAAAAAGAGACAGTAGCAGTAGTATATTATAAACGTCGTATTCAAACTGACTAACAATAAATATACAAAAAATTCTCTAAGAATATGTGTATTTATAAAATATGCGTAAATATGGGTGAATTTTTCAAAACATTAATTGGTTTATAAAACGTAAATTGATACAATAATTATGAGTTCCGAACTCAACAAAAACCATCAGAAAAGCAAATTCTTGTTTCTGTAACAAATACTTTGTTGTCCAGGTGTAATTAATATATGTATCATAGTACTGATTTGACGCCATAGTTTTGCGGCGTAAAGTTCCAATAAATAAATCTTGTTTTTCTTATCATTTTATTATATAAATTTATTTGACTTTATTTTCTTTTCAGGTATATCAACTGGCTCGCGACACTGTAGTTTTGCTTCTTGAAACAAATCCTGATATGGGGCAATTGCTTGAATGGGTTATTGATCGTTGTTACACCTCGACACCGAGAGAAGCTGATGCCTGCTTTTTATCGTTGGCTGCAATTTTTAGTGCAAGGTAAAATTAATCTTTATAAAATTTATTAAACATTGATTTTAATTGCATATCTATTGAAATATAAACATTAATCCAATGTTTTTGTTTTGTTGTTTCTTATTGTGTTTGAACTTTAAAGATATTTTGTGTTTATTTGTTTTGGTCACAGAAAACACTTTTTGATGTTTTCTTTTCTTTGTTTTGTTTGAAATCATGTGGATCTGAGCTTGAGTTCTATTTTTTTTTTATAGGGAATATCCATGTGACCATTATACATCCGTCATCAATGTTACACTTCTTATGACTGGATGTCCGCGAGTCGAAATACATTCAACGGCACTTCAGCTACTTCAAATACTGGATAAACGGTTTTTCGGAAGCGTTGGACCTATACACACTGAAAATGAAAAAGGTATGTTCTAATAAATTTTTTAATTTAGATAATATAAATTAATGTACATGTTTATGTAAAATGCAACTAGTAAAGCTAGTTGACTATTGAACAGGACAAACCATTATTGACACAGTGAATTGATAGTAATAATTACATAAGTTCACTTAAAATTCTGCTACCTTGGAATTTTTTTGGCAGAATTCCAAAGTTGGTCCCGTCATTCTGTCTGTCTAACAGTACCTCGACTTAGTTCAAACTTTGAAGAAAATCTTTGCAGTAGTTTAGGCTGTACTGCATGGACTTTCTTCCAACGTTGGCCGTAAGTTTTTAGGGAGATTCTCTATGGGGAAATTGAAATTTTTGAGCCCTACAAAAATAACGGTACCTGTCACATAAGCTTAAAGACAACATTTTGATTAATTTTTTCAGTAAGTATGTAATTAAGTATGAAATTAAAATTATTTGATAAAATAATAATTTTCAAAAAACTGTAACATTTTTGGTTTTCGATTTTCTCATAAACGAGTTGAAGGATTGCGATAAAAATTTATATAATCTTAATAATATCTATAATATAGAAGTAATAATAATATGTCAAAACATTCAAAAAAATATTTTTTGGATTTCTGAAAAAAAAAATCATTTTTTTTTTAAATTTAGTACACACTTTTTGTATTTTTTTTTCAAAAATTTAGCAATTCATATAATGAATTTTATGTTTTTTTTTATATATTTCCCCTATGACATTCTTGTTTTTGTTATTCTTCTTGTTTATTCTAAAATATTTTAACATGGGAGCAAGTTCATGCGATCCATTCGTGGTTTATTTCTATTTGACTCAATAAAATGTGTAGGTTTACTGGACTACTTAGTTTTGAAGACAGATGGGATCAATAAATATATTGAATGAAAATTCTTTTCATCGGAAGATTTCATCAATCAAAGTCATTTAATCAACATTTTTTCATCAGTTTCTTTATTAAAATGCTTTTAATTTGTTTGGGATTAAAACAGTTCAATTAGTTTTTTTTTTCCTCATAATATCTTCAATACGATGAACTTTAATGATGATGTAATGCAAATCTTTCTTTGCAATTAAAATTTTTTATGTTTATTGTATGTACATATATAGATACTTATGTGTTCTTGTATGATGATAATTACATAAAAGTTTCTTCAAGCATAAACCAATCAACTTAAGTACGCTACTGTGTTTACAAAACTCATGCAAGAGTAAAATTATATGAGCTTTATAATTTCTGAAATTCCAGGAAGAAAGCAAACGTAGATATGTATGTAATTGCAAAAACTAAATTTGTTTACTGTATACACAGGTACTAGCAAAATAGAAAAATTATTTATATTGGAAGAGTTTTGTAAACATTTTTTTTCATGCATATTAGTTGTAAATACTTATATGGATGATAATGAGGTGCATTTCTATCTATATTTTTTTACTCCAGTCAAATTAGTATTTTAAATGAAAAAAGGGCAAGCTAAAATTTTGCCGACCGATTTAGCTGTTATTTCATTATAAATATCAGTTTTTGAGAGGAAATTAGGAGGAAAAAGTAAAAGAATGATTTTAGTAAAATTCGCTGACTTTTCTTATATCTTTGTTTTTGGGAAACGGTACAAAAGATTAGGATTAAATTAGAGGAACATGCCATTAAAAACAAAAAATGGATTAAAGTAAAAGTACTTCGCAAAATTTCACGCCCACCACCACGCCCACTTTTTTGTATTTTGGCTTCTCAAAAACGGCTTTACGATTAAATTGAAATTAATATGATTTTTTTTAGAAAAAAATTATATAAAAATAGTTTCAGTGACCACGCACTGACAGGTCCACTTTTTTATATGTGGCAATAAAATCATTACTTAGTAAAATTTGGTCATGCTAGTATTGCTAATAAGAAAAAAATCATGGAAATTTAATTCAAATTTGACGATCCGTTTTCGAGAAACAAATATATAAAACAAATGGGCGTGGCAATGAGTGGATTTGAATAAAAGACAATCCTAAATATTTGTTTCCGTCTTAAAAAACAGAATCTAAATATGTTATCCAAATCATAACAACCGTTTATTTAAACCAAAGATATAAGTAAAGTGGGCGTGGCAGTACCAGCTTTTAAATAAATAGTAAAGTGTTATTAGTACTTGCTGCAAATGAAAACAAATTTCATTCTAATCGTTTACGGTGTTTCGAAAAACAAAATAAATTATAAAAAAGTGGGCGTGGTACCCTAAACTTTTTTTTGGTACTTTAGGTCGAACACTTAGATTTAAGTTCTTTCATTACACCCGAATCGGCCAGCAAAATTTCAACTTGCCTCTATTTTTTTCTATTTGACTAGTAGTGTCTAGGTTAACTGGGCTATTTTTTTAAATGGATAAAGTTGATTATGATTATTAGGATTAGGATATGAGCAATGAAAACTCATAAGAAAAGAATAACACATCCAAAATCGTTACATGTGCCAGTTTTAATATATTTTATTAATTTTTTTTTTAAAACTGAACACTAACCTAATCCAATCAGCACAAATGTTTTATTTTAACTGGTTCGTTACCTTTATTTCTCTTTTGAATTAGCATTTAAATTATTTGTGCTTTAATTGAATTTACTTAGCAAAAAGAAAAACTGAATTTATTCAAGTGTGTATAATTGACCTTTTGGAAAGTTCTAAAATGTCTGGATTTATGTTTAAAAAAAAAAAAAACTTTTTCGGTCAACAATTTTTATTATTGGTTAAAAGGTCTCTTTTGATTTTGTGCAAACAATCAAGAAGGTGCTCTAAAGTTAAATATAAAAATAAATATAAGGTAGGTAACCGTCCGGCAAAACAATCTTTAAAAATCAAGGTTTTTTTTTTAAGTTTTTAAATTGCATCAATTAGTCATCTCAACAACACAATGATTAATAAATTTTCTCATCATTAAATTTGCAAAATACAAAAAAGGTTTCCTGAGAATCGATAAGGCGCAGACTTTGAACAAAAACTAAAAAAATGTTTTTGTTGATTTTCATTTTATTTAGTTACACGATGAAGTTGGTGTTAAATGAAGTAAGTAGGACAGAATATTAGAACATAACAGTATTAGGGTAGTCCACCAGATGCTTAAGGGTTTGGAATTCATTGAAAAGTAAATATTTTTTTTCTTTTAATTTAATTTGACTCTTCACTGGGAATTAATCAAACTCATGATATTAATCAGACCTTTCATTAAGATGATACATAGATAATGCGAAAAACGAGTTCCGTCTGTCGGTTGGCTTGTCATTCTGTCTGTCTTTCTTCAAACTTGGAACTTAAGCTTTTTAGGTAATTCTCTAGAAGTAAAATTGATTTTTTTTTTAAATAACAGCACCTGTCATATAACTGTTACGAAAAAAGTATTTTTTTTTTCAAAAACTGCTCTATCGATTTTGATGACTTTTGCAAGTAATAAAATTAAAAAAAAAATGATATTAACGGTGCATGTCATAACCCCGGATTTTGATTTTCTTGCGATCTAAATTTTAATTTTTTGAATTTTTGATTTTTTTTTTAAACTCAATTTTTTGAAAACGGGAGCATAGTTTTTATTTTAAGTTGGGTTTTAAATGTATTTTATTGAATTTTCATACCAATTATATTTACTAAAAATATTATATTAGTTAAAAATTTATAAAAAATGCAAATACTGTTTTTTTTTTGAAAATGTTTTTATGTTAAAATATTTCTAACAAAAATATTCAGGGGTACTTTAACTAACATCTTATTTAACTCTCATACAAAATTGCAAGACAATGTCAGTATTTTAGGTTATTTTGAAATAAAAAACTTTTTCGAAAATTGTATTATATTTTTATAAAGTTAAACAAAAAAGCTTGTACATATTTTTTTCACATAAAATGAATCCTAGCAACGTCTAACTTTTCAAAATCTACAAAGATTCTGGGGAATACATTTTTTTTCGTATATTCGTTTTTAATACTACTTTCACCTTATGGCTGAAATTCGATTTTATTTCTAAACTTAAAATATATATTCTGCTCATCAACTCAAAATTACATTTTCATTGATATGTGTAGTTTTTTCTTTGATACCTGATTGATTAATGAACTGATGTCCTGATTTCTTGATGAGTCCGGTATGCGGTTCAATTTCCACTTGGTTATTCCGACTAACATTTTTTTTTAAATCTTTTTTTTTTGACTTAACTTTTTGTTTCACAAATATTATTTTGACGGATTTTTTTTTTTGCCACAAAAAAATATATATATCTTTCAGTTCAATAAACTTGATTTTCGCGCCATTTACATATGGTTCTTTAAAAACTTAAATTCACTAGATGTCAATAAAATTTTGGAGAATATAAAAGACACGTAAAAGTAACTAATTGAAAAAAAAATTATTTAGTCTTCACGTAACGGAGAATCTACTGTAGTCGCATCAATCACGTGCTTGCCAAAAATTATTTTGTTTTTATTTTCCTCTGGAAACACGATACGAGAATTTTAAATGATATAAAGCTTGCAGAAACTTTATTTCCATCGACTGGAATTCTAATGGAATAAATATGGAAATAAAAGCTTCTACCATCAAAAAAAAAAAACACAGCTTAAATCCATTCATGAATTTATTTTGGTCAGTTTAGTAACTTTGTTTAATTGCATTTGTATAAGGTGCTTTTTCAGAGGTATTTGAAATATTATAAAACAAAGATAATATTTAAAAATTGACTTTATTTGACAATCTTTTGGCATTATAATTTTAATATGATTGCTTGCAAATGACCGCCAGGGGTGGCTCGGACGTAATTCAATCTGGAGGTCCAACTTGCAATCACTTTTTCCAACATTTGTGGCCGTATATTGGCAACAATGCCTCGGCCGAACTTCACGGACTTCATATATCCCCACAGAAAGTAGTTTAGCGGCATTAAATCGCACGATCTTTTAGTCCAATTCATGGGTCCGAAACGTGAAACTATGCGATTACCAAACTTTTTTTTGCAATAAATCTATTGTGGCACAAACTGTATGACATGTCATTGTTATCTTGTTGAAACACATGTTGGTTGTTCAATTGAGGAAGAAAAAAGCCACTAATCATGGCTCCATTGCGGTCACCATTGACTAACGTTATGGCTAGCATCGTGCTAGCCCAGCACGCCAAACTGTCAGTTTTTGTGGATGCAACGGTGTCTCAACATACACTGAAGGAATATCTTCAACCCAGATACGGCAGTTTTGTTTATTGACGTAGCTTTTCAACTCAGGCGTTAGTCTATTCATGTTTAAATACTAAATCAAACTAAAGACAAATCAATTATCAGCTGTAAAAATGGCCGCTAGTTAAAAAAATGTTGTCAAGTTAAACCTATACCTCTTTAAAAAAACACCCTGTATAAGTGTTTCTAGTCCTTAGGATTTCAAAGAGTTTTTCGTAAATAAACCCACATTTCCAACTTCTCCTAACCCAAAAAAAAGTCAACGTAACTGTAGGATTTAAGAACTTTTGTGTTATTTTAAAAGCTCCCTTACTTTGAACACTAATAACTTTTGCATTTGCATGCAAAACAAAAACTAACAGATGGTAAACAATGAAATGACTTAAAATTGGAATTTATGTACTTCAACTAGAATTTTAATAATTCAAAGCTAATTATGCCAGTTTTCAACTTTTATTTATATCTTCTGAAAGTTGTGAGGCCAATTATATTTTTAAACTTTTTTTTTTGATTTGTATTTATGTATATTTGTAGAAATATTTTTATACTTCCATATTATATATTTGTCATTTAAATCCTCAAAGAGAAATTTTCACATGAACTATATTTGGACTCCTTTTAAAAGGTCTGGAATTTAAAATAATTCATATGAACGATTGTGTCTGCCTGTGTAAATTTATTGAAAATATATAAAACTCTAGCAATCACATTCGTCGACGCACAGTGCAATTCGTTCTTCAGGATTCTGTGTTGTGTTGTGAAATGCATGATAGTTCATTTTTATGCACACCATAAGAGTGTTTCAAAAATAAGTAGTTGCTTTTTTGGTTTGGTTTAATTTTTGTTTGAAACAATCTTAAGACCTCTTAAAATAAATATTATAGATTAAATAAAGAAAACTAAAAAAAAAAATATAATACATTAAAGCACCTGGTTTTAAGCATTGAAATAAAATATATTATTCTAAGGTCCAATTTTTCAGTGCTGTAGCAAAGCTAACCCCAAGTTAACTCACGAAATATCTTAGGTTAACCTTAAGTTAACTGAAGAAAATATTTATTTTTTTACGACAAAAAGTGTATATTTCGAAAACGGCTCTGAAGAAGAAGAAACTAAAATTATTTTATTAACATTTTTTTTCAAAAAACGCCGTACCAGTTATAGAACCGGGTTTTCGGTACTCAATTTTCCAATAAAAAAATTCCAAAAATTGGACAGATTGCAATAATGAGGTAATGATGAGGCCCTAAATAATCTTAATAATATTGCCGCTTTCAAAAACATTTTAGGATTTTTGATTTTATTATTTTTTTGAAAACTTAATATGTATTTATAAAACGGGTTGGTTTTATTTTGAAAAATTATTTTTAAGTGTACTTTATTGGCTACTGAAACAATTGTTTTTAACTAGTTTTTTTAAGAAATGAAATATTTTGAACCACTCCAAGGGTTTTTTTAGTACTCAAATTCAATTCTTCAATTTATTTTTTTGTTTTTTGGTGTCATCGTAATAATTACTTCATTTTCGGATTCTTATAAAATAATTGTTAATATAACATTTAAATGTGTCCGTGAGTTCAAAAAAAAAAAACTCCTGGCTTAACCAAGACCAGGTCCTGCTAACCCAACTATGTTGTTCCTTATTGGGTTTTTTTCAGTTGGTAGGTAGGTGCCAACATATTTTTTTGGTTAATATTATTTTGCGGGTTGCAAGGAATTTTCAAACAGAAATGTATTGTCATACTAAAAAAATACATGGTTCTAAATATCGAAATAAAATTTAATACAAACATTTTGGAAAAAAATGTGGATACCAATGTTCCTCTAGAAACAATTTTTTTCTAAAAATTATTTTTTTTTTTCAAAAAAAAATCTGCAAAACGTATTTTGCCGGGAACAACTTAGTTAATTTTTTTTTTGGACTGTGGTTATAAAAATTGTTGAATAAAGTAATTGCAATGATTTTTTTTTTTAATTCAAAAAAAAATTTTTAGATTATTTTTGAATTCTTATCTTATCTTTTAATGTAATTTATTTCTAATTAAAATAACGTGAAACATAATACCTATCATTAACAAATTAAAATTTTTTTCATTTCAATATTCAAGAAAAAACAAGCTTAGCTTTTTATTTTTTCTCAAAACGAAGTTATTTCATCTATTTCAACTCCTTAAATTCTATAAAATATTAACTTTTCTGTTGCAAAACAAATTGGAAGTAGTTAAATTTCCAGCTTTCGTATTAATAAAAATCGAGGAATTCAATGTAGCTTTGTTCAATTTGATCCACCCTTATATATATTTTTTACAACCCTATACCTACCTCACCTACATACTTATAAATAAAAAAAAAAATAAATATGAACGATGATGCAATATTTTTCTGAAGCACCACAAAAAAGGATACCATGCAAAAAGACCAGGGTTATTAAAAGAAAATAAAACTATTTTTAATATTAAAATCAAGTTTATGCTTCAATGCCAAACGAATTTAAATTTTCAAAGGCTAACATTAAAAAATTACGCTTTGGTTTGCAACAATATAATTAATTTGATAAACGTTTGACAAATTTGTTCGTCTTCATTCATTTTTGTAGTAGCCTTTAAAAACTTAAATGTTTGTATTGTTTATGGATTTCTTGGTCCAGAAGAAACTTGTACAACTTCGGTATAAAAGAAGACAAATTCAATTGATATAATCAATTCAGCTTCCCGTAGAATGGCGTAAGCTCAGATTTTTCTTAATTTTTAAATAAAGCTTTTTTTTGGCCATCTGGTTTTAAAAGTTAAGTGTAAAAAAAAATGGGTTAAAAAAACAAATTTAAGTTTAGTGCTAAGCAATTCCGAATCACAAAGCAATTCAGCATCACACAATTCCGTTTTACAAAATGCCAGGTCCACAAAATCCCGCCAAATTAGTACTATATTGAAAGCACTTTACGAGTTTTTAAACTAAGAGCTTTTTTTCAAAAAAAAAATACTTTTTCACAGAATCCTGAATAACGAAATCCTTAATTCAATACTAAATTGACATCACTCTATAGATTTTTATTTCCATGGTGATAGTGAGATTTTATGAGAATCAACGAGAGCAAAGTTTCCTACTATTGTAATTGAATGTGTAATAAAAATAAGACCGCTCTGATTCCTTAATTTTTTAACAAGCGATAGACCTAACCGCTCGTGAAGAGACCTCGGTTGAGGTGGTTGTCGGTTGTTCTGGATTTGTGGTAGATTAGGAATAGGTGATTATTGTAGTGGCCAGGGAGAGTATTTTTGTTTTCTCTTGGTAAGGTACATATGGGGGGATGTTAACCCCCTACAACACTCTTGCTTGGTCATACTTGGGGGTTTGGGGTAGGTACAAACTTCGGTGTATGCAGTTTTCATGCAAACTATCGAAAAAAATAATTGTAAAAAAATAAGAAATGCAATTTTCAATTCGTTAAAAATGAATCAAAAATAATTATTATTATTTATCAATTATTTTTAAAAAGTACAAAATAATACTTTAAAGAGATAAGCGAAAATCTTTTCAATATTTTTTAATAAATCCTTCGGCGGGATTTTAATTTATTTTTCTCTCAAGGATTTCGTCAAACGGGGTTTTGTACCACGGAATTTCGTTACACTCGTCTTCAAAATATTGAGTTTTCAAATTTTTTTAATCCAAAATTATTTATCATACAAATGTAAGGACTATCAGGTTTGCATACATATTTGGTTTTTATTTTTTAATTTATCAGACTATACCCAGAGGGATGGGTTCCATTCCCAGCCTCGTCCATCGAAAAAAAAGAAATGTTTTTTTTTAGATGGCCTTTGAGCAAAATTGACAAATTCACCAAGTGTATCACTTTTCAAGAACTGTTTGTTTTCACTGTAGCCGTTCGGATTCGGTCCCCGCCATTCTTGCAAAAACACGTACACATGAATGGTTGAAAGTTGTAAATTTATTTCATATCAAAGTTGTTTATTTATTTCATATCAAAAGTCTTACGGATTGAAAACTTTAAATGAATTTGGAAAGTTCCTGACTTCCCAGAAAAAAAAATGACAGATTTCAAATTCACCATGAACTTTCCCTGGAAACTAACCAATTTTGATTTTATTTAATTTCGTTTTTTTATTTTCATTTCATTTCCAGAAGATGAGAAAGCAGGCACTTTGGATATTTTGCTAAGCAATGCTTACTGCCGTTCGCAACGTTTTCTCTCCAAGCAGATGGCTCAGCTGCGACCAGAATTAACCATGTCAATGTTTTCTGGTACATTAAAAAAAAAAAAAAAAAAAACACACAATTTAAAAATGAACACAACTTATTGCTTTCCATACAGAAATAACTCATCGTTTTCAAACGGCAAGGGAAGAAGTGCGGGCTTTGCTCCTACAATGCCTGCTACCTTGGCTTCAAAATATGGAATTAGTTGCAACAACAGTACCTCCCGCAACACCTTTGTCATACATTATGGTAGGTTACATATACATATGTACATATCCTTTGTACCTGCAAGCAAAAGCATTTTTTGCATAAAGTGTTTTTGATGTGCAACATATCATTTTTTAAATTGTTTCTTTTTTTTTTTCATTTTAACCTTTTCCTTCTTATTTCCTTTACCCTTTTGCTCTTATTGCAGTATTTCCCAGATTCTGGTACACGTGGTCGACGAGAAGGTACTGGCTCAACAGAGGCTACAGAGATGATATTGAATAATCTTTTTTACATTACTGCAAAGGTAAGCCCTTAAGTCATTTGTGTTGTTTTTAAATATAAAATAAAAGCTCTGACGATGGATGATTTTCAGTTAAGTGTTTTTTTTTCGTGAATGTGCTTCAAGTGAAAAAAAATAATCGATACCTAAAATTAAATGGATTTCAACAAAAAAACCAAGTTTTTTTTGCACATTTTTGAATTTTAAAATTAATTTTTCAAAAAATGTTTCTGTTTTTATATTTTTTTTGTCGTTTTTAAGTTATTTTTTTTTAAATTCCCTCTTTAACTAAATGGGTGGAAACAGACCCCTCTCGAAAGACTGTTTTTTTTCTTTACGCGTTTCAACTTTTGTCACACTTTAAGAAGTACGAGTATTATCTTTTCGAAAAAAAAATAATTTTGATACAATCTCACCCTAAAAACTGTACTTTGATAGAAAAAAAATATGTATACATTAAGTAATTACTTAAGTTACTCACAAAGTGACGAAGGTCACTTCTCAAACATCGTAAGAATTAAAAACCGCAAGGCCACGGTTGTGAAAACTATAACCTCAAAATTTATTTGTATTTTTAAAACTAAAAGCTACATTATAAAAAAAAATTGTTTTCAATTATTATCGACTGTAGTTTTCTAGTTCCTTCACAAGAACGTTAAAAAAAAATTATGTCAGAAAATGTTCCTCTAGGTAAAAGAGAAACAAAGTTCTGTCCTTTTTCAACCAAATATTGTTGAAATGTTTATGACTTCAAATTGATAAATGCATTAAATATTGCAAACCATAATATTTCAAGTGAATAAGTTTTTTTTTAGATAATTGTCAATTATTATATTTAGAATATTTTTTTTTACAATTTGATAAAACGTCTTAAAAAAATTGAAGCATATAGACTTTTAGATTTTACAAAAAGATATAATATGACATTGTGTTTGTTTTTCATTCAGCTTTTTCTATTTTATGTTTTTTTTTAAAATAAACTTCTTAATAGGGATAAATAGACTGTCTCTTTTCCTATACAATATTTCATGTCCCTCAAGTTAGCAGACCAAGGTCAGCAGAACAAACTTTTTTTGATGGCATTAATTAGTGCTTTTAAGTGCTCCAAAAAAATTTGTGAGCCAATAGTTTTGGAAAAAATTAATGTTCTTAACTTCAAGTTAGCAGAAAAATTTTCGAAAAATCGTAAAAACCAACGGAAAAAAAATTATTCATCTAGTATTTATAAGCTATTTAAATGCTCTACCAATAAATTTTTTTTTTTTGAAAATTTCAAAATTTCTAAAAAAAAAATATTTTGCTATATAACAATTAATTTTTTCCTTTAATTCGATTTTTCTCAAAAACCATTAGAGTTTTCGACTCAAATCTTTTTGATTAGTTAATAGATCACCTAGCACGAATTAAATGCTCCATTTTCAGAACTATTTTCCAAGATTTGAGTCAAAAACTCAAAACTTAATTTTTTCCAAAACTTTTGGAGCACTTAAAAGCACTACTTAAGCACTAATTAATGCCATCAAAAAAAGTTTGTTCTGCTGACCTTGGTCTGCTTACTTGAGGGACATCAATATTTCTCTTGTCTTGTTCAACCTATACGCTCTGACCTTATGTCATGTGATGATAATGTAATGATTATTCAAGTGTGTACAGTGTATATAGTATAAACAAAAAAATCATGTCTTCAACTTTATTTCATAGTTCTTTAAGTAATCTAAAAATTCATTAAAACTGCTAAAAAAATGTATTTATTATTTATCATATGTATGTTTCAAATAAATAAAGGTATAACTATAAATCATATTTCTTCGAATTATATTTATTAATCAATCAGTAAAAACGAATATGATAAAATATTTACCCAGGCCAAAAGGAAATAAAAAACTCAAAAAAAAACTACTCGTTATCAGAACAATATCAATTCATGTCAGAGGATAGATTTTTTTATGATTATATTTTATGATTTTCCATTAGGGTGGTTCTTAGTTTGAATTTTTTTTTTTGAAGTTGTATACTTTGTGTGCTTGAAAGTTATTATCTCAAAGTGGAAAAGTTGATGTGAACTGGGCACTTCTTTATTTATTACAGCTTTTTATGATTTTCAATTAGGGTGGTTTTTTTTTAAACGTTTTTGAAATTAAATGGTCTCAAAAATGCTAAATAATATAAAATAAATTATAATAATAAAAATAAATTATCTTTAAGTTTCTCAAAGATTAAATTTAAATTAATTTATTTGGCAAATAAGTTAAGTACCTTCCGTAAAAATTTATATAAATGTTTTTTTTAAACAATTCCCGAATTTGGTCTTCAAATTTTTGTTATAAAAATATATTTTATTTGAGCCTGAAACAATGTTTTTATATTTTTTTTCTATCCACACGGTTTAATTGAAAATGATAAATTTTCAAAATAGGTCGAAAAATCGATTTTCATAATTTTTGAACGCCTGTAACTTAATGAATTCGCATCCGATTATAACAAACAAAAGCAAAAAGTGTTATCTTTCATTCACATTTACTATATGTAAATTTAAAAGATCAGTTAATAGATATAAGCCAGTTTTTGAAAAATAGACCAAAAAAAACATTTTTTTTTGTCGAAAACGGTTCTTTGAAAAAAAGTTAAAAAAAAAAGTTAAAACTAGTGTTATAAGATTTATTTTAGAACAACCAGTAAGAAAGATAGACTTTTTCAAAAGTTGTCTTTTATAAAGTTGTAGCTTTTTTTTAAAAGATTATGATCATTTTTTTAGAACATGAAATTTTCTTTTCAAGTATGGATTCATTTAGGTACAAACGGTTAGAGTCTTATAAAATTTCAAACTTCTCTCTAACTTTTCTCCATACGTAAAAAAAAAAAACAAAATGGCGATGAGCGACCTCTAAAAGTTAAAATTTTGAGCTCATTTTTTTGAGAATCTTCTCGTCCCAAGCAAACAAATTTTCATGGTATCATTGATTTCGGAGGCACTTCGTAAAATTTGATGCACCCTAATATAAATACATAGTATAAGAACGTTTTTTTTTTCAATTTTATTGTATACTTTATATTATTTAGAATTAATATTTGGCTAATTGATTGCTGGTAAATAAGTGTATTATTGTACCTACTAAATAACAGTTTTGTAAAAGTACTTGATTTTGACTTTCAAATTTATTTGAATTCTTTTTTTTGTTTACATGAGGGTGGTCCTTGTTTTTATTCTTGAATTCTTTAAGACAAATTCCACATTCATCTACGTCATTTTAAGACTTAAAAGTCGTGTGTCAAAATTAACTTTACACAATTCTGTATTTCAAAATTAAGTAAATCTAATATTTAATATTATAAAATTATATCTATATGTATGTATGTATACCAGGCACGAAGCGTGACTTTTTTGGAAGCGGAAGCACTTAACGTTGAACTTAAAATTAAAAGTCATTTATTCAAGATCATATTTTTTTTATTACTAAATCCAGTGCTGTTCCAAACGCTTTTTTCATTTTCAAATAAAAGACACGGCCAACAGTATAATTTATTTGTTTTAAGACAGCCCGATAACCACGAAAAAGTTTCATAGAATTGCATTGAAAAATGCCTTGTACATCGCTTTGTAACGGTGTTGATATTAACAAATGGCTTCGGTCTACCACCGTCTATTATAATTTTTTTCTCATCAAATGTTCTCGACGAGAATGGTTTATTAATTAAGCTTTCAATTATACAATTGCAGGTAATTATTTTGAACAAAACGCTAAAGAAAAAAGAAATCCTAAACTACTTACACAAAACATTTACAGTTGACAATGCGATTTGCACACAACAGAAAAAACAAGTGTTAAATGAACTTTTCTACCCCTTTGTCAATGAATAAGAAGAAGCAAATAACTCAAAACTCATATCTCTCCTTTCCTGCTCTACTTTTGTTTTCACAAATTTTCATAATGAGTTCACTCAATTCAATCTTCACTTCTTATGTGAACGCCAACAAATTAAAAAATTTGCTTTGAAGGAGATTGAGTGAGAGTTGAGAGTAGGCGATATATCAGAATGCCTAGCTGGTATGCATTCCAAATATTTGTTTGCAAGCGCGAGTGTATAATGGAGTGACATTGTGCATTCGCCGTGGAATTGAAGGGATATTATGAGTTTTTGTAGTTTTAGTTTTGCATTGTTTCGAATTAAAAATTCTTTTCTTAAAACGTATAATTTTTTGAATTGCTTAACGGAAGCACTCATTCCACTCAATATATGAACGCTTCGTCCCTGATGTATACATATTTATAAAATTAAATTCTGTTCTTTAAATTTTGTAAATGATAAAAGAAATATTGTTCTCTTGCGCAAATTTTTCCATTATCGAAACAATTTTTCGTTTATCATTAACCGAATTTTTGGAATTTGCAGAATTTTAGAAAAGCCTGTGTGTCAAAATTTGGATTATTTTGACACACAGGCTTTTAAGTCTTAAAATGACGTTGATGAATGTGGAATTTGTCTTAAAGAATTCAAGAGTAAAAACAAAGACCACCTTCATGTAAACAAAAAAAAAATCCGAAATTACAATAAAAAATACTCATCTATAAGCTCTCGGTACCGAAGGATTCGCGATAATTTTTGAGTGCTGTATGTATAACTTTCTTAATAAAACAAACAAAACAAAGTGCTTGCAGCTTAGCAATGTTCAACAATTAAACCAATAGTCTTCGCTTAGCATGTTAAGCATACTATATCTTTTTTTTATTATTTTCAATTTAGTGACATTTTATGGCAGAATCTTCAACACTGAAATTTTGTATGTCCATGAATATTGTATTATAATGTACCAATAAACACAATACATAATATAGTATTTGCCCCTAATGAAATTTTGCTGTCATTTGAAACTTCAAAAGTCAAAACACATACCTTCAATAATAATGCAAAACACAAAAGCATAACAACATTGCTGGTATCCCAACCTTGTTATAATTTAACCCTCAAAGTTAATTCCAAGGTGCACATAGCACTTCTGGTACATCTGATGCTATACAAACTTCGCTATAAATTGCACATAATTTGCTTTCCAAAAGCCTTTGTTTTCCACTATGTAACCTTTAATTAAATTCCAATTAATTGTGGGTCCTCTTGTTTGCATTACTTGGTATTTTGTGATATTCAATGGGTATTTGGTGTTGGCACAATAAAGCGACCTATTTAGAATAATGATGGTCTAGTGTAGGTAGTTTGGTGATATTGTTCAGCAATTAAATCTACAGAAGCTCATTTGTTAATTTAAGGAAAAGCACAAAACTGTGAGATATCATTGTTTGCATTTCTTGTTTCTTTAGAAATATCTTCTTGTAGTCCTGAGTCCGCACAAAAAAAATAATAATTACCAAGCTAACAAATAAAAAAAGGGAAAATTATTATACCAATAAAATTTGACATTGATGGAAATTTATTTGTTCCGTCATTTGATTGCAAATTGAATCGATTGCTTTTAAATGATTTGATATTTTTCCAAGTTCAGATAAAGCGATTAATTCTGGACTTATGTATGTACCTACGAGTATTATACTATAATTTCAGTTACACAGAGAAAAAAAGAAACAAAGGTGTAATTTTAAAATTGACATGAAATTGACTTTGCTTGCAAATGACTGCCAAGGCAAGGGTAGCTCGTAATTCAATCTAGAGGTCCAAATTTCGATCACTTTTTCCACCATTTGTGGCCGTATATTCGCAACAATGCCGTGGCCGAACTTCACTGACTTTATATATCCCCACAGAAAGTAGTTTAGCGGCATTAAATCGCACGATCTTGGAGTCCAATTAACGGGTCCCAAACATGAAACTATGCGGTTGCCAAACGTTTCCTTCAATAAATCAATTGTGGCACAAGCTGTGTGACATGTTGCGCCTTGCCGCCTTCTTGAAACCACAGCTCCTGCACATTATAGTTTTTTCAATAATTGTAGAACGCAAAAGTCAGCAAGCATGGCTCCATTGCAATCACCATTGACTGTAACGTTCTGGCGTGATTCCACCAGCCCATAAAGCACCCCCAACAATCTGAGGATTATCTTCACTCCAAATACGCCAGTTTTGTTTGTTGACGTAACCATTCAAGCAAAACGAGAACTTCATCGCCAAACAAAATTCTCTTATAAAAATCGGGATCAATGGCATTGAAATTCAAAATAAATTTACACAATTTGAAAGCGTTGTTCAGGCGTCAGTCTATTCATGTTGAAATGCCAAACCAAGCTAAACACAAATCACTTAACAGCCGTTAAAATGGCCGCCAGATAAAAAAGTATTGCCAGCTTGAAGTTGTATTCTTCTAAAAAAACACACATACCTTAACATTTATTTTAACTTATTAAACGCCATCTTTGACCTCCTCTCCAAAGATTGCATCTTTCGCGGTTTTCAGCTGAAAATAGCATTTCTGTAATCTAGGGAGTCAGAGCTTTCCATTGATGTATGATTTTTATAGTGACATTTAATGACGCTCAATGATAATGCGATTGATTCATTTTAGTCAAGAGCATAAGCATGAAATACAAATTAAAAAAAAAAAACGATTTTTTTATTCACAACATTACAATTCTTTTGTCTAATATTTTCAGTTCTCTGACTTGCATCCACGCGACATAGAAGAATTATGGGGTACTCTGTGTCAGTTTTGGCCAAATAACTTAAAAGTAATCCTTCGATATTTGGTCATAATGTCTGGAATGGCACCAACTGAATTGCTTCCATATGTAAGTATAACGAATCCTTTCAAAATATTTTTCCATTAAAAAAAAAAAGAACAAAAAATGGCTAAATCTTTTCCTATTCCTGATTTCAAAAACAAAAATTTTAATGAATTTGATTTTTTCTTGTTAATTTTTAATTTGAATTGATTCTCATTAAAGAACTTTTTTTTTTTCTTGTTTTATGCTTGCAGGCAAAACGAGTAGCACTATATCTTGCCAGGACTTGTGCCGATCGGTTGTTAGATGAATTAATGGCTGAACTTCAAACTGTAGAGACGCTTAATTGTTTGATTGAGCGAACGGAAACACCACCATTTTATCGACTAACGAGCATGAGAAAGGCCTCAAGTCATTCAGATGGTAAATTTATTATTGTTCATCATTTGGTATGCCTCAATTTGCAGTTCTTAAATCGTAATTAATTTCAAATCCCCAATTTAAAGATTAGATTTGAGTGTTGTAAGGAGTTTTTTTTTTTTTAATTTTACATTTTACTTTTATTTGTTTATAAATTATTTATGGTACATTCGTGTATGGAATAAAATGTCCTTTAGATGTTTTCAAAATGAAACAAAAAATCCTTGAAACTTTAACATTTTGCTATATTTAACTTGTGTCTGTATTTTTATTTACAACAAAAAGGCCAAGTGACTGGAATAAATGATTCACGAATTCAGGATTTAACTGTTGAAAAAGGAACAATTCATACCAAACGACACAGTGGAGAAGATCCCATCAAAACGGGGTGAGTAAAAAAAAAATGATTTTAACTTGTTGGATGATTTTTTCTAAGCTTTCCTCAAGAATGTACATTTGTACAAAAGTATTGAACAAAGAATCTGATGTTTGTACATGAATAAATCAATTAATTAGCTAAGCAATGCCAAAAGCGCTTGGTTCTAATGTGAACGTGGATGTCTGGAATGTTTTCACTTTTTCAAATATTCATGTTTGTTGGTTGATGTTGGTTCATTATGTATGTTTAGAATAATACAATTGACAGAGATTGGCGGTTGAAAATGTTGATATTTGAATGCTAGAAACAAGTTAAAATTCAATATAATTTGCTGTCTAGAAAAAATCTGTTTAAAAAGGTGGAAAGTTGCAGGAAAATAATTTCACGGGAAATAGTTTCAATCGAGAAACTTCAGTACTAGTGGAGAATAATTTCACTTTTTTTTCAATTGAAGGGGTTTCCTTGACATTTGTATAAAGTTTTTTTTTTTAATTTGCGAAAATATTTTAAAAATACTTTTAAGATGAAAAGGACCATGTGTACTTTTGTATGCGTTTAGAACATTGTTTTTCGGTGATAAAACTTATTTCATTCGAGGTGTTTTGAGCTGTATTTCTTTTCCTTATAAGTTGAAATCCAGAAGCTCAACCATTTTTTGAACTTTTGAAATTCAGAATTTTTAGTGGTTTTGTAATACATCAAAATGGTAGCCATCCTTTAATGGAGCTTGGCTACTTAGATGAACCATAAACTAAATTTTGAACCAAAAAGAATATTTCGCTTTGAATAAAAGCTGAAAGCCCTAAAATTACAATTTTCCTGAGCTAAAAATTAAATATGAAAATTTTTGAATTTTTTAGAGAAAAAAAAACTGTTCAGTGTTTTTTAATACGTTGAGATCGTAACCATAACCATATCTTACGGCTTGACAGATGGGCAACAAACTATATTTTGACACAAACAGAAGATTTTATCCCAAGTGGAATCACAAAACCCCTAAAACCGTCATCACACGTTCGCAGTCAAAATTAAATCTGAAAATTTTCGGAGTAAAAATCTAGATTTCAAAAGATGACCCTCACAGTCGGGCCATCATGGGTTGGGGACTTTCAGTGTGTTCAACTTAGGACTTACCCCCGACTATTTACAACCATCCCAGTTTGGCAGTAGACGGTCCCATTATTTCGATAAAAATGCTAATTTTCTTCGTTGATTTCTAGTAAGGAGTTGCATTTGCGAGCTGCTCTGTCAAATGAATAAAGTGTTTGATTTCTTTCACAGTCGCTAGTGCGCAACTAAACTGACACGGTTACAAACATTGACATTAGAAATTTATTTTTAAGTAACATCCCCTTTTCGATAATTTTTTAGCCTGAAATTATGGAACACCCTGTAAAATATTTTTCTTGAAATTTACTACGCCATTAAATTACTTTATATATTTTATTCATTTCTTGACTTAAAAAATATACCACTGAAAAATTATATTCGCACTTTAATATGCAGCAAAGTAAAAAAATGGCGTTTTCTTTTTTGCAAAAAGATAATGTATTTCAATATCATTGTATTTGTTAAACTTATGGAAGTAATAAATATTTTCTAATAATAAAAATACACCTATACAATTTTGAAAAATATTTGAAAAATATGTGAAACACCCTGTAATTTCAGTAAAATAGAAAATAAATATCTCGATATCAGTATTCGTAAAAGTGCTATGATTTTAGCAACCAAAAAACTCGAAATGAGCCATTGTGCGGCGCCCTTATATCGATGGGAACTTTTAATCAATACACCAAGAGAGGGCCATATACATATGTATACCAAAACTCAGCTTACTGGACTTCGATGTTTTTAGGATGAAACTTATTTAATGGCTTAAAAATTCTAACTCTTCGAAACTTTCATAATCCCTTAAAAGTTATCACGCTTTAAACATTTTTCCTCAACTATTTCTCGATTTTTACTTTATACTTTTTTTATTTTATTTTGAATTCGAAAACATTTTTTTTTAGAATCGGGTATTCAATTAACACTCACCTGTTTTTGCATTTTCGTCAATTATTATAAAATTCAAAATAAAACCAAATACCATGACGATGTCGCAAATTTAAATTTTTGTATAATCTAACAACTACTAGAATTTGGGGAAAAAAATTATTTGTTCGCAGTAAAAAAAATTAATTGTGAATATTTTGTATCCCACCATTTTTCATTTCTGAAAGAAAACACTTCAATAGTTTTTATGTTGAAAAGTGTTTCAGCTGTATTTTTGAGTAGTACCTATTTATGCTGAGAAAATACATACTTCCGAAATTTTCCAGCTCAATGATCCTTGAAAATTAATAAAACACAAAAATAAATTTAAAATAGAAATTTGAAATAAATTATTTTATGTATACTCCCAACGCTTTCTATAGAACTTGCAAATCAGACAGCGGAATTAGAGTTTTCAGTCAGTCCAGTCGTCCGCCCAGGGGTGCAGATAAAATACGTGCAGCATCTGGTCCTTCAATAATGCCACGACCAGAAGACATTCTAATCAACGATCCAGAGGTAAATAAAAAACAACGAAAACACCCCTTCCTCCTTGTTTATTTTCTATTCACAAAATAATCAAAAAATAATATTGAAATTTTAGTTGCGACAAGAAGAAAATGTTGAACTACGTTCAGAAGCACCTGCAGCACCGCATCCCCTTCCTATGCCAGAATATGGTGGTTATTTTGCACCACTTACCCAATTCCTGCCCGATGTCAGTTTGCCGATAAGTGGTTTTCATCGGTAAGTGTCATAAAACACCTCTGTAAAATATTTTTAAATCTTTATTTTTATTTATTATTTCAAAAATAGATGTAATGTAGCTGTTATGCTACTCGCTGATATTGTAGTAGATGGAATTCCAGGAGTGGATTGGACACTTCACTTGCCACTTATGTTGCATATTCTATTTTTGGGACTTGATCATAATCGGGTTATTGTACGAGAACATTGCAAACAATTGTGCATTAATCTATTGGTAAGTTAAATATATATTTTTTATTTATAGTGTTTTTAATTAATTTGTGAATTATTTATTTTCTTTTCAAACAGATTGTATTAGCTGAACATAACGACCATTTGACAGTTGCTAGAATATTGTTAAATAGTGAAACTACAAAACTGGAACTTGGATTATCCGGCCCGTCATTGCCTGTTATAAGTAATAATTTTACAGGTAAGTTAAATTTAATTATTTTGAGCTGACTTGAATTGAATATAAGTTTTCTAATTAAATATAAATGTGGTAGTTGGTAATTTAATTTTTTTTAAACTGAATATCGCCGGATAAAACTCACTGAATTATGTTTATTATTACAAAATTATATCGATCTGACAGAGTTGGAAGAGTGAGTGGTGGGTTTGGGATTTACATACTTGAGGAATGAGGTTAGGTTTAAATTTTACGTTCTAGCGATGAATGATGATGTTATTGATGAATTAACTCAACTCTAAATTCCATGTGGTGATCTCGACATAAATTTTATGAATCCTATTTTAAGCAAAACTTTAAGAGATTCCATGACTCCCTAACATAGTGTAAAACTGGATATCTATTTGCGCGCTTCCTGCGCGAACCAAAGTAATAAAAATAATTGTCCTGGATGGAGAAAAAGAACACACATTCGACGTCGTACAATCAGGATTCTGTACTGAATTTTCTTGTGTGGTACCTTGGCGGATCATCATCGAACAGTGCTTCGAATATCGATCACTTCTTCATCTGATAATTATCGAAAAGGCGTTCGACAGTTTCAATAGAGAATTTATTTGGCTTGCTTTGCCCAGGAGGGGCATCCCCGCTAAATTGATTGCTATTATCAAAGCCACATATGATGAATCCAAATGCCACATTCTGCATATTGGAAGGTTCACAGAGCTTTGTGGAATGAAAATAAGGGAATTAAGTGGACTTTGCAATCATACCTCAAACACCTTGACATCGTAGCCTTCTAATGTATTCTCTCTTAAAGCATTATGGATCTACATGAAATGAGGGTGAAGAGAGAAGCTTAAATCGTTGGATCAACTCGTCAAAAACAAATAGGATCGGCTTGGAACTTCCTCATCTGAACAACCAATAGAGATTTTTTTAAATTTTCAATATCTTCGAAGTATTGTATTTACCGACAGCGGAACTTAACTAGATACTAACAGCCGAGACGGGAAAGCAAAGGCTGCGTTTGGTATGCTGTCCAAAATATAGAGCAACAACTTTTTAATCTTTAAGACTAAGTGCAGTACTTGGAAAGTCACAACTCCTGTCACTAGAAAGCTTCAAACGTTCGTAAAAAGATGTCTAAATAGATGTCTTGAAGATTTTCTGGCCAAAACTCATGGAAGAACAGGGCAAGACCCCATTGACTGGAGTGGATTGGCCATACGCTTCCAAAGGGTAAAGAGTGCACTACGAGTCAAGCGATGCCTGTCTGTCAGACAGGTAGACGAGCAGCAAATCTAGACCACAATATTAATTAATTAATTTCTTTCCTGTTTCTTATTTTATGGCTCAACGAAAGTTTTATTAAATCAACCGACGAAAATATTATTAAACAAAATTGTAGAATTCTTAAAGCAGTTAAAAGAAACTATCATCTTACTCCTTACTAACGCCTTCTTTCAATGCCACCTCCTTTTGAAAACTAACTTCTCATTATATCCTTGGCAATCACTTTCAATGGTTTTGAGCAAAAATCACAACAAAAATCAATAAAATGCAATTAATGTAATTAATAAGGTATTGACATCCTTTGGTGCCATTATTAGAACATTTAATGAGAGCTTTTTCCAGCAATGCGCCTGAAGCAAATTGCAAACTCAAACCATTATATTGTTTTTTCATGTTTCCTGTCAATGGCTTTTCAAACAAAAACTTTGGATGCCCTTCATTTGTTTTGCTTTTACTAATATTATTCTTGTTTCACTTTGTTATTTTTCGCTGTCATGTCGTTTTTAAGTTCCTTTGTTTTACAAAATATACATTAAAGTGAAACTGCTGCTTCAGCTGCTGCTGCTAGTGAAGTTGTTACTGCTACTTCGATAAATGAGCATCAAGGGTTGTTTATCGATTTTCTACTTTATGAATACATTTGCATCACAAATGTGTCCGGTTTTGTCCTTCCAACTTTTTAAGCACAGAAAATATATGTACTCTTCATATCAATTTATACAAAAACTTATTTCAGATTCTAATCATCGATGAGGATGATTTTTTTTTAGAAAGTTTTTTTTTTATTTCGTTATTGAGTAACTTAACCTCGCAACGTGTTTGTCTTGAAGGACATAATTTTGTTGTTTTTGATCAAAAACTTTCAATTTTGTTCAACCTACTGGTATCTTTCCTTTGAAATAGAATTATGCTTTACAAGTTACCCAAAACAAACCCTAGTAAATTTTTAAATAAAAACAAGGTGGTCGGATCTCTAAGGCTGCGGTTACATCCAACGTCTCTAAACTAGTTCATGCCAGCATGTCTATTGTAAGGGTAATCAATAATGTGATAAAAAAATGTTAGATCTGCAATACAACTTTACTGACCTATTTGGAAAATCCAATTGGTTCGAAAAAGGATTCACAGGTTAAAAAAAAAAACAATAATAAGTGGTACTTTGTGTGTAGATGTGGGCCGCAATTTTTTCCCCCAAGGATGGATGTATGTATGTACCTACCTTCCATAGAATCATTAATTTTGATTTTCAATTTTCTCAAAAACAGTTCAGTTGGTTTTCTATTTTTCGCAAATAGGGGACAAAATAGAATTGAATTCTTTTCGATCACCTTTTTTTTAATTTTGAATATCTCATTTACAAAAAATTAAATAAAATATCTGTCTACTTTAAAAATGTTTTTCATCTTTTAATTTTGAAAAATCTGACAATAACGTTTTTTTAAAATTTTCAATCCCATATTGCCAATCCTTCATTGACAACATCAGTTTTTAAAAAATCTGATAAGATAAAAAAAAATAAAAATTGCGCGATGTTACGATTATATGCATCTTATCTTATTTTTCCAAATTTTCAAAATCTTATTAGGCTCTTTTGCAAATAATTTCTGAAAAATCTAAATAAACTAAATAAGTTGGTTAAAAAATTTGTCAGTAAAAAGTTTTTTTTGTTTAATTACAAATTATTATTTTTGAATTTTTTTTTTGTAGAAACAAATCAAGAATTCGACAGCTATCTCTTTGGTCCTTGTAACATACCAAATGCAACAGTTCATCAAAATTCAAATACTTCGACACAATCTCTACAAATAAATCCCAATACATCGGAAAATTCTGAAGTTCCCCTTATAATCACTGATGAAAATGCACCACCTCAGCCAGGGCCAGCAATGCCCATAGCACATGTTATAAAAAGTCTACTTAAATTTTTATCTCAAGAAAGTTGTCAACCACTGTGGAATTACGAAGACATTAATGCTAAAGGTAAAGTCAACGAACAAACAAAAATTAGTCACCCTTCATACTTTTTTTTTTTTGTCTATCCAATAGTTTGGTCCATTAAGTCTGCAGAACAATTAACATCGTTCTTAAGGCATATGGTGAAAGTATTTGCCGATAGCTATCCACAAGCTCGTATAGCAGAACGTTGGGCACAAACCGCCCTACAACTCGGACTTAGCTGTTCATCACGACACTATGCTGGAAGATGTTTGCAAATTTTTCGAGCTCTAAATGTTCCAATTAATTCTCGAATGCTTTCCGATATACTGTCTCGTTTGGTTGAAACTATAGCCGAACAAGGAGAGGATATGCAAGGTTATGTTACAGAGCTATTACTCACCCTGGAAGCTGCAGTTGATAGTCTGGATTCGGATTTCAGGCCTTTGGATGTTATGAAGGATATTTTCAAGAGTACACCAAATCTCAACAACAAAGATGGTGGTCCGAATTCAGTTCTTGCTGGGAAAAAATCACCCTCTGGTGCAACACCTCAATCGCCGAATTTTTCAATGCCAAGTCATGCTCGCAGCACAAGCTATTCGGTATCATATTGTACTCGCAAAACAACTAACTCTCCATGTGATAAACAAGGTAAGTTTAACTTTAACTAAATGTTTTATCCAAGGCTAACATTTTAATAACTCTTCTGTTTACATTTTAGTTGAACTTCGAAATCGAGGAGCATCGGGAATCGATATTGAGCGTAATGTTTCAAAATTCGGTTCGGCACTTTCCCGTTCACGAAGTGCACAAAGCTTGAAAATGCTCGGTGATACTGCAACTCAGGTTTGCTAATAGTCCTTAATAAGTTTTTTTTTTACTAATTTTTATTTCTCATTTTCAGGACGACAAGATGACTATACTAGCACAACTCTTTTGGTTATCTGTTTCGTTGCTAGAGAGCGACTATGAATATGAGTTTCTTCTAGCCCTTCGACTTTTAACTCGAGTTTTACATCGTCTTCCACTTGATAGACCAGATGCTAGAGACAAAGTTGAAAAGCTTCAACAGCAATTAAAATGGACTGCTTATCCTGGAGTTCACGCACTTTTACTTAAAGTAAGAACACACACACATTTTAATTATTTAATTTTAAAATGATAACATTTACTTTTTATCATCATCCACAGGGTTGCACACACACAACAACCTACGAGCCCACCATAACACTTCTGTCCCAACTACCACCACTTTTAAATTTACCCGTTTGCGACCCAACCCAAAGTTGTGCTTTTCCAATGAATGTCATTTCTCTTCTACCGTATATGCTGCTTCACTATGAAGATGCCAACGAAATTTGTATTCGAAGTGCTGAAAACATAGCTCAAGTTTCTTCGGAGCTCGGAGCTAAACTAGAGAATCTAGGAACTGTAATGACGCTATATAGTAGGAAAACATTTTGCAAAGAGTCATTCCAATGGACAAAGTGTGTTGTTAAGTATCTATACGATACATATGCACATATGGGACTTCATATGTTGGCTTTTCTCATTGAAGTTCTTGAAAAAGGTCCTCAACAGATACAAGTGCCAGTGCTGAATGTTATACATTGTATGTTGCATCATGTGGATCTATCTGCCCCACAAGCTCAGACAATAAATGCTGATTTATTGAGAGCAATTGGTAAATATCTTGATGTAAGTATCTGTTTACAATCGATTTATTATTATGTGTTTTATTTTAAACTTTTTTCAATTCTATCAAACATTAATTTATAATTAATTAAAATAATTATCAAAATAATTACTTCAACTTGCACAATCAGAATCAGGAATGCTGAAATTAATTATTTTTGAGTTAATTACTTTATTTGATTTAACTTTTGCTCCCGCATTTATAAACGCCGCCGTATAGAAATGGTATAAAGTTAAAATGCCTCTAAGTGCGAAAAATTTATTCGTAAAAATTACGTGACATTGAATAGAGGCATTTTAAACCAAACAAGTTTTGAGGTTGATTAGTGCCCACATAAAAGACTGTAACACTATAATATGTATCTATTAATGTAAGACTGTAATATAGTCCAGTGAATTAATAAATCTAACCCAGTAGTACCTACCACCCCCAAATTTGTATAATCTCATTTGAAGAACTACGGATTTTTAAATAGCCTTACAAATAATTATAATTAATTTATTAACCCATAAAATGCCTTGAAGATTTTTATTCCAATTTCTTAATCAACACAAATTAAATTTTTTTTTTCTAGACGGCCAATTGGAAAGAATCATTAAAAATACTCAAACTTATTGTGACAAGAAGCTCAAGTCTACAAGTTGTTCCACCTACCGAGGGTGCAAGTCCTGGGCTATCATTTAGTTTCTATGGTGCTTATCCAGATTCAGAAATGTTTTGTAAAAAAGAACTTGCTGGACGAACAATGGAATTTACATTCGATGTATCACAAACTCCTCTAATCGGCAGGAGAATCCTTTTAAAGTCAGAAGAACCATCAATAACATCACATGCCACAACTACAACTTTAATAAATAATACATCATCGGTTATGTCAGGACAGCAACAAAATAAAAATGGACAAGGCAACAACAACTATTCACATTTGCCTCATGTTGGCACACCAAATTCCCCTAGACGAAGTGCTAGCTTATCACCTGCAGATTCAGCACCATTAAGTGGATGGAAGCGACCATGGATGTCGCAGGGTCGCGTTCGTGAGTGTTTGGTTAATCTGCTCACGACATGTGGCCAAAGAGTTGGTCTTCCTAAAAGTCCTTCGGTAAGTCAATATTTTCATCTAATTCGTTGTAAGTCCTTTTTCTGTCGTCGTCGGCATCCTGAGTGCTGGTGTGCATTCAATATTGGATGCCAATGCAATGTATTTTTTGTATTGCTATTTTATTATGTAACCCTACTATCAAACCCTATTGGCGTGCATGTCCTCACTCGCATCCCTCCAATATGCGAGTGAGAAAACGAGTTTCACTCTTTCAACATCCCCCCATTTTTTTTTGTTGTTTTATACCTTAAATTGTTGATAGAGATATTTTTATTTTCTCATTTCGTTTCATGCTCGTCCTTTCCTCCCCTAAATAAAAAAAAAAAATAAAAACAAAAAAAAAAAAATATCTGTAGGATGATTTCATTAACTCTATATGCTCCAAGGTAATAATTCCAAGTATCTCATCTTTCATTTTGTTACTTTTACTTTCATTGTAGTGTCTATAGCTATAGTTCTAGCTACATATCTAAGCAGAGTGTTTGTTGATTTGTTTTTTTTTTGTTGTTGTTTTGTTTTGTTTTGTGTGGGGTGTGTGGTGTGGTTAAAGTATATACTCGTATGTTTTAGCGTATTAAAGGGATATATACCATAAAAATATCCTTTATTTATCTTATGTGTCCTTGCGCCGACACAGTAGTAACCTTGTATTTCTAAATGCTTGTATCTTTTTTAGTTCAGATATCAAAAATGTGTTTTTATTATTCAACTTGCTAAATATATCTTGCGACATTACTTTTCATCGGTCTTGAATTTATTGGTACCATTGGGGCACTGGGATTTAATTTGGTAAAACGTTAAGTCCATAATAATTGAGGTTGAGACTAGATAAAAAAATGTATGGGGAATATTAGGTTGGTTCTATTATTATTTATTCATATACATACCTACTTAAAAAACCTTTCGCATTTTTAAAGTTAACAGTAGCCGTCGCTACAAGCAAATGAAAAATTTAAATATTATTGGCCAACAGGAGTATTTAAATAATCGGGAACTAATAATAGTTGAGTAAAGTTAGTCATGAGAATTTAATATAAAATGGGAATGCAATTATTTGCTACCGGTAGATTAGTATTTTATGGAAAAATTATTGAGCATCGATCCCTTGCAGGGTTGCCACCATCTTGATTTAAAAAGTTAACTCGGAATTCAAAATTTGGTCAGTTTCCGCCTTCTAATTGAAATTTATTGGTTTTTATTTTCAGGTGCATGTTTTTTTTTTGAAAGTTTGTTCTTAGAATGTTACATATATTATTAATAATAAAACGTTAATAATAAAAATATTAATAGTAAAAATTCTGTTTGAAAATTCTAAAAAAAAAAACAAACTAAAAACTGCAAGTTTTAGAAAGGAAAGATGTTTTCGCATATATGTAGGAGCAACGAGGTGCAACCCAATCGTGTATTTTATTTATGTATTTCCAAGATAATATAATTTACTATTATTTATTTTGATTCAACAGAAAATTTTTAATACTAAAACTTCAAAACTAAGATACGATATTTTGACTGTTCGTGACCTAGGCATAAAGTGTATCTTTTATTGTCGTTGATGGGTGGAACTTGAAATTTAAAACACTTGTGGCAGGTTATTTATTGAGTTATACGATTATAAAGAGTGTAAATAATTACTAGTATACTATTTGTGGCTACAATCTGTTTTGTTTGTCTTAAGAGAGGTTTTCTTTTTCAAGGACACACGTGATGTGTCGTATTGGTTTTCAATATTGTTTTCTTTATTAATTACGTTTCTTATATTGAAACCGATATATGACAGAATATAATAGATAATTTGTGGAGATATTCAAAGACAAATACAGTTCAATTTATGTTAAAGTTGGTATTGTGGTTATTTTGTTGAAATTAAATACTCGAATTGGTCTCACAAACTTGCTCTTATAATTACAATTAAATGATTTTTTAGTATGATACTAGTAAAAAAATGATGGAGTTAGCTTAAACGAATGTAGTATTCTTTTTTTTTCTTAATTTTTCTACTTTTACCGACGAGATTACAACTCTCTTTTGTGTACCCTTTCTACTCAGAGCATCTTCTTTTTAAAGAGCAGTACCAGCGTAGTTGGTCATGCTGTATGTTGTCCAAAACGTTATTTCTGACGTGAAGGCTTCCTCGGATTTTCTTGCTTCTTATTTCTTACTAGTTGGTAGCATGCCTTCTAAGGTGCCCGTGGCTTTATTACCGTTGACTCAATTCGCCAGGAAGGCTCCATTAAACATTTTTTTTCATTAAATGTTTTGCGGGTTCCAAAAAATTCATAATAGGTTCTTAAAAAAATGAATATCCAAATAAATAAATTTTGCCTAAAAAAATTTAGTCAAAAAATAACATACGTACAATAAAAATTGTCAAAAAAAATTGTGAACAAATATACAAAAAATTGTCCAGAGCAAAGTGTGTATTGAAGTGTAATTTTCTTTTAACCGAAAGAAAAATGATTGTCAAAAAAATCAATTGTGAAAAAATATTAGTCCTCCAAAAACAGAGTACATAGTTGAAAAAATATTTATCAAAAAATAGTTGTCAAAAAGACAGCTGTAGACAAAAACATGTATTAATTAAAATGAAATAAGTGCCGATTATGGACCACCCTAATGTAGATACTTCTCACGTTTTGTGTAGGAACATTGTATATGAAGCCATTCATCCCATTGCTATAACTATAACAATCGGATTAATTTCGTGCAATGCGTCAAATAATCTGAAGCTTTTAGTTTGAGTTCAAAAAGGAAAGAAACATAATTGAATTAATAATAATTATTTTTCCTTTTGTTTGGTTCGATGATGAGACATTTGAGAGGTACATACATATATAGTTATCGAGTCTTTTATTGAATTATATTTTTAGACAAATATATTACTAGTTCTTAAGAAATTATTTATAACAACGACTCAAGTGTCTCTCGTCATATCGACAATCATCGTTGCACTTTGATATATCATTTAGATCAAAAGGTGAATTAAAAACTGAAGACCTGCATATTTCTTGTATCACCAAATTATATTTTTAGGAATATATATGGAATGTATATTTGAATGATAAGTGCCCTTCGCCTCAATAAAGTTGCAGTGCAGAAATTTTATTTTGAATGTAATAAAATCAAGTGATTTCAGATGGATCTCATCTAAAAGTTCAAGAGTCATTGATTTTACTGATATATGTGTTTTCAGGAAACAATTAAATGTTTTGTCTTTAACAGAGCTGTTCGAAATATATCAACTTGAGTATTCATCAATCATCAAATTAATTGACAATACATTAAATACATCAATAAATGAATTACTTGTGAGTTTCTGTTCTTTCGAAAAACATAAGTTACATTTATTTTAATTACAATTTGTGTTTCCCAGCATCAGATTCTTGTGTTTGAAGTGCAAATATTTCAGTAACAAATTTTTATTTTGAAATGGAAGATGTTACAAAATTTTGCGAGAAGAAAATTTTGTCGATAAAAAATTCCGTTTTAACAAAAAAATTATTAAAATACATTTTGTCAACAAAAAAAAAAAATGCCGAAATAAACAAATTGGTTAAAAAATCAGCAACAAAAATTTACTACAAAAATTGTAAGGAACAACCAGATTCATTTTTGTTAAAAAAAGAACACAAAGCACAAAATTGTGTCAAAAAAATTCTGCCAAAAAAAATGTGAAATAGGAATTTTGTCATGAATTTTTGAACATTATAAAACATGGTCAAAAATGAAATGGTAAAAGAAAAAAAATTCTCAAAAAAAAAAAAAATTTGGTCAAAACAAAAAAATTGTCAAAAAATATTCGTCAAAAAAATATTCGTATAAAAAAATGTATTTAGAGAACCAAAAAATAAACCTTTCCCAAAAAGACCTTTTAATTATTTATATTATTGTGAAAGACCACAACAAAAAGGTTTAATTTTGACTCAGACATCCCTTAATTTGTTCTAAACAATTTTTAAAAAATTCCTGCAAAATTTTAGCTTTGTTTTTTTTTTTTTAACATTAACCAGGTCCCCAACGCTACGGAAGTTTAATAAGAAAAAAATATGTTATTTTAGAAATAAAATCCTGACTCCTTATAGCTTTTATAATAATTAATGGGAAATTTTTAAATTTAGTTTGAAAATTCTCATGGCAGAAAGGCACCTAAGGTGTCCGTGTGAGTTTTTTTTTACCATTAACTCAATTTTTTCGGGTCAATGCCCCGCTAACGCAACTCACTTGCTCTGCTCACGGTAACTTACAAAAAAAAAAATATAAAAAGTCAAGAATAAATTTTATGTCAAAAAATTGTTTTAAATAAGTAAGTCAAAAATGAATTAGAGCCTCTTGGACAAAAAAAAAAGAATTTTATCATTTTTTTTTTATGAGGAGCACTGCCTCGCTAATGCAACTGTGGGGTATGTTTCAAAAGGCATACAATTTTTAACAATAGAATTAGCTTGAAATATTTATTTGCATATTTTTTGAGATTTAGTTTTGGTTCATGATCTGATAGGCTGAATGACTTGGTAAGCAGATCAATTTCTACTTCTACCTCAAAAATTTTTGACGATCAATTTTTGATAATTTTTTTTGACAAATATTTTTTTTACCAATTTTTCTTTTTATAACATTTTTTCGGTATTTATTTTCAACTATGTTTTCGACAAAACTTTTTTTCAAAATTTTTTTTTCTCACCAATTTCATTTTGACAAAATTTTTTGATTTGATTTATTTTTAATCTTACTTCTGAATTCAAAAACAAACCAAAATGTCTAAGTAAAAGACTTTCAATATGCTTTCAATTATTAAACGTAGTTTCATTTTACTTCGAAAATTTCAAAGGGTTTCGTTCTTCAAACAATTTTTTTAATTAACTAAAAATAACTCATTTTCCAATAAAATAAAAATAAATAAGTAAACATACCGACGTACATCAAGTAACATCTCTCAACCATTCCCATGCGAATTTTGTTAGTTGACACTAATTGAGAGGATTCTACCGAATACGAATGGCTAAAACAAAAGTCACTTATTTTTTATTCTTGAAGGGTTTGTGTTTTCGTCATCATCACAAAAAGAGCAGCACATCCTTTGCAAATATTAAATTTCACTGAAAAAGGTAGAATATAAATAAACATTTATATAACCTAGGACTTAATGGGCTATTTGCTTTCACAGCAATGCAAAAGGAAAGCAAAACAAAAAATATCAATATTTTATGTATGATTCTGTAAATTACTGACAGTATACGGTTCACATTTCATATTTATAATGGAAAAGTCTCTTTGTTTAAAATCTACACTGAATATAACGCCTTTTAATTACAAAGTTCCTCATAGAAACATGAAACTTATAGAATAGTATAAATCAGTTTTTCGGAAGCTTAGTGGCTAACCTCTTGTTGAATGTATTTAATTTGGAAATATTGGGGTTGTTTTATTTTATTATTAACCTACCCAAGTGCGAGTATGTACAAAATTTCAGTTATTCTGATATTTCAACATGAATTTGCAAGCTGTGTTAACATTTAATTTTGAATTATAAATTGTTTACAAAGAAAATGACCAAACGAATGTTTTTACCATGAAAATTACGGGTTATTAATTTGTTTTAAATTCCAATCAACGATTTTTATCCATAAACACATTCTGTGGATTTTCTTTTCCATGAATTGGGTCAAAAATGATTGAATCTCTCACATTCCATTGCTCTTTGAATTCGAAATTGTTTCAAAATCCTTTTTTCAAATTCTAGACATTTTGAAAGATTCACCATTATTTTTGAAACGTACATACATACCTTTCAAAAATAAAATTTTAATTTTATAGTTTTTATGCTTAAAGCAAATTTTTAAAAATCTGAGTAAAATTTAATAAAAATACTCTTAAAATTTGAAACAGACAGTTATCTAATTTTTTCGAAATCAATAAAAAATATTCATTTCGAAAAAATTTAGATAACTTTTTGAAACTTTTGAGAAAATTCGCGAGAATCTAAAAAAAATATTTTATACAAATTTCATAAACAAATCTTTCAATATAATCATAAAAATTTTGTATGATTATCTTATCAGATTTTTTAAAATGCCAAAAAAATGTTTCCAAATGAATTTTGGCGTGTTTTTCCTTGAGCGTTATTGCCAATTGTATTTTTTTTCAATTTCTTTCTCAAAAAATCCTTATCAATGGGAGGGAAATAACAACACAGAACTTCCCCTCTTTACTACTTACTCACTTATCAGGCTCCCGACCCATGAATGATCTCTGCCTGAGACACGATGGCTTTCCATCCTCTACGATCCCGAGCACGTTGCTTCCAGTCTTCCAAACCAAACGCTCTGTTTTGCCAAACCGAAGTAGCAACGGTTTCCTAGGGTAATTCTTCGACGGATGTCCATTAAGGTGTCATTCTTATAGTTAATGTTTGCTCCAAGGTAGATGAACTCCTTAACTACCTCGAAATTGCTGCTATCAATGGTGACGTTTTGTCCTAGCCGGTGGACAGATGAACTATCTACTCCAGAACGAGGTTGAAGAAATCACACGATAGCGGATCTCCTTGCCGAACCCCTGTGCATGTTTGGAAAAGTTTCGAAGAGCTATTTCCTAATTGTACCGTGTGTTTTCTAACGTCAAGCGACACAATTGGATCAGTTTTCCCGGCCATCGCCAAATAGATCTTTCCCCTCTTTAGTAGGAATAAACTTCACTTGAAAAAAGTGAATATTTCTCGAGTGGAATTATTTCTTGTGAAGTTTTTTTCGCTTTTTTCCTTTATTCACTCAAGGTGTAAATGAGGTAAACGTTTATTTAAACTTGTCCCACATTCATAATATTCACTCAAAAACACGATATGTGTATGTACTTGGTAAGTTGAAAATGCGATAACACTTTTTTTTTCAATATGGTTTTAAATTGTTTTAACCCTTCGTAATGTCAAATTGACAGAATGATTTGACATTTGTAGTCATGTACATATTTTTTAATTTTTATTATCTGTTTAATGTGTCTTGTTGTACAAACAAAAATATTTGAAAGAAACCCACAGAAAACATATCATCAAAACCGTTACAACCATTTTCTAGATAAATAGATAAATACGTTTTCTTCTAACGGAACTAAAAAAAATCATTTTCGACTCTAGAGAACTACTTAACTTATAGTTTTAAGTTTGAAAGAAATCGCTTCTGTAGGTTAGGCTGAAGATCAGTGTACAAATAGATAGACCGTCAGATAGGCAGAATTGTGTAACTCACTTTTTTCGCGTTCTCTATCGTCGTAATTCTGATTAATATCTCGAGTTCGCTTTTTTTAACAAATTCCTTTTTGAAATTGATGTCTAAACCCTCATATTCATAGTTTGATTAAACATTCACTTTCAAAATTAGTTTGATATTGTTAAAATGATACAGTAAAAATATTTATTCCTAGAAGCATTAGGATATTATAATGTTAACAATACTTCAAAGACAAGTCCATCCTTTTTCACACCATGCTAATATCCATGAATTTAACTCTTATCGAATCAAAGAAACCGTAAATCTTTCCATTGTCAGTTTGTTTATAACTAACTATCATGGGGCATTATGCCTTATTCTTTTTTTCTTTAAATTGGTCCATTTCTTGAGTAGGTCTATCTCTCACATCTATGTTCCCTTTTACTTATTTGAACTGGTTGGATATCGCTTATTGATTTCTCTATACTTAAAGTGAAAGCGCTGAAACACCATAAAGATAGACTTTCCTTTCGTTTAAACAATCTGTCTACCTATGAAAGCTTGTTGTCATGGTTTATCCTTAAGTCGTACTGTCGAATTTAAATTTTCTTTCGTTTGCCCCAACGTAAATGTGAAATAATTTGCCTCATATTTGATTTTCTCTCCTAATTGCACAAGTAATTCAAAACCGATTTGAATCGATATAATCTCCTATTAAATCCTATCCACTTTTCTAAAACGCTTCCTATAGGCCTAGTGTGTTACAGCACATCATTTTATGAAGGTATTTATAATTTATTGCGTACATACAACAGCAGCATCATTTTCAACGTGTTCTGCGTTTGAGCTTCCGTCCAATGGTGGTGAATGTTTTGCACCTTTGAAACAGGGCATTTTAACCGATAAAAATCGTTCATAATGAAGCAGATGCTCATTCAAACTAATTGATGATAACCTTATTTGTCATTCATTATATTTTACATTTTGTGTTCACTTCCTCCAGCTATGCGCTTCCGGTTGCTGCTTATCGAATGACATTTGCTGTGTATGCATAAAAATTCAACAATAACAAAACAAAACATTTACTCTTCGTTGAATCTATGTAATTTAAATTTTGTCAAAAACGTAACCAACGCCAGACTTTGTTGAAAAAAAAAAATAACGTATCGCTTTATTTTTCCTTTGCAATTAGCACACATGAAATCCTCGCTAGCATAGTAGACTAGAAAACCATAAAATATTGAAATTTATTGAAATCATCATCGTTCCTAGTTGAAATAAAAATATAAAAACAAACAAATATATGTACCTAATTAAAAAAAAAAATCTTTTGATTGCACGTTTATTAAATCAAATTCTAAAGCAACAAAATGCATGTCCTTTACTTTTTAGACATCTATCATGACCTTTTTTATGGGATCAATGAAATCTAAACAAAGTGTAAGAAGATTTTCAAATTAACATAATTTCCACACTTAAAAAAAAAGAAACAAAAAAAAAAAGACTTTTTCCTGTGCACCATAATTTTAGTATTAAGAGTTTTTTTTTAAATTTTTTTCATTCATTCTTATATTTTGATTGTCATCAATTCAATTCTACATTTTATCATTTTCTTTAAATACACAGGTTATATTCAGCCAGTCATCGGATTTGATGGAACGTCAATCTTCGGCTGCCTCGAGCACAGAAGAAACTTCTGGACCACAAGGTGATCTTAGCAGCGGCTCCCGCAGAGATGATGGTCAACCTGACTTTACAGTATTCAAAGACTTTGATTTCCTTGAGTATGAAGATAGTATAGCTGGTGAATCGACAGATAATTTCAATTGGGGTGTACGTCGCCATCAGATGTTTGATGGGGACAGTGATACAGTTGCTGGAGGAGGATCCAAGGGTATATCCAATTTAGATGAGAGTTATAGTGACAAAACTCCGATTTTGAATAAGCGCAAACGTCAAACGGCCGATGATTCTTCAGATGAGGAAGTAGAATCGGAATCTCCAATGGACGAAGATCATCGTCAGCCGTTCCTTAAATCTCCATTCCATGTAGGACCACCAACATCACTCAGTTTGCGAGAGCGGCACCGTAGAAACTCTGTTTCACGCAGTGACACGAGTGGTTCAAGTGCTGGTGATTTGGGAGACATAACACCATGCAATGCATCTCCCCATTTGCCGGGTCTAATTCGCTTTGGAGCGCCAATGCGTGATGAAGCCGAAGAAAATTGGCGCAAACAGCTGCAAATGATGTTGACAAACCAACCTTCGGCTCATGCACCTGATTTGTTGTTGCAATTACACAAAATGATCAAAGAGCTAACCCTCAAGTCGATCAGCATCACGAGGGATTCGAAGAAATACTTCTCTGGCATAGGAGCACCATTGGGCAATCAAATATCTCAATTTACTGACTTACTAAGCTCCAAAGCTGATCCGCCAATGATTTGGTGCAATCAGTCGCAGCCAACGACTCCACGTTTATTTGAGACACTTCGGTTTAATGTGCTTGAGATTCAAGAGCATTTGGAAACATTTTTCGATCGCAAGGATCAAGTTTTAGAGGTTAGAGAGCTATTTCATTCTTTTTTTTTTGATTTGAATTTTATAATTTCAACACTCCTATTTAGTGTCTCGACTCAGTGAAAACTTCGTGCAAATTATCGTTATTCACCGAAGTAACAGAACAATCATCTGGTGCAGAAGCATCAAGTTCCACCGCCAATTGTATGCCATTCGACCCAGCTACGGCGGAAATAGTGCTGGACCTAGGACGGGCCTTGTACAAGTTGATGTTCCAATTGTTGTTGCTGATTGAATCGAACCATAAAATCGCTTCCAATGTAGTTAACAATTTCCGCCACAACGAAAAGGTACATCATCCTTAATCTTTAATTTAATTTAATTTAATAAATAATTTTTTTTTCAGATGCTGGATATTTCAGAGTTGTTTATTTTGGTACGTGAAGCGCTGGTGCGCTCCATTAATGAGTCCGAACAAGACTCTTTAGATACATCAACATCGACAGAAGGCGACCATACACCAACTCCCTCGCCTGGACTACCAATGACGAGTGCTGAATTTGAAACAACCTTACACGAATTAATGGACAATCAAAAATGGTCAGATGCAGTTGCACATGTGCGACAATATAAACGAATGTCTCATATGTCTGTATCAAACTCCAATCTATCGATATTCCCGTATACGAATCTGGAGAATCGCCTCAAATATGACGATGTGATTTTTATCCTAAACATCTATTCTCAAAGACTTTTGAAAGATCGAACAGGTTTGCATCAAAATTTTATTGTATTTTGTATTTTTCAAAAAATGTGCTAACATTTTTAATTTTAATCTTTTTTGCAGATACGTTTATAATTTCAAAAAGTAGCTCAGAGCTTTTTGAAGTTTATGCTATATTATCAGAAAGTCTTTATCAAGTATCTAGTGCTTTGACAGCAATGGAAATTAATATGAAAAGCTTTTCCGGAATCTCGACAACGTCTAATCGTGAAGCAAGTGACATAGTCACAATTCTTTAAAAATAAACAACAACAAAAATTTAAAGAAAAAAAAAAAACAAGGAAAACTCGCTCCCCATATTTAAACGTATTAATATATAGTAAGATAAATACATTCAAATCATGCACAATTATTCTTAGTTTTGTTGTTTTTAAATTATAATAAAAAAAATGTATAGTATGTAAGAAATAATTATTCATGTTTTTTTTTTAGCATTTAGACAATTTAGATACTGAATATTCAATAAAGATAATTATGAGATACTAAAACTGGATTTTTATTTTTGATTGATTTCTGATAACATTTCAATAATGAAACTGAGGTGATAATAGAATATTATATTACATTTGCAATTATGGAAAACAAATTGGAGGTGAGTATGTTAAATGAATTTGAACTTGGATCCCTCGAATTACTATACACTCCCCCGGAGAAGGTGGTGATGAGTATTCGTCGTCCATGCATGTACATATGTAGGAATGTTCACCTAAATCAATCCACACACGTCCTAGATGCATTGAACGCTTGTTTTAGGCTTGTGTGTATTTCACGTATGGCTAAATAAAATAAGGCAAACAAGGCTAAGCTACTTGTATTCTTCAGAGCGCTCAAGCTACAAACCGCGAAGCCCACAGAAACGCTCAAATTAATTTTAAGTCTAATACAAAAAAAAAACTAGATTCTTTAGGTTTTTATAAGAAACTCTTTGGGGCACATTTATAGTTGTGTCTAAATTCGATTTTATCTTAGTCTGGAACTCTAGTTTTTCTTAGCAACAGATTCAACAGTTTTTATATAAGATGATGACGACACTTTTTCGTGTCCATAAGAACAAAGTGGTAAGTTTTTAACTGTCAAAAAAATGTATCTAGCATATTTAAATAGCTTCATTTTGATATCGAATACACCTATAGGATTTCAAGTGGTTATATTTATAACATTACTTTATTTGACGGAATAACGAAAAATTTTGTGCACACAATTAATAATAATTTGTGTTAAAATTATGGTTTTCAATGATGGCTAGTTATGTATTCATCTATTTGCCGGAAATTCTATAATACAAAATTAATTTGCAAACTACTCGGAGGTATTTGAAAACATTAGCTAGCCTTTATGCTTACTTATTATAAATAAGCTCTTTATAGTAATAAAGTACATAGGTATTTAGCTCATTAAAGGTTTGCAGTACTAGCGGAAATTTGTGTTTGTTTTGAATATTAGAAAATTCTACCTACTCATCGAAAGGTGAAATAAATTGTTTTTGCATTGTTTAATAAGGCATGTTATGCAATTATGCAGTTTTATTTTCTAATTTTCATTCTGGTGGTTTTTTTTGTAGTTTGCTGGAAACGACTGTTGGAGTGAGTATGTCTATTTATACTCATCCGTTTAAAAGAAATAACTGCGTTATTGAGTTATTAAACTATAAAATAGTTTTACTCCGCTTAGGTTATGTTCAGTTGCTATTAGTTTTTTTCTATTAAAAGAATTTTGCGGGTTCCAAGCAATTTTTAAACAGAAACGTAATTAAATATATATACTATAGAAGTGAAGCCGAAATAATAACTAAAAAAAAATTGGGAAAAAATGTAGAAAATGAACTTGCCAAAAAAAAAAATTTGCTAAAAAAAAATAATTTGGTCAAAAAAAATAGTAAAAAAAAAAATACTAGAATAAATAGGTCAAAAAACAAATGGTTAAAAAAAACCTTTGACAGAAAAGAGTTGTGAAAAAAAAGTTTCAAAAAAAGAAAAAAACTGAAAAATTAGTTGTCAAAAAAAAAAAAAAATGTGAAAAAAGATTCGTCAAAAAATATTTGTCAAAACAAGCTCTGTCAAAAATAAGTGGAAATAGAACGGTCACAATGGCGAGACCTTTAGTCGAAAAGTTAAAATGTTTTTTTTTCAGAGTTTTTGAATTTTTGAAATTTAATAAAACGCAGATTAATTTTTAAAACTAAAGTAAAATTGAGTTTATTCAAAGGACACACATTTTGGTATTATACTCGCGATTTAAGTATGATTTTGGCATACAATCGCCACAGCTGGCTCGGTTGTGATCTTCGATCACCTTTTCCAAAATTTTTGGCCGTACATCGACAATAACATGGTGAATGTTGTCCTCCAAGTCGGCGATCGTTTCGGGCTTATCGCTAGACTATAGCGACTTCACATATCCCCACAGAAACTCGCACGATCTTGGAGACCAATTCACTGATCCGAAACGTAAACGCTGTGTGACATGTTGCGCTGTCTTTCCATTATGAAAATGCCAAACTAAACTAAACACAAATTACTTAAAATCTGTTAAAATGCCAGTTTAAAGCAAACTTAAAGTTTAATGCCTTTAAAAAACATTCTGTTTGAACCTTCAATTTTCGAGAATAAGAATTTAATTGTAGTAAAAAAAAAATACTTTTATAATTCTCATTTCACATACATATTTAGGTATTTAAGGACTTATTAAAGCTTTTAGGTGTATGTATGTACATAAATGAAATTTAATTTAATTTATTTCAGTTCGAAGATTTTTATTATTTAAATCATCGAAGCTGATTGATGTCTTCAAAATACAGTAATAAATATTTAAAAAAAAAATCATTTCCTGTTATTCCTGTTAAATCACATTATTTTTTTTTGTGAGCTGTTAACTCAATATATCCTCTTACCAAAATGTACAAGTACATATTTCATAATTGTTGTTATTTTTTTTAATGCATGTTTACTTCCTTACTGAATACTTGCTAAACGGAACACATATTATTTTTATCCCTCATTTAAGGGACTTTTTCTTATGGTCGTTGAATAGAAATCAGAAGGTACATAATATAGAAAGTATATACGGACTCTGATTGTTGCCTGAAAATTATTCATAATTTGAAATAATTCTTATTCCTTTTTCAAAATTTCCTTCGACACCGGATTACTAAATAATGGCAACGACCCAACAATGTGTGGCACCATAGAAATTATTGGCTTTGAGAGAATATTTTTTATCTTTTAACATCAGGCATAGAATTAATTTTTTTAGGCGGACAACAAAAAAAAAAAAAAAAAACACCCCAGAGGGTATAATATTTAAGCTTTATATTTTGTAAGGGGAGTTTTTAGAAATCACCCTCACACTTATTTACAAATTGTTTTCAATTATAAGAGCAACACTTGTTTGCCCAACGACCAACTTAGGGGTTCTTCAAGAGTGTTGTTCTATTATGTTACATAGCTTGTTTTTCTTAGGGTTTTTTTTTTTTTTTTTTTTATTAAATTGAGGCTTAACATTGCTTTTAAGGTAATTGAAACTATGAGGGGAATATAAGATGGGTGAGAACAGAGAGGCACGTTTTTGGTAGAAAGTAAATATTCAAATTGAATTTAAACTTGATTTATTTGGCGGGTATTTTGTTAAGTGGTGTTGTCTAAAGCTTCCAAACTCAAAAGAAAATGTAACACAAAGGTCGCTTCAGATTTATTGTAATTTTGAAATATATATGTAAGTAGGTATCTGAATAACAAAGTCTCCAGAAAATAACATGCCATAGGAGAAAATTATTTAAAATAAAAACCATTTGCAAAAAACATAATGTTTAAAACAAACAAGTGGTGTCGAGCCGGCTTTTAGGCACAACAAGCCTTTTTTTTAGAGTGGCATTTGGCTTAGGGTGGCCAAATTCAGAAGCAGCCCTTTTTAAGGCCAGAGTTTGACATTGAAACATTAGAGACGAAAGTAAAATTTGGGGATGATTTCTTCTTTTAGGAGTGAAAATGGGAGTTAAAGATGGAGGAAACTTGAAGACAGATAATCGTCCCCTGAAGACAAAAGCCATGAATATGATACATATTGTGTTGTGATACAGTTTTTTTTTTAAATGTTGTTTTAAAATATTATGTTTTCTTCGATTGTTTCTCAAATTGTGTTTTTAGTTCTAGTAGATGTGATGTTCGTGGAAAAAAATTTTTCTAATTATGGTTCTAATAAAATATTTTATAATTATTAAATAGAATAAAATGAAGCTAGATATTGAGCTTGGTTCAAGTAAGTAAAATCAGAAAAAAAATTCTTAGTTTTGGTAATTTTTTTCGTTGAAAAATAATTGTGACATTATTAAAACGGTGCTAATTCATATTGAGTGTGATATATGAACATTTATTAAAATTGTTTTTTCAAAATTTAATTTTAAGTGAGAACGAAGCTATTTATTATTTTTCTAATAGGTAATCGAAACGGGCTTACATCATTATTATTACTTTTCAAAACAGCTACATTTTTTCTTTTAATTAAATCAAATATATAAGATTGATTTTCGAAAAGGGAGCTAAAAGATTTTACTATATTAAATGGATGGGGTCATAGTTTTGTATGTGCCAACATTTTGTTTCAAAAGTCTGTAAATTCGAAGTTCTGTAAGTGCCAACATTATTTTTTCAAAATTCTGTAATTCTTAAATTCTGTATTCTAAAATTCTGAAAAAAAATAAAATTCTGTATTTCAAAATTTTGTATTCCAAAATTCTGCATTTTAAAATTCTGTAAATGATAAAAGAAATTTTTTTCTTTTTCTTTTTATTTTTTTTTTACTTTTGGCTTTTTGTTATTTATAGAAAGTTGTTCAAAATTATTTTAAAGTTTTATTGAATATAATGTAGGTTTGAATTTAAAGAATTTAGAAAAGCAGAATTTTGAATTTACTGCATTTTGAAGTACAGAATTCTGGAACTATCAGAATTTTATAAAACATAATAATAGAAAAGCAGAACAATAGATTGCAATATTTAAATTTAAAATATAATGATAAAAAGGGTGAAATTCCGGTTATTAATAGACCTTATTTAAAAAAAAATATTTTACTTAAAAATTTACTAAAACTTTGACAATTTTATAAACACTGATTTTTTGTACGCAAACAAAGTTTTTTTCGAAACAGTTTGAACGATTGAATGAGATTGTCAGGATTTGTCAGGATTTGAAAAAAAAATAGTTTAAGTAAAATCCGCGCACTGCCACGCCAACATTTCATTGTTTTTTGTTTATCGGAGAGGGTTTCAATTTACCTCAAAAATTCATACATTCAGCTCGTAAACACTAAATAACGAAGAAAATGTATTTAGCAGTAATTAAATAATTTTCACTGCAAATATTCTGCATTTTGTTATAATTAATCTTAGGTATAGATGGCATTAAATTTTTGGTTTAAAGGTTTATTTGAAGTTTTTTAAGTTTAGATCCAAAAAAAGTATCTCTGCATTTCAAAATATAAAATTTTTCGGTCTCAAAAATTGTACCGTGGATTGTCAAACAGAAAATTGGCAAAAAAGCAAAAAAATCTGTAGTTTTTAAAATATTCAAGATAATGCAATGCAGTCAATTTTGTATGAATTGTGGAAGTTTTTTTGTAGGAAAGACAGTTTAGTTTGCTAGCATATATACATATATAAAAAAAGAAGAAGTAAGGAAAATGGTTGTTTCATAGGTATTCATTAAAACTTTTTAAAACAGCTATAATAAAAAATGTTAATAAAATAGATAAATTAATGAAAATTGTATGGATCGTTATTGTGGGGGAGAGTATGATAACCGGGGCGCCGAGAAATGATAACAGATTTTTGTTGAACACGGCAATGCAAGCATTTTTTACTATTGGAGGGTAGGGGGAATTTAAAAAATATGTACGTTAAATGGAAAAGAAATAATTAAAAAGTAACGGTAATATTTACAACTAAATTTTATACATTTTTAAAGCCAACACTTTTGTCTATTAGCCAGTTTTTGAATCAAGTCAAAACTATGTATACCTAGTTTTTGAAAAAAATTGTTTTAAACTCAAAATTTAGACAAAAAAACGTTAAAAAGTGTAATTTTTCAAAACTTTAACATTACCTACTGTTGTTTTTTTTTTAGAATTCATTGCTTTAATTTGTTTTTGATCAAAAACTGAAAACTAGAAGATTTTATGTCTTCTAGTTCTTGAGAAAATTGAAAATTACCAAAAAAAATATTTTAATTAAATTATTTTTTCCTTGCTTGAGTATTTACATACGTAGTGTTATTTTAATACATATTAATAATCGAATATGGATTGAGATATATAGGAGAGATATACTAGGATAAATTAATTTTTTTTTTTAAATCCAGCTCATTTAAATGTAAAAGAAACTTTGCATTCACCCTACCTAGCACCCACCCCATCTTGCACGCACCCCAAATCCACACAACCCAATTTTGCATACACCCAAACTCGTACAGACCATTATTACTATCAAAACAAGACCACTCAAGCAAAAAAAACATAAATAAATTAAAATAGTAGTTGTGGTTATTTTCAATTTTCTCAAAAACTAAAAGGCGTAAAATCATCTCATTTTCAGTTTTTGATAGACTATTAATAAGAGCAACAAATTATTAAAAAAAAAATATTCATAAATGGGTTAAGGTCAAAATCCTGTATGTGCCAAAATCCTGTATGCCAAAATACTGTATGTCAAAATCCTGTATGTGCAAAATACTGTATGAGCAAAATACTGTATGTCAAAATCCTGTATTGCAAAATCCTGGTTGGTCAAAATACTGTATTTCAAAATACTGTAAGTCAAAATACTGTAAAAAAGACTGTAAAAGAAATATCGTTTTGATAATGTAAAAAAGTGCGCGCGCACTATCAAAACGATATTTCTTTTACAGTTTTTTTCAGAACTTTGATAATCGATAATAAAATATCAAACTTAAAAAAAAGCAAGCTTATTGTTGATAAATATATGTAGGTAGGTACCTAATTAGGAGCTAAGAGAAAAAGGGAGAAAACAAAATTCTACACTTATTTACTTCTTTTTCGTTCACTTCATTTTCCCTCTAAAATGATTTCTTGAGTTTTCTCAAGTCGTAATTGTTTGCTTTCTCTTTCTTACTTTCTCTTTTCAATTTTTCTTCTTCTCTTTTTTTGTGAAAACATAATTTGATTTCATGAATGAATTATACCAACTTACTTGTCATACATTTGAATGCACATTATTTTAGCCGCGCAAATAAGAAATGTGTCATAACAATATAAACCGATTTTTATATTTAAACGTGATTTGTGGCTAAGCTAAGCGTCCTAAACCCCCTAAAGTTTAAATCTTCAAAAGTGATTTTTGGCTAAAATATGCATTATGACATACCCTTATGTATTTGTAGAATTATTTTTTTATTTGTTAATTTTCTAAGGAATGATTTACTTTCTAACTGTTATAAATTATATTTGAATAATGTTAATAAACGAAACACAATTGATATTCAAAACATAGTATTATGCGTATTTTTAACGGAAATTTCTTTAAAAAAAATACAGTATGAAAATACAGTATTTTGCCGTACAGGATTTTACAAAACAGGATTTTACAAGTCAGTATTTTGCTCATACAGTATTTTGACGTACAGGATTTTGTGTTGACAGTATAATGATTATGATCTTACAGTATTTTGACCAAACAGTATTTTGTCATACAGTATTTTGACAAACAGGATTATGACCCGCTCCCTTCATAAATATACGGTTTTGAAATACTGAAATTTAAAATTTTTTTAAAATTTTTTTTTACTCAAATTTTGAGTTTAAAGTTAAATTTTTCAAAAACTGTATAGTTTTGACTTGATTTAAACACTGGGTAATAGAATAGAATGTTGTTCTATTATAATAAAGTATAGTACTTAATTTTAAGTATTACCGTTATTTTTTAATTATTTTTTTTCCATTTAACGTACATATTTTTTAAATTGTGCCCAACCGCCTAAACGGGGGGAGATAGAACCCCCCCTCCTATATTAAAAAATGCTTGTATTGCCGTGTTCTACAAAAATCCGTTATCATTTCTCGGCGCCCCGGTTATCATACTCTTGCCTTATTCTGTATTCCAAAATTCTGGAAATTCTGGAAAAATATATCAGTGTACACTAGGCCGTATACGCACTTTTTTAATTTTTTTATTGTTTTTTTTTTTACTTCAAAGAAAAAAATAACCATACAAAGTTTTAAAAAAATTTGTAATCTGGGAATGCATTCCATTTAATGAATAATATTTTTGAAAGAGCAGGTACTTCTGCCAACTAATAAAATTTATTTCTCTACATATATAATAATTTGTAATCATTGTTCATTGAATATTAAATTCAAAAATACTCACTTCAATAAAAGAAGTCAATTTAAAGACCCATAAAGTTTTTCTTTTTCAAAATGTCAAATATTGGTTTTAAGTTTTGGAATAGAACTTAAATACATAGTAAGTAAATCAACTTATGTTATTTGCATGATTGTAATTGAAGTTACTGTTTTGTTTTTCAAAAGAAATCTTAAATTTCAATTTTGAAATATACACACATGGTTCACTGAGGACAAGAAGGTAAATTTTGTTACCTATTTTACTCGTAATATTGTAACCTTAAACTGAATGGGTTTTCATTTGTGTGCCACTGCAAAATAAAACAAACATATATTCTATGAATAGTTCTGTAAATTATTGTGTACGGGTCACATAAGGGAAGACTCTTTGTTTAAAATCAACTCCTTTAAAATACAAATGGGTACCCAGATATATGAAACTATAGAAGTGAAGAAGTCGTTGCGTTGGTTTAGTTTTTATTATGCAGGTAAACCAAGTTGCAACGCAGTCTTGTAATTTTATTTCGAATAACCTAGTGAGAGGATTTATGTTTACAAAAATTAGTAGGTACGAGTACCTAAATAAAATTTGAACTTTATACTTGAACATAAAATTATAGTTGCAACTGCATACTGTTTATGAAATGTTGGTTTTTAAATACCTAGTTTCATATATTTTGGTATTTAAATTGAACAATGCAAATGTTATTCTAAAGAAAAAAAGAAGTGAGGTTTGGTATTATTAAGTTGAAAATATAATAAATGTAAACTTTTTTCTTTGAAAAAAGTCGAATTTCAATTTAAAAGAAAATTTAATTTAAGTACATTACAAAGCACAAAGCACCCACAGGATTTTCTTTATGGAGTTTTTTTTATGTTTCTTGAATATTTTTGAATATTTGAGGAATTTATGTTACCAGTCTTTTAATAAATTCTTGGCACGAAAAAAAGCATTTGTATTTTTATTTCAAAAGTTTGTAAACTATAAAATATATGATTATAAATGTATGCATGTATAATATTATTGTAAATTTTCGAAAAGACACTTTTAAGACTATGCATTATCGTAACTTTATGATTTATTAATAAATTTCTAGGTGGACTGGTTCGCATTAATTGCTCCTATGTTAAAGTATTTTAGAATAAACAAAAAATATTATACAAACATGAATGCCATTAGAAAAAAATATGAAAAAGCATGAAGCATTATTTGAGCAAAAAAGAAATTTGAGCTCAAAACTGAAGATGTCACCATATGCATCAGAAAAATTACCATTTTAAAAAAATTTTCAAAAATCGTTAGAGCCGTTTTTTAGAACTAATTTTTTTACCTACCTACGTCCTACATAAATAAATTTTTTAGTTTGGTATTCAAGTTTTAAGTATTTTATAAAAGGTATATGCCTACGAACAAAATTTAAAAAAAATCACGGGTTTTCGAAAGCTTTCTAAAAAATCCAAAAAATATTTTTTGAAAATTCGATATGGGATATTACTTAAATTATACATACATGACTACTTTATTAAAAATTGTGTTGTGATCCGTTGCAAACTATTTATGAGAAAATTGAAAACTGAAATTCTGATTTTATGGAAGGTACCGTAAATAAAGCTTTTTTTTACAAAGAAAATTTGACCAAATGTCTAAAATTAGTTATAAAACCACACTAAAACAAATATCAGTACCATTTTTGAGATAAATATTTTTTTGCCAAAATGGTTATATGAAAGGTACAATTATTTTTAAGCTATAAAATTTCAATTTACTCAAAAATGGGCAGAGTACGCAAAACAAATTTCCCTGCACGTTCTTTTGACCTATTATTAAAGCTAGAATTAGTTACACACTCTGTATACATTTATTGAAAAGCTGTCATATTTAAAAGAGTACGGTGTTCAAATTTGTTCAGGTTTAGCAAAGACGTGGTTTTAATTGATACATATATATGTATCAAAAAGATATAAATTGATTTATTGCTTAACATATTTGTTTTAAAAAATATCAACCCGCACAATTAATTTATTTCTTTTTAAAAATATGTTTTTTTTTTTTAATTTGAATAGATGTTGGCTCATTTCAAGTAAAAAAAATTCCAAACTGTGGGAGTTTAAATAGATGTTGGGTCATTTCAAATTAAAAAAAAACCAAAACTGTCGTAAGATTTTTTTAAAAATGGTTCATCTGATTGTACTCAACATTACAAAAGAAATTTGTTTGAGTTTCAAAAACGACTCGATTTATGCATATGTATTTTTGAATTTTTTAAATTTAATCTTTAATATTTTGAACACAAATTAATTTGAACTGCAAAAATAACATACCTTCCATACAAAAGTTAGGAAAATTCCAAATTTCTCGAAAACGGTTTAAAAATTTTGTTTGTTCAATTTTTGGTACAGGTATCGTGTATTGTAAAACATTGCAAAAATTGAAATTAAAAAAATACCAATGGTACCTCCCGTTCAGATGCTATAAAGAAAACTATTTTCAAAAACCTAAAATTTTTCGAAAACGGTGTCAAGGAATCTTTTTTATTGTTTTACACTTAGCTATCCTTAAAACTGACGATATGATCGAACGTAGGAGTGAGTACGTGCAACCCAGTCGTCCGTTTTATTCAGTTTTTTTTTTAATAAAATTTTATTTTTGGAATTTCATTTAAAGTCAATTTCTTTCTACTGATTCAATTTCATACCAGAATTGTCTGAGTTTCTTAAAGTTGTTTTCAATTCTAGAGAATTAGGGAAGACTAATTATATTCAGCATTCAATGTGCTTCAATAGTGAAGTCTCTAATATTTTTTTTTTTCAAATTTTGTGGAAATTATTCCCACAAACAGATTGAAAACTACAAATCAAAGCTAAAATGGAATCATTCCCGGAAATAATAATTGAAAATAGCTATGAACTTGCTTTCATTCACAAAAGAAACCTTTTTTTTCAAACAAAGAGCAACAGTGAGATAGATTATGTACTTTCAAACATAGTTGTATGGCATAGGTATAGCTCCATATGAGATGGAAGTATAATTCGAAAATATAACATCAAGCCAAGCACTTACACTCGGTCACGAAAGTAAGTATACACTAGACCTAAAGAAAAACAAGTTTATGGTAAGAGCGAATGCTGAAAAATACTGTCTATTTTTTAAAAACAAGTTTCAGATTTTAAAGTAAGTTTTTAAAAAATTAGACAGCGTCTTGTCAAAAGTTTATTTTATATTTTCTAGTGTATACTTACTTTCGTGACCGAGTGTAAATTCTCAAGCCTGTGTAAAATTTAATAGGACATATATACGAAAATTGTATCTGGTGCACCTTAGGAGTAGGTTAGGTATGCAAAACGTGCTTACATCTTTTGTGTTCTATATTACAAGAATGCAAATTAGTTTTGTCTTTTGTATATTGCGCCGTACAACCACAGGGAATACTAATTTATTCCGTTTGAAGCCCCAGATTCGAATTTAGGCATACGGGATTTGACCTTTGATTTCTAAATTACCATCATGAACCAACCATTGATATCTATCAATGGGAAATCTGACCAAAATATGCCGCACACAAGTAGATTTAGGTATTCCACAGACAAATTTTGTGTAAATTAACATCCATTTTACCACACACATATATGGGCTCTGTTCTGATGAGAGGAAATGTGAATTATCTGTGAAATGAATATGGACAGCAGCAGCGGCTCGGCGGCCGGCCGGAGGCGGCGGCGTTCCCACCATTATTGGGTGGCCAAAGAATTCTTTGACACCCCAGAATTCGACCGCCAATTAAGATCTCGTTGTATTTACCTAACAATTTTGTAATAAGTTACTTTTATTTTCCTGAGTTTAGGGTTTTCAATAGTTTTTCAATTTTTCAAAATTTGGAAAGAAATGATTTTTCAATTTTTTGATCATCGACTCAACTATTTTGAATGTACTCGTATATATGTGGATAATTTTACTTTTTATCAGAAAAAGTTAAAGCCAGTATGAAATTATTAAAAGAAAATAAAAATTTTCTTCAACATTTTTCATTAAAAAAAATTAAATTTCTTACCTTAAATGATTTGGCACCAATATTGTAAACGAGTTTGGTAGAAAGGCACCTCAGGTGGCGATGTTTTTTTACATTTTAACTCATTTTAGTCAAAAAAATTTGGAACAAAAATTTGGTCAAAAAATTAATTTTAATAAAGAAAAGTTGGCGAATTCATTTTTTCTGATTTTTCAAAAAAAGTGTTTCAAAAATAAGTTTGTTAGGAAAAAGACAAGTGTATATTTTTAAAAAATTACAAAAAAATTCACTTAGGTATTTTTGGAAAAAAATTCCAATATTTTTTGTTTAGCTATTTTTCTTCGGTTTTCAGAATAGTCATAAAGGTGCTATAGGCCATTTAAGGCATATCCAATATCCATTCTTTAGCGGAGGAGAATCTGTGAAATAATGAAGCCACGACGCACGTTTAAAAAAAGCCTTTATAAAGGTAATTTTTTTTAGAGGTATAGAACTTTAAGTTGGCAACACTTTTTTTAACTGGGTGCCATTTTAACAACATTATGAAGTGATTTGTTTTTAGTTTGTTTGTAAAATAAAATAAAATAAAATAAAATGAAATAAAATAAAATAAAATAAAATAAAATAAAATAAAATAAAATAAAATAAAATAAAATAAAATAAAATAAAATAAAATAAAATAAAATAAAATAAAATAAAATAAAATAAAATAAAATAAAATAAAATAAAATAAAATAAAATAAAATAAAATAAAATAAAATAAAATAAAATAAAATAAAATAAAATAAAATAAAATAAAATAAAATAAAACAAAATAAAATAAAATAATGGATCGCACAAACTTGCTCTTATGTTTAAGTATTTTAGAATAAACAAAAATATAAAAGCAGCAAAAAAATATGAAAAAACATTAAGCAAAATAAACCAAAAAAAAAAAATTTGAGCAATCATATGAAAATAAATTTTTTTGAAAAAAAAAATCAAAAATGGTTCAAAAAAATAATTTCTTATATGCATATAAATTTTTTGAGTACATACTTTCATAAAAAATTGGCTTTTAATTTCAAAAAAATATTCACCAGTTTTAACAGCACATATTGAGTTTTTAAAAGAAAGTTTTCAACTCTTTTTAAATCCAAAAATATTTTTTGAAAATTTTGATATGGGATATTATCAAAATTATAAAGGACCTCTTTTATAAAAACAGGTGCAGACATACAGACAGAATAACGGGACCAATTTTTTCGGATTTTCTATCATCTTCTGAGGGTCTGATGAATATCTCAAGTGCGATTTTTTTACAACTCCAAAACTTATCGTTTAGTCTTTAGTACCTATTTTTACCATAAGTTGAGCACTAAGTTGAGCAATTGCACTTAATAGGTGATGTAAATTTTTTTTTAAATTTTTATTTTGAAAATTCATTTTAAGAACAACCTCATTTGAAAAGTGAATTTAAACATGGAGTTTTGGAATAAAAAAAAGTATAATTGAAATATACTCCTTCTTCCATACGACTTTTTTCTTGTTACTAACCTTTAGTCACACCTTATGCAAGCACATAAAATTTAATTCCAAATCTCGTTTTCATAGAAAAAATATTGTAACACACATTTCTAGATTAACTTCCGTAAACTCATTCTGTTATTCACAAGTCCCGATTTATACATAAATAATTAATTACCTTAACATGCTCCTATGAAAGCACTCAATAGTCGATAGAAAATACCACAGGACACCCCTACTACTGCACAGGAAACATGAAAACAATTCCGAGTGAACAATTTATTGTTAAACCACATATTAAATTAGTACAAACAAGCTATAAAAAGTTTAACGGTTTAAATCATCTACACATATAGGTACCACGTACCACGCTTCCGTGCCACAAGTAAATGTTTAAAAACATCATAACCCTTAATGTCTTCCGCAAACGCCATTCGTTTTCGTTTAAATATAGGTACTAGTAGAGTGATTCTTTAAAAAGATAAAATACTGTGTCCGTTTAATTGCATTGCGTTTAACCACACTTCTGTAAGATTTTATCGTGAGATATTCGTTCAAGTGCAATAACATTTAATAACAGTTATAAAGGTACAAGTATCCATAATTTAAATGACTCTCTTGAGCTTACAAAGAAAATAATAATAATTGTGAATGTGTATTTTCTTACATCCCTTATCTTGGTTTACAAAGCCATGAGAGAATTCGGCATCCCAAATAAGTTGACACGACTTTGTAGGTTGACCATGACCAACGTAACAAGCCAAGTAAAAATAGCCAGATTGCTATCCAGACCAATCAACATCTTTAATGGACTCCGACAAGGGGATGGTTTGGCCTGCCTCCTCTTCAACCTGGCGTTGGAGAAAGCAATCCGTGACTCTGGCACGGCAACAAGAGGGACCATCGTCAACAGGTCCAGCCAGATACTGGCTTACGCAGACGACATTGACATCATCGGAAGAACCGAACAAGCTGTACACGATTCCTTCATCCAGATCGAGCAGGCGGCACAAAATCTGGGGCTGCACATTAGTGAAGGTAAAACAAAGTACATGGTGGCGTCGAATGCGAGAAGAACAGTTGGTCAAACAATCAAGGTACCGGAGCACGAATTTGAAGTGGTGCAATCCTTTAAATACCTTCGGTCAATAGTAGCAGCCGATAATAATATAGAAGAAGAAATACGCAGGCGGCTGCTCAATTCCAACAAAGCCTACTATAGTCTGTCAAAGCTCTTCAAATCCAGAAATCTCACCATAACTTCAAAACTGCTGCTGTACAGGACCATGGTCCTGCCAGTACTCACGTATGGATCCGAGACTTGGGTGCTTAGCAAAAGACACTCCGACCTCTTAGCCGCGTTCGAGAGAAAAGTCTTAAGGAGAATTGTTGGCCCCATATGTGAGGAAGGGCGATTCCGGAGACGGTACAATCATGAATTGTACGCAATCTACCTTGAAGCAGACATAGTGACAAAAATTAAGCTCGGTAGACTCCGGTGGGCAGGGCACCTAGCTCGCATGAGTGAAGAGGTACCTGCTCGGAAAGTCCTTTGTGGTACATTCTATGGTAGACGGCAGCGTGGTAGACCATGCTTGCGCTGGAGAGATGGCGTAGAACAGGACGCCCGAAGCCTTGGGGTGCGCAACTGGATGGCGTCGGCTCAAGACCGGGATAGGTGGAGAGACTTGTTGAAGGAGGCCAGGACCGGACCCCGGTTGTCGAGCCGATGATGATGATGATGATCTTGGTGGTCATGCACTTTCTGACGGAATCGATTAATTTTGCTATTTGTAGCTAATTAACCATCGAGCTCCCTTACATTTTAAGTTATTTAATTTTCCAAAATAAACGATTTACGTTACTAAAATGTTTGTTAAGCAAGTATTAATATTGTTAGGTTTAGGCTGGTAGTCCAACCAAGCACTCGTGAGTTTAATGTCGTTTTCAATTGGCAATCCGGAATTGGTTTTAGATTCGGAATACCAATTGTACAGTTTTCTTGGATTCTGAAAAATTTGAAGTTTGGTGTGACTGCATTAGTATTTCAAGCAATCACTTCACAGTTCGCGCAATTTGTAAATTTAAAAAGATATGACATTTATCAAGTGTGACATTTAAATCTTTGAATGTGTGAGTGATTCTGTTTTTGCTTCTGATTTCAAATCCAGAAGAGAAATTCTCTTCTTTTTTCAATCAGAACTGTCATTTTGCCCAATTGAACGCATTCAGAATGCTTTTTTCTGCTTCCAGATTGCCAATTGAAAACGACATAAGAGCCTCTTAACTTAAAACATCCTGATCCTCCCTCATTTGCTTGTTGAAAGAAAATGTTTGAGTTAAGAAGTTTTTAAAGATAAGATAAAGCTGGTATTCGCTTTATATTTGTTTTTTTTTTAAATAAAAATCAAACTTTTGAACACGCATATCCACTAAAAACATTACAAACTTTTGTCTGTCAATGGAACGTGCGTATACCTGTCAAACCTGAAACAATTTTTCGATTGTTGTGAATTTCAATTTTTATCCAGAGATTATAAATATAAAGATTGAAATCCTCGGCTGCCATTTTGAGTCACAACAAGTGGCTATGGCAAACTTTTTAGAAGTGTAAAAGTAAATTATGGATGGAAAGTGTAATTCTAAGCGCACATTCATAAGGAAAACGTGCGAAGGTTTCCTGAAAAAAAAAAAATTCAAAACCAATCTAAAAAGAAAAAGAATTTTTTTTCAAAAATAAAGGATGAACCGTTTTTGAGAAAACCGAAAATCGAAAAAATAATTATCTCATATGTTTTGGATTTTTTAAGATTAAAAGTTAGCCAATACCTATTTATTAAGCTTCTTAATTGAATTACGTTACTACTACGTTACTACTTCTCCTACGCACCATTGTGAAAGGTTCCTGAAGTTGCATTTCAGCTTCCTCCAACTCTTCCCAGTTGTGCTCATTCCTCTTCTACCGTTATTCGAAAAGTGCTTCTAGGTCGACCTGATCGTCTGCCCGTCTGTGTAAAAGGGTTCCATTGCTTTGCTTGACTCGCAATGGCCAATCCAATGCCACTTATGTCTTCGCATGAAAGAGTCAATGGGTTCCAGTCCTGTTCTCGCATGAAGTTCATCATTACAGAATCGTTGTGGCCAGAAAATCCTCAAGATATTGCGCAGACATCTATTTACGAACGTTTGCAGCTTTCTAGTGACAGCAGTTGTTACTTTCCAAGTACTATTGCACTCGTGAAGCAGCACGGATTCAACAATGGAGTGCAACATCCGTTGTTTGGTCTTTAAGCTTATAGAGTTGTTTCTCCATTTTTTGGGCAACATACCAAACGCAACATTTGCTTTCCCGATACGGCTGTTAGATCAGTTTCGCCTTCATTTGTCGATAATACTTTCAAGATATTGAAAATTTTGAACCTCCCTGCTGATTTTCCAATCACCACACACATTTTTAAATGATGGATAAGATTTTAAAATTAATTTTTTAAGCAACAACCGGAAACACATAATTTAACTTTTTACAACACCCGTTGCCATGATGATTTTAAATTTCTCGAGTCTATTTTAAGAAGTCTCCTTATAAAATATTTAAAAAAAATGTATTTCTGTTTCTGGTTAATAGAAGAAGTAGTTTTTATACAGCACAACAAACTTAAAGTTAAAAGATCTTTTCACATTTTAACCATCAAACCTGAAAACCAAATGCTTATGGATGGTCTGGTTCCCGAAATACATACACCAGGGATGTCGATTTTCCTTCCGCAACCGAAGATTCGTATAACAGTTTCTTGTGAATTACGATTACGAATATCACTCGATTTACAAAATTGTGGATATCTTGAATAAAATTTCCTTTGAAATGTTTTTCAAAAAGTTTCAAAACACAAAAAGTGCCCTAAATATTATCTATTTCCTCATCCCAGGTAATTCTTTTCAATCTCTTTGATGTGGTCAGAGTACTAAGTAGAAGTATAGGAAATAAAAGGAAACTACGTTATATCTTTTCTTGCGAATAAATTCTTCCTTTATATGTTCTTTTTTTTAGTTTGATTCTGGGTAAGGTCAAATTATAGTTTTTACCTTTTTTCATTACTTACTCAAAGAAAAAAAGAGTATACTTTGTAACGCATACGAAAAATTCGTTACACGCTTTTTAGCAAACATAATAAAACTGAATATCCATTCATCCATTTGTCCTTCTCCCAATAACGGTTTGCCTCGCCTCATACGTTAACTGTATCTTGTTATAGACGCATAACTTTGCCACATTCAACAATTCAATTCAATTACTCACTTCAGAAAATGGTAAAAAAAAATGTGTGTGGTGTTTTTTTTTTTTGGAATTGTTGAGCCATCAAATAAGGGTGACTGAATATGGAATATGTTTATTGAAAGCTCTTTCCCTGATTGAAGTGAAATCGAAATCACCACCGTAACCGACAAAAGTGAAGCCAATAGCCAGCCTATGAATGGAGTGGTATCAACTTGGATTTATGTGGCACGTGGCACGACTGAATCGCATGAAGTTGCTCGTCTGTTACTTCTTTATTTATGTATATCAAAAAGCTGTTATTTCTTGTACTATGTTTTTAATAACTAATCCAAGGATTAAACATTTTCTGGACTCTAATGGAATAATTAGGAATTGCCTTTACGTTGAGTTCGGAAAACTCTTAATCCACCGATTAGTTAACTAGAAAATTAGGTTTAATGTTACTGTTGATCTTTAAATGGTCTTAATCGCACTTTTAAAATCTTCAATTAAATTTTCAAAATTAATCTTCTAAACAATCTCAAAAAAATAACACACCTACTCTTTTGGTGGTAAAAATCCAGTATCTAACAGTTCAGCTTAAAACAGTCCTTGGTTGGACTGACTAACTTTGTAGGGAGTTTCAAAACATTTCGACTGGTTGTTGAATGAAAACATTTTTTCTTATAGAACTTTTTACAATTTTTTGTTGACGATTTTTTTACCAGTTGTTTTTGTTTTTGAAATATTTTTTTTAAACATTTTTATTATTTAACTGTTTTTTTTTTTTGAAAATATTTTTTGGTTTACCGAATTAGAATTCGAATCCGAACACTGAATTTTTCCCATCAATTCAGGTTTTTGAGATAGTTCCGCTTTCCAACCAGTAACCCAGTTTTGTAAAATTGCGTCAAAAATAGTAAAAACGGCTTTTTATTTTTTAGTTTTCAAATGTGGAGACCTCAAAAACCTAAACGCAACGCTGTTACATGATTTCGAATAGCTCAAAAACCTGCAGATTCAGCACACGAAATGCCTTTGGAAGAATATATTTTCATTTTTGTTTTTGCTGACCAGTGCTATTTGTCTAAAATCTCAATTTTCTTTTGTTAAAAAAAAAACGAAACCAATACTTGCCCTTTAAAACAGGTGATTATAATAAAAGCAAAAATTAAATTGAGTATTTAGCAAAAACGTTTTGTCGCGAAATAAATCCAAGGAGAATTGTTTCGTTTCGTGGAATTTTTTTGTGTGGTGTTCATTTTGTGTAACCTGCAATTTAATAACTTTAAGTTGAGTTTTTGTGTCAAGTTTTTATTTAGATAGATAGATAGATAGATACATTTATTGGTTTCATATAAAATTGATTTACAATGTTTGTTATTCTTATTACATTAAATTTAAGACATGACTTAAAGCCGTCTGCCCGAGTTTGACGACGTTTATACAAAAGTTTTATTTTTAAAAAGATTCTTCGATTATTGCTTTCCTATATGTGGATGCTTTTTGACAGTATTTATGCAGTTTGATCCATTCATTGCCATTCAAAATGTTTCGCATTTCTGATTCTTCTAATGATTCTTTTCCAAAGAATTGAAGTCTGAATTCTTTCAGCACTGGACATCTACCCAAAAAATGATACATGTTCTCCCTTTCACGAAGATTACACAGAGAGCAAATGATTGGTAGATCTTCCCTGTGGGGAATAAAGTTTAATTCCATGATTTCACCTCTGGCCTTAAAGATAGTAGAAATTATATCAATAGAATAACGTTCGTTAAAATAATTATTTTCACATAAATTGTGATCTAGGTCAGCGTAAATTTCTCTGTAAACTGAACTTTTAACATGTTCAATGTTGTCAGCGTGTATTTTTTCGTCAACCGCCGCAATTAACTTGTAAAACTCTTCTTTCCATTGACAAATGTTTTCGGAGTTTATGTTCAAATTGTATCCGCAGAATTCTGCCAACGACTTCCATTCTTCGTAGAACAATATTTTTGTCTCTATGACGTGGTTTGCTATCCGTTTGATCAATCTTTCATCATCCAAAGACATGCATCTCAAAATGTAGTTGAAATGAAGCTTCAATGTTTCCACAAATAATGGTGCCAGACCGGTTTCTACCAGTAACATTTTATTTGGTGTGCACTGCGGCAGTTTGAAAATTCGTTTTAAAAAGTAACGAAGTAGTTTTTCCACTGTATTGTAATGCTTACAACCCCAGACCTGGGCACCATATAGCATTATAGACTTCGACACTGCTTGAAATATCTGAAATTTCACTTTTACTGATATATTGGTATCTTCCAAACAGTTTTTCCATGCTAAACTTATGGCTGTTTTTGATGCGGCAAGCTTTTCCTTAAAATGTAGTTCCATATTCATGTTACTACAGATATTCATGCCCAAATATTTGTATGACTTGACCGTTTCAATTTCCTCTCCGTCAAAATACCATTTTTCGGTCCTTGAGTATCTCCCTCCTCCTTTTCTGAAAACCATTGTTTTAGATTTCGATGTATTGACCTGTAATCTCCACTCTTCACAGTACCTTTGAAGTTGATTTATCATTCTCTGAAGTCTCTCCGGAGAGTCAGCAAGTAACACCAAATCATCTGCATACATCAGAACTTTAATTAAAGTCCCTCCGATCCTAACTCCCCCACAAAGATATTCATAAATGTCATCTATATACATCACAAAAGCTTGCGGACTGAAATTACACCCCTGTTTTACACCTGTAAGCGTTTCAAAGAAATTTGAAAGTTGTTTTCCGTCCCAAACTGCTGATGTCGTTCTTTTGTATAGGTTTTCAATAAGTTCTCCAAACTTCCTCGATACCCCAATGTTATATAGCTTATAGAAAAGTGCACTTCTGTCCACTGTATCGAAAGCTGCTTTAAGGTCAACAAAGAACGCATACAGTTTTTTCTTAGAGCTGATGAAATTCTGTGCTACCGTGGTGAGAATAAAGATTTGGTCTATAGTAGAATAATTCTCTCGGAACCCTGCCTGATATTCACTAAGAAGCTTTTTTTGTGAAGTCCATTCTTGAAAACGCTTTGCTAAAACTCCCATTAATATTTTCAAAGAAGAGTTTAGGAATGATATACCTCTGTAGTTCTCAGCTTGGTTAGGATCACCTTTTTTAAGTATAGGAAAAATCACACTCTGTTGAAAGCTCTGCGGGATGTTTCCTGTTTCAAACATTCGATTAAACTCTATTGTGATCAACTGTAAAAGAGAATTATTTGCATATTTGAAGAATTCAACAGGTATTCCGTCAGTTCCTGGGGCTTTTCTATCTTTGGACTTTTCCAACCAGAATCTTACTTCTTCTTCCGTTATTGGCCTATCTAATATGTCGCATTTTGTATCCGGCACTGCATACTGAAAGCAAGCCTTTGAAATATGGTTGGCTGGATTCAAAATATTTTTGAAATGTTGTTCCAACTGAGAAGCGCTTATGCTTAGCCCTATTTTGAACTTCTTTCCATTTTTCTTATAGAGCAGTTTCCAAAGGGTGGCAGAATCTCTGCACTGCGATATTTCCGCTGCTAGGGAGTTCTGAAAATCCATTTTCTTCTTTTCGCATGTGTTCTTAAACTCTCGTTTCGCATTCAGATACATTGTTTTATAATTTGGCTCATCGTATTTCCGGTATAGGTTCAGTAGACGAAATGATTTTTTTCTTAACTTCTCACAGTCAAAGTCAAACCATGGTTGTATATAATTGCGATTGCATTGTTTTTGAAACACAGGTACTATAGCGTTTTTAACAATCCGAGTTATATCTTCCATGCTCCCGACAGTAGATGTTGCTTCAATTTGCCTACTTAGGTTCAACCGGTACTTTTCGGCTTGATTGTGGTTCCATTTAAATCTGGGTAATGAGCTTAGTGTTACCTCTTCCATGTTCACTTCGTGGGTACTAACATTAAAAGTTGTTACAATTGGTAAATGGTCTGAGAAGTTTTGGGATTGTACCTCAAAGTCAGTGATCATCTGGTTCCATTCACCTCCACTCATACTTAAATCAATAACTGAGCTACCTTGGGCGCCCACAAATGTGAATTCGCCTTTTGAATCGCCCTTCGAACATCCATTCTTGATTTCTAGTCCATACTCATTACAGAAGTCCATAAGTAGACTGCCTTTTCTATCCAACACTGAGTCTTTAGAGTTTCTAATTCGTGATGGTGCATCTTCTTCAAAATTTGACATTAGTTGCTGGGAGCCAGTCCTAGCATTAAAATCACCCGTCAGCAGAATATTGTTTTGATTTTGTAGATTGTTCAAAGCATCTTTTAGTTTTTGCAGATCCAATCCCCATTGGGGTCCCTGTGATCCATTCAAATAAACTGGAATGATTTGATATTTACAACTCGCAGTATGTGGAACTTGAATATTAAAAAAGCTGTAACTATTTGATTCCTCGAATTTTATTTTGATTTCATTAAGGTTCTTTTTGTACCCATAAAGACATCCTCCACTCGCTCGCCCTCGAATATTTCTGACACCGGATATCCAACAAAGTGTATAATTTTCAAAATATTTTTCAAAATTCTTCTCTTTACCTTCTATTAAATGTGTTTCAAATAAACAGAATAATTCAAAATTATTTACATATTTAAAAAAATCGGAAAATAAAACTTTACTATTTAAGCCACAAATGTTATAACTTAAAATTCGATAATCATAATTTTTTACAGAATTTTTACTTAAAACTAAACTTGGGCAGACGGAAATTTCCTAAAGCTGATGTACAGAAGTGGCATCACTGGTATTTCCATTTTGTAATTGGTTCTTGTCCTTACTCTTAGATGGCGCTGGTGATGCATTGTAGTTTTTAGGCACGCCAGCTGATCCATTGACAGCACGATGGTTGTTTACATTCTGGACGTCGCTTATAATCTGCTCTAGCATTGGGTTTCCTTCAAATTTTCCGCACTTTAATCCACAATTAAAACTCCACGTAAATGTTTTCCCTTGAACCAAAAGTCGATCATCCCTTAGGAAAGCGTTAACATTTGGGTTCCTTGTCTTAATAGACTTTTATTTTATTTTCAAGTTTTTATTTAAGTATCTTTTTTCATGATAGATGTTTTTTTTTTTAAGTTATACCTGTAAAGTAAACATGTCATATCATCCGAGAGCTGTGGCGTGATTAATTTTGTTAAATAGTAGTAGTAGCTGGAACTGGATAATTGTGGAAAATTGTAGGGTGATACATACAATGATTGGCATATAGCGAAACATTTTTCAAGAGTCATTACGAGTTTGGGGGGGCTAGCAAATTAATGTAACGAATTAAAGAAATGAGTGACGAGTTGGAACCAGTTAAAGCACAAGCTTTTGTTTGAGGGAAATTAGAACGAGTCAAAATTAAGTAGATGCCCCGAAGAATCACTGAAGGGTTCTCAAGTAGAAGAGATGTGTGTCAGGAAAGCGCCTTGAGACCTTTGCTCTTATTACAGCTTGAGGAAAATGTGACGGGCCCCAAAGTGAATCCATACTTCTATGCTGCAATGGAGTGAAGACCCTGTGAGCACTTGATAAATGGCAGGATGTCCTGAATGGCAATGGATACCGCATTACCTCGAAAAAAAAAACTGAATATTTATCCTGTTTTTTGATCCAGAGAGAGGCCTATTCCGGACATCTATTTGAATGGAACAAAGTTTCCTAGATGTGTGACCAATAGCAAAGGAACTTGGGATGACGACGTCAAACATCGCTTAAGCGTAATAGGTCAGATGAAGTGGCGGGAAAAGTCTGCCATCTTCTGTGATCGAAAAATCCTTTCTAAACTGAAAGAAAAGCAGTCGCTGTTCGTCCAGTTCTTCAAAAACTTTCACAGTGTTTGACAATGTAGTATGACAGTTAATTGGTAGCAGTTGAAATGCAGATGATTCGCAATCGCATGACAGCAGGAGTGACAAAGGGTGCTCAAATAAGAAACATGAAAATCCCAGGAGGTCTTCACGTGATAGAGCATGACGAACATAGCTGGTACCGTCATATCAAAAGAAGAAACCCTGACGTTTCACAAGTATCACGGAAGAAAGGTAGACTCAAAAACACCTGGATGAAACAAATGCAACGACACCTGCATTAAGTTGGCCTCAGACATGGAATAATCCAAAACCGAGATACCTTTTGACGTTTCCTGAGATAAACCGGGCTATCCCAACAATCAGTGCAGTGAGACAGTTGTAATCCCAGTTTTCAAGACAGGAAACTCTGGACTATGACCACCATTCTTTGGATAAAGTAGAAGAACTTCTTGAGCTGCTGCTTTTTTTCAAGTTTATCATTTGGATTTAATATTTCATTTTATTTTCAACGTAATTTAAGTCAGCTTTGACTGATATGGTTGTACCACTAGATTGTCACATTATTCCAACCCACTGGATAAAATGGTATATAATATTTTTGCCTTTAATTAAAATAAATTTAAATAAATTTTAATTAAAATATTTTCAACACCTTCCAGTCAAGTTTATCTTAAAACCCTTTTACAAACTTCACTTGACTTTAAAAAGTTTACCTTGAGTTGTTTTTAAAACTTATTAAATATCTGAACGTCAATTTTTGAAATACATAAATTGAATCTTTCAAATAAGGTAAAATTAATGATTATCATCTTCTCTTGCTAGAATTTTAATCTTCTGCCAAGCCAAAGGGTTTTTGAAATTCAACAAAGTTTTTCATGCACAAGAATGAATTCTGCTTTAGATACATTCCGTCGTCGTACTGTAGTAGTACAGTAAACGTTACTGCTAATAGACATCTATTGATTTTTTTACTTTTCAATAAAAATTCTCTATGAGCTTATTTTTTTTTTTTCAATCAATTTTATATGTATGTATCTACGTACACATGCATAAATATATCTTTCGTAAATGTTGTTGATGAAGTTTTATACAAAAAGGGTTTGAGATAAAATTGAAATTAATTTCGTATTTCCTTGCATATCAAGTCAAAACCGAGAATAAGAGAGAACAAAAAGAAGACAGTAACGTCGTCGTTGTCGTTATGAGATCAATTTAATTTGAATATTGTTTTTGAACTAAAGCCGAAAAATGAACTAATCTGAATATATATCTTTTTGATGTTGAATGAATTGGAATAATGGAAAAAAGGCATTAAAAGGTCCGGCATATATAATTAAGATAAACGAAAATAATTGTTCATGAATATAGATTTTTGTGATAGGAAATAAGTTAAATTTATGTCCTTCTTGAGAGGACAACATCAGATAAGATAGATTAACCTTAATTAGGATTTAATATACCATTTGTGTATAGTCGTGTTTTTTTTGGACATCATAGAATGATTTATGATTCAATTTCAATGGATCTGTTTTTGGAAATTAAGTTTTTTTTTAATCAAGTCACCATGACTTGTTTCTTGATAAATTCTTTATAAAATGCCTTTTATTTAAAAAAAAAATTGTTTTGAGAAACGTGGAAAAAAACTGGAAATAGTTTTAGTTTAGGCTTTTTACTTGGGACTATATAGGTTTTAAAAGGCATGTTTTAGATTCGTTACAAAAATCGGTATATCAATCAGACCTTGTATTAAGATGATAGAGAACTTAATTCGGCATGTCTGACTGTTTGTCTGTCTGTACCTCGAACTGATGTTTAAAGAATATTTCCTAGAGGGGAAATTGAAATTAGTTTTGGCTCCACTCTAAAAATAAAAAATAATTATCTCGAAGTTGTTTCAATTGAGTTTTAGTATTGATTTGGTCAAAAAATTTTTTGAAAAAACCGTTATCAAGGGTTTCTGTCACATAATCAGATTTTTGGTTTTCGATTTGCAAATTTTTTATTTTCTATTATCTAAATAATATCCCATATCAAAATTTTCAAAAAAATGTTTTTTAGATTTTTTGAAAATAAAAATTAATTAGTTTTTTGAAACTCAATGTTTTTTTTTTGAAATTTTGTTTTATAATATGTACTTTTAGTTTTAATTTTTTTTTATTCTAAAATATTATTTAACAGAAATTCACCGAACTTATAGGGTCCGAGTACATAAATGTTAGTAATGACTGAGTATGCCCTTTTTGGGCCATGCGTTTAACGAAGGGGCGTTGTATAAAAAAAAATGTTTAAAATCGAAATAATAAATGAGGATGATTTTATTTAAGAACACATTTTGTTCAAAATCGAAGCTCTAAATAAGAAATTTTTTTAAACTGAAAAATCAAATTAAAAAAAAATATTATTACATATTTTAAAAATAAAAAGAGGCTGGGTGCGACCCACACTGATAACTTCCCATATGTAATCTTGAAAACTTTATATTTAGTTTTTTTCAAATAACCAAATTTTCTGTGAAACAAACTTTAGCTGTTAAATTCAAACAATCATTATTTTAAGATTGAAAAGCATTTTAATTATTTAAAGAGATTTACGGAATGCACATATATTATAGAGATTCTTGATGTACCTATAAGTTGTTTCCACTTGACCCAGGTGGTAAACTTCCACACGTTTTTTTAACGAAAGTAGAATTTTCTTAGTTCTGTTTAAATTTTTGTTTAAAATGTCAGTTAAGTATATGTCAAATATATACCCGCTTTAAAAAATTTTATTATGAATAAAATTAAATACGTAATGGCAAAGTCAATATCATTGCTCGTTCTCAAGACATTCGAGTCGAAAAACCAATTTTACCACTTTTTAGTTTATTTTTTTTTTATATTTTTTGTCAAAAACTGTCAATTAGATATTTGTCAAAATTTAACCTTTCATAAAAAATTGTACCATGTATAAAATAAAATATTTTAGAAGGCACAATCGTTGTTCGTTCTCAGGATATTCGAGCTGAAATACAATTGTAACTACTTTTCTTTAGAATTTTTAACAGTTTTTGACTTTTTGTTAAAAAAAACTCCCATTCAATATTTGTCAAAATTTTATCAGTTGCTAACAATTATGTTATGTAGAAAATAAAATAAACAAGAGGTCAATATCGTTACCCGTTTTTGAGAAATTTGAGTGGAAAGACAATTTATACCAATTTTTGGTAGAATTTTTTGTAGTTTTTAATTTTTTGTAAAAAAACTGTCAATTGAATTTTTTTGAAATTTTCACCAGTGGTCAAAAATAACATTTTTCGTAAAATAAAATTATTTTAAAGTTAATATCGTTTTTCCATCTAAGGATATTAGAGTTATAAAAAGTTTTTTTTTTAGTTTTTTTGATTTTAAAAAATAACGGTATATTGATTTTTTTTTTCAAATTCATATCAAATTTGTATGTCATAATGTGTCGAATAAAATTTATTTCAGTCAATGGCATTATTTGTTCGTGAGATATTTGAGCCCAACCAAAATTTTCACTTCTTTTTTAAACTGCTATAGTTAGCACAATAAAATACAATATGTTATGTTAAACACATCACAAAGCCGCCACTCTTAATAGTCTGTTTTCAATGTGATTTTTTCAGTGGAAATATAAATTTTAAAAAAATCTAAAATATTTCATAATTACTGTTATTTGCAAGAAAACTGTAATTAAGGTTTTTTCAATTTTTCAAATCGGGCGCTGTGCGGCTCCGCTTCAAAAGAATTTCCAGTTGTTTTCCAATTTTTATTCTCGACTTCAAAAAAATATCCACATACATACATAGTTGTTTCCTGACAAAAATTTATTTTGCCACACTTTTTTTGAAAACTATTTTCGTAATTTTTTTTTTCCAAAAATTTATATTTCGAATAAAAATGTTTGTTCCCTATTCAGTTTATATTTTTATTTCCACATTTATTTTTTTATGAATATGAAAAACATTTCTGTTCAAAAATTCTTTGGAACCCGCAAAATGCAAAATGGTGCCTTCCTATCGACTAAATATATCCTAACTAAGCAGAGCAATATGGAGTTGTGTGAGCGGGCAATGGCCCCAAAAGAAAGGTCACGTAAATTTATAACAACTTGTTGACTATCTTTAATTAATTTATTGCTTATAAAGCCTACAAAAATAACAATTCACGTTTATTTCCGCTTTCGATTTGCCATAGCTATTTAAAAATCATTTCTTTTGCAAGTGATGTGTGTGAAGTGGTTGGTCGGTTCTTCAATTGGTTTTATTTAAATTTTTAATTAATTTTACTTCATGATGCTTTATGATATTATTTTTAGCCTTCCTTTTTGATTGCAACTGGTCGTATCTTTAAGAATAAGGACAGCCATAACAAAATGTACAATGTTCATGTACAAGCATACCTACAGTACGCTCTTAATGAAAGCAGGCATATTAATGATTTAATTATACGGATACGCAGAAAAAGGAGATAGAAAAAAAGAAAAGACATTTTCTATTCAAAACAGACTAAAGCAGATTCAAAGCAGACTAAAAAAATTGTAAAAAAAAATACCCATAGAGCAGAAAAAACTTACTATTCATGAAATGCATCATTTTTATATTCTATGTAGAACTAAGCACATTGAAGGAAAACATTTTCTGGGAAAATTCATAAAAGTATAAATAAAATTCATTAAATTTGTTAGCAAGAAAAATCGAATAAAAAACTATTGTGTGAAGACGTTTTTCACAGTAAGCTTGCAAAGGGTGTTTTTTTAGAGGTTTTTAAGTTGGAAACACTAGCTAAACTGGTGGCCCATTTTAACAGCTGATAAGTGATTTGTATTTAGTTTGGATTGGCATTTCAAATAAATGGACTGACGCCTGAAAAGTGGGTCTCGCAAAATTATCCCGATCCCGATTTTTATGAGAGAATTTTATTTAGCGATGAAGCTCACTTTTGGTTGAATGGTTACGGCAATAAACAAAACTGCCGTATTTGGAGTGAAGATAATCCTGAAGTGTATGTTAAGACACCGTTCCATTCAGAAAAATACTGACTGTGGAATCATTGGTCCGTACAATTACAGTCAATGGTGACCGCAATAGAGCCATGATTGCTGACTTTTTCGTTCCTCAATTGAACAACCATGATGCGCAGGAGCTGTGGTTTGGGATGGGATATCTGAAGTCACTAGTCTACGCTATCAACCACTTCGAGGACAAAATTCGCCACGTTATAGCTGATATGCTTCTACATCATCATCATCATCGGCTCGACAACCGGGGTCCGGTCCTGGCCTCCTTCAACAAGTCTCTCCACCTATCCCGGTCTTGAGCCGACGCCATCCAGTTCCGCACCCCAAGGCTTCGGGCGTCCTGGTCTACGCCATCTCTCCAGCGCAAGCATGGTCTACCACGCTGCCGTCTACCATATGTAGAATGTACCACAAAGGACTTTCCGAGCAGGCTCCTCTTCACTCATGCGAGCTAGGTGCCCTGCCCACCGGAGTCTACCGATCCTAATTTTTGTCACTATGTCTGCTTCAATGCAGATTGCGTACAATTCATGATTGTACCGTCTCCGGAATCGTCCTTCCTCACATATGGGGCCAACAATTCTCCTTAAGACTTTTCTCTCGAACGCGGCTAAGAGGTCGGAGTGTCTTTTGCTAAGCACCCAAGTCTCGGATCCATACGTGAGTACTGGCAGGACCATGGTCCTGTACAGCAGCAGTTTTGAAGTTATGGTGAGATTTCTGGATTTGAAGAGCTTTGACAGACTATAGTAGACTTTGTTGGAATTGAGCAGCCGCCCGCGTATTTCTTCTTCTATATTATTATCGGCTGCTACTATTGACCCAAGGTATTTAAAGGATTGCACCACTTCAAATTCGTGCTCCGCTACCTTGATTGTTTGACCAACTGTTCTTCTCGCATTCGACGCCACCATGTACTTTGTTTTACCTTCACTAATGTGCAGCCCCAGATTTTGTGCCGCCTGCTCGATCTGGATGAAGGAATCGTGTACAGCTTGTTCGGTTCTTCCGATGATGTCAATGTCGTCTGCGTAAGCCAGTATCTGGCTGGACCTGTTGACGATGGTCCCTCTTGTTGCCGTGCCAGAGTCACGGATTGCTTTCTCCAACGCCAGGTTGAAGAGGAGGCAGGCCAAACCATCCCCTTGTCGGAGTCCATTAAAGATGTTGATTGGTCTGGATAGCAATCCGGCTATTTTTACTTGGCTTGTTACGTTGGTCATGGTCAACCTACAAAGTCGTGTCAACTTATTTGGGATGCCGAATTCTCTCATGACTTTGTAAAGTTCTACCCTGGCTATGCTATCATAGGCGGCCTTAAAGTCTATAAACAGATGGTATGTTGGGATGTTAAATTCTAGACATTTTTCCATCGCCTGCCTAAGGGTAAAGATCTGATCAGTTGTTGATTTGCCTGGAATGAAACCACACTGATATTGGCCGATTATGGTTTTAGCGTATGGGGCTATCCGTTCTTGTAGGATAGAGGAGAGTATCTTATAGGCGGTACTCAACAGCGTGATACCTCTATAATTGCTGCACGTTGTAACATCTCCTTTCTTATGTATGGGGCAAATTATACCTTTTCGCCAGTCTTCTGGCATTTCTTCCTGCTCCCGTACGTGCACTAGAATATCATGAATTGCTTGGCTTAAGGCTGGTAAGGCTGGTAAGTAGTGACCTTTGCACTTAAAAAAAAATACAAATAAGAAATTTTGCGTAATAACCAATTAATATTGATTAATCTAGAATAAATAAATAAAAATATGTACAGTGGCGGTCAAATAATTAGAAGCGCTTTTTCATATAGTCATTGTCTTTGCTTTTTTCTTCCACATTCTTGTAATTTATGTTTTGCTTTAAATTTTGTCTACTTCGTTTTATCATATTCTTTTTTTTTAAATTTTTAAGGTTGCATTGTTTCCAAAAGGATACATTTTGTGAATGATAATCGTGATTATTCTACAAAAAATTATTAAATTATTAGTTTCCCTGACACTGAATTATTTACTTCTTACTTCTTTGGCTTCTGGGTTGAAAGGCCAGCGCAGTATTGGATGTTGATTTTTCAAATGTTTGTGATTTAAACTTTCCTAATTTGCGTTGGGTTCTGTCGGAGGACCAATTTATCGTTTGTATCTTCCAATCGTTCAGAATAATAAATTGCAGATCGTCTTTCTTAATTGGGAATTTTTCATATCAGTGGGTTAATTAATTGTTCTTCTCGTCTCAATGGCCCACTTGCTATTTTCATAAAAAAATCAATTCGTCTTCCTAATAACACGGAAGGACTTATCTATCTTTCCAGTTCATTGCTCCGCTTCCTTTCATTCCTAAGCTTTTTTTTGAATGCATTGTTTATATCACTCATTATACTTTTATTGGGAACCTTTCTTTTAAATGACCACGAACCGTAACGAATTTGTTTCTAAAACATTTCAGGAGTACCCCAGGGCAGTCATCTAGGCCCTTTGCTTTTTGTCTTATCTACAAATGACTTTGGCTGTATTGTTCTATTTATGCAGACGATATACAAATTAATTGAGCTAAAATGACTTAGATTTATTTGTTACGGTGTGTAATAAGAATTTCTTAGAATTTAATAATGCTAATAAATGTCAGTTTATGACATTCTCGATTCTCCTGTAAACGCCTATTCTCTCTTATTAGAAACGCGAGGCGAACCAGTTTCATTGAGCTCCTCCTTTTTTGATCTTGGTATCATGTACCATAGGGAGCTCAACTTCCATTCCCAAATCGATAAACAACTGCATAAGGCCACTTCTTTCAATGGCTTTATAAAAAAGGCTGGTCCGAAGAATTCTCCAACCCTTAGAATTGAAGCTGTGAAGTCACTACTGTGGCCTTATTTTATTTTTCGATAGCGGCCTTATTTTATTTTGAAAAATGAAACAAGGTCACACAGTAGTTTTTTTACCTGGCCATGTAGGGCTGTATGTCAACTTGAAAACTTTTTCAACTTTGAACTTCGAAAAATTTCCAAAAGTTTTTGATGGTTTTAACACTAATCAGACCTCAGATAACGGTAAAATTCCTGTTTGAAAATTGAAAAATGCTCAAGAAACGCTTAAAAAAATATTTTTAAAAACTCATAACTGCTACAGTTGTTCACCCATTTTAATAAATTATAGGTTATTAGATTCAATATGAAAAGAGGCACATTTTTTTTTTAAATTCAAAATGTACTTTAAAACGACCCTTGAAATATATTTACCTACTGATTCACTTTCTAAAATCAATAAAGGATTTATATCCATTTTTAATCCATTTTCAATAAATTTTTATCTTTGTCCGGGTCCGTATAGTGTAAAACATCATTGCAGTTAGTTTCGTGTTTTATATGTATGCTATGCATCGCGTGCATTAAGATTTATAAAAAATGTATTTTTCCTTGAAAATCTGGCATGCATTATTTTAATAGCACCGAAGCGAAGGTAACTTTCCATGAAAACTTCAGTGATTGAGCCTTCTGGGGACATTTTGGATTTAACCTTTAACGAAAATTTTTAAATAGTTAAATTCCCTCCCCCTCCCAATTTTCGATTCGAAAAATAAAAATTTAATACATAAAGCGTAGATACTCAGCTTTTAAATTTTCAGAAAATCGTAAGTCACTTTTGTCTCAATGTTATTTATTCTTAGCAATTTTTAATACTTACGAATTAAACTGTCGAACATTTAAATGAGAGTTGCAATACAATTCATTTATTTAAAACAGATCAATGCTTAAACAAAAAAAAACTCTTAAGTTGATAATTGAAAATTCATTACTCAATTAATCTACATTTTTTTTTTTAACAAAGCTTAGGGAACTGAAACGCAAAAATGCAATTCGGTAATATGAAAAAATGGTGTGATTGAAAAGTTGTGTTTATTTAAAAGCCCCCAGTCTGTGTGCTTGATGCCTACTCGCCAGGAAAAGGATTTGGTTGATGTTGATAAATTAAAAACAGGATAAGTAAAATGGTTAAAATGGAAAAAAGGTATTTGTTATAAGTAGTGCATATTTTGCCTTTAAATAATTTTTTAAAATGTTTGAGCAATGTTTTTTAAATACCTTGCTACCTGAGGGCTCTGATTTAAAAAAATAAATGATAATCAAGTTGCCTAGTGTTATTGCATTCACGGGATGGTATTAATAAGGTATCAACCTGCAAAAATATGTTTTTCTTAATTAAATATTTTTTAATACTATATTCCATAATAAAAAAAGAGAACGTTTAGTAAATTCTTACCGAACAATGTTACTCCCCAAAACACCAAAAATAACATTACCTGCCATTTTTTTACCTTTTTAGAAAAACTGATTTATCTCGAAAATGCTTCTGACGATTATATTTTAAAACTCTATAAATTAATATAGATGAGCTCACTGCACCACGTTACCCTCATAGAACCAGTTTTTTAGTTTTGGATTTTCCCGAAAATATTTCATCTGATTGTACCTAATCAAAATTTATATGCAAAAGAATCTAAGATCTATAAAAAGTATTCAATACTAAAATTGATTTTTGAAAAAAAATATATAATATTATTTTTTAGAAATCAAATATTTGAAAAACGGGGCTCTATATATTTTTTAAAATTATAAATATTTGTGTATTTTTAAAATTTACACAAAATGGTTTTTCAATACTAGCTTTTATAATTTGAACATGAAATAATTTTACTTTTACCTCTCCCATACATATGGCTAAAAATTCTCGTAAACGGCCCATAAAATTTGGACACTACTGTTTTTGTGTACTGATGTTAGTACAGCCAGGGCCGTCGAGAAGAATTCCGGGCCCGGGGCCGAAAAATCTCGGGCCCCCCCATATTTACCATTTTTTCCAAAGTTCATGCCTACTGATATGGTACGTTCTAATTTCAATTACGAATAGCATGATTACGTAGGAATTAACGGAAATAATAATTTTTTTGTTTGTCCCTCGAAACCGAATCAAATCCCAGCAGAAAGAAAAATAGAAGAAAAGAAACTTTATAAAAACAGAAACCGAAATAAATATTTTTGTTTTGTTTTTAGTTGCCGGGCCCCTTATTTTGACTTTAAAAATTTTCAAAATAAAATAAATTTGAAAGTCACGTTAAATTAAATAAGAAAAGCGAAACAATTTATTATAAATTTCTTTCAATGGTTCAGAGTTGTCCAATTTTTCATTAAATATTAACAAAAATGTATACGCCAATAATAATCAGGGGCCCAGATCGGAAAGCTTATGACTGATAGATTGGTAGATAACATGCAAACAGGTGCCCGATTCCGAAAGCATGAATGATTTAAAATTTTCGGGCCCCTAAAAATAAGTGAGGATATGTATGTTGATGATGAATATAGAGTATATTGAAAAGAAACACTCCTCATTGCTATCAATTTTACGGGCCCCTAAAAAATCCCGGGCCCGGGGGGTTTCCCCCTCTTTCCCCCCCTCCTCTCGACGGGGCTGAGTACAGCCTATCATTAAACATATTATTTGTTTTTGTATTCTATAGCACCTTAAAATAGAACTACAATTTACCTTAAAAATATTATTTCCTGTTCCCAGTCGGACTTAAATTTTTCCTGTGGTAAGTGTTTATGTTTGGAACAAACTATTGAGAAAAAAGTAAGCTAAATTTATGTTGAAAAAAAATCGATGTGGTTAGGTTGAAAACAAAAAAAATATATTTCACATATGTATGTATGTATGTACATATGTAACTGTTCCAACATTTTAAAGAGTCAGTTCACAATGAATTGCGCTCAGGGGGCAAAATGGTTGCATAAGATCAATTTTTACTTGGGACTATAGGTACTATAGGGCAAGTTTTGGATTCGTGCAAAAAATCGAACTCGAGATATTAATAAGACCTAACATTACCACAATTAAAAAAGTGGGTCCCGCAATTCTGTCTGTCTGTCCAAAATAACGGTAACTGTCATAATACCATTTAGACAAAACATTCTTAACTCGAAAACGGCTCTATCGATTTTGATGAAATTTTTTAAATCGGGTTTGTCAAGTAACCTTAATAATTTAGTTAAAAATACTTTAAAAAAAACCCTATTAACGGTACTTGCCATAGAACCGGATTTTTGCTTTTCGGTTTTCTCGTAAACTATTGGACGGATTTCAATGAAAATTTTTCTAGAGGAGGTCTTATATAATATTAATAATATTGCATAGCAAAATTTTCAAAAAAATATTTTTTGTATTTAAAAAAAATTAAATTTTTTTTGAAAACTCAATATTTTGAAAACTAATAAATATTTTTTTTTTAATTTGGTTTTAAGGATATGTTATCAAATACTAAAAAAGTGCATACCAACTTTTTTTTATAAAAATATGTACTTAAAAAAATATAAACATATATATTTTTATTATTTATTTATTTTTGAATTTTTTTTTTCAAAAATTTGTATTTTTATGATAGATGGCATCTTCAGTTTTAAGATTAAACTTCTTGTTTGGCTTATTTTATCTTGTGACTTGTGACGATAATATATTATAATTATTTTCAAATAAATTTGTTTTTATACTCATACTTAAAAACCAAGATGTTATCGCTCATAGGAGCAATTACGTGCTACCCAGTCGTTTATTTTATTTTCGTATGAAAAAAAGAAAAAAATCAACTATTGGTAGCTACATATGTACCTATATCTTTGATAGTAAAGGTCTCAAGACTATTTAGTTTTCAGTGCTTGACTTTAAATTGATAAGAGAATTCAATGTTTTCAAAATTCAAACAGTGCGAAATAATGTGATTTCTTTTAATTTAAACAACTTGATTTATAAAAGATCATTAAATAAATTTTTGGCTTTGAAAAAAAAAAAATAAAGCATGACATTAAAAATAGGCTAAGTTCATAATTGCAACATTGTTGAACATGCCATGCACGAAATATTTATTCAGTACGTATGTATGTACATACATGAACAGAAAAACTGCTACACGTATGCGGCAGCTCTACAATGCCAAAAAAGGGTTCATAAATATTCTTTTTGCAACCAGCTATAAATTTAAACTACATTGCTAAACGAATGGTAACCAATAGCTTCGTATAAGCATCTGAACCAAATTTTTTTTTCACTTTCATTCCTAAAACCTTGTAAATAATATATTTTAAATGTATAACAGAAAAGAACAACAAAATTTGGCAAAATATATTAAATATTCTATTATTTTACTCACATATTTTGTTCAGCCATCCTGCACTTGCAAGACGCACATCAAAACAAAATTCACAGCAATTTTGTACGCATATCAATTATCAGTCTGCTTTTATGAACACAGTTACCGACTGCTGTAATGAAAAGATAATACAGTGTACCTATTTACATTTGTGAACGCAAATCTTGCATGACTACAGCATTTTTCCATTTATGAACTCAACCATAATGCCATTTTCCGAAAATCCAACTTTATTCATTTTAACTTAATTTCCAAGAGAATTAATCCTCCTCTGTAACAATTTTTTTCTTTTTAATTAAATTTTTCATGGCCAACAAAATGTATTTGTTTCTTGGTAAAAAAAAATGTTTTACAAATTTTGGAACGTTTTTAATGTGCTGAATTGAAATCTGAATTAAAAAAAAAAAAATCTATGACATCAGGTTGTGAAGAAATCTTCGTTCGAAAATTAAAAGATCCTGTGAATTTTTTTTAACTGTTTCTGAAATTATGTCACGGCTCTATGGAATTTTAATTATAGAAAACTTATAGATTGTAATTGAGTTTTGGTTCATTTTGTGTTGGGAATTAATTAATTTTATTGGGAGTTAGTCCGTAGGGATGTACCTATCCTCTTAAATACAGCAAAAATTTTCTTTGGCAAAAGTATTTCTTTCAACTGATGAGTAGATCATTTTCTATTGGCACCATGTTTAAAATTAAACAAAATATTTAAATTTTCTTAATAGAATATTTTTTTTTTTAAATTCTTTATTGTAGTTCAACAAGTAACATTTATTTTAATACTTAAAGATGTAAATTCTTTGTATGTAATTTGTGTACTTACAATTATTTTTTTTTAACATTAACATTTACAAAAATACAACAATAAATACAATAATATACAATTTTACATAAAGTATTATAAAAAAGTGCAATAAACTAGAGTTTTTTTTTTTGTAAATTTAAAATCATAATTTACATCAAATATTACTTACATTCACTTTACTACAAAAATAACTTATTTTTATAGAAAAACAAAAACAATTGAATAATTTTTTTTTGTTGTTGTTGATTTTGAAACATGGTTAGCTTTTATTTCGTCAAGTATATAAACAACAACTTTTGCCTTCTCTTTGAGAAATTATTATTTTTTTTATAATCACCCCTGGATTTTTATTTGTAATGGATAATGTTTTCCAATTCATGCATTTCACCCCAACAATTTTGTGAAGTAGCTTGTCTCCTTGAGATCATGCCAGTGCCGCTGTTTCGAAAATATTCTGAAACTGAAAAAAAAGAAACACAAAAAGAACATTTAGTTAATCCATTTTAATATAAATATGTAGGTGGAAGAAGAAAAGTTTAAATTATGTATTGTTATTTTGTTTTAGGTAATATAACGGTTTCAGGCAAAATGTTTGGTGTCAATTCAGTAACGTGGGTTAACCATAATTGGCGATAAACAATTTCAAAGCAAAGTCCGAGATTGTTAAAGTATTTTGATGAGTTTTAATATTTATTTCCTTTGTTTCATTTAACCATGACAGGTCGGTAGAGGAGGCAATAGAAGACTCTCTCACTTCCTCACAACGAGTTGATCGAATATGGTGGTTTTCAAAATGGCGGACAATTGTTTGACGTTTTATAATGTAAATCAGATTATATTTGGTACTTTGAATTCAAAAATAGAATCAAAAATTCTTTCTAATGACTTTGGAAGCAAATTTGTGCGAGTATCGGGTTCCTAAATTTCTATTAGGTGAGTTGAATTTAAAATTTTTTTGTAATAAAATTTATAATAAAAGGATTTTTTTTGGTGGTTTTTATTTCTTTTAGGTGTTGTCTTTTTGGGAAAAAAGTGTACCATAATAGGACTACAATTCACTTTTGTTTTAAAAATTGCGGACGGTAACCCTGAAAATAACATAAAATTTTTTTTTGTTTTTTTTGGTAACATGTATTTCTGCTAGAATCATATTTTTTGTAACTAATCTAAGAATTTTATGAAGCTGAAGATCGCTGCACCCGAGGTTTTTTTTCATTTAGAGTTGCAGTTCTCAAAAAGTATCAATGATATTGTAAGATTTCAAACGCCAAAATGTTGGGCACAAAATTTCCCAGGGGCGATGTCCGCTACTTTTTTATAATTGTATCCCGTTACATTTTTTTTATTGGGTTTTGAAACTTTTAAAATTATTTTTTTATTTGTCTAGACGTGAAGACTGACGGTAAAAAAAAACAATCGTGTAGAGCATAATTTATTTTTTAATTTTTTAAAATTCATGTTGAAGTTTGAAATAAGGAAATTTACTTTTTCCTAAATATAAACACATTAAATACCTTGCAAATCGTGAGATTTTAATTTAATTCTCATTTAGAAAACGACTTTTAAAAGGGAAAAAACAATCTCATCCAATTTCCTACTTTTTTCGACCTGTTATTATCGGTACTTGCCATAAGGTCACATATTTGACTTTTTTTTTCAAAATATAATCAATTTTCTCAAATATCAATATTTAGAAAATTGATAGATTTTTTTTTTTCGATCCGCAGTTTTGTTTAAAAGTCCTTTATTCAAATAATATTTTGTATAAACATTATCAACAAATATTTAAACTTTTGAAAAAGATAGAAAAGTAAATATATATTTAGAATACCAATTAAAAGTGCACAAATTTTTTTTCCTAAAATTTTTTTTTTCCTGAAAATTCAATATTTGAAAAATGGGTGGATATTGTTTTTCCTATAAACAAAACTCTATATAAAAGCAGTCAATATGAAAAAAATAATACTTTTTAGTGACCTAAAATTTTGAAAATATCAGTTTGAAAAAAAATATTACATATAAGATCAGCTAGCGCTGTAACAGTTTGAATTTTCACTTGCGACTATAGGTGCTACAGGTCAAATTTTGAGTTCATTAAAAAAATTCGAGTATCACTTAATTCACATAGAGTCAGTTTTTTGATTTTTTCAAAAACAATTCAAAATTTGTATACATAAGCATTTGAAATTTATAAAAAATATTGAATATATAAGTTTTGAAAGAAAAAATATTCAGAGTTATGAAAAACAAAAGATTATTTTTTGAAAACTAAATATTTAAAAAAAAAATTGAAAAATGACGATATTAATTGTACCATTTCAAAAATCTCAAATTATTTCATAAACGTATAGATTTCTTTTGTTTGATATGTTTTTTAACTGCTCAAATTTTGCATACTTAATTTAAAAAACCACTCTACAATTTTGAATAAATTTTTTAATTTGTATTTTTAAGATAAATCTGATGGAATCTTCATTTTCGAGCTTAAACCCAAATTTTGAGCTTCTTTACATTCTTGTTTTTTTTTTTGTAATTTTTTTTTGTTTGTTCTAAAGTACCTACTTTAACATTTGTACCAGATTCGTGGAATTCTAAATGCAGTCACCTCCTTCTTCAGTTGAAAGAAATATAACCCAAATAACTTTGACGAACTCAAGTTATGCAATATACATACATTATATACAAATATATATAAACTATGCCAAACTATTTTCGAAATATTTAAAATTATAACATCTAGGTACTCACGTTGTTTAATATATGTTTGTTTACTTGGAAACCTCAAAAATGCCTCAGAATGGGTACAGGTAGAGTATGGTGCATATGAATAATGCAACGTTATTTTATTTATTTTTAAGTTACTGCTTCATGGAGATACAAATTATGCTACTGGGAGAGAATTGAAAACAGAAAAGGTAAACAGATGTTACTTTAAGGCAAAAACAATGTAAATTTGTTAGTTTTCAAAATTGTTGTTAAAGAAATTCAAGCTACAGGTTATTGAGATCAGGATAATACAACAAAAAGCATATTACAGAAAATGAAAGAATAGCTATGAGAAGGTACAAACTAGAATACTAGTTATCAATTTAATTCTTGAAATTAATTTTTACATGCATTGCATAGACTTGTATGAAATTGAATTGATGTTGAAAATGTTTCATTGTCAAGGACTGATCCAAGTATGTTCGTGTTTCAAAAAGTTCTTCCTAAAATTGTTAAACTATACCTAAACGAACTATGAGCTCGTTTAAAAGCATTGGCGATGCTTACTAAGGTCCCCGGGCCGAATGTCCGTGAGTTTCCCCTTCCGAAGCATAGGGCTCGTCCTACCACCCCTACGTGACGTAGTGCCGTAGCTCTTTTCAACACTATGCTAATTTTGCTGATTCCACTTCTACCGTTCTGGGCCAAGTGCTTCTAGGTATGCCCGATCATCTGTCTGCCTGCGTGAAAAAGTTCCACTGCATTGCTTAACTCTTTGTTATTTCCAAGCGTATGGCCAATCGAGTGCTACTAACGTCTTCGTAAGATACAGTCAATGGGTTCCTGACCTGCTCCATTATGAAGTTCATCATTGCAGATAGGATTGGGCCATCAGCAAATTTGATTTTCCAAGTGCTGGATTCATAGGGATTCAACATTGCAGTGGAACAGTCGTAGCTTGGGCTTTAAGGATTGTCTCTCCATATTTTAGACATTATTGGGAACGCAGCTTTTGCTTTTCCATTCCAATTGTTAGTATCTTGTTCGGTTCCGACTATCTCAAATTGTTATCCAGAAATATAATTATAAAAGTCCTGGTAAAAGAAACAAACGGATCACTGCTAGTTTCGGGTGAGGACCAGCTCCGGTAGAAGGAGCACTTTTTTTGCGGTCTTAAATCACATTTCCGCCAATGATGGGAGTCCAATGCCCAAAGACCCGCTCTAAAGTAACAGTTTAACGAACTGTATCCCCTAGTAGAGAAGAAACCTTAATCAAAGTACTGAAGAACATCAAAGGTTGGACTTGACGGTATTTCACTCAATGTCAAACTCTTACAAGCAGTGCCAAAAACATTGAGAGATTTCGGAAATAGAGAGTTTTAATGAAGAGTGGAAAAATGGAATCATTGTTAAGCTGCTGAAGAAAGAAGACTTTTGTCCAGTGTGAAAACTTGAGAAGAATTTGGGTAGCCAAGAGGATAACAAGAACCGTCCTGGAGCGTATACAAAACCACCTCGAAATCCGAAATAACAAGATTCTGGACTATATCGTCCAGTATGGACCATATTATTTACACCATACAGATCATCATCAAGCAGTGTCTTGACTATAAATCACCACTTCTACTGCTGTTCATTGACCACGAAAAGTTGTTTAACAGTGTCAAGTGTCACTTCAGTGGACACTTCAATGAAACGTCAAAAAATTAGACTACGCAGTAGACATCTGCTTAATCTCTCATAGGATCATGGAACACCATCAAATGACTGAAATCGTTAGGTTAAATATCAGTTTTCTGAACTTCTTCATATATTATATTTATATTTTCAGAATATTTTCAATATCTTAGTAATAAGGACATTAGTCCTGTGAAAACCGAACTACATAGATATTAACTGTCACGTCGGGAAAGAAAAGACTCATACGGAATGGTGTCCAAAATATGGAGAAACTACTCTATAAGTTAAAAGACTAAGAACATGAATCCAAGCTTCTTCATGGGAGCAAAGCTTGGAAAGTCCCATAAACAGAAACAATAAGAAAGTTACAAATGTTAAGATTTTCCGCTCAGACCGTATCTCAAACGATGAACGTCGTACAAGAATACCTCAAATATGCTCCTCCATTTTATTTCAATACAAAGTTCAAATGTTAAAGCATAAAATCTTTGCTATTAAGTCTGTAAAGATGTACGTACAGTACAAGGTAATTAAAAATATATTAAAAATATAGTTTTCATTAATAAAAATAGTGTAGGTCCCTATGGATATACCTATATTTATTTTTACTTTTTTATTTTCTCGAAAACAAAACAATTTTAGTTTTCCTCCAAAAACATTCAGTTCCCGGAAAATAAATATGTACAAGCATCATGATAAAAAGTTTAAACCTGATGTAGGTACCTACATTTTGTAGTTGGCAGGAAAGATACGTTTATTCGTTGGGTATATGGCGATATACCAAAATGGCAGGCGCATTTCCAGATAAAAACTACTGAAAGTTAAAAATTTTGGGAATTTACCCACCTGCCACCTGACACTCCGGTCACTTCACCTACAATACATATTTCATGTGGTCATGGCTATAGTGCTCCCTATTTAAGATTGGATACCTATCTCTAACCTAAAATTCAACCTTTTCAGAACGTTTCTTTTTCCATTGAATTCTTTACAAACAAAAAGGCAAACATTTTATAAATTCAAACATATGTACAATCCGTACATATTTAAGAACACGATTTTGTCCAGAAATAAATAATAATCTTTTTTTTTCAAACAAGATTGTTTTCTGAAAGTTTCAATTAATTTTTTTTGTATGGGGAACTAAAAGGGTTAGGGATTGGCTTTATTAACCTTTTTTAACCAGGAAATAAAATACGAAAAAAAAAAATTCGTGTATCAGCATGCCAACAGAAGCGAAGTTTTTTTACGCTTTGCTACACAAACATTTAAAATACTGGTAGCCCTTCCTTATTTCCATCCCATATAATTTGGGGATAATATTTTTTTTTATAATTATTATAATCCCTATTATGTAAGCAATCTTACATTTTGTATCTCATTAATGAAGATCAAGAAAGAATTAAGAACGATTTTTTAAATTTCATTTAAATTTTAATAATGCTTGAAAATGGTGCACACGCAAGACATAATAATGAATTTTAGGGATGAAGGGGTGTTGTTTTAAAAATTTAATTTTCCATCCATACAAGCGTCACATGGGCAAAATTGTTTCTGGTGAAAGTTAAGATCATAGCCTCATTTATTTCGAAATCGAAAGACCCTGACTGATGCTCATTACTTGAACTGCTAATAGTACTTCATATACTTGAGATAAATTATTTATTTTTCACTTTGATAATTAATAAGGCAATGTCCTTTTCTAAATAATTAATTATTTTTTTATTGTAAGAAAAATTTACATTCAAAACAAAAAAATTTAAATTGTCTCCAATTGGGTTTTTACTGTTCTTACACTTACCGATTTAATCATGTTTTTCATTGGCTGGAAATAAATTAAGCCTAATTTTTTTGTTTAATCTTAAGCACCACTTGGTTGCGGGGTGCCTTAGGTGCCTGTGATTGTTTTTACCGTTAACTCACTTTTGGCAGCACTAAGCGGAGCCACGGAGATGTCTGAGTAAGGCTCCGCCTAGGGTATATTCAGTAGCCAGGCAGGGTTAAATATAATTTTTTTTTTCATTAAAAGTATTTTTCTTTTATAATCCAAATGTAAAAATAAAAAAAAATGGGAAAACAAAATTTTTTCCCTAAAAAAAAAAAACAAAAAAATGGTTGAAAAATTGAGAGCCGAAAAGAAATTTTTCAAAACCAACTGTGAAAAAAAATATTTGTCAAAAAAATATGATCCAAAAAAAAAAATAGTCCGTCAAACCATCAGTCTATCATCCTATCAGTGTTGTGCGTAAATGGAAAAAATTCTAGAATTTACTGATAAGAATTAGTTATTTTCAGCAACATTGCTTAAAGTAGGAAATGTTTTATTTCTATAAATTATTTCGTACTTTAAAATTTAGAAATTATTATAGTTTTAAAAGTTGATCAATCTGATAGTTGGTTGGAACTTGGAACCAAAATTACTTACACAAAAAAATCTAGGTCTTACTACTATATTCTAGAATTTGAAAATTTCGCAAATTAACAGTAAGACATGTATGTCCCAGGTATTTTTGCAAAACGTATCAACTAAACGAAATGAAATATGAAACTCTTAGTGGAAGAACTGTTATAGCCCTTAAATGACAAAGAAGGAGACCTCCGATTTTAATTTTGATTAAGATAATTGAAACTAGAACGAAATCTATAATTTTACAAAATTCAACAAAATCAACATTCTCAACCTGTTGCAAAGTTGAGCTATCAAAAGTCATCAAATAAAAATTACATAAGAATAGTTTAACTATTTTAAATATTTTAGTTATAACTATCACTCCACTCAAAAAATTAATTCTTTATTTGCAGATGACTAAATATTTTATTATTATAAAAAAATTCAACAAGATTTTTTTTTAAACTTAAAAAAAGGAATTCGATATTTTTTAAAATTTTATTTAAAAAAAAAATTAGGTATAAATAATTAACTCTTGAATAGTTTATAAAAAAAATACTCAAACATTTGCATTTTATTTAAAAATCAAAAAATAGGTACCTAAGGTACACCAAAAACAATGTTTTTTTTTAATAAATATGTAAATTATATGTCATAAGTTCATTAAAATGTCTTTCCATAAAGAAGTTTTACTGTGTTTTAAGAAACAATTTTAGTATTATTTGGTTATTTAAAATTTATTTTTAAAATAAAAAAAAAAACGAAATTATTATGGATGTACTGTACTTTTTGAAATATGATATTAAATTAAATAAAGACACAAAAATTATGTTAACAATAAAATTAATTTTTTTTTAAATTTTAAATTCTTTTATAGTTTTAATTCCCTAAAAAAATATCATGAAAATCGGAACAGTTTTCGCTGGTTTTTACTCCTTTACTTTGAATATTTCTATTTTAAGTACTTTTTTTTTTAGAAATTTAAAATTTTTCAAATCATTTTCAGTTCCTCCGCGTTTCTACAAAAATATTTTTTGGAAATAGAAAACTGTTATGAAGCTTTCTTTCCCAATTTAAATATTCAAAAAAGTATTTTATGTCTTTTGTTTAAAAAAAAAGATTTTCTTTTTGAAAACGGAAAAGTGTAAATTATTATTTAATTCACAGTGGTTTTATTCCATTTTTTTCTATATAAATATACATAAATAATTTTTAGAAAAAAACTGTTCTCAAAATTATAAAAAAAAACTTTTAAAAAAATTTGAATTTGATCGATACATTAGATGTAATCTTCAATCTTTGAGCTCCAAGTTCTATTTCTATTCTATTTCTCCAATGATTTTCTTGGTTTTGATTTTTTTTTGGGTTATTCGAAAATAATTTAACAGGTTCATTCAAATATAAATATGCAAGTCTTCGAAAACTTGACTTTATATGTTAAAAAAAAAATATTCAATTACTTTGTAGGTACTTAAACTTTTTTAGTAAAAGTACAATTTCTTGGTAATTATTCTTAAAAACTTCTAAGTGCTTGCGTCAGTGCCAGAATTAAAAGTTAGGGGTTAAATAACTATAAATAATTGAGAAATGAAAATAGTGTTGAAGAACACTCCACATGCACTCAAGTAATAAATTCAATATTTGTAGTGCAAGCAAGTACCAGTACTGTTCTGTTACCTTAGGTAAATAAAATTTTCAAAGAGTTTTACTAAACAAGTAGTAGTAGGGATTAGAGAATTTTGAAATGCCGCATTGCAATTAGTGATGCAGTGGCTCAACTTCTCGTTCATATTTAAAATGGTACCTTTTTTTAATTTTAGTATAAGCACCTACTTCAAATGAAATTCAAACTTATTAGCTCCTACATTCGAAACAGTAACATTTTTATAAAGATCTCAAAGTAAACAAAACTTATTATAACTTATTATAAAAACACTACAACTTTTTATATATAATTCATTGCACAAACTGCAAATTTGGCAGCACTTTTTATTTTTGGATCCAAAATGATCTGTCAAAACAATATCAAGTTAATCGTTATATTGTTTTCAACCTTTTTTGATCACCTTGGAACATTATTCTTCTGTGTTTCTGAAATAAGATCTAAAAACTGATATTCAAAGACGGAAATTCGTATAAAAACGGTCTAATTAAAAGTGGTTATTTCATAAAGTTGTTTGAATTTTTTTTTGAAAGTGGTAGGAAATCATTCTGTGCCTTTAAAATTGTTTTAGCAGAATTTTTCTTACAGAATCTCATCATGGTGCGTGGAAGAATTTTACGTGTCAAAAATCACTGCATATAAAGATTGTGGCCTTTTCTGATCGTGATTTCACAAGAAAAATAGAGAGACCCAATATAATTATTCATAACTTTTTAAGGTTAGGTAAAAGTTATGGAAAAATAGCCTACCGCGCGCAAAATAAAAAGCTCACAACTTGTCAAGTTCGAATGATATCGCGTGAAGCCATTATAAAAAAGCTGTTTGCTTTACAAATTAAGGCCAAACTTGACTTGCCTGTTTCAACCCGACGCGTTATACAAATTTTAAAACCCAACTCCAACCTTGTATACAAAAAAGATCCAAAAAGCCACCTTTAGATGCAGCCCATAAGTCAGCTAGGCTTTATTTCGCTGAAAATCACATAAGCTGGACGAAGAGTGGGGAAAAGTTCTGTTTAATGATGAAAAGAAATTCAATTTGATTGGTCCAGATAGATTTCAGTTATATTGATATGACAAACGTCTTCAAACAGAAGTGAGAATGAGTCTCAACTTCGGTGGCAGTAGCGTAATGATTTGAGGAAGATTTTATACAAATGGAAAGACGGAAATTGCATTATTGTGCCTGGAAGCGTGAACTCAGAAAGTTAGGCCGAGTTATTAGAAGAAGTTATGGTTGAGAGAGGAGAGAGCTGAAGAGTTATGCGGAACTTACTTCATTTTCTGGCGGGATAACGCTCCTATCCACTTCTCTCGAAGAATGAGAGACTGGTTTGAGGAGAAACGAATAACATTTCTCGATTGGCCCTCTCGAAGTCCCGATTTAAATCCTATAGAAAATTTCTGGGGAATACTAGCGTCCAACGGACCCCAATTTAACAACGTTCAAGAGATTCGAGACGCAATAATTTAAAAATTGGTCCCGATTACAACCGCGGAACTGGAAAAGCTTTTGGAATCAAAGCCAAAGCGAATGATATCGGTCTTAAGAGCAAGTGGTGGCTCTACAGAATATTGGTTTAAAACATTACAAATTTTTGATCACTAATTCACCGTTATTTTTAATAAAAACGCAAGTGTTTTTATGATAATTTCCTCCACTGTTTGTACATACATAAATGTGACAAAATCGAGTTTTTGGATTTTTTTAAATGTTTGAAACCATTTTTGAGAAATATTAGATTTTCTTTAATCTGAGAATTTTTCAAAAGTAGGTACCGTTAATTTTTTCCCTTGAAACGCTTGGTACCAAGTTGAACGAAAATCGAGCGATCCGTTTGCTGATGAGAATTTAGTTTTGCTAAAGAATAATTCGCTCGGAATTAATTCGCTTTTTGTTTGCAAAACGTTCGATGTTTTAAAATCATTATTGCCTATTATCGTCACTGAAAACTGATGACTTGATTCACTTAACTGTCACTTGTTAATCCTTTATCATGCCTACCATATTTTAATTTCCATTATCTTTGAGTATGCCTGAAATTATGCATAAGTAAATCTTTTTCCATGTAGCCTTTTTGAAATGAAATAATCTGCTCTTTTAATATCACAGTTTGAAACCTTTATCCAATATAATTAAATAGTCTGTCGATAAAGCCAAAGTCTTTACTATAAATTAGTCAACCCAATTACAAGTTTTCTTATATACCAATTTCATAAACATATAGTTTCATCTTCTTAGCCAATATCTTCCATTGGATGATAATTTGTGATGAGTTCAATAACAATTTCTATTTACAATCAACAAACTCAATATAAGTCGATCGCCCACAGCTTAATATTTTTTTTTTGTTTCCTCTGGAAGTTCTATTAATATTTTTCTCCTTTCATTTCCAATAATAATTATTGCAAACATCAGCATTGCCGTTGCGTCGTCGTCGTTCAAAACCACCAAAGTATTGGCTTTCTAGCAATATTCTTATTCGTAGATATATTTATAAAAGTTTTTATCGTTTGCAAATTGAAATAAAATATTATAACTAAACAGCAGTTTGTGTAGGTATTTGAGTTTGGGCAATTATTTCGTTAGTTTGCAAAGTGTCAAAACGTTATTGGCATGGAACTGATGCCATCAATTATTCAAATTGCACATGACACGACATAACGACCGACCGACCGACGCGACGATTTCGACGACGACGGCAAAACGAGAGCCCCTTAACGCCCTAGTAATTTTTATTTGGTTAAAAAACATGGTGGACTGGGACTGCTTGGTGAAATTCGATAGGAATGATTGCGTTTCAATTTTGTATTTTTTTGGATTTACGTTTTTTTTTTAATATGAAAAGGGATATTGATTTTATGGTATTTATTATTCGAGTATCCTAAAATTGAAAGCGTCCATCAATGTTCGGCGTGACAGGACACACATAAATCATTCTGTTAAGGTCTACAGTTTTGTTTGATGAATCAGTCATAAAAACACAGCTAAGAACACAGCTAATGGTTTAAAAGTGAAAAGAAAAAAAACAACACTTTGGTTTTAGGTTTCATGGTAATAAATTTTCTATTAATTACCTGGCTTATGATTTAGGTTAACAATTAATGCTTTCTTATGTAATAAGAAATAAATATCTGATTTTCATACCTAATTTAATGTTTAAATATTAACAAAGGGATAAAATTGTTTAATGGTTGCCATGCATCTGGTGTTAAACAATTGATTTCTATTTTTTTTAAACTCTTGGGAGTCAAAAATGTACTTATACCAGTACAGTGAAGAATAAACTGAGAAAAAAATAAGGTTTGGAGAAAAATGGAGGCGGGACAAATAGGCATGCTTGAAGGCGTTTATAAAAATGCAATGACTCCAAATCCATTTGACATGTAACGTCAGTGGTCAAAAGCGGTTGAGTGCGTAAGTGCACACGACTCCTAAAACTGAGCAAATCTGATGTACGTGGGCTCGAGTCCTACCAGAGTTTTTCAAATAAAATTGGATTAAAAGCTCAGCACAGTCGGATGATTGCCTGGCGAGCATGAAATAGCTATAACTCCGGCAAAATAAAATATAAACGAATTAATAAAAAAATAATTTGTAAATTTGTTGTTCGCAAATTCAAAAAAAAAAAAAAAAAAAAAAAAAATAACAATTAACAATTTCGGTACCTTTTTCGAGAAATTTTAAATTTTTTAAAATAATTTTTTAACATTATTTGGAGGTACTGTTTTTTTTTAACCAAATTTCAAAAATATTATATCGACGCGATTTTGAAATATCTAATATATTTTTTTTTTCAAAACTAGAAAATCTTATTTTTGAAGCTTAAGCAGTTAACAGTTTTCTAAATAAGATTAATCAGTTCTTAACCACAATGTATTTATGTATATAAAAATATCTAGATATTCAATTATCCATATGTCTATTCTCCGGCAGTCTTGAGACCGGTTTCATTTGCTTTCATTTGGCACCAATTTAAATTGTTGGTCTTACGCCAAGTTCACATACAAAGTTGCCTATGCGCATTATTTTTCAAAAAAAATTGGATTTTCTAAAAACGCCAAAAAATGTACCGTTATTTTTGGTTTTAAATAAAAATCAAAAACACGTGTAGAGATATATGGCCAAAAAAATTAATTGAATTATGTAACATGTTTTTTTTTAAATAAAATTCGAAATTTTCAAAATTTGCGGATACATATTTTGAAATATTGAAAAACTTCATCAACTCTTTTTTTTTTTTGAATGTTGGATTGAGAGAAACTTTAAATTATGCAGCATACAAGTTGTTTTGGTCTTAATTTAATAAAAAAATTGTAACTAGAAAAAGTTGTGTTTTAGATTTTTTTTTAAATTAAAAAAAATATTATTCGTAGATCAATTTTTTGTATAGAAGGTTTTGAAGAAAACATAAGTACTTGGGTGAACTACCACCACGCTTTTATTAGCCGGAGTTATAGCTATTTTCACGACTGCCCAGGTCTATCATCATTCTTTTATTGTTAAATTTCAATTTGTAAAACTTTTTGTCCAGCTGGGACTTGAACCAAGAGTAAACTCGCCCTCAGAACTATTTGCACCACGCATTGCGCTACAGAGGTCAAGTGATCTGGTTCATCAAAGATTAGTTTTTATTGTTTAACAATTACATTTGAAACAAGCTTTTTGACCTGCTGTTGTTTCATTCAAAGCCTTCTCATAGTTAATATGATGGTCCGATAGCTTGGCAGCCGATGGAGTGTTATCACACAAAACCCCTTTATAAATTTTTTGTATAGTTTCTGAAATTTTTTTCTTTTTAAGGGTTCTTTTTAGAATCTTTTGTAATATAGTAGATAGGTAATTTTGGACTTCGTTTTTCAATAAAAATTTAAATTTTATTTTTGAAACAAAAAATAATCTTTTAAGTCTTTTTTTACAATTTTTAATTTTAATGTTTGAGGGTTGATTTAAGAGACTTAGGTTAGGTTAGGTAGGCTGACCCAGTTACACCAATGAGATTGGTCCGTTGTGATACCACAAGGATCTAGAAGATATCCTCCTTTAGTCATTGAACCATTTTGAGCTTCTTACGAAGCGTGCGATGCTACTAGTCTTAGTATTAGCTAGATCACTAGGATCGTTGTAGTAGAATTCTCCTAATAGGAGTCTACGTCTATGGGACAGAGCTTGGCAAATACAAAGAAGGTGTGGAATTGTTTCCTCCTCCTCTTCATCCATGCAGCTTCTGCAAAAATCGTTTGCATGCACGCCAAGACGGGTTGCATGTCTACCTATAAGACAGTGTCCAGTAATGACACCTATTATGGAGCTAATATGCAATCTGTTTAAGGATAGCAAACCTCTGGTTTTCTTCATAGCTAGTACTGGCCACATTAATTTTGTAGCCACACAGGTGGTGATGTCATTCCACCTGAGGTTTGTCATCGCCTTGACATTTTGCGTTAGCATGAGTTTACATGTAGCGATTGGTATACCAATGTCAGCTCTGTGAGCTAAAATAGGCATTCTAGTTCCACTTTTGGCAAGTTCATCAGCTTTACAGTTACCTGGAATGTCCCTGTGTCTTAAGATATTGATAATTAATTTGTGTGATTTGAATGCACATTTTTGGAAAAGAGTTTATTTTGACAGAATTTTTTTTTTAGTTAAAAACACATATTTTTTTTAAAGTATCTATTAAACCCTAACTTTCAATAATCTTTGTATCTATATTCTGTCTGACTATACATACATAATTTTTTTTATTCATTTTAAAATTCAAATTCCATTTAAAAAAAAATCGTATTTTGATCATAAATCTGATAACCCTTTTGAGCGTAGCTAAAATATTATAAATTTTTTAGAAACAAAAAATTTTCGAAATTTTTATTTAATTTTTTTTTCTATTTCTAAGTCAACTGGTACTGATAGCGGGATAAATGAGTTATTGGAATTTACAAAAATCAAATTTAAATATACAATTCTTTCTTGTCATTTGCATTACCATCAAATCCATAATACCAGGATTATAACAAAAAACACATGCTGCACACATCATTATTGGGATTGAGAGGAATTTATTGCTAATCAGCATAAATTACCTGTTGTTTTAAACATAATGAGCTTTATTTGACGTTTATAGATATCTAGCTATTTTAAATTCAAATTACTCCAAAAAATGTTTATTGCTTATTTTTACCTACTGTATTTTTATATACATTTTATTAAAACTGAACACAGCATCAATCATGATGAATTTTACACAAAACAGTTGAATTTTATATGGTGAATTAACATAAACAAAATAATATTTAAAATGTATTTTCCAGTCGATTTTATTTCTTTATTTCAAATAATCTACATATTCCACATCATACACTCTTCATTGAGTGTTTACATATTAATTTTAAACCAGCATGTTTCCCCTTGATGATTGAAAATGATAATCTAATCCGCAAAGAGAGTCATGCTGCTTGATGCCCGCCCACTATTTTTATACTAGGTACTCCTACAACATTTATTTGTTTGTTTGTTTAATTTTTGAAATAAAATTATTTTGTTGTTGCTATAGTTGTTTTCAGTTGGGGTGCAACAAATGGATACAAAGTAGTGATCAAGTTAAGGCTTCACATATTAAGGGGCGTTTTTATAATACGAACGCTATAGATGTTGAAAGAACATTAATTTTAATTTGCAGCGAACTGCATAGGCACCCGGAGGGTGGGGCAACTGGTCAGTTATCGTCCCTTGGCTATAGAAAATAGAATGTTCCCAAAAATATTTTCTTTATTTATTAAAAAATTCATTTCAGTTAAAGATCAATTTCAACTAATTCATTTTATTTCAAACATACTTAGGCTAAGCACACTAAAGACGTCCCAGGATATTGAACACGCTCTAGACGCCGAAGACGCCGAATAAGCTCATGACACTGAAGATGCCGAAGATGCCCAAGACGCCAAAGATGCTCAAAACGCTGGAGACGACGAAGAAGCCAAATACGCCATCAAGGACTCCTGAGACGTCAAGGATGCCGAAAACAAGCGAGACACCAAAGGCGTCGAAGAAGCCTAATATGGCGAAAAAACCAAAGAAATCTATGACACCTAAAGACGACTAAGATGTCCAAGACACTGAAGACACCAAAGACGCTGAAGGCGCTCAAGACATTTAAGAAGCTGAAGACAATCAAGATCTCAAAGACGTCAAAAACACTCAGGACGTTGAAGATGACTAAGAGGTCCACAATGCTGAAAACACCGAAGACATCCAAGACGAAGAAGGACCCCAAAGAATTCAAAGACGTTCAAGAGGTTCAATAGGTCTCAAACACCCAACACGGTAAAAATTCAAGATTCACAACACGCTTAAGGTGCCCAAAACTCTCAAGATGCCAAATATATTGATGACATTGAAGATAGTTAAGGCGCCGAAGACACTAAAGACAGCGAAGGTGCCCAAGACGCCGCACCGATTAAATAACTCATGTTTTTATGAATGCAATGCAAGCTTATGTATATATTATGTAGGTATTTTCTATTCGCTTCAAAACGCGCACACAGGATTGGTTGGAAGAGTTGGAAGTCACTAGGCCCACGGGTATTTAATGAAATTTATATTTTTAATGCTAAACTTGACCTAGAATACCTTCGAGAAAATTACTTATTCAGTTCTTGATGATTTCAGGAACTGCAATGAAGAAATACATCCTTCTTTCCTCCCGTTTTTCTATTTCATTTTTTGGGCCTTTCGACATCGTGGAATATAAATCCTCTCTTGATGGAGATTTCTAAACAAAACATACCCTGATGCGTAGGTATACGACTTTGTGTAAAAACAATTTAATTTATTCATACATACATATGTACAGCATTTCAATAATATTTATAAAAATCTGAAGTTTTTGATTTATTTTGAAAGAATTTTCGCTGCTTCTTAATAGACAAGGAAAAAACAACATTCAAAAAAAAATATTTGACAGACATGTTTTTGAATATTGAGTGGCTTTTGTTATTTTGTATTTTTTCATTCCGTTCGTGGAATTATTATTATTTATATTAAGAACTATAGCAAAATGATAATTTTAAAATATATATAACTCACACATTTTCAATGCATGCAAAAGATTAAATGTTAAGCAAAAAAAATAAACTCGTGCGAATATTTTAAAGGGATTTTTATAAATTTATGAAATTCATTTAAACTATTCAAATATACAAAAAATTGCTAAAAAACATTTTTATGTATTTTAAAAGTTGGAAAGCAGCTTAGGGGTTAAATTAATTCTGCACTTAAATTCAATTTACCTGTAACTTGAGTGGTTCCGTCTCTGTTTGATGATGATGATGTGCTCCGGAATAGGCTTATCAACGCTTTTCTGAAAATTAATAACAAAAAATATTATTATTACACAAGTTATAAATCGTACACTCAATGTACAATTAAAGAAATACATTTGGCAGCTGTTCTATGCTTAACAGTAGGATCATCGTCATGGGTTTAAGGGAAAGGGATAAGGGTTTTTTTGTCATTTCGGTACTATTCAAAATTACTGCTAATTTCTGAACTAGACACTTCTCTAGCTTGAAAACAATACGTAACTATAGATCAGATCAACAATTGACTGCAAGTTAATACTGTGTCTGGGTACTATAACTGCTGAATAAACAGTCAGCACAGTCAACAGTCAATACTAATATTTTAACTGTGCAGTTAATAAAAGCAGTTAACTGACTTAAAGTTAATTAACTGCAGTACTTTTTAACTGGTCATAATCTTTTTAGTCGGATGAAAGTCTTCAGTACTGGCCTGGTTTTGGCTTTAGCCAAGACAAAATTTTAAAAATTTCGAATTTATTTATTTTCAAAGTTTTTTTTTTTTTGAAAATTTCCCCTTCCACCTGAACGGGGGAAAAGAAACCCCCTCTAATACGATTTTTTTCTCTTGGAACCACCATAATAGAAAATAATTTTTTTTCGAAAGTTTGTTCTTAACAGTCGATTTTTTATCCAGTACCCGACACCTTGCGGGTATCCGGGTAATACCAGAAAAATTAGTTACCCGGGTACCCGTTCAGTGTACCGGGTACCTTTAATCACAACCTGTGCTTTTATAGGTACAAGTCTGAAGTATTTTAGTCAAAAGACTAAAAAAATGTTAATTAACTTACAGTTTGTTAATTAACTGCAGTTAAAAGACTTATTGACTAAAACCAAAACCAGGCCAGTACTGAAGACTGCAGTTAATCAACTTTTAGTCAAATAACTGCTTTTATTAACTGCACAGTTAAAATATACGCACTGACTCCGACTGCACGGATTACAGTTAAAGTCTTTTTGTAAGCTAAAATACTCAACGAAATTAGTCTTTTTAGTCAATTAATTGCAGTACCCGAAAAACTGCAGTCTTAAAACAACAACTCTGCTATAGATGTTTTTCAAGGTTTAATTAAGAGTATCCTGTAACATTTTGTCCTTTGACATACCTTTAATAATATTGTGGGCGATACAATTAACAATATTTGAAATTTTTGTTTGTGAAATTCATAAATTTGAATTTTCTTTGGAAATGAAAAGTTCAAGGAACGTTGGATGGTTATAATCAAATTTTATATAAATTCTAGGTTTTATGAAAAGTTATTTTGGGAAAAAGTTTCTTTTCGTTTTGTACTTCCAAGTTACAATCAACAGAATCAAAGGAAAAAATTTGTTCAAGTAAAGAGAAATATTTTTCTTAAATTTTTTGTCTAGATTAAATCAAACAGCCTTTGCAGAAAAATCAAATAAAAAGTTCATAGTAGATACAAAGAAATGTTTCTTTTATGATTAAGTGGACTGAGTGGGTATACTCATTTTTTTTTGATTTCATAATTTCAATTTTGAGGTTTTAGACGTGATATTAAGATCCTCTTCCGGTCATTGACAATCTAATAAGATTATTGTTGATACAGAATATTTTAGAAGTAGATATCTAACTTTTTAAAATCATAAATTACAATATAATTGAATTGTGTTCTAAACTCATAATAGAATATTTTTATAAAATTCTAATTTACCAGAAAAATTTTTTTTCAATTTCCAATAACAACAAAATTACCATTCGGTTAGCACATTTTATTGACAAAATTTTTTTTGAAAGTTTTTTTCAACAATTTTTTTGTTAAATTTTTTACTTTGTCTCTTATTGGAAAAGATGGATGCCGTGACATTTAAATATAAAAAAATAACGTAATGCTTAGTAACATTTTTTGGATTCTAAAAAAAAGGTTGAATACCATGACCATGAATGAAAACCGCAATTTTTTCTTATAAGTGTAATTGAGGTCCTACCACCCTATACATTTTTTTCATTCTAAAACAATAGAAAGTGATTGGTTACCACACACCCTAACAGGAAAATTATTTTAGAAACTCTATCCTCTCATTCGTTTTTTATGTCAAATTGTTTACCGAATAGTTTTTGAAAAAATTATTTTCAAATTAAAAATTTTGAAAAAAAAAATTAAATTAAATTAATTGAATACTGGATATTTGCTGAAATCGTCAAATGTTTGACATTAAATTGATAATCAATAAATATTGAAAACAAAAAAATTGGTCTTTAGTTTACTTATTTGGTTTTACTTTTTGAGTTTTAAAACTAATTTTACAAAAAAATTCTTCCTAAAATCACTCAAACAGTAAAAAAATTTTCAATTAGCTAAATAAATTTCAAATTCTGTTAATTTTATCATCCAAGTGAAAAACTGAAAGTATTAAAGAAGTGGAAATCTTTCAATTAAATTCAATGTATACTTTAAATTAAAACATGAAGAGAATAAATAGTCTTGTCGTGAGTTCCCAATTGAAAAGAGTTCTTGCAGTACCTACCTTTATATAAATTAAGTGATATCAAATAGTACTATGAATTTCTTATAAACCCCCCTTCTGCCCGGTTAACTGAACTTCTTGTTCTATATCGATGGTCATCAAAGTGATTTCAAAAACATCATTCAATGAACGGAAGATAAATAGATTCAAAAGACAAGCGTTTAAACCTATTTCTCAGAATTTAAAATCTAATGTACAATTTAATCCCTTTCATATATTAAATGAAGCGTTCAAGTGAAGAAGGGGGTAAGTGACATTTTTATAGTTTTGAGATATTGAAAGTTTTTGGATTACAACTTTTTATGAGCTGACAACTGAAACTTTCTAATGAGGAAGAACAATAAAGCACAAACCAATCGTTTAAAAAATACATATGTACTTCATTTAATAATATCGACTTTAAGCTACATACATATTTTTGACAATTCTGCTTAAGAAAAAATTGAAAATGTCACTTACCCCCTTCTTCATTTCAACGCTTCAAATATTTATAATAGCTGAGGCAAACGAAAGAACTGGACGGATTTTGGTATTTTTGTACTTCTGACTAAAGGTTCTGAATAGTTTTCTGAACGAAATTGTAGTTTTTTGATTAAAATTTGAAAGCGTGTATATCTTCAACCGACACAATAGAAGAGGTGACTTTGAAAAGTAAAAAAATCGGTTTATTTCAGTTTATTTTACATTTCAGTTTATTTTATTTTTTTTTATTTTATTTTATTTTATTTTATTTTATTTTATTTTATTTTATTTTATTTTATTTTATTTTATTTTATTTTATTTTATTTTATTTTATTTTATTTTATTTTATTTTATTTTATTTTATTTTATTTTATTTTATTTTATTTTATTTTATTTTATTTTATTTTATTTTATTTTATTTTATTTTATTTTATTTTATTTTATTTTATTTTATTTTATTTTATTTTATTTTATTTTATTTTATTTTATTTTATTTTATTTTATTTTATTTTATTTTATTTTATTTTATTTTATTTTATTTTATTTTATTGATTTTTATCAATTTACGAAAACAGTAGAATCGTTAAATTATGACGAAAAATACTTTTGGGACACTAAGGCGTATACGTACTGTTTTTGCACCAAAGTTCATTATTTTTTATTTTTCTAAAACTATTATGTACTATTAAAAAAATGTTTTTTTTGCTTACCTAAAATTTTGCCCGCTAACACAATAAAGAACGAAATTTATTCCAAAATTCGTCACAAACAATGAATTCGCTATGTATTGCTGTTTGGTTAACATCTCTGATTCTTCTTTCTAAAAAAATGAGACAGAAAAAACAGCAACATTGAAATATAATTAAATTTGCTATGAATGACTTAAATTAACTCTGTGCAAATATAAATTAAAACTTTTGATTGCACGTAATAAATTGTATGTAAGTAATAAAGCCAAGGAGTGTTCAGTGAAGTAAATATTTGCTGAGTGTCATAGAAAAGTTTCACTATAGAGACAGACAGTTCGGTGTTCATAACCAAAATAACCAACCAACTGTGTCTCAGTCTCAAAGGGATAAATTCATGTGTCTTCAACAACTGGCTTCTATACTGGACTGGAATATGGAGGGTTAATAGACGTGTGCTGATGCTGCGTTACTGTGGTAAATTAGTTAGTTTGGTTATTTGGCCAGGGATTTTTCTTTAAATAGAGGTAGATAATTAGGAAAATCAAATACACATGACTTAACCGCACTTAACCAAAATATAATTTAATGTTGGAAATAAAATTTACACTGGCTACATAGTTAAAAAAAAATAATTTATAAACAAATGTATCTAGGTTTTCTCTCAGAATATACATACATACCGAATTATAACGGTTTTCGAGCAACGGATGTTTGTTGAAATTTTGACAATATCCTGGGTTTGGATTTTCCAAATATTTGCATTTAAACATTGGTTAAAAGTTATACCACCTTAGTGCATCCAAATTCATTTTTTACTGTTTTCAGCATTTGACTACAAAATTAAAATTAATAATGTCGAAGAATTTTTACTTGAATTGTAAAGTGGTACACTGAAAAAAATCCTGTGGCTCTGTATTCGTAGTCTCATTAAATATTAAATGCATATTCAAAAACAAGCTTTGCTTTGTAAGTTATCAAATAGGCATGAATTTAGATTCCAAAGAAGCAAAGCTTTTAAAAGTTATAAGTCATATGTAATAAGAAAGTTAAAGTAATAAGAAATTGGTTTTAAAATAAATGTTTCTAATACTTTCGTTGAATCAGATTTTCCATTTAAAAAAAATCAATCGAAAAATCAGAACTTTTTTGGAGGCGGTATTTCTATGTCTCAAGCTGTCAAATTGGTTGAAAGTAGGGGTTGGTCCAAATTTACAAAAAAAAGCTCTTACTCGAAATTCCTTGATTCAGTGTAGACAGCTGTATTCTGAGAGGTCATTATCTTCCCTAACAACTTTTTCATTTTAAACCATGATAACTGGGACACCCTGTATGTAGTACATACATACTCGTATAGTTATACAAAATAAATGTTAATAAATGGTTAGTTAAAAATGGAATTTTTTTAGTTTGAGAATCGCGTCAATGAGTAAAATGTTCGTTTTTTCAAAATCTTTCAAGAGGGAATCAATGTTGTCTCAAACCTTTGTGAACTAAACATTAAAAAATTACCTGGTCAAAAATTAACAAAATTCAAAAATTTTGTAAATAACTTTAAGAATTTTTTTGATAATTTTTTTTACAACGTACAACAAAATTTTGTAAAGTTTTGCATTGATTTGTAATAATATTTTCTTATATTTCGAGTCGAATTTTTAAATTTTTTTTTATGGTATGGTTTATGGTTAGAAAAATTTATCTATTTCAAAACACAAAAATTTTGTATTACTTACCCTTTAGAAAATTGGTTTTCGACTTTATCCTAACATCTCTTTTTAGAATTTCGAAAATTTCTGTATTTTAAAACTTTTATATAAATCTTATGTCCTTGGAAAACTACCCAAAAATTGACTTTTAAGGTCTGGCAATCCTATGCTTTGAGCACACTTGTCTAATCTTGCGCAGTAAAATTTTAATTTAAGGGAGTTTTTTTTTTTTAATCTGACTGTTACTTACAATTTTTTCTAAAATAGTTTTATGAAATTATTACCACGAACATAATTTTTTTTACTATTTTAAGAATTTTAAAAACTTTTTTTAAATATTTAAATTATCAAAGAAAGAAGATGGTGAATATTATTTGGGTAGCCATTTTTAATTAATTTTTCAATGCAAATTTTTAACTATTGTAGTTTTAATAAACTTTCGTTAACATATTACTTAGTTTTTAGTTATAATAGTTATAACATTATTAACATTTATTAAATGTCTGCCAAAATTAAGCCTATTTAAACATATATATTATATATTTATTATTGTTTAATAATAAAATGGATGCGTCCGTTATTTTTGCATACAAACTGAACATACAAATTTTTAAACTACTGCATTTAAAAAATTGTATTTTTGTTAAAATTGTACACTCAAGTTTCGGAGTAACTGCATATGCATTTTATTCAATCATAACATTTATTATAAAATAAAAATGCAATAATTCATACATATTTACCTCTAGGAACATTTTCACTCTCAAAAAGTAACTGGGCAAATTCAGAAAAACAAACACTGTCGAAACTATCAACAACATCTTTGTGACTTTTAACTGCGATGAATTTGTTATCGGTCGTCTTCCTTTAACGATAACAGACAACAAAATTAAAGTTTATTTATAAGTTAAATGGAACTTCTGTCATAAAAGTCAACGGTCATTTCAGATTAAATTACAAAGCAACAGAGAGATACACCTACCTGGTTTAGATTTGGATTCCCGATGTGATCCACAATTATTATTGTGTCCATTGGGATGTGAAAAATTTGACAGAACTGAATTTTGTCTTTTGACAGTGCTGGTCCGATAGGTTGATGAAAAAGGACTTCGTGTAACTTGAGTTTTTCTGTTATAAATAAAAAAATAAAAGAATTTATAAAATTGTATTGATATTTCAAATAAGACAAAAAAAAATAACAAATATGATAGGATACTAATAAAATAAATTAAAATTTCACATAAAAAGGGTGTCCTTTTAATAAATTATCCTTTATTCCATTATAATTTAAATTGATAGGATAGGTATTCATTGAAATATATTTTTAAGAACACAAGAAAAAAACTAAAATACAAAATAAAAATTCCAAATAAATTGAACTGGACCAGAGTCACTATGACAACTTAAACAAAAAAACGTATAAAAATGAGCTCGTATTCAAATATTTAACCTTATTTGCATTTAGATAGATATGACCAAAGCACTTTTTTTTGGACTTCAATTTGAATTGAATACACAAAAAAATAGTAGGAATTTATTTGTTCATGTGTATTAAAAATAAAATAGTAAATTGCACATATTTTTGTGTCATTCATTAGAAATAAATATGAATGAATTTACAAAAAAAAAAAATACCACGTATACAACAATTAAAAAAATAGAAACTTCATAGAGTAAAAATACAATTGAAATGTTTGCAAAATTGAAAACAGAATCACATTCAAATTAAAATTAACAATTAATTGAAGTGATTGGTTAGAAACACAAGTGTTCAAAAAATTAATTTACTTTTCAAATCCACTTCACATTCAGGAATTCAAGTAGAAATAAAAATGGTTAAGGTGAATCAATTTCGTTTTAATTTTAAAAATATAATAAATTGTTGGTCAATTAATAATTTAAACACTTTTTTTTTAAACCTAAAGGTTAATTAATAAATAAAAATGAATTTTAAGAATTATTTTGTTTTTAATTTGTATTTATTCACTTTTTTCCATAATATATGTATCACCAGTATGTTTATAAGGGTGTTCCTTATTTTGAACTTTTTTGAATTTTTTTGATGGAAATTATTATCATCAGGCTGTAAATTGATGATCACTTAAGATTTTTGCATTAGTTTTACCCAGTTTTAGCTTTCATCGAGTCTTTAAGCCAGGAATATCTGCTATCGTTTTTTATTTAAATAAAGTTGTTTAATATTAGTTTTTAAAGAATAATTTTTTAAATCATAATTCTAGAAAAAAAAAAACATGAACAGGAATTGAAATAAATGGGTGGGCGAAATACGTCAATTTTGTTTCCTTTGCGAAACATTTGACCCTATAAAAGTTTCAAGTTATATATATCAAAAAAACTTTTTTGTAATGCTTTCACAGTTCAACAATTTTTTGTCAGTAATTTTTCAACCAATTTCAGATTTTTCTTTTTGTTTCGAAAAGAAGAATGTCCATACTTTTTGAAAATAGATAGGTGCTTTTTTTCAAACTAACTAATGTGTAGGTATAGACTTTTGAATCTGAAAATTATTTACATTTTGAATTTAAAAAAAGTGTTTTTGATCTTTAATAGTGTTCCAGATTTAACAAAACTAGATACTTTACCTATTAAAACATGTAGGCGTATTGTTATACTTAAAAACCGTTTTGTCCAAATTTAAAAGCTTTTTTATTTAGTTTTGTTGAAATTTAAAATTTGCTTCAAATGCTCTAGAAGTAAAAAAAAATTATATTTCTAGTTTTAACTATACCGTCTTTGCAAATGGCCATTTTCTAAATTTTCTCGTTTTTTTAAAGGCATTAAATTTTTGCTGCAATGTTTTTTTTTTCTTTTGATCGGACGCTTCACAATATTTTTTTTTTGTAAAATTGTAAAACGGCCATTTCAATCAGGAACACTTAAAGTTTTGATTTTCTTTTTTGGTTAAAATGATTATAAAAACAGTTTGAAATTGAGGAAGTTACGATTTTTTGTTAAAGATTAAACTGACTAACAAGTTTTTCTATTTTCTGTATACCAAAATCACTTTTCCATAAATTTTTTATGTAGGTACTTAATTTAAATCTTTTAATTTGAGGTTTTCGAAATATTCCCGTTTGATAAAAAATGCTCCAAAAAATATTCTGTAATTTGCAGATTCAATACAAGAATCTACACACAATTTTAATTTTGTACTTTTTTTATTGAAATTGTCTGAAAAAATGTCTGAGTAAAAGAAAAAAATTGTTAAATAATAACTTGAATTTTTTTTCAAGTGGTGGAATTCGATGAACTCAGTCACATTGTTTACTACATGTCACTTCAAAATTTAAAAAAATTCAATTTAGTAGCACAGCCTGTTACAAATATTTAGGATGTCAAATCATAGTTTAATTCGAATACATATTTTGTTTTATTTATTTGGACTCTAAAACTGGGGTTATAAAAATTCAAATAATTACAAAATATGGATATTTTATTACACAACTAAATAAGGTATGTACATAGTTTATACTCACCGTTTTTGTAATGTCATTGTTCGTCTTACAGTTGCAAATTTCCAAACTGTGCATCCAGTGAATGTATTCAATATCGCAATGGTTGATAAGGGAACAGCAAATACCACAACAGTGTCTACATAATTAACAGTTGTTCCAAAAGCCTTAAAATAAAAATTAAAAGTTCACTTTAAGGTGAGTTTTATGTTATTGATTTATGTTGTATAATATGTTACTGTAAAAAAAAAAAACCGAAATATGAAAATTCTAGAAATAACCGTTATGCCTTGGAAGATATCGACCAACTTGCAGACTAGGGCGGGAAACCTGTTCAGGTTGGTTCTGCAAAAAAAAATGCTTTTTTCCAGTTCCATTTTTGATGACACACACCACTATCCTCATTTCAAAAAATTGGATATTTATAGTCTCATTGTTATCAGTTAAAAAAAAACTCGTTATAGAAATAGAATATTACCTACTGCAATTTTCATAATACTTCATACATGCCCATTTTGGTATGAAAACATTAGATTAGTAAACAAACAAAAAAACCCTCCCTCGCGAAAGCAGTTCTTGGGAAATTTTTTACAAAAAGAAACGACATCCATTTGGATAAATGCAAAATTCTGTTGTAAACATACATTCAGTATCAACACTTTTTAAACTTTTAATGCATTTTCTCGCAACACCATTTCAAATAATTCTCAGTGAGAAAATTGTTTGTGTATGGTTAAAACATGAATTTATGTTGTTGGCAAGTTTTGGATTCGTGGAAAACAATTCAAAACCGCTATTTTACCTGTCTGTCAGTATGTTTGTCTGTCTGTCTGTCTGTCCACTTACAACCTAAACCCTTGAAGGGATTTTCTTCAAAGTTGGAACTTAAGTTTTTTAGTTTATTTCCTAAAAGCGAAATTTTTAAAAGTTGCAAAAATAACGGTGACTGTCTCTATCTCTAAAAGGACTCTAACGATTTTGATGAACTTATTTAATATTTATTTTGAAATCGATTCAAAATAACTTCTTGAAATTGTGTCTCTAAGTGTATGTCATTGAACAAAAACAATTTTATATACATATGTACATATATGTAGGTATGTATGAAAAATTATTTTTGGAAAAAAAACGTCTCTAACCATTTTTGAATTTATTTTCAATTAGATGGCATCTTCAACTTTGAACTGAAACTTCTTTTTTATTTTTTTTTTATTTTTTCTAAATTACTTTTACATAGAAGCAAGTTCGTGTGACCCAGTCGTTTTTTTTGTAAATAAAATTCTTTCGTTTTGGTCATCATAAATTTTTTTATTTCGAACTATTTTTTGTATTAATTTCGTCTTCATTTTTCGATTGTTTCGTTTGTCCTTTCAAGCTTATGTGGATTATTTGTGGGCTAAAATTGTTTCGCTAACATTATATTGTTTCGTCAGTTGTTATTGTTTTTGTCGTTATGGATTCTTAGTTAGATATATTTCATCTCAGAATTTGATTAATTCATCAATAGTCATTAATTATATTTTGTATGATTGATTTTTAGTAGCCACGTGTGACTGGCAATAAAAGAATACGTTACAATAAAATATATATAAATAGATACATTTGTTGATATATGCATTATGCATATTTAAATCTAATAAAAGGTTTTGCCAAACTGTTGCGCGTTGTTATCGGTTGCTGGTTTCCAAGGAAAGTTTTATAACAAATCGTTTATTTGTATTGGAATACAGATATATCAATCGATGTTGGATTTATTTAAGCCTTTGAGTGTTTTGAAATAAAAAAATAACTGGGTTGAGTGAGATTTTATTAACGCCATGGTTTGTTTTTTTTTTTTTGTGCACAATATAATATAAAGAATCTAAGGGCGCCTTAATTTTGTTACTGCAGTCAGTGATGCTTAGAGAACAAACAAGAACTTGTCGTACTTTTAGATCCCAATACTTTTCAAAGCTGACTTGACACATATGTAGGTTTTTACTTAAGAACTTGGCTCTGTTTGAAAACACACCACGCTTTTTTTAAAATAAAATTTTAGTTTTTGAAAATTGAATGCATTACAGCGTATTCCATAATTCTACGATGAAGAACGTACTGCACAATTTTAACATTTGTGAGAACGTTAGCAATTGTGGTATATTCAATTGTAAACAATTCTAAAAATATGGGTAGATGCCACGACCCTGCAGCATACAAAAATCTGAAGTTTCCAATTTTTGTCTTCTGTTTTTTTTTTAACCCTTTACAGCTTTACCAGATTTAGTTATTCTATATAGCTATCGCAAGTGCGTCACATAAATGATAACAAATCTGGGAAAGTCCCTGAATTGAAAAATAATGAAAATAAGTGTTTGTACATTTTTCTTGACTTGATTTTTTTGAAGACGAACTGAAGTTCAAAAAAGCCACGGTGTCATAAATATTAGTTTTTTTTATCATTATAGATTTAATTAAGTTAATAAAACAATTTTTGGCCATTTTTATTTTAGCTGTCTGCCGACACAGAAAATTCAGAAATTTTTTTTGACTTAGTACGGAAATCAATTCTGAACAAACAATAGTTGACGCTGTGCTTTAATGATTTTTTCGATTTATTTTTATAATCTAAACAAGGCAAAAAATATTTTAAAGATTTAGGTAAACAATAAAGGACTGACAAAAATACGTTTTTTTCTGTTATCAAAATTTTTATTCGTCAAAAATATGAAAGTTAAAAAGTTTAAGCTACATTCATTTTGCAAAATGAACATTTCTACATTTTTCGTTTTTTTTTTCAAAGCCATTTAATTAAGTATTAGTAAATACATTTTTTAATTCATAGACACCTTCAAACTCCTAAGAAGATTAAAATAAAAAATGTAAAAAAAAAATAATTAAAAAAAAAATCGAAAAACTAATTTTTCACAATTTTTTTTCTTTCTAAAAATTGCGACTAAAATCAGATATTCATTGTATCAATTCAAAGTTTCTCATAGCAACTTTTAAAAAGATGAAAATCACAAATTGGTACAAAAAGTCAAAAAAAAAAGTTGCCCAAACAAAAAAGTACTCATCCTTTTATTGGTAATCGTGTATTTAAAAATAATGTTTAATCTACCAATCTCATCATATAAATTGTGTCAAAATTATATATAATATATATAATATATATACATTATTTTGAAAATTTTTAATTCTGATGACAATTATCAACTTCAAAAATATTACCTCAAAATTTGAAAAATTGCAGAAGTCCTGAAAATTATTTCACATTTCGCTTATTTCAGAAAAAAATTATAGAGCAAGTTACAACAGTTTTTTTTTGAAAACCAAAACAATAGTGCTAAGTTCAAGCTATTAAATGAAACGTTGCAAATAAGTACGACTTGGTCAACATTAGAGAACAATTTAGACACATCACAGTTTGGCACATAAAAATGTCTGAAAAATGATATGGTTAGAGCTGTTCATTTATGATGGTCAAAATGTTTAATTTTACTCTTGTAAAATTCTAGATTCTAGAAAAATAATATTTAATCTCTTTTAATTAACTCACTTTGATTCCACGAAACAGCTTCTCTAAGATCAATCATTTCCATTTAATGGACTCAAAGAGCATTAGCTATTTGAAATGAAATACTTTTGTTTAACATTTAAGCTTTTTGTTGAAGACAATAAAATCATTATAGAGGAAAGCAAAATAATTCTATCTAAACTGAAACAGCTTAATTTATTTGTTCCTCGATTTCAAAACAAAAACACTACCACTACCACTATACAAAACAAAATAGATGCTATATATCTATGACAACATTAAGCTGATTTGCATTAGATGTAATAAGGATAACAATTATCTATAAATTCTATTTAAGTTCATCAATTGATTTTGAGAGCTATTATAGCAGCAAACTAATAAGGTACCAGGAATTTAAGAGATTTGTTATAGAAAAAAAAAAATTTTAACATTAGATACTTATAATAACTACCTAAGATATATAGCTACCTATCAACAAGATACACTTATGATAAGTAAAGGACGAGAAATGACATAGATGACAAAATATACATAATATATCTGAAGATGAGAAAAGTAACCTTGACAATAAAGAACGAATGCGAGATTTTAATTAAATTTGTCGATTTCGATGACAGACAGCACGACATAAATCTGTCTGTCTGTAGATATGAATTTTGTTAAGGAATCGGACTTACAGCCTGACAACTTTTTTGATTTCCTTGAAAATCTGGGGTTTTGGAAATTACATTTAAATTTTTGGGATCAAACGCAATCGCGCCCACCATCAGACAAAATACACAAAATAATATGTTTAAAGTTAGATGGATTAAAGAAATAAAAAAAAAAATCATATAGGGATTATTCAGAATGTGTAAGGGCATCAGGATTTAGAGTGAAGGGTTCAGCCTCTAGGGAATATAAAGGAATTGGAGAAATATTTTAATTTTCAAATCGATATTGAAAATTAAATTTTCTCACGTATCAACAATTTGATTTTCTTCTTAATATTTGATTCGTAAACCATAAATTTAATCCTTTTTAAAAATCAATATAAATATGTACTTTTTAGCAGCTTTCGAAATGTGAAAAGATGTGATTGATTAAGTTAATATAAGCAGACTGATTTTAAGGAGGATGTTTCTCTTTTGAAATACAATTATGTCCTAGAGATTGATTTTGTCGAAGTATAACGAAGTAGGTAGGTAGTTGCTCATAATACGACGACGCGACGCACGTTTGAAACATTAATTGAATTATCATTATCTCTAGTCAAAGCGAGTGTGTTGTTTCCATACAATCTGCTATGCATGCAATGGTGGCGCCATCTGGCAGGCAAACGAAAAATTATATACATGAACAAGGCCCCGGGATTTTAGCATTTCTATTTTGGAAAATTCCTCGGAAAAAGAATACCATCTCTTATGTCAGTAATAAATATACAAAGATCTACTAGTTTCAGGAATTGATCAGCTGTAGAAAATTTTTAGTCAAGGGTTAAAGGTCATCAGGAAATTTTAGCACCGTCTGAAATTCCCTAAATGCGTGGGTAAAAGCCGGTGCTGTGGTGCAGAGAAATAACTTCACTCAGGAACTAACTTTACCTCTAGTGGCAAATAATTTCACTTTTTTAAATTGAAAATTTTAATTTTCTAAAATACTTTAAAAAATTTGAAAAATTTAAATAAGCACGGAGTGAAAAAAAAATTTAATGTTATTTGAAAATCAATTAAAAAAATCAAATTTTATTTTATGGATTGTGAAAGTGTTATTTTTTTTTGCCCCAGTCGATGGACAAGGATTCCACAGAAGTTTTTTATTTACAAAAAAGGTTTTTGCAATATGAAGAAAAAACTACACAGAATCACCACTTGAAATGCAAAATAATTTCATTTAAAAAGTGAAATGGTTTTCCACAAAAACGTTAAGTTATTTGAAATTTCTAGTGAGAAACAACTTCATTTGAAAAAAAGTAAAATTTTTTTTCCAATATTGAATAAATTATATTTTCCATGTTAAGTAATTCTCAAGAAATACTCCAATTAATTAATATTCCGATTACTGAAAATAGCAAAACATATATACTAACGATTCATTTTCCATGAATAAGGTGCAGTACTGTCTTTGTACAAGATCCAATCAGAATTTGTAAAAATTCGAAAGCAAATAAAAAAAATTGTTTTTGATGCAAGTTGAAAATTGTATGCATTAAAAAATTCAAATTTAAAATGAGATTTACTTGGATTAATTTTTGTCCATAAAAAAAATTTGCTTAAATAAATAGTTTTTGGTCCAAAAAAAATACAGAATTGAAAAACAATTTAAGTATGTAGCTCATTATAGTAAGTGTATTTACGCAAACTACTGATTGGATAATCGACTGGACCAATTTTTTTCCTACCAATTTTTTTTTGACAAATTAATTTACTAATAAATTTTTTCTTACATGTTGTTTCCAACGTTTTCTTTTGTGGACAATTTTTTGATAATTTTGTTTTACAATTTTTGACATGCCATTTTTTTAACAATTTTACTAACGAAATTTTGTCCCACAAAACTTATTTTTCTTAATTAATTTACTGACTAAATTTCATTCTAGCGATTCAAAAAAGTTTTCACTTGGTTTTTCTCTGACATTATTTTTTTGACGATTTCTTGTTTTGCCAATTTTTTTTGACAATAATTAATTTTTTGAGAATTTTCTTTTCGGGATTTTTTTGAAAAAGTTTTGTTTTCAATATTATGTAATTTGGACATTTAGTACCATCCATTTGCGAAGTATTAAAATAAATTCCTTTTTTGAAAATTCCTTGGAACGCCCAAAATATTTTTTATCAAAAAAATAATAAATCCATATAATCTATAGTAATTAGGTATTTGCTAACAATATTCAAATGCAAAATTTTGTTAGACATTACTTAATTCAAACTATTTTTGGATTGCATTAAATTTTTAAAAATTATTTTCAACTTGCATAATTTTTTTTCAACAAGTAGGTAATGCAAAGAATTATTATTATTTTTTTTAAACTCTGGTGCTCACATTTTCATACTCCCAATTCCAATCCCTAACAACCAATTCATTTGCTGGAGCTAATCCCACTTCGAGAATGTTCAATTCTAATAATAATTGGAAAAACATATTTTCATTTAAAAAAAAAAATAAAATTGACCAATCATAATATACCTACCTCATTCATGAAATCAAATTCAGATAAAATAATTAAAATGCTAATCAGGAAAAAAATTCCAACAAACAAGAAGTATTCAGCAAACTATTTCAACCAACATCAACCTATAGCCAATATATGATTGTGATTTAATGCATTAATCTGCTTTTTACCTGACATTTATACCTAACTCTATTTCCGCTTGAAATGTCAAAGGATTTTGTAGTTTATAACTAAAATACCTGCATTTTTATTTCCTTTGCAGTCCAGTTGGATGGATAGTAGATATTCTACTTCTTATTATAGATAGGAATTCATTTATTTGGATTCGATGAGCTCTGTGATTTGTTTTTCTCGTGAAGTAAGCTGCGATTTATCTCAATAAACTTTTCTGTTCTACAAGGAAGTTCTTGTTTATTGACACACTTTTGCTATTTTTTAACTAACTTTTGAATTGCCAGCTTGAGATCCGACAAAGATAAATGATTTTTAATATTCTTTTGGATGGGTTGTGCAAAAACAAAAAATTACATAACTGATATTTAATGTAAGCTTTTGTACTCAAACTAAAATCTACTTGCTTTTGAGGACAATGCTTTGTTTATCTAAGCTTTAAAGATTAATTAAATCATGCTAATGACATTATTGATAAATTAAATAATGACAGTGAACTGTGTAGATAAATTCTTAAAAAAACCAGAAAGTAATTAATCATTCCGATTACTAAATTCGGCAATGGCTGGCGCCAAATCCAACCACGAACCCTCTGCAAATATCCAAAAGTTTTCCTTGGTTTTAGAAAACAATAATAAATTAAAATTCTGGACGTCACTGGAGTCAATTACTACAATTAGCGAACAAACTAAAAAAAAAAACAGATTTTAGTAAAATCAACCCACTCCATTTTTTAATGACGATTTCCTTTTTATGTATATGTATTCATAATTTTTAGAAAACAAAGATTTTGTGATAACTAACATTTGTAATTGTTCCTATACTCACTGCTGTTGGACATAACCTAAACAATCGTCCTGACAACAAAGGACCGCACCTTGGCAATCTATACTGCCGAACCCGCATTTAACAATGTATCTTTGTTTTCATCTGACCACGGTGAATTTGAGTGAATTTAACGCATAAAGGACTTGCCACTAATTGACATTTAGTAGATTGTGGGCTGAATTAATATGAAGTGTTCACACGAAAATATTTTACCAGATTCTAACACTAATACTATTGAGAAAACACGATGCTTTGTTTTAAGCACTGATGCACAAACTCATGAAACATACAAATAAATACGAATTGTTTTAGAAATTTTTTTTTATGATGAAAGTAATAATTATTAAATTTCTTGAAACCACAAGTTTGTTTGATTATTTCAAATAAAATTCTAATTTTGAAAATGCGAAACAGGGACTTTTTTGTAATATATTTGCTTGCATAAATTTTGTTTGAACGAATGAACGGATTGTAATGAAATTTAGCAGAAATTGGTTTTATTCTATTTGAATACACTAGTTCTGTTAATAGAGCTTGCAAAAAAAGGATTTCAAGAAGTTCTACTATTAAAAAAAATTATATTGAAGTTCTTTTTCTACTTAGTAAAATAAAATTTATTTTATCTAAAATGGTTCAAAAATAGCTAAATTATATTTTGCACACTTTTTCGACTTCAAATTGAAAACTCAAAAACAAAACATTAAGAACAATAAATCCTTACATATTTCTTAAAATTAATCCAAAAACTATTTACTTTTTTGAAATTTGAAAATTTTGAAAAATTAAATGTTTTGAAAACATATTTTTCAGAATTTTTTTTTTTACTTTATGCTGAGCTTAAATAAAATATATTTGTAAGCATTCACCTAAAAGTTAAGCTGCAAAAAATTTACATATTTGCAATCCTTTAAGCTAGAGCGACTTGATTAATGCAAGTCAATTGAAAAAAGTGTTCTCATTTTGTTTTGCTTCAGATTCAAAATTGAAAAGAATTCTGTAAAAAGCTTAAAAAAATAGCTTTTACAAAATTAAGCCTATTCGTTTTAATACAAATTTTACCGTTTAGTAAAAAAAATTCTTGAAAGAAAAAAATTGAAATGGTTGTTTTTCTCGCTACTGTTCTGCTTGATTTTGTTTTAAAATAATTAAAATAGTGCAAACATTAACATTTAAAATTTATCTCAAAAGTAAAATTAAATTTTTTTGCATGAAATTCTGGAACACCCAGTAAAGTACTTTTCATGATTTTTTCATTAGTAGTTCAGTAGAAGATTCTGAAACATCCTGTAAAAATTTTTTTTTCAAATTCACAAACTTTATAGACTTGAAGTTTCCTTCAAGTAAAATAGATTATCATTTAAGAGCTATGATTTTTGCAAACCAAAAAAGTCAAAATGCTCCACCTAGCGGCGTCAAAAATAAAATCGGGAAAAATAAGGAATTTTTATGAAATATTTTTTTCATTAACGAAAAAGCAAATAGAGAATGAAAGTACAGCCCCGAACAGGGCGGACGCAGAAAAAAATTTCGGGGGGGTTTTGAAAAAATATGAGATTTGCATAAATATATTATTTTATTACAGTATTAAAGGAACTAGTGTTGGGATACATATGCATTTTTGCATGACATTTTACAAAAGTATATCCATACGCCTTGGAACTTTCGCCATTAAATCAAGGACCTCTTCATAATCAACCTCAATATCTCTATATATGTTAAGCAACATCAACCCATTTAATCGCTACTCGCCAGTCTTGTTTCGCAGATTCGTTTTTAATCTGCGAAGACAAGAGAAAGACCGTTCGCTTGAAGCTACAGACACGGGAAGAGTCGCATTGATCTGCATAATGCCATGTATTGTTTGGTATAATGTAGCATCGCAACAGTTGAGAGCGTCAATAAATGATTTTGGACGTCTATCCATCGAAATACTTAAGCAATGCCTGTAACCAAAATTAATTTAAAGTCTTAAAAAATATTCAGAAAACGTAAATAAATTGTTACCGGCGCCACATCATCATCTCAGCTATGAAATCATCAGTAGATCCTATGATGTGATTTGGCCATTCTTTTGCAAAAGTAGCAACAGTTGTACGTATTTATTCTGTATCCAGCTCAGAAAACTTTGGCGGCAGAATGTTTTGAATTTTTGAAAGTAGCTCACGATGGTCAAGAAATCTGGTATTTAGCTGCATTGATAAGTGGTCTAAAAAAGGAACAAAGATGGACCGACGGAAGTATTCTTCTGGACCTCTTTCATAGTTACTTATTGCCTACCTTACTAGATATTTAAAGAAATTGGAGTATGATAGTGATTTACCCCTATTACGATAGTCGTTTTGACTAAAATGACTCCCTCTAGAAGCGACATTTGACGTGTCAGTAAAACGCCTATCGTTGTAAAGGGAAGATATCGCATGCTTAATGGAATACTGACCTAACTCGAAAAAACGATTTTTGGGAAGTTGCAAAAAAAAGATCTTTCTATGAGGATGTGTCCTATTTGTTGACGGATAAAATTAAAACTAATTCATGAATTAATCATATTAATCATGAATACTGGTATTCTAAATTTTTTACTTTTATTCTTGTAAAAGCCTGTACCTGTACGTAACTCAATTTTGACCTAACTTCTAATGGGTCAGTATTTAAGCATGCGATATGTGAAGTACCAAGAGAATGTTGAAGTTTGAATTTGAATTAAACCTCAAATATGGCAACAGGCACTGTTGTTTTACTGTCGTTTTATTTAAAACGACAATCGTAATACGGGTGAATATAAATAAAGTTGTTTAATTCTGTTCCTACTTTATAATTTATTTAATATCCCTGTTTGGGTTAAGAACAAGTACTGACCAAAACTTCAAATGTTTGCGAACTCCTTTTCTTGGACGATACGCTAATAATATTGAATTATGGAACCTTTTTTTAACAGATATGGAAGAATTTATGGCACGAAAATAAAACTTTGTATTTTTTTTTCTTTAAGAAAATGAATCTTTATTTTTTTTTTATTCCAGATGTTTCGGGGGGGGGGGGGGGGTTTAACCCCCAAAACCCCTATCTGCGTTCGCCCCTGGCCCCGAATATTTGTATTCCAAAATATACTTAACAATTCCATAAATTACAATAAATGATATTCCTAAAATAGCCAAATTCCTTATCCATTTTCATTTCATTTTTATTTGACCTAAAAAGTTTAAAGATCAGCAATTACGTATCTACTATATTCCACTCGTACTTCATTGAGCTAGCTATCCACAGATATTTTTAAATTCATTGAACATGAACATATAATATATTGTTACTCGTAAAATATTTATCTGCCTACAAAATCTTTGTAAAATGTTAAAAATTCAAACACACCAAAACTAAAACAGAATACATTTTTATTTTTAATTTTGGTAATAATTTGGCAAAAAACAAAAAAAAAACAAGAAAGCACAAAAACGCTCTTAGATCTTAGTTATTTATTGCGATTACTATTGGATATTTATTTTATTATACTTTTGATGAAGATAAATTGAAAATAATGTGTTTGTTATTTATTTAAGTTAAGATAGTTGAAACAACTTAATTAGAAAGCAAATAATACAAATTATTTTCTTCTGGCTTGTAAAAGGGTAAAGTGATAAATTTCGTTCGTCATTATTTCAAGTTGTGATTTTATGTATTGGTAGATATTCTAAAATAGGGGAAATAATCGACATCAAAGGAAAATTTGGTATTTTGAAATTAAATGTACAAATTTTAGGTCGCATGTACTTGCTCATATTTAAAACATTTGAACCCATTCTTTTATACATTTTACTAAAAAAAATCAACATGTTAATAAATTGTAATTTAAGAATCAATGTTATTAAATTTTTCAAAGTGTTTTGATATCAATTCGATATTCTTTGAGGAATTAAATTTTTTAAGAAAATGAATTAAATTTGAAAAAAAAATTATGAACCAATTTTTAAATTTGGAATTTTCAAAAAAAAAAAAAATTAAAGACATTTTTGTGGTTACTGAAAAAGATTGAACCGAGAGTTGCCAGCACAAATATTTTTGATTTTTAAAAACATGAAGGTTGTGTTGCGATTTGCAAATTTTCGAATATTTCATTTCAAATTTGCGATTTATTAAAAAAAAGAACTGACTTTTAGCAATTAATTAAAAAAAATCGAAGCGTTTGGTTTTGCGAAGAAAAAAAGTATATTGCAAAATGTGCTGTGTTAATATTTTTGAAAATTTTGCGATTTAGAAATATTCAATTTAGATTTGCAAAATCCAAACACTTTGCAAGATATTTTTTAAAAATATGAGATTTGAGCAAAACTGAGAAAATAAAAATGGCGCAAGTTATTTTTTTTTTAAATTAATAATTAAGGAAATACTAATTAGATTTAATTTATTTTCAGTCCTTAAAGTTGAAGTCAAAGTTTTTTTTTAAAGCTTAAGTTTTTTTTTTTAAATGCAAAAACACCCTAAAATTGTAAAAATTAAAGTTAACTTTTTTTTCAAAAACTAATTAAAATTGCAAAAAATTTAAAAATGTTTTTTTTTTTTTTATAAAAAGAAATGCATATGTACTTAGATTTACTATGTGCTGTATAAATTTAATGATGATTGACCTAAAAATCAAATTGTAAAAAAATTATTTCCAAAAGTTAAAGTGAAACCAAAAAAACAATTCTTCGAAATTTAATTTTTTTTACAAAAATTAAAAAAAAAAAATCATAATTGGCGTATAAATTGTAAGTTTCTTAAATCATCTCTTAAGAAGTAATTTTTTTTCAAAAATTATGTTTCATAGATTTTAAGTTTCTCAAAACTTTAATAGAGATAAAATGAAAATCAAAAAAAAAAATCGCCTGTGTCACAAAGATCGATTAGATAATTAATTTAACTATAAAATACAATATTTTTTTCATCGTCTTTACTTTGATAGATTTTTAACTAAAACCAATTTTTATCAATAGTAATTATGTACATATATTAAATTATGATAATAATTAACGCTCAATAATTTTTCAAATTTTTTAATTGACAATATTTTTATCGGTCAATATTTTTATACTCGTAAAAGAGTTTTGAATGTAACAAAATGATTATGATAGTTAATTTTGGTAATCCTTCAAAATTTTTTTTCAAAATTATTACCTCCAAAAATAATAGAAAATTATTTCTAAATTTAAAAACAGTTATCTGGTTTATCTAAAAAACTCAAACTGACTTAAATCTAGATAGGTATTTCGAAAACTTGATGTAACGAATTTTTTTGAGCTTACCAGATTTGAATTATTTGACAGAACATAAAAAAAATTTTTGAAACTTCTTTATAAATTTTTGGACCGAGACTCATCGAAAGTCTCGGTGGTTTAATCAATATTAAATAATCATTTTATATAGAAAAATTAAAGCTTGGCATGATGTTTCTACTGTTTTAATTTTTTTTTTTATAGAAAATCAACACTCCAGTCTGAAAGATTGAAATTGGGTACCTTTGTCGCATCTTATACAAAAACGCTTTATAAATTTTAACTCTCGTATGTTCAAAACAAGCTACACATACATATGTAGTTAGTATGATAAGATGAATTTCTTAAAAAACAAAAACCAAAAACCAATCCTAACCTCCTCCTCAGCTAACTTTAAATATATTGCCCCGAGATGAGTATAAAGTTGTCACTTAACAAGTTCACATAAAAGATAAAAGTATCCATCACAGTCAATTTGAGAGATTTTTTTCTTTTGTGTTGAAAACTAAAATTTATTGTTTGTAATCTATTTTCTTTTTTCATGCATAAAATGAATGTTCATCCCTTAGCAATGAAATATGTAACTTAGGTATTTGTCTTTGATGCAAAAAAAAAGGAGGGAGAAGATAAGGAACTAACTATGTATGTATAAAAAAATGGACGAAAGGTTTTGAAGTGGAATAACACTAAGAAGAAGAAAAATGTGAAACATGTATGAAACACTTAGAATTGTATGTATATAAATATATGTAGTTATATACTATACATAATGTTCTTATAAAGTTACTGTAGATTTATATACATTCCCATTAACATCAAGGCTTTATCATTCATCTTGTACATACCTCAACAATTTCCTTCCAACTTTTTTACAAGTCTCGATTTAACTAAGACCATTCTTGTCATGAGTCAAATTTATCTGACAGAGAAACTCAATTTTATTAAAGTCAAATCAAGCGCTTTAAATTAAATCTTTGTCATTTATTAGATATGCTCCTATGCTTCGTTTTTCTTCAATTCGCGAATACAATTCTACTTAATTAAATATCAAAAGCAGCAAAGTTCTCTTAAATAAAAAAGAAAGAAAAAAAACTTCCAAGGTCCTGCTCTAAGGATACCCACTGCGGAACTTAACACAAATATTTTGAAATTCTTTTCCGTAATTCTCTTAAAAAAAAAACACATTGCAAAATAAAGTCATGCCCCCATCCAGGCTCTCCAAGCAAATTATTGAGTAAGTCGTTGTTTTTTTTATTACTTTTGACATATTTTTGCCAAAAGGAACATTTTTGCGATTTTATTTTTTTTTTATTGGAATATAATTGATTTTTGAGGTAGTACAAACAACCTTTGCTTATCGATACGATAAAAAACATTTTTTCTACTTTAGCTAAATTGCAAAAAGGACTCTTTGGAAGAAATTAAAAACAATTTAACTGGACACATAACTTCCGGCTTCCGGGTCACTTATAATATAATATGAAAATTTTTATTATGATTTTGGTGTGGGGTAAAAAAATAAATTAAGTATTTTTTTTCTTTTGGATTCCGATGCGTGCTGAATAAAAGGAAATTGAAATAAAAAAAAAGGACATTTCAAAGTTTTTATTTCATTTTTTTTTTTTTTTAAGAAAGACTTCAAAATTGGATGGGAAAGACATTCCTTTAAAAACAAAAAATAATTCAGTGTGGTATTAATATTTTGGTGGGCCCGTTTAAGTTGTTTTTGTTTTTTTGCAATGGGGCCTGTGACTATTGATTTTTTTTTTTTTTGAAAAGTCCAATATATGTTTTTGGTTTTTAAAAATTTTGATAGTGAAATATTATTTTCATTATGAAGAAGCGCTTTCATAAAATTTCTTTATAAAATCGAAATTAAATTTACTCTCTATGGAATCGTATTATAACTTAAAAGAGTTCAAAAAATTAATTTTTAATTTTTGAAATATTGGTTTTTGGAACTCTTGGTTTCGCTGTTTTTAGGTTTTCCATGCGATTTTGAGCTATCATGTTTTTGGTTTTGACAGGATTCTGTGTCTTTGGCATTTATGTTAATGTGATTTTGGAATTTTAGTAATTTCAATATTTTGCGTTTTTGGGATTTTAAATGAGTTCCATGATTTTGAGTTTTCTATTTTTTTTTAGATGTTTATTTTTGCATATTTCGAGTTTTTGGAATTAAATACTTTCGGGATTTTGGATTTTATAGATTGAGTATTTTTGTAATTCTAGGTCTTTTTAGAATTGAGTTTTTTGAATTTTGTGTTTTTGAAATTTTGGGTTTTCTAGTATTTTGGGTTTTTGTGTTTTCGAGATTTTGAGTTTTCTGGCTTCTAGAAATTATAGGTTTGCAAGATTTGGTTTTTAAATATCTTAGGGTTTGGTAGTTTGGGCTTACGAGATTCTGGATTTTCTGACTTGTTTATTTTTGTAATCTTTGGCTTTTAAAAAATTTTGGGTTTGAGGAACTAAATTTTTGTTTGATTTCGGAATTTTTCGTTCTTTTGGGTTATTTTGTGTTTTCGGCTTTCTAGATTTTGGATTTTGTTGGTTTTTTCGGGATTTTGGATTTTATAAATTGAATATTTTTGTAATTTTGGGTTAAAATTGAATTTTTTTTGTGTTTTTGAAATTTTCGGATTTATAGTTTTGGGATTTTGAGTTTTCTGGCTTCTATGCTTTTGAGATCCTGAAAGTTCAAGAAATTATAGGTTTGTAAGGGTTGGGTATTTTGGGTTTAAGAGATTCTGGATTTTCTGACTTGTGTATTTTTGTAATCTTTTTAAAAATTTTGGGTTTGAGGAATTAAATTTTTGTATGATTTCGGAATTTTTCGTTTTTTTGGTTTTTTTGTGTGTTTCTGGAATGATTTTCGGTTTCCAAGAAGAAAACTCAGGTAGCCTTAATTTGTCCTTGCAGTATTATTTAAAACTGAATTTTGAGAAGCGTCATAAATGACTGTCATAAGTTTATTAAAAAAAGATTGTAAGTCCTCTATATCATTTTCATTCAATTTATCATATTTTCATATTTTAAATGGGCCCCTCAAACTCTGGACTCATAACCCCCCTTAATCCAACACTGGTGAAGTACATTTTAGTATTTTAAATATTTTCCCAAAATATCCCTAGGCAACTTTATATAGGGTTAGAAACAAATGATGAATTTTGTTGACATATCATTTGAAATGGTTTTGCATTGAAGATTCTCTTATCGTCTTCTTGCTTAAGGATTGTTTATAACTTTTGCGCTATGTCATTTTATATAAATACAACAAAAAAAAAATAACACAATTTGAAATCCAAAGTTTAATCTTAAATGGATAACATAAAAGTTCAGTCAACGCAAAAAGTAAATAATATATGTATGTTAAATTAATATCTACCTTCTACCTACCTACGTTTTATTAAAATTAAGATTGTTTTGCTGATTACTTGAAGAAAATTCCTTTTTAGCTTTATTTATATTAACATGAACTTTTTTGGAAAAAAAGTATATTTAAATATTTTTGAAGATATACTATGTCTGAGTAATTACATATGTGCTAGGTATTAAAATGCTGTTTGAAGATTAGGCAAATAGAAAATTTATTTCGAGCTAACGATGCGTCTAGAAAAGAACAATATTTTTAAGTTAATTCTCGAAAATTATTCGCTTTTGTTTGTGTCCTGTTTTTAAAGGCAAATCAAGGTCGTTGAATATTTAAAAAAAAATTACTCTCAGTGAACTTTGCAACGGAATGAAAAAGTATGCACATTACACATATGCATGTATGTAGTTAAGTGATATAGTTTTATAGAAATTTAAAGTTACAGGTAAAATAAAAAAAATTCAAGATGAAAATAAAATCAAATACGAAAAGAAACGAAAAATATTTCTAAATTATTTTGAAGATTTAGATCGAAAAAAAAAATTTTAAGAGAATTCTCAAAAAGTTTTTATCATATATCAAATAATATATGGGCCTATGTATTTTTAAAAATAATTTCTATTAAAATTTTTAAGTATTTTTAGAAAAAAAATGGAATGCAAGTTTTTATATTAAATAATTTAAAATTAAGAAAATTTCAAAAATTAAATCACCCATTTTCAAAATATTGTTTTTTTTTTTACTTTACATCCAAACAAATATACTTTCAAAATTTTGATATGTATTATTTTTGTTACTATGGTTAAAATTATTTGTAAATTTTTTTTTTACTTTTCTCTCATAAACGATTTGACGGATATTTCAAATATATTTATTTGTTTTAAGATTATGTTCGATTGTGTTTTAATGACGTATACCTTTTCAGAAAATGCAAAAACATAGCAAGTTTTTAAAAGAAAGTTTCAGGATAATATTCCAAAATTCAAGCAAAATTAATTTAAGGCAAATATTGAAAACAGTTAAAAAAAAATGTTTGGTGAACAAAATTAGTATAATTGTTATTAACCAATGTTGGAATGCAAACATTTTAAAAATCAAAAACCAATTATGGGTGCGGTAAGTGAAAAATCAATAAAAAAAATGTACGGGCCAATCCTAATTTCAAAAAACAGTCGAAAACTGTTAGGATTCGGTAGAGACAAATAATATATTCTGGAAGGTCATAACCTGACGACCTACACCAGTTTTAGTATATTATGATAAAAAAATGGGTATGTTTTTGGCCGTTTCTAAGTTTCTAATTTTCAATTTTCTAGGCATTGGTTATAGAAATATATATTTTTGGTCAAATTTTTTGGAAAAAAAAAAACAAATTTTCAATAAAAAAAGAATTGATTTTTAGTTTTTGATGGTCAGTTTGTTATAATTTTTGTTTTTTCTCTATTGAAGGTTTGATTTAAAAATCTTCAAATTTATATAGCGTAGAAGTGACTTTAGTGAGTATTTTTGGAGAAACTACTTAATTTTGAAAAAAAAATTGATTTTTCGTACATATATTAAAAAAAAAAATTATATTCAAGTTAATTTTTATTTTGTATATTTTAGATAATGTTATTGATTTTTAATAATCTTTTCAATATCCAGTGTATCTAGGTACACCTTATTAATTTTTCATCAAAGTAGGTATTCAAATAAAAATGATGACTTTCCAGAAGAATTTTTAATTTCAAAAATAAACGATAGGACCACAGGTCTTCCACAAAACTGCTTAACCCTATGGCTCCAGTTAAGGCTCCGCCACCGGGTTGACCTCAACAAAAATGTTGACAAGCATTTTCGTTTTTTTTTTTTTATTTTATTCAATATTTGGGTTGGTCACGAGACCTTTAGCGAGATGAGAGTCTTATTTTTGAACAGAGGCTTACCGAAAGTCTCGCTGGTTTTTCCATAAAAACAAATCAATTAGAATTCTGTTTTGAAAACATAAATTTGAATATTTCAGGGTAAATATTAGACAGCTTTTAGAATAAAATGTCGTTTCTCATTTCTCTCAGGACGAGACCCGAATGGGACTTAATCAAGCGAGACCGAGTCGAAATCAAGGTTTTGCATTGCTATTCTATATCTTATTTTTAAATCCAAAAAATTATTGGAAACATACTTTTATAAAGCAAATATATTTTTTTTTACGGTAGGTAAGTATATACCGAAAATACAATACCTTTATTATTTCTAGCGCTTCCGTCTGCCTGATTTATACAACAATCCACTTAAAGTTAATTACATACATCTTGACACATTTGATATTTTTTATCTTCCTTTTCATCCCAATGTAAAAAATGTATTTCAATTGTTTACTTCAGAGTAAAAAAAACCTTTGTATGTTATCTCTTCTTGTTTGTCTTCGAAAACGAGTTCCATATTTTATTTTATTTTTTCAAGAATTTATGCAACGCATATAGGTGGTATTGGATTTCAAATTATAAAAAAGAAATTGATTCCGAAACTGGATATAGAATCTTCGCATCATAAAATATAATATAATTACAACGCATCGTATTTTCGAAACTATTTATATTTAAAAATGTATACCTTGCATGACATAGTCTTCAGTACATGGTAACTTAATTATAATGTTATAAACCTTGAAGACATATGTAAATATGAAAGTGTAGGTATGATTCGTGAGTATGTTCAATACGAACAAAATTGGCTTATTTGAGCTTCCCAAACTCCGAACTTCTGAACCTGATATTTTATTTTTTTTTTAAATTTTCATAAAAGAGATTTGATTTGATATCCCCAATTCGGGTTCGGCAGGATAGGTAACATATTTGTATTTTTTTTTTCTTTTGCGCGAATTGGGATTGAATATCAACGATATCTAATTTTCCCTTTCCATTTTTTTTATAAAGCAATTTAAACCCAATGACGATGGGAATACGCTTTCCGCATTTTTTTTTTAACTATACTCATTACTCATGCCCTTATATGACTTTTAATTTATCAAGATTTAGATTCAATGGCAGGTACGGTTAACTGCAGGGGTTTTGAAGATGCCAAAAATTTTCTTTTGGCAATGTTAAAAATTAAAAAAAAAATGTTAGATCAATGATTTTTTAAGACGTCATCAACACGGAACCATCTTTCGACAAATCAATTCAAATATTTACAAGAATTTGTTTGAGTTGGAGAATATTGAAAATAGAAAAAAAATCTAAAAGTTTGCAAAAACCTTGTTTTACCAGTACCAGTGCTGAGAAAGAATAATTCAATAGTAAAAAACTAAAAATTGAATATAATAAATTTCACAATTTTTGTTGTATTCTACAATTTTTTTGGAAATATATATTTTTGATGTTGAATGAAATAGGTGAGTTTTGTCTTTGATTGCCAATATCTCAATAATGATGACACATAAAACCTAAGGCCAGTAGAGCTAAATTGCTAAAGATAAGTTTAAACAATTTTTGAAAAAAGTTTAAAAGCAATATTTTTTTTGCGTATAGGTATTTGTAAATCTTTTTTAGGATTGTCAATTTTGACTACAATCCTGAGTTTAGTTCTACGAGAAAATGATTTTTTTTAGACCTTTAGGAAAATAAATGGTATGAAAGTTTTTATTATTAAATAATAATAACTTAAAAATAAAATTAAATTAAAAAAAAAATTAGTTTTCGAAAAAATATCTAAAATAATTAAAATTTTGATTTGCAACGTTTTTATGATCACAAAGGTCTAGTTCTATGGCAGGTAATGCTAAAAAAGGTTTTTTGAAATGTATTTTTAGAAAAAGTAATTTAAATTACTTACAAAAACCACAGAAAAAATGTAATCTGAAGTTAGATTTTTTTACGAAATCAAAAAAAAAAACTTGCTCTGTAGTACATATGAGTAGATGTATATCGCGTTCTTTTTGAACTAGTTTCATCATATTTTGGCTTAATTGCTGCATTTTGTCGAAGATGGTATTTTTGACGTGAAGGCTTCCTCGGATTTACTTGCTTCTTATTCGGTTATGCTTTGTCACTCCTGCTAAGACTCTTCATTTAAGCTTCTGTTGATTAGAAAATGGGCAGCATATGTATTCGGTCGTTTTCGCAGTAATGCGGTATCGATTTGTCTCTAGAACATCCACCGATGCATGAAGTGCTCGTTGCAATATGAAGGAGCTTCTCTTATGATCCACCGTCAACAAAGAATAACTGCCACCTTAGCTGAAAGTCGCACATGTGATCTTTAGGGAACTCTTCAGTGATTTCCGAATGCATATTAACGCGTACATGTCCACGATCATCGGCACGCAGATTTCCAGAACCCTTCGTTGCCTAAATGCAACACATATCAGATTTCGTGCAATGCAATATGCAAATCTCTTGAGAAATCTCGATTTGGTGTATCACCCTTGCCCTTGTAGATTGATAGCTTTTGGTAACCGCAAATAAGTTTGAAGATGAAAACCATGAGCCATTTATAGACCTTATGTGAACTCAGAGGTTATCTTGTCTGGCCCAATCGCTTTTCCCTTTTAGTTCTTTATCGCAACACTAACTTCTAAAGTATGGCCTCGGAAACTGTTCATTTAAAAGTGAATAATTTTTGCGTCATCCACAAGGAGGTATAAAGAAGTCAATTTTGAAAATAATTGTGCCCTTGTTCATGTTGGCATGTCACAATTCCTAAATACCGTGATTTGTATCAGCATCCGATGCAAGCTGTTCCTCCTTTCTGCTTATAGCTCGGCACACTTCTTCTATGATTCTTTCTTGCAACGTCTATAATTCATCTTTATTATGAGATTTTTTAAGCTATCACTGCTTTTGATTTCATCATTTCTTAGTTTTTAATCCATTTCATAATTGTTTAATCCATCTTAAAAACTCAATACCTTATATGAATTTCAGTATAGCTGCTTTTGAAACAAGTCAAATAAGACAATGGCCATCGAATGGAAAAATTAAAATTATTTTCGTTTTAAAAAATAAGGCACCTGTCATTAAAATAAAAACATAAATTAAATTCAAAATTTGATTGAATGAATTTTTTTTCAGCACATTAAATTTTTATCTGAGCACACAATTCGCCATAAAGTAAATGGAAAACTTAAAAACTTCATACCCACACAAATAATATAATCCCTCCTCCATCATCATCATGTAGATTAAAATTTTGATCTGTTTTGACAACTATCCTCCGCATGCCATACACACGAAATACAAAAAAAAAACAAAAACTAACCAACTTTGAAATAACAATATTATCGCTATTCCTTCCAGCATCAGTTCACTGTAGCGTATACGTAACATAAATTTAAAAAAAAAACTAACGAAATCGTGTTATTTATTTATTGTTTTTTATTTCGAATATCTATCATCAGTCAGTGAAAGGTGGATGTTTATATTGAAATTTATTGATATCCTTTAATGCATAATTAGCTTTGAATAGAAAACTATTTTTGTTTGCTTTTCATCAAAAATGTGCATAGAAATTGAGTAAACTGTTTGTTGGTTCATAGAAACTGTTATTTCGTTTACTAAATAGCATTCTAGCTACATATGTATGTCTGACTGCATTGAATGAAAATTTAATAGCTTCTCTCTTTAAAGTAAAATAAATTCTGTTTTCATAGGATAAGGATTTTAAAATACAAAAAAATAAACTAAGACTTTTTTGTGGTACATTTTTTTTTTTTCATTTCAATTTAATCCCTGATTTAAGGATTTGTTTTGTGTAATGCGATCAAAAAAGTTTTTTTTTTATTTGTGAGATTAACACAAACATTTATATAAAGTACACAATTGTTTGTGTTAGTTATAATAACGAACATTGGAAGTCCAACATTTTAAGAGAAGAAATATTAGCAGAAATAAAATGCAAGACAGAGGATGCCAGGTGCTTCCTCGATGCTCCTGTGTGAAAGCAGATTAAAAAAAATAGACTGCAAGACTGTATCGTCTGAAGTTGCTCCTTTGTTAAAGTAGTTAGTTTAAAATAAAGAAATAAAATATGTATATCTGAATAAGAACTTTGTTAAGGAAAAATATAAAGGTCATTAATTGAATTACTTAGAGTTCAACACTGAAGATCTTATGTATCCAAAAATAAAAATGTTGGACGCTTCTTTTCGAAAATCTATAAAGTGATTTTCATTTTATATAGAAAATTTCCTAAGTACATATTTATAAAAACAAAATTTTTAGTATTTAAAATATGCACCAGTTTTTAAAATATTGAGGTTTCAAAAAAATTATTTTTTTTTTTAAATTTTAATAAAAATATTTGTTTGAAAATGTTGGTGTTTATTATTCTTTCATTAAAATTTTGGTCGCAATCTGTTAAATCGTTTATGAAAATAACGAAAATAACAATAACGTTTTTTTGAAAAAATATTTTTGAATCAAATAATTTTATTTACATATTTTCAAAAAGCCAAGGAAAAATTAAATTTAATAAAAATTGATAAAGCCGTCTTTGAGAAAAAAAATGTTTTGTCGTAACGATAACCGTTATTTTTGAAGCAAAAAAATAAACCAATTCCTCTGGGGAATTATGTACCCAAGAAACTTTAAGTTTGAAGGATATAATGTAGCTTCAGCAGCTAAGGCTATAGATCGATTTACAGCTGATATACAGGCAGACAGAAATGCTAGACCCACTTTTTCACCTTCTCTTTCATCATAAAATAAAGTTTGGATTAATTTCTCGAGTACCACAACAATAGGAGTTTATCTGGACTTGTTTAAGATTAAGAAAGTATATTGTTATTGCAATGGAGAAAATGTCAAAAAGGACATGTTATTTTTCAAACGGTCTAACTAGGCTAAATTGGATAAAAATTTCATCATCACTCTTATAAGCTTATTGCGTGAACCCAAAAAATTAGGCGACCTATAAAAAAATTGGTCTAGTGTAACCTCACTTCCTGAATTTTTTTATGGTATAAAAACAAAATTTATCCAATTTGGAACTCAACTTTGAACATCGCGTAGCTTATATTTATTTTAATTTGTTAGCTTCATATTTTTATTTTTTATTCAACTCTTTTCAACTTAATAACTGTTTTTGATGAAAACCGTATTTTTTATTTTATCATCGAATGAGTCCACACCAAAAAAAATACTACACATAATTTTTAATATTTCTGGAAACAACTTTACAAATGTTGAGTTTGAGGAAAATGAAATGCACGACAAAATGTTTACTTAAAAGTAAAGAGGGCAAGTGAGATTGAACTTATCTTAAAGCCCTAGAATAAACAAAAACAAAAGAAAAGATAAAATTCATAATTTGAGTTGCTAAAATAAGCCAAAAGATATTTTACGTATAAGCCAAAGATGATATCTTATGTATCATTAAAATACGAATTTTTGAAAAAAAATAATAAACAGCCCAATCAACAATTTTTGGTTAAAAAGCCGTTTAAAAACCTGATTTTAACTGGGGTTGAGAAACCTAACAAGTTTGAAATTGGTTCAAAAGACGTCTTCAAGACCTTTCAGGAGCATCTTCATGACCGAAAATGGTCAGTTACTTTGTTACCCCAGTCATGAAAAGGTAATAAAGAAACTGGTTTTTAAACGGTCAGCCTACAACTGCTAATTGAAGTTAAAAATAAACCCTGTATTTATGACCCGTTCCAGGTTATTTTGCTACTAATTTTTTTTAGCTTTTTTAGAACCGTTTGTTGACGGTTTAAGCAAACCTATTTTTGAGGTTATTTTTCTACCTCTTGCTAACGTTTTTTCAAAACGTCGTTGAGACGTATTTTAGAACCGTTTCAGTAAGGTTTTTTCGCTACTAATTTTTTTAGCTTTTTTATTACCGTTTGTTGACGGTTTATGCAGAACTATTTTGTGATGGTTATTTATTAACCTTTTGGACACGTTTGAATACAACGTTTTGTGAACGTTTCAAAATGTACAATGCCTTGTATATGCAACGCAAATAAAAGTGTTAATGTTGCCATTGTGAACAAAATCAAACGAGTCCTTAAGCTGAAAAAGAAGTCTTTTTTCAAAATTAAACAGATAAGAAATTTCATTATTGACATTTATTGATTAAATAATTTAACTATAATATCAATAATAATTAATTAATTAAAACATAAATAAAAATACATTTTTTTTTCAGTGATGTTTGGATGATTGATGTTCATTGGAATGTGGAAGTTGTTGTACTTTTCCTGAAAATGAAATCAAAAAAGAATATGATTTACCTACCATTAGAAATTTACGAAAATTTTAAGATGTATTAATTTTTCCTTATATGCATATTCCAAGTCTGAAGCGTGCGCCTTTAAAAAGGTGGATTAGTTATGGTGAGGTTATTGCACTTTCACCCTTTCAAAACACCGGTTTAATTAGGTTGAACTAGTTGTACTTTCATCCCTGAAAATAAAATTTAAAAAAAGGAATAATAATATTAATATTAATATTTTCTAATTACGTACAAAACAAAACAAAATTCACCTGTCCGAATTGAATTCAACGATCACAATTGCATGCAATAAAAACTTACCTTAAATTTCACTTTAGATTCTTATTCACGTCCCAAGCACAATCTTTTTTTTTAAATTTTTTGAAACTTATAATTTTTTTTTTTTTCTTGTGAGCAACTTTTCAACAACTTTGCTATGTTGTTTTCACTTTGAAAGACAAGACGACAATGTGATTTTGAACTTGATGGCAGTAGAACTTAACTTAGGTTTTAGATTGGTTGAATAAAGGTAAATACTAAACCCAATATTTAACCGGTGGTTGCGACATAACTTTTCTCTATCCAATTTGTAACTAAGGTTTTAAGAAGTTATATTAGAACTGGTTTTATTTTTACTTCATATTTGCAAATCGGGTTACTTGATGGCTAAAAAATAACCATTTTTAAATGCAGGTTCTATAGACGATTTTGGGTAACCGATTTCTAACTCGTGCTCCTAAGAAACCTCAAAATAACGATTGAATTTTACCAGGAACTAACTCAAGTCAAATATAGGTTTGGGTTAAACTGAATATTTGACCGTGGTTGCGACATAACTTTTCTCTATCCAATTTGTGACCAAGGTTTTAAGAAGTTATATTAAAACTGAAGTTATTCTACAACCAAGGTTACAAATTGTTGATTGGGAGTATAGTCGTTTAAAAAAACAATTTTTTATTCGTATACAATGTATAGAATGGAATACAAGTTTTTTTATTAAATAGAAAACAAAACTTCAAACGAAAAAATTAGTAAGTATTTAAAATATGTATGTATACATTTTTTTTCAAAAATTATTTTTTGGAAATTTTGATATACTTTTCAGAGAAGATCTAAAAAGCGTGATTTTACCAAAAAATAACTCAGATTGCTATTTTTATGAAAAGGTGGAAAGGGGTCGAAAAGACACAAACAAAAAATTTCATGCGGAAGTCAAAAAATTCTGTTAAATATTCTTCGCTAGGCCGAAAGGTTTGTTTAAAAACTTAGTCAGTCCAAAACAGAAAAAAAAAATATTTTATGATATTTTTCTGTGAGGTGTTTAATTTTTATCATTTCATTAATTTTGCATTTTTTTTTACTTCGCGAATTAGGTAGGTACATACATATGTATCTATTAAAGGATACGTCTACTTTTGAACATATTTTTCTTATGTTTATATAACTTTACTTTTTTATTAATTTTTGTTTAGATTTTTTATCCGATTTTGTTTTTTTTTTTTTACGAGTTTTTATTTTGGAAAAATTTTTTTTACAAATATAATTTTTTATAGACAACATTTTTGTTTCCCAATATTTTTTTAAATTCTTTTGTTTGAAATTTTCATTTCGAAATTTAGTAGGTATATTAAAATAAATACTGTTTGAATTCATTAAAATACTTCTAATCAAAAAGATGTTTATATTGGCGACTGCTTGGTGGATGTACAATGTACGTAGTTAAATTAAAACAAAGTAAGGATCAGCTTAGATGCGTTGCTACAAACTATTTTTATTATATTTCGAAAATATCGATTTCGTGATTTTCTTGGTCTATTGCAGGTAAATTAAACTACCTATTGGAATTTGAATAAAATATGTTTCAAGCTTCATTTTTTTACAAATCCAAAGCATGTCCTTTAGTACATAAGTCCTATGTTAAAAAAAAAACACAAAAATGAAAACCAGACTTCCATAGAAAATTATAGTGGTTTATATTTTTGCTGAAAGGAATGTTAAGTATACGTCTTCTGCAAACTGTAAAGAGTTCTATGTATACCTATTATTTATAATGTAAGCCACATCATCGTTATTTTTTGTTAAAAAAATATTATAGAATATTTTTAAACTGAAATGTTGCATGCAAAAATAAAAGAATAGAAAACAAACAAAAATATTGTATAGCTACCTTTTTTTATTACTAATGCCTTCAATAGAGGTAAGGATTTGAATTCATAACAATGATGTTGGGACATCAGGGAGTTGTCCTTTTTTTATTCCAATTCCAAATCAATATTTGGTAGGCGGGAGAAACTGTGATTTTCGTGACTTGAATTGGTTAAACAGACAGAGGAGGATGAATCAATATACCTGTCACTCAAAGTTAAGTATATTGTTTATTTCCTTCAACATCAATCATTTAAGACTACTAACTATATCAAATTGTCAATAATAAAAAAAATTGAACAATATTACGTGATGATGGAACGGAAGAAAAACAAAAATCCTAATTCAGTAAACATTTTTCTTATTAGCATTTCTACTTGCCATTCCATGGGCAAGTTCCTTCCTTATCCAAAAAAAAAAACATCGAGATTAAAATCAAAATCAGGATAACGAACGTGGAGAAGTCCAAAAAATATACTATTTGTTGTTTATCGAGATTTGAGTTAACTGCAATCCTATTTCCATGATAAGGACAACTAATTAATTTGAGAAATCCCTTTGCGAATATCTTTTTGAAATCGATATAAAGTGGATTTGTTAACAAGACGGCAATCATATTACAGCGGATTTCAGTCTACACCTTGCAGATGACTCATTGTATATCCGTCAATTTAATCGAATTTGTGTCTCAAAGCAGCCACAAAAGCAATTAAATCAATTAAGATAAAACTGTAATTTCCATCAAAAAGCTTTACATGTATACAAGAGATCCAATTTATTTACCTTCATAGAATTTAATTTATACAATTTATAAAATCATGTAATTATTATATTTTTTTTCTAATCTCCCTTTTTTGTATGGTAATCAGAAAAAAATAATCGAAGAAAATAAGAATATTTAATTTTCATTTAAATATAAATTATTTTTCGCCAAGAGAAAAATAAGAGGTTTTTTAAGAATAAATGGAATAAAAAAACGCATCTGAAACTACAAACCAACAAAGTAATCAAAATACAATAATATTGTTATTCCAGTCAATGCGTCAATGCTTCCTTTATGAATAAAATAATTTGAAAAAAGAAATACTACAAGGAGGAATTATTCCAAAGACAGCACGGTTCTGGAAAAATCGCTGAAAGGTGAATTTTGTGATACCAGTATTTTTTCCCTCTAACGAATTTTAGAAATAATAAAATCTTTTTAATTATCAGTACTAGAACAAAATCTACAGTCACATAAGCAATAAATTATGTGTATAAAAAAAAATGATATATTTTTTCAAAAACTGATCCAAAGATTTGTGAAAAATAATTTTCAAAATTCTTATTTTTATGATACTTTCTTTTTGAAGGCTTTGGCAATTCAAATAATGAGTTTTATGATTTTCATATTTTTCAATTTATTTTAGAAAGGACTCATTGGTGGTATGAAATTTTAAAAATTCATAAAAATTTGAGTCTAATTTTATTAATCAGATTTTAAATTTTTTTAAATGCTCACATTTACCTATTAACATTTTCTCAAGCGATGTTTTTCGAAATATCACCAAAATTTTAGAAAAAAAAAATGCTTGGGAAATATTGAACTAAAATTAAAAGCCAAAGGTTTGCATAAATAATCTATGTTGATTATATGTTTGGGCCAATGGTGAAATTGGTAGAGGTCATGAAGGTCTTGAACCACCTCCCCCCTCTGGGCGATATACAACCACTCATTTTTTTAATATCATAGATTTATGAAGAAACTAAAAAAAAACTTATAGATACGAGTACTAGAATACTGCTTCAAAAGGAGTGTCGTTTAACTAAGATTTTGTTTTTTAAAAGACTCAAGAGCAAGTAAAAGATGAGTTAAGTATGTATACATTATTAAATAAAAATTTGAGAGAAAGATATTTTCGAATTTTTTAGTGTGTTTTAAGGAGCTGTATCTTTCAGAAGAAAAATTGTTGTATTGAGATGAAATAAAAAGCATACTGAAGATTTATGATTCAAGTTTGTAATTTTTAAGATATTCGAATATCGCAGAAGATTTTCAAAAACTTCTGAATCAGGCAGATACAATTTCTCAAATAAAAATATTATGCTCCAATAGGTTTGGTTATGGTTAATTATTGATGTTAAGTTAGCAGAATAAACTCACGAGCTATTTATATGCTTTATGAATCAAAAATACATATTAAAAAAATTTAGTTTAAAAAAATTCAATCAATTTCAAAAACAGTTTTGGATGGTTTGATAAAAAAAAATAAAAATTTAATTTTCCATAGATTTCCATATTGTGCTAACTTTTTTATTTCGAAAAGTACATAATTTTTCTACCAAATTGTTTTTTTTGACTAATTAATAGATTATTTCATATTTTCTAAAACACTTGTGAAAAGACAATAAAATTTTTGTTAATTGTAAAACATTTAAATCTTAGAAAATGAAATAAAAGTACCTACTTATGTGGAGCAGAAATTAGGAGCTAGATCTAATAATCTTTTAATTAATACAAAACACTTTTGTAGAAAAATCTTCAATTTTTTGTAAAAATCAAATTAAATTAAGCAGAACACAAAATCTAAAAAAAAAACAAAACTTTTTCTTTTTGCATCAAATCATCGAAAGCAATTTTAAAAATTTAGGTTTTTATCAAAACTAGACAATCTGTTTATTAATTAAAAAAATCGGTGTTTAAAAAATAATTTCATTCTTATTTTCAATTTTTTTTTTTTTTTTAAATAATTTTTTGTAAATTATTCTGCTAACTGAACTCAAATTTGCAGAGCTTTTACCAACATTTTAGAAGCGTTCAATTTTTTTTGGAACTTTTAAAAGCATCAATTAAGTTTTAATTAATGCCTCGAAAAAATTTGTTCTGCTGCCTTTGATATGCTAAATGTAGGGATTTCATTTACTTGGAAAACATTTTTCTAAAGTCAAACAATTGCTACTGTTACTTTGTAATCGCAAGAAATAGAAGCAGCCAAACATTAAAAAAAAATATTGAAAATCAGAATTTTGTTCAACTTTTGTTTTTTTTTTTGAGTCAGTCATATGTAATCTACAGATAGGTTTATTCGGCTTAACTGTTATACATATATGTTTTCCTACACATTTTTTCATAGAAATTTTCAACCTTGAATGATAAAAAGACAAAACAATATTTCCACAATTTTGGTGGTAGAATAGATTTAAGGCCAATTTCGAAAACCTGAGCAAAAATTACTATTTGATGCAGAATTTTAGTAAATCTTTTCCAAATTTGCAAAAATTTAACTTTTTAAAAAATTACGGCGCGGCGGCAAAAAATTCTGATGATATAAGTTTCTTTAAGAAATTTTGCTCAGGTTTTCGAAACTGCCTTAATTTTTGTGCCATGAATATTTGCTAAGGTATTGGTGATCAAAAACAAAACACTACAAAATGGGATTTTATTTTTTTTAAATACAGCATTTCCAAAAATATATTTTTTAAATTCGTTCTTCAATTTTCTTAACTAGTGTCAAGTTGGTAAAAATTTGTTGAAAAAATTGCCCTTCCATTTTTTCTTATAATCCTTGAAAAATTAGGAGTAACCCTGTAACTTCCATTATACTCAATACTCAATCAAAAGGCAAAATAGCTAATGGCATTTCCCTGAATCCGAAACCGAAATAATAAATCCTTAAAATATCACAATTATATGCAAATAATTTCACACTTTGTCTCTTAAATTATTCAATCATTAAATCCATTTGAAATATTGGAATAAAATTAGAAAAATTTACCATATATTCATCTCGAATACTACAAATCACCGATTGACTTTCCGCATCATATTTCGGCAACGAAATCAACAAATACGGCGTACAATGCAAACATCCAATCAATGTTATCCCAGCCAGCACAATTTTAGCCCTCTTCACCGTACACATAGTTTGCCGCTTCAAAGGATACATAACCGCTATAAACCGTTCAACGGTAAACGCCACAACATACCAAACCGAACAGAAGCTACACAAACTAATGAGAAACACAAAAATCTGACAAACAAACGGCAGATCGTAAACATTCACTTTCAAATAACTCAACCACGATGCAAATGTGACAAACAAAAACAACGTATCACTGACAGCCAATGCTGACAAATAGAAACTCGACGACAGTTTTCGCAGATTCGTTTTGAAAAACACAAAAACCGAAAGAATATTTCCGATACTGCCGCCAAATACGAGGATCGGAGTGTAGTAAAATGTCAGGTAATGGGCAATGGCGTCGATTATTTTGGGATATTGTTGCTGAGGGTGTTGTTGGGTGTCGTTGTTGAAGGACTGATTTGGAATTGTTGCTGTGGAGCCGTGTAGATCGGTTTGGTTGTAAGCGGTCAGTGAATCGGTGTAATCCAACATTTTAAGGCTTGATGATGGAATTACTTTTTTTTTTTTTTTAAATTTGTTTTGGATAAAAATCACTTTATTTTTTAAACTCTAGAATACAGGGCGATTCATATTTGAATCATGTAACGGATTCAAAGATTTTTGTTGAAATTTAAATCACGCACACTTTTTTAGGGAAAGGTATTTTTTTGTTGTTGAAATTTTTGAGGACAAATAACTTTATTATCATTTAAATGAAGCCATTGACCCGAACCGCCTTCTAATGACTCGCTGTTTTAACAGAGCAATCACTTTCGAAACGGAAGATAGGAATTGATAATCATTTCTCGAATAGAAGAACATGACCGAGAACCGACAGAATACCAACTGAAATCTATGAATGAAAAGTATTCTATTTTAAGTGCCAAAACATCGCAAAGCAGTCTTCCTTTTTTTCAAAAAAAAAAAACGATGACGATGCGTGGTTAAAGCTTTTTTATTCCTGGAAGTTTTCCAGTAAATTGAAAGTTTTAGCGGCTTCCTTGTAGTATTTCCTTTTCCCTATGGGTTGTATTGTAAGCTTGTTACACGGAAAGTGCAAGATATCAACAGGTTACACTCCTTACAACCTGATGCATGCATTCTGGAATGAGATTGTTGGAAGGGTAAAAGCTTCTTGTTGGATTTACGAGTTCGGTTAAGGTCATATTTGTTTACCAAAATTTAAATGCATCAGTTTATCTCACATTGTTCACGTCATCGCATTTATATATGGATTTTGAAAAAAAGGCATTTTTGTTTTTGTTAGATACACTACAGACACAAATATGAACTAGAACATGATGGCTAATGGATGCTATAAATAATAATGGATAAGATAAAAATAAGCGCTTTATCTGGCAATTTAGTTTTTACAGAGAAGATGTAAAATATTATATTTATTTTTTGAAGAGTTTCAAAACTTTTTGTTGTTTGTTATTTTTGGAATTTAATATTTTTGGGATCTTGCAAGTGAAGTGAATTTTATTTTGAGGGTCGGCCATTTTAATTTAAAAGTCACTTTGAGGGGTATGTTGGGGAAAAGAAAGAGGTGTTAGGTGATAGTTGTATGTTGAAAACTAAAAAATAAATAATTGACTTTCACTTTTTTGCTATTTTTTGAAGACGGAATTTATTTAGATGTGTAAATTGTGCAATGTATTAGATGTAAGAAAAAAATGTGATATTTTGGCTAAAATAAAAATATAAATATTTTATGGCAACAGTTAGAAAATCAAACAATACTTTTTCTGAAATAATGTTTTCTTTTATATATTTTTCAAATAAAGTTGTTTTTACAAGTAAATAAATTTTCGAACTTAATTTTTTCAATTTAATCTGATTTTTTTTTCAACAAAAAAAGTACTTAATTGTGTACCATTTGTTCATTTTCATATTTTGCACTATTATAAACTGTATGTCTAGATGATGTTTGTGTTGAAAATTTTGAGAAAATTTTATTTACAAAGGCACTTTTTTTTGGAATATTTAAAGTATCTCAAAAATATCTATAAAAAAAACTTATAAATTTTGATTACAGTCAGATAACCCGTTTTTGAGAACATGGAACTTTGAAAAAATGATTCCATGGGAGCTGCTTCCTACATTTTGGCAATTTTTTTTTTCAAAACCGGAACCTTTTTCAAAACAAATTTGGTTTCGAAAAATGTCAAAATAAAGTACGGCCCAAAAAACACTTATTATATTATTCACTCACCCATCTCGGCTGTTGTTCAACGAATCGCTAGTCCCACTTTTTCGACTTTCTTGAAGTTTGATCAAAATACAAGTTAGAATTTTCTCACTCAAAAACTTAAGTATTTACATTCGCGAAAAAAAATACTTAATTAAGTGCAGATTGCATTAAAAAAAAATTTGAGTTTGAAGATCCGCATTTTACTTCCGTGTTTGGGTAGATTAAAAACATTCGTCAGATAGATAACCTGTTTATTCTAAAATAATTTGACAGTTTTTTTGTTTCCGTACGATTTTTACTTGCGGCTATTATAGGTACTAAGTATAAAGCAAGTTTTGGATTCGTGCAAAAAATCAAACTCGAGATATTAATCAGACCTAACATTACGATGATAGCAATCTGTCAATTCTGTCTGTCTGTCTGTCTGTACCTCGACCTACAGCCTAAACTACTGAAAGATTTTCTTCAAACTTTGGACATAAGGTTTTGGGGAGATTGCCTAGAGGGGAAATCGAAATTTTTTTTTAGGCTCCAAAAATAACGTTAGGTACCTGTCATAGTATCGTTTAGACGAAACACTTTTATCTCGAAAACAGCTCTTACAATTAATAATTTAGTCAAAAAATATTTTTGAAAAAACCGTTATTAACGTTATTTGCCATAGAATCTGATTTTTGGGTTTCGGTTTCCTCGTAAACTATTGGACGGATTTCAATGTAATTAAATCCTAAAAGAGGTCCTATATTATAATCTTATTAATATTGCATATTTAAATTTTCAAAAATATATTTTTTGTATTTAAAAAAAAAATCATTTTTTTTTTTTAAAAACCCAATACATATGTATTCTGAAAACTAATAAATATTTTCTTTTAATTTAATTTTAAGTGTATTAGTTATCAAATACTAAAAATGTGCTTACCAACTTTTTTTTATAAAAATACTTAAAAAATTATATTATATGTATAAAAAATTAATTTTTGAAAAAACTAAGGACTTTTGAATTTTTTTTTTCAAAAATTTATATTTTTATGATACATAAGATTGCATCTTTAGATTTCAAATTAAACTTCTTTTTTGGCTTATTTTATCAATTATTTAAATAATGAATTTCAGGCGTTTTCATATATTTACTTGTGACAGTAATATATAGTATGATTCTTTTCAAATAAATTTGTTTTTTTACTCAGACTTTAAAACCAAGATGTTATAGCTCATAGGAGCAAGTACGTGCGACCCAGGCGTGCATTTTATTTTTTATTTGTAAGTTTTTTGACCCTGAAAGAAAAATCACATTTTCGCCTCTATTATTACCGATACCACATAAATTGAAAGCAAAAAGGAAACTTTTAAAACTTTATCCAAATTATTTTTTTTTTTTCTTAAAATGGACAAAAAAGAGTTTTCACAGTGTTTAAAAAAAACGTTTATTTTTGTTTTCGAAGTATTGTTCAAAATCATAATACATTTTGTCATGTTCGAAAACAAACTTGTTTGTTGATCAACAAAAAATTCACTGTGAACTAAAATTGCATCCAAATCCTGTCCCTGATTTTTTTTCCATTTAATATTATTTCATTTTATTATAATTTACTAAAAAACATCTTCATGTATTTAATGATTTTTTCGATTCACAAAAGGAATCTCCCTCAAAATATCATTATTTGTACATTGGCTCATCCCAAAGAAATTCCAATAAATCTGTTAAAATTAAAAACAAAACCACATTGTAATGAAATTATGTATTTCCAAGAGCACTTAGTTAAACAGAAGAAATACAGTGAATGATTTGGATAAATTATAAAACAAAAATAATGAAGTGCTAAGTAAATAAAATGAAAAACCAATCCATACTGTCGAAAACACGCATAACACATTTATTTTATTATACCTCAACCTATCAACTGGAAGGTGTGGAAAATATCTGCCGATTGCCAAAGATTCTGTGAGTGAGACATATTGTTGCCGTTATTGAATTCAAAATATGTATGTATATATTTGCAGACAGGGTAGAATGTAGAATTTACAATGCAAGGTATGTTTTATGTCTGCCAGGCAAATGCTTTGCGAATTGGAATATTATCTCGATCTTAATTTTAGAAATTCGGTTCACAGGGTTACTTTGAGTGTTTGACCTTTCAGTTTTGTAATATGGTAAAATACTCGAATAGTAGGCAGTCTGAAATTTCTTTGAATTTTTTTTAGGAAATGATGATTTATTGTTTTCGGTTTCATATCAAACTCGTACGGAGGAATGCATATTTAGATTTGAGGGCAATGGTAAAAATTCCGTTGAATGAAATAAAAACTTCTATCAAGATTAATGAGATGTAAAAATATTCTTTGACCTTTAATTCGCCATATAGTAAAAACTTTAAACGTAACAAATTCGTAAACCAATTTTTCTGATTCAACGTAAAAAGTTCGCTTACAAAGATTGGTTTTAGAGTATGGACGCTTTCCGATGAGTTAATGAAGCGAGATGGTTGGGTGAGGGTAAGTATTACGTTCCAACTTGCAACACTGTACTACTCTCTGTTCTGGGAAGTCACCTTGAACCCCTCGGGAGGCTGGCTGCTTTTCAGAGCCCAGGTTTTGCAAGATGTGGCGTCAGTGTTATCACCCAACGGAGTTTTCTACGGACGAGGGGGAGAAGGCTTTTTATAACCGACTGAGTGCTGCTTATGAGAGTAAATCACTTGGAGATATTTAAATGGTAGAAAGACAGCGAGGGCCTCTGGCATTTTTTTGGCAAAAATGGTCTTGGCTACCTCAACAACAATGGTAAACTCTTTGGTGATTTCTACAACATCATTAACCTTGTTAAAGGAGGGACCATGTTTTAATACAAAATGTTTCACAAAGTTATAGTTGACTACGAACAGACAGACCAGCAACTTTTCGATTTCCCGAGTATTTCGACTGGTTAAAAACGCTTAGTGATATAAAAAATTAAAAAACTTTTGAACATTGACTCTAGAGTAAGGTGTACGCTTTATACATTATATTATATTTGTTAAAAAAAAACAGCTAGTTTAGCACATCTAAGAAAAAATCAATTTAAAATGTTTAAAAACTCATTAAAAAAACTAATGAGTTTATTGAGGGGATAACATTTGAAAAGTTTGAAAAGTGTTTAAAGTTTTTGTGATTAAATTTTTCAATGATCATTGACACTTATCGCTAGCTGCAATCCTAAAAGAAAATAAAATCCATGACTAGGTGGCACATGGTCGGTTTGAGTTTAAAACACTAATTGGATTGATTCATGGCCTTTGTATATAGGTTCTTATAGTACTATTATAAACACGTTCCACACGTCGGCCCCCTGGCGATCACACCCCTAACTAATTTTCTGGTTGCTGTTTCTGTGTATATACAAGTGCGCCCTCAAACGACCACACCCCACAACACATAAACCATCGTGATGAGAGTACTATAGTTTTCATATACAAAGTTCATGGCACAAAGCAAACAAATATTTAGTTGATGATTGACACTATTTTCGAAAATCAAATTTGTAACGTTCAAATTACGAGTATCAAAGCTAGAACTCGAATCCATTTTGTACCAAATTTCAAAAACATGTATCCAGCCGTTTTTGAAATATTTTAATTATCAAAGAATAATGTTTTTTTTTCAAAACTTAAACAAATTTTTTTTTTTTAATTTAAGTTTTAGATAAAATTTATAAATATTAAATGCTTTCTCATATAAATTACTATCAGATGAACCGTTTTTGGGAAAGTTGAAAATGAAAAAAATGATTTTATGGCTGTTTTAGAAAAAAAAAATCTAATTTTTCGACCTTCCCAAATTTTTTCACGAATCCAAAACTTGACCTATGTTACCTATATTTCAACTAAAAATACTTTCGATGCAGCTATCTTGAACCTTATAATTTTATAACATATTCAAAATAAAAAAAATATTTATATTACGTATACGCCCTAGTGAATTTATCGATTTATCGATATTTTGTCATTTTCTAAGTTTGATATATTTTAAATTTCTTCCTGTGCATCGGATGTGTATGGTTGTCTTTTCAATATGATGAAGGTGATGGAGAAGCAAAATTGTAGGTGAGTTCTATGAGGTATGAAACTTTTAGATATTAAAGTCTTTTGATGACAGCATTCGATGAAGATGAAAACTGAACGAAATACCAAAAATATCGAACTACCAATTTTAAATATTCCAGAAATGTATTTCCAGTACTGTTCCAAAATATTCTAAATTTAATATTTCTTTCAAAGGTAAAGTATTGCTTTGCTATGTTAAATTAATTTGAAATTTAAGATGATGGAGTGATGTAAAAATCGATAGTAAGGTGTAATGCAGTCCCAATCCTTGAATTCTTACGAATTTGGTTGATATAAAATACTTGACCTTTACATATCTCACTCCAGTATTCTGAATGAGTTTGAGAAAATGTAAGCCATTCATGTTGATGTCATCTTGAGGAATGATGTATTAAATTCAAGAAGTATCCAAAAAAGCCAAAAAGAATTCAAATCCCATTTTTATCTTTATCATAATTTTTTCAATCTTTTTAATACAAAAGATATGTACTCGTAGGTACTGCAAAACATAACTCAATTCTCGTTTCTCAATTAACTTTCACTATTAAAGTTCTCATAATTATATCATCTTGCTAATAAAAACGCCTTTGGATTTTATGTTTGTCTTAATATTTTTTTTGCGCGCACCTATTGGTGGTAAGCAGTATTTTCAAGTAGCAGTAGGTGTCTTGGTTTTAAATAAACTTCAATTAATTTGATTTATGAATTTAAATTAAAATCTTGTCAGAGAAGGGGGCTTTTGTTTTTTTTTTAGTATTGATTTAATAAGACAACCTTGAATATTGTAAAAGAACGTTCGCATTTTCACTTCAGGAATGTGGTGGTTTTTTATACCTAACTTTTGTTTAATTTGTAAAGAGGAGGTATATTCATAATAAAGCATAATTATGATGGAAATACATTTTTTTGTATATTTTGGGGAAGGAGTTTTGGTTGTGCCGTGGCATGCCAATGTGGGCTCACAATATTTGTTTATTGAGAATTAATCAGTCTTCAGAATATTCACTTGTGGTGTTAAGCAATGTAGATACAACGGAAACTTAAATGGGTATGGGAGACATTTTTGTTTTTTGGCTGTCTTATTTCATCCTGGATTTAAATTGCGTTCTCGAAAAACGAAAACAACTTTCTTGGAAGCATAAAATAATTTTAACAAAATTTTTGGGAAAAATGTCTGTATTTAAGGACCTATGTCCATCAGTAACGTGCCATCGTGCAATGTTCCTGGAGATATATTTTAGCTCTCTCCAAACTCTCCCCAGTTGTGGTGATTCAATATAGGTTTCTGATCTATTCTCGAATGAAGTTCATCATTAAAGATATGGTTGGGCCTAAAAATCGCTGACATCTGTTTACGTACATTTGCAGCTTTCTTGCGACAGTGGATGATCTCCAAGCACTGCATCTATAAGGAAGCATAAATTTAACATTGGAGTGAAATAGCTCTATTTTGGTCTCTAAGCTTAAAGAGTTAAAAAAAATTTCGTGGCGCAACAGTACGTGGAGAATAAAGTCCTGAGTGACTTGCAACTCTCAACCATTCTTACGGGAATTCGTGGAACCTACAATTTTTGCCGGATCCGAAGGCCTAAAGCAAGAGGCACTCTATTTGTAAATTTCCCGCAAGATACATCAACCCGTGAAAAAAAACATTTCTATTTTCTGAGAGACGAGGTGGGAGTCGAACCCACACCTCCGGCTTCACGGTCCACACAAAAAGACCCGGTGCGGTATCAAGTGTGTTTTCGCTCCGGGACGATTCAACATTTTTTTGCACTGTGTAGGGTCTTCTACTAGGCCAGTCGGAAGAGGATTTTGTTTTTACAAAAATAGCTATCTCAAATTTTATGATTGGAATGGAAAGTTCGGGTCTGCTAATATTGTGTGTTGGCCACCATTTTGAAAAACAATTTATGATCCTTTTCTCGAGAGCGGTTCATCTTACAAGACTACAAATTTCTTTTATTTAAAATTTGATTGAAAAATACAGTAGACTCTCGATATAGTGAGATATAGAATTAACAAAGGCTACTCTAAATAGTGAACAATTCTAGTCTTGTTTAATTACATATTTTAGTTCATTATTTTTTGTTTTGTTGTTTAAGCTTAACCAAAAAGTTTAACCTGTGAAATAATACCTTTGACAGATGTCAAACTTCACTGAAAAGCTCTTCCACTCTAGTACTGATTATTAACACAATGTCAATGTCAAACTTCTTTTTAAAGAGCGAAAAATCTTCACTACTTCACTGTATAGGTAGACAGTACCAAAAAATTTCCTTTAAAATAAGCCGTTGTCGAGTTTTTGGATTGGAATTCAAAACAGCCGAGCCGAGTTGACTCATTTGTGGAAAATGATAATAGTTCAGTCACTTGTAAAACTCTTTCACTGGCCCGGTATTTTGAACTCTGTACACAAAAATTTTATTTTACAGTAAAATTTACTTTTTTCCCCAAAAATATTCCAAATTTATTTACAGCCGAGCTACAATTTAGGTTGATATCTCCGAAATGAGCTAAATTCTTTTCTGGAACCCATTTTCCATTATAGCAATGGTTTATGTACGTGATAAAAATTCCTATAAATTTCTGAATTATCTCCCAATCCAAACGGATGTGCTGCATTTGTTACCAAAAAATACTGTCCGATGGCGCTGCAATAAGTTTTTTTTTCCATTAAGCATATCCACAAACCTTATTTCTTTAAATATTCACCTCTTTTCAATATATTCCCCCATCATGACAGTGGTGTTTAAAGTTGCTGCACGTCTACAATTTCCCACGTTATTAAAAACAATATCCGAGAAAGAGCATGATATTGCTGGGAAACTGCTTGAAATACCAATTGACTCAGCATATAATTGAACAGCTCTATAATGACTACATGATGCTATGGTGGAATTGAATTTTAAACTCGTAGTTCCGAAAAAACGGTCCTTTTACTTACTTAGGGTTCTTAGATCATCATTTGTACACCCCGGTTGCGGTGCTCTACCATAGTTTGGATAAAAATCTGCTCTCCCACGAGGTGTTATATCACCAAAGACAGGATGATCTGTATGAATAACATCTACAAATTTGGCATCATCTGGACGAAGGCCGTCTATTGATTGAGGTCCAAACAGTGGCAATGCTGGATCCAGGCCGGTAATTCTTCCAAGGGTCCCATTGAAATAACGACCAATATTACCAACAATATGCGCACCAAGACTATGGCCAATCAAATGCATTTCCTCGGGATCAATTTGGTTTTTTCTTTTTTGGAAGTACATAAAAAAATATTCCAATGATCTTTAAAAAATTAAATTCAACTTACTTCATAAATTCGGAAATAATTTTGGTAAAACGCTTTGCAACTTTAACAATCAAAGATCTGGAAGTTGGGTAATCATGGGATGCAGCCCTTTCCCAATCAGCCATGAAAACATTGTCAGTACCTAGAGATAGATAAGCTAATTTGTTTGATCTTAAAAAACGGTTCCACTTAAATTGAAAATAATATAATCTCACCATTTCTAACAGGAACAATGGCAGAATGTCCTCTATGCCCCAAATAACCATGAACTATAAGCTTGATGTCCCTTTTATCGTCCAACTGCTCAACTTCAAGCATTTGCAGTTCTTTAGAGTTTCCAAGTCGAAGACTATAATTAATTCTTGTTACTAGATGTTGGTTGATTTATTTCAATTAACTTACGGACGTTGGTAGTAAATATTCGATTGAGATAAAGAACTCTCATAATCTTTTGCAAAAGATGCAAAATGTATTTCGAAAATTAAAAGAACCACAATGCATTTCATCATGTTGAATGTTTGGAGCCTTACAAGAAACTAATTCATCACTTTTCTTTTATTCTTCGTAGATTAGTTTGGTAATAGCTGAATGATGATTATAAAATTGTTATAAGAAAGATATTTTACTGCACGCAACGTTTAAACGGTTTTATTACAACCTAAAGGCAGAAGCACTTATAAATGATTGTTTTTATGATTAACTTTTGAATTAAGATTCCATTAGGTATAAGCTTGAAGGGAAAAAGTATTGATGCTTTATTTATTTATTTTGATATATGTGAAATGTGTTCACAATGAAAAATGGCTCTAAATTAAGAATTGCCAAAAAATTAGCACGTGGAGCAACAATAGTAAAAATAAAATGCACAACTGGGTCGCACGTATTTGCTCCTATGTGCTATAACATTTAATGTCTGAGCATAAAAACAAATTTCGCTCAATTTAATAAAGTTTTTAATTAAAACAAAAATTAGCTTAAAACTAAAGATATCATCTTAAATATCATAAAAATACAATTTTTTGAAGTATTTAAAAAAAAAAGTTGGTATTTACATTTCTGCAACTTACACTCAAAACCAAATTAAAAAAAATATATATTTATTTGATTTAATTTTTTTTTTTAATAATTTTTTTTATGAAAATTTTGATATGCAAATATTATTAAGATTATATATGTAGGTGTTGCACTTTTACGCGGCGAACCGAGCGACCGGCACACGATGACACGAGGTAATACACGACTTATGTAATGAAATTGATTTGGTTGTCAAACGAATGTCGAACCAAAGGAAACAACGATAAGCTCTGTTCGAATTCGAAGTGCAACAGGTACCACCATGCTCACCACGGCTAGATCAAAAGGGATGGGTTCCACAAATTAATTTTATGGGTCGATTAAATTATTTTTATCGATCAATTAAATTGATCGAAATGATTTTTGATTACTACAGGGGTGTAAGATCTTGAAAATAAAAGGGCGCCAACAATTTTTTTTTATGAAAAATTAAAGGAAATTGCAAACCTTCAGAGCGGAACCGACGACGCACGGTAAAAGCACTTTTAAATGAGAAGAATAAATTTATATTCCTGAAATGGGATTGTAACTCTTTTTATTAGTTTTAAAACTAATTTGCTTGGGAAACCTTTTTAAATAGGAGTAAAACCCAAGATCTTTTAATGAAAAAAATAGAACAATGGAAATATGGAAATAAACGTAAAATGGACCGTTATTGCTTTGTCCCCAACGGACGAAAGAAAAGATTAACGTGTCACGAGTCTCGTAATTTCGAGATTTTAACGGAACACAAGTCAACCGATTTCCTGATCTTTTCCCAAAATTTTTCACAATAATACCAAAACGATTTGAATGTAAAATAATAAAAAAACCACTATACTTAACTTCTTTTTTTCCTGCCAACTAGACCCTCTTCGATTTCTTTTCCTTTTCTCAACTTTCCTCGCTTCGTCCACACCTTCTAGTAACTTCTTCTCGATTTTTTTTTTCTTCAATTTTTCCTTTCCCTTGTAAGATCTCTCGACTTTCTTTTTTTCCACTTTTATCACTCAAAATAAAATTCTTAAACCTTGACACTTTTCTCCCTGATTTTATTCCTTTCTTCAAAATTGACCTCGATCTTCTGTCTTCACTGAATTCCCCAATGCTTTCGGGCAATCGTAAGGCGCGGACTTTGATCACGTCATAATTCAGCATCATACAGCTTCCAGGAGCGGCGAACCCAATGAACGTGTTCAGCCATTCACCCTTTCTTTCGAGAAAGCTAAGCAGAAAGTTAAATTCTACTTCGAAATTATGAATACACTTTGTATATGAAAACTATAGTACTCTCATGGTGGAAGTCGAATGGGGCGACATCTAATGTATGCCTGCAACCCTTACTCTTTTTTTTTTGAGGGGAGGGTATGGAAGTTTTAAATGATATTTATTTATATTTTTTGGATGCAATAATCCAAAAAATAGTCTCCTCTTGCTCCTACCATTAATTTTCGACGCTTAAAGACTCCTCAAATCGGATTTTACACCTCAAGTTTTGCAGCGCCACCACCAGGACCTTTGCAACCCTAAAAAAAACTCGCCATGATAGTACTATAGTTTTTATATACAAAGGAATACATTAGTACCCTCCAAATCTAGAATACAATAACAAAAAAAAAATCGAAAATGGTGGAAGAAACCTTGATTACGGAATATGTATATAATTTCGAAGGAAAAGTTGGCAGTTATATTCTTATACGCGATTAAAAAAAATAAAACTACGTCGCTCGGTGAAAGTTCCGCTCAGACGGTTACCTCGATAGGGCCGTGAGTTACATCTAGCTGCCGGGGACCAACTGTCACCCACTCTCTCTCTGCTGGATCAGACCGCCCGCCCGTCTGTCCGTCCCAATATGGTGGATCAATTATCCACGTTCAATATCAAGATTGATATCGATGGTTATTGTCTCTTCAAAATACTGAGAGAGTGAACAAATGGATGATGAACCATGGCTGCCCTTCTCTCTCTCTCAGTACATTGACAGAAACACCTGATGTAGAGAAAAGAAGAAATGGTAAGGAAGGAACAAGGAATGGGATAAATGAAAGAATGACTTTTGTCGCGGTAAATTTTTAAAGTGACATAGGGCCTCCTTAAGAAAAATTTTCATCGAAATCCGTCCAATAGCTTTTTTTTACTAAATTATTAAAGTTACTTGAAAAACCCAATTTAAAAATTTTCATCAAAATCGTTAGAGCCGTTTTCGAGTTAAAAATGTTTTGTCTAAATGGTAGTATGACAGGTACCGTTATTTTTGGAGCTAAAAAAAAATTTCAATTTCCCTTCTAATCAATCTATCCCCAAAACCTATTCAAGAAATAGAGAACCCTTGTACACAAATATTAAGTTTTATTAGAAAGCAAAATTAGTACAATACTAGTTGATATATTGTGTTTTACCTTCTTTAAGATCTCGTTCAAAGTGAACGATTATAAGAAAAAGCATAATGCAGCTTGATTACTCTGCCGTTAGAAATTATTATGTACTAATAAATAGGAGAATAAAAGAACCGGTGCGTTCATGAGATTTATTACATAAGATTTTACATCTAAGATCCTACTGAGTACAGTGGTTCAATAAATTGTGTATGAAGAATTTAAGTTGTATAACAGTTAAGAATGAAATGAATTAAATCAATGAAATGAATGAATGAAACTGTGTTAATAGCAAAAATAATTAATTCAAAGCAAGTTAATGATAAGAATGTATTTAGTTACTCCGGAACGCCTTATGTCTAAAGCTTGAAGAAAATCGCTGCAGTAGTTTAGAACGTAGGTCGAGGTACAGACAGACAGACAGGCAGACAGACACACCCACTTTTTTCGCGTTCTCTATCAACGTAATGTTAGGTCTAACTAATATTTCGAGTTTGATTTTTTGCACGAATCCAAAACTTGCCCTATAATACCTATAGTCGCAAGTAAAAATAAAATTTTGTTAGTTGGGGTGATTTTTTATTTCTGGGTAGTATATCATCGTGAAAATTTTTACGAATAAAAATTAACAAAAATTACGCCTTTTTCATAATAAACAATGGTCCCAATGTTAAAATAGAAATATCACACTAAATAAAATGAGACAGGGCCCCAAAAATTAAAATTGACTCAAACCAAATATTTTAAATGGCCCCAAAAATGTATGTGTGATGAAACATGGTTTTAAACTTATTCATATCAAAATCTGTTCTGATTTTTTATTAAATTTATATGTGGGTTTTTGTATTTTGGTCAGAAATTTGGTCAGTAAGATTTTTCCAAAAACCGCTATCAGCGGTATCTGCCATAATTTTCTTTTTTGGTTTTCAATTTATCATAAATGTGTTGAAGAATTGTGATAAATTTGAATAATATTGCTCATCAAAGTTTTTTGAAAACTCAACATTTTTGTTTTTAAACTATGTACACATATTAACGAAAACCAATTTTTTTCATCTAAACATTTTTGAGAAATTTTCTATGATAAAAAATTTGATTTAAAAAAATCGAATTCTTTCGAATTTTTTTGATTTATCGGATCTTCAGTTTGGAGCTCAAACTTCTTCCCTGCATTTTTATTATTTTAACAATGAATTTAGCAGACACAATTTATCTGAATTTTCGGGAACTTTTTTCGACGTTCTTAATCGGAAAATGAATCAAATTTTCATCAATGAGGTTTTGTTTTTTGTGAAATTATATTTCCATAGAAAAAAAAAACGATCCATACCTACGCATATTTTTTTGCACAGTTTTGGGGATTAGGGGATTTTTTAAAAAATATTTTGAAATAGTTTTTATACTTAGGAACTTGATTCTCAAAACCAAACTAAAAAAAAAACGAAGGGTCCATTATGCCATACCTATCTCAAAAACTAAAGCTGAAACAAAGAATTTTAAGAAATTGTAATTATTTAAAAACAATGGGGCATATTCATAGTTAAACTTTAGAACCAAGTCCAACTTGCCTCCAGTCTAAAGTTAACACACAGGTTAGAAACAGCTTCATAAAGAATTTGGCAGCTCTGTTTAGTAAAAAAAAAAACAGAATTCTACTACACTTTTAGTGCTATTGTCTGTCAACCCATTGGAAAACCTATTCATTTTTTGAAAGATAGAAAAAAAAAACAACTTAGTCAAAGAGTCAACCGTTTTTAAAGTTGAGCTCCAGTTTATTTTTTGGATCCGGGTCTAAATCGTCTATGAATAACATAAACTCCAGGTTAGCTTAGAAGAGACAAAGAAACAACTTGTCAGACGACTATGAATTTGCCCCAATGGCAACACTTACATACAATGCTGTGTTAACGCTTATTTTACAACCAAAACTTCATCCTTCAATTCACTTTTCAAATCAAGTTTTTCGAGTGCAAAATTTTTGAAAAAATAATTTGACACTCAAAATTTTGAAAAAAAAAATTCAAAATAATCTTCAGGGTGCCAATTAAAAAAATTCTTAAGTTTCAATATTTTGGTATATTATGTTAACACTTTGAATGGAAAAGATATTTAAGCTTTCAAAATAATAGTATCACAAGAAAGTAGTAAACAATTTTTTGACTACAAAAAAAAACAAATTAAACAAAAAACAAACAAAAATTAACAATGTTTTCAAAAAAAGAAATTTCTAAAACAAAAACTTTAATTCAAAAATTTAATCGAAACAATTTAGAAAAAAAAGTTTCACCTAAAATAAAAAATATTTTAAAAAAAATCTGGAAAAAAAATGCGCAAATGTGAAAATATTTAGTAAATTATCAAAAACCCACTTGCACTTGCATATTGAATCGTTTAAAATGAACTGTAGGTATTAAATAAAATAAAATATCCCAAATAAATTAATTAAGTTATAAAACTGTAAAAAATAAAATAACTAAAAATATTTTAAGAAACCGTTTATTTTTATATCTCGATTAGTTTGCTCAAATAATTTATTCAATTATCTCACAATAATTACTACAATAAATCATCTTAGATTATGGCATTATTTTTTCTTTATAAAAAATAGTTTTCAATTTGCATTCAAGTCAATAGAACATAAATTAATTAAAAATAAATTCTTTTTTTTTATTATAAATGCAACAAAAGTTCACAAAGAACATTTAACGTAAATTAATCAAATTTGTTTCCTAACTATGTTTGTCCTTAAAAAATGCCAACATAGATTCCTCTAAAAGGAATCTTTTTGATCAATTGGACGAATCTTCATTTGCACAGATTTCAGCGAATACAATGGCCCATGAAAGTCATTCCAGTACATGCCCTGAAATTGGTGTGACGGATCAACGTCTCCATTCAAATACTGTCCGTTCAAGTTGCTAAAAAGAGGAAAGGAAACAAAAGTCACAAGTTTCTCGCTAATTAAAAATGTTCTATCCTCCTCCGGGCACTTTCAATTCAAAACAAACTTACCTCATCTCACATGCTGCATGCCACCAAGCACCAGTGTGTGCTTGAGCACAATTGCCCTCTATCCAGCCATCATTGTCATTGTCAAATGTGGAAAACTTGTTACCCGCTTGGAAGCTGAGCGAATCCCCAGCATTACCCGAGTACTCGCCTAGAATTTGCAGTGCATAGAATTCCTTCTCGCCGGCAATGGCGAAGGAATTATATCTGGCAGTTCGGGTCTCGTTATTGAAATCAACTAGGACAATCATCAGCTCGTGGAGTGTTGATGCTGTCAGTGCGTGTAACTTCTCCATTCCGATGAAAAACTCGCCCGCCAAATTGCCAAAACCAATTTTGTATTCCTCCCAGCCACGGTTGAAGTTGATGGAGCCGTCGAAACGATTTTGAATGACCGTCCAGCCACCCTTATCACCAGACTCACATAGAGCGTAGAAGGGTTCACTTTGTGGTTCAAGTTGGATTTTTTGGATTCCTGTCTGAGGCAGTAATGCCTGAGCACAACTGCTTGGTTCTGTTGATGGAGCGAAGGCGGGTGCAAGAGGTGGTGGTCCGTAGGAGTTGTATATTTGTGGGTATTGTTGATGGGGGGAGCTGTATGGTTGATTTCTGCTTGAAAGAATTGACAATCGTTTATGGGTTCCTCTTTTCATGTGTGTTATAGAATGAGAGTTTAAAGAAAATAAAGAAGAAAAAACACATAAAACAAACAAACTTTGATTTGCATTAAAATTTAGGTTAAGCTGAGGCTATGAATTTGGTTAAATGTTAAAAAAACTAAATTTTGGCATTTTTAATGAGTGACTCAGCAATTTGTATTTTTTTTTAAATTCAATTCCAAGATGGTGAAACAAAATATCTTAATAATGACCTAAGATCCCGGAAAGTTAAGTTGAATGTAAATGTACCTATGTATTAACATAAAATAAAATAAAATAAAATAAAATAAAATAAAATAAAATAAAATAAAATAAAATAAAATAAAATAAAATAAAATAAAATAAAATAAAATAAAATAAAATAAAATAAAATAAAATAAAATAAAATAAAATAAAATAAAATAAAATAAAATAAAATAAAATAAAATAAAATAAAATAAAATAAAATAAAATAAAATAAAATAAAATAAAATAAAATAAAATAAAATAAAATAAAATAAAATAAAATAAAATAAAATAAAATAAAATAAAATAAAATAAAATAAAATAAAATAAAATAAAAAAAAAAATAAAATAAAATAAAATAAAATAAAATAAAATAAAATAAAATAAAATAAAATAAAATAAAATAAAATAAAATAAAATAAAATAAAATAAAATAAAATAAAATAAAATAAAATAAAATAAAATAAAATAAAATAAAATAAAATAAAATAAAATAAAATAAAATAAAATAAAATAAATTCTTTTGAAATTTTGAATTTTGTTGTAAATAAAAATTAACATTTTTCTAAGAATAGATTTTATAAAGAAAATAATTTAAAAAAAACTTCTGTACAAAATTTTTACTTTTTTTTGTCTTAAATTTTATTTTTATTTAATTTTTGCGCTAAACTTTGCAAAAAATGAGAATTTTAACAAATAAAAAGACAAAATAAAAAGTTGATCAAAAAATCAAAAAACCTTCTGCATATTCAATCATCTGATAATTTTGCTAGATGAATATCTAGTTGAAAAAAATGGTCAAAAAAATGTTAAAATGTTTCTATGATTTTGGATACTTTTTTCTTCTGTTTTCTATTCAAACAAGAATTTCTAAGCATAATTTACCACAAAGTATACATACTTTAATAGAAATGTACCAAAATATTTTTACACCAGCCTCCGCACACATTTTCAAACACAATGTTTCAATTTTCAAACACAATGTTTCAATTTTTAAGTTTTTTTTTTATTTGCATTCTATTAATTTAGCCTAACCGTTTTTCTTAAACTATATTTTTTTCTTCATATGTAAATAAAGTATATTTTAAATTAATAACAAATATAAAACAAAGAAAAATTTGGAACGAAAAACCCATAAATATAAATTTATCTAAACAACTTCAATCTGAGGCTTTTTGTATAAAATTTCAAAATATAATCTTTTAAACTCAAAACATTATAGCTTATGTGTGAATGAACAAATTAATATATTGGATGATAAATGTCTATCTCGGAAATGAAACAATGCAGCTATTTTAGAAAATCAGTAAATTTTCATTCGATTTTGCATTTTATTTTTGAAAAACAGGGTGGTTAGTTTATCATTTATAATTCAACCAGCCCAAGGCCGTATTCAGAGGGGGGGGGGGTCACAAATGAAACTTTAAAAACTCCACGAACAGCATTGAGGCAGCAACACCGAGCCAATGTAAACACCTCAGATCCTGAAAATTATTTTAGGATAGTTGTTATGATTCCTCTGCTAGATGATTTCATAACTCAGCTTAAAATGCGGTTTGAGAAGCATAAGTCTGTCCTATCATCACTGTATATTTTGATACCTTCAGTACTTGGGAAAAGTGAAGAAAAATTTAACGCAGAAAACTTCCAATTTTATAAAAGATTTTTGGATTGGGACACGTTTAAGGCTGAGTTTATGATGTGGAAGATAAAATGTCATGAACAGGAAGAAAGCCAACGTTCAAAGACAGCTATAACAGCTCTTGGAGACTGCAGTAAGGATATTTTTCCCAATATACATAAACTTTTAACAATTTTGGCAACTTTACCAGTATCAACATGCTTTCCCGAAAGAACGTTTTCGACGCTGAAACGACTGAAAACATTTTTAAGAAATTCCACGGGTGAAGAACGGTTAACTGGATTAGCGTTAATGTCAATTCATCGACATATCGAAATCAATACCGACGAAGTGATTGATGTTTTTGGAGTAAAAAAGGCCAGGCGATTAGATATACTTATGTAAAATAATGTTAATTTTTGCTTACTCTTTGTTGTTCCTTCTTTAACCTATTTTACCTTTTTCCGTTATATGTACGAGTACATACATATAAATACTACTCATTAAATATAACTGAAATTTGAAATTTAAGATTTTTTATTACCCTCAATATTTTACAACATAAAAGGTGAAAAGATATTTTTCAGAAAACATAACCCCCCCCCCCCCCCAAATATTTGTCTGGCTACGGCCTTGAACCAGACGCTTAGATGATGAACTCCATTAATTAATAATGTTGGCCAACATGAGACTTGAGTTGCGAAAATATAATTTATAATTTTTCTTTTAACTTTTTTACATGTTTTCACAGACATTTTGAAACATGACTGAATGTTTGCGAAAACAAATGCTAATTTTTGCAATTATAAACCAAACTATCTTTGCCTATCTTTGAATCCAATGGATTACTCTGTCTAAAATTATGCTGGATGACTAGTTTGCTATTTTTAATCCGATAAATCTCTCATTGAACCATGCTCAAAGATTCCAATTGGCAATTGCAAAATTGACATTCGTTAAAATTAAAGCCTTGGCAAGTTTTCTCGATTTCAGAATTTTATTAATTTAGTATGTCTCGTCTTGCAAGCTTAATCAATTTTAGTTATTTTCAAATAATTTTATACCTATGACATTACTTATTGAGAGGAGTCATCCCACCTGGGTTTGATATTTTAAAAATTAAAATAAGCAAAAGCACGCATTCGAATATAAAAATTATGTATTCACGACACTTATCCAATGCAAGACAGTAAAATTAATAAAAAAAAACATAAAAAAAACAATGACATAATGACAATAGAACAAATCAAAGAATTTGTATTTACCTTGTGAGTTGAGTCAGTTTATTTAGACTTGCACCGAATTCATTTAAAGTATTTTCAATGCGACTAACTGACGCACGTGTTGAAGCTAAAAAAACAGCCAAGGATTCGAGTTTCTCTGAAAAGTTTTCCGTTTCGTTGGTGGCAACTTGTCCAAAATTAGCTTGTCGAGTGTGAACGTGTGATGCATCTGTAGCTTGGTCTGGAATAATAATTATAATCGATGAATACAATAAAATTCTCAACTCGAAATGTTTGTTTTCAATTAAAAAAAATAAATCTATTGAGAGCCAAGCTAAAAGGCAACCTACATAAGTACTTTGGGCAGGTATTTTATTTTGTTTGGTATTTTGAAACTTAAAGAAATGTGAAAGTATCTTCCCATTATCTTAGCAACACCATTTTCGACTTGAAAAACAAAAGTTATGCTGTAATGTGGTGAATTTGTGCTGCAATGTGCCGCAAATATTTTTGGTAACTTCGCAAATTTGCAAAATTTAATAAATTTGCAAGTTTTTAAAAGTTCTTATTTGTAATATTTTCTTCTCAAAAAGATAATTTAATGACCAAAAAAACCAAACTAAAAATTTGTATATTTGTACTTTATTGTACTGAAGAAAAATTTTGCGAAGCTTCTTCCAAAAATAAAAGTTGTGGTACTATACCTACTCTGCAAATATTTTTTCAAACTTTGCTAATTTTACAAATGCAAATGAAACAATAAGAAAATATATGAAAATTAACATATTTGGGAATGAAAATAAATTTTGTCAAGCTCTCTGGCTTGAAGTTAACATCTCCATTTTTATTTTCAAAAAAAAGTTATGAAGCTCAAATTGTGCTGTGCCGCAAATATTTTTTAATTTCGCAAATTTGCAAATGATGACATTTTTTTTTCAATTTGCAATTTTTAAAAAAAATGTTGTTTGGGAAATTTGCTTCTTAACAAATTACTCTAAGAACCAGAAACAAAAAAAGTCAAAAATTCGCATACTGGGACTAAAAATAAATTCTGCGAAGCTCCCTAGCGTGAAGCTTAGCAACGCCATTTTCAATTTTCAAAAGTTACGAATGAATTTTTTTCAAAAGTGCGAATTTTGCGAAGCTCCTTATCTAATGGCACCGTCGTTATAGATTTTCAAAAAAAAAAGGTTGTGATGTAATGTGTTCCATGTGCCAAATTAAATAAAATGTTGTAAACTTTATGAATGCATTTTTATTTAAAATTTCAAAAAATTACACTAAGAACCAAAAAACATAAAAATTTTGGGGCTGAAAATAACATTTGGGAAATTCCTGAGTCCGAAGTAAGCATCGCTATTTTCAATTTTAAAAAAATTGTGATTTATTTAATGTACTGCAAATATTTTTTTTTTACCTTCGCAAATTTTTTCAAAATTGTTAAAATTCGCAAATTTGCAATTTTTCTTTTTTTTCGTGCATCGAACAATTTTCGTGTAAGATCTTTCCCACTGTCCAATAAATTTTAAAATTTCAGCTCGGGTTTTCAAACTTTTTAAAATCTTACCTTGTTTTTGGTCAATACTATAGCGCATAACATCAATTTCATTACGAATATCACCCACAGCAGCTTGAACATTACGTTGCACATAATCGAGATTTTGTAATTGTTTTGAAGTTTCTTGTTGTTGTAAACGAATTGCCTCCAAACGTGCTGTCGTTGACGAATCCAGCTGTGTTAGCCTACAAAAACAAAGAATAATTTTAAATATTGTAAAAGGGTTGGTTTTGCAAATCGAATAGGTATTTTATTTTAAAAACAAATTCTTTAAACCCCAAGGTGCAGATAATTTTTGCTTCAAAAACATTTCGTCGGTTTCTTTGATGCATTGAGATTGGTGCCAACTGATGACATTCTTTTTAATGGCTAAAATGTTAAAGCTAGTATTAAATATTATGGTAGATTGTTGTTGTAAGCAATTTGTAATCTATCAATTTATCTGAGTGGAATTGAGTGGAGGCTGGTGGTGGTGGTGGTGGTGTTAATCATTGTTATTTTGTTTATTAATTTATGTGCATATTTATTTTGTTTTAAGCTGGCACCAATGTAAATCCAAGTGAGTCAATTATTTTTATTGGACAATATTTATTCTTAGAATTCCTATTCAGAAATTCCCAGGGTTACAAAATCAGAGCACGATACTTGGAAGAATTTAGTGACGTAAGTTAACTTTATGGAAATTTATTTATTTTATTGTAACTATCGTTGTCTATATGAAGGTACTTAGGGAAGACTTAGCATTTTTTCAAAACAGTACAGAACACGAGATTTCTATCATTGAGATTTCAATCTTGCTTACATGCTTCGAACAACAGCTTAAGCCATTGTAAACATTTTCTACAAATTTCCTTTGCTCATTGTTACAGTTCTTGAATTTCTGAAAACTTCACTACAAAGCTAGTCAATCCTGAGCTGTCATATTTATGACAGATGCAAAAGCAAACAAACGCAAAATCGGAAACATTTGAGAAAGTTTTGAGAATTTTAAACAATATTTTTAAATTATATAAAAACAAATAAAAAAAATTAGATATACGAGTATATGAGCGATTCGGAAGAAGTCGTAGGTAGTTTATTTCTAAGTACTGAACTATAAGTTTCATTTTGAATGTTTGAATTTTTTGTAAATTTTGATTGTGAAACGTGAAAATCAGTGCCAACTAACTTTTTAGCCGAAATTTTTACACTACGACGGAGGGGAAATTTCAACTACTTTTGTAGTTAGATTTAGCCAATCAGAATCCTTTGACTACGTAGCCACTAGCTTTGTGAATGCGACCAATTTGTATATGTCACTGTCAGTTTGATTAAAGTGCTTTGCGATTTTTTTATTCCAATTTTTTTAAATGACGAGGCTTCTAAATATTCCACAAGGAAAAAAATACGGTGTAAAACATTTCGTCAAGGATGTAATAAATAATTACTCTGAAAAGTCTAAATTTACTTGTTCATTCATTTTTATTTCTTTTTTATTCTGCTTAAAATTGTTGTTGTAAAAACTTTTCAAATGAAAACAAATTTGGATGCAGATTCGACAGCTACACCGACAGCGTTTTCACCGACAAGAAATACACAGTGACAAAAAAAATCAATTATTAATTGTGTTCCATTCGTCATGAAAAAAATCAATTTTTAGTAAGAAATCTTTATTTACCAAAAACCCATAATAGATCCTAAATTTAGGTCAGTTTCAAAATATCTATTTGGTTTCATATTCATGGAAGTAAGACAAAACTCGCTTGAACAATAAAAATTTTGTTGTCATTCATTTTAGGCAGTTTTTGATGAAAATTTCATTTATTTATAAAGTTTCTTTTGCGTAGCTCCACAGAAAACAGTTTTCTAACGGTGCCAAAATGTTCGTGCCCAAGTGGCTACGTTTGAATCACCACTTTTGTAGAAATTTTTAATAATTTTTGTTTGATTGTTAAACAATCCACTATCGTAAATGGCAAACATTGAAATTAAATTATGACACTTAAGATGACAGCTGATTTTGACATAAGCCAAATGCTATAGCTACCAACTTGAAATCATTAAATAATAAGGTATATAATGTGTTATGCAGATATTATGGTCTCGATTTTTGAAAAAAAAAGTCAGAATTAGAAAAAAGATTATTTATTTTGTTTTTTTTTTTTAAATTTAAAAAATATTCAAAACTTATGCAGTTTCTAAATTTAATCTTTTTAACGGGTTTTCCAGGCTAATGCAAGATTTTATAGAGAAGTCAACAATAATAAAACGTTGCTATATTGATTTATAAAAAAGTGGTTGTTATTATTTTCTCTTCGTCACCGAATATTTTGCATTGGATTCACATTGGTTTGGGAAAGCCTCAAGGGTTGTTTAAAAACTAAAAATCAAACTTGTACAATAAATAAATATTCTACAATAAAAAAAAAACAAACAGATCTAATTCTTTTGTTTGATGATCAAAAGCAAACCAAAATTAATGAATCAATTTTGTAACAATTTTTTGATTTTATCCTTTTCAAGTGTGGTTTAAAAGTGAACATTTTTGGAAAAAATTTTATATTGTAAAAATAATGTTTTGATTTGTTAATAATTTTTAAAAATAGAAAAAATTAGTGGTCAATTTTTATTTCAATTCAATGCAATGAATTATCTTGAATGAAAACTCATATTAATTTTTTGCTTAAATTTATTTAACTCTAACATATAAAAATTAAAAGACAGCTCGTTATAATTTCTTTGTATATTTTCATACAGCTGTTTGGATTTGAACACAACATGACAATGTTTTTGCAAGTGGCAGTACTATGTATTTTTGTTTTTAATTTTTCAATCACTTAACCTTATTTTTTCTCAATGAATTCATTTAAACTGTAACATCATTAACCACACTCGCCAATTACTATTTGTTCAGCCATAAACACTTCATCATTATTGAGACTCCAATATAATAATATTGATTTCCCTGCTGCACAGTGCACATGAGTGTCTAATCACTAAAATGTTCAAAGAATTTCAATTAGTGTGTTAGAAGAACGTGATGCTTAACCTTATTCAATTATGTTAACATAATTATTATTATTTGTCATATCGGAACAAGTTTTTTGTTTTTTAACTAAGAAAAAAAATACCAGAAGCAAACATTTTTTTGATTTGTTACAGAGCGATCCATGATGAAGGTGACTCACTAAGTCTTTATTTTTTTTTATTGACAAATTTTCCATGAAAATTTGCTTAAACAAGCCTTAACATTAATACACAAAAAAAAATAAAAAAAAAGATTAAAATCAGGAAGGCCGCATGATGGACGTGGAAAACCACAGCTGATGGTCAGAAACAAGAAACCATGCCAAAATCAAGATCTGCTAGGAAGACTTAAGAGACTATGGGTGTACATCATTTGAATGCAGGCCCGTCTATTTATAAATGTAGGCCTGAGGGACCACATTTTTTTAAAATTTCTTTTCTACCTGTTTACTTAAAATTACTTAAATTTATTTAACTATGCATTTTCTTTATAGATAAGAACGAAACTAAAAATGTAATTCTACAAATTTTACCGGATTTAAAAAGCATTCACTTAAAAATCGTGCCCAGTTCAATCATAAATTTTATTATTTTGCAGGTACGTTTTAGGTAAAATAATTAATAATCATTATTTTCCTAGACATCACTTTAACTCTGAATCATTGAGTATGAAAATCAAATCAGAAAAAAAGCCAGGCCCTACATATGAACCTGACCTTTCTCCAAGTTGTACCGGCTTTGGTAAAGCAGCAAAAATGTAATTTGTATTTATTATCATATTTAAAGAATTTAAATCCATTTAATCTTCAAAGTTTATCAAAAATAATATTCCGGTTATGTAGATCACCGGAATTTTTAAGTGGAGGTGCGTGCAATTAATTTTTTTCCCGGTGGCTGGTAGGGACAGCAGCGTCGCACACAGTGGGGCCATTTGAATAGGAGAGTGATGAAAAATATTCCATAAAAACCAAACGACTCAACCGATTTTTATGAAATTTTCACTCACACTTATTAAAAAAAAAGATATATTATATTCGTCAAGATTGTGTTCCAAATAAACAAAAATTGTCCACACCCACTTTTTAGGCGTTTTTACTTTTTGTAATACTTGTTGTGCCTAACACATTAAAATCAAATATTTAAATATGATCAGAATTAGTACAAGGAATGACAAATTGACAACATACAATTTCCGACCACTGGCTAGCCTACACAAAAGCTCAAAAGCTCTAAACCTAAAGATCCAAATCCGGAGGTTAGCAGAGATTTTATAATAGGGATTCAGTTGCCCATTACTCATGACTAAGTATTTTAGATTATTTCGTATTCATGATTCAGCTAGTGGAAATCAAAACTTTCAGAAAACCTGATTTTTTCTGCCTTAGCCCCACTGTGTGACAGTATAGCATAATGCCATAAAAGCGATTCTTCCGAGTTCGGATGAATAACCTTAACTTCAAAATTTGTGTGAATGATTCATTCATTATGTAAATAATGTAAGACTAGGTTTTTATTTATTAGCGTGACCTAAACATTGGATTATCTTCAGTTTTGTTTTTTTCTTTGGACAAATGTTTGTTTGTGCTTTGTCTTTTATGGTTAGGATGCTAGATATATTACATCCGAGCTAATTTAATTATTGAATGCAAAATTATTCAATTAAATTTTTATTTAAAAAAAAAATTGCTTCAAAATCGTATTTATGAGTCCATTTGATTTTAAGATATAAGATATAATGAAGATATTTTTGAACCCATTAAATGAGATCTGAGTAATTAATTGTGCAAAACATAAATGTGAGAATTTGCATTGTTATTTTTGTATCTGATTGTTTGTTTCGCATCGTAGAAAGACTAAACTTTACAAGAAAAGCTTTTCTTGTTTCACAACATGTTATACATTAGGTATACTGTTGTAATTTGTTTTACCTATTTATGTATCAGAAAGCAACAATCATTTAAACGAAACAAATCGAGTTTATTATCACTGATAAAAATAATTGTTTGCAAAAATCAAAACACATTGGTTCATAGTTAAAAACAAAAAACTGGTTTTTAGTCAAATAAAACTGAAACAAATGTTTGTGTTTTTTAGCATATTTGGTACACACTTAATAAACTTGTCTCAAACTCGATTAGAACCCATTAAAAATTCATTACCTGCTACTTATTATGTTAAAATCTTTACCAATATTCAATGAGTTTTTGTTTAAATGACGAAATTTCTTATTTCCGTAATCAATTGTTTTATACACACCGATGATTTTTTTTTTAAATTCAACTTTTTAACTAATATTTTGCTATTCAAAGGAATGTGAGGGAGCATTCTGGTATCGCGGGGTATAAGTGTTAACCAAAAATTTATAAATATTTTGGAATAAAAATCGCCACTTACGATTGTTGTATTTTTTTTTATATATCAGTGATGGAATTTCTTTATTTTTGGTTTGTTTGTTATTGTATTTCGTGTTTACATATTTTCATTAGAAATTTTGAAAAATTTATTTTACTACTTAAAAAAAAACAAAAATTTAAATTGTTAAAAATTTGTTAAAAAAAAAATAAAGAGAATTAAATTTTGTCAAAAAATCAGAATCATCATCATCATCATTGGCTCGACAACCGGGGTCCAGTCCTGGCCTCCTTCAACAAGTCTCTCCAACTATCCCGGTCTTGAGCCGACGCCATCCAGTTGCGCACCCCTAGGAATGCCATACAAAAATTTGGCCAGGAAACAAAATTTTGCAAAAATGACAAATCTTAAAATTAAAAAAAAAGCTTAAGTCAAAGTAAATAAGAAATTTTTTTGTAAAAAAATACAAAATAAGAATTGGTCAATAGATGCCTACTACATGTTAAAAAAATGTTCGTCAAAAAAAAAAAAAATATGCTCGTCAAAAATCCTACAAGTGTTCTTCAAATAAAATTGGATTAAAGCTCAGCACCACTAAGAAGTCTGATGATTGCCTGGCAAGCATGAAATAGCTATAACTGCGGCCAAAAATAAAATATAAATTAATTAATAGAAAATTAATTAATACAAAACAATTGGTGGTAGTGCCTTTAAGTTGTTGTTGTTGTTCACAAAAATTCAATGAAATTGACGGAATAAAGAATGGTCAAGTCTGATAAACTGACATTCTATGTACAAGTGTACACTTAAAAATAAAATATAAATAAGAAAAAATTCTGTTAAAAAAATTTGGACACACACAATTTCTTGAAAAATGACATCCAACCAAAAACGCATATTTTCGACCCTTTTACACTCGAAAGCAAGAAACTGAACTTTTAATTTTCCTTAGCACATAGCCCCGCATTTTTATATGACATTATAATCTTTGCCTATGATTAATACTTCACATATTTCAAGTTTGATTGGTTAACCATGAGGTGACCACCTAGGTTTGGCCAATAAGCCAATATTATGTAAATAAAATAAACAGAAAAGGCAGATTGCAGAATGCACAGCACATAAGATACGACAACATACCATTGATTTAATGTCAACTCTTTGCATTGAAAAAGTTAAATAACCTGTGACTATTGAAGAAGATTACACCTACCCGACATTCTCTTCTTCACGACTAAGCTCAGTTCGTGTTGTAAGAGTATTCATTTACGTTTCCTAATAAAAGTGAAGATCATTGAACTGATATTCAAATACAAAAAAGAAGACATCAAGTTAACTTGTTTGTTTGTAACTACTTTGCAGGGAAACCCACTTGGATTCCTTTTTGGGGGTTTCTGAAATTCAGACAATTTATTTTTTTCTTTTAAATTAGCTTTGCCTTGTTTCATTTTAATTTACAAAAACCCATTACCGGGCCACCACAAACAATCAAATGACCTTAAAGAGAGCTATGCAGGTAAGTAAATAAGATTGACCGAAAACAATGAATTCCCAATTATTATTTGATTCAATTGTATTATGAATCATTATAAATTTATATTTTGGAAAGACAGATACCATGGGAGACATACAAAATGAACAAAAAAAAAAAATATGTTTTGAAAAATAATAATAAATAATGATAAAGAATCTCAGTGATGCAAACGCTGGAATAAATTTTTGCAATAATTTTGATTAACGATTTACGATGAAAAAAATAAGACTTAAGATGTTTCTTTCAATCAAAAATGATGCAATTTCTAATTTGCCATCAGATAAATATCTGAACAGTAATTTTTTTCCGATGAATCTTCCTTTAAAAAAAAATTATTTATAATTTCAATAAAATTTTTTCTTTAAGTCCTCCGGGCACTTAAGTACGTACATTATAATATATAATTTGTGTGCCAAGCACCTGTCTGCCTTTATTTACGAGTATATCCAAATAAATATTTATTTATAAGATAAGAATTTTCCACACTCAAATCAAACGTTCTGTTCTTTTAATTTATTATGTGGATAAAAACAAAAATCTTTCAATATTTTTAATTTTAATTTTATCATTCACTCGGACGAAAATTTTGTGTCAAAATTCAATTTCCCAAATTCTATATTTCATTCAAATTCAAATTCTGTAAATTTAATATTCTGTAAAAAAGTATTTAAGAATTCTCTAATCTGTGTTTCAAAATTCTGTAAACAGTAAAAGAAAAAGTGTACGAAAGCGCGCACTTTTTTTCCATTATGGAAATATTTTAAAATCCAAGTACAATGTCAAATTTTTCAAATTTGTGTAAGATAAAGTATCATTTTAGCAACATAAAAATATCATTAAATAATCAAAATAAATATTTTTAGTTACAAAATGTCAATTCCTCCTACAAGGCAGGAAGATTTGCATTTTTCCTTAGGACATCAAATTTTTGACGAAAAAATTAGATTAGTCCAAAACCAAAAAAAAATTTATATTTGACTCAAATAAATCGTTACTACCTTGGTTTTTTTTTATTATTTGAAATGCTGCCAAAGTCCCAGTTTTTGAGAGAAGTACTAATGTCAATTCATCCAGCCTGTCAAATGCACCCATCCTTACCCTATATAGACCAGAAAAACTATTTTCATTAAACATCAAGCCCAAAATATATTTTTTTTGTTACAAAGTAGCTAGACTCTTAAATAGCGATTACATTACGATAAGTTAAAAAAAAGTACTTTAAGTCAAGCAGAATATTTGAGAAGGTTTTTTTCATTTGGGGCAGTATCTAATTTACAACTACCGCTCCAAGACTCTGTAAGGAATCAATGTAGCAATGCTTGAAAGACTGTAAGAAAACTTCAGAAAAAGGCTTGATCAATGTTCGGAGAATTTAGCTGAGTCATTGCTTAAACTGTACAAATAATAAAAATATTGATAATTTTCGAAAAGTTTGCGTTTTATTGTGTTTTGCAATCTATGCTTCGCACCACCATGTTACCTTTACAAAAAGACTGCAAAATTTTAGAATCTTTCATCAAGTATTACCAATACATACATATAAAAATTAAAAGTTTGATCAAAAAATTTTGGCGCACTCTAAATGAAGAATAATATTCCACAATTTCGGAGGTACCGTTATTTCCTATACAACCATTCTTTCGTTTTTTTTTTCAAAAAATTGTAAGCAAAAGCATCTAAATCATCATCATCTTAAAGTATTTTCAAAAAAAAAAAAAAAATTGAGTTTTGGAAAAAAAAATTCTCAAAAGCGGGTCCCGCAATTCTGTCTGTCTGTCTGTCTGTAACTCGACCTACAGCCTAAACTACTGAAGCGATTTTCTTCAAACTTTGGACATAACTAAAGGAGAAATCGAAATTTTTTTTAGCTCCAAAAATAACGGTACCTGTCATAGTACCGTTTAGTCATAACATTTTTATCTCGAAAATGGCTTTAACGATTTTGATGAAATTTTTTAAATCAGTTTTTCAAGTAACCTTAATAATTTATTCAAAAAATATTTTTGAAAAAACCGTTATTAACGGTCTTGCCATAGAACCGGATTTTTGGTTTTCGGTTTTCTCATAAACTATTGGACGGATTTCGATGAAAATTTTTCTGAAGGAGGTCCTATATAATCTTAATAATACATAATTTTAAAAACATTTTTAAAAGTATGTTATCAAATACTAAAAATGTGCATACTAAATTTTCTTATAAAAATACTTCAAAAGTTACATTTATAAAAAATTATTTGTTGAAAAAACGGTTGGAATGATAATTGTAATTTTTTTTCAAAAATTTGTATTTTTTATGATACATAACATGGCATCTTCAGTTTTAAGTTTAAACTTCTTGTTTGGCTTATTTATCAATTCAAATAATGAATTCAGGTTTTTTTTCATATTTTTAATTGTGACTATAATCGATGGTAGGTAGTCGGGTAATATTGTATTTTTTGGATTTGACTTTAAAACCAAGATGTTATTGCACATAGGAGCAACCCAGTCATATATTTTATATTGTTGTTACTTATAATTCTAAGGAACTTTAACATAGGAAAAATTTTACATCCCTAGCTAGTTACTTTTCGGGAATTAAAATTTTTTGTCTCCTTCAGAAGATATGGGTTTCATATTTTCCTGACCCAAATACCAAATGTCTACACTTAATTTAAAGTATCAGCCGTATTATTATAATCAATATTTTTATCTAAGAATCTGCATGTTCCAACTCCCAACACTTTTATTTCACTCACTACATATTATTAGCTCTGTTAAAATTACTAAATCATTTTGTGTTAATTTTAAAACATTTTAAAACCTATTATTATTAATAATTTTGTATCATTAAAAGGTCATCGAAGAGCTACTTAAAAAAAAAAAACACTATAGTTATGCAAATAAACATATTTTTGTCTAATGTTATACATTTCAAGGCAGATGCTTTAAGTTCATAATAATTTAATAAACAAATAAAAAATAAAATAAACAATAGAAATGATTTTGCTTCTCAAAAGAAGATGATTAATATAAAATGATCAGGTTAAGCGCACACTTTTGCAGATGTCTGTAATTTGTGAAGAGACTCTCCTTGAAAATTAGGTCAACACTTAAAAGAGATATCAGTTTATGCCATAAATAATAACAAATAAATTCGCTAAACAAATAATGTTTGTTTATTTAAATAAAAAAAAAAGAAACATCCATCGAAATGATTGATGAAGTAAACATATGGAACTGATTAAAATTAAATCATTAAATCATTCTTTAACTCGCAGCAAGAATTTGAAAATCAACATTATTTTTTTAAAAGTACATCACAAACATTAAGTTGAGCAACCAGCACCACCAGAGCAAGGCACGCATTCATCATTGACCTTAGCCTCGGATTGCTTAAGTTTGTTCGTTCTCAAAAATTCCCCAGTTTTTCCCATATCTTAAATTAAAACTTAGGGTTCTGTTGAAACTCACTTGTTCTCGATGGAATCCAGTTTGTTGAGATGAGTTTGGTCCATTGTGGACATGGCAGATACTCGTTCTTGTATTTGAGCCATCATCTCGCTAACAGGAACCTGCGCATGATGCGATGACTACAACAACAATAAAAAAAAAAATACCTGACACATTATTCACTTGCTCTATATTTAGATTTCACATAAATTAAAAACAAAATAAAAAGGTATTATTTTTTTTTTTTATCTCAGACTCTTCTTGCAAGAGGAGGATTATGGAAATCACCAACGATGCAACGAGAAACGAGAAACCCACCCGATTGTTGTTTCGAACCTGCAATTCCCTACGTCGCACCAGAGTAGGGTTTTCAGCGGCATTACAAATGCACACGATTGACATAAACAAAAGGAATTTGGCACGAAAACTCATTTTACACAATTTTACTTTTTTTCAAATAAATTAATCTTAAACAAAAGGTGATTTCAAATTCACTTTGAAAAAAACAAAAAATGCGGCAAAAAAAATCACTCATTGAATTGTGATCATCCGAAGAAGTTTCAGCGCGAGCGATGTGATCGTTGCGGTTCACATAAGCGAACTAAAGTTTTGCTTCGAGGTACAATTTGATTCTTGGGTGCTTTGTGTTGCTGGTTGATTTTATGACTTAGCCTGGCCAGATGGAAGTGAGTTGGAGATGGATGAGATTTATTTATGAATTCTGATTGCTTACAACTTGTTGGAATGAAACTTGTTTGAAGATGCGCTGCACACGTCATACTGACCAAAGACGGAAATAGTAGTTTTGGTCTTGGTCTTGGTCTGGCTGATAAAATTGATAAGTCTCTGGGTTCATTAGGTAGTTGACATTTGAAGCCGGTTTTTTTTTTGTTTAAAATTATTTCTTTAATTTTGATGATAGGGTTTAGGTATGTTTTGCTGGAAACAAAAATCAGAATAGCTTTGAGATCCACTACCTTGGTTTTGAAAAGATCAAACCTATACTTAATTTAATGATCAAAACTATGTGTACATAGTGAACACGTGGACTAGGTAAATACCTACTTTAATTGCAGCAAAAAAAAAAAATCACAAGCAGCCAGCAGGTCTCTCGACTGAAGTAGTTAAATCTGTTGTTTCAACTATAGTAATTAAGAAATTAATAAGAGGATAAAATAGTCTGAAGCAGGTTTTACTGTAATTCGATTGGTGTTGTCAGTAGCCGGTGGCGCGGCGCGGCGTAGCGTAGATTTTTGCCGTCCGGAGCAGAGTCAATTTTTTTATCCCGTTTGCCACCATCTTCTTTTTATAGACAATTTCGATTTCGCTTATAATTCTCGCATTTTTGATCTCAAAAGAAAAACTTGAAAAAATCTAATTTTCTAAATTTTAAAATAATGTAGAAAATTTTATAAGCCAAATCAAAATGGCCATCGGGAAAAAAACAAACAATTATTTATTTAATTTATTAGTTTGTTTAGTTTTATTATTTCCCAATATCAGTTCTTTTTTTTTGAGTATGTATGTATATTGAATCTGGGACATTCCGATTACCAAACGAACATTCTAATTCGCAATATAAAATTCTAGGTTAAAAATGATTTACCTAAAACCCCAGAAAAAAAGAAACATTTCTTTGTCTGTTTCTGAATTGTATGATTTATTTATAAAAATATTTATAAAAACTATTTGTTTTATCTCGAAAAAAATTGGTCAAAAAATAAATTGTGAAAAAAGATTAAGAAAAAAAAGGATAAAAATGCCGAAAAATAAATTACAAAAAAAAAATGTTCGACAAAAAATTTCGTTAGAAAACTAATTTGTGCAAAAATAAACTAAAATTTTCGTCCTCAAAAAAATTTGTCTGAAATTTAATTGCGAAAAAAGATACTATCCAAATAAAAAATAAAAAAAAATTGTGGAAAAAAAATTTTGTAAAAAAAAAACCGTAAAAAGATTTGTCAAAAAAATTGTTCAAAAAGTGTTTGTCCTCAGAAACAAAAAAAAAAAGATTTAAAAAATTTATCGAGAAAATTGTCAAAAAAAAGTTTTGTCAAAAAAAATTAAAAAAAAAATTAAATTAGTTTTTTTCAATTTGTTTTTGCATTTGTATTTTTTGGAATACAAACAAAACACCTCTGCTTAAAAATCTTATTTTATCTATTAGCTTGATCGTTTTTAATTTGCTTCTTTTATTATATAAATATCTTCAAGTCTTTGCCCAGCTGTGTTTTTTAAAATTGCTTAACTCCGAGCAGTAATTCAAAAAACTATGAGTAAATGAATTGACTTCCTGTTGGATCAATTCACTTTGCTATTGCTACAAAAATAACCCGAGGCATCAACGTATGTACAAGTACATATCTTGTATCAAAAAATTACTCAATATTCAAAGTAATAAAGTAGGGTAATAAATGCGAAATACAACTTAGTGTCGAACAATCAACACCCAACCATATTGTAACATCTGTTAAGCTCTAAACAAACATTCGCATGTGCAATATAAATTAAAAGCAAACTTCAAACAAAAAAATTGCTGCAGCAAAAATTAGCGTAAGTGTTAAAAAATAGTTCAAAGAAAGGAAAAAAAAAATTACGATGTTCGGTTTTAAATATTTACAGACACATTGTGCGTTCGGTTTTCTTCATGTTGTGGAACTATGACTGATCGCAACAACTTCCACTTTTAGTTGATGGGGTGATTGTTCATTCACTGATTTTTGAAAAAAAAGAAAACTGTTCTTCCGTTATGCGAATATTTTTGGAAAATTATAAATATCAATGTTGTTTCAATTGCTTTATATTTTTTGGGGTAAGCAGGTACATATTTTAAATCATTTCACTTGAAAAAAAAATAATTTTAACAAAAAACAAAAATTGTTGTATAACAAGAAACGATTATATAATCTTACATATGTCAATAGTTCAGCCCATTTATAAGCAGTTTATGTAGCGGCCCAGCAATTTTTACCGTCCCCATTTTTCTGAAATTGATTGATTAAAAACGAAGCCTAAAAACATCAAAAAAAAGCTGTGACTTTTAGCCGAAACTTCAGATCAATGAAATTTTTCAAGTGGTATTCTACACAATTAATAAAAATAACAGTTTCTATAGAGATTAATTCAAAAGCAAAATTTTGGAGGAAAAGTACGGTTCGGAAAAATTTTATAAATTGAGTGTTCTTTTGCATATGGCTTGAGATCGAGGTACAAATCCACGCTGGGCAAGGAGCTTTATAATTGCAATTCAACAATTAAAGACCTAGAACCACCGTCAGAAGTCTGTATATTGGCTTGGCAGTCGTGAAATAGCTATAACTTCAGACTATAAAATCTTGTTGGTAGCTCACCAAAATGTTGTTGTTTCATTTAAAATCTTCAACACTAATATAATGGTGCTAAAGATCCGCAGCCTAGCTGCAAGTGTGTTACTACACCGAAACCCCTTTAATAAATTAAAAATTCTGTACACTTATGTAAGATGTACTAAGATTGATTTTAAAAAGTGTTGACAACACTTTAGAGACGGTGGGGAGGGGGATAACCAGTCTACTATAAAATTTTAAGTAAAATCGACCTTTTTGGAAAATCCTATTTTTCTCAAAACTCCGACAATTTAATAAAAACAAATTTATTAATTTAAAAAGATATTGGCTCACTTTAAATGAAAAAATCCAAAATATGGGAAGCACCGTTACCTCTCATTTACTCATTTTTTCGATTTTCTATAAAACGGTTCATCTAAAAAAAAAAACTGAAAATGGTATGAATTGTTTTTAATGATGTCCTTATAAATTTGAACAAAAATTAATTTTAGTTTCAAAAATTACGGCACCTCACAAATGTTAAAAAATTGTTTCAAAAAACTTCTAATTTTTCGAAAACGGCTCTTTAAATTTCGATACAACTGTTTGTGTGTATGTATTTACGGCTATAAAATAATAAAAAATTTAAATTAGAACATTTTGAACGGTTCCTTGAAAGATCGTTCTCGAAAATTTCAAATTCCTAGAAAACGAATAATTTTTTTTGTGCGTAGTAGCAAGTCCGTTGGATCTATTGAAGTCAATTTATTATTTTTCATTTAAATATGTAGGTCAAGTTTTAAAAAAAACGTAAATTTCGAATTTTGACTAGCTGTCAAAAAAGAAAAATATAAATCTTACTAGCAAGCCACAATAAAAACATTAGTTCAGAAATGAAATGATCACAGATGGAACACATCACATGGCCTCCTGGGAAACCGTTGCGTCACATGGCAGTCAACGTGTTAAATGAAGCATCAACAAAATCTACGAGAAACCTTTATAAATAAATTAGTTGATGAACATCTTGCGACCTAAATTTTTTTCCCTAATATTTACAATACGACGATTGTTATAACTATTGTTTCAAACGGCCTAGAAAATATCAAGACTTAAACATCTTTTCATTTTAAAATAATCAGATAAGGGAAGACACGTTTTTTTGTATTGAAACAACATTTATAAAGCAACATTTTCCCATAGAATATACATCCTTCAGAAAAGCTTTTTTTAGGCTATTATCAACTTATATTGGATCTTCTCTAAGTACAAAGACAATGTCACGATTATCATTAAAACTTCAAAGAGTATTATTTCCATGAAATTAGAAATAAAAGGAGTTACTCATTACATAATCACTGATCTGAACGTCTTAAATGTACTTGGATGATGACGTAACACCTGAGATGACAGGTAAACGTCCGGTCGAACAATTATTCACAACATAATGAAGTAAAAATGAAAAAAAGACTTCTTCTCACCATCTTAGTTAATATTGACAGGAACGCCCAACAATTTGTTTCGTCTTTGAATATTATTCATTACAAACAATAAGATGAGAAGAAGATTGTTGTCATCACATCACCATCATAATGATGTAGGCAACGTGCAAATATTTAACAAAAAAAAAATTTAATTTTGTAAGCCAACTGTTTTGTGTCGTGGAATTGATTTTCTTCTTTGTTGCATTTTACTTCCTATTAGGGCTTGGTGGCATTAGGTTTTTGCAAAAATATACATCTACAATTTTAAAGATTATGAATTATAACTTTAACTTATCAATTTTATTAATCCAAGACTCCTGTGAGAAAATAGGTTAAAATTGAATAAAAAATGATACTTCCCAGTAGTAAACAAAGAGTTCTAAAAATCCTCAGAACTTTTTTTCAAGGGTTGTGGAGAATACTTACTTACTTACTTAGGTCCTCAGACCTTTTACGTCCGTGGTGTTCCCCTTGCGGGAATCTCATTGGAGATACGGTTAGGCCAGAAAATCCGCAAGATGTTTCGCAGACATCTATTTACGAAAGTTTGCAGCTTTCTTGTGACAGTGTGACATTGGAGCGGAACAATCGTAGCTTGGTCTTTAAGCTTATAGAGTTGTTCCTCCATATTTTGAACAGCATTCCGAACGCAGCCTTTGCTTTTCCGATGCGGCTGGTTATAGCTGGTATTGAAAACTCTCTACCATCTCTACTGGTTGTCCAGAAATATCTATTTGAGTAGATGAGGAAGTTCCAAGGCTGATCCTCTTTGTTTTTGCCTTATTGATCTTAAGCCCGACGCTTTCAGCTTCTCTCTCCACCCTTGTTGTCATTTGATGGAGATCCATGATCCTATGAGAGAGTAAGCATACGTCATCTGCGTAGTCTAGATGTTTAAGGTGTGATAGCAGATTCCACTGAATTCCTCCATTTACATTCGACAAAGCTACATGCAGTACATCACTTATTACCAACAGGAACAGTATTGGTGACAGTATACAACCCTGTCTAACTCCACTTTGGATTTCAAACTCCTCTGACAACTTCCCTTTATGCAGAACGTGACATTTGGATCCTTCATATGTAGCCTTGATTATAGCAATCAATTTATACGGGATGCCCCTCCTGCGCAAAGCAAGCCAAATAAATTCTCTATTGACACTGTCAAACGCCTTTTCGAAATCGATGAACAGCAGGTGAAGTGGTGAATGATATTCGACGCACTGTTCGATGATGATCCGCAAGGTGTTGATGTGATCCACACAGGAAGATCCAGTGCGGAAACCCGCTTGTTCGGCGTCAAGGGTGTCTTCTAGGTGGTCTTTTGCTACAACCTTCGCTACAGCAGGCAGCACGCAAATTCCTCTCCAGTTTTCGCACTGAGTTAGGTCTCCTTTCTTTGGAAGCTTGACGATTGTGGAGAATGAAGTTTCGAAATTCGAAAAAAAATTTAAATCAAGAGCCCTAAAATGCGTTTGGGTTTTTTTGAAAGAGTACTGCAAAATTGTAAAGTTTAGCTAAATTACGGTGCCAATTGACTTCGAACCGGAAATTTTAAAAATTTAAAAAATATTTCTTCTTAACTTTTCTTGTAACTTTTTTCTTAAAACTAATTTTTGGAAAATTTGAAAATTAAGGTGCCCAAAAATTTTCCAAATTCAAAAATCTGATTTAAGAATAAATAAATTTACTTTACTATAAGCTACACGTTTCTACTTAAAATATTTAAATAACTTCAATTTTGTAACCTTAGAAATAAAATAATTTAGGAAAACTAATTTTAGAAAAATGTTTTAAACTATTTGTTAACTATTGGGCACTCTAATCAGTGCCTACTTCTAACATCGATAAAATTAGTCGGTCGAGAAACAATGAACTGTGAAATGGAACAAAATATATAACGCGTTAAGTATTACCAGCAACATCATCTACAGCGGCGCCGTCAACAGCGAAGAGCACGCCGACCATCAAATATATTTCAAGCACATTGCCAACAGCTCCAGCCGACAGCTCCAGCCAACAGTACTGTTTGATATTTCCTTTCGAAACAACAACAATAAAAAGCCACCAGCAACAGCAAATCGTAACTATGCTGCTCATGTTGCTGGTGCAGGACCAATCTGTATAGAATGATTGGGCAAATTCCTAAACGCAAAACTTTTGAAAATTATGCTAAGCAAACAGTTCCAAAATGCAAACGTAAACAAAACATCCCTGTAAAGCAGATTGTCCCTAAATGTAGTAGATTTTATTTCCATGTGCAAATGTCAAAAATATCTTGCGCACTTCACTCGTTTTTGACATTTCAACTGCATTCTTCATTTACTTTGCATGTGTTTTGCTCTGCAAATGATGAGTTTAGGAATTTTCTCCGTTGTTCCGAAAACAATGGAGGCTGCCGTTGCTATTTATGTGGTTGGTGATGTGGCTGTTTGACGCAAATGGATTTTGTTCCATTTCCAACCGTTTCTCGATCGATTTTATTGATGTGAGAAGTTACAGTAGTAGGCACAGAACTTATTTTTTTATTTTTTTGGATTTAAAAAAAAAGTTAATGAGTCTCTTAATTTACCCTATATTTTTTCAAGTTTTGCAGAACTCTTTCTAAGACCCTTTAGGAACTCTATAACTTTTGATATTAATGTTGAAAAACATGCTCATTACTCTTCTTCACAAAAAAGTTCTTGCTGCGTGAAGTTAGCAAAAATAAAGATTTAAGTTGGCAACATTTATTAACTGGCGGCCATTTTAAGAGCTGTTAAGGGATTTATGTTGAATAGACTGATCCTGAACGCCTCGAAATCGTGCTAATTTATTTTGAAAATCATGGTTCTGTTCGTAATATGTACGTATTGCGCACTATTTAAGAGATAAGAGAATTTTTTTAAGCGATGAAGATCACTTTTGGTTGAATGGCTACGTCAATTTTCAAATTTCGGTATTTGCGAGTGAAGATAATCTTGAAGTGCACCGTTACATCCAGATAAACTGACAGTTTGGAGTGTTTTATGGGCTGATGGAATCACGATGCTGGCCAGAACGTTACAGTCAATAGTGAACGCTATTGAATAACCATGATGTGCAGGATTTGTGGTTTCAACAAGAAAGTGCAACATGCTACATGGCTCGTGCCACAGTTGATTTATTGAGGGAAACGTTTTGTGTGATTTAAAGCCGCTAGACTACGTAAATAGCCCTAAACCATCAACCACTTGGAAGACTAAATTCACAACGTTATTGCCGATATACGGCCACAAATTTTGGGAAAACAATCGAAAATTGGACCTCCAGATTAAATTATGTCCGATCCAGCCGTGGTGGTCATATGCTAGAAATCATATTTAAATTTTAATACCAAAAGATTAGCTTTAAAATAACCTTTAAAAAATGCGCACTTTTTCATACTTTTTAATTTTTGTTTTTATTTTTAAAATGTTCAATAAATTGTTTTTGTTTTTTTATTTTTTTTTCTTGTTCTTACATTTTATAGTAATTAATTTACTACACAAAAATCAACTGTTGTTTGTTTCTTCTTCTCAATTCAAATTTCAATCATAAAATTATTATTTAATTTTTTCTTAAAATAATTATTCATATAACTAAACTTATCATACAACTTACTTAAGTTAGAAGATACTGATGTTAAAAATTAAATTGTTTAATAATCTTCCGAATTGATCTTTCTCTTTTGGTGTATCAATCAAAGAAACAAAAAGGATTTTAGTATTTATTTTGTTGTTTTTTTTTTCAAATATATATTTAATCGTGTGTGTTATTTATAAACATTACTTAAATTATTATTTACAATAATAATAAGAATCATATTATGATTACTATATTTTTTTTAATAGTTTTTGTTTTGTTTTTAAATCTCTATACAAAAGAACGAACCTAATATACATAAGTTTGTTTTTTTTTTGTTAAATTTAAATTTATTTAAAATTTGTATCTTTGTAACAATTAATTTATTTTTATGTCAAAACTTAGTTTTATTATATAACTCATTTGAAAAATAGATTTAAGAAAACTAAAAACACATTTTTTTATCTATAGAAAACTGTTTTGTTGTTTTCAATTGATGGGTTTTCTTATAATTAATTATTTTTTTTTTTATTTTTATTATATTGACGCTTCATGTAAAACTTACCACAAATACATTAAGACATACATTTAAGTATATATTAAATGTATGTACCTCGTACAACTTTTATATATCTCAATATCGTATAATTTATAATATTTACAATTTTTAATGTGTCGAAGTCGATTTTTGTTTTTTTTTTTATTAATTTGCTCATGTAGAAAAAACACATAAATATGCAATAGAAAAAGCCGAAAAAATTCCCATTTTGTTGTAAATATATTATTGTTTTTTTTTTTGTTTTGTTTTTTCTTGTGTTCATATTTATTTATCTTGTTTTAATTAATTTTTCTTTTTTGTTCAATTCGTTATTTTTTTAAAACAAAAAACTGCGTGTTTCTTAAAACTATGGACGAATTTCCGGGATGGGATGTGCGACCTGTGTTTTTGTTTATAATATATATATGTTTAACATATATATTTATCGTTATTCTTGTGTAAGCAAATAAAAAAAAAATTAAAAAAAATTGATATTTGCATAAATTAAATAGCAAATTATATATAAATAACTTATATGTATATTATGTTTGTATTTTCATAATTTTTTTTGGGATGGAAACTTGTGCGAAGGGTTTTGAGGAATATGTATAAAGCAAACAATTTTATTAATGTTTTTTTTTTGTATGATCGATTTTGTTTTAACTTTTCATTTTCTTTTAATTTTATTCGTGGTAAATTGGTATTATTTTTGATTTTTTTTTACTTTTAATTTGTTGTTGTTCGATTTATATTTTTCTACTCGAGTTTAAATTTCTATTATAAAAGTTTTTGTTTTATTAAATTAAATTATAATGAATGAATTTTATTACGAAAATCATCAATAGAGGTAGATTTATTTAAACAAAGTTTATTCTTTTAGTTTGTATGGCATGGTGATGAAAAATTCATTAAAATTGGGTTAAAATAAAATGGCGCGACTATAACTCTTGTGTGTAAGAAAATATTTTAAGAAATTGCTGAAAATTTTGTTCAGAAAAAGTATTGTATACACTAAGGGGTTTTAATTCTAAAAGTGTGATCATCTGTTGCACCAATATTTTTAACAGATTTTAAAATGACGTACATATTTGTACGGAACAAACGTCATTTTAAAACTTAAAAACCTGTTAATTTTTTAAAAGCGCTTGGTGCAACGTATGTATTATGTAAGTCCTATGAAAAAATGTTTAATATAAAAAAAATAGATAAAGTGTGTAATCAATTCATTTTGGAAAATATGTTCAACTATTCCCCATTCTAGCGCATCCAAAGATTCATAAACACCTAAAGGTATGCAAATCTACAACATAAGCTCTAAAACCTATATGTAGGCGAATAAATGAAATCCGATTGCGAATGTTGATATTGCTTTCGAAAGAATGTATACTGTCACCTTTGTGTATGAAAAACATAGTACTATCATGGCGCCAGTCGAATGGGCGACATCTTTTTTTCGCGGAGAGAGAGCGCAACCACAAGGGTTGGGTCAACATTAAAAAAATATCATGGCGGATATTTATGTAGTACCATGTTTTTCGTATAGAAAACTGTCACCAATACTATTCCTGTTGGTGATTAGTAATCTGTTCCACACGCAGCTTTGTCTACTGGAAATGGAGGAATTCAATGGACTTTGCAATCACACCTTAAAAACATGGATCTCCATCAAATGATAACAAACAAGACCGCAGAGCGAAGCTTAAATCGTTGGGCTAAAGTTCAATACGGCAAAAATAAAAAGAAATCCGCCTTGGACCTTCTCTTCTGTTTAAGCTTATAATTCTGGGAATTATTGAACATTTTAAATATATTAAATGTATTGTCCCTACTGACGGCGGAACTGAACTAGATTAGCCGAATCGGTGAAGCAGAGGCTGCGTTCGGTATAATATGCGAAAACAAGGAGAAACAACTATATAAACTAAAAGACCAAGCTGCGACTATTCCGGATTCAATGTTGAATCCGTGCTTTTTTACGGGTGCAGTGGATGGAAACTCAAAAGTTAGTAAATGTCTAGGCAATGCATTGGGGATTTTCTAGCCATCTCTAATGATACAAAAACAGGTCACAAACTCAATGACTCCAGTAGATTGCACATACGCTTCGAAAAGAGAATGAGTTCATTGCGAGTCAACCGACGCGACGGCAGGCAGACAAGCGGGCCGACCTAGAATCACTTGGTGAAGAACGCCGGAAGAAGAGAACTGGAATTGGAATATATCTCCAGGAACAGTACACAATGGCTCGTAGAATTATTGGAGGCCCTATGACCAGTAAGGGGAAGCTAGCGGAGAACTAACGGAGACCTATGAAGTATTTAAACAGAGCAATCAAAAATATTTTTATACTTCTCCATTAATAATAAAAAGTGGTTGGTGCAAATAATAAATGTCACTTTAAAATTTGTTAATTTGTTAAACAGAATTTTTTAAATTCTTGGTGCAACTACAAGTAGTAAATTGTATTGGGAATCATAAGAATCGGATTCAAAACTACAAATTTTTGCAACGAACTCTTTGTATATGAAAACTATAGTACTATCATGGCGAGTTTTTTTTAGGGTTGCAGAGGTCCTGGTGGTGGCGCTGCAAAATGTGAGGTGTAAAATTCGATTTGGGGAGTCTTTAAGCGTCGCAAATTGGTGGTAGGGGCAAGAGTAGACTATTTTTTGGATTATTGCATCCAAAAAATATCAGTAAATATCATTTAAAACCTCCATAAGCTCTCCGCAAAAAAAAAAGAGTAAGGATTGCATAGGTAAATTAGATGTCGCCCCATTCGACTTCCACCATGATAGTACTATAGTTTTCATATACAAAGACGAACTGAACTAGTTTTCCGTTATACAAAAGTGTAGTATAATCTTAGGCGTTCAATTCAAATTTTGTAGTTACAGTTACAAAAATTTGTTGCAACAGTGTGACCATATTGAATGTAATTTTAGTAGATAGGGGATCAAATGTACGTGTTAATTTGAAATTTCCCACGAATATTTGTGGAAATAAGATTTGAATTAAAAATATCTGACACAAAAGATAAAAAATGGAAGTTCATTCGAACAGAATTGACTTTTTGCAAAATTTTAAAAAATTGCCTTGGCATCTATTTTTTTTTTTTGGAATGAATACTTTCTACTTGTTTCTTTTCATCACCATCTACCATAATCACAAACTTTGTTGTTCTATATATAAATAAATATAAAACTTAAAGCCATAATATTTTTAACGTTTCTACTGCATTCAAACAAAAACTCTTGATAAAATAAAAACTTTCTACAAAAGTGGAAATTTTAATAATAATTATTTTCAAATTTAAAAGTTCTCTACATTAACTTTAACTACTTGTAATCCACTATAAAATTTTTATTTTAACAATTTATTTTCATCTGTCTAGTTACGATTTTGGCTGAAATTCTATTTTATTTTATTTTATTGTTTTTTTCTTTTTTTTTACTATTTTATTTATTTCTTATATTTAGCTCGTTTTGATTCTATTTAAAATTTTCTAATTTTTTTTTATTTTAATTTAAAAAGGGAAATAATTATTTTTTTTTTCAACATATTAATAGAAATTGTTTTTGTCTCTAGTTTTCTTTAGTCGAGTAGAATTTTGTAGATAGATTATTTTAACGTTTTTACATAATTATTTGTTTGTTGTTAAATTTTTTTTTTGTTTTGTTTCATAAGACAAGATGTGGTGTAGTTTATATCAACGTTTAATTTTTGATAATTTTTGTATTTTTATTTGAAATGTTTTATTTTTAATTATGTAAAATTTCTTTGAAGGGTTTATTTGCTAATTAAGTTCTTTCTAATAGGTTTTTGATTTTTTTTTCTATTAAAATTAAAAAAAAAGGATTTAATACTTTTTGTTTTGCTTGTAGAAAATGTCACTACGTAAACTTTAACATTAAGGATTTATTTAGTTTATAAGAGGAAAGAAGAAAACAAAATTTAAAAGAAATTTATACTTTTATACAAAACTTATAAATTGTACAGCAGATTCGATGTTTAAATTTTAATTTATTTTTTTTTTTAAGAACTAGATCTATTTTTTTTTTGATGTGCCGATATTGTAATTTTTTTTGTTTATATTTATTTATTAGTTGTTGTTTCAGTGTGTTAACAGTGCAAAAGTCTATTTGTGTTTGATGCAAATATTGTCAGAAATAAGGAGGAAAGTAAAATTGCACCGTTTAACATTTTAGTTGGTTTTTCTTTTTTTTATTTAAGTTCTACTAAAGCACAGGAACAGACGGATAAATAAATTTTATCTAAATAAAAAAACGATTTCTTATTAAATTATATTAAAAAAAATTATAAAATAATTTATTTCAGTTTTTTTTTTCTTTTGGAGACAGTCTGAGAATTGAAAGGATCACAAGAGAGATCTTGAGTTTGTCAAAACAATAAAAGGCACTGTTGTTTTATTTCTAAACATTTTTGTGCAAAAATCACTAAAAGTAGGATACCTATATTAAAATAGATAATTATTAGGTATTTTATCGTGCTCCTGATTTGACATTTAGGTAGTTTTATACATTTATTTACATTTATGATCTTTAGCTAAGTAAATGTTTTGTTTTTGTTTTTATGTGTATGAGGATGGTCATTGAAAGTCAAAAGCAATCACTTATTTCAATTGTTCTTTCTTTCGAAAACCAACATCTCACAATTCCCATTTATCTTGAAGTTTATTTTCCTGACTTCGTTTGAGTTGCTTTTGATTACTTCTTCTGCACTTCTCTGTGAATACAGTCATTGCAATAATTCATTGTACATCACACCGGAATCGAATTTTTCGATGAAATCTTATTAGCGCTTTAACTACAATTCAGGATACGAATAAATTTACTGATGTCGAACTCAACAACCAAGATGAGTAAATAAAGCTTCGAATAAACAAACGTTTGACGTAAGGTATTCTAGTCCACCTTTGGAGTACGTATGTACTTACTAGGTCATAAACAGATTATGGGCCCCAATTAACCAATTAAAAAGATGGCGCAGCAGTTAAGGATCTGATTTTTGTTTTCCTCTATGATGCCGATATAATACTACTTATTTACCAGGCACTTAACCGCGTTTTAAGTAAATAAGATACAAATATCGAACATTTAACCTCGTTAAAATCTTTTGAAGTGTTATTTTCCATTGGATAAAACATATTAAAGCTACTCCCAAACCGACCTACAATTTTGTCCAAAACACTACTCATTTTCGGCTTTATGTCCCATAGAAATATTTCAAATATTTAAGGCTAGCTGGTTTACAACCGAATCCACATGTACGTCAGAATGAATGTGTTCACCAAATTTCATGCAAATTTTATTGAAATCTATCGAAAATGGAAATAATTTCGGAGCTAATTTTTTGGCCTAATACTCGTAGAAACAGACTTTTAAATCAAATAATCCTCCTTCAATAAATCAATAGGAATTTTTCATGACCCAAAGAGGGAAGAGTTTTTGAGTTAAGACTCTCTAAAGGCGCTCGGTGATTACCAGCCTTAGAAGAAAATGAATACAATTCATCTAACTAATAAAAACAAATAGCAATTTACAGTAAAACATTCATGAATGCTGGCCCGAGTTCTGCATCAGAAGTCTTTGAAACCAAAAGTGTAGTTCGACTATCAGGAGGTAATAGTGAAACTAAGTGATGCAGAATAGTTGAGAGATAATCTCTGAAGTTGGACAAAAAAGATGTTCATTTGCTGTTCGTGCTCTACGCACGCTAGGAGTCAGTGTAGGTTAGGTTAGGTTAGGTTTAATGGGCTGACAGTTGGTCTTGATACCGTCACACTCAGATCAATGTAGATCCATTGTGGTACCCTGAAGTGTTATAAACTTCTTGAAGTGTTAACCTATGAGTCCTATGGTTCGTCTAACCATTTAGAGGTTTTAACGAAGTTCAGTAAGATTTTACTTGAGAGTTCTGATAATTCTTCTAATTCATTGAAGAAGTAGTTGCCTAGGGTTTTGTTTCTAATCTGACAGAGTGATGGACAATGACAGAGGAAGTGAGCAGTATCCTCGTGTTCCTCCTCGTCACCACAACCTCTGCAGATGTCATCGGTAATGAGTCCCAATTTCTTTTTGTGATAACGAAGAAGGTTATGTCCCGTTATTGTGCCTATAAGGTATCTTAACGAGGTTTTGTTAAAGGATAAAATCCTATCGGACCTTTTCTTATCGTGTCTGGGCCATAGTTTCCTGGTGTTAACACAGGTTTCCAGGGTATTCCATCTTTCGTTGGATTTTTGCACTATGATTTTGTCGATGTTTTGTGTTAGTACGCATAGTGGGATTCCTATGCTTTGGTCTATAAGGGAGGGGTCAAGAGTTGAGCCTTCTCTCGCCAGTTCATCTGCTTTTTCGTTGCCTGGCACACCGCTGTGGCCAGGAACCCAGCAGAGCCTTACATTATGCTGCATACCAAGAGCCTTGAGCTCTTCGCGACAGCAAGAAACAAGCTTCGACTTGATTTGAGTGGCAGTGATCGCTTTTATTGCTGCTTGGCTATCAATGAAAAAGGTGATGTCCGCGTGTGATATCGCCATCATGGATAAGTGTTTAGCAGCGTTTTTCACTGCCAAGATCTCGGCTTGGAAGACGCTACTATGGTCAGGAAGTCTGAATGAATTGGCTAGATTTAGGTTTTCCGAGAAGAAACCTGCACCCACTCCAGTATTCATTTTGGAGCCATCAGTGAAGATGGTGATTGTCGACTCATTAATGTGTGGCACATTGTTATCCCAATCTATTCTGTTGGGGAAGCTGGTACTAAAAGATTTGTTGAAATCTAGGTAAGGGAGGAGTCAGTGTAACTTTGATATCGATAAGATGAACGTTCTAAGAAAATTTAAAGATTCCTCCAAACATACACATTACGCAAGATGTTCAGTTTTACTTCTTCTTTAAGTTAGTTACCATAAAATTGTTTTTCAAGATTTTTAATTAGAAGTTTAATATTGACTAATAAATTGAAATTCCCAACCGAATGCATGATGTTTAGTAAAATATATTGACTTCATTAGATATTGGTATACATTATATGACTTCCTTGCTCCTAACTTTGAATGTCTTTAAAAATATTGTCCTAAGATTTCTTTCTAACTCGAATTATTTTTTTAACTGAATAAATAAATAAGAAAATTAAATAAAAAAAAAACACAAAAATAAATGTTATAATGTTTATTTAATATAAACTTATATTTTCTTTTTATGTTTCAGATAAAATAAATGTTTTCAAAACAAAAATAATACAAATTTTGAAAATAATATATATATGGTTAATAATAATACATACATATACATTATTGAAAATAGCTACGAAGAAAAAAATAATAAAACTAAAAAAAATAAAACATACAAAAATGTGTAACTTTTCTTTTTTTTTAGCTTAAGAAATATTTGTAAGAATTTCCAAAAAAAAAATCATCATTAACATAAATTGCATGGTATAAAATTTTAAGTTTTGTAATTAATATAATATATAATAAACAAAGACAAAAAAAAATTATTAAAAACACATTGTGAAACAAACAAAAAAAAATAAACCTGTATAATATAATATTGTGTTATTTTTATTCTTTTTGTTATATAAATTTATTTTATTTATTTTTTGCTTACATTTACTATATCAATTAAATTTAATAAATTCAAAATAACAATTTATTTACTTTATTTCTTAATTAGGTGTATGTATATAAAAAAAAAGAAAACATATTAAAACAAAAAAAAAAGTGTAAAATCATGTGTATAAATCTTGTATTTTATATTTTGTAACAAAGACATTAATTTTTTTTTTAAATTTATTTTAAATACATTGAAAAGGAACCAAGGAGAAAAATTAAATACAAAAAACGGCATTTTCATATAATTTGTTTAATTTTTTTTTTTTATAAATTGCAGAACTTAAATACATATTCCTTCTTTGAAAGATGAGCGAACGCATCATAAATGACTGGATGGATAGTACAAGACGACTTAAATATTCTACTCTACGCTTCAGATTATTATTATTTTTTTTTTATTTATTTATTTAAATTAGTTAAACTGAATTTTTTCTTATTATTTATAATTTTTATTTATCGATTTGTTTTGTTTTTTTTTTCATTTTATCTAAATGAATGGTCCTGTTGGTCGTAATTCACATTTTTTTTTATTTTTTAAATATTTATTTTGAATATTTTTAACTTTTGTTTATTATTCTCTATTTATTTTTTGTTTGTGGTAGTTCCAAGCGTCATCATTATGAATCCTTGTCGGTCCAGATACTTTTTGTTGTTGTTGTTGTGTCTCTTATTATTTTACAAATGTGAAGCTATTCGGAGCTCGTTGAATCTCAGGATATACTTTTGAAGTTTTTCAAAGATCCAGCGGAGCAGCGGTAAAAGGACTTCGTTTTTTTTTCGTTATTTTTAATTTCCTTTTCTGATTCCATTCATTCTCTAGTTGTTTTTTTATTTTTATTTAAAATTCGAATTAAATTATTTAATTTCCTTTTTCTATAATTTTTTGTTTTCTTTAAATTAAATTAAAAAATATTTTTTATTTAGATTTTTTTTTATTTTAATATATTTTATGTATATGGCTGCTGTTAACAGTAGTGACGAACACCATCCAGGGATAGAACTTGCTTTAATTTTCATTTATTTTGTCGATTAGGCTCTGGATACAAATGCACACCTTCAACGGTGAAAATCGATGTTTCTGAAAAAAGAAATAAAAAATGAGTAAGTAAAATGAATTTGATTTTAAGAGTAAAGTTAAATTTGTTTTTGATGTTTGTGATTGAACAGAAAAATCTTAAATGAGAAATGCAAAGGAACATTGCCAAGATGACATAGTCCTCATAGAGGCCTGGACTCGTCATATGTGTGTATGTATCTTTCCCACCTACAAGGATGATTAGCAATTTCATCTCTAAAAGCTTAAATTTCCATGTAATTATTTTTATTCATTTCTTTCGACCCAAAGGACTTATGTAACTTTATTTTTTTAGTGTGGTGTAAAAATAAGGTAGATGGAAGTTTTTTTAATTTTTTAAAAGGATATATTCACTTGAGGCTCTCATGTCCCTTGAGTGGGCCGCATTCTCAACAAATATTTTAACAAAGTTATTTATTCAAAATAAATGAGAAAATAGGTCATTTCTAAAGTATACAAGAACTTTAAATGCGATATTTATAAGAATTTGAACTTGAGATTTTTATTAAACTTGACATTACTTCGATATGGAAGTTGAAAAATGAGGGTCTGGCAATTCTTTTTGTCTGTTCGTTGAGCTACAGCCTAAACGGGTGGGTGAATTTTCTTGAAACTTGGTGTAGTGTTTTTTTATTATTATTATTAGTTTTTTTAAAGGTCCGCTGTCTATAGCTTGACTGCAAACTTATGTGACTTTTTTGTCTTTTTGGAAAATCCGATTATTCCTGAAAAAAAAATTCATCATGTGGTAGGTAGGTACCGTTACCATAGAATCATTTTTTTTTGAGTTTCGATTTTCTCAAAAACGATTCATCTGAATGTAATCAAAATTTGTTTTGAAAAGCTTTACGATTAATAAAAAGTCTTCAATACTTGTATTTTACTTTTTTTTTTTTGAGTTTAAAAAAAAATTATTTTTAATTGAAACTAAACTGGTTTTTAATACTATCTTGAATAATTTGAGCAGAAAAATAACTGTTTTCAAAAATTTCTTCTACAATGGAAAAGAGTTTTTGATTTTTTTTTTCAAAACAGTCATTTTTTTTAAATTATAATATTTGTTTAAGGAAATTCTCGTTGTTTATATTTCAATTACTATTTATGTATGTTTAGAATTATGATCGAAACGAGGGTTGTCTAAAAAATTAAAAATTACAAAAAAATTTGCCATAACTTTTTTTTCCTTTTGGAGCCATTTTTCCCTCCTGAGTCCACTGTATGATTTTTTTTTTGCTTTTTTGGTACAGTGGTGCACCCAAGTAACGAAATTGGGCTTAAAACTGAGTCAATAGAGATTTGGGTATGTAAATTTCCACCCCTTGAGGTTTTTTTTTTTTTAAATATTAAATTTCCAAGAAAAAATTATTTTTTTTTTCAAAAATCAAAAAAAAAAAACAAATACAAAATTTTTAATATGAAAAATAAGATATATATTTTGATCACAATTCGTCTAAGCATTTATGAGAAAATCGAAAATCTGGCTGCATGGCATGTACCGTTGATAACATTTTGTTTTAACAATATTTTTTGAATAAATAATTTTAATTGCTTTATAGGGTGTCCCAACAAGAACGCAAGATTTAAATTTGGCGCCATTCGAAGTGTCATTGTTTGACATTTGAACAATTACTATTTTTTGTTAGTAGAACGTATGAGGTTAATAAAAATGGAGCACTACACGAATGAACAACGCATTCTCATTGGAGATTGTTTTACCAAAATCGTGAAAGTTTTGTGGCTACAGTTCGCAAATTGCGATCAATTTGGGGTTACAATAATAATCCAAAAGAGTCAACTGTAAAGCGATTAATTGAAAAATTTTGTTGAAACTGGGTCTGTCACTGATGTAAAGACAACAACGCGCCTTCGACCAGGTCGATCGACCGAAAATATCGCAGCAGTACGTGATGCTGTAGCTCAAACTCCATCCACCTCAATTCGACACCGAGCTCAGCAAATTGGTGCTTCCAAATCCACTATCGTGAAATGATAACCAATTTTTTCGTGCCTAGAATTGAAGAAATGAATGTTGAGGGGATGTGGTTTCAACAAGACGGCGCCATATCTCATACAGCCAGAGAAACAATTCAATTGCTGCATCAGTCATTTCCCGGTCGTGTTATTTCGCGTTTTGGAGACCAGAATTGGCCGCCTAGATCGTGCGATTTAACCCCATTGGACTTTTTTCTTTGGGGTTTTTTGAAGTTGACGGTTTATGCGAATAAGCCGACGACGAATCAAGCCTTAAAAGAGGAAATTGGACGCTGCATTAATGAAATACCGCAGCATTTATGCAAAATGGTCATTGGAAATTTCATTAAAAGATCGCGTATGTGCCAGCAAAGCCGCGCGGCGACCATCTGCCCGATGTACTCCCTACCTTTAAAGTACTGCGTACACTTTCTAAACTAACAAATTTCTGATTTTTAAGAACTTATGTAAGTCTTAAGTAAGTTAAGTTAATTTTTAAGTGGCTTGCCTACATTAAGCTACTTAAGGGACAGACGGACATTATAGCGGGAACACTGTTTCAGAAAACATCAAAAAAACTGAAATAATTATCTTTTTGTTATATTTTTGGCTAGGGTATTTTTATAATACACTCGGGCGTATACTTATTTTTTTTTATTGGTGTAGTTGTTTTCGTCTTTATCGGTAAAAAATCCATGACAAATGTAAACATTTCAAAATAAAATAAATGGAGTTTTGATGAACCAATGACGATAGACCTTCATTATTATAATTAGGGTTTAGGTACACTTACAAGAGTCACAAAAAAAATATTTACATAAAATCAATGCGCAACCTAAATTGACAAATTTAATGCATAGATACTGAATTTCTAAAATGTTAATTTGTCGTATATACATACATACATACATATATAGTCAAATATTTTTATTTATTTTCGAGCAAAACCGACAGAGGTAAGGTACCTACTGGACCATGTCCTTGCGGTCATTTAATTTACATATTACATCCTACATACATAGGCCACAACAATATTCCTTTAAAACATTTAAACATCAGGAAGCAAAACGTGCGGTTTCAGTCAATTTAATATGAGTGGTTGCTTTAATTAAAATATATATATTAGAAATAACCACAGGTGAGTGTTTTCTCATATAAAATCTATATGCACACTTTAACAAACAACCCTTATAAAACATGAATGAGACAAGGAATACGATGATGACGATGACGAGTTCAACAAGATTGCAAAACAATCATATCCTATATATCGATTTAAATAATATTGGTCTTCCCCATGGTTGGGGTGTAGGAGGGGGAGAGAGAGAGAGAGAGAGAGAGGGAAGGGAAGGGACTAAAATGTGCCACATGAAAGTGAGTATTCACAGGTGTGGTATTGCTATTTGTATAGTTACGGAACGGATATGAGCAGGTAAATATTTTGACGGATATTATATCGTAGAATGAGTGGAGGGGGGGGGGGGGATACCTCAGCTATGTGTCAATGTGACAGGTGAGGAACCCCTCTGCTTGCTCACTTACCATCGCTGGCGATGCAAGGACAGGAGGGGGATGGATAGGTACATGACTAATTAGGAAAGGAGATTGAATCACAAACGGATGTGTAAGCGCAATATATAATAGTTGAGCCATGAGCCATATGCAAATAGGATGTGTGTGCATCAGCGACAATAAGGAGTTCATTTTAATTGAGATGAAATGATAATGGGAAAGGATGTCAACCTGGATTGAGAAGAGGATGTTCTATGTGAATATAGTGGTCGGTTGTGCACATATATGTATGTATGTAGCTCTCTGCCAGGTTAAAGCCAGCATCGATGATAAATATAGAGAATTTTTGCTGTGTAAGGGTATTTATTTTAATTAATTATTTATCGATCATGCGGTTGATGATTTATGTCACAAGGGTGATATGTCAATGTGCGGTTTTTTTTCAATACAAAATGAATATAATTATGGGGAAGAAATTTACCTGATGCTATTTAATTGAAAAGCATATTGTATTGAAAAATTTAAACCTTGGAATCAATAGAGGTACGTTCTTTATAGACATAAAGTAAACAAGGAAGCATTTTTTTTTTATTGAAATATTAAATAATGTCTCTCGAAAGCGGATATAATTATCCTTGCTGGTGGATGAAATGATGATAGAATCTGGCTATATTGTTTCACATTTAAAATTAAATCAGTAAATGCATTCAAAATGGATTTAAGGTAAGTATAGACATTTTGAGTTCTTTAATTTCCTTTAAAAAAAACCACTGATTTTTTTCATTAAAATCTGCAAGCTCTTTTCCAATCAAAACAAAGATTTATTGAGAAAAACCCAAAAAAAAATTATTGTAAATAAAATTATTATTCGGACTTAGAAAAAACAATCTTTAAAAAAAGTAATTTTTGTCAAACTGGTCCAGGACCTTGAAAAAAATCTGAAAAAGCTGAATTTTAGTTTAGTGCTTTAATTTGACTTCGGGAAGACTAGGCGAAGTATTTCAATCATTTTGTGCAGAATAAAATAAGGAACAACAATGGATTTCTACGATTTCCCAAAAAAAAATTTAAGTTTTCGAGTACAGTGGTGGCCCAGTATAACGAACGAATGTCCACAGTCAATTCGTCATATCGTAACGTTTTTTCATACAAATCTTTAGGTAAACAGAAAGAACAATTGTATTTTTCATTATTTCTTTTCATACTTCATAAAAAAAAATAAATACATACTTCACTTAATAGAATAAAAAAAAATATTTAACTTCATTTACATAGAAAAAAAAAACATTTAAGGAATAGACTTATTAGTTTTGTTCAAATTATGTTTTTTCATTTTCTGAAATTCGTTATTTGTTCATAAGGTATTCTATATAGAAGTGTTCGTAGTGTCGATCATTCGTTATTTCGGCATTCGTTATACTGGACCACCACTTTAATTGCAAAAACCGGTATTTAAACCCTCAGCTAAATAGTTAAGCTCCAATCCAAAACTAGGAAAGTTTCTTGAAATTGGTTAAGACGACAAAATAAAGAACTGAACCAAAATTCAGCTTTGTCCTAATTTTTTAGATGTTTGAGCATTATTTTGTTTAGTTTTCCTGGGCCAATTTTTACAGTAATGCATAGTTTGACTTAAATTACTTGCCATACATTACTATTGAAGTATGGTGAAGGGGGCTGTCGCCAAGGGCGCAAATATAAAAGGGCCGCCAAATAATAATAATCGTTGTTAATTGAATTTTAAAATTCGTACTCAAAACCGTTACTAAAAAACTTATTTCTATGCAAAACTGATCAAAATTTTTATGAAAGAGCTCTTCTTCTATTTTTATAATACAGTAGAATCTCGAAAAGATGAACAGATATAAAACAGGCCCCGTTCATCTTTCCAAGCATCGAGAGTTAGTTTAAGAAAAACATGTAACTATACATAAAAATATTGCATCTAACAAAATATCAATTCATTTTATTTAAAAAAAAATAAAAAATAACGAAAATAACAAAGTTGTTCAAAGAGTTAAACAAAATATACACTCATTTAGACCTTTTTCTTAAAAACCTGCTCCATAGTAGCCTGTCGCCCGGAACAAAGAAGTCTCGTCAAAGCGTTCATCGTTCCGAATTGTTCATGTTTTAGAACCGTTCATGTTTTCGAGATTCTACTGTATTATCAAAATTTTCTAAAAAATACATTTTTGGATTTAAAAAAAATATTTTGTTTTTAAATGTTATAGCTCGTGGCATAATGGTTAGTGCGTAGGACTGTCATGCCGGAGCGGAGGTGTGGGTTCAATTCCCAACCTCGTGCATCTAAAATCAGACATTTTTTTTCAATCGCTGCTGGTTCTTGCGAGGTATTGACAAATTATTATTAAGAGTATCGCTTGTCAAGAATAGGGAACTTTTCACTTTAGCATGGCATTTTTATTCAGTTTTGAGTTCAAACATCTTTTTGGGATTATTTTAGTAATTATTGAATTTTATGGTTTTAACTTTTTTCTCGAATAAAACTTTAGTTTCATTAGTATTTTTATTTATTCGAATGTACTTAAACATACAAGCAAGTTCAAACAATTCATTCAAGTTATTTTAAAAATTCATTACACTACAGCCCTGCTGTGATTTGTATTTTACGACTCAAAACTTCTTTCACAGTTACTTACTTTCAACAGCAGGTTTTAGGAGCGTAGACTTAAAAAATAACAATTAATTACAAAATCTCAATTTTAACAAACTTCAAGTTCTAAAAAAAAAATTCGATCAAATCTACTTTCTTAATGAAGTTTCAATTCATTAATATCTTTCTTATATCTCCTGTCAAAATACCAACTACATCCAGAGAATCCCGCCTTCACTAAAATGTATTCTTTTAAATAAATTGAAATTCTCTATACAGAAACACACCTTTGTTTTTGTGTTCCCGTAGCTTCATTTCGTATAGTTTTCAAAAAACAACAACAATAAAAAAAATCCCAATAGAGTTTATACTGCCTATAGAGCTACACTGGAGCAATAGCAAATGCAATTAATTTCGAAAATAAACACAAAATTAATTTGAAAACAAGCACAAACACAATTTACAATTTAAATCCATTCGCAAACTTCCAATTTCAAAAAGGCACAGAGATAACTTTGCGAAGCTAACGCAAATTCCCGCATATATATGCAGACCTGTGATATTGACTAACTTCCCGTTTTGGTGTTATATATAGTTCCTACTGTTGCCGATTTAAGTCTTAAAAAGCCAGAATAGCATCTTCTTGGTTTTATCTCTTTATATCGATTGTGGGGCTTAATAACACAGTCCAATGTTTGCAAAGTACTTTCGAAAAACACCATCAGGACAGAACTACGTTTATATATGTAGATTGTTTTTTCTATATAGAGCGCGCTTAAGATATACAGATACACACTTTGGTGCTCCAAATAAAAGCAAAGCAATTATTATTATTTTGCCAGTTTATTTTGTAAATTCGTTGTTTAAACAAATTGTGGTGACAGCAACAAAAAACGACGACAGTAAATTTTCTAAGAGAAACAACATGACTTGAAACGAATATTCTGCGCGATTTTGCCATTAGAGAGAACTAGTTTAGTTTTTGTTTACGATATACTACAGGGTGTCATTTAGGAGATATGTAGGTTTTGGAGTCACAAAAAAAAAAATAATCTCCTATTTGATTTAGCAGAGTGCCCCTCAAATGCATTTAAAGAAAAAAAATAAATATAAAAAAAAAATTATTAAACAAATAATTAAATAAAAAGAATAAAACATAAATAAATAATTAAATAAATGAATAAATACATTAATAACTAAATTACTAAATAGATGTACAGAAAAAAATAAAAAATTGATAAATTAAAAAATAAATTAATTAATAGTTAAATAAATAATTAAATAAATAAATTAAAAAATAAATACATAAGTAAATAAATAAATATAAGCTTTGAATCAGCTTTTTCAAAAACAAAACAAATTTTTTTCAAAAAAAATTAATAAAAAATTAAAAAATAAATAAATAAATAAATAAATTAATTAAATAAATTAAATAAATAAATAAATAATTAAATAAATAAATTTAAAAAAAATTATATAAACAAATAAAAAATAAATATATAAGTGAATAAATAAATAAAAGCTTTAAATCAGCTTTTTCAAAAACAAAACAAAACAGTTTTTTTAAGAATTTTTTTTCTGTACTGTTTTCAAAAACCACTCATCTCACCCTCTTTAATGCATAGCAGCAAATACGCTCAACCAAGTCGTCCATATTATTTGTTTAGTTAAATTTTTGTACAAATACAGCACACCAGGGGATGCGTTCTTCTATTTTACCATGTTCCACAATTTTGGGTTCTGTTTGCCTTGGCCCCTTTTATTTTACTATATACATAGAAAACTGCACGTATGCAAAATGCACAAAATTTTCACCACCATACTGCTGCATTGACATTGCTGTTTCCTGGGATTGCAACCACGCTTATACGGTTTGAAAAACAACTCTCATCAGCCACAAAGCAGATTTAAGCGATAGTTATTTTGGAATGTTTGTATGTTGTGCACAAAAGTATACAAGGGCGAAAACATGATGGTGATGTTAAAGTGTATACCATAACATTTTATATGTGTGAATGTATCTCGAAAGCTATGTAACAAGGATTTGGAAATTTATTATATTTTTGTGGGGGGCTTTGGAGTATTTGGATTATTTTATTCGCATTATCTGCTTACAGCTAGAAAGTCAGATAGAATGCAAATATGTGTGTGCTTATATATATTTACATTGTACTCATGTTGTTGCGTGTTGGAAATATTCAAGGGTTGGTCATTATTTGTCTGGGCATTAGGTATCAATTTATTGCATATATGCACTTCTAACGCATCTTTGAACAAAAATTTTGCCTACAAATATTGAGATTTGCAATCTGTGCATTCTACTGACGTGGTGGCGTCTTTAGGCATAGAAACGGTTGTCGATGGCTTCAAAAGTTGGGGGAGATACTCTCAGCAGTATAATAACTGAAGTCAATAAAGTCCTTAGTTTTGGACAAACAACAATTTAAGAAAATTTATAAAAATTAGAACTTATAATATGCCCGAGTGAACCATTCTTTAACTCGCTGTATTTCAAGTAGCATATGAAGATATTTCAATACGACTAGAAAATTCCGCTTTAAAATTCGCGTGTACATAGACAAAAAAAAATTAAGGGAACGATTTTGTTTCGACTTTTTTTTGTGTTTTTTGAAGATTTTTGTCTTTGAAAAATGGTGGTATTGAGATAAAACAAAAACTAACTTATGATTTATGCTTTGAGTTTTCAAGTTAGTTACAGCGCAACCTCAAAAATAAGCACAACCCTAGTTTTTTTTTTATTTTTCAAATACTGCTATAAGATCTCTTTAATTTATTCCATAGAGGTACAGTAGGAGTTGAATAGGTTCTCCTTTTAAATTTTGTGGAGTTTTATAAAATACTTTTATGCTTGCCAGAAATGTTGGATGTCATCAAAAAGTAAAACAACCGAAAATTTCCAAAATCAAAAAAAAAAAAAAAATGAGCATCTTCATTTTGATCAATTTTTTTTTTTTCAAGTAAGTCAAATAATATGCAATTTCATAACATTTTTTCTAATCCTACGATTTTTTTTTTGAATAAACATTTTTGATGTTGAATGAAAAAAGTGATCACTAACAAATAATAATGACACACAGAATCTAAGGACAGTTTCAAAAATAAGAGCTGAATTCCTAAAAGATTCCTTTAAAATATTATAAAGAAAAATTTTACTTTTTTTTTACAGTTAATTAAAAAAAAACTTGTAGCATTTTCGTAAATCTTTTTTAGATTTGCTAATAGTGGTTACAATCCTAATCGTAGTATTAAGTTTTACAGAAAAATAAACCAAACAAAATCCTTTAAATTTTCAAATGGATCTCTCAAACCGTCAATTTTCAAAGTCAAACAAATTAATTTATGGAACAAATCTCAGTGATTGAAAAATTGTAAAAATAATTGTGAAAATAATTTTTGTTCCTAGTTTTTTATAAGTTTAACTAATTCATTTGAATTTTCATTGAGAAAAAAGGTACCTGCCATAAAAATGGATTTTTTGTTTTCTCATAAACGGATTATGGTCAAAATTTTCAATATAAAAATTTCCAAAAAAATTATATTTGGTTTTTTGAAAAAAAAAATTGACTCATATGTATTTTGAAAACGGGTGTAGTAATACTTTTTTAAATTTTTTTTAAGCGTTTATTATTATTGTTATTTTTTAGAAAAATATTAAAAAATAAGATTTTTTTATTCAAAAATATTAATTTTTATCTTCGGTTTTGAGCTCCAACTTTTTTTTTGGTTTATTTCAGCAATTCAAATACTTAATGAATTGTATGCTTTTTCATATTTGTTAATTACATTCCAAATGTTTACTTCAAAGTATTTTTTTTATTTTCTGTAGTTCCCATGAAAAATTGTAAAAAAATTGTTCTTCTGTGGAAAAATATTTAAAATATATTTTAAATTTGCAAATCATTGCATAAAAATGGATTTCACAATTTTGTCTGTCTGCCTTTCTGACCCTTGAAACAGGTGTCAATGTTTTTGAACCGTATCTCCCTCGACACATTTTTTAAGTTTTTTTTTTTAAATATAAAAGAACCTGCTGCCCCCACGATGAAAAAAGTTCAGAAAAATGAAAAACAAATCCAAAATGTCGAAGATACCATTACCTCCCATAGAGGTAATTGCAATCACCTGATTGTAATCAAATTTTTTATGCAAAAGCATCTCAAAATTTATTAAAAGTAATAAATTAAGAAAATATCATTTTTTGATAAAACGACTCGATTTTGAAACTTGCCATAAATCGGTCTCTTAATAATATATCTTTAAACAACGATGTGCAAAATTTTTTTTTGTAGTTCGGATGAAAACCGGAAAGATCAGTTATTTTATTAATAAAAAAAATATATTTTTTAACTTTGCAAATCTTTGAAAAAAAAACTATATTCCTTGTTTTTTTAACATATTTGCTTTCTCGTCGCCTCTTAAGTACCTAATAAAGTGATTACTTTTAAAGAGTTCATTAAAACAACTAAATACAAAACATTTCCATTTATGCACTTCCATTTTATCAATTTACCAATTTTAGTGAAACTAATTATTCTCCAGTTTATAAATCTAATCAAGTGAGAAATCTCATATTAGCAACAATTAATTGAAAAAAAATTACAACTTGTTTTTAAGGATTTCCAATTAAAACTTGTTATTTGTATTTGTACAAATAATGTAAGTGCTACCAAATTAGAAAAGTAGTATCAGCCATAAACTGTTATTATAGAGAAATAAAAATAAAAATCAAAATTCTAAATTTGTACTTTGCTTAGCTGTTAGTGGACAGCGGAATGAATGCTTGTATTTTTAGGTTTTTTCTTTTAATTTAACTTGACAGTTGAAATCATTTTAGTTAATTTTTTTAAAAAACTTTTCCTCTTTTAGAAACTATCTGTTCAAATACAAACATTTCAAAAAAAAAAAAAATGATTCATTACAAAATAAATATCAATAAAAAAAAACTCTTACCATCGGGTAGTTCGTATAATTTTTTTGGCAACTGTGCAAAATACGAATGATGCAGTGCGTCCTCTGCTCCTATCCTCTCTTCAGGATTTAATTGCAGGAAGGCATTCGCTATCGTTTCTCCTTCAATAATATCGTACAACCTAGGAAAACTATGACCTAATTTACGCGACCTATAAAAACCTGTTTGAAAAAAACACACACACAAAAAAAAAATGGAAGACATTTTTATTTCATATATTCATTAAATAAAATTCATTTGTGGTAGGTTATGTTTTTATTTCTATTTTTGTACTTTACCTAATTTATGCGGTTTGTATCCGGGAAAATGTGTTACACCCTGCCACGTCTCCTCTGTCGGCGTGCCAAGCAATTTGAATATCTTATCCAGCTGATCGTACGTATCTCGAATACCGGGGAATGTTGGCATCCCTGTGACCATTTCAACAAATATACAACCAACACCCCACATATCCAACGATGTGGAATACTCGGTGCTACCAAGAAGGACATCTGAAAAGCAAAAACAAGGATAACAAAATTAAAAAAAAAATATCTACAACGAGTTTTGTTTGATTATATATTTCAAAAAAAAAAAAAATTATAAATTATGCAACTGTTTTCCTCTGTGTTTTTATTTGCTCTTAAAAAAATATAAAGCAACCTGTCTGGGTCGCATGTAAGTGATCATTAGAATATTATATCAAATGAGATAAAAGAAAAAAAAATCATTCAAGGACCTGCCGGATTAAGATGTTAAAATGGAGGAAATCCTATTTGATTTTTCTATCAATTTAATGTCATACTTTATTAAAACATCATGTTATATCTACGAACCTTTAACTTGCCTTAATAACCTCTCTATCGCAAAGTTGGTATAAAGGATATCCTACGAAAGGAAATAGAATAAACTATGATGCAGGCGGTCATTCAATGTTTTCTTCTTTTTTTTAACCACTTTTACTGCTATTGGTCGTTAGGGGTTAAGTTCTACTGAAATTGAGAGAATTTTTCCTATCATAAAAAAATACATTCTATACCTATAAGCAAAAGAAAATATAGGAAAACGCGGTTTCAAAAGGATACGCGATGATAGACACTGCAGGTTTTGCAATCTAATAGGATTACGAGGACTCAAACTTTGTATGTATGTATGTATGTATATAGGAAATCTCTTTGGTACTTGACTGCGGAAGCAAATATAAAGCCCCCAGATGGACGATATACAGAGAGAGAGAGAGAGAGATGGAAAAGGTTGAAACAAACTAGAAACTCTCAACAAAAAAAACAGGAAACCAACAGAAGTTGGTATGCTGGTAGGTATTTTTTTTGGTTATCTCATTTTTTTCTTTTAGTCGATGCCAAAAGGATAAGAACTAGTTTTTTTTCGATTTTATTTTTATGATCCGAGAATTATAAATGAAGTGGTTGAAGTTGTTGGGGTGACCAGATTGTGTTAACTGTTTTTTTCCGATGGTAAACAAATTATTGAGAAAACAAAAAAAGTGTGAGTCAAGAACTGTGGTAAAATTCAGTTCCCAAAATTCTCTAAATCCAAAATTGGATATTTTAAATTTCAAAAATTCAAATTCGGTATTCCAAGATTCTGTTTGTCAAATCACGATGCTGGCCAGAACGTTATATTCAATGGTGATTGCTATAGAACCATGAGGTGCAGGAGCAGTGGCTTCAACAAGACGGGACGGTGCAACTTGTCACAGCTCTTGTCAGGATTGATTTATTGAAGGAAACGTCTTTTTTAACCGCATAGTTTCACGTTTCGTACCCGCAAGTTGGCCTCCAAGATCGTGCGATTTAACGCCCGTCGCTCGTATAGTCCGCCTACGTCGATAAGCCCGAAACGATGGACCACTTGGAGGACAACATTCGCCACATTATTGTCGCTCTACAGCCACAAGTGTTGGAAAAAGTGTTCGAAAATTGTACCTCCTGATTAAATTACGTTTGAGCCAGCCGTGGCAGTCACATGCTAGAAACCATATTTAAATTATAATGCCAAAAGATTATCTTTCGAATTATATGAATTCATCTTTGTTTTATTCCATTTCAAAGTTCTTAACCTTCAAAAAAAACACCCTTTACAACATTCTTCTTCTGTATTACATTAGTTATTTATTTTGTTTTCTTTTTTAATAAGAGTAAATGTTAAAAACTATTTTAGAATTTTTGATTTATAGAATTTTAAAAGCAGAATTTTGGATTTACTGCATTTCAAAATACAGAATTATGTTTGAACAGAATATTGAAATACATAATTCTGAATTTACAAAATTTTTTGAATACAGAACAATGGAAAAGCAGAATAATAAAATGTAGAGTTTATGAATGTTTGAAATTCAAAAATGATTGATTGTGATATTTTAAAAATTATTATTTTTTTGAATAACTTATGATCACGCCATAGAGCGACGCGACGCACGTGCCCTCGTCTAATGACTGAATGAGTAGTATGCGGTTTTTTTTAATAATGTCATAAGAAACAATGTGTTTTCCTAGAGAAACGTGGTGGAAGCAAGGTCAATTTTTAGGTTAAATTATTTATCTATCCCGGGTTAATTGGTTAATTTGTAAACCCTTTAAGGACACAATTGAAATATAATATAAAAGTATCATCATCATGCATCGGCTCGAAAATCGGAGTCCGGTCCTGACCTCCTTCAACAAGTCTCTCCATTCCAAATATTCCGGTCTCAAGCCGACGCACGCCATCCAGTTGCGCACCCCAAGGCTTCGGTAGTCCTGGTCTACGCCATCTCTCCAGCGCAAGCATAGCTTACCACGCTGTCGTCTACCATAGATTGTACACAAAGGACTTTCCGAGTTGGTTCCTCTTCGCTCATGCGAGCTAGGTGCCCTGCCCACCGGAGTCTACCGAGCTTAATTTTTGTCACTATGTCTGCTTCAAGGTAGACTGAGTACAATTCATAATTCTCCGGAATCGTCCTTCCTCACATATGGGGCCAACAATTCTCCTTAAGACTTTTCTCTCGAACGGGGCTAAGAGGTCGGAGTGTCTTTTGCTAAGCACCCAAGTCTCGTATCCATATGTGAGTACTGGCAAGACCATGGTCTTGTACAGCAGCAATTTTGAGGTTATGATGAGATTTCTGGATTTGAAGAGCTTTGACAGAATATAATAAAAAACAATATCTAAAAAAAAAAAACAGATGAAAGGTCGTCATTGCGGGACTGTTGTTTTGTAATAAATGGCGGTGGAATTAAATCATTCGCAAAATTATCATCGAAATTGATTCCAAATCAAAAATGTTTTTTTTTTCCAGACTTTAAGACGAAATGGTAACCGTTAGTTCATAAAAGAGGATATTTTGTATCCTGGGTTAGAGATAAACCAACCTTTTTCAAATATACATACAAATAATTTCATTTAGTGATATTGAGGATACTTCCAAACTGAATAAAAATATACAAATATATGTACCTACAGTAAAAAAAAATACTTTAATTTCACAAGTGTGTGCAGTATGATGATTGCCAAGGCGGATCCTTTTATCATTTTTTTTTTTTGGATAAAGTTTCATTGATTTTTTTTTTCGTTGCTGGTGCTTTCCAATTTTGTAGGTGAAAAATTGAAGAGAGCTTTAGTTAAAGGATTAAAGATTAATGGAAGTGTATTTTGTTACGAATGTACGATATCGATATACTTTGCTGTGCAGAAGTTGAATGCGAGTTCTTCCTGTCAGATTTAAGGATTTTTTTTTTGATTTAATCTCTTGTGATTATATAACTGCAAGTACGTATAAAGAGTAAACTGATTGAATTTATAGCGCCAAGTTTTAAAGAAAAGGCACATGTTACACGATTCAATACAATTTTATATTAATTGAAAAAAGTCTTTGTGCTATATGAAGATATCCTTTATCAGAGGGAATTATATATAGGCGCCAAAATGTAATGTCGCATTTTTGTAAGACGGTTAATTTTTTTTTTTGCATACATAAATTTTAATTTAAAAATGTATTTTGGAACAGAGGATTTCAATTCTTCGCAGTACCGATTATCCAACTGTATTTTATTCATCAAGATGAATTATTATATACACAAGATGATTTCCAAAAGGTGTGACAGTAGACTGGGCGGGTAGATTCGAAAAAGAGAAAAAAAAATACAAAGGAGGAGTAGTCCATCCATTCACGTAGAATAGCCGCGCCGTTGTTTAAAAGTAAAAAAAATATTTTTTACTTCAAACTAAATTTTTCAAATTTTTTCGTTAGTACCTTAAATTTTGAGTGTTATGCTTTTATTAATTTAATCAAACACTGAAAACCAAATCATATTGGGATTTCTTCTTTTCAAGATACATATCAGCAAATGTTTAAAATAAATTTGAATACACTCTACAGATGAACTAAGGCTGATGACTACTAAGGCCGAACATGTACAATGATACCGTGAAAATCGGTCGTGGTACCCTGAAATTTTTGGCTCAGACAAATGAAGATTTTATGGCTTTCGGGATTTATTTGAAGCGAAATATTCTTAAGTTAAAAATTTGTTTATTGCCCATCTGTCAATCCATAATGGCTGCGATCTCGATGGATTAAAAAAAAACCTGTACAAAATTTTAATATTTGCTCTGAAAATTTGAAATTTCTCAAAATTAATTTTTGTCTCAGAAAATGGGTGGTTTTAGGACTTTCGGTTTTTTTTTTTTGAAACGAAATATTTCTAATTGCTGCAAAATATAGTTTGTTGGCAATTTTTTAAGTCAAAACTTTACAAATTTCATTGAAGGATGGTTAAGATTTTGAAGGATTGAAAAACCTGTGAACAAGCGCTCGGTTGGGAATCGGAAGGTAGAGCTGACAATTAAAACAAATGAAATAAATTTTTTTTTGGGCGGCTACCATTTTTGTTTGATAAATAAGATTTTCTCCATTGTTTTAATAAGACTTTTTGTTTATATAAAATCCATAGCGAATTCTTATACTGAAGTTTTGTTTAGATATTTGCTTATATTTTCTATAGGCATAAGCCCTAGGACTATGAAGTTTTCTTTAAGTGCTTTAAAACTGACATCAAATTTTGAAAAAATAAAAATAAAAATACAGGACGACATTTTAAGTGTTGCAACGTTGTAATCGTTGTTTTCAAAGTTTTTTTTTGTAATTTTAAATAATATTCACGCACAACACTGAATGTATAATGCGCCAAATGAATCTAAAGGCGTTTTAAAAACATGTCCACTGGTTGTTCCCTCACAATTTTTTTTACAGATCTTTTGAAAAAAAATTGAATTTTTATCGAAATTTGTTTGATTAATTTCTTTTTTTTTTTTTACATTTTTCTAACCATTTTTTTTTCAATGTTTTATCGGATATTTTTTTAACAAATTTTTGTTTAAAAAAAAAAATTGGGTCCCGCAATTCTGTCTGTCTGTCTGTTCCTCAACTAGCCTTAACTATCAAAGTTGTTTACTTTGAATTTTTGACTTAATATATTAAGGAGATACCCCAGAGGGGAAATTTAATTTTTTAACTTTTAAAAATAACGGTACCTGTCATATAGCAGTTACCACAAAACATTTATGTATGTATATCGAAAACTGCTCTAACAATTTTAAAGAAATTTTTTCCGTGGAATTTTGTAAGTACATAACTAAATATTATTTTTCAAAAAAACCATTATTAACGGTACTTCTCATAACAACGAATATTTCATTAAATCCTATTTAGTCTTAATATATGTACATATGTACATAAAAAATCATTTTTTGAAATTTTGAAAATGGGTTTAATTTCAATTTTGAGCGTAGGTTCTTTAAATACTTCAAAAAATGTATGCAGATATAAAAAAGTATTTTTGGAAAAAAAGACGTCCAACGATTTTTCATTTTTTTGTCAAAAAATTTTTATCTAAAAAAGAATGCTTGGCGGCTAAACATAGTCCGCCGGAACAAATGGATTCATGTGAGCGGGGCGGTGCCCCATAAAAGTGAGCTAAGGGCAAAAAAGACACGGACACCTTAGGTGTCCTGTAGTAGCTCTTAATAATAACCCAAATTAAAGCTTTCTTGTCTTTCCCAATATTTGTTTTTTTTTTATGACTCTAATCCAACTTCAGATTTTTGTTTGTAATGTTCTTGCACTTATCGATTCAATTTATCATCATACCATGAAGACAAAAACTTTTATTATAAAGCCAATGTTTTATATACAGTGAACCAAAAATATTCTCTATTCTTTTTACGGCATCATCCTTTTTAATTCCTCTATCATCTCCATTCTAAGAACACTGACAAGCACATAATCCCTGGCATTTTCAAACGTCAACACAGTAGTCGAGAGGTAAACATAATCATCTCTTGCAACAGAAAAATAAAAAAAAAAAAACTTTATCCTTCCTTCCGTTTTATCCTTTTTTTGTGCATCAAGATTATCCAACATTTATTACCTAACGGTTGCAGCAATCAAATTATGTTCTTTAGATAGAGTTGAAAAATCCACCAAGTCTCATACTAAAAAACCAACCAACCCCCATTGATAAAAAAAATAATGTCCTTTCCCAAAAAAAGGAAAAAAAACTTCACCCCCTTTATGAATGAAAATATTATTTGGACGATGCAATTTGCAAGTGCACACGTGTGTGCCTCATTCCTCACGCGTTTCCGCTCTCGATGGTGGTATAGAGGTCTGTGATGTGGTTCAACTGATGGTTCACAATTTTTCACTTCCGTTTCCTCTCTGAGGATTGAAAAAAGCTTTTAAATTCATTAAGCAATAAATCGATCGACAGAAACCTACATCTATATATTTTCACCTCCACAATATTTACTTGTGGATCGTTCAGTATTTTCACAAAAGGGAATTACACAATTTATAGTGGGTATTCACATAAATCTATCCATGAAACCATGAAAAACAAAAAAAGGTTAAAAAAAGGATACATATTTTATATTCCTTACCTCTACACTATCTGTGGAAAATATTTTTGATGGTTATTTTTTTTTTTTTTATTTATTTCTTTGGATGTTGACCTCTGGACCACTATACTAACTCTTGTGGTATCCTTTTCTCTAGGATAACATATAAAGCGATGATAGTGTGACGCCTGAGTGAAATACATAAACTGTAAGGCTTTAACTTTATATTTTTCAACAACATCCTTAAAGGCTTATTCTGTTGTTTGTATAGGAAAAACTATACAGAGGAATATTGAGTAAGCTATGTGGGCGGTATTTTTCTTTACTTTTTTGACCTTAATTTACACGCAGCAAAATATACAGTTTTTTTTCTGTCCTTGTCGTCAGTCATGAGGTGAAGATAAGAAGGTCGGTTATTGTTATTAAGGGTTGACTAGACGATGATAAGCGGATTCGTTCAAAACAAGGACAAACTTTAAACTGTTATACCTACACCAGGTACCTGGGTAGGTGTGTAGAAAAAAAAATAAAAACTATTCGCATCAATTTTTAACCCTTGTCTTTTATCTTCTTGTTGAAAAGAAAAACTTTGTCTGCATCATGCAGATCCTGATATGGAACTTTATTTTGTTTTTTGTTTTTTTTTGTAAAAAAAAATGTGTGCTATTAATTTTTTGTTTGTGCAATTGGCCGAGGTTAATTTCCTATTTCATACTGTTTATAAAAAAGTTTTTGTTTTCGTGATAAAAGAAAACACAAAACTTTAAATAAATTAATTTTTTGGTTTTTAATGAATTTTTTTGGGGGAATAATAAACAGGGCGTCCAAAATTCACCACCATATAAGTTCGGGAGGTCATTTTAGCTCCAAAAAACTTAAGAATGAATTTTTTGGTCACCGTTTCGTTTTCAAGATTAAAACGGTTTTTGTGATTCTTAAACTTTTTGACTTTGTGTGGTGGCTTGAACATTTCCAAGCTTCAACGTATTCCTTAATTTTTAACTGCAATTTTAGGTACTTTAGGAATTATAAAACATTTTTTGGATTTGTGAATGAGAAAGAACGCGAACAAAAGTGCGTCACAGAATTCCGTCTATCTATCTGTGTAGGTACTTCGACTAACAGCCTAAAATATTATTTGAGTGATTTTCTTCAAATTTAGAGGCAAAATTGGAAATATGTTTTAGCTCCAAAAATAATGCTACCGTCATATGAACGTTTCAATATTTTTTTTACATATTTTCATAAAAAGCATATGAAAAAAATTTTGATTTTTTTTAATTCACTTTTTTTCAATTAAAATTCTTAAATTAAAATATTTAAAAATTAAAATATTAAAAAAAAATGTGTTACGAAGTTTGCGAAATGATTTTCACGGATCGGAGAGTTATTAGTAGTAATCATAGATTTTTTCGTTCATTGGTTTTTATGTTTTGTTTTAGTTTTCCTAACTTGACGTCATGTTAGATAGGCAACTTCTTGAAAAGAGGTAAGCACAAAGAGTATAATTTATGGCTAAAAAATAGACCGATACCTAATCCCTGAATAAATTTTTTAATTTTAATTTCGTCTATCAATGTTTATTTTGATGCTTTGCTTACTTTGTGCCAAGTTCCATAGCAACACAAAATTACAATTTAAACATTAAGATTAATTATGAATTATAAGACGTTTTCAGTTTTTTTTTTGTTAATTCTTTACTAATTTTACATAAGCATAAAAAACATAGCACAACAAAATTGGAAATATAGCAACTTATTTGTTACAAGTTAAGGACAAATTATTTAGCATTAAAATATTAACTTTAGGAGAATTTCAACTCATTCAAGGAAATTATTGATAATTTCAAAAATTTAGTAAAGTAACCTAAAAACCAATCATGATAAATTTGAAATTGCCACAAGTAACAATTGAGTATGTAACGGCAAATTTCCAAGTCAGAATCTATCCGCTATAAAAGTGTTCACGTTTTTTAGCAGACTTTGGTAATTTAGCAAAAAAAAAAAAGGATGGCAAAACAGTAAAATATAAACCGTTTTAATATTATTTATAGCAATAATTACACCCTTTATGGCAAGGTTTTTCTTAGTTTATATCCGTTTGGCAAATAACACAAAAAACATAGAAAATATAGCATAACAAAATTGCAACTGTCGCAACTAGTTCACGGCTAAGTAAAAGCAAATTACTTAGCCATAACATTTTCAATATTAGAAGTGTCACTGCTTTTCTTTGGTTTGCTAGCCACTAAATTCAAATAAATAAAAAAAAAAAACATAGAACACATAGCATAAGTTACATAACTAATTCAATTTCCTAAGCCATAAACTTTGCTGTATACGAAGTGAAGCACCCTCTTTTTAGAGGGTGCTTCACTAACTTACGTCAAATAAACAAAGCAGCAAAAAAAAAAAAAAAACATAGAAAACGTAGAACGATAAAAACTATGCGATCAATTTTATACAACCAATCATTTTTCGATCGGCGACAGCTAGTTTCCTAACTTAACACTCATACAAAAATGTAGTTTTAATATTTATATTAAACACCACAGACATATTTTCAATACAAAGAGACATTTTTTTTTTAAATCACGTTTTGAAAATTTTTCTATTCGCAAGTTAGGGGTTGGTCGTGGCGCGATGGTATGCGTGGTCGCCTGTCAAACTCATGGTCACAGGTTCGATCCCTGCCGTAGTCTATGTCATGTTTTTATTCCATTATCATTGATCATTGTTGGGCCGCTGGTTTACTCATTACATGTTGTTCAGGCATAACACTAACAACATGTGATTCAGTTAATACAAGTGCGCCCAACAAATATGACAACGAACAAAATAATGTGAATTATAAAGGGACATTGATATAAGACACGGCATTTCTCCGCTTTAGTCCAGCCGCCAACAATGGAGATAAAATCTGAGACAACCACCACCTTCAGTCTCAGTACCTCGCGCCACACACCTTTCCATACACCTTTCCCTTCCCATCCTAACCTATCCTTCACACCCGCGCTGTGTTGAACATATAAAGGGTACACCAAAAATCCCCTTGAGCGCGCGCAAATTATAAAAAAAAAATAAAGCAGCAATTTTTTTTAAAGTAGATAAGCTGCAAATGGTCAACTAATAGATAACTTTTGTATTAAGCAAATGGCAAACATACATTTCAATTAACCTTAATTGCTCCTTAAAACATGCTTTTCAGTACACCTACTTCAAATTCCATTTAATTCCTTAAAACACTTCAAACTCAAGAGGTTTTAAAATATTTACGAAAAATTAAAATTTAAATACTTTAAGCCAAACCGTGTAGGTACCTAGGTATTTCTAAATTCCTTTAGCAAATGCATTTCTTTCAAATTATGTAAAATTTGTGTCCTTTCCCTCATGACCTAGTTTACCAGCCAAATTTACTGTCACACTGTACATAAATATTTCAGCCATTAAGTCCTTGCTCATTTACAAATTTCCTTTTGTATAGGAAAAAGTGTCTTAGCATAAAATAAACTGGTTATTTATTATTAACAAAAAAAAAAATCTTTATAGCATATAAAAGCTTCTTTTCAAAAAAAAAAAGGAGAAAAGTATAATTCTTAGTCTCTTTATTGTTTACATGTGAAAATTCTGGTGACTTACGAAATGCTAACAATAGAAAGCTAAAGTAAACACGTTCCCGTTTGTTTATATCCCCCCATAATCTGTCTTGTAAATTTATGGCGACAATAATTGTGGACAACACAACAGACGAGTTGTTGGATTGGATTGGAACAATAAACCATAGCTAGCCAGCTAGCCAAAGGCAGCACAGAATGGCCAAGTGGAATTATACACAAATGAAAATCCTTTTAAATCCTCCTCCGCTCCAACTGTATTTTATGCAATAAATTCCTTAGATTCCGCACCCGCAAATTGCAAATGTATATACTCCTCGTAGTAGTGTTGTTTTGTATTCATATTTCTAACAGTAAAGGACATCACACAAAGGACACAAGGAGTGTTTTTGCTTTTTGTTGGTTAAAGAGTTTGGAACCAACCAGCATTGATAGGCATAACATTGTTGTGGGCTAAGTGACTTCGTTAAATATTGTATTGGGCATGGTCCTTTATCTTTTTTTTTTTTTTTTTTAAGTAAAAACCACTTAAAAACATTGAGCATAGTTTTTGTTTTTAAGGTATTTTAATGGAATTCCTTCTGTAGTTATTATAAAAAGTTAGTTTACCATCATGATGGCAGGATCCTTTTCTTATGGTAATCGTTGTGTAATTTATTCTATCAATCTCGTAAAATTGTAAAAGCGGTTTCGTGTATCTTATTTCTATTCAATCTATTGTAGTCTTATAATTAATTCAATTAGCAATTGCTGACAGCAGTCTTTTATAACACAAAGGATGACGATCATCCTGCTTGTTCTTCTTCTTCTTCTATTATGTACACATTGGCATTAATTAACTGTTGAATACTTTGAAGAAAAAAGTTTTTCCTTTTTGCCTTGTCATATATAGAATTATGATGGTGGATTTTTTTTTGTTATTGTGTGAGCTCCGAATAAAGATTAATTGAAATCCAAAAAACTCATTTTTAAACCCCAAAGTTTTTTTTTTGCTTCCATTAACATCGCATTGTGTGTGTTTGCGTGGAAAAAACATAAAATTAGTATGGAAAAATGTCCTTGTTTCGATTCAATTTCGTTTCATCTTCTCTCAACGTTGATTGGGATTTTTTTTTGTTTGTTTTAGGATTAAATTTAAATAATCCACCAAGACAGTTGTTTATTCGTCGTTGTTTGAAAGAATGAATAGGAGGACCTGATCCTGATGTCTTTGTTAATCCTTTTCTCAAGTGAAACGAGGACATTGGAAAGAATAAGAAGACTGTGAAGATGATGGTGTGTAAAACAGCACCAAATAAAAAAAGAGTTTCTTTGTGGGAAAAATCTTTTTATTTGTGTGTATATGTTAACCCAAAGGATTAAATTGAAGAAGATAAAAAAAAATAAGATAATGAGGAATGTCAAGGAGATTGGATTATTGTTGGAGAAAGTTCAATTCATCAAGTCGATGATTATACAAAGACGATGTCGTCCTCGGTGAATTAGAAGATAGTGTGGTTCAGTATTAATTTAATTTCATGACAAAAGGAATTTTTTAGTTTTTGTTATGAAATAATTTTTTTTTTTTAAGATATAAATTCTATAAAAATATATATTTCACCTTGTTCAAAGTCTTAGAGTTTTGAGAAAAAATGTTTTTTAATTGTTCCTACATAATTAATGTTAACGCAAAATTGCGAAGAATAGCGATTCATTAAAAATAATTTTCTTTGTGTTCAATTCTGTTCCAATTGGGAATCATTATTCTGATCTTGGTATTTAAAAAAAAAATATTTTTCAGGTCAGTAATTTAGTCAAGGCGCATTTTTTCTGAAATGTCTTAAAATAAAGGGTGTCCCAACAAGAACGCAAGATTTAAATTTTAAATAAAACGCGAATACTTTATTATATCGTAAAGTAGATAGGGTTATGTATGGAACAACACATGGGGCAGATGGCCGCCTCGGCTTTGCTGACACATACGCGATCTTTAATGAAATTTCCAATGACCGTTTTGCATAAATGCTGCGGTATTTCATTAATGCAGAGTCCAATTTCCTCTTTTAAGGCTTCAGTCGTCGTCGGCTTATTCGCATAAACCATCGACTTCAAAAAACCCCAAAGAAAAAAGTCCAATAGTGTTAAATCGCACGATCTAGGCGGCCAATTCTGGTCTCTAAAACGCGAAATAACACGACCGGGAAATGACTGATGCAGCAATTGAATTGTTTCTCTGGCTGTATGAGATGTGGCTTCAGTTCCTGAGTCAATTGAACTTTGTATGCATGAAGATGCAAATCTTTCGTCAAAATTCGCTGCATAGTGGATTTGGAAACACCAATTTGCTGAGCTCGGTGTCGAATTGAAGTGGATGGAGTTTGAGCGACATCATCACGTACTGCTGCGATATTTTCGGTTGATCGACCTGGTCGAAGGCGCGTTGTTGTCTTTACATCACTGACAGACTCGGTTTCAGCAAATTTTTCCATTAATCGCTTTACAGTTGACTCTTTTGGAGCATTATTGTAACCCCAAATTGATCGCAATTTGCGAACTGTAGAGGCAAAACTTTCACCATTTTGGTAAAACAATTTTACAATGAGAATGCGTTGTTCATTCGTGTAGCGCTCCATTTTTATTAACCTTATGCCTTCTACTAACAAACAATAGTAATTGTTCAAATTTCAAACAATGACACTTAGAATGGCGCCAAATTTAAATCTTGCGTTCTTGTTGGGGCACCCTTTATGTGATTATACAGTGTGGTACACTAGGTCGTATACGTACTTTTTTTTGATGAATAATCTAAAATATTTTTACTACTGCTACTACTACTTGTAATTTATTATTTAATAAAAAAAATAGTGACACGACTGTCCATGAAGAACCATGGCCTAAGTGGCTTACAATGAAGAATGAAGGGGAACTACAATCGTATGCCGAATCCAACGGGCTAGAGTGAGGAGCAGTCTATTCTTGACAAGTGGTACTCTTGGAGAATTAGTCAATTTCTCGCAAGAGGCAGCAGACCGTAAAAAAAAATATTTCTGTTTTTTGATGAAATATACCGGGAATTGAACCCAGACAACTGGGATGACAATCCTACGCACTATGGTTAGTTTCACGGGCTACTTCATTTATTAGAAAAGATTAATTTTCCATGCTCAATCATATTTAAAAAAACAGGTGTTTAAAAAAAAAATAATAATAAATAGATATAACATTTGAAATTTACCTGGTGGACGGTACCATAACGTTACCACTTCATGTGAATATGTATGGCTTGGAACACTTTTGGCTCTTGCCAAACCGAAATCGGCAAGTTTCAATTCACCAGCATCGCTTATGAGTAAATTTTGTGGCTTAACATCCCGATGCAGTACCCGGCGTTTGTGGCAATACGACAGACCGCGCAGCAATTGAAACAGAAATAGACGCACATTACGATGATCCAGACCGCCCGGATGTTTTTCCATATACTGTGATAAATCCGTATTCTAAAAAAAACACAATTTGTTTTTTAAATTTAATCAACAAAAAAAAAATACTCGACAACACTTACAACATATTCAAAAACAAAAGTTAGCGTTTCTCTCGTATGTACAATATCGTGTAATGTAACAATATTTGAGTGTTTCAGTTCTTTGAGTAGCGAGGCTTCACGAATCGCTGTGAATGGGGCACCCTCTTCCTCCTGCAGTCTAATTTCTTTTAGTGCAACTCTTTGGTGGGTTAAACTGTAAAAAGAATAAAATATATATCACAGTTAATAAAAAAGATAAAATAAAATCGCAAATGGAATACCAATTGGGCTTTGATGGGAAATTTAAATTCAACAACGACAGAAGCTCGTGCAAATAATTTTGGGCATGAATGCTGCCTCTAGCATCTGACAGATGACAATGGCATTTTTATTTATTATAGCTAAAGATAAAATAATTGAATTCCAACCGAAAATAAAAAAATTTACACATTTCAGCTATTCTTGTACAGATACAATAGTCGTAGTCGAGTTATATATAACTGAGGATATCCGCCAAAATATTGACTTCACATCGATGATTTTGTTGTGTATACAGAATACATATATAAAAGGCAATTTCAAACTGTAATTTAATAGGTTTATTACGGGCAGATAAATATTTGTTTTTCCATGAACTGTGGATTGTTTTTTTTTTGTTTGGTTTAATTTAATGCCTCTACAACAAAGTTCCGGCGGACACCAGTGGCGAAAATTATTGAATTTTTCTTACATTACAATTTACGAGTTTGGGGTTTTGGTTTCTGGATTTTGGTTTTTGGGATATTTGAACTATGGATTTTTGTTTGACTTTAAAAAATTTCACATGAATTGAAAAAAAGAATTGGAATTCTGTATTTTGATGGGCGAAATCAACAAGTAGTTATCGAAGGTTTGATTTTTTTTAAAAGATGTAAGGTATGTGAAGTGAGTGCCGTTTTTTGAATTACTTGTTTTTGTCCACACAGATTAGACAATAAAACAGAAAAATTAGCAAGCAGGGTTTCAGAATAAGGCCTTTTCATGTTGAAGAAACTGTAGAAAGGTAACAATTTTATTGGGGCTCAAGGCTGAATTACTCGAATTTTGATATATTTTGAAGTTCTATTTTCTTGAAAAATGTTAAAACTTAATTTTTTTTTGCAAATATTATTATCTTTAAAATCACACTACACAATCCACATATTGAAGTTGATATATCGCGAAACGTTTTCAAAATCATGCGTCAGAAATAAAATTTCCTAGACATAAATTTTAAAATTTACCAAAAGCTGCAATGTTTTTATTGTCAATTTCGACATTTGATCAATCTGACATTTAAATACTGATGTAATTTTTTTTTTGTAAATTCTGAAATACAGTTATGTAACATAGAAATAGGAAATGCTATCGAGAACATTTTCATGCGTTTTCATTTCAATTTGTACACGATATTATCCTCTTAGAAAAAACAATCATTTTTCACTTGCGTAAGTGGCGTAACCCATAAAATTCACTTTAGAATTACGAGAGATTTAAGAAACATTTAAACGTCAAATTTTTCAATTGGAACACCTATTGACGTTTTTAAATTATTATAAAAAAAGTGATGGATTGCTTGTATAAATTGAAGCAGTTCTATTAAGTCTCTCTTTTTTTATCATTTATTTTAGGTTCCGCGATCTGGTTGAGTTTTTTAATATCCACGGATTGTCTCATATGTACATTTACCTCTTTGAGTAAAACATCAATTTCATTGGAATACTTATAAAAAATTGAAAATGTTTAATTTTTTTCGAAATGTCATTACTGAATTTCAAGCCATTCAACCATGGACATTTTCGTGTTTGTGATATTTTCTTCCAGAGATTTTGAGGAAAAAAAATCAGATAAAGTCATTTTCACAATTTCAAATGGGTTTCTCTTTCTGGCCGAGGAAATGACGTTAACCCAATCTTTGATGGTCACATGGCAAATAGGAATGAGCACTAACTAAAAATTTATGGTGCATTTCTTTAACCACAAAATCGGGATGGGATACCAAAAATTGGCACAACAGTGAAAGTATTATATTTCTATTTTGGCCCCCACATTGGTCAGAATACATAATAGTTTTATACCATCTTATGTACGTTCTTAAAATAATGAATAAGATAAGATCTAATTTCTTGAGGTCCCCTTGACACTGTAAACTCATCCCAAACATACATGTGAACTTTTTCACTGCCCATATTATGTATACCAAAGGAAATGGTCACAATCTATACCGAAGCAAACAGTTTCTAAGAGAAGTATGAAGGTTACGCCACTATTGCACTCAAACTATGATCAAATTATAAAATGCAATAACACGTATTTGAGTGCCATCTGGTTTTGAGAGTAGATAGCTATATAAAACTATTTTTGTATTAAAAGAGATATATTAAGGGACCCATTTTCATGAAAAACTCATTTTTGAAAAAAAGTGGGTTACGCCACTATTGCACTGACGGCCTCATATAATCTTAATAATATTGCAAAAACTCAATGTTTTGAGAACTAATAAATATTTTTTTTAATTTCGTTTTAAGTGTATGTTATCAAATACTATAAATTTGCATACCAACTTTTTTTTATAAAAATACATAAAAATTAAATACATTAAATATTATTTTTTGAAAAAACGGCTCTAACGATTTTTAAATTTTTTTTTTCAAAAACTTGTATTTTTATGATACATAAGATGGCATTTTCAGTTTTAAGATTAAACTTCTTCTTTTTCTTATTTTATCAATTCAAATAATGAATTTCAGGATTTTTTCATATTTCTACTTACGACTATTATAATCGGTATTCAATATTGTATTTTTTGATTAAAGCCGTGTCGTAATATGTTTTTTTTTTCTTAATGCTTTTAGCTCTCAGGCTTTAAAACCAAGATGTTATCGCACATAGAAACAAGTATGTGCGACCCAGTCGTGCATTTTATTTCAAAGAGTGATAGTTTTCAAGATATAAGACTTTTTGAACAGTTCGTCAAAAACCTAAAATTTCGTCTTTTTTGTTATATTACTTTCATATAACGAAGTTATCAAGAATAATTGATGATCTGTTTATAGGTTGTAACTTTGTCCATAAAAAATGGAAAACGCATTTTTTTCCATATGAGTCATCAGTTAAAACATATTGCAAAAACGTTATGTGTCGAAAATGATGGTTTTTCGAATACCACTCCGAAATGATAAATGTTAGAAGCTTTATTTTTAAACAATTTATAGCTAAAACAGCCTTTTATAAAAAAAAATATGTTTTTTTAACAAGTAGTGTGCATTAAGAACACATCATAGTTTATAAAAACTGGAAAAGTCAAAAATCGTTCAGTTTAAAAAGACCATATTCATTTAATAGATACAAATATTTTCAATGAGAGTTATTAAAATTTTGGATAGTAGGCCCCAATATTGAGACTTAAAAAATCTTCTTTATTCCTAACCCGGGCTAAAGGTCAGGAAAATAGGACCAATTATAATACAGAATACAGATTTTTCGAGGACAATAAAAAAATCATACAGCTACGTAACACAATGACAGTTTTTTTTTGGACTTCATAGTAAAAAAATGGATACATATTTGGTGGGTTTAACACGAGTTCCGGCTATTTAAACATGTACATACAAAATCTGCGGCTCTATTCTATAATCACTCTACACGGGCATCTTTTATAATCCCACAATACAACGAAAAACAATTTCACCTGAATTTCCCAGAATTTATGAATATCAAAGGCAAACTCAAATGAAAAAGCTATTTGAGTTGAAAGATAAAATAATGCTAATACCCAGAATTGGGTTCAATTCACGCAATATTTCGCTTAATACCCTTACCAATATGCTCTGCAACCTCATCAACCAAACTATAATCCCACATGAACACATGAACACTTTGACCCACTTAATCAACCATTTTGAAAATATGAAAAACACAATTCAAACTATCAACGACTATCATCACAATCCCATTTCATTACGTTTGTAACACAAACATTCCCAAAAAAAAAAAAACAAAAACTTCAAAGATCAATACCTATTCAAATTTAACAATGAGTTAAATTATACAGAAACAGGATTCCAATACGCTTCAATTTCAATACTCCAAACTATATAGGAAAATATTGTGTTGTTAAGCCCACACTCAAATATTCATTGGTTGAACAAAAAAACACTATGCCCCAAAGCCAAAGACTTGAAACACTCAACTCACGTTATTATCCTTTTTCACATTTCATTGCTATCTGTACTATTGCTTCCTAAGCTCCATTCACAATCGATGGAATATTCATGACTCTATTTTGCAGGATAATTCTCTCGAAATCGTTGTTGTTCGTTCCATAACCATAAATTATAATTGATTTGCAGTCATAGATAATAATTTTCCATGACATTCAGATCCGAAAATGTTAGACGGTTATCCGTAACCGTTACTGTTGTACGAGTATACGAATACGACAAGGATGAAGTTCTGTGAAGAGAGATAAAGACCAACGAAATGTGTGTATGTGTGTGTGTTTGTTGTGAATCTGGGTCAGATGGAGAACGTGCTTTATGAATTTGTATACGTGGTATCCTTTTCCACATCGTCTGGTAATGTGTCCTTATAGAGTCACCAAACCAACCCCCCTCTGAACCCGCACGAAGTACGAAAAGTTCGTTTAAGTATCCATTTAGTCTTATCCCAAAAATTTCTGGCACAGACTCAACTAAAAACCGTTTCATTTGGTGAAAAGGGACGACCGACGAAGACGACAACGACGACGCGACGGTAAGACTATACAACCGACGACGATGACGCAACGGGACTAAAAGATGTTGCCTTGTATGTGTTTTTAATAAAGTTGTGGCTTGTGGGTGCCCTGACGCTCTGAAAGAGGTGCCTCATGGTTACGGCTAGATGGTCGATGATAATGGTGCAAGGTCTCATCCTTATCTTTAGCAGAAAACCAGGTCTTTTGAGGATACTATTCTTTCTTTGTTTCCCTCTCACTCTATCTGTGGGTTGAAAGTTTGTTTTGTGTTCAAAAGATAGTGTTACGAGGTGAAGGTGGAGGCAGTTGGTAATGACAGAAAAAATAGGTACACACTGAACCAGTGACACACTTTGGTGTTGCAAGTCCATGGCGCCATTATGGCTGCTAATGGGTTATGAAGGAACGTATCCACAAGCAGAACAAATGAAAAGGGTTCAAAAAACTATTAGAAGGCAGTGGGAGGTGTTAGATTTCTTGTGATAGGTTTGACACTTGGGTCACCTCTCAAGTGACACACTAAGAAATGACAGGTGTCAGATAAATTTTAGTGTGTTTTCGAAAAATGGAATTGGTTGTTTTGATGAAACAAAACGATTGGAAGAAGGAAGATATTTTGCGGTTTCATATTCAAGTCCCATTGTGGCTCCTGTTTCATTTTAGTTGGGTAATAATTTAATTCTGAGATTTAAGAGCTCATAAAAGAGGGGAATGGTAGATAATTCAATAAAAAACCTAAGGAAATTTTTTCATTATTTAGGTCAAACGAAAAAAAAAAGAAATTGGTCGAATAGAAAAAAAAATCTGAAGACTCAATATGAATGGAAAAACCCTTGGGCAAATTAAAACTAAATATCAGCATTATACGAAATTTTTCACTGCTGACAAAAAATCAATCATTCAATAAATACAAAAAAAAAAAAAATAAAAACTCATTTTGAAATTTTCTATTGATGCCCAGGGGGGTTTTCATAAATAAATACGAGGTTATTTCATCAATTCAATATACAACAACAACTACCAAAAAAAAAAATCAATAATAATAATCTAGCTTAAGTGAATTTGACCATCATATAATAACGGACATTTGGGAAAAGTCGTTAATACTTTGTTGAATTACAAAAAAAAAATCTTATTGAAAACAGTTTCCGGTGCTGTGGTGAAATTATTTTGAATTTTTGTTTCGAGAGTTGAGAGAAATAATTAAAAAAAATATTAAAGGCATACAAAATATAATGACTTTTTTTCATTTAAGCTTAATCTGAACTTATGTGGATTTTTAGAGTCAAAATAAGTCTTCAATTTTTTTTTTCAATTTCAAGTCAAAAGCCGAAACAATTAATGCACTAAGACATTAATTTTTAACACACAGGGTGATTTGAATAAGGTGTGACAAAAGGCTAGTAGGGTGAACGCAGGCAAATAGTCTCGGTTTCACTTTTGAATTGTAGCCTTTTTTAACACCTTATGAAAATATATTATCAATGAACAAATTAGTTAAGTTTAGTTAGCTCATTAGCTACGTTTTTTTGTTTAAGATTTCAAAATAAAAGTTCTTTTTTTTTAAATGCGGGTTTTTTCAAAAATTAAAAAAAAACAGAAATTTATCGAAAAATAGCTGGTTAAAAGATTACTGCGCTTTATAAATATTACTTTCTTTAATATTTAATATATTCCTTTCTTTAAAGTGTGTTGAAGTGTATACAAAATGAATTTTCCAAGCAAATTTTTTGGACAAAAATAATCGAAACTTTATCGTCTACCAAAGATTAGAGTGTCCTTTGTTTAATAAAGAGCTTTTTAAATATTTGTCAATTCTAAAAAAAACTGATTAAAAAAAAAATTAAAACAAAATTTTTTTTTATAAAATCTTATCATCTAAAAACTATTTTCAACAAAAAAAAAGTCTAGGTACCCGTTTTCAAAATACTGCCATTAGAAAATGCAAAAATCTAAAAATTATTTTTATGTTATAAAAGAATTTTAAATAAAAATATTGGAACCCTAAGTTTGAGTATTAATGTAATAAACTTTATATAAAAAGAAATATTAGGATATTTATTCTAATTTATTTCAACATTTTTTAGTGTACCTACTTATTCTTATTTTTAAATCATAAAATAATTAAAAATCGGGAATTTTCAAAAAAAAAAAATGTTAAAATCGTTTGAATCTTCTGTATATAAATAAATGAATATCGATTCAGCCGGTAATGAACTTAAAATTCAAATAAACTGTACTTTTAATAATGCACTGTTAATAATGATTAATTAAAAATAGTTTAGTGTTAAAACATATTTTTGTCAAAATTCTTTGAGCCGTTTTCAAGATATTTAGGATTTTAAATCTCTTTTTCATTTTTTTGTGGCATTTTTGAAATTCGGAATTTTGTTTTCCAAAATATTTAACACAGTAGGTATTAAAAAACGTTGTGTACAAAAAAACCATGTCATTGTTTTCTAAATATTTTTTTTATTATTTCCTCTTCATTTAATCGGCCCTACTTTGTGGATTAGTGAAAGTGTCTACAGCCGGAAAATACTTTTCTTGTTTCAAAAGCAAGCGTAGTTTTTTTTTTCAAAGGACAACAACTCCATTATATTTCCATCAATTTTTTATTTTTCGAATTTAACAGTGCTGTGGTTATTTTAAGGCTTCCTAAATACGCAAACAAAATTAAATTAAATTTGTAGTTAGTAAAGGGTCCGCCATCTAACATCATTGAGACGAATTTTGCATAAAGACCTTGGTATGACGCCATACAAAGTCCAATTGGTTCAGGAGTTGAAGGAGGACGGCGCTACGTGCCACACAGCCGAAGCTACACTCGATGTTTTGGGCCCTGTTTTTGAAGATCGCATGATCTGCCGCAGAGCTGATGTCGTTTGGCCACCTCGGAGCTGCGATTTGACACCGTTGGACTATTATTTGTGGGGTGCCGTAAAAGATAAGTGTTACGCCGACAAGCCAGATACAATTGACGCTTTAAAGGACAATATTCCTAAAGCCATTGATGAAATACAGCTGCACACAATCGATAATGTGCTTAAAATATGGACCGATCGTGTAGGCTACTGCATGGCCAGCCGAGGCCATGAATGAAATTATTTTCCATTACTAACCGGAAGGATTGTACTTTCAAATAAAAAATAAATTTGAGAAAATATTCAGTAGTTTTTCTTATAGCATTTTCAAAAAAATTTGGCGGACCCTTTATTCAGTTTAATTTCAAATTATCAGACAATTTCAAATATTTTGTCTTTGGAGCCTTTAGTCAGGTGCTTAAACTTAAGTTTTGACTCAACTTGGTGTGGCCTTTTTTGTGTATCCTATTTCTGCCACGATAAGATTCACACTCGTGCGGACGCAGCTCGTACTATATTTATTAAAGTTAAGTAGGGGAAGACCACAGGGAACTGGTCGTATACATTTCCTTGAGGCCGTGCGTAGGTGCTTCCGTAACGTTTTCTTTGTAGGACTCCAAACTAAGCCCAAATTGGAAATGTTTACTTTTTTTAAGAAAACCTCTTTTTCCAATACCCAAATTCTCTGCTTAATATAATATGCAAAAAATTAATTGACCAATCGAAATCAGCACATTTGAAAAATCGAATATTTTCCATCCTCAATTTTTTTTTAGAAGGTACTACCTACCTCAGTGAAATAAAATTTCCAACTACTGTTATTTATAACATTTAGAGTAATATAAAATAATGTAAAAAAAAGTGCGTATACGCCAGAGTCAATTACTGTGCATTGTATCGTTAGATATTTTGAACGTTTTCACTCAAACCGTGGCTTCCTAAACCTATAGTTCTTTTGTAAATTTTCCATCGTCACTCATTAGCCAGAGCGTAATTTCGCAATGATTAAACTAACCCACCGCTCGGTTTTTTGTTTCGCTTTCTTTTCTAGATATTTTTTTTTTAAATTTTCTTCCTAAAGTTTTCAAAGTTACTGTAAGAGGCCAAGGAAGTATGAAAATTCATCGTTGCCCTCTGAAATTTATATCTCTTAAAACCCTTTGATGGATAGCACAAAAAATATATTTTTTTCCACATCTGTTAGGAAACTCTTATATTATTAAAAAATATAACCGAATATACCGCATTAAACTTAATTTATTTTTATTGCTGATAAAAGTTTAAGAGTTCTTCGAAAAAAAAAGTTATGCTGGGAATTTTTTGCTTTTTTTGCGGAGAATTGCAAAAGGATACTCAAATTATATAAAACTGAAAAAAAAAAATTAGGACAAAAAAGGGATTTCAAACTTTTGCTTCAAGGACTTTTGGGTGAACGAAATGAAAATGGTTTTTTTTTTTAATAAATCCTAATCGATGTGGGTGAACAAAATTGAGAACTTATTTAATTTTTTGAAGATGGGTTGGGTTAATAATTTTACAAAATTCTTACTAAATACATACTATGCTAAATAATAATTTTTTTCTTCAAAAGGGTGTTTCTTTGAGCAAAAAGGGTTTGTTTTAGATACAGAACTTAGAAATGAAATGAAACAAATAAATTGACATGAAATTTACTTTTACCTGATCTTTATGACCCGTTCGTTCCTAATGTCAGTCCCTGTTCTCTGCTCTTGAAAGACCGAACGTGAACGAAAAGATCGAACGAAAGGAAACGCTATAGTTGATGTTGGTTTCTTGTGTTTCGTTTATCCCATTCATTCTCAATCAAATGATTGGTACAGAATGAGAACGTATGTCAATGGTACGGGTATAGAAGGTATGTTTCGTTCATTGAACAGAAAAGAAAGATACAGTTTGGAAAAGAAACGATCCAACAACCGGAATGATATGGAATGAAATGCATTGGATTGAAAGATTGATTCATTGAAAGGAACGATTCTTTCAACCAACCAATACTTGATTGATTCCATTTTTAAAAATGAACGGTTGACGCAGCTCTACTAGCGACTTCACATATTCCCAATTCACGGTTCCGAAAAGTGAAACTATGCTGTTATCAAACGTTTCCTTTAATAAATCAATTGTGGCACGAGCTGTGTGACATGTTGCGCCCTCTTGTTGAAAACACACCTGCACATCATGGTTGTTGAATTGAGCAACGTAAACGGTCAGCCATCATGTATCTATACTGTAACGTTATGGCCAGCACAGTGATTCCACCAAACCATAAAGCACACCAAACATTTTTTCTAGATGTAACGGTGCCTCAACATATACTTGACGATTATCATCAATCAAAAGTCGGCTTAATCGCTTAATCGGGAACGGGATAAATTTGCACAATTTGGAAGTGTTGTTCAGACGTCAGTCTACTAATGTTGAAATGTCAAACCAAACTATACACAAATCAATTATCAACTGCTAACAAAGTGTTGCCAACTTAAAGTTCTATGTGTCTTAAAAAAATCCTTGAAAAGTTAATTTTATAATAATTTCAAAAAGAATTTTTCTTTTTCAATTAATTGTCATTAATTTTCTTTCTCGTAAAACAACAAAAAAAATCCTTGGTAAAACTTCATTGCGTTGACATTGTTGCAATGAATTTAAATTAACTTTCTCCCTCTCTCTCTCTCTAGTCCACACCCACCAAATTGTTATCATAAATCAGGAGCACTGAATCATCTTCAAGTCATAAATTAAATTTGTGTGTCTTTTATAAACTGCACGTGATGGTTCCTTTTGTGTCTTTCCTTTGACACAATGACCCCATATATACTCGTACATCAATTATTATTATTATTCGAAAGGGTTGAGAATGTCATTGTCAGAGACTAAGGCGATTCCACGGAAGTCGTCTTCGAGCAAAACCGGATGTCACAGACGACAAGGACAAAACACATGTCATTTGTCATACAAAACAGAAGCACAATAGTTGAAAATGTTTGTTTGATAAGATAGCCAAATGTTCATAACGGTTTTTCGTTCAGGAGGACATCATCCGGAACAGAGGGTCTTACTCTCTGCAATGCTGATTCTTAATCCAAAAAAAGGATGATAGCATAACAGCAAAAAAAAAAGCCTTAATCAAAATAAATGTTCCTAAGCAGAATAGAATTGGGAACATGAAGATATATCTGTCACTATATCCTTTGTGATGATTTTGATTGATTCATAAAGAGAAATGTACGTATACTGGTATATGGAGGAAACTCTTGACTCGACACAAATAGAAAATAAGGTCACCACTTTCTGATCAATCTAAAGTGATATAGTTGAGTAATGATAGGAAAATTGTCAAAGGAATAATGATATTTCAACAATGACCTGACCTCCTGCTAAGGACACCATTATTTACACAAACAGCAAACAGTTAGTAAAGGAGAGAGATAAAATTTATCGTACACACCACACCACCGTTCACCGTATTGACAATCAGAATAAATGAATAAATATTTTTTTTTTGTTTTTCAAGGACTTAATAAATTGGAGACAAATTTGTTTTAATATCAGAGCAAGAGTGCTCTCTCGTCATCAGGAATTTGTCAGGTATGAGTGATGGCTGATGGTGGGAGGATTTGATATTTTTTTTTAGATTGCATAAAAACAGTTTGTACTTTTTCAAGGAGATTTTTTTCCTCTCGCAGGTACACTGATTTTTTTTATTTTAAATGTAAAGTAGTAACGTGGGAGATTCGCAGTTATAATTGGATTGATTGGAATTCGTTGTTATAATATTTTTTATGATTTGAAAATAAAAAAATCAATGTCAATACACTTACTTGCTAAAACCCTTATAGACAGTTGCATATGATCCTTCGCCGAGTTGTTCTAATTTTATGTACGCATCCGATTTACCAAACGGTGAATCACCCTGTAATGTAAAAAAAAAATATATATAAATTAAAATGATTGGTACATTTTTTCGTTAATAAATAAAAATAACATTTTGATTAAATTCTCCAGAATTGATTTGATAACAAATAAAGAAAATTAAAATATACAATTTGAATTAGATTTTTTAAAGTAGCGGAAAAACTAGCAATTCTAGAAAATTTAAAATCGTAAACCAGTAACCAGTAAGTTTTATGACTAACGGATTCAGCAGGAACATAGACACCAGGACGGATCACTTTCGTTTTTAGCAAAAAGTGAATACGTTGATGTACGTTGATGTTACAAAATATTGCAATTTTAATTATTCTTCGCTAAGCAATAAAAATTAATAAAAGCGTTGCAATGAAATAACTTCACGCGAAGTAATTTAGTGTCCAAAATAACTTCAACACCAAAGATGAGAAATAATGGAGGATTTTGCAAAAAAAGAGGAAACAATTTTTGTTATGTTACAATTTTGATGTGAGCTATTAAAAACACTTGGTGAAAGACACAAAAGGATCACAGCTTTTGTCGGATGAGGACCAGCTCAAGGTGCACTGGAAGGTGCACTTTTCTGCACCCAAAGTAAGAATTTCCTGATTACGGACTGCATCCCCAAAAGGAAAAAATCGTCAAGAGATTCGTTCCACGAAATTCAGTAAAAACGCTCAATACCATCTCCTAAGATGACGCGAAAATTCTTCGCAAATGGCAACATTACCATGAAGGACATTGAAATAGAACAGTTTCCGAGGTTATACAACAGCTGCACCTAACAACAAAAAAGTCCCCAAAATCACAGTCGGTCTCATTTCCAAACTTATAGTTGGAGGGAAAGTTACCTTCTACTAATCTACAAGAAGAAGGGTGATACACGAAATTGGGACAGCTAACGTTTAATTAAGCTTATGTCACACACCATGAAGATCGTTGAACGGGTGTTGGATGGCAGTCTACGAAAAGTAATACGGCTGCTTGATGATCCACAGAATAGAATCAGAATGGAAAAATATCGGGATTCCCCACAAATTCACATATGGTATGAGTTGAAACCATTCGCCAGGCAACCTCCAAATCTGATATGGCAGCAACGAGGAGTTCCGGAAGTCTACTTATGTGCGATGATCATGGACATGTACGAGCAAGTTAAAACAAAGGTGAGATGCACCACAGGAATCATCGAAGATTTCCCAATTAGAGTAAGTGTGAATGAGGGAAGCGTCTTCAGTCATTTGCTCTTTATTACAATCCTTGACTTTCTGCTTGAGGATAAGGTGATGTACCCCAAAGTGAATCAGTTGTAATTTGTTGACAATTGAGCGTTCATTAGTGAAGATCTTGTGTCGTTGCACCAAGAACTTGAAGAGTGGGTGGATGTTCTGAAGAGACATAAGTAGATACCGAACTATCGGGATAAAGATCAAATACCTGTTGCGAAAATTTTTTGAATGGAACAGTGCTTCCTGAGTGCGAAAAGTTTAAATAACTTGGATCTGTGATCAATTGCGAAGGATCTTGTGATGACGACATCAAACATCGATTAGGTCTTGGGTAGACGAAGTGGCGGGAAAAAAAGTCTTCCATTGTCGGCGAAAAAGGCCACCAAAGCTGAAAGGAAAGTTCCAAACGGCAGTAGTTCTACCAGCACTGTCATGTAAGGAGAAGATATCCTGACAACCCAGTTCAAAAGCAATACCTCACAATGTTCCAAAGCTATCACTCAAGAAAATCAGGGGCAAAAACTCCTGCATAGAACAAATAATGCAAGTACACCTGCATTTAATTCTTCAGATATGGAACAATCCGAAACCGGGAAGCCTGTCGACGTCTTCTGACGTGAACTCGGCGAACTTCACAAGTGGAACCTTAGTGTGAAGTAGTGAATTCTGGTCCAGTCTTCCAGACAGGATGCTCTGAGCACCATGACCAATGTTGGTAAAAGTAGAAAAAGAAGAACCATGCAGGTTCTCAAAGAATTGTTGCGAGTTTTGACTTGTGGGTCACTAGGTCCGAGGTCTCGGCAAATACCGATAGTATATTTTTTTAAATTTATTTTAATTCAAACGAACTCTAATTCAAAACAAAGAAAACTAGAGACATAAAAAAAAACATTTATATTTGAAACAAAAAACTTACCCCAAATGCACTGAAACGTTTTCGTCTTGGATGCGGGTCCTGTTTATTTAAAAACACTTCCGATTTAGGTCTGGGCGGTTTTTTTGGTCTCATTATGACTCGTGTTTCTTCTCGAATATCGTCGTCTAACAATTTGCTATCTGATGATACGGACAATTGTCGCTGCACTCGATCGTGGTCATTTACGCCACTTCGCCAGTCTAAAAATATAAAATAAAAAAAAAGTTTTAATAAAATTTTCAACAATCTTAACAAAAAAAAAATTTAAGAAAAACAAAAGAACTCCGTTTCTGACATAAAAAAATTGTATTTTGAATAGCAGAACCACAGAAAAAGGAAAAGGAGATGTCCGAAATGAAAAAAACTTCGTAAAAGGGATAATTTAATATTATAATTTGTTTAAATGGCCAGTGGCATTGCCTTGCTTCCCAACGAGTCCTTTCTCTCTCTCTCAGATGTATATGATGAGTTGCTCCTCGCTGAATTCAAATTAAATGACACAGAGTTTCACAAGATGGAAAATCAAATTGAAATGGTTCATTAAAACTCTCTACTTTACTGATGCTTGGCTCCTCTGCGTTGCAATTTTCCCGGTCAAAGTGAAGTAGAAAAGTTCAGTTTTTTTCCTAGTTTCCTTTGTCCTCCTACATAGGACTTCAAAAAAAAAATAAACAGAACTATATCAAATTAACCGGCCAAAACCTCGCTTCAGACAAAGTCGAAGACCAAAACGAATGGACTGAGTCACATAATGACATCGAGGAGCCCATAAATATTAATGCTTTCCTCCTACTCGGTTTTGGTTTTTTTTTTTTGCTCCTTGCCATTGCACTGCTCTATTTATTCAACAAATTTTTTTTTTCTGGACTTTTCTTCCTTAACTGTATTCAAGTATTCACCGTAGAGCAGCCAAAGCACAGCGTATATACTCAGGAAGCTTCGGCTTCGTCCTGTTCTGACACAATAAATTGAGGAAGTTATCCTCGAAATTCAGTGTAATTTTCTTTTCGTCCTTTTCGTCCATTTTTTTTTCTTCATTTTTTTTTCATATACTTTTGGTTTGCTGTCCAAAAGACCACTAATGAAAAGCACTTCTATGGCCCATTTTTTGTTAGGTATATTTCTTTTGCTTTTCTGTCGCAAGGACTTCAGGGATCTCACTCGTTGCAAAAGTAAGCCCCGCATTTGGGCAAACTGTATATAGAAAGAATAAAAAAAATGTTCATTCAGGACACAGGATAACTATGACACCGTTGAGAATTATTCAACGGGCCGGGCGCATCAGCATGTACTCGTATATACGAGTACAATATCGGAATCGTGGGAATTCTCTTCAAGGATGGATGGTTTCGAACAATATGCGAATGGAGATAGCGAATGTGCCATTGGATGTTGGGTTATCCGGATAATATAGAGGACACTCTCTGGTCGATGGTTCATTCGGGATATCTAGGCTTTTTTTTGTTGGTTGATGTTGTTGTTGTTGCTTCCTCTCTGACCCAGTAACCCGGTGTGATTCTAAAAGCGGGGCGAGAATAATTGTCGAGGTGCCTCTACAGCCACAGTAGAGGTTTAATTATTTTTGAAAAATAAAATATTATATATGCGCGTTATGGAGGTTCGAGAAGTCATTTCCGTTGATGCTGTGTATCAGTGATGCTGGGAATAGAGAGCTCTTTTGAAGCTGATATGCTTTTTTTTTTATATAAAGACAGAGAGATGAACTTGTTGATGAATGGGTGCACCACGAAAAAAAAGCTATAAATGCAGATGTGCAGAGTGTGAAAACTTCACCTTAATACGGAAATAGGACGGTCAATTGAGCTTGCACTTTTAGTTGAACAAATTTAACAGTTTCGGAACGGAGATAAATTTGGGTTATGTTTTACTTTGATATGAATTTGAATGAATAAAAGAGAGTTATATTTTTTTTGATGAATTTCTACTGCCTTTGAAGTGCATTGCTTCGATTAAATTGTTGAATTCAAACTTAAAATAAACTGGAACTTTTAGCTGAATTAAATCAAAATTGCTAACTAGAAGACATTCTAAGATTTTTTAAAATTTTTAACAAATAATTTTAAGTGATTGTTTTCGAAACCACCAGTGACAAAAATTTCATTAAAATCGTTAAAGCCGTTTTCGAGATGACTTAGTTTTTTTTCTTAAAGGACATATGACAGGTATATTTTATTGATGTTTTTTAAAACCACGAATAACGGTACCTGCCATACATTTTTGTTTGCTTTTTTAGAAAATCAGATTTTTCTCGAAAATTACTCCAAGATTTTATTAAAAAAAATCTATAAAATTGAGTAGATGTTTATTGAAAAAAAAAAAAAAAAAAAATGAGGAGGTACCTTTACCTCGTCTAAAATATCTCTTTTGATTTCCGATTTTCCGAAAGTATTAAAAATTATAATTTTAAAAAAAATTTTTTGAGTTTTGAAAAAATATATTTTTTATCTTATTTAGTTTAGCAATATATTTGTGTGCCCGTTAGAATAATCTCTTTCCATTTTCCATGTGATAAGTGAATCATAATAAGGAAAACTACATTATTATCATTTGTTCATACAAGACGAAATAGAGCAATTTTGGCTTTCGAAATCTCGTGAATGTTGTCTCACAGACTTCAAACGGTGATGCGGCGGCGTTTAGCAAGAGTGGAATTTGCTCGCCTTCAACGCCGACTGGGATAGAATTCTTTTTGTCACTGATGAGACCAGGTTTGTCCACGCTCACCAGATGGACGTAGCAGATGGGAAAAGATCAGGTGAGAGATACTCTTCGGAAACAGTTGCCCAGCGGGAACGGAGATTCCTTCACGCTGTGGGCAGGAATTTCTATGCACGGAAAAATTGAGCTGTGCATCGTGGAAGGATGGGTAGACTCCAATTATTATATCAGCAACATTTTGGAGGAATATGTGGTTCCGTTGGCATTGGTGGAGAATTCTTTGCTGATGCAGGACAATGCAAGACCTCACGTTTTCAGGTGCGTTACGGACTACTTGAAAGAAGTGGAAATCGATGTGATGGATTGGCCTGTCATGAGCCCGGACGTGAATCCTATCGAACACGTTTAGGACCTGCTGGAAAAAATGATAAAACAGCGGCCTACCCTTCCCAAAGCACTCAGTGGGCTGAGATCTGCTCTGATTGAGAAGTGGGATAAATTATATATGAATTGTGTATGTTAAAGGTTTTTTAATGAAATTTTTAATTTATTAGAAACTATTGCGAAATTTTAAGGTGTGTCTTTTTTGTAACTTTTAGTGAATAGAGCTTAGTTTTTGTTGTCTTAAATTGGTTAGTAAATAAAAAATACAAAATCACGATTACTATTTTTTTCATTCATGAAGTATTTTTCTACAAGCAATTACAACGAAGCTATGAAACATCAAAAAAGTCTTAAATTGTTTACTTTGCTAAATTTTCAGTTTTTGTTGTTTAGAGAGCTATAGCTCCTTCACTTTTGAATTTAAAGCAAAAACCTTTCTTAGCAATCTTGAAGACAATTTAATTACCTGCAAATGTATGTACTTGGGGCATACGCCCTTGCATGTGATTCCCTAGAACAACTGGCCCCCTAAACTGCGAACGAAAAAAAAACTTTCAAATACGTCCCCAAGTTAAATAACTTATTTAATTAATATTTTGGTATTTCATCTGTGTTCTACGCTCGATTACATCCCAAACAGTACCTATATCCCTGATGTTTAATTCTAACACTTAACACATTAAATATTCTTTTATTATTTTTATGGTTAAATAAATAAAATCCAAGGAATCTTCATAATGTTGGACAAATACAAATGTTTGCTATAAAGCAGTTCGCTTTCCCTTTTTTTTGTGGGTTTCTGACACACTCAAATTGCACAAAATAAAGTTGAAAAAAAAAAAGAAATCATAACAAAATTAAATCTCTTCAGAGTGAACACACCCAACTCCCAGTCCACACAACTTACACCGCGCACCACACACATCCCTCCTCCTTCTCATAAAATGTTGAACACATCATAAAATCCTTATGGTTACCAATTTCATATTTCCCATTGTTGGGATCAAATATTCAAAAGTACTGAATCGTATCCAATTTCCTTAACTCAGGAACAATAGTTATGGGACATGGAGTCGGGGCAATAAAGGGAGACCTGAACAAGAAAAAAAAAAAAAAAAAAACTTTCTCAAGGACGACAAAGCAATAGCAATGCTTTGCTTTGCTTATGCTACTGAGCAATATTCCTGAGGAATAAAGGACGAAAACCGAAGAACAATATGCAAGCTTGGATGGATAAGAAAACGAATTGAATTTCCTCAACAACCAGTACAAGTACGAGAGTTAGGAAAAAATTAAAATTCAATTCGCAATGAAAAATTGAAAATCATATCCTTTAATAGCGACCCAACTTGTATTCGTATATATCCACCTATCTACTTGTAGGATATAGAGTCCGATGCAGCGCATAAGAAACTGTTATACCATAATCTGCAAAAACGTATATGGATTTCTATGGGCTATGTAAGGATAATACATATACTTTCAGGATTCATTTGAGAGTGGTATGAAATATTTAAAGCAATTTTCGTGAATTTTTAAATTTCAATTGAAACCCAGAGCAAAATGGATGAAACAAACCATTTTGATGCACATCTATAGCTTGATAGTGTGTGTTCCCTCTTTTCAAGTCTATAATATAAAGAGCAAAAAAAGCAGATTCATATTTTAATAATTTGGAAAGAACTGCAGCAAAACTTTGAAGATGCCTGGATGCTAAAGTTTAATCCTCATAAACATATCAATGGACTGCAACTTTTGATTGAAAATTTTTGCGAAAATGTGTGTTTTTCTTTTTCTTCTTCGACATTATAATATACGAAGTACGAACAAAATATTGTAATAGTTTGAAAATAGAAAATATAATTTGAACTAAAGTTTTCTTCGGCACAACTGACTGCTACTGCACACAAAAAAAAAACGCAGACAAAGTTTCGTATATTTCGAGTCTAAAATTGGAATTTATATTTTATTGAAAAACTATCGTGGAAATCCGATTGGGGAATAAAAAAATAGAAGAAACAAAAATAGAGGATGTATTTTCGAGTTCCTCTGAACTTCTAGGATAGTAGAATCTAGCAGTTGAAATTATTTCACTTGTGTGGCTTTTGTGGCAATTCAGAACACAGCGTGATACATGAATGTATACATATATCCAACATAGTGGCAGAAATACAGATTATTTAGTTTTTAGGCTGATACCAAAGACCTTCGAAGAAGTGTAATGCTGGTTGATCTACACGACTTTTACCAAAATGAACTATTAAACGAATTCATAGATAAGACAAGCTTTTCTGTAAAGTACAAAACAACTTCAGTAAGTAAGAATTATTTGTTGTTTAGAAAGATAATGTGCAATATTTAATTGAAATTTTTTTTTGACAATTCGCAACACTGCGCGTATACATATATCCACCACAAGGGCAACAGTACCGAATATTTAGTCGTTTGGTTGATATTAATGACCTTCGAAGAAGTAAAATCCTGGTTGATCTACAATTTTTTTTACGAAAATGAACTATTGAAGGTATTCACAGATAAGACAAGGTTTTCTGTAAAATCTAAATTAACTTCATTTGGTTCTTACCAATTCACTGTTGTTTAGAAAGATAGTGTGCAATGTTTTCTTGAAAAATATCTCTGTCACAATTCACAACACTGCGCTATAAAAATTTATATGTATCCAGCGGAAGGGCAAAAATACAGATAATTTAGTCGTTTGGTATTATTTTTGATACTAAGAATCTTCGAAGAAGTAAAATCCTGGTTGATCTACAATTTTTTTTCGAAAATTAACTATTAAACGCATTCATAAATAAGACAAGCTTTTCTTTAAAATACATAACAACTTCAGTAAGTAAGATTCAATTGTTGTTTAGAAAAATAATGTGCACTATTTACTTTAAAAAAAAATGTCTGTGGCAATTCACAACACTGCTAGGAAAAAAAAGGTATACAATATCCACCACAAGGGCAACAGTTACGAATATTTAGTCTTTTGGTTGATATTAATGACCTTTGAAGAAATAAAATACTGGTTGATCTACAATTTTGTTACGAAAATGAACTATTAAACGCATTCATAGATAAGACAAGCTTTTCTGTAAAATCTGTATAATCTTTAATTGGTAAGAATTAACTTATGTTTAAGAAGATAAATGCGGAATATTTACTTTAAAATTTTAAACAATTATTTTAAGTTACCATTCTTTTAGAATATCTTAAAGAAGTATATTTTTCTGTTCTACTGAATGCATTCTAGAACTTACCGACAAGGCATAGAAGACGTAAAAAATATCATTTTGCAAAAAATACAGCATAAGCAACTTAGCTGATACTGTCATTTTAAAGGACAATGTCCTGAGAAACCAGTCTAAGAGGCAATAGTATGCGACGTTCAAAAATCATCGCTAAAGAAAGGCAGACACAAAAACTCTTGAATCCAACAAATACAACACCTGCATTTAGTTTTCCTCAGAAATGGAACAATCAAAAAAAGAGGGGCCTGTCTACGGTTTCTGAGGTCAATCCGGCAAAACCTACTAGTGCAGACATAGTGTGAAGCAGTGGAGTGGAAGAGTTGTGGTTCTAATCTCCGAGAAAAGATATTCTGGATCATGACTATCACCACTTAAATTAGAAGAAGAGGAGAAGTTTCAAGTTGGAAAAATCATGAATCAAAGATGAAAAGCTGTGAACAAACTCAGGCCTTGATTTTTAACAACGTTATTCCAGTTCACCTACCACATTAAAGGAACTTCATAAATTTTGTTTTAGTCTGTTCACCACAGGAAAAATAATTTGTATACTTCCACACAGAACCTATAAACAACACCAAATTCCATTTTTCTCATCATGCCTCAGTTATTCTTATCTCCTTGAAAGATATGTGGTTGCAAATCCCATAAAACCCAGACAATACTTTTCATTCAAGTATTTCAATGTGGCCTCTATTTCTATTTCAGTTCCTTTTCAAAAAACAATTACTTTGAGTACCGAAGAGCAGTACAAACCTTCAGAATCAAAAGCTCAAACCAAAACATATATTTTATGACCTAATGTCAACGTCATCTATTTTTCTAAGAAAAAAAAAAAAAAAACAGAAAATCTAAAGTATACCTGAGTTCATATTTTTTTATGTTTTTCAAACTTGTGTATAGTGAACCAAAAATATAATAATGCCTGGAATATGTAAGAACTATAAAAAAAAATATTGTTATGCAAATGCTCTGAATATTCTTGCCATCACAGAATAAACAGAAAGAAATAAAAGAAAAAAGCACAACGCTCTACCGAAATACCCATTTGATGTAACATTTTGATGTAAAATTTACATGAGTGTCACATGCAAAAAATTACTCTGTAAACCACACTCGCAATGGCACTAGTGCATCAGCTCCCAGTCATATAACGATAAGGATACAACAAAAAAAATCCTTTAAGTTCTTCTTTTATTTCCTGACCGAAAGCAAGTCTAGAAAAATGGAATCATATATGCCAGGAATGGAATCTCTTTCGATTAAATATTCGTCTTTGTTGAAATATGTTGGGAACTTTCAAGTGTCCTTACAAAAAACTCAATATAGATACAGGACTCGTATTGTAAATAAAAAGAACAAAATCCTTGGTAGATTTATTATTCAAAACAAGAAATTAAATTAAAACCGTCAACAACAACGAACGACGAAAACGCGACGTCGCGTCGCATCGCGTCGTTAAAGAAGACAGAAAAGACGCCTCACTGATTTGCAAGCACTCGGTGCCATCGCCCAGTGTAGTTCCGATGATCCTTTGAAACTTCCTTGGTTCAAAGAATGTATGCTCGAATAAGATGTCATTTTGTCTTCTTTTTCCAGAGATTGATGCTCCTCTTCACTACAGGATATGCTTGATTTAGTAAAATTATATATGCGCTTTTCTCATATAGATGCTAATCAGTGTCTGGCAGATTTATTTATTAGCAGCAAAAACAGGAAAAACATAACTTAAACGAAAGCTTAGAGATAGTTTTTGCAAACATTTCAAAAGGAATGTAAATGAGAACAAAGGAAAAGTCGGGACTATATGGTGTTTTTTTTCAGAGGTATGAACTTTAAGTTTGCAACACTTTTTTAACAGTGGTGCAGTTCTTGAAATACCTTGGGTCCATAATAGCAGCCGATAACAATATAGAAGAAGAAATACTCGAGCGACTGCTCAAATCCAACAGAGCCTACAATAGTCTGTCAAGGTTCTTCAAATCCAGAAATCTCACCATAACTTCAAAACTGCTGCTATACAGGACCATGGTCCTGTAAGTACTCACGTATGGATCCGAGACTTGGGTGCTTAGCAAAAGACACTCCGACCTTTTAGCCGCGTTCGGGAGAAAAGTCTTAAGGAGAATTGTTGGCCCCATATGTGAGGAAGGACGATTCCGGAGATGGCACAATCATGAATTGTACGCAATCTACCTTGAAGCAGCCATAGTGACAAAAATTAAGCTCGGTAGACTCCGGTGGGCAGGGCACCTAGATGGCATGAGTGAAGGGGAACCGGCTCGGAAAGTCCTTTGTCGTATATTCTATGGTAGACGACAGCGTGGAAGGCCATGCTTGCACTGGAGAGCTGGCGTGCACAACTGGATGGCGTCGTCGGCTCGAGACCGGGATAGGTGGAGAGACTTGTTCAAAGAGGCCAGGACCGGAATCCGGTTTTCGAGCCAATGACGATGATGACGATGGAGGCACGATGCTGGCCAGAACGCTACAATCACCGGTGGCCACCTTAGACCATGATTAGTGACTTTTTTTTTAATTGAACAACCATGATGTTCAGGAGCTGTAGTTTTAACAAGGCGGCCGGCACAGCTGATTTATTGAAGAAAACGTTTAGTTTCACGTATAGTTTCACATTTTGGAAACGCAAATTGGCCTTCAAGATCGTGCGATTTAACGCCGCAAATTTTGAAAAAAAAAATGATCGAAAATTGGACCTGCCATAAATGACATTGAAGATATAATGGCCGAAAGATTATCTTTCAAATAAAGTCAATTTCAAAAATGCATCTTTTTGTTTTCTTTCATTTCAAATTCTAATACCTCTGAAAAAAACACCCTTTTTAATGTCGAAGGGACAAAAGACAGAGTGTGGTGTATCGAAAAATGCGTTAAAAGATACAAATTAAATATTTATCCATTTAATTATAATTATGGTTTGGGAAGTGGTTGAATGTTTTGAAGTCTTTGTTCCAGTTGCTTCTTCCACAAACTGGACAAATAAATATAATTTCATTTTTTAATTTAATGTCGCCACCTCGTCTGCTCTATGATTTATATCAAAAGCAGAAATGTGACTTTTTATGCTAAATTGAAGATATTCCTTTGAAAAAAAAAGTAAAAGCAATAGCCAGAGGAAGAGTACTTATTCTGCTTTATAATATTTTTTCAGTAAATCATAGACTTTTAGCGTCCGTTTTCACTAGATAACTAGTCCTCATAGAATTCTCCTAGATGGAGCTTCCTTCTAGCTGAGAGATGAGGGCAGGTGCACAGAAGATGTTGAACAGTTTCCTCTTCTTCTTCTTCCATGCAGCTTTTGCAGAAATTGTTGGAGAACACGCCCATTCGTATTGGGTGTCTACCTATTAAACAGTGTCCTGTAAGAACACCTATGGTGGAGCTAATATGTAGTCGATTTAAATTTAACAACCCCTTTGAAGGTTTCAAGTCTATATTAGGCCATATTTGGTTGGTTGCCAAGCAGGTATTACTCTGAGTCCATCTGAGGTTGGTTTTCTTTAAAGCTTTCTGCTTCAGCATGAGTTTACATGCCTATGTTGTTAATTTCTGGTTGCAAAGGAGTGATTGTTCCTTGTTTGGCGAGTTCGTCCGCCCTACAATTGCCTTGAATTTCTCTGTGTCCCGGCACCCAAATGAGGTGAATATCAAACTGTTCAGACATATCTCTTAGAGATGTTTGGCAGTCTAGGACCTTGATTGATTTCGTAGTGACAGAGGCAAGCGATCTGAGCCAAGAAAAAACTTCCTTAATCGCCAGAATTTCCGCTTGGAACACCTTCGTTGATTTTTGAACCATAAGTGTAGAAGTGTAAAGATTCAATGTCCAGAATGCTCCGGTCCTCCCATGCAGTTCTGGATGGAACAGAGGTCTGGAAATTAATTTCGAACACCAATTGAGGTGTGGTGTAGTCTAAGCGATCCGGAATGAATCCAAAATTGTTTAGAATGATAGTTTGGCCAATATGATTACTGATCCACTGTAGGGTGGCTTTTAAACGCGTAGCTGAGTTTGCCACTACTTGTTTGCTGAAGATGTCTAGGGGTGTAAGATTTAGTAGTATGTCGAGGGCGTCCGAAGGGGTTGACCTTAGCGCTCCGCTTATACACATAGTAGCTGATTTTTGGACTTTGATAAGCTTGCTTAAGTTTTTCTTTATCTCCACGGCTAGCTCGAAAGTAATTTTTTCAGTTTACATCAGTGATCAACGTTTTACATTTTTTGACTTCACCTAAAAGCACTCAAAAATATTTTTGAAAAAATTTAATTTTTTTTTTTGTACATATGTATTTTGAAAACGTACCAATACAATAATATAAAATTAACCTTCTTTAACATTGCTCTATTATGAAAACATGACCGATTGTCATATTTCAACATTCAAAATAACTAAATATTTTTGATGAGTCAGAGCGAGGAAGACAAAGCAAGTTAGAGGGTGGTCAAATTGTCACTACCATTGTTTTTGTGCAAATGAAATGGAGTTCGACAGCAAAAAAAATCGCGAAAATAACTTTTTTATCTCACCACATAGACTAGACTTAAAAAATAAAAGAACTTATAAAGTAAAGCTTTTCCTTACATCAAAGTTGAATTTTGTTTGGGAAATTTTATATTTGTATTTCTTAAATTTAATTAGGGATCCATAAACTTCCACAGAATTTTTAAATTAAATATAAAGTAAAATGTATAAAAATATAAAAAAAGCAATACCTTGTTTCTTTTCATTATTTGCCAGTTCCCGATCTAAAAATAAAAAGAAAACAAAAACAAAAATAAAATATACGAATAAAAAATAAAACACAAAAAAATTAATTTAATTATTTTAAGACAAATTATACTAAAAAATAAAAATATACAAAAAGTGAAAATAAATAAAGAGTAAATAATAAAGAGTTTTTTTCTACTTAATGATGCCCATCATTGAGCCCTTAGTGAAAATGTCACACCCAAAATCCATCATTAATTTAAAAAAAAAAAATTAAACTGATTATATTTTATTTTCTTTTAACTTACATTTCACAAAGAAATATGCAATGAACAAAAAAAAATGAAGTAAGTCAATTAGAGTCAAAAAGAAAATATTTCAGTCTAATTAAGGTTCTGGGTATTTTTTTTTAATGTGCTAAAAAAAAAATAAACTCAAAAGTTAATTATAATAATGATAAGGTGAAAGGTAGTGAATCTTTCATTTTCATTTTTACATAAACAGAAAACTCTGTTTTAGGTTAATTAAAAAATATAATGAAGAAAGAGTTACAAGTAATACACAAAAAAAAATGAAACATGAAAGGTAAAATTCAATTCAAAGTAAAAAAAATTCTTTTTCAAATTTAATACTTTTTAAATGTTTTTCTTTCTAGCTTATAAGACGAATGATGTCAACGGAATGTCCAGTCCCTTGAAGGGTACCGCCTGTCATAAATTATTCAAAAGTTAAGGTAATTAAAGAAACACAAAAGCCAAAGAGTGCTCCAACCTTTGGAATATAGTTGTATTGGGTTAAAGTTTAAGAAGAGTTAACAACAAAAAAATAATAATAAAGTGGATAAGTTAACAATAACTGAAAGAGTTCAATTTTGTAGTTTCCGAAGAACAAAACGATTTTTTGTGGTTAAAAATAATTTTTTTTTAATTTGTTGAAAAATAAAAAAGAATTGAAAATTTTAATACACAATAATCATTTTTCGAAGCTGATATTATATTCATATTGAAAATACATAAGAGTATAAAATTTGTTTATACCATACAAATATTCCACAAAGTGTTTTTTGAGAGAAACTTTTTTTAAATAATTTCTTAATTGAACATTTTATTTGTTGTTGTAAGCGTTTTCAAGAAATTTAAAATATTTTCTTTTGATTTTAATTTTGAATTTAGCCATTTTGTTTTTAAAAAATGTGTTGAGAAATGTACAGAGCAAATTTTGATATATTAAAAAATTTTTATAATTTGGGAAGAAATCATGGGTCGGTTTGAGACGGGGACTTTATAACGTTTAATTATTTTTAACTTCCCATAGGGAGTTATTGTAATCGGTCCGATTTGTCAAATTGAATTTTTTGACATTTCTCGACGTTTCAAGGTCCCTAGAGCCTATATCAATCATTTTTAGAGAGATGTCTGTGTGTGTGTGTGTACGTACGTTCGTACGTCCGTACGTTCTGGTACCATTTTTCGTCGTCGATATCTCAAGAACGAGTAGAGATATCGACTTGAAATAAATTTTGTTTTTTAGATAATAACTTCGAAAGAAGCTGAAAGGGCGTTTATTAATATTCAATCAGTTGTTTTTTTACTATAGCAGTTTAAAAAAAAGTGAAAATTTTGGTTGGGCTCAAATATTTCAGGAACAAATAATGTTATTGACTTGAAATAAATTTTATTCGACATATTATGACGTCATACAAATTTGATATGAATTTGGAAAAAAATCAATATATCGTTATTTTTTAAAATCAAAAAAACTAAAAAAAAAATTTTATAACTCGAATACCCTTAGATGGAAAAAAGATATTAACTTTAAAATAATTTTATTTTACGAAAAATGTTTTTTTGACTACTGGTGAAAATTTCAAAAAAATTCAATGGAAAGTTTTTTTACAAAAAATTAAAAACTACAAAAAATTCTACCAAAAATTGGTATAAATTGTCTTTCGACTCAAATTTCTCAAGAACGGGTAACGATATTGACTTCTTGTTTGTTTTATTTTCTACATAACATAATTGTTAGCTACTGATAAAATTTTGACAAATATATCAAAAACTGTTAAAAACTTTAAAGAAAAGTAGTTACAAGTGTATTTCGGCTCGAATATCCTGAGAACGAACAACGTGTGCCTTCTAAAATATTTTATTTTATACATGGTACAGTTTTTTATGAAAGGTTAAATTTTGACAAATATCTAATTGACAGTTTTTGACAAAAAATATTTAAAAAAATAAACTAAAAAGTGGTAAAATTGGTTTTTCGACTCGAATATCTTGAGAGCGAGCAATGATATTGACTTTGCCATTAGGTATTTAATTTTATACATAAAAAAATTATTTACAGCGGGTATATATTTGACATATATTTTACTGACATTTTAAACAAAAATTTAAACAGAAATAAGAAAATTCCACATTCGTTAAAAAAAACGCGTGGAAGTTTATCTCCTGGGTCACGTGAAAACAACTTATACATCAACAATCTCTATAATATAGTATGTGCAATGTGCAATTCGTAAATCTCTTTAAATAATTAAAATGCTTTTCAATCTTAAAATAATGATTGTTTGAAATCAACAACTAAAGTTTGTTTCGCAGAAAATTTGGTTACTTAAAAAAAAACTAAATATAAAGTTTTCAAGATCACAAATGGGAAGTTATCAGTGTGGGTCGCACCCAGCCTCTTTTTTTGGTATTAATTTAAATGCCAATCATGGCTCCTGAAAAGACTTAGCTAAATAATAGAAGAAAGAAGACTAATTCCAAGCCATCAGTTTGGATTTAGAAATAAACATTCCACGATAGACTAAGTGCATTGAATTACGAATGTTGTGGAAAAGGCACTTGAAGAAAAACAAGTATGCTCGGCTATATTCTTAGATGTTGCTCAAGCCTTTGACAAGTTCTGGCAATTGGGACTTGAGTACAAACTGCATTGGGCCTTCCAAGGCAGTAGATACTACGAAATACTCAAATCCTACGTTGCGAACCGACCCTTTAGAGTACGGTACGACCAAAATTACTTGGAACTAAAGAAAATTGAAGCCGGTGTACCACAAGGAAGTATCCTAGGACCAACTCTATATCTGTTATACACAAATGATTTTCCAGTGGACATCAACGCTATCATGGCCACCATTGCTGATGATGCTGCAATATTGGTGCCAGATAAATCCGTTACGAAGGCTACACAAAAACTGCAAAATGCAGCCGATAAAATAAGTGATTGGACGCAAAAATGGCGAATCGAACTAAACGAAACACAATCGACGCATATAAATTTTACAAACAAAAAAATAAACAACGTTCCAATTCTTGTAAACAGTACAGCAGTACCTTACTCCAATACTGCCAAATACCTTGAATGACTTTGGATGCAAAGCTAAAATGGAAAGAGCACATCAAAAAGAAAAAAGAAGAACTAAACTTAAAGTACAGAAAAATGTACTGGTTACTAGGAAAGAACTCTGACCTATCTACCCAGAACAAACGTATGTTATGGAATCCAACTTTGGGGCTGTACAAAGAAAACAAATGCTGAACCAATCTAATCCAAAAAATTCCAAATCAAGGTCCTTCGTGGAATATTAAATGCCCCTTGGTATATAAGAAATAGCAATCTGCATCGTGACCTTCAAATTGAAATGGTTACAGAAGTGGTTAAAAAACAAGCTGTATCACATAATCAGCGACTGAAAAGTCATACCAACTCCGAAATGCAGATCTCCTTAAATCTACGAGACAATGTTCTGAGATTAAGAAGAACCAAGTCTCATAAGCTAATGGTCTAAAAACAATGGGAAAGTGTTATAAATAACTTTAAACTTCCCACAACGTGATTTATAAATTAAGAAAGAAAAATCATTTTTCGATCTTTCATATATTGGTCCTGATTCACCGGTGGTTTTTTTTTTAGTGCCGTAAGAGTCCCAGACTACTCAGTACCGATTCTTACCAAGTGTCTTTTGAAGATTTCCATCGTATAAAAAAACGGAGGTGCGCTGAATACGTTTATTATGCGAACATCCTTGTGAGACTTCATTCAGTAGAGACATTTTGAATAGAGAGAGTTGATTGGGTACAACATACGGAGCGAGTTTCTGATCGAAATAGGTGAAGAGCTGAAAAACTTTTTGCGTTGGTCCAACCTGCATGTCACACTTCATTCAAAACACTCTCGTTATTTTAAACTTAACTAAATCTAATACATTTCACAAAATTACAAAATCTTTAAAAAGCATTTAATTTTTGTTGTTATCCTTGATACATCTCTGATGCTCTAGAGGATGATGTACAAAATATCTGTCACATTCAATTAAACGTTCTTTCATAGACCAATTATGTTCTACTCGATTAATTACATCAAAGATAATTTTATTCCTGAAAATCATTCCAATGAAGTCGTATATATCCCAATACCCATCATTACCCATGACCCAACACCACCCTATTTTTGGAGCTAGTAAAATGTTCTTTCATCTGAAAATTAATAATAAGTTTAGCATCTATTAGAGCAGCAGAAAATGGCTTTTCTGCCTCTTCTTCTAGTGTTAAGTAAAATTCTTAAGCTTTGAATCTCTGTTATTTAAACGAAAGTTCAATTCAATAGATTCATCAAATCGATAGACATGTGGCAGGGGTTCAAACACGAAGATAGAACCAACCAACAAATTAAGTCTTGACCATTTTGAAAAGAAACTTCTTCGTGCCTTACATCACTTCTTCACTCAAACACGCCTACAGTAAATGAATGTTGATGCTGAATTCTCATTCATTCCACACGAATAAATTCGATTTCGTGATAATAACAAATATCTAACTAGAGAATGGTAATAGTAATCCAACTCTTGGTGAAGTATCTGACGCACACAGCATTTAATAAGAGCAACTTTGTTTTTTTTCCATCGCAGGATATCTATCTACCATCCTTGGTAAAAATGCTTAAAAAAAATTGTAAGACTTAATAGAAAACGTATTAATATCCCCAAGGGGATTCTGGAGCTTGAACGTAATTCCGAAAAGATGAAGTAATAAATTAGCCCGATCACGATAGAACACCAAACACTCGTCTGTTTGTCTCTCCTTCCCCTCAAGCCTTATGGTGCAAACAATCTTCTAATTGGTTCTGTGTACCTACCTGTACATCAGGTAGGAGGCATAAATCAATAGGACTTTTGTAAGAGCTTTAGTTGTGTACCTTTGCCAGCTTCTTCGGAGGAAGAAAAGACGAACGAAAAAATTGTGTTACGTGAATCGAAGCAATTTACCTGGGAAATCATCATCATCATCATCGGTTTGACCTAATTAAAGAAGCATCTCGAGGAGTGAAATTAAGACGGTTGGTTTAGTTAAGTTTACTTTTGCCTAAAGTTTTGTTTTGAGTATCTTTCTATTTAGCTTAATCAGAAGGACGAATCTACAGATATACAAGAGTTTAGATGAGAGAAATCATCCATTTGATTAAATAAATCAAAAGTTACATCATCTTCAATGATGCACAGTCAAACTTATTCGAATAAAGTTTCAGGATCAATACTTTGTTTAACCAACTAAAACTGATTTCGTATTTGTTGATTGGTGGATTTGTATGAAGGGTTCAAGCAATTATATACAATTTTCTTAGGAAGATGTGCATTTCTGCATTAATGGACGGAAAAAATAAGAAAATGACTGGGAACGAAAACGATAACTGGGTTGAAAACCAAGGTACGTCTGGTCAGCTACAATGCTGAATACGTGCTTCTTTATAGATGCAGCACTTGGAAAGTCTATAAATGCTGTCATACTTCGGAAATAGCCTCCCGCGAAACACCATGACGATTTTCTGGTCAAGACGTCTCTAATGCGAGAAAGGGTCAGGAAAGGTAATGAACCCGAGGCCATACGCTTTCAGTGGCGATACAGTGGGACCCTGTAGTAGTCAAACAGAAAAGCGGGCTGATCTAGAAGCACTTGGGAAGAACGGTTGAAGAAGGATCAGCACAACTGTTCAAGAGTTGGAGAGAGCTGAAATACATCTCTAGGAACTGCACACGTACGTACGGCACGTAGGAGCCTTTGGTCGGTAGGCTCAAGGCATAATTGGTCCGAGGAACTTAGTAGGCACTTAGCAATCAAGTTAAAGAAGGTTCAGTTTACTTTCCGTTAAACTTTTGGTTTCAGTGTTTCTAGCTCTGAAACGGCTATGTTTTCTATAATGGTGAAACGAATAGTTTTCGTCAGAAGTTGTTCTTTTGGCGGGCCATCAGCTGCCTAATTGGCAGGCTGGATTATCGGGGTTTCCGTTTTTTTTTTTTTTGGGATAAGAGGGTGATGAAGTATCTGTGATCGTTGAGTACTTTGGTGACTTAGCAGTTGACTTCCCTATGTTTCCAGTTCTTACATTTTACTTCTTTAATGAACTATTTAGCTTCTGTCGTCGCCAATTCCACTCTGATCTCACCATTTTTGTCCCAGACGTACATATTAGCTTTCGCTAGGAGTTCACTCGTTTAACCAAATTAATGACTGTTTTCGGTCCCGTTCGCTAGGAACTTGTTACATGTAGAGTTTCTTGGCGATATAGGTACTTTTGTCACCTGCTTCCTGTACATCTCTTGTCTTAGTGTTTCGGCCAAAATCCCACATCGCTAGAACTAGAATAATATTTTAGGTTGACATCAGACTGAGTTAAAGGCATTTCAAACGTCTAGAGCAACTTTGGTAACCTTCACTATTTCTGCAATCACCGATTGGGTCGTAGACATTTCTGAAGACCCTTCGGTGAGATCTTCTACTGACTGTATTGTTGCTATGACTCGCGTTCTCAGTATCTTTTTCAAAACCTTCCTTGATGTAGTTGCTACCATACATGGATGGCAAACAGCCTTTTTATATTTTTCTAAATCGGTAAGAAAATTTGGAAGGGAATTTTTGGCTCATCTTCAACTGAAATAAATTCTTTTGCTAGAAGGAATTCATATCTGCTATAAAAATTAAATTGTAGTTGATTTTATAGTTCTCTTTTATTTTTCTTATCTACTACAGGGCGAGCATCTTTTCTCGAAATCATTCCCTAAATTATTAACGAACTGTACGATAAACAACCGGACTTTATACCAACCATACATTTCAGATTGTTAAAAACTGTGCTTTTTTTTATTGCTACAGATAAACTTCATTACTACCTTCGAGTCCTTTTCCGTACTACTACGGTTTTTACACGATAAAAATATACGATATTTGAGGTACTCAAGTCCACCTCCATCAAAACTGCACAACATCACCATTCAGTATTGCTTCAGCTCTATAACTTTAACCCACCACCGCGACTATAATCATCAATCCCATATGTGTCCTTTTACCAGCCAGCCCGCCCGCCATAGCCAGTAAAAAATTCACTTGAACAAAATTTATTACACTTCAAGGTGTATTAACGTGATAAGATATTCACCTTTCATGTTGGAAACGTGCTCCTGTTTCCTTCTTCTTATACCTGAACCAGGTTTTTCCTGGTGACGTTTGCATGTTTCTTTTTTTTGAGAATTCCCCCAAAACCATCACGCTATTCTAGACTCGTGCATTTGGTTGTGGTATAATATTCTGCAAAAGCTTTTATTGATTTTTCCGGCCATACTGCCGCTGCTGTGTTTTGTTTTTGGTATATTTTAATTCAAGCACGCGGTTGTGTTTCATGGGCAAACATTATTTTCCAGGCGATTCCCCCAAGCACTATATAATACTAGAAACCATATATTTACCATTTGAGGTTTATTCTTCAACTACATCAGCTTCGCACACATAATGTATTATGTTTTCAAATAAAATAAAATAAAAGAAAATAAAAATAAAGGCTTCCATTTTTCCTACCGACGACGGTCATGTTATTTATGTTGTTGGTAGGTTTTTAGCAAATAATGTTTCGCTGCTCTGGTACCCCCGTTTTTGAAGGAAGCTTCAGAGGAATTATTAATGATGCGATAACGTTTGATAAATTATACTCTTGGCGCATAATCATCTTATTGTAGGTATGATTTTCATATAAGGCAGCAAATTCTTATGGTCTTCCAAGAACTATAGATGTTAAAATTTATATAAATAAATATCACGCCTAGGAACTGTTGTTTTGTGAGATGGGTAGCGGTAATTTTGAAAAAGAATGTGTAGTAATGATTCTGACTTAAAATGAGATAATACAATAATAAGTTTCGGCTAGTAAGTAGGCAGCTTGGAAATATGCATCATTAAGAGAAATCATTTTTCATCTTATTTTTGGATCTCTTCTTTTCCTTAGTTTTTGGGGAAGATTAGAATTGCAAATGTGAAGATAAAAAAAAACACTATTGAATACAATTAAGTATATGTAATATGTATTACTTTCATTAAATTCTATAATGGCGTAAGTTTTTGAGTGCGCAAAGTTCTTTTTTTTCTATATTTAATGATCACTGAAGAAAGCATGGTGGCGTGGAATGCGAGAAGAACAGTTGGTCAAACAATCAAGGTAGCGGAGCACGAATTTGAAGTGTATAGGACCATGGTCCTGCCAGTACTCACGTATGGATCCGAGACTTGGGTGCTTAGCAAAAGACACTCCGACCGCTTAACCGCGTTCGACAGAAAAGTCTTAAGAAGAATTGTTGGCCTCATATGTAAGGAAGGACGATTCCGGAGAAGGTACAATCATGAATTGTACGCAATCTACCTTGAAGCAGACATAGTGACAAAAATTAAGCTCGGTAGACTCCGGTGTGCAGGGCACCTTGCTCGTATGAGCAAGGAACCGGCTCAGAAAGTCATTTGTGGTACAATCTATGGTAGACGGAAGTGTGGTAGACCATGCTTGCGCTGGAGAGATGGCTTAGACCAGGACCTCCGAAACCTTGGGGAACTGGATGGATAGATGGAGAGAGGAGAAGGAAGCCAGGACAGTCCTCTAGAAAGGAGACCCTCTGAATTGTGCCCACTACAGAGGTATCAGTCTTCTAAACATAGCTTATAAGATGCTGTACTATTTGAGTATTGACTATTGATATTGGAGAAAAAACCATGGAACTTCAAATCCTCTTTCCAACCTGTTTATCAATTTTAGGGCAGCATATGACGTAGTTTTTGAAAGATAGTGCAAAACTCCTTTCTCCGATACACCGACAATATTAATCTAATTGGAAGAACACAGCGTGGTATCAGTGGAGCGTTTGTGAGCATTGAGACGGAAACGAAAAAGATGGGTTTGGTGGTCCCTTTTGCATAGAGTGGAGGAAAAGATATAGCCACGAAGTATAGAACGACCTGGACAAACGAGTTCGAGCCCAATCGCGAGGAAAAGCCCAGTAGAAGAAGACCGCGACTCGGTGACCTCTAAGTGGCTCACGTAGGTGGAAGACGACCTCAACCAATTTGGCATTAGAAATTGGAGACAGCTATCACAGGCAGAACTGGCTGGAGAAACATGTTGGCTGAAGCCTTGGTTTGGCCTGCGTTGTAGCGCCATCTTAAGTAAGTAAAAAAATGGGTGGATTATAGGCCCCCTGATTGAAAATCTAAAGTTTTCAATTTTGACATTTGTATATGTATGTACTTTAAAGCAGCCTACATAATTCCACAGCGATCGGAAGTGCTCCGTTTAACTGTAAAAATTCTAAGAAAACGGGTGGAGGTCACGCCCCCTGCAGAACAAATCTCAAATTGTCAGTTTTTATTTTTGTACTCGTTTCAAATCCTATAGATTTACTACATTTCATCTTAGAAATCGAAGGTGCATCATATAATTGAAACAGATTTCAGAAAGTGGGCGTGTATCACGCCCCCTAAGTGTTGTGTAAAATTATAGCATTCTACGATGTCAGAAAGTAGTTATATTATAATTATGATGATCTGCCACGACTTTAATAGTTTTTGAAGCCTCATATCTCAGGAACTACTACTGTAACAATGTTGTAAATTGGTAAGGCGCTTGTGCTCACTTAGCTATGAGGAAATATTTGGAATTTTAATTTTTTGGCTTCATTGGTACCAACTGGAGGGTTTGAAATTGTATAAAATATATTAAATATAGCTACGGATACAATAATCTTTTTTTTATTAAAATTAACTTTAAAACCAAAACAACAAAAGACCAACAAAATCTGTCATGATTTCTTTATTAACTTCACATCTTATAATTTGCTAAAAAGAATCCAATTTCAATTTTTTGGGTTTTATTTCATTTCGAAGTGAATAAATAAAAATGAAGAAACTTTTTATTTGTTCCATTAATTTATTTCATCAGAAAAACTTTTCTCGTTAAAATAAGTTCTGTTTGAATTTATTTTTCTTTTCATCTTTTGATTTTAGTTTTTTTGCACTTGTGTTTAGAACTAAAGTGTTTCGATATAATAAACTAACAAAAAAAATTTATTAGAAAAAAAAGTTTATTTCGATTTACATATATTTTGAATTGATATTTAATTTAAATATGGCTTCTTTAATGATTGATAGAATTAAATAGATAAAAGAGTAGATCGTTAAAAATAGTTCACAATTTATTTTTACGGCTTTCGATTCTCAACAAATTCTCAAATAGTTTTTTGGTTAAAAAGAGTTTAATCTTAATTTTGTTTGAATTGAATTATTAATATAAAATCAAATTTCAGAAATAAATATAAAAATAAAATATAGACTTCAATTTTCTACAAAAAAAAAGAAACTAAGAGTACTTAATAGTTAACAATTTAAAATTAAAAAAAAAATCAGTTTCAACGGTTTCCAAAATTTTGAGTATAAAAATTAAGTTCTAAGAACTATGTGATAAAAGTGCTTGAAATGTAAATTCTTGGCTGAAAATATAAAGCATTCTTTTTTTTAGAAATGTGCCAAATTGAATTTTCTTCCCAAAAATGTCTTCTTCATTTAAGATTCAATAAAAAGATAGAAAGAAAAAAATTGTATATTTATGATTTTTTCAAAACTTTTCTAATGGATTTTTAAGTTTTGAAACGGGAATATATCCAAAACATGGAAGTCTTATAAAAAAACCTTGTTGGCCAATAAAAATTTATATTCCACGGATAATACACTGGAAGATCTGTACATTCCATCGATACAGCAACGAAAGGGCATACATTTTAGGGATCAAAGAAAAATAAGATATTCAAAATATAGTCTTAAACGTAAGAGTATATAATTTTGAAAAAAAAATCATTTGCGGCTATTGGTACTATAGGACGAGTTTTTGATCCGTGAAAAATTCTAAAAAGTATTCAATAAAAAAATAGTTAAATTAAATTATTTTTGAAAACTAAATATTTTAAAAACGGCTTTACACATAATTTTTGAAATATGGCACCAAACGATTTTTAATACTATCTTTAATAATTTGACCAGAAATTAATTTTAATTTCGAAAATAACGGTAGGTACTTCCCATTCAAATGTCGAAAACGACACAGATAATTTTGATAATCTACAAAATGTAGGCTACTCATTTTTGTTTGTCAGCTAGTCGACGAAAAAGAACGACCATCAATTGGAAGGAATTTATTTAACTGAAGGGTTGTTATTTAGCTCCATTTTGAAAATTAGTTCCATCAATTTGATTTCATTTAAAGCTTCAATTTATTCATTTTGAAAATTTGCTCTAGTTTTGAATAAAAGATGGATCCGTTTGAACTAATAAGAAATCTTTAGCTTCAATTTGAACTCAAACTCAAAAATAGAATAGTAATTAATTCTTAATTAGCTCGTTTTGAATCAAATTTATTGTATCATCTCTATGGTATGGCATCTCAACCTATTTAGTTTTTGAAGCATCATTTTATCGTTAAGCTGATACACCAACATAGCCACTTTACTGAATTTACTGTAATTTATTCAAAGATTTTAGTTAAAATTGCCCTTCTAAAGTTTTACACTTTAAAGACGAATAATTATTAGGGAATATCGTTTTACCCATCGATTTAAACTTTAATAATAATTACCCTACCACCCAAACAGAAACCAATACAAATTCCTATCTTACGAGAAAACTTAAAGGAAACAAAAAATAAAATCCAATTGGTTATCGTTATACAATCCGGTTTTGCTGGATGGGAAAATTTCTTATTAATAATTAAGCTATTTTCAGAAAATCACCATTATTTACTTCCTCATTCCAACTTTAATAATACCTAAAACCCAATTCTTCGAACATCACAATACACTCTCTTATTACAAAAACGTATGTTTTTTTTTTTTTTTGAAAGCACACGTTTCAACTATTCCACAAAGAAAAAAAAAAAACAGTGTACTAAGCAAAAAAACCATCTCAACCAAAGAAAACTAAGCAATTTGCACAGAGATTACCTTAAGCAACATCCCTTCGTGATGTCTGCTACATAGATGCTGGTCATTAATCCCAAGGCTCGCATTGTTTCTTCTCTGAATTCTATTCTACATTTGGCCAACAACATAAAAAAAAAGAACAACAACCATATTCATATAAAAACAAAAGGAAAATCGCACGAAGTGCCTTTACCTCCCTTTATTTCAAAAAAGGAAAACTCACAGAGAGAGAGAGAGAGAGAAAGACTCATCCTTATTCTACTACTATTGTTTAGATCGGAGGATGATGATATTAAGTAAAAAGTTATCCTTCTTCTATTTGCAATTTTTCCTTTATTTTGTTTTTTTTTTTCGTCCGTTATATTTGTTTCGGAAATATTTTATTTATGAAACAATTCTCACATTTGTTTCGAGAGTCTTGAGTTTCCTCGTTCCGTTTCTATGGTCTTATTTTTTTTGTTTGAAGCTCTCAAGTAATTTATGCCTCAAGTCGGTACGGTAGATAGAGACAAACAAAAAAATAAAACGTGTTTTTCAAATCGAATGTGTTTTTTAAGGAAGAGAAATAAAAGTTTGTATTCTTCTTAAAATTTAAGAATCAACAAGAAATCAAGTTTTTCAAAGAACTTTTTCAAGCACACGCAATACATACTTTGTACCTGATGGTCGTTAGAAGACCGTGTGGAGATGGTGAACCTTCCCACAGGGGGTTAGACTTTTTAACACGCAACCGGAGTGATATGCTTTGAGAATAGACTTTTTTTTATTCGAGTTTTTGGGGTATCAAATTTACACAATCCGAAAAGGTGGTGTTTCCGGGGGGGGGGGGGTTATGGGGTGTTCGTTAGATATTTGTGGATTCGCATTGGTTTCGTTGAAAAACATATAAATTCTCTTGAGTCCTTCTTCCAGAACCAAAACAGCAACAACAACAAAAAAAGGAGCAAACAATTTTGTTGTTGTTGTTTTTTCGAAAAAAAAGAAGAAGAAAGAAATCACTTTGGTGCTCTGTGTTACTTCCGACGACGACGCGACGCCAACGGTGTGTTGTGCATATACCTTGTTGAAGAGGGAAATGAAAAAGTTTATTACTTTCATGGATGGATATACATATCTCCTCCTACAGTACGAAGCTGATGATGATTCTATAGTAGTAGTACTTCAAAAATTTATTACGACGCGTGGCATACCTCCCGTCTGCCCGCCGCGCCACCACCCACACCAAAAAAAAAACAAGCGAAAATGAATGGAAAACTTGAAAAATCAGCAGCTATGTTTGGGGAATAATATCTGTTCTCTTTTTGTCTGGTTTTTGGAATAGTAATTTAAATAAGTTATAAGGATGCTCTGTGAGCATTGATGGATGTTTTCGGTGTTGAATTGTTTATTTCGTTTTGTCTGTGGGCAGTAATTTTGAATTTAGAAAAAGAAGAAGAAGATCAAGGTACATAAAAATACCATTACTTACTTCTACTTCTACTTCTACTTAAGTTTTACAATATATTTTTTTTGTTTAAGAATAAACATGAGTCTCTTTTGAATGTTGTAGGAGTTTGTACTTGCTAACGTTCCTAAATTTTAAGGTTATACTTTATTTTTTTATTTATTTTTTGTAATCACAGTCAGGAAGCCAACATAAGAAAAAAACATTAAATTGTTGCAATTTATTACAAACAAAGCAGACATCTTGGTGAGATGGTATACTAGGAAGATGTCTCACTGAAGGTACCTACAGGCTTTAAAATTAGTTATAGTTGGTTAGCTTGTTACTTACATTTTGAATTCTTTATGAAAGAGAAATTTACTACGAGCTACAAGTGAGTTCAAGATAAAATATTAATTTTGTTATCTAGTACATGCACCCTCTTGGAGTGACCAATCGTCAGAGTAGAAATTGGTTATTGAAAATAAATCACTGGTACAGATTTGAATGGCCGTCTACTAAAAAGAATACAGCTGTCGGGAGATCAATCCGGGTTTGTTTCGGGGAAATCAACCACAGATGCAATCCAGAGTATAAGAATCATAAGGGAAAAACATCGGAATTCCTCAAAAAATTTGCATTCGAAACACAACAACGAGATTTGATATGGGTTGCAGTTAGGTAATAAAGAGTTCCGGAAGTCTGCGTGCTATTACAACAAAGATACGATGCCACGCAGAAATCACTGAAGAGTTCCCAAAAAGAGTAGGTGTGCACCAGGGCAGCGTCTTGAGTCCTTTATTCTTTATTACAGTTTTGGAAATTCTGCTTGAGGATAAGGTGACGGGCCTTAAAGTGAATCAGTTAGTTTTTGCTGATAAATGAGCTATCATCAGTGTCCTAGCAACGAAGATTTGAGGATGTCCCGAAGGAGAATTACATCTTTTGTAATTAAAAAATTGGCTCCCAAGTTGAAAGGAAAAGGACAGTTGTACGTCTAGCTATTACATACAGTTTACAGTGTTGGTTAATGCATACAAGAAATACAAGAGTAAATCGACGGGCTCTGAATTCAAGATGCAAGAAAATATGTGCTTTAACTTCAAAAATACCATCCAGCAGGACCGATTTAGCTGATAACCTGGGAACACAGTTCAAAAGGCAATCGTAATAGGGGAAGATGGACCTTCATCGAACAAATGCAACCTGCATTTAGTTGGCTTCAGACATGGAAATATCCTAAACAGGGAGGCCTTTCGACGTTTCCTGAGCTCAACTCGGCAAATGCCAAGAGTGGAGCCTCAGGGCGAAGCAGTAAAGTAGGAGAGTTTTGGTCCCAGTTTTTACTATGTTTTCTCACGAAAAAAATTAGGCTGGAAATACATTGAAAAATGTGTGTCTCACCTCGGTGTCTTATGACTAAGTCTTGTCATAATACCGACTCAAAATTTTTCAAAACAATTTTTTAATTTTTGGCGTGAAAATTAAAAATTCGCTCGAATTTTTCATTTTAATTTTACCAATATGTTCCTTCGGGAAAATTTTTAATATTTCACTTCAAATTGATTTTTGAGAGTTTCGATTGCTTCAGCAATAAAAATTGAAGATTCACCGAAAGAAATATGTATATGTGTGAAAATAAAAACATTAAAGTTTTTGCATACAAATTTTGCATTTTTAACTATCACACGTCAAATTAACATAGTTTTTTAATCAGTTTTCAATATTCTAAATTTTGAAAAAAAAAATTGTTTGTGCGGAAATATTACTTTTTTTCAATAAAACAAATATTTAACAAAATAACTAACTTCAACATTTAAGTTAATAAAATTCAAATTGAAGAGTTTTGAAATTCAACAGTACCTACTCCCATTCAACAAAATCCTGAAAAACCACCTGAACTGGAAGACTATGCGCTATGAATGAGGGGTTTAAATACTCGCATTAATGTATATTTCTTCAAATTATTTGCTTTTTGATATCTCTGTTTTTAATCTGAATACCTTCTCCTTCCCCAAAATCGTAAGTGATGAAAACCTACCCAATCGAGAGTAATATATAATGAATCCAGCAGCCTTAACAAGTCTCAGAATAAAGACGTTCATTTTTGAAAAATATTCTTTCACCGAATAATATTTCCTCCATCTTGAAGCGTTTTCATATTTGAACAAAGAATCTTGCCGCGTTATTTTGTTCCTTCAAGAGTGAATGATTTATATCTACCCATGCCTTTATATATTGTTCATAAATATAACTTAAACAAAACATAATATTTAACCATCCAACGCAGGACAACTTTATCCTACAACTCATAAATTCATTTAAACCCCTTTTTTTTTTGGTTCGACGAAAACTTTAACACAAAGAGCTCTCACTCTGCTGCACAATTTTCAAAATACAAAAAAAAAAAAAAATTAAATAAAAATTATGAAACAAAAATAAAATTTAATTCTAAGGGTGACAAGGTTAAACACCTGAAACAATTTTGAAGTATGCGCCAGGAGGCACTTGTGTTAACACGAGTAAAGAGAGCACTCCTCCTGTACATTTTATAGTTGTAAATTTTTCTGAAAAATTAATTTTCCCTTCTACTTATATGTATATTATTTAAGAGAGTGTTATTCATAGCATATTGTTTTAGTGAAATCATAAAAACACACGAAGGAGTCGCACGTTTATGCTCAAGGCTCAACTTCCTCTTCTAGAATTCGGGTTTGGTGTAAAAAAATATTTTTGATGACATTTTACGATGATGGGGAAGTTGACGTTTGCATTAAATAGAAGTCCAATTAAATATTTACTGTACGCAAGGGGTATCACCAGATACAAGATACCTCTCTTTTAGCTACTGTCCTTCCTCCTCCCTACTCATTTTCTTCAAGGTGTGGCTGCCAACTTCAATTTATTGATTCAAAGATCAATATTTAAAGATTTGAAAAGTTACTTTAAATTTTGTGACGAAATTATATGTACGAGTAAGTCGAAACTAAAAAATTGTTACGAAAAAAAATGTAGTCCATTGAATATTCTACAAAATGACTAATATAAAGGGTGTCCCAACAAGAACGCAAGATTTAAATTTGGCGCCATTCAAAGTGTCATTGTTTGACATTTGAACAATTATTATTGTTTGTTAGTAGAATGTATGAGGTTAATAAAAATGGAGCGCTACACGAATGAACAACGCATTCTCATTGTGAAATTGTTTTACCAAAATGGTGAAAGTTTTGTGGCTATAGTTCGCAAATTGCGATCAATTTGGGGTTACAATATTGCTCCAAAGGAGTTAACTGTAAAGCGATTAATGGAAAAATTTGCTGAAACTGGGTCTGTCGCTGATGTAAAGACAACAACGCGCCTTCGACCAGGTCGATCGACCGAAAATATCGCAGCAGTACGTGATGATGTCGCTCATACTCCATCCACCTCAATTCTACACCCAGCTCAGCAAATTGGTGTTTCCAAATCCACTATGTGACATGATAACCAATTTTTTCGTGAATTGAAGAAATTAATGTGGAGGGGATGTGGTTTCAACAAGACGGCGGCACATCTCATACAGCCAGAGAAACAATTGAATTGCTGCATCAGTCATTTCCCGGTCGTGTTATTTCGCGTTTTGGAGACCAGAATTGGCCGCCTAGATCGTGCGATTTAGCACCATAGGATTTTTTTGAAGTCGATGGTTTTTGCGAATAAGCCAACGACGACTCAAGCCTTAAAAGAGCAAATTAGACGCTGCATTAATGAAATACCGCAGCATTTATGCAAAACGGTCATTGAAAATTTCATTAAAAGATCGCGTATGTACCAGCAAAGCCGCGGCGGCCATCTGCCCGATGTGTTGTTCCAAACATAACCTCATCCTGTCTACTTTAAGATATAAATAAAGAATTCGCGTTTTTTTTTTATATATATCTGCGTTTTATTTAAAATTTAAATCTTGCGTTGGGACACCCTTTAGTTTTAAAATTAAAAATTAAAACAAAATGTTATAAATCTTTTGTGGGAGATGAAAGTATGTTATTTTATTTGATTTTATTTGATTTTATTTTATTTTATTTTATTTTATTTTATTTTATTTTATTTTATTTTATTTTATTTTATTTTATTTTATTTTATTTTATTTTATTTTATTTTATTTTATTTTATTTTATTTTATTTTATTTTATTTTATTTTATTTTATTTTATTTTAATGTATTTTTTTTTTTTTTTTTGGAAGGTGAAAGGCCTTTAATGGTCATTTTCAAAGAGTCTGCAATGGCAATATTTTAAGCAATGGCAACACAGGAGGCAATTCACACACTCAAATATTGGCAGTGGAGCCTGTGGGTTAGTCTAAACGGATAATGCGATTTAAGTATTCCAATTTATGTATTATAAGAAATTCTGAAAATTTCATCAAAATCTTCAGTGCCTTTTCAAAGAAATAAAAAAAAGTGGCAATAGATCTAAAAATAATGGGATAAAAAAAAAAGAGTTCAATCGGCTCCGCGACTAGCTCGAGACGAGACTTAGTTTTACGAGCCATTTCAGAGGAAACAATCATTTAGAAGAACGCGTGGAAGTAGGCGAGTTTTTTCATTTCTTCTATCAGGTTTGTTGCATTTTGTGAAAATCGACATTATTTTTCTGTATCTCAATAACTCTAACTCTAACTATTTTAGTCAAGTTTTGCGTATAAAAAAAAGCTTGCATTCAAAATTTCAAAATCAAAGAAGAAATACATTTTTAATAATTTTGACTTTTTAAGGGTCTCATCATGGGACTCCTTTTAAAATCTTCATTTTTTTCTTGAATAAATATCAGCACACCTTAACATGCCATATCCATATCTCAAACAGAAATGAATCTAGCTGCACAGAAATGCAAGCCTTTTTTTTCTAAAACTCAAAGAATACCACATCACATGGAAGCAAGGCCATTCACCGTTGGTTGTGCCAACATGGAGTTAAGAAAAGCGCACACAACCCTGTGTATACCCATAAAGAAAACTCAAAACTGAATTCCACCCTTGAGTTAATGTGACTGAAAAATCATTTAGTACGCTGGCTGCTTTATGGAAAGTAACGTTACCTCCTCAGTTTTCTATACCCAATCCCGCAAATGTAAAGACATATAATAATACGGTTGTGTCCTAGACCTCTCACAGCACAAACCTTTTCAAAATGCGCGCAATGAATTCGTTCCACTATTCTCGTGTATACCTTCTAAATATAATACTCTACGCTACTTCGTCGTCAGTATAACATAAAGCATTAATGATGCCACATAATACACCATATAGAAATTTTGTAAGCCACCATAATAACTATTATGCTGGGAGAGTATAAAAGGTGGCATATATGACACTGAAGTTGCCCGGAAAAGATGCTCACACAATTTTCCATCACTAACTGTATAAAAGGTGGAGTAAAGAGTCTTGTAACGTTTTATGGAGTTATGGTAGAAAGGGGGATATATCTTATATCGTCTGAATGGTGAACTGGAAAATAGTGAAACAAAAGTTTTCCAAAGCAACGCCATGTCAGGGAATCTTAATGAACGTGAGAATTCGTATCCTTTGTTTAATATTTTCAAACAAGATATGCAATTTTAAACCTGGAAGATACAGTTTTTGGAATCACAGGAATTTATACCAAATTTTGATTTCGTTCTTCCTTGCATCGAACAAGTGAACAAACGAAACCTTCTCGAAAATTGAAAAAAAAAAACTTTTAGTACAGAGCGCTTAATTCGTTTTTCCTTCCGTTTCTCTTAATGTTAAATTTTTATTTTTACTGTGGGGTTTTGGAATATTAAAATCCCTACATCGAGAAAATCCATGTCAACTTGAGGTAAAATAAGTAAACCTCAGTACCAACCTGCCACGGTAATTTGTTATAGTGAACTACACAATTAAGGGCATAATACAAACTAAAATAAAATGGCTGACTTAGTCGCACGAGTTTTATCACGTCTTGTATCGAAAACCTGTGCAAAGGAAAATCATTCTTAAAAATTGACATTTGAAGCTTATACGTAGTCCACTTCGGCACAAGCTTTCATTGAGAAAATTTTGAAACTCCAAAAGTTTGGAGTCCAATAAGAGATTGGAAGATTTGAGCCGAAGTCTAATATTTCCTTTCTGATCCTATCTGAAACAAAGCTTTCTCGATTGATTTTTTGCTATAAATTTATTTTTGCATTTAAAAACACGCTTAGATTTTCTAAAAGTTTATTAATTTTTTTATAAGAGCCGAGCAATCTCTAAAACACTTTGAAGGCAAAATACAAAATTGTATGCAATAATTTCAAAAGATATTTCTGGTCTAGGCTTGGATTTTGAATATGTAGTGTGCGTTGCTTTTTTTAAATATATTTTTAGACCGTTTTTTCAAAAAATACTTTTGTAACATATTTTTTACAAAAAAAAATTAAAATATTATTATATAATTATAATATAATTATAACTTCAAAAGAAAATTTCAAAAAACAATTTTCAATTCAAGGTATTGAGGTTTTTTCAAAAAATCTAAGAAATAGTTTTTTGAAAATTTTGATTAAACATAAAGTCTCTTTCGTAAAAATCAGGTTTTGTTTTTGAAAAATATAATTTGACCAAATAATTTTAATTACCTACTTACAAAACACCAAAGAAAAAATTTCATTTAATTCGTTGGAGCCGTTTTCGAGATATGTGCTTGGCAAGTGCAATTGTTTTTGGTCTTTAAATTCCATTGTTTAATAGTAGGTACTTTTCGCATACTCGCTTCGCTAACTTCATATGAATTTGAAATAGACAACAAATTATTAACAATACCTATGCCAATATTTATAAAAGGTTAAATATTTTTTTTTCAAGATGCTTCGCTGACTCCATGTCAACTAAGAAAAAAAAAGTCACAACAAAAAAAAAAAAAAACAGAAAAACATCGAATGTCGTGTTTGCTGAAGATGGAATGAAGGTATTCCGAAATGCATTCAAAGTGAGTCGGATAGTAAAAGATCGTTTTTTAATTTTATTTCATTTAATTATTAATGTAATTTTATTGTCCGGTTAATTTTGTGAAATCACTAAGGTGTCGAACTTATTAACTAGGTAGTTGATTTTTACGGATTTCACGCGGTTCAACTCAATAATAATTTATCGAATGATACTTTTTGCAAAATATCACAACTTATCAATAACTAATTAAAGGCAAATTATAAAGCAGTGATCATTTTCTAAAAGAAGTGTTTTCTTTTTAATGAGATACTTTACTTATTTGATATTAGCAATTTATCACAGCAGCAAGAAACGTAGACATATTTAAATGATAAATTCACAAATGCCACAACTGACGAACGACATATATTAAAGGCTAATTTTATCCATCTAACCACGTTTGGGTAAATTAAGACTTATTTATCAAATAAACTTCCGAGAAAATAAAAACGATGTACTTCAACAGAATAATGACTAATACGGTCAATTTTAAGAAGAGGGTACTTTTTGACTGCTAAACCAATATATTGGATATAAAATAGCTCAAAAAAAAAAAAATTAATTTGGAAAAGTAAAATGATGCGTATCGAATTTATGTTTATGTGATAATAGACTCCCTGAGCTCATGACTCATGAGTCTTCAAGAAGTAGCAGATCAAAATATATATTGGCTCCCCATTTATCACAAAACTCAATTTTATTAGAAAATTACACCAATCCGAAAAAATTAACAAAAAAGGGTGTTTTTTTTTTAGAAGTATAGAATCTTTAGTTGGCAACACTTTTTTAACTACCTGCTACAGCTGTTAAAGCTGTTTCATTAGGTGAATGAACCTAAAACAAAATTGCCGTTGATCCAGATTTTCATAAAAATATTTTGTTAAGCGGTGACGCAAACTTTTGGTGAAATGGCTACGTCAATAAACAAAACTGCCATACTTGGTGCGAGGATAATCCTCTAGTGTATGTCTCACGATGTCTCACGTTACATCCACAAGTTACTTACTTTTTGTTGTGATTTATGGGCTAGTGGCCAAAACGTTACAGTCAATGGTGACCGCTAAAGAGCCACGAATTTTTCGTTCCTCAATTGAACAACCATGAAGACGGCGAAACACGTTACTAAGCCATAGTTCATTTCTGAAGGAAACGTTTGGTAATCGCTTCGAACCCGTGAATAGGCCTCCAAGATCGTCGATTTAACGCCACTAGACTATTTTCTGTGGGGCTATGTGAAGTCGCTAATCAACGCCTATAAGCCCGATAAACAGCCACAAACACTGGAAAATTTGATCGAAAATTGGACCAGCAAATCAAATATGCCAGAAATCATATTTAAATTATTGTGACGATTAAATTACTCAACTACTTTTCAATCATAATGGAAAGACTTTTACATTCGAACTATATCGATTCTCGCGCCATCTTCTTTCGCGATATAAAACAACCTGCTGAGAGCTTTGAATGAGCTTTTTCGAACATTGATAAATGTCATAGCCTGAAGTGGAGTTATTTCATCTACCTGTCAGAATAGAAAGATCAATATTTTCGTATAAAAGCTTGAAGGCGCTATCGAATGGACACAGTTTATTTTTGAAAGAGAAAGAATAAAGTTCGTGTAAAGTGTTGCATACTGTTGTGCTAGTAATCAATATAAGTGATTTGAATTGAAGTAAAAAATGTTTTACTTTAAATGTAATAAGTAGAAGTTAATAAATAAAGTAAATAAGTTTTATTACGAACATTTGGCAGAATATTCTTTGTATATGAAAACTATAGTACTATCATGGTGGAAGTCGAATGGGGCGACATCTAGTTTACCTATGCAACCCTTACTCTTTTTTTTTTGCGGAGAGCTTATGGAGGTTTTAAATAATATTTATTGATATTTTTTGGATGCAATTATCCAAAAAATAGTCTACTCTTGCCCCTACCACCAATTTTTGACGCTTAAAGACTCCCCAAATCGAATTTTACACCACACATTTTGCAGCGCCACCACCAGGACCTCTGCAACCCTAAAAAAAACTCGCCATGATAGTACTATAGTTTTCATATACAAAGGAATATTACATTATAATGCCAAGAGATCATCTTTCGAATAAATTTAATTTAATGTCATTTTAAAAATTCATCTTTGTTTTATTTATCTCTATCTCTTACAAAAACACCCTTTATATTAATGTCAAATTTTCAATACCTCCAAAAATTCAAAGTCCTTTTTTATTCGCTTCCGACAAATTTTCTTTTGACGAGAATCACTTTTGTAGTCATAAAACCCTAATCCAATAATTTTGTTCAATCCATCACTGATAAAAGTTGTTTTATTTTTTTGTTTTCTATTTCGTTATATGCTCTGCTCAATCAATAATATATTGTCAATAAAAATTCACCACATCATCATAAAAAAAAAACAAAAATAAAATAACCAACGTGTTATTGCGGATATAAAAAAAAGAAGAAGGAAACGCATGAATTTACTTATGCGCCTACAAGTATACCATACAACTTTTCACCATCGATTTCTTCCAATTATTATTAATTCAAATAAATTTCCATAGCAAATGGATTGTCATAGGCACAGGAACAGGACGAACGACTGACTCTTTGCCAAAAGGGATATCATCCAACATGGAGCACAACACAGACACCATCAATTACTTTATATGTATATGTATAACCCCCAGAGTGCCTGTGGGATATCCCATCATATGACTCGGGAGGATATGCGTATGACATATTGCTGCTTTTTGTAGAATAACAATTTTTGGTATTTCTGTGTGCATCAAAGCACCGAAAGTCGGTAACGGTAGGTACGGAAGCGAGTACGACCGGCGCGGCGGAGGAGTGGTGAAGTTGTTTACATTTACAATGCTGCTCTTCAGTCTGTCTTTAGCCTGATATTCCATTCCAGGTTACACAAAGAGCAAAGCCATAAATAAAATTCACCAAGGGTACCTGCTGATATGCTTTCAATGAAGTAAACAAAAATAAAAAACACCCTTCCTCTGTGAGTGCATATGATGGCATAGACTCGTAAATCCTTTTTGTGCGTTCAAATGTTTTCCTTTTAATCGGAATATTTAATGTGGGAATTGTGGATTTTTGTTGTTGTTGAGGTTCTATCGATTTGTTGATTAAAATACTGTTGGATGGTGGATTAAGTTGCTGCTGTAACATCAAGAGTTGATTTTTTAATTATTAGATTGCAATCCAACAGTTCTAGGATCTGCTAATGGTCATGATGTACAGGATAAAGGAAGCATTGAAGTGGTTTGCAGACATTTCAAGAAATAAGCAATGACAAATTGTGCCCAACTTTAAGCAGCGAGTACGGCGCACTTTGTATCGGGAGGTGGACGAAATATCTGCAACAGCTGCTGATGAAGAAAAGGTCAGTTAAAAATGGAACTGAAACTAATTTCAAAATTTGAAGAGAAGGAAAATTGCTTAGCAGATTCGTTTACCCAAATTCGTTAGCAATGCTCAACAAGACCAAATTCTTGTGAATTTGAGCGAAATTCCTCACAGATGGCGCTCGTTGGTAATGTGATGAATGGACATATTCCCAAGTTTAACGTTCCAATAGCTGAAATTAACAACGAAGAAGTCCCCTGCATCAGTCACAGTCACGGTGAAACACTTCAAAAAGATATAAGCTATAAGGCCACAAGAGACACTGTCTGAGTTCTGGAAAAAGATGATACACATTGGGTCTAGAATTTAGATGGTTTACGATTCTCATCTCCAAGGTTATAATTGGTGACCATAAACGCCTGATCAGAGAAAAATGGATACCTTCGCTCTATGTTCAAACTGAAGGGCCATACACGACAGCTACATTTTAATCAAGCCATAAATACCGTAGAGCAGGGATCGGAAAGCTATTTCCAAAAAAAAAGTAAGAAAAAAAAGAAACCAGTTACGGGTTTGGTCAGGAGATTCGTTCATTTACAAAGTTCGGGATCCACTTCTTGTGAATGACGACAAAATTCTTCGCAGAAGGCAATAGTATTACAAATTATTAAACAAACAGTTTCCAATAGCTGCTCCTAAAAACGATGAAGTCGCTGACATCACAGTCGAAGAATTCACTGTTGCGGTAAAAACTCCAGAAAGGCAAAAGCCATGGAGCCAGAAATCATACCCTTGGAGTTTTGGAAAAAGGAGGTTGGCTACCTTCGTCTAGATTTCTCATGCTTCTCTTTCCCAAACTTATTTGCGGTTACCAAATGACCAATCAGTGTAGGGAAAGTTACCATCTACTAATCTACAAGGGTAAGGGTGATACACGAAATTGAAGAAGCCCTTCAATCAAGCTGACGTTACACAATGGAGGTCGTTGAGCGGGTAATGGATGACCGTCTAAAAAATAATACGGACGACCAGTGCGGGTTTGTTTCGGGTAAATCAACCACAGGTACAATCCAGAGTATATTAATCAGAATGGAAAAATATGGATATTCCTGAACATATTTGGGTTTTGGTTGATTTTGGAGCATTCGACGGACAATCACGAGATTTGATATGGTTTGCACTTAGACAACGAGGAGGTCGTTGTCCGGAAGTCTACGTGCGGATGTATACGATATGGACATATACGAACAATAACTAAGCTAAGATGCTCCGCAGGAATTACCAAAGAGTTCCCAATCAGAAGGTCTGCACCAGGGCAGCATCTTGAGTCAATTGCTTTTTATTACAGTCTTTGGGTTTCAGCTTGAAGATAAGGTGAAGGACCCCAAAGTGAATCAGTTATTCTTTGCTGATGATAAAGCCATCATGAGTGAGATTCGTGTGCCCTTGCAACGAGCACTTGATGTATGACGGGATGTTCTCACGGAGGAAAAGACACCGCATACCTAGGCAGCTCATATTCTGATCAACATAGCCTAATTCCGGAAAACTTTGGATCGGTGATCTATAGCGAAGGATCTTGTGACGACTACATCAAGCTTCATGTAAGCATAAGGTGGATGAAGTGGGGGAAAAACTCTGCCATCTTCTGTGATCGTCAAATGACACCTCAGCTGAAAGGAAAGCTGTACGCTGCAGTTGTTTTACTAGCGCTCACAAAAGCTTCAGTGTTGGACAATCAATGAACTATGAGAGTAAATGTGTGATGTGAACTCCTCGAGTGGAACCTTAGGGTGAATCAGTGGAGTTGGAGAATTGTGGTTCCAATCAAGACTCTTGATCATGACAATCGTCGGTTAAGCAAGAAAAAGAAGATATTTTCGTTCCAGACTCATAGAGGTCACAAACAAAACGGTTCTTTTACCTTAAGTGAATCAGGTCAGCTAAAGGACACGGCCGGGCATTTTAGTGGTTTAAAACAAGATAACGGTTACCTTAAGGGCTCTCCCAAACCTAAGCGAAACAGGCGCCTGTGGAGACGAAACAAGTATGCCAATGAAAAAACACGTTGTTATTGTTGTTTCAACCATACTGTTTCGTGGCTTCGGTTTCATATATGATGAACCCAAAATTTAAAATATTGACCCATATTACGGAAAAGACTTTCTAATAATATTAAAAATTTTCAAGTACAATAACTTGGGATAAGCTGATAAGATAGATGAAAGTTCTTTTCATAATGAATTTTACATTACAGATAAATTGCACAATTTCCGACGTTCAATTTAACTTTTTCTAAATAAACCGTTTCCGATGGTTGAAAAGGATAACAATAAATGTTTGAAATGAACAAAAAACCAATATTGGCTTGGCTATATAACATCTGTGGTGCTTTTTTTTGTATATCCATGATGCGGAAGTAGATAACTTTAAACATGTTAAAGAAAACTTTATTCCAACGGACGACCGCACCAATCGACCGACATCGACCGTAAGCTAACAATTGAAATGGACATTTTTATCCGCTTCATTGAAGTGTGGACAATTCACCTTTGATTGATTGTTGTCGTCCGTCTAGCCAATCCGAAATTATATATATGAAATGAAAATGATGAGATTGCTGATTTTACTTTGATATGGGTAGAAATGTATTTTGTCTGCAGAAGAAAATCGAGGTTTTTGTTATGTGGGGATTGAAATTGATGCATGCTGTAAATTACTCTTTATAAAGCAACCAAGAAAATTGAGAGAAAATAGCTTATTAGAAAACCAGTCAATGACGATGGTTTTTCAGAGAATGGGGTTTAATGTTTGAGTATTGCAAGAAATAATGACTTTTGCTTTATGGATGCTTTACATAGTTCATTGAATATATCGAAATATTGAGCGATGAAAAGAATTTCTTATGCAACGGCAATGTAGGTTTTTCAATAAGAGGTGTTATTTTGAATAGCCTGCTACTTCAGGAGTTGTCACTATTGAAGATGTAATTTCAAACATTTGACAAGTAGAAACTACCATTAATAAAAATGGTGAAAATTTTGACAGAGACGGTTCGCAAAACTAAAACATTTTTTGGTCGTCGTAAAGCATCTTGTCCGACCCCGATTCAGAAATTGGTGGACAAATTTGAGCTGTCGGGACAAGTTAGCGATGTGAAGAATAAAACCGTGCACGTCGCTCAAGAACAAATGAGAATACTGCTGCTGTAGCTCAAAGCGTTGAAGAAAACCCAGGTTTGTCCATTCCTCGTCGTTCTTTGAAATTGGACATTCCACAAACTTCCACAAACGTCATTACACAGTATTTTGCATAAAGACTTAGGTCTTAAAGCTCATACAGTTCAGTTAACACAAGAACTCAAGCCGGTCGATCATCAACAACGTGCGTCGTGTCTTTGCTGATTGGGTTCTTGAAATGCATGAAAATTATCCAGGAAATGAGACCCGTTTCCATCTCTGTGGACAACAAGCAACAAGCAAGACTCAACGAGTGACTGTTTGGAGCAGTTTATGGTCCGGCGGGGTCATTGGACCTTACTTTTTCGAAAATGAGGCTGGAGCAACAGCTACGGTCAATGGATTGCGCTATCGAGCGATGGTTTATAATTTTTTATGGCCGGAATCAGATGTTATTGATCTGGGCAACGATTACTTTCAACAAGACGGCGGCGCGGCGCTACGTTCCACACAATCAACGAAACCATCGATCATTTATGGACTGTTTCCGGACTGTGTCATCTCTCGAAGAGATGGTCTTACTTGGCCACCCAGATCTTGTGACTCAGCACCTTCCGACTTCTTCCTTTGGGGCCACGTAAAGGATAAGGTCTACACCAACAGCCCAGCGTCGATTCAAGACCTCAAAGGCGTAATTCATGAAGCTATTGAGGGCATGCAGCAGCCACTTTGAGATTTGGTGATGGAAAATTTCATGAAAAGTATTTTGCTGTGTAAGCGTAGCCGTGGCGGCCATTTGGCGGATGTTGTTTTCCATTATTATCAATCGACCTATCGTATGAAACGAAAAAACAATTCTTGTCTTTAAACTCGATTTGAGCGCCGTACGGCGGCGCACAACCAGTAAGCAAATCACTGTTAACACGGAACATATTAATCTCGAGAACGGCTCTTACGGTTTTAAAGACATTTTTAAGTAAAACAATTATGTAATAGTCTTTAATATTAAAAAAAAAAAAAACGTTTTTGAAGGAAGTTTCCATAAAACTGGATTTTTGGGTCTTTTTTCTCATAAGCAATTGGAAGAATTGTGATCAAAAATTTTATGAAAGAGTTTCATTGCAAGCAAGTTTGAGGAGTAATTTAGTAGTATATTTGGTTTTAAGCATCAATAAGTCCAACAAAACATAATCAATCATAAAAATCTTTCTTTAAAGTTTATTCAATAGCACTTTTACAAGTGAAGTAATGTTTCGAAAACTCAGAATTAAGCTGAACATTTTTAAACTCAATATGACAGCGACAATTGCTATAAAGACTGTTAACTCCTGAAGAAGAAATATGCAATTAATTTACCGTTAATATCTGTCTCATTCAATGCGTCCTGGAAATGTGTATAATTAAATACAAATTGTCTGTCCAACTTCCTTGAATCCTTATAACAATACTTTAAATTTCATATATTAAAACCACAAACTTTTATTCCATCTCCTGTTCCCTTTCTCTTATTTAAATCTCACAATGTGGTTTTTGCGTTAACTTCCTGTTTGGTTTTCTCAACTCGATCCTGGATGCAAATTGTTCATGTCCATCCATATCAATCTACATTGTAATAATTCACTCTTCCGTTCTGAATTTGTAATTACAATATTATTATGACTCTGTGCCAGAATCATTTTATGAGGGTTATCCTTATCATTGCATCATATCCTTGTTCACAAAAAAAAAAAAAAAAAAAATCTTCTCTACATAACCACAAAAATGTCCAACTGTCAGTCTCTTACATAACACTCACTGGTGACCGATATGAAAACCAGAAAATTTATTGCTTTTGTATTCTGTCGTACCTACGCAACGCATCCTTCGAACTGATTGGCATTGGCCATGGATGCAGTTGGTTTGCTCTTGTTCAGCTCGAAGAGTATAACTTGATTACAGGATAAATTTACATACAAAGTTGTAGCCATTGTTGGTTGTTGTTTTTGTTACATTTTACCGAACGGAGTTTGTTTGAAAATAATAACGAGGTTTTATTCTTCAAGGGATTCCCAGTTATAATATGATGCACCTGAACCAAAACATCCAGCGAGACAGAGGATGTATAAAATGTACGAAAAAAAAACTGATTTTGACTGAATGACATTTTAATATTGGAAATATATTGGAAAATATTTTTTTTTTCTCTTTGTCCAGGGAGATTGTTATTTTTTTAGTCGCAAAAAAGTTTTGACTGCGATCCTTCAGGTATGAGAAATGTATATTTTTTTAATAATATAAAGGATGTTGTTTTGTTTTTGTGAAAGGAACCTTCAGATAAGACAAACTTGTTTTCAAGAATGGTAAATTTATGCTCCTTGAAGGAATTTGTTCAATAAAACTAATTGCTGATTAAAAGAAGATACATAAATTGGAAAATAATAATAAATTATAATGTAGTGTAGCAGTAGATTTCTTGGATATAAAACTAATTTTTTTCAAATGGCTTAAATATTATGTTTAAATATTATGTACCATATGTAAATATTATGTACCATATAGATAGAAATTTCAAAAAATCGTTAGAGCAGTTTTTTTAAAAGATAATTTTTTACATACAATTTTTTTTTTAATATTTTTTTCAAAACAAAATTGGCGCTTTATGGTATTTCATAATATACACTACAAAAGTTTCCAAATATGTTCTAAATGCAAGTGGAGTAATCAGATAGTTTATTTTGAATGTTTTCTGAAGATAAAATTATTGAAACTAAATAAGATTTTCGTTAGGTACTTTTAGAAGAATATCACTTAAAATATAAATCAACAATACGAACAACTTATTGAATTAAAAAGTTTTCTTATAAAAAATAAATCCTTAGAAATTAAAAAAAAAATATTTCTTCATGATTTTAACATGTTAATTTTTTCATTGAAAATTTGGCAAAGAGACATAGTGCTCGGGTGCCTTATCTTTTACCAAAAAAAAATAATATAACTGGCATATAATTAAAATTAAATAAAAAGGGAACCTTACGATTATTAAACTTGATAAACTTAATCAAAAAAACATTTTTTGGAAGAAAATGCGGATCTTCTTATTTTTATTTTTTTATGTTATTTTATCCTTTTTTGGAAATAGTAATTTGTTTTTGATAATTTAAAAAAAAATTGAAAATTTAGAAATACATATGTATAGTTCAAAACCACTATTTTTTCTCAAAATAAAAACTTTTTAAAAAAGTCTAAAAAATAAAAGTTCCTTAAACATAGTTGCCTGGTATATTTATTTGCAAGGTATTTATGGTGTGAAAATATCAAAATTCAACAATGATAATATTTTATCTCAAAAATTTGTAAAAATATGTCTAATAACTCTATTAACAAAAAAAGCTTATTCTAATTCATGGTTTAAGAATTATTCGAAGGCAACGCAAAACCAATAGAATTCAATACAAATTGATTTCAAAACAAAAATTAATCCATAGTATTCTAACTATAACGTCAGTTTTTTTATACTAATAGGGCGGTAAGAGTTAAAAAAATCACAGTGGTTAATGAAAGTAAACGAACCAAAAAAAAATGCAGGTATGGGGTGTGAAAGTTGGCCTTTAAAATTAAAAGAGGATGGCATAATAAAAACAAAAATAGGCACATATTCTTAAATATAAAACTTATGCAAATTATGCTCAGTTCTAAAATGCATAAATGAGGCTATAAGTGCAATAGTGGCGAAACCCAAAAAATTCACTTTAGAGCTACTAGAGATTTAAGAAACAGGTTTTCTTTAAACATTTTTTGTATGTTCCCTTTGACATTTTTGATTAATCTAAAAATGTCGAAAAGTTAGAAAAAAGACATGTTTTGTAGGGCAAGCTTTTATTTTTAAATTTAACTTCATTTTGGAAAAAAGTGGGTTACGCCACTATTGCATTCATGGTTTTCTGTAAAAATAAAGAAAAAAGAAAGGTTACGTCAAATTTATTATATTATTTTTTTTAATTCTTTCATAATTCGTATTTTAACAACAAAAAATTATATATACATTTTTATTTTATTTTTCACTCCTCGTTCGATAAAACTTGGATTAGTTGCATAAATTTAAGCAGTTCAATTAAGTCTTTCTTTTTTTATTATTTTTTATTTTAGGTTGTTCAAGCTGGTTGAGTTCTTGTCTCCTTTTTACATTTACCTCTTTGAATAATGTTTTAAGTTCGAAGTGTAACCACTGAATTTTAAGCCATTCAACCTTATAATTTGAAATGGATATTTTCTTATTTGTCATATTTTCTTCGAGAGATTTTTTATACAAAAATCAGATGAATTCATTTTCACAATTTCAAATGGGTTCTCTTTCTGGCCGAGGAAATGACGTTAACCCAATCTTTGGTCACATGGCAAATAGGAATGAGCACTAACTAAAAATTTATGGTCCATTTCTTTGACTATATAAAATCGGGATGGGATACCAAAAAATTGGCACAACAGTGAAAGTTTTATATTTCTACTTTGGCCCCCACATTGGACAGAATACATAATAATTTTTTTAGACCATCCTATGTACGTTCTTTAAATAATGCATAAGACAACACCCAATTTCTTGAGGTTCTCTTGACGCTGTAGACTCATCCCAAACATACATGTGAACTTTTTCAATGCCCATATTATGTATACCGAAGCAAAAGGTCTCAATATAAACTGCTTCGGGTTACGCCACTATTGCACTGATAGCCTCAAATATAAGTTCCTGCTAAGCAAAGTGTCCCAATGTAGTTAATTATGCAAATTCAAAGGCTTTTGTTTAAAAATGTTCCAAATATTGTTTGCAAATCTGGCATTTAGGAATTCGGCCTATCACTTAATAATGTACATTTAAGAAAAAAAATTGTAGGGCAATATAAAATTGTGAAATTGAAGCTGAATAAACCTGTAGATCTTCAACCTTTTTTTTTGTCTTCGAAAATGTTTGGCTTCTACGATTTTTTAGGACTGTGCAATAGCGGTATTAAAAAAAAAAGTAATTACAGATATTAACTGAAAATTGGAAATATAAATCATAAGATTTTTTTTTTGTTCATCCATTTTTCCCAAAGATGATGTTCTTCAAAAAGAAGAACAGAGTATATGAACGTACTATTCTTTTATATTTTCTTTTCACCTTTTATACAGCCCGTCCCACATTATTTGAAATTTTTAATTGTTTTGTCTCAACTTATATGCTCTACTCATTTATCACATCAAAACACCCAGTACCCAATAGACAGCTTCCTGTTTTTGAATTGAAAATCTGTTAGGTATGTTATATTTCTGATTAAACAAAAATGCATACCAATATCACATATGTGAAATGTATTCAAATGCCTGTCAGACCATAAATTTACTTCAGGATAAATCCACAAACAACAGCAATAAATTGTATCCTTATAACTTGACTCACACACCGCAAGCATCTCTAAAATAATATTAGCATTCATAGAATTCCATCAGGAACCTATGAACCATAAATGTGGATGAATATATTTTGAATGAACAACAACAACAATTTTTCATTGCATCTCCCTGAGTTCATTTACAGATAAATTCTAATCAAAACTGTCCATGTCAATAACAGTGAAAAGTAACTTGAAAATATTTCCCCAAAATAATTATCAGATCAAGTAACAACTTTTTCCTAATTCTGTACAAACCTATTTACTTGTCAAGTTATGACTTGGTAGAATTTCGAATATAAGGGTTTCATATACATATATTTAAAGTACCCCAATTTTTGAGATCCTTAAATTTATTCATCGAAGTGACCTAATTTTTCTGCTTTTATACACTAGAGACCTCGCCAACCCTCCTCCCCTAATATTATCACTTCTGCAAAGCACACACATAAAATTTATCCCAACAACAAAAAAAAAAAAACAGTTAATAATCCAGAAAGTAGTTATAATGTAAGATGTTACCATCTGCTGTTGTTATTTTTGGGGAGAGGAACATATCCAAGGGACATAAAACCCATTAATTTTTGAGTGAACGCTTGTTGTATAAATTTGTGTCTAACATATCCAAAACAGCCCAGCCTCACATCCATCCCTGCTTAGTGCGATACCAGAGATGTTCTTGTTCAGTTCAGTTCATATATGTCTCGAAGAACATTTGTATATGGCGATGAAGAACATACTTGTACATGATGGTAACGATAACAATAATCCATTGAAACTTTTCACCCAGCACCTAATTAATGCCATTTGTCAGTTATGGGGCGCTGCCAAAATGATGCTTGTTTTGGGCTTGTTCGAAAGAGAGAGAGACTTCATTTTGTCTTATCTGAAGGCAGTCGTGCGCGTCATAAAAATACAAATTTTTTTCCACTTCTTCTTCTTCTGCTTCTCTGACGACATTAAGCCGATTATATTTTTTGTTGTTGTTTGTTTTAAATGATTAAAGTAAGTATCCTATTTAATAGAATGGGTTCGAAAACATAATCGATTTTAACAAAAAAAAAACAGAGAAAATGGCAGAAATCCCATCACTTCTGGGTGTCTTCACCTGCAGATTCAACTTTGATTTAAATGTGTTTTAAGATTGTGGCATTGCCTCATGAAACAGTGGGTTATATTCTCTTATTGAATATCTCGTCTCGTCCCTTAATTTGCCGTTTTAACATAACCTATTGCTGAAAAGAGAATTTTTTTATTAGGGTGGTCCGAAAATGAAGTATTTTTACTTTTGAAAAATTATTCTCGAGAACGGCTTTCACGATTTTGATAAATTTTTTTTTTAAGTTGGGCTTTCTTAGGTTATTTTTCAAAAAACTGTTATTATAGAGTATTCTTACAAAAAACATCGCATTAGACGTTTTTTTTCAAAAATTATTTTTTATATATTTTTTGGTTTTGTTAAGAAAAACAAAATTGGTTTCAAGTTTTGAGTATTTAACAATACATATTATCTACAAAAAAATTTTAACAAATATTGAATTTTCTAAAAAAAATTCAACAAAATATTTATTTTTAACTTCCCATAGGGAGTTATTGTAATCGGTCCGATTTGTCAAATTGAAATTTTTGATATTTCTCGACGTTTCAAGGTCCCTAGAGCCTATATCAATCATTTTTACAGAGATGTCTGTGTGTGCGTGTGTACGTACGTTCGTACGTTCGTACGTACGTCAGTATACGTCCGTACGTTCTGGTACCATTTTTCGTCGTCGATATCTCAAGAACGAGTAGAGATATTGACTTGAAATAAATTTTATTCGACACGTTATGACGTCATACAAATTTGATATGAATTTGGAAAAAAATCAATATACCGTTATTTTTTAAAATAATTTTATTTTACGAAAAATGTTGTTTTTGACTACTGGTGAAAATTTCAAAAAAAATTCGATGGACAGTTTTCTTACAAAAAATAAAAACTACAAAAAATTGGTATTAATTGTCTTTCGACTCAAATTTCTCAAAAACGGGTACCGATATTGACTTCTTGTTTGTTTTATTTTCTACATAACATAATTGTTAGCAACTGATAAAATTTTGACAAATATTGAATGGGCAGTTTTAAAAAAAAAAATCAAAAACTGTTAAAAACTCTAAGGAAAAGTAGTTACAATTGTATTTCAGCTCGATAATCCTGAAAACGAACAACGATTGTGCCTTCTAAAATATTTTATTTTATACATAGTACAATTTTTTTTGAAAGGTTAAATTTTGGCAAATATCTAATTGAAAGTTTTTGACAAAAAATATAAAAAAAAAAAACAAAAAAGTGGTAAAATTGGTTTTTCGACTCGAATATCTTGAGAACGAACAATGATATTGACTTTGCCATTAGGTATTTAATCTCTATAATATATATGCATTCCGTAAATCTCTTTAAATAATTAATTGCTTTTCAATCTTAAAATAATGATTGTTTGAATTTAACAGCTAAAGTTTGTTTCGCAGAAAAGTTGGTTATTTGAAAAAAAAAACTAAATATAAAGTTTTCAAGATTACAAATGGGAAGTTATCAGTGTGGGTCGCACCCAGCCTCTTTTTAAATTTTGATTTTAAAAGACTATATAGGATTTGTCAAACCGGTTATGAGAAACCAAAAACTAAAAATACGGTTCTATGACATGTATCGCTAATAACAGTTTTCTGAAAAATTTTTTTTTGGCCAAAAATTTAAAAAACCAAATTGAAAAAAAAAAAAATCATCCAAAACATTATAGCCGATTTCGAGATAAATATTTTGACTTAACATTCATATGACAAGTACCGTTATTTTTGGAGCTAAACAAAAGATTTCAATTTCCTTAAAACCTAAAGTCCAAAGCTTGAAAAAAATTCATCAAGTTTACTGATTTCACTTCCCCTATGATCGTAACATCAAGTCTTATTAATGTCTCGAGTTCCATTTTTTCTAACGAATCCAAAACTGGACCTATAGTACCTATTTACCTAAAGTCGCATCAGAAATTCTGTCTGTCTGTACCTAGAACTAAGATCTAAGAATTGAAGTGATTTTCAACATAATTTTCTTTGCCGAAATAGATTAACGTAACGGTACTTTTGACATGTAACCATTCCGACTCAAAAACGTCTTGAAAATAACTCAAACATTTTTGAAGAACATTTTTCTGTGAGTTTTTGTAGTAATTAAAATTATTTGGTAGAAAAATATTTTTTGAAAAACCGTTATTAACAGTACCTTCCAAAAGATTTTGAACTTCCTCATAAGCACTTTATATTCTGAAAATCTATGTGACCAAATTTCCATAAGTGGTTCAAAAATTTTGTTTGAACATAAATCTGTCTTCATTCCATAGCTCTATAAAGCCCAAAGCTCTCTATTTAAAGATTCTTTAAATCCAAACTTCTATGCACTAGTTTCAGAATTTACATGTACAAAATTATGAAGTTTTGGAAACTGAGTTATGACCCCATTCCAAGACAAATCCGACACAAAAAATGACGCAACAAAAAATTTCGTTCTTTGCTTCATTTTGCAAATCGCTGTTTTAGATCGAAATTGAAAAAAGTCTCTCAAATCACTTTTTGCGTGTCTGTCGTTGTAAGTTTTTTGATAAATTGTTCTTTCTGTTTTCATAAAAATTTCTTTTCCTATTGGGAACTACCGAAAATAACTTGCATCAGCATAAATCTTAGTACGCTGCTGATGCGAAAAAAAAATTTTCGCAAGCGAAATTTTTGGTTTCTGACTGCGTTGTCATTTTTCGTTAAAGCGGAAAATATTACCAACTCTCCAGTATTTGATTTTTTTCTTCTTTAGATTAAATACGTCATTAATTCAGTTCAAAAAAAAAAAAAAAAAAACAAATCGCCTTACGAAACTTTGCCCTATTCTTGTAAATACCCTGAGCGAAAAAAACGTACGATGCCTTAAAAATAATCCTTACATAAAACGAATAGAAGAAAAAAAAACGCATTTATGAAGAATTTAAAGTCATACTGGGTATAAAGTAAAGTGGATGTATGCCAAGAACCAAGATAATTACACACCCTTTACCACAATGTGTGCTTCAAGTGGCAACAACCTTTTGTGGTGGCGCTCTCTAAATTGACGTTTTGTTGTCATTATCATAATCGTATAGTCTTAATCATCATCATCAGTTGGAGTTGTTGTTGCTATTTTTGTTGTTCTTATTTTATTAAGGAGTCCTGCAGGACTACTATCTATGAGAGATAGTTCCTGATGTCCCCATGTACGATACACTCGTATGCTAGATGACTGGAGGCTTGGGAGCTATATGGTATTACGTGTAAGGCGGATATGTAATTTTTACATTATTAAAACGACATACGATGGGCTACTTGACTTAATGAATGACATAAGCTTTAAACAATGGCATCATCATAATCATTATCATCATCGGATATCACACAAGAGGGTGTATTTCCCACAAGACTGTCATAGAGGAAGACACACCAACTACTCAGGCGCAGCTCACAGGGACACAATATTAAACAGACAGAGTGCATTATGGGCTATATATTGAATGCTGACAGATCAAATTTCTAATTTTACTAAAAGTTATTTTTGTTGTGTATAGTGAACGACAACGACAACGATGACGGGCAAACAAAGGGATTTTCGTTTCTACAACACTAACCCTTTGAATGAAAATGTTCGAATACAAAATGGAAGCTTCTAATTAATGAAGAAGGTGTTCCTTTCAGACAATATCTAATAATTGTTGTTGTTGTTGTTGGAAGAATATTTTAGTAGACAAATGATTGACATGGTTAGTTGGGATTAAGTTTCAGGTTTAAATCTAGCAATGGGTTGGGTTTGAGTTAATTTGTGGGCGGATACAGATATTCTTTTTTTTATATATAGTGGAATAACAAATGCAAACATTTTTGTTTGTTTGTTTATTAATTTTAGGGAAATTCTTAAGGAATACATTTTTAATGAATTCAATTACTTGGATTGGTAATTTTGAATTATAAATACTTGGAGATTAAGTGTTTTAAAAGACATAAAGAAAGGTTAAATTAGCATTCCAAAGGGATGAAACCGATTTAAAGCTCGGTTTCTCAGGATGAGAAAAAAAAAATAATTCATTACTATTTGTTGATTTTTTCAACGAAGACTTTTGAAAGGTGGAATTTGGATTCGCTGCTATTAAAAAAAATAATATACCTAGTTTATGGAGCTAAATTATTTCAATCAGTATTTCTGTTGTAAGATGTGACAAAAAGCTAGGGCGTTGAGGTTGAGGCACGATCACATCGTTTTTAAGTAAGAAGTGTAAAAAAATAATTGAACTTGTAGCGTAGGAGTCTCTCAGGAGCTAGGAGCACGCTCGTGCTGTCCAAAGGAAAGAAGAAAAGAAAACGCCAACCAACAACGCAAAAAAAATAAGTATGTTTTTAAATTTTATTTTACAGAATGTTGTTTTTTATTGAAGTTTAAAAGTAAAAAATTGACCGTAAAGTACAGAAATATAACATAAAGTATTTAAGAACAAATTTTGAGCTGTGTCAATCGTGATTGATTCGGTGACCAGTTCGGTATGACCCGTTCACCAAAAAGATTGATTGATTGCAACAATCACAATGGGCCAAACAATGTCAATCCTACCTACTGCCAATCTCTTTTCTCTGGTCTTGAAAGACCGAACGTGAACGAAAAGATCGAACGAAGCGAACAGATATAGTTAAGTTGTATTTGTATTACGGTTATTGTGTTTTGTTCATCCGATTCATTTTCAATCAAATGATTGGGACAGAATGACGGGTAGAAGCAGAGGGTATGTTTCATTCATTGAACAGAAAAGAAAGATACAGTTTGGGAAAAGAAAAGATCCTCTATGCTCAGTTAACACCAATCTTTCTACCTACAAAAAAGATATCACTCCAAACGTAGTTTATCTACAATTATTTCACGAACTGATGAGTAACTATCCCGAAAACACCTAGGAAATTCTGTACACCGATGGCTCTAAAAACGACGATAATGTTGGTTTTGCTATAGTCAACTCAAATGGAAGACTAATGACCGCAGAATGATTCCATCCTACTTCTCAATCTTCTCTACAGAAGCTCTAGCAGTAAGCTACAGAAATTGCCATTAAAAGAAAAAAGAAATCCATCATATGTACAGATAGCCTCTCGACACTTACAGCAATTCAAAATTTGAATAACCACTCTCCTTTCATCCGTAAGATTTGTGGTAACATAATTAAACTACATGGTAACCTTAAACTAGTTTGGACACCAACCTATCAACCCGATAAAAAAGACTTTCTTAAACTGGCTAATTCTCACTGGATACAGAAACAAAAAGAAGAGTGGGTGGAATATAATCACCATTACTCCACCATAAACCCAACTCCAATTTCGCCTGTTTATCACGCAAACACGACTTCATCGATGAACAAAAACTTCCTAAGACTAAGAATTGGACACACCAAACTTACCCATAGTTACCTGCTAAACAAGGAGTCACAACCGATTTGCCACTTATGTCAGTCTAATACTATTTTATCTATTAAGCATTTAACTTTAGATTGCACCTATGTTAAAAAGACTTGTAACGAATTATTCAACAAAGATTTCATTAACCTTCTTTCAATTCCCACAGCACAAAATATAAGATATGTTTTCATTCTTTTAAAAAAATTAAAACTAGAGAATATACCTTATAATACATTTTTTTCATTTCCCAGTTATGGGGGCGGTCGAGGGAGCCCCAAACTTTTGGATCTCCTCCGACCGCCCCCATCTCTGGTTTTTTACATATTACATATTATTTGACATTCTATTTGCATAATCTCTCAGCACTAAGCCCAGGTAGCTAAAGCTGTTATCCATAAGTATTATAATCATACATTTATGTAAAGTCTAATAAATTATAATAATAATAATAATAATAATAATAATAATAATAATAATAGAAAAGATCCATAGACCGAAATGATAGGGAGAAATGCATTGGATTGAAAGGAACGAATCTTCCAACCAACCAATACTTGATTGATTCGATCTTTCAAAATTAACGATTAACCCAGCACTAGAACAAAAAATATAATGAAACTAGGAAAAAATACGAAGTTAGCAACCATGCTCGCGACTTTAGTCCCTAGTCCCTATTCCCTAAAGTATTGCCTTTTTTAAAGACGGTGGAAACAAACTCAAGCTTTTTTGAAAACAAACCCAAAGATATCGAAATCAATCAGGTTATGATATTTTGTTAAAGGCGTTGGGAAAGCAAACGTTGCATAATATCAAATAGCAAAACCTGGTATTTGGGAGTAAAGAACTAAATATGTGTATTTTCCCAGTATGGTATATAGACACCGGGTACGGTAAGAGAGTGTGAATTGTAAGAATAAATGAAAAAAATTAAAAGCGCTTAGTAGTTGATCGTTCGATTGCCAGTTTCGTTAGTTATATAAACATATTATGTAATATGTAGATAAAATAAAAATAAAAAGAAGGTTGAATGACAGGAGCGTTAAAAACTTAAAATAAAAATGCGAACCTTTATTTCGAACCTGTTTATATTTTTCAAAATTAATATGGGAGGTACCGTAGTAGCGCGGACTGATACTAATATAATCAAAAAATTTATCAGAACTGTACGAGCCGTTTACGAGAAATTTGATATTTTTAAAAGAGATTTTTTAACATTTTGTATGGGAGGTACCGTCGAAAATAAAACTAAATTTTAAAATAGAAACAGGTTTGTACCGAATTTAAAAAAAAAAAAAAATTGTTTTTGGAAATTTAAATATTGAATACAAGCAGAATTACCCACTTTCTTCTACTTCAAAATTTTGAGTTTGATTTCTTTTTTTGGGCGTCCAAGCATTACAGTTCATACAAGTATGTAATTAAAAAAGCGGGAGTTAGTTAATTTTTTAGTGATTGAATATTTATATTTATTTATACTTAGTTCATTCTCATTTTAGGACTTAGCTCATTTTGTGTTGGGAGTTAGTTCCAATAGTTTATAATGAACAAGTCCCAATTTTATTTGGAGTTAGTTAGTAAAGCTAAACATTTTGGTGCACAAACCCAAATTGACTTTTCCAAAGATTTTTGACGACCTTTTCTCAAATATTACTTTTTCATTTTACATTAGGTTTTTGATATATTTCTAAAATATCATAATTTCCACAATCGTTTATTTTAAAGCACAATAATCTTTGAAGCTAAACAAAATTTTCAAAATTCGAAGTGTAGTTTATAACGGTCTTCAAATTAAAAATAAAAACCTGAAATAAATGTTTATTTTTTAAATTCAATTCAAAATCTCTACAAACCATTTAGTTGTAAAGGATGTTTTTTTAAGTATAGAACCTTAAGTTGTCAACAGTTTTTTTAAATGGCGGCTATTTTAATAGCTGTTTAGTGATATGTGTTTTGTTTAATGTGGCTTTTCAACATCAATAATGACGCCTCTAGAATCATTTAAAACCGCTACAAGGCGTAAATTCGGGGAATGTACCAAAACATGATTGCCGTTGATATCGATTTTCAGAAGAAAATTTTGTTTAGCCCATGGTCTTCAATTGAATAACTATCTTGTGCAGGAGCTGTGGTTTCAATAAGACGGCACAACATACCACACAGTTGGTGCCACAATTGATAGCATAATTTCATGCTTCGGACCCCCGTGAATTGGCACCCAACATCGTGTGATTCAACGCCGCGCCGCGCCGCTTGTTAGAGGACAACAACAACGCGTTATTAGCGATATACGTCCACAAATGTTGGAAAAAGTGATCGAAAATTGGACGACCAGATTAAATTATATGTAAGACATGATATTTAAATTATAATGCTAAAAGATTGTCTTTTAAATAAAGTCAATTTCATGCCAATTTTAAAAATTCAACTTTGTTTTATTCTATTTCAAAGTTCTATACCTCTAAAAAAAAAACATCCTTTAAAATGACTTCAGTGTATGGACTCACAAATCTGCAAAGGTCAGTTTCATCAATGTTAACCTGATTATTCTGTGGGTTTAAAGCTAAAACTGATTCCTTTTATTAAAAATCAGTTTTTAATTCTAAGAAATTACTGAATTAGAAAAGGTTTGAACCTTTAGATAATTTCACGAAAACAACTTATTCGTTACGAAATACTCTTAGCTTTTAAAACCATCCCAACTTACGTAATAATAAGAAAATAAACTTAAATGGTTTTTTTTTTCTTTACATTCTTTTTTTTTACCTTCAACCAATAAAATACATCATACATAGATCGAATAACGACCACAAAACTTCAATCTAAATTAGACCCCAAGCACATTGGGATTTATTTATTTTTTTTTTCTTCCTTTCCAATTACCTTCAACAAATCTTGCACTAACATAATAATACTTAATCGATTTTTTTTCTCAACTTTCACAAAAAAAAAAAAAAAAAAGTGAAGAAAATACATGATTCGATAAATATCCATTGCCAAATAGTTACAAAATCGAAAAAAAAGAATCAAAACAAAGAGAAAAAAAGTTTCAGAGAGGTTTAAGGAAATTAAAATCTGCTCAACTGAATAAGTTTTCATTTTATCTTAGCAATGGTACTTTTAGAAAAAAAAAAAAAAAAAACTTTTTCCAATAGGGCGAAAGAGGGAACACAAAAAAAAATCCAACTTGATATTCTTTTCCAATTTGTATGATCTCCGATTTCGAATAAAAAATAAAAATAATAAAACTGAAAGTCAAAACAAAAATACAATCCAGTAAAATACAAATAAAAAAAAAACCTAAGAAACAACGGGAACGGGAAAATTCCTTTCGCAGAGAAAATTACAAAACAAAAAAAAAAATGTTTATATTATAACGATGGCAACAACGATAGGAAAAGAGAAAACAATAGGAACAAAAACTTACCCCCGTATCTACAATTTGATTTATCGGCTGGGATGTTACCATTTGGCTCCAGTCTGTCCAGAAACTCCTCAGAGTTGTATCCATTGTAGGGAACTTTGCTACCGTGATTGTGTCCATGACCACCCCTGTGATGAAGATGGTGGTGATGATGGTGGTGGTGTGATTCGTCGCCGTCCTCTCTTGAAATTGCTAAAAATAAAAAAAATACAAAAAAATATAACAATAAATAAATTGGATACAAAAAAAAAAAAAAAAAAATAGGGAAATATTTATGGCTTCCTCATTTCGAGGAATAATAAAAATCAATAAGGAATTTCATTGAAAATGAAAACTCAAAGAATTTTATTTAATATAATTTTTTGTTACTGGCAAAAGAATCAAAAGATTGTCTATTCAAAGTATTTCAACTGAAATATCAGATAAAAGCATTATGAGTGGGCTGAATAAAAATCAAAAAAAAAAAAAAAAGTTACGTATACGCCATAGTGACCTAATGAAATATCGCACTTAAAGCCACAGTCATAATGAATTCCTGATTGATTGGGTATAAACATAATTTGGCCAAAATAGGTCACATTAGAAATTCAACCCAGCTATCCATTTAACCCAAGTTTCTAATTGAATTCACGCGGTCAAAGAGCGGGAGCGGCTTTTTGAAAAGTCAGTACCCAAATCCAATTGAATTTCCATTTAACCGCGACACGGGTCTTCAACATCTATCCCCATTTCACATATTTAGGTCATGCGAATTTGGATTTGTCCTGTGATGTCAAGTTAGTTCATTTTATAGTACAGTCGCAAATAATGTGTTTTCAGCGAGGACGAGCTCAGATGTGGCCGGCCTGTGGTTATCAGGACAGAGTTGTATGAAAAATTAATTAAATTCCTGATTCATGGGATCCTTAAATTTTAAGTTCTATTTTTGCACAACAAACATAATTATAAAAGGGATCTGTTCTCTCTTCGCCATCATCAGGTTCCCAGGTAAGGCTTAATAGCTTTAACACTGGGTGGATTTAAAAAAACTGTCAAAAAGGACTTTGTCCTTAGTTTCTTTTTTTTTTGTAATTTTTGTTATGCCATCAGAGCATCACTCATTATGTCATTTGCACATCTGTATTTTTTTTCTTTTGTGTTTATTTTTCATCCCAAAAGTGTTTATACAAAGGATTAGAGGACCTTGGCAAGCGAGATGAGGATACGGGCCTAATACTCGTCTCCTTATGTGTGTCGTCTTTGGATACAAAAAGAAGGCTGTAGTTAAACAAAGAAAAAAAAATAGAAAATAGTCGACTGACATTGCTTTTGAATAGAGAAGGATGAATGGAAGGAAGGTGGCAGGGAAAAAAAAGGATTTTAAAGTAGGTGGGCGCTGAGTCACTATACAAAATATGCAAGGTATGTATATATGTATGTCTGAAAAAAAAGAGGAAAATGTTGTTGACGTTAAATTAAAGAAGAAAAAAAAATTATATATAGAGCACCGACATGGAAACTTGTATAAAGTTCAGGTTTACTATGACTATGAGTGTCCTCGTTCATGTGTGAATTTCAGGGTTGTTCAAGCATCAGAGTTGGAGTTTTTGATGTAGACCGTCGTCGTCGACGAGTATTATAATCGTTAGTCTACATCAAAACTATACTGCAATATATATGACATCGATTTAAATTTATAATCAAAGTGCAACTCTCTGCACAATCTCTTGAAAAAAAATATTATGAATTCATTTGTGCATTTTGCATACAATCAGTATCTAGATAGTTTTATTGGGACCACAATTTGTGAAATTTATTTTTTACCTCTAATGTACTTTTTTTTTTGGATTTTTAGTATTTCACTTTATCAGCAACAACTTTGAAAATGTAGTTAAAATTGCAGTTGAACACACTTGAAAGGTTAAACAAATACATAATTTAAAGGAATATTTTTTGAAGACAAAAATAAATTGAAAAATGGTGAGTGAACAAATTTCAGTCTTAAATTAATTTTATTTAAAAACAGAAAAAAAAATATTCTCAAAATAAAGATTTCGGATTTTGAATTTTTGTTAAAAATTGAAAATTTCTCAATATCTCAAAATAATTTTTGGGAAGATATATTTTATATCGGCATTAAATAAATTGTTGGTTTTTGAAAACTAAAATTTTTAAGTTGTACAACTAAGTCAAGGTAGAAAATCTCTTTTCTGAAGGGTAAAAGCAGAATCAATTTTTTTTCTGTTGAAAGTGATTTTAATTTTAAGAAGGTCGTGTCTGTAGTAAAAGATTGTTAAAAATCGCATTTTCAAAGTATGACTGTTTTCAAAACAAAAATGCCATCAGCATCAATTCACCGTCTTTCTCAACAATTGAACATTTCGGAGACATCATTGAGACGAATTTTGCATTTTTGTTCACAAAAATTGAATAGGAGGATATTGGCAACATTTGGTTTCAACAGGACGGCGGCGGCGGCGGCGCTACGTGCCACACAGCCGAATCTACACTCGATGTTTTGCGCCCTGTTTTTGAAGATCGTATTATCAGCCGCAGAGCTGATGTCGTTTGGCCACCTCGGAGCTGCGATTTGACACCGTTGGACTATTTATTTGTGGGGTGCCGTAAAAGATAAGTGTTACGCCGACGCAAGCCAGAGACGATTGACGCTTTAAAGGACGATATTCGTGAAGCCATTGGTGAAATACATCTGCACACAATCGATAATGTGCTTAAAAATTGGACCGATCGTGTAGGCTACTGCATGGCCAGCCGAGGCAGCCATTTGAATGAAATTATTTTCCATTATTAACCGGAAGGATTGTACTTTGAAATAAAAAAATTAATTTGAGAAAATATTCAGTACTTTTTTTATAGCATTTTCAAAAAAAAAGTTATTTGGCGGATCCTTTGGTTATGTCAGATAGTAAAAAAAAAAGTTACCTGTGTAACAGAATTTTTGGGTGGTTTTTTGTGTAAGGTGAGTTTTTAAAAAAGCATTGCTTTTGTAGGTTACGTGAAGGATAAAAAAAAAATTTGTAAAAAAATCTGATTTTCAAGAAATAGTTCAACCCCTTATATTGCTTTCAAAGGTGACTTTTGTCAATACAAATTCTGAAATTGATGAAAAATTTTAGAATTTTGGAAAATAATACACTACAATTTTTCTGCCTCAATCTTATTCTAAAAAAAAATATGTCAACCATTATTATTGGCTTAAATTAATAGGAGCGGCAAATATTGATTTAGTCAAGCTAAATGGTTTCATTATAAAATGTATGTCCATACATATTTTTAAGGGATGTTTAAAATTTATTGACTTAAAAAATGTAAAAAAAATATCATTTCAAAAAGAAATATTTTTCCTTTAATTTCGAGTTTGAAAAATACGTTTTTTTAAAACTGGCTTTAAAAATAAAAAAATATTTCAGAAAACAGCTTCTTTCGCCCGGGGAGGGGAATAAAACCCTTTCTCCCATCCAATTTTTTTACTTATCATTCAAGCTAACGTTATAGTCGTTAATACATATATTTACATATTTATCGCAAAAAGTAATGCACCTATTCTAAACTTTTTCTTCTATTTATGTACATACATACCTATAAATCAATTATCCAGGGTGAGTCATGAGCAGTGCGCCAAAATGCTAGAGCGTGTAGGTTGGGTTGAGATAAGAAAAAATCGTATAGGAGGGGGGGTCTATTCGCCCTCGTTTAGCTATGCGATCATTTTTGAGATGCCAAAATCTTCTTCTCTTATTTTGTTTCTAAACAATTCTATTCTAAGAAATAGGTTTTGTAAAATTAATTTTCTAAGTCAGTATTTAAAAAAAAAATTCTTCGAAATAACAAATTGACTTTGGAAATTATATTTTTCGTTAAACTGGACCACCACTGTATTTGTTTACTGTGGTTTTTTGCGTGTAATTTAAATTATATGGTAAAAAAATATTTTTAAAAAGTCAAAAATGTGTTTCCCATATTCATAAAGTTTCATACCAGTTCCCTAATTAATTCCCATCATACATCAACTAAACTAACATCCTATATTTTATGTTCAACTTTATTATTTATGCTTCGTTTGATTAAAACACATATAATTTTAAAATGTATATAGTGCTACAATAACCATAATTTACTAAAAATGAATGTTCCCTAAAGTTGACAAAATTTATACATTACACATTATCCCACAAGTAGGTATAACGTATAACCCAACCCGCCCCACTTATAAAACAACTTTGAATTTTGATGTATACCTATGTATTATTTATGCGAAGGTACTTACATTGCCAAAAATGTATTACCTATATCGTAATATCGTTAAAAGTTAACTTCAACTCATATTTTATATTATATAGTCCTTATTTGGGAAGGTATAGCTTATATATGCAGCTCCCCAAAACCAGCACAAACCAACCAACGAACCGACACGACACGACACGATGAGGACGAGTTTCCCATCACCAAAAAATGTTTCTATACCTCATACTCCGTAATTTAATTTCCGTAATATCCTTCGGTTATTGAAATTCAAATTTGATTACACCATAAGCACAAAATGTTCATCGTCAGACAAGCACCAGATAACGTTACCTAACAACACGGCATCGACAGTCGGCAGTTGGCATCACTCCCCCTACAAAATTCAAAAAAAAAAAAAGTCCTTTTCAAAAATTGTTCACTTTTCATAGAGCCGAGAGTATTCTCATCGGAAACGCCTCTCTAATCAGATGAATATTAAAATTGAGTGGGGTTACTCTGACAACACATCTTCTCTTCCGCCCACTCTCTATACTACCCCACCGGAGGGCTATTTCAAAAAAAAAAAATGCAGATAAAAAGATACACATACGAATATTCCCAATGAACATCTATAAATCACCTGGATAGTGGTAGGAGTACATATAAGAGTGAAAAACCTCATTTGTTGTTGCCTTAGGGAGAGCCTCCTCCCCCCACCCCACCCCTTTCCATACATAAGTAAGTAAAGTGACTTTCAATTTCGCTTTTCTCAAGAGTCCTTGAAATCGAATATATAAACTTTCACAACCTTTCATCCTTAAATCTGCAGTTGAGCGAGTCGTTTTGATTTGTATATAAAAATTGTCGACGATTTCTTCTCTTTCGTCGTCGTCGTTAACTTATCGGTTTGAAATTGACTTTCGTCCTTAACCCTTCTCAGCAACGACCTATAGATGAGCCTAAACACATGCAAGTCTACAACTCACAGAGAAGAGTTGTTGTTGTTTCTGATGGTTAAAAAAAAAGTCTACGGATGTGTGTTTGTTAAAAGCTTTTTACCGTTCCGTTTATCAAAAACGTATATACACAATCGTTGAGACAATACGCCAGAATGCACATCACCCAGCCATTAAGGTATATTGTTGGCAAAAGCAAAAGCAAAATGGAAAATCCCTTCGAGCGTACAACCGTAATGACATCAGCAACTAAGCATGGACAAAAACCCTCACTCCCCCCTCCACCCCCCATTCATTCAATATATCCAAATGCATAAGAATACTAGGTACATGGGTTTTGGATTAATAAAACAAAAAACAAAAAGAAAAATATAATAAAACGGAAAACAAGCATTGCAGGGAAATGGATTAAGGATTTCAACAAAAATGCCTCCAGGGGATGTGCAGATCCGGGATATGTAAATGTTTAAGGGATTTTTGGTGTTATAATGTGTGTGGCGGAGGCGGACAATGAAAACATTTCGTCGACAGGGAACGTGACGTTGAATTAAATAAACACTTCTATCCCAATTGCAATTAAATTTAATCAAGCGTTTTGCTGGATACACTTTGGGGGACGGGACGTCTAAGAAATTAGATACTTTTGATGAAATTTTTTTTTCTCAATCTCATACCTACCTAAAAAAAAACAATACCTACCTGATACTGTTAGGTGTTAATCTAATGGATTTTGCATGTCGTTAGTTTTAGGTTAAAACTTATAAGCTCCAAAAATTATTCTCAGAAAATAAGCAAAAAAAAAACTTTTGGACTCAATTCAATAAGTGTCAAGTTAGCAAAACTAAATTTGCGAGGTGGGTATTTTGCCATTAATTTGATGGGACATTTTTAATTTTGGAGATAAATGTTTTCCATTTTTAGAAATTAAGCAAAAAGGACAATAAAATACAAAAAAAACGAAAAAAATACTGTACAAACAATTCAAACAAGTCGCAAAATTATATTTTCACAACTAAACGATAAGAAATTCTTATTAATTTCCTTCTAGTGCATTGCACGTATATTAAAAAAAAAACATAGAAACATTGCATGGCAAAATTGAAAGAGTCACTAAATTGAATATTTTATGCTTCACATAAGTTTATAGAAAATATAGAAAAAACATAGAAAATGTTGCGCGAAGTATTTAAATTTTCAAAATTAACAAACAACTAATTGATATTTACTTGGTCATATCTGTTATGAGAAGTGTCACAGCTTCGTTCTAGAAAACCTTCCTATAACTTTTTAGCGATGTTTAGCAAAAACTAACACAAAAACATAGAATTTAGTGGCCAACAAAATCGAAAGTGTCGCAACTTACTCACGACTGATTAATGGAAAATTATAATAAAATATAAACGTAAGAAGTTTTAATTTCCTTTCTCGGGAGTGATCTGGTATTTTCACCCATAAATTTAACAACAACAAAAACAAAGAAAATATTACACAATTAAAAAGAAAGTATCAGCCATAGGTTATTTATAACTAGTTTGTTGCAAATTATTAACCTATATAAATTATGCAATTTAAAAAGTTTTTGAATTATTTTGAAAGGGGAAAAACATAGAAAACATTGCACGACAAAATTGTTGCCTTTAGAAATAATTAATGAAATTCTGTTTCTTGCTAATTTAAAAAAACTAGACTTATAAATCTAATCTAATCTATTCAGTTATAAAAAGCATTTACCCTATTTTGAAAAGACTTTTATATCATGACATTAAGTTAGCAAAGTAGAAAAAGAAACATAGAAAACAGTGCACAAAAATACTCTGAAAATTTATCAATGGAAAATTGTCAACCAAAACTTGGTTCTATTGGCGAATTTTGTTTTGTTAGCTTGACACTATTATATTCGTTTTGTTGATAATTTGATATAAAATTATGCACAAAAAAAAATTCGAAACATTAAAACCGTTAATCTCCTCTGTAAAGGAAAACAACACAGAAAACATCGCTTGACAAAATGAATCTTTCCTCAACTGATTAAAGGCAAATTATCCTACTGACCTGGTTTCGATATCAAAAAAAAAAAAAAACATAGAACATAGAAAACATAGTTTGACACGTTTTGTTTGTTTTGATCAGCAATTGTTGTTTTAAAAGTAATATTCATCCATTTCAACAAGCATTTGAACTAAAAAAAAAACAATTTCTTTTCACCTTACTGTGTATGAAAACGAATGAATTGTAGAGCCATCAGATATAAAAATATCACTAAAACAGGAAGATATAGTGAGGTAGAATGGTATATTTACGGGAAAATATATGAAGTCAGAAAGTATATGCTCTATCCTTCGCATCCTTAGTTTTTTGTAACCATTACATGTTGAAAACTTTACTGATTTTGCATCATTCATTTACTGGCAAAGATATAGCCAATAAATAACTCTTTAAAATAATTAGATATAATACATAAGAAGTAATAACTTTTTAAATTTCTTCGATGATTTCACGGATAATGTATTGAGTACAATTCGTTTGAAATTAATAAAACCCACTATATGTACTAACTACATACCTTGTTTTAGAAACCAGATTTTTAAAATTGAGTGACCAGCGGGGGGCTTTCAAATAAATTATATGCATTGATTACATATCATCCAATAAAAATTAATATAGACTTAAAAGGACGCTTCTTGTACTGAGTACATAACATGCTCTGAAAACTAAAATATGTATGCCATTATTACTTATTTAACTGCAGTAGGGAGATATAAATATGTTCATTTTGGCAGTCGCTTTCAGTAGTTAATAGAAATGTAACTAGTGCATCCACGATATCAAGAAATAAAACTTTTCATCTCAAAAATTTGTCAAAAACCAAACCCTTTTTAGTTAATGAGAAAGAACAAAGTTTTAAATTTATTTTTAATTACATTAACGTCCTCTCCACAACTCGAACATCCTTTGAGTAAAACTTTAAATTCTCCAAATAACTCTCCTTGTAAATTTCAATTGCTGTCATGTCTCATCAACAACGGTGATTCCAAAAATTAAAAAAAAAATTAAAAAAAAATATTTCTCTTTACACACAATTACCTTCACAAAATTTTAACAATGAAAACTTTCTCCATAATTTTTAGCTTTACTTCTAAGTAGACATCCTGTTGGCACGCATAACTTCAGTAGTCAGAATCTCATTAAAGAGATTTTTTTAATTAAATGCTTATACAGGGCATTATCCTTGCAGTCATAAACATGAGCAGTATGAGCAACCCCTTTGCTTCTGATTGCGGCCAATCAGGTTGGTTGTCTCAATTAACGCATCTCTTCCTCCCGTTTTGGCAATGAAACAAATAGATACGAATATTAGCTATAAAGGAAATGAGCTATGAACAATCGCATAATCATGTGTCATGTCATTTACATTCTTAAGAAATTAAAAAAAAAAGGAAACATCAGCGCCATCAGGAATCACTCCATTTGGTTTAATTCAAATCTTTTTGCCTGTTGGGGATGAAAGTTGGAAACTTATTTGTGTATTGCACTCTGGAAGCCTTAATGTCTACATCATGTGTATGTATGTCGTGTGTTGTCGTGGCTGTTTTAAATGGAATAATTTCAATTTCAATTAAAACACGTCGAAGTGCCAAAGTTCACAGACGGAATTCTTCTTTTCTTTGAAAGAGCAGTCAGTGATGTATATGGCGACAAGGACATTTGTTGTTGTTCATTTCCTGCTTCATTGAAAGTTGGTTTACAGTTTGTGTTGACTTTTAACTTTCTTTATCCACTTCAGCTCGAGTGGGAAATGATTATAAAGGGTAGGGATACAAATGAGTTATAATAAGACATAGCAAATATTCGGGTGACCGAGCTTCGAGAGCGATCTTTAAATTGTACCAACGAACGGTGGTTTGGTATAAAGGGCAGTTTTCATCAGACAAAGCAATAAGAAATGGGACTTGGCAGAGAGTTATTGTTATCTCTCACCTTTAGTTACTTTATTAACTTTCCAATTTATAAAATTATTTAACTACAAAATTTCATCGTAATTACTAAACCTGTTGTTTCGTCGCCCCCTAAGTTACAGGCCTGAATGATACCTTCTTTACAATATTTTTTAGTAAAATATAATTAATAGGGAAAACTTGTATAAACCATTGTGGGCATAAGCACCGTTTTGAATCCACTTGGATACGACCCTCGATGACATCACTGTCCAGATATTTTTTTTAAATAAAAAAAATGACTCATTATAAAATTTCATAAAAATCATGCCTGGGGCGGATTAAACCAAAATTTTTTTTTTGGTATTTTTGTCCTGTTCATAAAAACAGGGTCTAGAAATTTCATCTAAATCTTTTGATCGGTTTCCAAGAAATGGCAGTGGGCGAATTTTACATAAAACCAATTTGAAAATTCGTTTCTCTTTCAGTAGTATAGAATCTGAAAATTTCATCAAAATCGTTAGAGCCATTTCCGAGAAACCATATATACAGGGTGATTCATGAGCGGTGCGCCAAAATACTAGGGCGCGTAGGTTGGGTTGAGACAAGAAAAAAATCGTATAAGAGGGGGGTCTATTCCCCCCGTTCAGCCGGAAGGGCAATTTTCTAAAAAATTACTTAAAATGGAAAAAAAATATTTAAAATTAACGGGTTCATGCAATATGCTGTGCGATACGTTTTTGAAAAGCCAAAAACTCCTTGTTTTTGAATAAATTTATTCTAAGGAATAGTTTTTGAAAAATTAATTTTCAAATCAAAATTTTGAAAGCTAAAATTTTTAAATTAAAACTTATTTTTATTCGAATTTTTAAAGATGAAAAAGATCTTATCGTTTTGTACAAAAATTCAAAACTTGAAACTCAATAAAACATTTTTTTTTCTTAATTTAAGAATTGAATATTTTTTTATAAACCAAGTTTCAAGAAAATCCACCAATCCGTTTAGGCTGTAACTCAACGTACAGACAGACAGAAATATGGAACCCACTTTTTCGACTTCCCTAACATCGTAGTTCAAATTTTTTTCACGAATCACAAAACTTGACAAATATGTACCTTCCTAATGTCGAAAAAAAACTAATTAAAAAAAATATGGCAACACAAATAACTGACAAACAAATAATTTGCTAAGAAAAAATTGACAAAAAATGTTGTCAGAGAACAATTAAGTGTGAATTCTTTTGAACCGCCAAAAAAAAAATTGTTTAATTTTGAAACACCTACCGAATCAGTAAGCTAATCAATTCCATTTCACCACTCACTGGCTGTTGGGCATTAATATATTTACTATACATTTATTATTATAGGGCCAGTATTCACCATGCGTTTATAAGGTCATGAGAATTGTAACTCCAGCGTCCAACCCTCATTAGCTTATGAAAATGATGTATTTACGAGGAAATATTTTATGAGATTATATGATGTCTCAAGTTCGGTGAATACCTGCCTAAACATTAAAGATTACGATTACGATTCTTTCCTTAACAAACGCACCAAGAATAAAAGATTGAAATTATATCCATTTGATTGGACGTAAGAATACATGCTAAACAAAAAACAGTTAAAAGGATATCCTGTTCGTTCCAGGATGACAATCACTTACATAGATACCATATCCCTTTGCAGAGTTTTAACATCCTTAGAGCCAACACAGACACTTTGCTGTTACTAGATATATATTTGTGTTTATAGAATAGCTGTGAATGTTGCTACTTGGAATGCAGATTTCATGACAAATCGGCAAAAACATTCTTGAGGATGCCCCGCAGGCATGTTTCAACTTCAATTCAAGGCACTGACAGGCACTCCAACCGATGACACGAGATGAGATACGACACAAGGGTGTACTTCGCTGGAGTTCCAAGCAGCTGTGAGATGGAACAACGGAACTTTCAAATGTATATTTTTATCCTTTCTTCCTTCTTCGAGAAGGAAGAAAAACAAAAAAAATAATAGGAAAACAGTTGGACATTTTATTCCGTGTCGAAACAATGCAAAAAAAAAAGGATCTTCGATTCGAGGTGTTTTGCTCTGCCATTTTGGTTGATGGTGATGGAAAACAAAGCAGGGCATCAAGGACTACAAGGACTTATAAGTCTGAGTAATCGTTCTCAGCAGCAGCAGTAGCAGTCCTTCTATCTATATCAATCATCAGACAGGCTATAACGAGGGTTATTTTCTTATAAAAAAAAAAACAATTTCTGAAATGTTGTAGATTCTTCACATCAAGTAGTATTCTGTGTTGGATTTGTTGACTAATGAAGCGACTTATGTTGTAAATTGTAAAATGTCTTCGAGTACCTAAGTTTAACGCCTGTTAGAGTGATAAGGGTTCTTCAGGATGTTTTTGTCTGTAATTTGTTTGATTCAATTATTGAAGCAGTTACTTAGAAATCCATTTTACAACTTTTTTTTTTAAATATTTTAATAGCAAAGCCTTGTAGAAATTAAAATAAGAATTGTGATTTATAAATAGATAATGAAAATTTCTGGAAAAACCGATTAACTGTGAACTAAAAACCCTTCTACAGTATCACCAGTTAAGTTAATAGGTGATAAAAAGTTTCAAGCATTTGTCGCAAAAATCTATTAATTGTGAGAAGCAGCTCTGTATCTGAAAGTATGATGGTTTTGAACAAGGTTTTCGACAGTGCAGTGCATACTCAAGCCTTATGACTGGGCCGAATAGAGAAGTAGCATCTAACTTGATAGCAAAGAGAGATGACAAATCACTTCTTCCAAAACACTGCCAAGAGTAATGGAAGAAATGCAAGTTTTTCCGTGGAACTATAGAATTCTTGAATATCGGTCCTCGCTTTCGATCATGGAAATGAATGAGCAAGTTAAAAGAAAGGCAATATACGCTGCAGGAATCAGCGAAGAGTTCCCAATTAAAGTAGGTGTGCACCAGGGAAGCGTCTTGAGTCCTTTTCTTTTTATTACAATCTTTAGCTTTCTGCTTGAGGATAAGGCGACGGACCCCAAAGTGAATTAGTTATTTTTTGCGGACGATGGAGCCATCATATGTGATGATCCTTTGTCCCTGATGTACAGGTTGATGCCGTGGAGGCCCATTTTCTGATCAACACATCCCTATTCCGGACATCTATTTGAAAAATTTAGACATCTTGGATCTGTGAATAATGGGAAGGATTGTAATGACATCAAACATCGCGTAAGCGTAGGGTTGGATGAAGTGCGAGAAATTTCTGCCGTCTTCTGTGATCGAAGCTGAAAGCAAAGTCTACCTAGAAAGCAGTTTTTGACCAGAGCTTACATACAGTTCACATTGTTGGACAATGTACAGGGTGTTTTTTCAGAAGTAAGTATAAAACAGCTGTTAATTTATTTGTGTTTAGTTTTCCATTGGCCTTTCAAGTTTAACGCCACACGATCACCTAGCAAGTCGTAATTTCGGCGAATACGATTTTCATAAGAAATTACGGACACCGTTACATCCAGAAAACTGGCTGTTTTGTGTGCTTTATGGGCTGGTGGCCAGAACGTTAGAGTCAATGCTGACCGCTATGGAGCCATGATTTCTGACTTTTTCGTTCCTCAATTTAACAACGATGATGTGCTAGGGCTATGATGTGGACGGCGAGGCTCAACATGTCACACAGCTCGTGCCCCAGTTGATTTATTGAACGAAACGTTTAGTAATCGCTTCGGACCCGTGAATTGGCCATTAAGATCGTCAATTCAACACCTCTAGACTATTTTTTGTGGGGATATGTGCCAGAAATCATATTTAAATTATAATGCCAAAAGATTACCTTGAAAATAATGTCAATTTTGAAAATTCATATTTGTTTTATTTCCATATCAAACAAATGCAACGACACATGCATTTATTTGGCCTCAGACATGGAACAATCCAAAACCGGGAGACCGTTTTTTTTATATAATTTGCGCGCGCTTAAGGGGATGGTGTACTCTTTATATGTTTGTTCAACACAGCGCGGGCGTGATGGATAGGGATGGGAAGGGAAAGGTGTATGGAAAGGTATGTGGCGTGAGGTACTGAGACTGAAGGTGGTGGTTGTCTCAGATTTTATCGCCAGGGTTGGCGGCTGGACTAAAACGGAGAAATGCCGTGTCTTATATCTATGTCCCTTTATAATTCACATTATTTTGTTCGTTGTCATATTTGCTGGGCATACTAGTATTTACTCAATCACATGTTGTTAGTGTTATGCCTGAACAACATATAATGAGTAAACCAGCGGCCCAACAATGATCAATGATAATGGAATAAAAACATGACATAGAACTACGGCAGGGATTGAACCTGTGACCTGTGAGGCGACCACGCATACCATCGCGCCACGGCCAACCCCCAACGCATCGACGTTTTCTAAGGTCAAATGCCGGAATCGCAGAAGAGGAGCCTTAGTGTGAAGCAGTGAAGTGGATTCATAAAATAAAACTATTGGAGTAGAAGTTTCAATGTAAACTCCTCATCAAGGTTCAATCCAATTGAAACAATACTTCTCATAAATAATAATAAAGCAAAAAGCTTTTTCAATTCCAAATTCCCCTGCCAGAGAGCTTAAATTTTACTCAAACATTAATACCTCCAAACAAAAGTGATTTATATCACCAAAGTGTACAGGAGTTATCGGCGACATTATTTCAATAATCCTGTTTGCTATACCCAAAAAAAAACCAAAAAACCTTCAGTGGTAATATAAATCATAAAATATTAAAAAACCATCATAAACAATCCTGACAAGTCGGACAAGCCTAAAAAAAATATATACCTCCACCTACATAGAATTTCATTTATATTTATAAAATAATAACTCTAAAATATGTCCTTACACCTATGTACCTACGTGTTAACTGGTAATACTATACTAACTGGCATATCGTCCTGCCTATACCAGCCTACATAGGTGGACAAAGTTAATATGAACAAATTGTTCACATTCAAAAGGATATTTATTTTACCATTAGCATATAAACAGAAGTAATATAAGATAGGATAATATGAAAATATTTATGTATAACACCAGACACAAAAACATTAAAATATCATTGGATCCCCATACTCCCTCTCTCTCTCTCTATAGTATAGAGGCTATCTTTCATCCATAATATTATACAGGACGAATAAAAAAAAAAAAAGGAATCTCTACCAACCAGCACCAGCAACAACAACAACAAACCCAACTTCAATTATGAGCTATAAAAAAGGACATTATTAATATTTACGAGCGTTAATGGCAAACTACATTCATACGTATATTTTATATAACATTTTTTTGTAAAATATGTTAAGGGGGCACGTAGCTGGTCCTCATTCTCACAAAAACGAATAGTCAAGGATTATTTATATATCAAAGCTCATTAAAATTGAATTCACTTAAATTAAAAAAAAAAAAACATGAGTTAAAAGCAACAAATATCAAAATTTATTCTTATGTCCACATTGCACAAGGATATGATGTTATTTTCAAAAAAACCCCAAAGTCCTGGCAAACAACCCTTTTTCGTGTAGATATAAAATTTAAATGAAACAGCTAAAAGGATTTTGCGGTGGGAACGAAAAAAAAACTATAAAAAAAAAATAACCCTCTGAAGTCATAAGTGGGGACATAGAAAAAGGGGGAATAGCATTCTCTAAAGTGATGGTGAGATGTCTAAAATGCCTTTTTTTTCAGAATCCGTTTATTTTTTGTCTTTTAACGCTGAGATGCCCCTTGCAGGCAACCAACACGACAATGTCATACACAATTGGTTTTCTACAAAAATGTATTTCAATCCAGAGCTTGTTATTTCAATTTGTTCCAGAGAACACGAGGAAAAGAAAACCGTTAAATGTGTCCTTTTTTGTTGGTGAAATTTGGTGAAAAAGGACCTTTTCAATAAATCATTATGTTGCGGTGGCTAGGGATATCGCATTTTTTTTGTTTTTTGACAATGCAGGTACTTTTGTAAAGAGAAAGTTAAGCAATTGAAAAAACAAAATGGAAATTGTGATAAAAGAAAAAAGATAAAAAAAACAATGGAAGTGGAAATAACGGAAGAAATCAACATGAAAAATAGGTCAATCATTTTTTTTGTTTTTGTTTTAAGACCAAAACCATACGACACATTTATAACCTTTATTTAGGTAAGGTTAATCCTATTTGGTGGTTATGTGGATTTTGTGGTTTTTTTATTTATTTATTTTGCTTTTCATTTCCATGTTGCCACAATTTAAACGACAATATTACCGTTTTATAATAGGACAATAAAATAAAAACAATGAATTTCAACATTCATACATGTCCTTGAAATACAATGTTAAGTTGTATATGAGGCCGTCAGTGCAATAGTGGCGTAACCCACTTTTTGTCAAAAATAAGTTTTTCATGAAAATAGGTCTCTCAATATATCTATTTTAATACAAAAATAGTTTTATGCAGCTATCTACACTCAAAACCAGATGGCACTCAAAAAGGTGTTATTGCATTTTATAATTTGATCATAGTTTGAGTGCAATAGTGGCGTAACCTTCATACTTCTCTTAGAAACTGTTTGCTTTGGTACAGATTGAGACCATTTGCTTTGGTATACATAATATGGGCAGTGAAAAAGTTCACATGTATGTTTGGGATGAGTTTACAGCGTCAAGGGGACCTCAAGAAATCGGGTCTTGTTTAATGCATTATTTAAAAAACGTACGTATTTAATAAACGTACATTTCGAAAACTTTTCAATTTTTTATAAGTATTCCAATGAAATTGATGTTTTACTCGAAGAGGTAAATGTAAAAAAGGGATAATCCGTGGATATTAAAAAACTCAACCAACTTGAGGAACCTTAAATAAATGATAAAAAAAAGAGAGACTTAATAGAACTGCTTCAATTTATACCAACCACCAATCCATAACTTTTTTTATGATAATTTAAAAAAAAATCATTAAAAAATAAGTAAAAATGTACACATAATTTTTTATTGTTAAAATATTGAACTATGAAAGAAAGAAAAAAATAATATAATAAATTTGGCGTAACCTTTCTTTTTTCTTTATTTTTAATGAAAACCATATTAATGCAATAGTGGCGTAACCCACTTTTTTTACAAAATAATGTTGAATTTAAAAAAAAGAAGCATGCCCTACAAAGTATGTCCCTTTTCAAACTCTTCTACGTTTTTTAGATTAATCAAAAATGTCAAAGGGAAAATACAAAAAATGTTTAAAGAAACCCTGTTTCTTAAATCTCTCGTAACTCTAAAGTGAATTTTATGGGTTACGCCACTATTGCTCTCACGGCCTCATATATCTTGTATGAAGTGAGGCTTTTAAAATAAAGATAAATACATGCATTAGAGCGTTCGTTATTTGAGATATTTTTTGGCTGTTCTAAGTGAAAAATTAATTTCCAAAAAAATTCTCAAAAATATTAATTCGGCGGTTTTTAAATGTTTTATTTTATTGAGATGAAACAAAAAGCATTCTGAAGATTTATATTTCCAGTTTTTTTTTTGATTTGTACCTACTGATCAAAATACTAATCTAGGGTTTTACAGAAAAAAAAGGAACTCCAAAAAATTCTTGTAGGTTTTGAAATTTTTTTGGAACCAATTAACGGAAAAAATTTCATTGATTTTGAACATTTTTTGTCAAAGGAAAATGACTGTCAAATTTTTCGCGGATTTGCATTTATTACATTTTCATAAGAATTAAAATTTCAAAGAGAATGTGTATTTTCAAAAAAAAAAAAAAATGGTCGAGCAACAAAAATTTGACAATCTGACCGTTCCATTTTTCATAGTTTTTTTTGTTGGCTTGGAAAAATATTTTTGAAAAAAAAATTGCAGCAAATAATACGAATCTTGGGAATGCTTTTTGTTTTTATTTAAATACGACCAATGTCAGAAAGATACAGCTCTTCAAGAAATAAAAATTGAAAAAAAAAACTTTCTACTTTTTTTTTGCTGGTTTACACTAGATGGCGCCCACGGCCGGCACCCTGTTAAATTATCATATCGAAAGAGCATATGATATTTAGTATGCTTCAGAGATTTATCGATCCCTACATTTATTCTATACTTGAAAAAAAAAATTAATGTCTATTTTTTTAAGAAAAAAATATTTACTTTTTTTTTTTCTTTTAGAAGTAAAAGCTGTTATCTTATAAATAGTTAACATTTTATAGGACTAATAGCCGGTTACAAAAAACGCCTAAAAATGAAACAAATTTTTGTTAAATAAATTTTTGACATAAGAATTTCATCCCAAAAATAAACGAATGGCCTAATATAGGAATTTTGTTTTCAGCTAGTGGTAAAGCCACCGCGGAAGGTGGTTATTCATTGTAAAATAAGGCATTAGGATTAAAATGTATGTCTTTATACATAATTCTTGTTAACCTAAATTTTTGATACGGGCAACTATTTGACGGAAGTCTGGAATAATTATAAAGTGTGACATTTAGTAATTCAGTGTGGTTTCCAATTCAAATTGAATCATACATAAAATTTATCCCTATACATTATTCTTAAGGTTTATACGATTGAGAAAGTATATACATATGTGCATAGATATTTTAATATGTACCTAAGCCATTATAAATTTTGTAATCAGCATAACCCTTCATTATATAAATGAAGACAAGGTGTGTATAATAAATGTGAATAATCATCATCTACATAAATACAGGGTGTGTAGGGTAGGGTACACACATATGAGATGGTAATGTTTTAAACCCCTTGTAACTTGTTCTACTAAATTGTCTTGTGGGAATCGTATATAATTAGAAATGCAGAAACCTATGAATACATTACTTACATTACACAAAGGTATAGCAAAGTACACATTTAGAAATGTTACAAATAAATCACTGGAGTTTGAATTTCAAATTTTTTTTTTAATTACATTTGAAATCTGGGTTAGTGTATTTGTCTATATCATAATATGTAATTTTAAAAAACACATTAAAACAACAAATTGAGCCCATTTTATAAAAATTGCCAAAAAAATTTTAAAATTCAGATTTTCTGAAAACGAATGCAGAAAAGTTTCAAAAGTCAAAAGATTTCTCTGCTTTTTGTGTCTATCTCGAAACCTTAAGAGTTTAAAAATCGCTTTTTTTTTGCTTGGCATTTAAAAAGTGTTGCGTGATTTATTAGAGAAAAAAGTAATTTTTTTGGTAGATGATAATATTTAAACAAAAAATATTTTTCATCTCAAAAAATACTTTAACGATTTTGTTAAAATTTAAAGCACCTAGAAAAAAATAAAACAAATTCGTAATAAAAGTGAAAACAGGCTATAGTTGGAGGAGGAAGAAGATTCGCCTTTTTTTTTGGGACAAGCTAAACAAATACTGTTTTCCAACCACTCGAAAAGACACCAGTAGGATAGGATAGATAGAAAAGCTTACGCAGCTGTTTTGCCGGCGTTCAAAACATTTCTTCAGAACAAAGAAGGAATACAATTCGGGCCAGCGGATTTGTGTATATCGAGATCTTTAAGGACTCTTGCATCTGCACGAGTACGAAAGAAGATTTGCCCCATAAAATGGTTTCCGCTCTAAAATGCGAGAGGAGTTATGGCTCCTACTATCTTTGGGACACTGAAGAACATTTTGCTTCAAAATTTGATCATTCAAAAATTTGGGTCGCCTAATGTGTGCGTCATAGGTTTTTCTGCCTTGTTTGAACTTTTTCCGGTTTTCCTCAGTAGGATTGGCTTTGTAACTATGAAAACTTACCTCTCTACCTTATTTGAAGCTATATCCTGTTCGGAATAAAATTTCTCATTCTGTAGAGCTATTAAATTTTTCACTATCGAGGAAGCATAGAAGAAAACATTGAGATCGTCCAAGTTGGTTTTCTTATTTTGCGAAACGGTTTTTATAGGAGCTTTTTTTCCTGGAAATTGTTGGAACGAGAAATTAGCAGATATGACACAATCAGTTGATGGGCTAGAGGGCGATATTACACAAGCAATGTATTTACCAGAGTCAGAGGTAAGAAACAAGTCTAGGGTGTTAATCGCCAACAGTCGAGTTTAACTCAGTAAAGACCTCAACATAACTTCCTTTCGAAAGATCAATTTTATTGTAGATTCAGAACTGGATAACAGTCAAGAATCTAATATTTTTTTTACAGAAAAATGAAAAAATTATCAGAAACGTTTTTAAGAAATTTTGAGAAAATGTGATGTTTTATGACAACTACCATAGGCTACCTACATGTTCTACCTAGTTTGAAACAAATTGGAACGACATTGTCAAGGCTTTATCGTCTTATGTTCCATTTGATTAAAATTAGATTTTTTTACTGACACAAATCAAAGCATATCTAGTACATTTAAGGAGGGAGAGATTTTTAATTTTGCTTTGCAGATAAAATCTTGTCTAAATATGAAATGTCCTTTTAATCAAATTAAAAAAAAAAAAACAATAGTAAAATTTGAAACTATGTACATACTTGAAATTGTGCATTTACAAGAAGTATATACTAAGAAATGAGTGGCTAAATTACAGGATAAATAAGTCTAGCTAATTGACAAAAAAATAAATATGTACTTGAAAAATTAGTTCGTCTTCGGAAGCCAAGTGTCTACATCTTATTGTCATGTTCTTAATTACAAATTACAACACGAGTTGCTGATGGTAGTTGATACACTTACAAATGACTGATAAAAATATAGACGTTTTGTGTTTACACCTTACACCTTTATATAAACACAGATAAGTCACTGCACTTTTTTTGCTGACTCAGAAGGTTGTTTTGTCAATTTCACTTACCTAGAAAGAAAAGAAAAAAAAGAAATTATTAATATCGTCAAATTTGAGCATGTTTAAATTATTATAAGTTTTTAAAGGCAGAGAAAATTTTTGGACTACAATTCGAAATTTAATTGTTGTAAAAATGAATTTGAAACATAAGAGACTTGGACTTTTATCTAGGAGAAAATGTTTCGAAACAAGAATTTTCCACAATGTAGAAAGGGTTACTCAAGTAGCTCGACTTTGATTTCAAGAAATACTGTTCTGCGATCGAGTATGTAATTATCCAATTTGGTTTGTATAAAGTTCTTGCAAACTTTTTTAACCCTGAATATCCCCAAGCCAGGGCCAAAAAACAAAAAACATAAACGACCACCAAAATCATAAAGAAGTTTGAAAAATGCTTAAATTTTTAAAGATGAAAAAATGTGAAAAGCAAATTTTGTGAGCAGACATACACAGACTAAGTGCCGATGTATGTATGTATGTACAATGTACATATGTATATCGTTGTGGTGAAATTTGGGAAAATATAAAATTTTAGTTCCTTTCAATACATAACTGAAAAAAAGTCCAACTTCAAATTAAGCGTGTTGATTGGTAAAAAAGTTAAGACTAAAAGATATATTTCTTCATCAAAATTAGCTTCATTTTTTTTCAAATTGCTTTGTCTACTTTCTTTGCATGATTTCATATTTAACAAGATGTTCTCTTAAGCTATGTGGTTTTTATTTTATTTTATTTTATTTTATTTTATTTTATTTTATTTTATTTTATTTTATTTTATTTTATTTTATTTTATTTTATTTTATTTTATTTTATTTTATTTTATTTTATTTTATTTTATTTTATTTTATTTTATTTTATTTTATTTTATTTTATTTTATTTTATTTTATTTAGTCATTTCCAAAAATAATTGTTTAAATGCTCTAACCATACGATTACATTGGAATAAAAATAAGCACACTACATATTTTACTTTCCATCCTTTTCCGGGTAACCATTAAACTATTTTGAAAATTTTGTAATTAAACTTTAAATCTCCTTTCAATAAAATTCAAACTCCACCAATGCTGACCATTTTAACTAAATTGATAAAAAAAACATAAAATAATTTTATAGTTCCCTAACTTATAATTACACCTTTCCATAATAATGCGCTTCTATAAAAATATGAGTGCAGATGCACCTACTCTCAAAATGTTGCTCATGCAAAAACTACAACAACTTAAGTTCTGTAGAAAAGTTTTCCTCCAAAGTTTAAAAGGTATATTGTAAGTACCTACTTTCATTGTTGGCTAAAACAGCGATGATGGCACTTGACTTTATCGTTATAAATATTTCATTAACTTGCATAGCATAACAAAAACAACTTTCTATACATTTCTCGTTTATAAAATTCTGTTCTTTGAAGTTCAACTTTTACCAAGTGAAAGGAAGATGTTTTCACTAACAGAAAAGGACATTTTACTTTGTCATGTTTACAAAAAAAAAAAAAAAAGTTTTCGCATAAGTACCCTGTTATACGCGCTTATGGATATTATTATACTGCAAGGAGATATTTCAAAATAACCGAGGTATTATAAAATTGTAATGCTCCTTGTCCAGATTGTTAAAAAAAATATATTAATTAACTAAGTAAAAGTTTGTGAGAAAATGTTTTCAGTTTTAATTAAAAAATCATTTAAAATTTTAAAACGGATGAAAATTCGATATCAAATTAGATGTTTTTTTAACTAGCAATTTAGTTAATCATTGAATACACCTACATATGTACGTCATGATTTAATGAAATTGCAGACGAGATGAAAAAAAAAAGAATTCCATTAGTTAACATCAGGGCATGTGCATTTTGTGCAATCCTTTGATATGCTAATGGATTGTGGTTCATTGATTTACCAATTCAAAGGGTCAAAGAAATTACAGCAATTATTTTTGTCTGAATGGTTAATTATAACAATTTAACATGTGTACCTAGCAGCAGCCAGGTAAAATTGGAAAAGGTATACATACTGTGATGCAAGATGAAAAATTATGTTTTAAATGGGAAAAGGGATATTTTCTCGATTGAACTTACTCGTATAGATGAGAATAAATCTATAAAGTCTGGACCACACAAATAACTTTCTTTAATTAAAATCGAAAAGACTAATTGGGCAGAATTGTTAGACATGATTCTATGGTTATTTTATTGAGTAAGGTAGTTACTGTGTATGGGGAACAAAAAACTTTCGCCCATATCAATTCCGGCAGGGTTATTTCAATGTGGCAATGCAAAATAATTTTGAATTGCATTTTTTTTCACAGGAAAATTCATTTCGATTAGAATTATTTTCATACTAAGAAGATAGAATTGTATTAATAGAGTATTCGAATTTTCTAAATTACTTTACATTTTTCAAAAATATAATGAAATAGCAAAATTTCAACATACAGAAACGATTCATAGTAAATTCTTTCCTATTAGTGTTGCCACTAATAGTCATTGAAATCTACGAAAAAAATAGGATTTATTTTTAACAAAATTTGTTTTTTTTTTTTAAGATTTTGAGTTTGGAAATTATTTTTTGAAAAACTAATTAAAAAAAAACATTGTTTGAAAAATAAATGCAGGAAAATATTTTTGACTTTAAAAAAGGATTTCTTGATTTTCTAACTATTGTCATTGAGGGCTATCGTGGCTAAAATTTTCCACGGAATTTCTGCCATCTTCTTTAACAAAAAATGCAATCAATTTTTTCTATACTTCGTAGGCCCAAATTTGGTCTAGGCAAATAGCTCAGTTGCTATAAAATGTCCATTTTCGATGCCAATAAATTCTGAGAGGAAATGTGAACGTTCAACTAACGTTCCCAATTTTCGACGATAAGTAGAGTTCCGTTCCGTGGGATTTTTTTCCCATAAAAGATTCTTATTGTTCAGACTTAACCTCTTCTAATACTCTTTTCTTGTCCTGAACATCCACAATGTATTTATGTAATGTCAATTTCAACTCACTTTTTGGATAAATGTTTTGGCACTCGTAAATGAACATACTTAACTGCGAAGAAATTTCTAATGTATCAAATTAGTTCAGGGTCACACCTTTGATTTCCCTGACTATATAAATTTAACATTCGTCAAAGTTTTGTTTTTGAAATTCTACAGGTCAAAATTAAGTTTTTCAAAATTCTGGTTATCAAAAATATTATTTTGATAATGTAACACAATTCCAATTGCTCACATTATAAAAAAAAATGATTCTTGCTGCACAAAGTATTTATAGAATTTTTTAAAACTAGTATTTTGACAAACAGAATTTTCAAAACCAGAATTTCTAAGGGCCAGAATTTATGAACAAGAATTTTTGATGAAAGAAATTTCGTCTGAATACAATTTTGAACTGCAGAATTTTATATCAAACATTTTTTTTACAAAAAACAAAATTGAAAAAAATTTAAAAAAATTAAAAAAGAAATTTCAAAATTGTAATTCCCTTTCTGCCTTAAAGAAAGAGACGAGAGTAATAAAATGTTTGTATTTAAGACTTACAGTGCCGGTAAAAATAATAGCACCACTGGTACAAGTGTCTATTTCTGCAATTGAGTGAATAGAAAAATATTTAAAGCAACTATACTGTTAATTGTTAATGCTTGAACTTTCATCTCTCTGTATTGTGTATCTCTGGCACTAAAATGGTAACGGTTTTTTTTCACGAAAAAAGTAGTTAAGCACGGAGGTTCGAAAAATGGTGTGAGATTGTTTTTCCTACTATGGAGTTGGGCCCATATATTGGATTAAACCCATCATGGATCAACACGTTTACTTTAATATACTCGAATATATTATGGTCCTTTATGCAGAGGAAGAGATGACGCTTTTATGTGTCTTCCAACAGGACAATGACCCCAAGCACACCAGTAAGAAGGCAAAAAAATGGTTTGCAGATCATGCAGTTAATGTGATGGAGTGGCCAGCGCAATCACCTGACCTAAATGCCATCGAAAATCTTTGGGAAGACGTTAAGATAGGAGTCTCTGACGCTAGACCGTCAAGTAAACGAAATTTGGTTGTCGTAGTGGTGCTATTTTTTTTACCGCAGCTGTATACAATTAGTATTTTGCAGCGATTAAGAGTGTTCTGGATTAAACAAAACCAGTCCTCTGCTAATAAATCAAAAAGTACAAGACAACACAAAATTTAGAATACTTTAAGTAGAAAACTTAAACCTTACGATAAATGAATCTCCGGAGGGGTTTCTCAGCTTGATTTAAAGAATACATAAACCCTGCTTTCGTTTCTTCTTACAACAGGCTGAGCAAAAGGAATATATATTTTTTTTTCCTAACATGCATCGGTATTTTGAGCTTCAAAACTTCTCCAAACAACCCTCGTACATCTTTAACTCAAATCTAACATTCAAAATCCCCAATTCATTAAAAAAAAACACAACATGTAACAATAATTTCCAACGAACACCCGCAAAATGAATCAAATTACATTGCATGTCTGCTGAATTATATGAATAAGGGTCTATGAAAATAAATATAAAGAATCCTTACCCAAAATGTTAATGTTTCCACCAATCACCCAAATGTCCTGAATCTGCCAACAAAAATGTTATTAATAATATGAATTTCCCTCACTTATTCACAGCCGCATCAGATTTCTCCCATTCGCATTCATATTCGAAAATAAAAAAAAAAAAAAACGAAAGAAAAATGTCCCCCAAATTTTTGTTGTCTGATGTCTGATTTTTTTTTGTTGCCCACCGCAAACGCGCACCCCTTCCCCCCTTCGAATATAACTTGAATTATGTTATGAATGAATGGGACATTACATCACTTTCTTGTGAACTAAAGTTCAGAAATCATCTTAAATTGCAACAAATTCACGCTTCTTTCTCACTCTCACAAAAAAAAGAAAAGAACGAGACAACAACTCCTCCCAGTCAATATTTTGCAATAAATAAATAAATTGCTAGAGATTAAGTGAAACCCTCGAGGGTGATAGCTGATGGCTGGCTGGATGGGCAAAGATAAATTTGTTCAACTCTAAATGTTGAAGTTGAAAAATCAAATGCAAGAGTGAGATGGCAATAAAAACCAAAAAAAAAAAATTATTAAAGACTTTGATATAAATTGTTTCTCTTTTGTTTCGATAAGGGTTTCTTTTTTGGTTGTCATTGTGTATATTAAATCGCTGCCGGTGAACACATTGTCGCATAAATGAGGGATTTTCATTTTTCGTATGTGTGTCTTAAATCCTTAGGGGAGATTCCAATGCAGAGAGAGAGAGTGGGGAGTCAAATTGTACATAAATCTATCGATTTGTCGCTGAGATTTGCACCAAATGCGTTAAAGTACTTACATATACAATTTGGAAATTTATCACATGCATTGATATCAATTTTTGAAAATTGAAGGGGCACTTTTGTGGGGAGGATGGATTAGGAAAATTTGTTTGATTTTAAGCTAACAGTTCAATTTCTTAGTGACGAAAACTGTTATTTTAATGAAAATTTATTCATAAATTTCAGTGAGTAAAAGACAAGTGGGTGTTTGAGCAGATTACAAATTTTTGAGATGGGGTGTTGTTCAAAATTTTTATCTTATGGTGAAATGATCTACTGAAACAAATGAAGAATCCACAGCTCGTAACAACACATGGTTTAAGACGAATCTCTGCTTATTTCAAATGAAGACTAGCGAAATGAACCCAACGCCCAATGTACCTTAGAAAGAAAAGATTTCCCGAAAGGGCACTGTAAGTCGCAGAAGTGAGGGTATCGAAGAACTAATCAGTTCGGCTTGATGGTATTCCTTCTCCCTCTTATAAACAGCACCAATATTATCGGATGAGCTATTACGTCGACTCATTGAGAGAGCTTGGGAACCAGAGGGTTTTCCTGAAGTTTGGTAAAAGTAATGGTTATCAAGTTCCCATGAAAAGGTAATCTAGCGCAATTCCAAAACTAGAAAAGAATTTGCATGCTTCTCAGTAATAGCTAAGTTAACAGCAAGAATCGTCTTGGAACGAATAAAAGACCACTTCGAAGACACGCTTGACGCCGAACAAGCGGATGTCTAAATTGGATCTTCTAGTGCCGACCACATTAACATCTTGCATAAAGTATCGATCACCACCCCACCTGCTGTTCATCGACTTCGAGAAGACGTTCGACAGTTTCAGTAGGGAATTTATCTGGCTTGCTTGAAGGAAGGAAATCGAAAGTGGAATCAGGCAAGACTGTGTCAATAATACTGTCCTTGTTGGTGATAAATGTTGGAACTGCGCGCATCTTTGTCGAATGGAAATGGAGGAATTCAGTGGATTTCGCAATCATATCTGAACTACGCGTATGGTTAATCTCTCGTAGGATCTCCATCTAATGATCACAAGGGTGGAGAGAGAAGCTGAAATCGTTGAGTGAAGAATCAATATTATAAAATAAATAAATTTGATGGCGCGACAGTCCATGAAGAACCAGGGCCTTGGTGACTTGCAATTCTCAACCATTCCTGTTTGCGAGTTATTGTAAGAATGGAAGGGACCTACAATTAAATGCCGAATCCGAACTGCTAGTGTGAGAAGCACTTTATTTCTAAGAAGTGATATCCTAGGAGAATTTGTAACTTTCTTGCAAGGGGCAGACAAAATTATTTGGAAGACCTAGAGCTATTAATCGAACCCAAACTGCTCATGGATCAAAACGCTAAAAACAAGAAGGATCAAATTCGAACTTCTTCGTCTGTTCAAGCAGATATTGTAAGAAAAATTTTAATATCCTGCAAGTATTGATTTCATTGACGTCGGGCAGAACGAAACTAGATACTCCGAATCAGGAGAGCAAAAAATACGTTTGATCTGCTGTAAAGCTTAAAGACCAATCTATGCGTATGATTATGCGTATAGAACTTGGTAAGTCACATCCGGTGACACAGGAAGCTGCAAATTTTTGTTAATAGATGTCTGTGAAATATTTTGAGAATTTTCTGCCAAAAAGTACCTCCAAACCAGAAAGGTTCAGGAGACGTAAGTTTCAGTGGATTGATCAAACATGGCGAGTAAAATGATGTAATGGAACTATTTCATGCAGGCAGTCACGCGAGCGACCCAGCCTTGAAGTACTTGGCGGAGAACGTTAGAATAGGAATCAACATAACTGGGGAAGTTTTGGAGAGAGCTGAAATAAATTTCGAGCAGTCATACCACATGGTGCCCTGCCACTGGTAGACCCCGGTGTGCAGGGCACCTCGCTCGCAAGTGGGTGACAGGGTGGTAAACCACGCTTGTGCTGAGAGATGGCGTAGACCAGGACGTCCGAAGCCTTGGGGTGCGTCGGCTCGAGACCGGGATAGGTGGAGACTTGTTGAAAGAGCCCAGTATCGGACCCCGGTTGTCGAGCCGATGATGATGATACCCCATGGCCCATAAGATCATTGGAAGCTCTGCGGCCCCATAAGAGGACACTCAGGGACATATTGAGTTAGAGGCGCGAAGTGTTTTTGAAATATGTTAAAAATTTCGAAAAAAATTGTAATATTTAATTTAAAAAAATAATTTAAATTTGAATTCATAAAACTTTGTGAAGAAAACATTAAAGGCCTATTTTTTCAGTCCTGAGTTAAACGAGGGTTATTTAATGCTGCCAATCAAATGATCTATTATTGAATCGTCGACGAGTACATAAAGGCCTTAAAAAGCAAAAATTTTTTTGAAGTTAACTCTCACTATCGCACTAAAAAAACTTTTTCCTGTTGTGTCAAATTTTTTGTTTAGAAATAGTTTTATCTGAAAAAAAAGAATAAACTAAAATTTCAACACGATTTTTCCTCATTTTCTTCCCTTCTCTTCATATATAAATAAATTCTAAGCAAATCATCACTGGTGTATTGTAAAAATTCAAACTGAAAAATGCTATGAATTCACTGAACTGAAAACTGTTGCAATCAACCCCAATATCAACCCATCCACATTTAATATACATAAACCCTCATTTTGTTTTCATGCCAATATAACATGTATTTCTTTGGAAATCCTAGTGCGCTTTGCACGTGGATTGGTTTATATAGATGACAGATGGATTATATGCAAATTCAAGTTCCATGCCAATCAACACTATTTTTTTTTTTTTCGAAAAAAAAAATCAAAGTTATATCCCAGCATACACGCCCCAACTCCAAAATCCACTCAAAAACACACATATTTCTAAAGTAGGTACATAATAGATTGGTTTGGAATCCATCACCAATTTATATGCGACAAATGATGAGATGCGCAACGATGATGGAGACGACAACTATTCAACACGACCGACGAGCGACGATGTATAGATGAAGACGGAAGGAAGAGAAAACGAAGCAGGTTAAACGTTCCACAACGACAGGCGAGAGGCGACACAGCTTCATCGAACCATGTGACCGGAATGAAATATATGCTTGCTTGCTTGATATGCTCTTACTCTGGAGTGCTAGATTGCTTGCTGAGGTGAATTTTCCATCAGTTCAAATTTCAACTGCAAAATCCATATACAGGTAGGTTGAAGGGTGAAACATACATCAACCCTCTTGCAAGGGGCGAGCAATAATTGTGTTCGTCATCATCGTCTTCCTCGGCGATGGGGGGCGGGTGATTCGGAAAAGGTAGTTATCGCGATCGAACGAATGGACATAAATGCCATGCACAGCACAACATGACACTTTTGTAGTTTGTGTCGTGCATTCTTGAGCAAACACAATAGACCTGTTAGCCGCATTCAATTCGCCATTATCGTTTTTCATTGCATTTTGCCATCCATTTGACGAAGATGCGGATGCGGATGGGGTGGGGTCAGGGGTACATTTAAAAAGCTGCAAATTGGAAATTCGAACTTTCATAAATTCGTTCGCCTTCCTAACAATTTTTTTTTTTTTTTGTTTTTTCCTTGGAAGGATGTTTGGGTCGAATACGTTTTCCTATATACAGACCTACTACCTACGTTGTCGTTGATTCATTGTGGTTGGGTTCGGTGTGCTGTGCATCGTAGCGTTACAAGAAATGGTTTGGCAATGAATAAAATCTCAAAACTCTCCTCTGGGGATAACGTTATGTGACGTAATAGTTTATCGGAGATTTCGCATCCTTTATTTGAGGTTTATCGAGTGTGAAACGATTTTCAAGTGAAAGTCCTTAGTCTCTGGTTTTTTTTTTCTTATTTCTTCTATGGTTTTCTATTTTGTTGTTTTTCAAGATGGATTTTTTTTTTTTGTTAAGTTTGAAAAGTAAACGTTTGTATATTAGAAAATCTTTATGTATTTCTAGAGAATAAGGAAAAAAAACACACACATACACATAAGATTATTATGTGAGCTTAAAAGAATAAAGGATTTATTTTTAAACCATAAACGGTTTGGTTGGGATGAATGTGACAAGAATTTTAATGGTTCACTTGAAACAACTAATCCTTTTTTCAAAATGTTGAAGGACAATCTTGGACATGGACAGTTTAACACAAGCATGTGTCCGTAGGTTGAACTTAATAGCTTTACCAAGATTTGAAATGCTTTTTTTTTAATGCCCCTAAAATTAGTTTCTTTTATTTGGTGAAATTTTGTTTGGTCCCAAAAAATTCTTAACAAAATTTTGCAGGTAAAATGGATTGGAATACAAAAGCGATACGATTAATATTCCGAATATCTACATATTTCATAATTTAAAAAAAAATCAAATAAAAAGTTATGAGTGCTTATAAAACTCGTCATCATTGTCATAAAATTGATACTTTAGCAACTTATCTAAAATTACAATGGATTCGTTTATTTTATAATAATAATAATTAATATGGCCCATTGGCGCATTAAATATTAAATGTTGAGGTTCACATTTGGTAAAGTACAAGCTTAAATCACTTAAATTCATTTCGTTAAATCTATTTTTAATTATTTTTACACAATTCTTTATTAAAGTACTACTTACATCGTAAAATTTAAACTTAGAATTTAACCAAGCCGACGTTGAGAAGATGTGACTTACTGGCGATATGGGTCGTTGAAATAGGAACTCGATGATTTTATCACCTTTACCTCTTTTTTCTTGTCGGGGATTTGTTGAATGTCCGCTGCTGCCCTCTGCAATAGTTTCGTCAATAGCTGCTCCTTCTGGTCGACAGGTGAAGAAGTCAAGAAAGTTACTCGATATGTCGCTTCCTTCCACCATTTGTCTCTGGTCAAGTTGCAAACCTTCGAGTAGTCGCAAATATCCATTTTTACGACTCGATACCCTGACTCGCCCGGCGTGCTCCAGGTAGATGAGCTGTCGTTCGTCCTTTTACAGATAGATTGTAATATTAATCCAGTGGCCGATGGTGAACTCGTATAGGAGGAAACAATCCGCCTAGAAAATCGCCGTCCAACGGTTTTGTTTGCTTCGCCGATGAAGCGCTGAAATGAGCATCTACAACTGAAATTTGAGTAGCTGCAGTCGTGGATGATGTGAAAGTGGTTCCCGTGGTGGCTGATGGCAAGGTAGCTTCCGCTGAAGCTATTGTGAATTGCTCCAAAATCCAGTTTTGGCACTCCAACGAAATATTCGGCTCCGTACACATCATGAAGAATTCGCCGTCGGCAAGGCATCTCACGAAATCCTGTAAATTAATTGAAATTAGTCCATTATGAAGAGCTTATGTTGATAAAAAAAAAACAACAAACATAAATTCAATTAACTTACCTTCAGACAGCATTGTTCGTAATTTATCCCTCGTTGTTGGAATTCTTCGATTATAGACGAAACCACTTGAATGATCTCGTAGATAATCCTCTTCGAACAGAATTGCCTGATGGCGAGAAGTGCATGGTGCATCATCGTATTGAGTATTGGTAGCCAATAATGACCGCCACGTCTATATTCTTTGTGTATAATTGTCTTATATTATTCTCTCTTTGAAATGCAGAATATGTGTCGAAGTTTGGTTTTAATCGATCCCAAAGATTTTGTAAATGCTGAACTTTTCGTTGTCTTACAAAATCTGGCCACTTTGGTGTTTGCGGTAGTCGTCTAGATGGCATTCTAGAATATTGAACCTTAATAACACTTTCGATACCTTATTTAATACCTAATCCAATTATACCCGCTAAATCACCAACACGACCGTTCGCCTTAAAATCCGTCCAAAAACTACTGATTGCCTCACGATCGGCAGCCCTTATATCCTCAGGTCTGTCAGCAACTGCATACTGCAAATCGTGCATGTACGCAATAAAGTCGCTGCTATTTACTATTTTTTCATGATCGTCCAAAGCGTTGCCCGGCCCTAAATAATTATACCCGGGCAAAGTTAAACCTTTCTTGGGCATCTTTATAATACAACTAACCATTGGCTAATGTATTTATTAAACACACTATATATGTACATATAGCTATGTCATCACTCAACCTCCCATTTGTAAAACTATAACACTTCTTTACTTTCCTCTACTATACGACGACGACGACAAGTGTTGCATACATTAGCGGCACCATGGTGGCTGGCATAGCCACCGCCGCTATGGCAACACTTGTCGTCGTCGTCGTCGTCGTATAGTAGAGGAAAGTAAAGAAATGTAAAGAAGCTCATCTACCTGGAGCACGCCGGGCGAGTCAGGGTATCGAGTCGTAAAAATGGATATTTGCGACTACTCGAAGGTTTGCAACAATTTAACTATACGATTTTTGCAGAATTCAAATTTTAAACTTTCGAGTCTAATATTTTGGACTAATAAAAAAATATATTTATTTTAACAAACACACATTCCTAAGGAAAATAATTGGACAGTGATATTTTTTTTATGTCAAATGATATTGATCGTTAATAGACATCAAAGAATGGATTTAGATGGTTTGATCTGTCTCTTTTTTTTATAAATTAGAGCGCACTCAAGGGGATGTTATGTACCCTTTATATGCCAGAGACACAGTGCGAGCTTCAGGTAAGTAGCAGGGGATTTGAAAGGAAATGTCGGTGAACATTAGTCTTGAATTTCAGTTCATCAGTTCATTCATGTGGAAGAGTATTCCACATTCGCGTAGTACGGCTAAAGAACGAATCCCTGTACTTGACAGGACGACCGAAATTGGGTTCAAGAGTAAACTGATGAGCGTTCCTGGAAGCGCGAGTATTACTGTTGAATAAGGGGAGGAATGCAACTGGCTATTTCGTTATAGCACTTACCGTAAAAGTAACGATAAAAGAGTGAGAGACATGAAACGTTACGCCGGTGTTCGAGTGACGTAAAGGTATCGATGGTGTTCCTGTCTCCGATCATTTTGAAGGCTCGTCTTTGTATACTGTTCAAGAGGCTTAAGTAAGTTGCTGGAGCACCAGCCCATAATAACTTTTATAGATAATAGCCAGATCAGAAGGGGAAAAGAATTTCCTGCATCTCCAAAGGAAACCTAAACATCTTGCGGCATGATACACATACCTAAAATCGCAAGCTGATAAGTTTCTTCGATGCAAGTGCTATACTCAAAGATAATGGTAGGGGGGGGTATGTCTCGCTTTAGCTAAGGGTACTATCGTCAGTGAAACAATTTAATGGATTAGTAGTTGCAGACAGGAGATCATTAATGAAAATGAGAAAGAGGGTCGGAGACAAAACGGAACCCTGTGGTACACCAGCATTTCTGTTATAAGTTTCAGATTTGAATCCATCTAATACTACTATAGAGCAATTCGAAAGAAAGTTACTAATCCAACGAAGAAGGGTTTCATCGATACCAAAACTTTTTCCGGTTTTTCTCAGTTGGCATGTCTTCAAAACACCGAAAGCCTCTTTGACCCTAATAACCTCTTTACAGCTCGCATCGAACCATGATTTCTCTTTGGGTCTGATGCTGTAAGCCCTATTCGGGATAAAAGTTCTCGTTCCCATAAGAATATCTGTCTGTATTTTGACCCTAGCCATTATTAAGTTTTTCCAAATCGTTTCATGTTTTGATTCGGTTCTTAGTGACCTAAAAGATGTTATTTGCTTATGTCACTTTGACATTTATTTTTAAAAAACTTCTATTTTACAATTTTCGACTTTAAAAGATTTACCCTATTTTACCCATATCAAATTCTGCCCCAAAACTATGATTTAATTTTCTACTTTTACTTCTACTGTTCTCCAGTAGTTACAAATTCAAAAAAAAAAAAAAAAATCATTAGATTCCACCAAAGGGCTAGACAACATTCTTCAAAAGTTAACCAGGTCAACTTTAATACTCTACTTTCCTATTTTTATACTTTTTCTAAAGAAACGAAAATTGTAAAAAAAAAATGTACACGAACCTGTACATTCATTCATATAAAAGATGACGCAAATACAATTATTATAAAGGTGGAAATAACATGTCATCAACGAACAAGAACGACAAATGAAAAACACCAAATAATAGAAGTTCAACATCTCACTTCTGACGTTGTAACAAAAAAAAAAAAAAAAAAAAAGTTGGTCGATATTATACCTTGATGGAGGTAGGTACTTTGAAAGCATTTTCCGGAAATGAGTCTATCTAGTCTTATACAGTTATGTGTAAATGTGCATAAATGAATCGTGCGTAGGAGTTGTGTCCTATTCAAGGATATACTCGTATACTCATATGTACACAAAAATTCTTCCATCCTCGTCGTCGTCGTCGTCGTGCGTTGTAATGAGGGCAAGTTTATTTTAATAATAACTAGGTTCTGTTTGTCATTCTCATTTCTATTTGCTGAACTTGAAGTTTCTATTACATATATATGTTTGTCATGCGATATATACAAGTAGGCAGTTACAACAACAACAACAACAAAAAATAAAAACCAAAACAAAATAACTGACTAAGCTAATATAATAAGATCACACAGCAAAAATTGGGCAGCAACTATCCGTCCGTTCGTCCGTCCGTCCATACGAACACGAGATTTGAAATATTTATTCGAAATATATTCTCGTGACCATCAGCTAAAAGGGAATAATTGCTATGCACATTGTTGGTATGTCCTATAGACTCCTATTTGTGTATACATATATCCTTTTCCATGGCATTAGAGAATGGTTTGGGTTTAATAAGAGGCTAAAATAAAATTACTGTCACGTTTTAGGCTCAAAGATTTTTATTGGAATTCTTCTTCTTCTTCTTTTTCTGCTGTGCCTATTTGCTGTGCTATTTGATTTGAGGGAAAAGTTATTTATTTTTTTTTGTTGTTGTTGTTGTTGTTGTTGTCTCCTTCATTTTAGTGATTGTGAGAAGTTAATGTGGTAATCGGATGTCAGACAAGTGGACATTTTTGTTTAGTTATTGGATTTAGCCAGCGAAATTGGTTTTCCAAGTTAATAGCACTTTGGACTTAAATTAGCTTTGGGATATACATAAATATTCATACACAAAAAAAAATAATAAGGTGTATCCTGAAATATGTTACTACACGTAACTACGCGATTAGGGATCACAAAAGCTTTTTTAAGTATAAAACTTTAGCTTTTGTGTATAATTTAGTGGTTATAATAACACATTAAGTGAAAGTGTCAAAGTTAATTAGGTTAATTAGAGGGCAATTTATTGAGCACGATGTTTTGGAACTTGACATTTTTCAGTAATAAAAAACATTAAAAAAATTAACAAATTAATATAGAAATAATAGAGCAAATAAATAAATATAAAAATAAATAAAAAAAAAAAATTGTATTTATTACTAACAACATTTTAAAAACTTGCGTTCAGCATCTAAGGTGCTAATGTGTCTTTAGATTACCATTAACTCAGTTTATGGGGGTATTGCTCCAAATGGTGCTATTACAAAATAAAAATTTAAAAAAAGATGGGTGAAATAATTCGTCCATAAAAATTTTCGACTACAAAAAATAAATTTTGCATGCATGAATAAATTTTATCAAAAAATAATGCCAGTAAATAAATTGGTCAATAATGAAATTTTTGGTTAAAAAATCGTAAAAAAAATTTTGTCGGGAAGAACTACTTAAGTTTAGTTTTTTTGAACCACCCTTTGTATATAAGAAATATAATTCTATCACGGCGAGTATTTTTAATGTTTCCCCGACCCTTGTGGTGGCGCTGCAAAATTTTTAGTTAAGAATTTGATTTGGGGTCTTTAAGCATCGAAAATTGGGAGTAGGAGCAATAAGAGACCATTATTTCGATTGCCATAACCCAAAAATATTCACTCACTTTTTAGATGTAGGTCCATTCGACTTCCACCATGATAGTATGTACTATGTTTTTCATACATATACAAAGGTGTAAATATGCAATATCGATGACTCTATGCACGATTTAAAATGTAGGCCGTTAAAAAAAATAACCACTGGATTTTTCATTTCCAATTTTTTTTTTTTTAATTAAAAGAATAACTTTGTTTTTCTACAGTTTTTTTTCAGCAATTTGCTTTTTTTTAATATGTCTTCTACAGATAAAAATTTTTCTTTATTTTTTGAAATAAATTTTCTGCATATCAAATTTTTTTATTTTTCTTTGTTTCCTATTTTTTTTACAATTTTGTCGCACTTTTTCGTGGAAGAATTTTTTTTGAAAAATTTGTTTTTGTACAATTTTTTTTTTGAAATTTTTATATTTTTTAAAGAACAGCCAAAAAATATAAAATAATCTTCTGATGTATCAAAATCTATTAAAACAATGCCGGGTACCGTTATTTTTTTAGCTAAAAAAAATTCGCCTGTAGAATGATCTAGAAAGCTTAAATTTCAAGTTTGAATTAAATCACTTCAGTAGTTTATGATGTAGGTGGTAGGAAGACATACCAAAAAACAAACAGGAAGAATTTTTGGAAACACTTTTTAAATATAATATCTACAATTCGATTTTTTTTACAAATTCAAAGCTTGCTCTATAGTAACAATAGTCTCAAGTAAAGAAACAACGGTTTAAATTGACGCGTGCTTGACGATTGACACAAAACCAACATATTCGAATTAAGATTTTGGTTTTCAATAATTAGTTGTCAAAATTTTTAAATTACGAGTACTATCAGATTTATGTCTTGAATAACTTTTAAGGTAATGTGCAATCTCTTAGGAGTATTACAAAACATTTTGGACCGGCGAATTGATAGATGGGTCAGTTGTTAGTTTAAAATTTAAAACAAATAGCTCTGCTGTAAGTTTTATACGTTGGCCGCCATTAAAAAAAAACACATTTTATGTAGGCACTTTTTTGATTGAAAATTTAATTTTCTTTCTATTTTACATACATTTATTCAAAGGACATTTACTTTGAGAGTAAAAGCGAACAAAATATGATTCATTTTTAAATAGCGGTGTTCAATAAGAGGTGTTATTTTGAATAGTCCGCTATTTCGGTAGTTGTCACTTTTGAAGCTGTAATTTTGTTCACATTTGACAAGTAGAAACTACGCCATTAATAAAAATACACGCTTCACCAACGCATTGAAATTATTAAAATTTACCATAAAAATGGTGAAAAATAAGAAGAACCTTGTCGGACAGCGATTCAGAAAATTTGAGCCGTCGGAAGCCATGTGAAGAATAAAACCTGTGCACGCTTCTCAAGAACAACTGAGAATATTGCTGCTGTAGCCCAAAGTGTTGAAGAAAACCCAGGTTTGTCCATTTCTCATCTTTTTTTGGCATTGGACATTCCACAAACGTCATTACACAGTATTTTGCATAAAGATTTAGGTCTTAAGGCTTATACAGTTCAGTTAACACAAGAACTCAAGCCGGTCGATCATCAAAAACGTCGTGTCTTTGCTGATTGGGTCCTTGAAATGCATGAAAATTATCCCGGAATTTCATTGAAAAATCATCTTGACTGATAAGACCCGTTTCCATCTCTGTGGCTACGTGAACAGGCAAAATTGTCGCATCTGGGACTCGGAAAACCCAAGATTTATTGTTAAAAAGCCACTCCACCCTCAAAGAGTGACTGTTTGGTTTATTGTCCGCTGAATAAATTGCGCTATCAAGCGATGATTGATAATTTTTATGACCGGAACTGGATGCTATAGATCTGGACAAGACAAGACGGCGCTACGTGCCACACAAGCAATGAAACTATCGATTTTTTACGAAAAAGTTTCCGGGCCGTGTTATCTCTCGAAGAGTTGATCACAATTCTTCCATTATTAATGGCATACTTTCCTCTTTATATGGAAATAAACATCCGATCTTTTATCTCAAAAATTGCATTTTTTTTAAATATGAAAATAACACCTCTTATTGAAAAATCCTGTATTAAAAGAGTGCTTGCTAATTTCTTGTACTATGAGCTAAAAAGGCGAGTATTTCTATGTAGAGAGGTGATTGCGTTAACCCAAACAATTTTCTCAAAAACGCCGTAAAAATTCAAAAAACTAATATTTCTTTGGTTGAAGGACAATACTCACTTAGCCAAAGAAAAGATTGTTTAAAAAAAAAAAAAAAAAAACTGAAAATTATTTTTTTTATTACAGAAACTCAAGAAGCAATTGAAATTTTACAAGATATTGAAATATATGCTCCATCACCAAATATATTAATGTATAATATATATTCCAATACGATTTTTTTCCAAAATTCGTTCTATATTACCTATAGAAACATTTATTGAACATAAAATCAAAAAAATAAAAACACATTTCTATTAATTAATTTTACTTCAACAAGCTATAATAATGTAATTTAAATTTTTGTGTCCAATACCTATCACAATCCAACAAACTTCTTAACTTGCAGTGTTAGTTTATAATTTGCTAGCGCTATCTGATTACTAATTACTTCAATGAAGTGCAATTATTATTACTTACTGACTGTTGCAGTAGCAAAACCAGCAATATAATTAGAAAGATACTTCCGTCAAGATAAAAGACACCCGTCATCATCAACATCAGATGATGACTACAAAATCGCTAAAATCACATTAAACTTTCAACGTCAATTTGTAAAATTCCACAAAACCAAAGATCCATCTATTGAATATTCAACATTTCCCAATATGGATATCCAGGAAGACTATATATTTCCAGACTTTTCACACAAACTCGTATCGAACGTTAAATGGAAATATAATTTGTGTTTACATGCAAAACATGGATGGAATCCTCTGTCTTTATAATTTGAATTTGTCTCGTCTTCGTCATGTCAATTCACAGTCACACCTCTCAGTCTTAAAAGGCGGCAACTATGTGCCTTATAATGTGTCTAGAGAAATGCGAACTTGAATCAAGAGAATTATCTTAATTAACTAGGTAATACCTACACTCACTTTGTTTTGATATAGGTAAACTGAAACACTAAGGGTGTGCAAAAGTTTCAGAACTCAGGTAATGTGCTGTAATAGTGGGAATGAGGTGGGAAGGTGGGATGTCTATAAAGATAACTATGGGAATTCTGACAGAGCTGAGTCGACAAGATGTCTCTTTGCCAAACACTCAAAAGGAATTCCAATTCTATATCTAATGATGTTGTGCTATGTTAAGAAATCCATTAGCAATTTTTTTTTTCAATTTGATTGTCATTTATTTTAATTTAAAAATCATTTCGAAAATTATAGCAGACGTGAGACAGTAAAAGTTTAATAGATGAATGAGAACAGAAGAAATGTCTAAGTGTTATAATTGGAAAGAGTTGCATGAAATTCTTTATTTATTAACTTAGGATTCTATTTTTAGGAAATACAAAAAGGAAAATCTCTGTAAAATTAGTAATATTTACAGCGATATTAATTTGCTATAATAATCAAATGTAAATAAGTCAAACTGAATGAATTGGAACTTTCATTAATTCTTCATGCTAGTTGTAGTTCTAAATCTTAAAATTTACTTCCTCTACAGTTGTTGAGCATTTTTTTTTTACCATGTATTGTAATTGTAATTGGAGAATTATGTTATGACGACGTTGTTGTTGTTAATACGAATATTTTTCCTTAGCTTTGCTTGATGACAGCTATAAAAATACTTTTATAGAGGTTTTTATTTGGGGCTAAAATAAAATGGCAAGTTTTTGGACTCTTAAAAAAAAATCGTGGGTCCCACAATTATGTCTGCCTGCCTGCACCTTGACCTATAGCCTAAATGAGTGAAGCGATTTTCTCCAAGCTTGGATCTTAAAGATTTTAGTTAGTTCCGAAAATAACGGTATATGTCATATAAGCGTTAAAATATAACTTATTTTTTATAAAAATTTTAATTAAACATTTTTTTTGTGGGTTTTTTTTTATCAAATATTTAAAATTGCTTTTTCATGACTTTTAATAAAAATGTTAACAGAATATTGCACATCAAAATTTTCAAAAAAAAATTTTTTGGGGTTTTTTAAAAAGAAATAAATTTTTATTCGACAATCCTTAACATATGTATGCATATGCATAACAGAAAGTTTGTACGACCCAGGATATTATTTTCATAGATAAAAAATAAAGCAATACACCTAGGCGTATACTCACTTTTCTAATTATATTGAAATTCTTTCAACAAAATGTTTCTTGACTTTTGTTTGTGAATACATGTTATGATTTGTCAAATTTAAAAAAAAAATTAAGGAAATTGTCTATTTTTAAAATTATGTTCAAGGATGAAAAAAAATCCTCATACAATTTTAAAGTTTATTTTTTATTCTGCAAGACAAGAAAGATTTTGATCAAACTTAACATAACCATGATGGGAAAAAGGCGAATAAAATTTGGTTCTCGCCATTTTGTATGAATTTCTGGCAGCCTTAACGGATGGCAGGATTTTTTAAAAACTTGATATATCGTTTTTAGAGTATTCCTTAGGTTAGTAAGGCTTTTGATAAAATCAGTTACAAAATTATTTATCTTAAACTTAAAGCCCTCGGTTTTCCTCCCTTTTTTATTTCTTGGCTCAGATCATACCTAGAAAACCGTCAATATAGAGTTATCTTCAGGTTTTCGATCTCTGATCCCATCCATGCAACATCGGGCGTTCTTCAATTCATTATTAATGTCATCAATGATTCGACAGTCGCTATTTACGCTGATGATATGAAAATAATTAAAGTCATTTCTACTCCGTCCGATCCTATTCTACTTCAAAAAGGACCTCAATACATTCCAAACATGGTGTAACAAAAAATTTTTAGAACTCAATGTTACAAAATGTCCATCCATAACTTTCTCACGTAAACGTTTAGAGTTTCCTTCTCGAACATATTTTTTTCAAGAAGTTGCTATTCAAATTGTCTTCTCTATTCGTGATCTTGGAGTCATTTGCGACAGCCAGATAAATTTTAGAGCTCATTTTGATCATATTATTAACAAGGCCAACTCTTCTCTAGGCTTTATCAAACGTTGGTCAAAGAAATTCTCAAACCCCTACGTCACAAACGCGCTATACATTACATTCGTTAGACCCCTCCTTGAATATGCTAGCCAAGTCTGGTCTCCGTATCAGAACTCACATTCTCAAAGAATCGAAGTTGTACAATAGATTTCTTCGATTTGCACCCTTGTCTCCCTGGTCTCCCTTGGTCTGATAACCTCATCTTACCCCCTTATGAAGATCGTTTAAAAATTATCAATTTGCAAACCCTGTATAGACGCCGCGAAGTCGCTGATATTCTCTTTCTTCACCAGATATTAGTAGGGAACATAGACTCATCCTATCTTGTGGAAACGATTCCCATCTACACTAACCCTCGACACGTTAGATCTGCTCCTCTCTTTCGCCTCACTCATCACCGCACAAATTACGGTCTCTTTGAACCTATTTCAAGAATGCTGCGCTTGGCAAATAACGCACAAGTTACCTTCGACTTCCATATTAGTACTTCCTCACTTAGAAGCTCTCTCTCCAATTCATCCTAAGACCCCTTTCTTCTTCTTCACTTATTTTATATCTTAGTTTGAATTGACGGTACTTCAATTTTCAATTTTATTTTCTCAAAAACGTAGGAGTCTATGATTCTTTTGTAAAAAAAAAAATTAGTAATTTTTATTAAAATGTTTGTTTTCACAAAATGGCGGTTTGGTTCTGATAATGTTTTCCTTTTTAAACCATTTAAGAATAAGGAGAAGCATTCAATACAAGAATTAAAAAAATTAAAATACATATTTTCTGAAATTTTGAAAGAAAATCAAAATATATTTTTAGAAAATTTAGTATTTAAAAAATAGCTTGTTTGATTTTTTTTTCTTTTGTAATTTGGTATCAAAAAAAAAACGGATTTCGAATACTATTTTTAACACACATATAAAAATATTTTACATTAAAAAATAACGGTGCCTACTATATACATAATGTACGAGTATATATGTTTAAAAAAAAACTTCAACACAAATCTTAAATGTGTCAAAAATATATTTAAGAATTTTCATTAAAATTTTTGTGGACTACTAATTATTCAAAACTAAAGGGCATTTTTGACGGAATTGACTTCTAATTAATATTAATGCCCTAAATTTGGATACCAATTAATAAAATTTTCTTAATAATTTTAGAAGAATATAACTTAACATGTAAATCAATAATATGACAAACTTATTCTTTCAAAAAGTTTGTTTGCTAAAATTTAATCCGTAAAAATGCAAAGTTCAGACATTCAGTTCAAGGTGCTTAATTTTTAATACTGGTAATCGGAAGCTCACAGGTTCAATACTCAGAAAATTAAGAAAGTATTGCCATTTGAAAAAATTATGGAATTAAATGTCAAGCTAAAATATATTTTTTTTTTTTTTGCTGTCTTCATTGTTAAAATAAGACTTCCTTTTTGAATAAAAAAAAAAAAAAAAGTATTATTTTCTTTCTTCTATTTAAGTTGTTTTTTTTTCTCTGTGTGGAACCAAAGCCGATCCCATTGAAATTTAAGCTAAATTCATAAAAATCTATAAAATCTTTTATAACTTCCACCAGTCAGTCCAGCTGCTTCCATTTAAATTCAAGGCAAAACCACACAAATTAAAATTCAACATTGCCATTCTCAAATTAATTACTTGGCTAATTGCTCTGCTGTTCGCTGGCCATATTTATTAATAATGAAAACCCTATTATCCGATATCAAGGGAGAAACCAAAATGAACGACATACATAAAGTTTACCCACACAACTCTGAATGGATCTTATCACAATAATGTTCATGATATCGCACATACAGTAGTAACATTGTATCAATTTAATATGTTGCCATTTCGTATATCTATTTATTTTATTTGTTCGCAAAAAAAAAAAACAGAAGTTGGATTAAATTGAACAAAATCCTGTTGCATGTCGAACTGAATTAACCATTAAGCGAACATTCCGTTTTTTTTTTTTTTTTTGGTTCTATTGGGAGCAACTGTAGAGCAATTCCTTATTCCCTAGCACGTGAACTTTTATATACATTGTACGTTATGTGTACACATGTAGAACCCTCATCCCCCCTATTAGTTCTAGTTCACCATAAATCCAGGGTAATTTAAAATTCTGTACATCCGAAGGACTTCAACTTCATGCATGAAGATAGTTACTCAATTTGTCATTTGCAAAATTGAACACAACTCCACCTACGACTAAAACTATTATTTTTGAATTTCTTGAGAGAACATGCGGTTTGGCTTGCACATAGGGAAGTTTATTTTAATGTCACGATGACAATATGCTTCAAGAACAGATATTGGAAAATGCATAAAATGATATAGTTTTGGATGCACAACTAAGTATTAGATAACCACAGTATATGTATTTTAGTTGAGAAGATATTCAAATTTGTATGATGTTGTACAGTTTTGGGTCATAAGTTTCAAGAAGTTTATGATTGATTGACCTAAAAAAAATAATATTTGAAAAAAAATTTCCAGATATTTTTTTTTTCAACATTTAATATTAAAAAAAAGAAACAGAAGGTGTTTTGAACTTTTTACCATGTTTTTGAAATACTGATTCTTTTTTTTTCAATCTTTAGAAACTTTAATTTTTTAGCTTTTATAGTTGATTCAGCAAGCCTTCCAATTTCGTTCAGACTGGCTTTGGGTTTTTTTTTAAAAAAGATAAAAATTACAATTTTGAATTTTAAAATATTCAATTTTTGATTTTGTAAAACAAAAAAAGTACCGTTACAAAATTTGATGAGTGTTTAAAATTAATTGGCATAATTTGTAAAACTTAATATTTCTAAGGTAGTTTTGACTATGCTTCGGTTTTATGGAAGCAAAATTTTCGGTTTGATACACAATACGTTAGGTTAAATTAGGTTAGGTTGCCGAACTGTTAACAGAGGCTTTCAGCAGAATTGACACACTTAATACCACATGAATTTAGAAAATTTCTCCCTACTTGTTGAACTTTTTGACATATTTTAATAAAATCACTGCAGTCGTTTAAAAAAGTATTCTCCCGTACAGAGAAGATCAGTAATTGTTTCTTCCTCTACCTCGTCCATATAGCTTCTGCAGAAATCGTTAGAGAAAAAACCGAGCTTTGAAAGCACGCTTCCCTATAAGACAATTATTACGGAGCTAAATGTACAATCAGCTAAAGGGCAACAAGCACTTAGATCACCTAAAGTTTATCAACCAAATCTGTTTTGTTGACACACAAATGGTGATGTTATTGTGATAGGTATACCAATATTTTACTGGGGTACTTGGTAGGAATAGGCAAATTAACAACTGATCAGATCTTTACCCTTGGGCAGGCGATGGAAAAATGTCTTGAATTTGACATTCCAACATACCATCTGTTTAAAGACTTTAAGGCCGCCTATGATAGCATAGCCAGGGTAGAACTTTACAAAGCCATTGGAGAATTCCGCATCCCAAATAAATTGTCACGACTTTGTAGGTTGACCATGACCAACGTAACAAGCCAAGTAAAAACAGACGGATTGCTATCCAGACCAATCAACATCTTTAATGGACTCCGACAAGAGGATGGGTTGGCCTGCCTACTTTTTAACCTGGCGTTGGAGAAAGCAATCCTTGACTCTGGCACGGCAACAAGAGGGACCATCGTCAACAGGTCCAGCCAGACACTGGTTTACGCAGACGACATTGACATCATCGGAAAGACCGAACAAGCAGTATACGATTCCTTCATCCAGATCGAGCAGGCGGCACAAAATCTGAGGCTGCACATTAGTGAAGGTAAAACAAAGTACATGGTGGCGTCAAATGCGAGATGAACAGTTGGTCAAACAATCAAGGTAGCGGAGCACGAATTTGAGGTGGTTCAATCCTTTAAATACCTCGGGTCAATAGTAGCAGCCGATAATAATATAGAAGAAGTAATACGCTCAATTCCAACAGAGCCTACTATAGTCTGTCAAAGCTCTTCAAAACCAGAAATCTCACCATAACTTCAAAACTGCTGCTGTACACGACCATGGTCCTACCAGTACTCACGTATGGATCCGAGAGTTAGGCGCTTAGCAAAGGCACTCCGACCTCTTAGCCGCGTTCGAGAGAAAAGTCTTAAGGAGAATTGTTCGTGGGGAAGAACGTTTCTGGAGACGGTACAATCAGGAATTGTACGCAATCTACCAGACAGTGGCAAAAATTAAGCTCGGTAGACTCCGGTGGGCAGGGCACCTAGCTCGCATGAACGAAGAGGAACCGGCTCGGAAAGTCTTTTGTGGTACATTCTATGTTAGACGGCAGCGTGGTAGACCATGCTTGCGCTGGAAAGATGACGTAGACCAGGACGCCCGAAGCCTTTGGGTGCGCAACTGGATGGCGTCGGCTCAAGACCGGGATAGGTGGAGACATTTGTTGAAGTAGGCCAGGACCGTTGTAGAGCTGATGATGATATGAATTGGTAGGATTGTTGCATTTCATAGTTGAATATTGAAGTCCTTCATCATCTCCATGACTGATTATCAGCATTTGAGGGCTCTATGAATCAGTTCTAGGACGCAAAATCAAAAGAATTAAGGGCAGCTTGACTTGATTAGAGTAAATGCAAATATCAGTAATTGATATTACTCAGTATAGAAATGGATGCAATAATCTTCCAGGAATGCCATGTCTTCCCAGACTGATGTATGGCTTCAGACGGATGGCGGAAGAAAAGTAAAAATAAATTAATTAATTACGCCAGTAAAATTTAAAGACCCTGAGCGAAGCGCAGATATTATTTTTTTTTTTTGACTTTGACTACAAACGTTCGAAACGCTGAGATTGAGTGACTTTTTGAAGGAAAATCTTTTAATTGCAAGATTCATTTCTAAGAGCTTCACTTAGCTAGGTATTAAATAATTTATTTTTGTTAACCCCGAGTCATATTTACTATCGGGAGTAAACTTAACTCTCAGGTAATATTAAACCTATTTCGCATAGTTCATTCAAAAAATTGACATTTTAAGTTATGAAGAAGTACTTTAGACCATAGATCGGTCAAGACTTCTCTATATAAAGAAACACTTGAACTGAATTGCTTGTCCAAAACTATAGAAACACAGTATGCATTAAATATTTTTAACCTTCTTTTTGCTAAAGAAAACAAATCATTAACAACAATTCTCTTCCTTCTCAAAAATAAAATTTTCGAGCTGAAGATAAACAAGAGAAACTTTATTTTTTTTTTGATATTTTTTTTTAAATATGCATTGCCTTGAGAAATATTTCGGTCACGAACTGTTTTGCTGAAATGGTCAAAAAATAAATTTCTTTCCAACACCATTCTAAAATAAACATCTATGTACATTTTTACATACATATACAAGTACAGCTAAAGCCGGTTATATAGCTGTACCTGACCTGACAAAAAAATGTAATAACCCCGAGGTGTTTTATACTCTTGTCCAACCCTTTTAGTTTTCTTCCAAAAAAAAAATTGACTTTTTTTTTTCTTCTTAAGTGATTGCTATAGTGCCGTCCGTATAAGAGTACGTATTTCCATCCATAAATGCTGCAAACACAAGAAAGAAAAGCACCATACAAGAAAAAAAGAGGACATTCAATTTTCCTTTTAGCCTTTCTAAAAGGACAAAAAAAGCAACACCATAAATGCTTTCTCTCGTATATATTTTTCTGCACAGAATTCCCATATACATATTGTTTTGTATATTCAACGATTTTCAGCATTTTGTTTCATCAGCATGACTAAAACCAAAAGAAAAAAAAATCAAAATAAAAACAAAAAGAAAAACGAAGGAAGTTCTGTCGGTTGTAGGTAGTATGCTTGGTATAATGTTCCGTTCAAAGTGCACAACAGCAAGTGCACGAAAAAAAAAATTACTGTTTAAGGACACTTTGGCAAATTATCACGTTCATGCCATGCATTATATCCACCAGAGAAGTATACTACTACACGTTTACGCAGTTTTAATGACCATGGGAAAACCTAATTATCCGCTGTTAGACTATTATGTGTTTTAGTCATTATAATCGTCGATTTGTTACTTTCAAAGGACGAAAACAATAGTAACATATTCAACGTTATTGAAATTGCCATGAAACAAACAAAATATTGATTTTCAAATATAACAATTTGATTTCAAAACTTTAACTTTTCAACAAGGTATTCTTGAGTTTTCACAACAATTTATAGTTTATATCCTTTCGAGTATCAAGGATATCCTCGGTAATTGAATTATTATTCAGATATGAGTACTTGTACATATGTATGAATGTATGGCCAAACTGTATTCCGTTCATTATGAATTGTCTTTATCTCATCACTAATTGCATCTTTTGGTTGCAAGGACTCGAATAAGGAACTTGAACTATTTTAATTATGCACATAAGACCTTGGAAAATGTCCTGCAGCATAAGTAAATGTAAAGGGTGTCCCAACAAGAAAGCAAGATTTAAATTTGGCGCCATTCGAAGTATCATTGTTTGACATTTGAACAATTATTATTGTTTGTTAGTAGAAGTTTGTTAATAAAAGGGAGCGCTACACGAATGCACAACGCATTCTCTTCGTAAAATTGTTTTACCAAAATGGTGAAAGTTTTGCGGCTACAGTTTGCAAATTGCGATAATTTGGGGTTACAATAATGCTCCAAAAGAGTCAACTGTAAAGCGATTAATGGAAAAATTTGCTGAAACTGGATCTGTCACTGATGTAAAGACAACAACACGCCTTCGACCAAATCGATCGACCGAAAATATCGAAGCTGTACGTGATGATGTCGCTCAAACTCCATCCACCTCAATTCGACACCGAGCTCAGCAAATTGGTGTTTCCAAATCCACTATACAGCGAATAACCAATTTTTTCGTGTCTAGAATTGAAGAAATGAATGTGGAGGGGATGTGGTTTCAACAAGACGGCGGCACATCTCATACAGCCAGAGAAACAATTCAATTGCTGCATCAAACATTTTCCGGTCGTGTTATTTCGCGTTTTGGAGACCAGAATTGGCCGCCTAGATCGTGCGATTTAACACCATTGGACTTTTTTCTTTGGGGTTTTTTGAAGTTGACGGTTTATGCGAATAAGCCGACGACGACTCAAGCCGTGGCGGCCATCTGCCCGATGTGTTGTTCCATACATAACCTCATCCTGTCTACTTTACGATAAAATAAAGAATTCACGATTTTTTTTTAAATATTTGCGTTTTATTTAAAATTTAAATCTTGCGTTCTTGTTGGGACACCCTTTATAAAGACAAGTACTCAATAAGCCAAAACTTAATCATGAATTTAAATGTAGGTATATACATACATAAGACTGTTGTCGTAAAGTTCTCTATTGTACATACATATCTAGAGCCAATAAGAAACTAATTTTTGTATTAGTATAATCTACAACATGTGTCACTAAGGGAATTGGAACAATTTTAACGTTGGGAGTTTCTTATTTTTACAATATAATTAAAATAATTTTTACCCTGAGAGTAATATTTACTTTCAGGAGTAATGTTTACTCCTGGCTGATAATTTTCTTGCAAAGAGTCAAGAAATACTCCCGTGTGCACTGATAAATTTAATAATTGTATTTAAGTAGATTTCTAATATTTTTAATATATTTAAGATACTGTGACGTAGCCTTTTGTTTAACCTAAGACACGTTTAAGTATGAAACTTTCAATTTTTCACTGTTTCATCACTGTTCTTCAGCATTTTAATTTATTTTTCAGTCTTAAATCAAAATTGTATGTGTTCATATCATAATTCGCATTATTTCAACCCTGGGAGTAATATTTACTCTCGGGAGTAAATTTTACTCCCGGCTGATATTTTACCCGCAAAGTGTCAAGAAATGTTTACTTGTTTTCTGATAAATTTCAAAATTGTATTTCAATCGATTTCTAATGCTTTTAATATTTTCTAGAAACTGCAACTAGGCTCATTTTAAATTAATTTTCAGCATTTATAACTTCGAAAATAATTAAAAGAAAATTAAAGTTACACCTAAAAAGCAAATATACAAGAAGACCGAAAATGGACATTTTTTATTTTTATACATTCCTATTGGACTGCATTGGGCTTTAGAAAGTAACAACTTACAGGTTGTAATGAAACACTTTATTCCTCTCATTTTATCTCTTACAGAATCTGCCCATGCATATCAAAACACAAACACACCACGTATCAGATGATATATTTATACCAAATTAATATGTATCGAATGTTGTTGAAATTGACATTGAATGATTGCTGTCTGAAGCACTATACATTGGATACAAGTAAAATGAGACAAAGAAAAAAATGCTGACCAAGACATGAAGTACCTTCATACCTATCAACTCCTAATTCATCAAAATCTTGTTCGACATAAGTAGATTTGGGCAAAAACACAATAATGACACCTAAACAAAAATTCTTCTTCTTGCCAAATTCGATATAAAAATAAAAATAAAAAAAAAACTCATATAATAAGCCAATTGAGACCCCATACTCAAGAGGGTACTCAATTTCGGTTCTAATGAAGCCTAAATGGTTGCTTCTTCCATCATTCGACTTCCATTGAATATTACGTTGTTTTATGGCCTGCCATAAACCCAATTTCGAATTCCACTCAATAATATATAATATATAATATATAATGGAGGTATACTTGATCATCCTTGAGATGAAACCCATCAACCACAATCCATCCAACAAAACAACAAAAAAATACACCAGCAATAAAATTTTGTGTATTTTGTGTTCGTGTTCTTTTGACTATGAATACTGTATATGGTTGAAGTGAAGATGAATGAAGAATGAAGAATTGTATATAAATTTGCTTTTGCCAAAAGTTATCTCATGCATTCAATGTACACATCCGGGATACCAAACTCAGACATTACCACCAACATCAGCATCAAAGCCGCGAAACATATAATCGTAAATAATAAAATATATATACTCGTACATATCTTCTTCTTGGTCTTTTGTTGACATAAAGTGGTGACTGAGACACTTGGTGTGGTGGTTTTGCTAGAGGCATCGCGATGGCGGTGATAGTAAAGCAAGCTTATGATGGTGGTCATTGTAACGATGTTTAATATCGTTGTAACTATTCATTCCTTTGTCCATCGTGGGATTCCCTTAAGGGATTCTAACGACATTGCTGTCTTCTTCTTCGTTGTCGTTGTTGTTAAACTACGTGCTTCTTCCTCAAGATGGTTGCTCACAGGAAGGAGCATAGCGTTAACCATATCTTATGCTTGTTGTGGCTTGGATAAACTATTTATTAGTATTCAGAATGTCACCTGAGAGTGTGGAATATTGGAGGTTATGGTCTCTTCCTCGCATTTTACTGCTTGCGAGGAGGTACTACTGAATGTGTGAAATTTAATCCGATAAAAAAAAATAGAGAAAAGAAACGATAGCTTTGGAAATCTTTCGGTATTGTGTTGGGACCAAAAAAACGAAGGCACGGAGCTGAATATTTTATAAGAAAAGCAAAAATAAGAGCAATGGAGCTTTCTTATTTTTCTGTATAGTATTTTAAATTCAGTGTTTATAACGTTTTTTTTGTTTTAAATATTTTAAACGGCATTTAACATTCTCAACAAGTCTTCGGGTTGTGACCAAAGTATGTTTAACAAAAATTACGTGAAATAAATTCAACAAATAAAAAGTTAAATTTAATTTATCTCAGATCTACTATTCAACTCAAGAAAGTATTCTTTGTTGGTCATAAAATGTTGAAAAAAAACAATATTTATTTTATGAGTTTGCGTGCAGTCCTAAAAAGAATCTTAAGGATAAAATTTACGAATATTTGCACAAAAACCTAGTACCTTTTTAACGTCGGTTTTGTCTTATTCTTAATTGTTTTGCTCTAAAATTTAAATATTTCATGTCTATAACGAAATCTACATCATTTTTACCCTGGGAGTCGGATTTACTCCCGGGAGTCCCGGTTACTCCCGGTAGATAATTTGATTGCAGAAGTTCAGGGACTCGTTATTTTAGTTTTAAAGCACTTCGCTACCATGCTAATGAGTATATTTTCGATCTACAGCATTGATTTCACCTTGAAACTTTCAAAAGTTGACTCCGAAATTTTTAAACTCAAATCTAGTTTTCGAAGCATGTATGCGGTGATTTGTCTAAAATCTTAGGATCATGCTGAATGTACTTTTTCGTTAATAAGATCGAAAATACCCTCAAAACATATTCAGAAAATTAAAATGGACGAGCACGGAAGCCATTATTAAATAAATACTATTAAATTATGCAGCCCCTTTTTTTGATACGCTTCTGCAATAGCAACAGCAACAGCATTAAATGGAAGGGGCACACAAGACACAATCACTAAGGCTCTTGACTCTGATTAAATATAGTGTCTTTGTACGAGTGGCACACTCGTTGTTGTTATTACTTTAGCAAGCAGCATTGCTGGATGTTGATGTATGTTGTGTGGCATTATTGTGGTGATTTCTTTATGACGAGATGCTGGTTGCTTGATGTGTGTCTAGAAAGCGGGACAACAAACATCGTTGAAGTACCATATACCAAAAAAAAAAAATAAAGAAATGCAGACAAAGCGGGCAAAGTAATCTCGCAAGACTTTGTGGCGCGGTATTCCATAGCAATTTTTTAAATATCATTGTGTATGTGTGTGTGTGAAAGACGACACTTGTCGGACGGACAGTTAACTATACTACTAACAAATATAGATAGTTCCCTCTCCTACACTGCGTGACTGACAAAGACTTTGAAGTTCATTTGCAATGGCTGCACACAGAGTATTTGAAAGTCTTCATATCACTTAGAAAAATAGTTTTCCGTGGTAACTTGAGGATCTTGCAAATATTTGTGGCTATGATTGCAATTTGAGCTAATATGGATAAGTTACCAGTACCAGAATGTTGTAGGGCAAGTTTATTTTAAAAATAGATTATTTTTTTTTTATTTGACTTTATGGGTATATTCGTTTCAAAGTTGTATAAGATATCACTAATCATGATGGAAGCTATTTTTTTTTTTTTTTTGCAAAGTAATTTGAAGCGAGAAAGTGATGTAAACCAAAAATGGGTAACAATTTCTGAGTGAAGTGTTACACATTTAGGAATTCGTATCAAATTAAGTTGCTTCTTTATGTGCATAGCTTAAAATGAGTCAATGATCTTGGGAAGATGTTATAAATTTTTCAAATTATAGGAAATGTCAATTTTAATTTGACAATTCTTACTTTGTGAATTCAAAATAAAAAAAAGAAGAATTGTGGGATTGCTCTTGCTGTTATTTGCAATAAAACAAAATGGTGTCGATGGCTTTATATTTTATGTTGAAATACCTCATTTAGTTTTATCCCTCTTATTTTCCCCAAACAGGGAGACCTCCATTTTGATTGTTTTGAATTTAATTGAATATTACTCATGTGTATAGTGAAATTTACATGAATTTTCAACGTGAGAGTCAAATTTACTCCCGGGGGTAAACGTTACCATTTTGACTGTCTTGATTTTAATAAATATTATTTATGTGTATAATGAAATTTACATGAATTTTTAACGTGCGTCAAATTTACTGCCGGGGGTAAACATTACTTCCGGTATGTATGCTAATTTGAAAAATTCAGCGATTCCTCATTAGTCATTACATTGAAAGCAGCTTAAAATTAATTACTTTCGTCAGGACCAGCGATTAAATTGACTTTGAAATTTAAAAATACCAAAACTAGATACATAATTATATAGGCAGAGAGACCGCCATATTGGATTTTTTGCTTTACAAATGTCAATATGGAAGCGTTCTGGTGAGCCCTAACAATTACTTATAATGTAGAAGTTGTCAATTTAATGCAGCAGCATTAAGTTATTTTGTTAATAGATTTAAATGTAAACAAATTAATTTATGTGTACTTACTCAAAATTTTAACAATTTGTGTGTACTTACCTAGAAAAAAAAAGGAAAAAGAAAATTAGAAAATTGAATTAAACCTTTAAAATACGTATTAAGATTATAATAAGATTTTATATAATATTCAAGAACATTTTTGAAATAAAAAAAAATAATTTAAGAAGTTTTTCAAAACCCTACAAGTGCAGTTTTAAGGTGAAGAAGGAAATTGGGCGAGTTGTGGTCCTATAGTCAGGACATGAAATCATGACAATCGTCGGATGAAGAAAACGATTGACTCATTATAAAACTATCATTAATTTCAATAAAATCTTTTGCATATGAAGTTAAAAATATATCGTCCTAGTTCTGTTTTAACTTTAAAGGTTTTAGACAAAAATATTGATATTTTGCATTTAGGGATATATAATATGCAATTTTGACCATTTTGGGATCTGAGAGTAAAATTTACTCCCGGGAGTAAAATTTACTCCCGTGGATAATTCTTACTCCCGGCATCTAAAAAAATGTTTTCGTTACTAAGACACTCTTATACTTAGCTTATGCGTCCCTTTAAAATTGAAATTCTACAGTTTCCCAGCTCTTTTGATAAATCTATTATTTATTGATCGCATTATAAGAACTTTAATAATAAAGTGTTCCTTTAATTTATTTACATGTTCCTTACAAATTTTCAAGTGAAAGCCCCCCTCAACCAATATTTATTTACCTTTGTATTTCATTATCTCTCACCACAATCGGTGGTATGGTAGGTACCTAACTAAATTGTGAAAGGAATAATTCATCTCATAGTCATTCTTGCGGTAAAGCTAGATAAACCACGAACCAGTGTAAAAACCCTCCCATCATCAGCATCAGCAGTAGTGCCGCCGCGCCGCCACGCCGCCGAGCCACCAACGTAGTTGGTATAGTCGCCACCTTAATTTAAGATGCCAATAAATAAACTTGATATTCTTGGAATGAGAGATAGACTTCATCATCATCATATCGTCATATCCGTTGGCTTTCGTCTTTATATTTCTACCTATGTACTTTTCAAGACGATGTCGATGTCTCGGTTGGTCGTCCTCAATGGGACTTCTCTGAATAATATTCTTTTTTTTTTATTTTCTTCCTTCTAGTTGAGAATCTTTTCATTACTTATTCACAATATTAAGGCATCTGCTTCATCATCATCATCATCATCTGGTATTCCATGCGGTCCTTCAATTGTATATTCATTAAAATTACAATTTCCAATTGCAAATTCTTATTTTCAATTCCTTTTATAAAAAAAAAATAATCTCAAGACTGGAGTGCGCCGCTTCCAATTCAACATCGGTTTGGTTATGATAAAGTCTGTTGACGACTTCGTCAATACAACTACGAGTACATTATATTTGAAGTCTTTAATTTGAATTTCGATTAATTCCATAGAATTTAGTTTAAATCAGCTTATGCTTATGTTAAGGGGGTAAGTTCTAAAAATAAAATAAAATTCTGTATAGCCATCATAATTTTACTCTCGGTGGGTGGTTCTAGTCCTGTGTGTTGTTTGTGTATAGGCGGCTTGGCATAAATAAAAGCTTTCTGATAATTACTGGCCATTAAGAAAGTGGTTTCGGTTATTGATTTATTTAACTTGGGTGCTAGTGGTTAATTTTTGTTCTATATAGCTTCGGTACATATAGAACAAGTAGAGGAGGCATTTATAATGAAAGGCAATTAGGGTTTAGCATTTGTCGTGTTTATTAGTTGTAAATAACCCTTAAACATGCCAATTGAGTTAATGGGAACTATACTACCTACTTAGTTTTCAGAAGAAAAAAAAAAAAACGATTTCTAGAACTACACCAAAGACTTATGAAGTGCGTCATAACCACAAAAACTTTATTAAGGACATTCAGTGTGCGGTAGATGAGGGCATAACAAAACTTGATGGCTTTTATACTGTTGGGTTTTATGTAAGCATGTTTTTTGTTATTTCTGTTTTAATTTTGATGAGTTTTACCTTTAATGCGAAGTAATTGCCGTTGAGGTCAAAATTACCATACGGATAAACCTTCTTTTAATAAGTCTTACTTTTAATACGTGCCTTCATAGAAATACCCATTTTTCAAAAGACGTAAAACGTAGGTAGTTCAATGAAATGGTGTGTTATGGACGTATGTATATCAAAAATTTTTGAAATTAAAAAAGTTTAAAGAGGATGGCCAAAAAAAACATTATTGTTGCAGTGTTTGGGAAATTTGTTTTTTCATCATCATCATCATCATCGGCTCGACAATCAGGGTCCGGTCCTGGCCTCCTTCAACAAGTCTCTCCACCTATCGCGGTCTTGAGCCGACACCATCCAGTTACGCACCCAAGGCTTCGGGCCTTCTGGGCCCTATTTCATAAACATTCACAAGTGACAATTTGTCACCTGACAATTTGTCAAGTGACAATTCTACAATTGTCAATTTTCTGTCCCATAAATAATTTGACAAATTTGTAGAATTGTCGGGAAATTTGCGACAGTTGTCAAGTTTCTGGATCATAAAAAAATTGTCATGACAATGAATTGTCAAGAATTTTCCGACAATTGTCACGAATTTTCTGACATATTTGTCGTGACAATTCTCTTATGGGACAGGAAAAAATATTTAAATTACAAATTTGTCAATATGTCATTGACAATTGTGACAGGCAAATGAGCTTTGATCAAGTTGAGATAGAGAAGTGACTAGTATCATTCAACATGTTAGATATTATTCTTTCCGGTGAAAGTGATGAAGATATTCAAGTGGAATACCGTATTGTACGCCTTCGAATTTTTAAAGAAAGAATTAACAATGATTTTATAGCACTAAGTGACTTTCAATTGAATGAAAAATTTATTCTATAAAAATATTTTATTATGCATTAATTTTAATAAGATTTTTTATTAAAACTGCTCATGCTCAATAAGCCAAATTTCCTGTTTTTAGGTGGTCCTTTTTTTTCTATGTACCTTAATCTGTTGTGTTCTGACGTAACGACAAATTTGTCACAGTGTGACAATTGTCAAGTTGTCACGACATATTGACAATTCTACAAATTTGTCGCATTTGTCTGACAACTGCTTGGATCATAAAAATAGACAAGTGACAATAATTGTCATAGTATGACAATGTTTGTCACTCCATCTCTCCAGCGCAAGCATGGTCTACCACGCTGCCGTCTACCATAGAATGTAGCACAAAGGACTTTCCGAGCAGGTTTCTCTTCACTCATGCGAGCTAGGTGCCCTGCCCACCGGAGTCTACCGAGCTTAATTTTTGTCACTATGTCTGCTTCAAGGTAGATTGCGTACAATTCATGATTGTACCGTCTCCGGAATCGCCCTTCCTCACATATGGGGCCAACAATTCTCCTTAAGACTTTTCTCTCGAACGCGGCTAAGAGGTCGGAGTGTCTTTTGCTAAGCACCCAAGTCTCGGATCCATACGTGAGTACTGGCAGGACCATGGTCCTGTACAGCAGCAGTTTTGAAGTTATGGAGAGATTTCTGGATTTGAAGAACTTTGACAGACTATAGAAGGCTCTGTTGGAATTGAGCAGCCCCCCGCGTATTTCTTCTTCCATATTGTTATCGGCTGCTACTATTGACCCAAGGCATTTAAAGGATTGCACCACTTCAAATTAGTGCTCCGCTACCTTGATTGTTTGACCAACTGTTCTTCTCGCATTCGATGCCACCATGTACTTTGTTTTACCTTCACTAATGTGCAGCCCCAGATTTTGTGCCGCCTGCTCGATCTGAATGAAGGAATCGTGTATAGGTCCTTCCGAAGATTTCAATGTCGTCTGCGTAAGCCAGTAGATACTGGATTGACAATAGTCCCTCTTGGTGCCGTGCCAGAGTCACCGATTGCTTTCTCCAACGCCATCGCCAGGTTGAAGAGGAGTCAGGCCAAATCATCCCCTTGTCTGAGTCCGTTAAAGATGTTGATTGGTCTGGATAGCAATCTGGCTGTTTTTACTTGGCTTATTTGGGTCGCCGAATTCTCTCATGGCTTTGTAAAGTTCTACATAATTTTTTTTTTGGAATAGTGTTCTGACATTTTTAAATTAAAAAATAAAAATAATAGAAAAGAAATTAAAAAATTAAAAAATATTTTAATACGCAATAAATATTTGCAAATAATATTTGTAAATTTATAAAGGAGGACTTGAAAAATTCCGTCAAGCCGTTTATAGGACAATCGATAACCAAAACCCCGCTTCTACGGCAGGTACAGTTAGTAACTCTTTTTTGAAAATAATTTTCGGGTTCTGTCTCACACTACATATCGTGTACTGTTATTATATTGGAGTTAAAAAAAATTATTTCCGCTGAGGGAAACCTTAAGTTAAACGCGATTGACAGACCGACAGACTTATGGGACCAACTTTTTTCGCGATTTCTGCAATCATAATGTGAGTTCGAATTAATATCTCCACTTCGATTTTTGCCTCTATAATCCCTCTATATAAGAAAATTGGTAGTGGTAGTGGGGCCGTGTAACTCCTTTTAGGCAAAAAAAAAAAAACCTCAAGACCAAACGTATTTGTTTTACTAAAGTATTTTGTTCTTTAAATTAACCATGGGCTAATGTTCCTTTCAAATGTTTCACAATATATCGACAACTACATTAAAATCTTTTTTTTAATATTTCTAACCTACATATCAAGAATCATGATAAATGGTCAAAATTTTAAGGTTCCATGCATATTTTATATTATTCAAAAACATTGAGTATTTATGTAAATTGAAATAAATATTTTTTTTTTGTTACCAAAAAAATGATTTGTATGAAATAACAAAATTCTACCTTTCGATAATATCAAAAGTTTTAAATGTCCTGTGAAAAATCAATTGTGATTATATTTATTATTAAAAAACATTCGAATAATATTCTGTGGAGCTTTTTTTCTAAAAACAAAATACAAAAAGTCCTTTTTTTCTACCTTTTGTTAAACAACAAAACCAACAACAGCATACACACATAGGTATACAAAAAAAAATATAAAAACCCACATTGAATTTGGGACTTCCTCTTTTGTCATTAAATACACAATCTGCCATTCCATTATCCACCCGATTGAATACAAATACCCTCGAAATCTGAACAAATACAAAACAAAAACCCCTACCAACAATTTTACCAGCATCAAATCGATCTCTCTCTTTTTTCACAAAAAAAAAAAATATATTTTCTTTTGTGTAGTGTAACACATCAAAAAATAATATTTGCCTTTTAAAATCGTTCAAATAAAAAAAAAAAAAACCTGGTAAACCCCCAGGACGAGAGTACAAAACGGGTTTTCCAAAGAACAATACAAATAATTGAACAAAAAAAAATTTAAAAAAAAATTCAAAGATGACTTGAAGTATCACTGTAACGAGTCCTTTGATTTATATCCGGTATCGGCATCTAAAAGGATCCTCAAGCTTTTTTTTTTTCTTGCATTCTGTGTATGTTCGTTATGTTTTTGAATCCCACTCGCCTCTATAGAGGGCTCTAATTTAAAAGCCAAAGAGCTGTAATGAGGGTCCTTTGCTTCTGTAATCAAACACATATCCATCTCTCTCTCTCGCTCTGATATGTGTCTCTATGTGCGTGCACTTTTACATCCTCCATCATCAGCCGCTTGCAACCCTTCGTAACTCTAATTGAAACATCCCTCTTTCTTCTTTAAACAATGAAGAGTGCATAATTCAAATCTATTATTGGTTGCATGGAAAAAAAAAAAAATGAAAATGAAAAGTCTGGAGGAAAAGGCTACTTTTATGCAAATGAAGGAAAAGAAGTCCTTTGGGACGAGTTATCGATCCTCTTACAGCATTTTACAACAAGCTCAAATTTTGTGGGGTGTGCAACAGCCCTTAAAGCGCAAACCAACACAAAATTCGTTGCTAAGGCAAAATAATATTAACACCGCACAACCTGAGGCACCCTCTAGCCAGGCTTATCGCGGCTGTCTATATCCTTCGCTTTGAATTCGAGAAGGACAATTTTTACCTACAACAACCCAAAGCGACAAAAAAAAATTATATAAATGAATGAATGAGAGATAACTACATGCTGCAGGGGATATTTTCGTTTACATAAATGCGCGCCACTGCTGGGTTATGTATATGGTAAGAGGACAGTTGTTAGGCTTCCAGAATAGCTACATGATTGCTACCACATTGAATAATGGCAGAATATAGGGCCAGTCATCAACATCGCCGAGCCGTCATCTCAATTTCAAAGAGGCATCTTGATGTCGTCATGAGACGAATCACGTGCGGTATAGCGCATAGCACTAGCGCCACCAACGACAACAACAAAAAGCATCGACAGTGAAACGTTTCATAATTATTTTGGGTAAGGAATATTATTTTATATGGGAGGGCGACCTATAGAGGAATGTTATCAAAAGCAAAGTCGACAGACCCAAACCAACGTTTTTGTTTTGGTTTCATGAGATTTTGAACTTTAGATTAAAGCTTGATGACAAAAAAAAAAATGAATAAACGAAAGGAAAGTTTTATCGCTTTTCCTGGTTTTATGATGTGGAAATATCTGTTATGACTTTTTAATCGGTCGGCCATAATAAAATGTGATGTAAGGGTGGGGGGGTTGGGTTTGGGATGAATAATATGGTATGAGACATGATAGAATGATAAGGGTTGACGGACGGCGTGGCGGCGGCGGCAGTAATGTCGACGACAATATTAAAATATGCAAATGCGACAAAACGAGTTGGATCGATTTAAACAAATTTTCGTTGTTGATGGTTTGGATTTTTTTTCTTCTGGGAGTGGAGTGAGAGAAAGGCATATGGTGACAATGTAGATGGTGAATTTTAGTTTTGCGGATGAAAATTTATGTTAACGTTGTTATAGGGACACAAAAAGGAACGAGTTATTTTCAAATTAATCCCAAAGTTGACATATACATGACATCAGTGGATTTAGGAAATAAATTTAATTAACTTTTTTAACCTATGAGCTATCTATCCATTATGTCAAATAAATTTTTAAACATAGAACACAAATTGATTTGAAATTATTTTAAATTATTATCAAAATCGAACGTTTTATGTTAGGTGGTCGGTCGTGTTAACCACTTTTTGAATATATATTTTTAAACTTCGATTAAATTAAGAGGGCGAAGAGAGTCTGTTAGTTTTCAATAGGGAAGAGTAAACAAATAATATCTAGGACCTAACCTCGAATATTTTAGGTACTGATGTGGTTCCATAGTTAAACAAAACGTTTTTTTTTTTATCTTAAATATAAGAATTAGTCGTGATAAATTTTGCAAAAGTACAAAGATCAGCTTGTATTTGCAGTAGTGGTGCACTTCGCTCGACTCCCTCTGCTGCACTGGACATTGTGCTGAAACTGATACCCCTGGACCTATTTAGCAAACAAACGTACGCGAGCACTGCACTCCGTCTTAAGGCCTTTTCTCAGTGGTTCAACAATGGTATGGGCCACAGCGTAATTCGGAATTCGTTCGGAGCATTTCCAATTAACTTTGACCACACCATTCCCCACTACAGTTCGATAAAAAATTTCCAAGTGACCATCCCGACGAGATCAAATTGGGAAAACGGTGAATCGATTCACTTCTATACCGATGGATCAAAAACTGAAGACGGGGTTAGTCGGGGCGCCTTCCTGATCATTGAAGCGTATCCCAGGCGGAACTTTTGGTGACCAAAGAGGTTTTATCTTTCGGATAGCCAAGCGGCTATCAAATCTTTGGAATCAGTATCCTCAAACTCGAAAACTGTCCTAAGCTGTCGTTTATCTCTCGTGGAGATGGCGCAACAGTTCAATATTCACCTATATTGGGTGCCGGGACACAGAGACATTCTTGCTGATGAACTCGCCAAAAGTGGAACTCGAATACCTGTCTTAGCTCACAGAGCTGACACAGGTTACCCATCGCTACGTGCAAACTAATGCTAAATGCATCAAACAAACCTTAGGTGGATTGACATCGCCACCTGTGCGGCAACAAAAGTAATATGGCCAAAACTCGGTATGAAGAAAATCCAGGGGTTTGCTATCCCTAAACAGATTACATATTGGTGGATACTGTCTAATAGGTAGACATGCAACCCATCTTGGCGTGCATGCAAACGACTTTTGCAGAAGCTGTATGGATGAAGAGGAGAAGGAAACAATTCCTCACCTTCTTTGTACATGCCCTGCTCTGTCCCATAGACGTAGCAGAATTCTACTATAACGATCCTAGTGATCTAGCAAATACTAAGATTAGTACCATCCTACGCTTCATAAGAAGCTCAAATCGGTTTAACGAGTAAGGAGGATTTCTTCCAAATCTTTGTGGTATCACAACGGACCGATCTTATTGGTCTAACCTAACCTATTAATTAAATTGCAACTTAGAGCTTTTAAAAGAACCAATTTCTAGAAGTCACTTAAGTTAAGTGGGTGGATACTTTAACCACTTTTTGAGTTTTTGTTGCAATGATTTAAGATACATGGTCATCAAACATTCCTATATCTCATTTTACAAATGCCAAATTTTTGAAGCCCATTTCATCGACGCATGACTCTTCCGTTATGCAACATGATCTTGACTATTTTTCAGCTTGGTGTCTAAAAAACTGCTTGGAACTTAACGTTGCCAAGTGCCAATCAATCGCTTTTTACTTAAGCGCTTTAAGACTATATTTTTTACATAATCAACCAATACTTAAAGTAGATAAGATTTGGAACCTTGGCATTTTATGTGACCAAGAGCTCATTTTCGTCACCAACATTGACGTTATAATTCTCAAAGCCAACTCTGCACTTGGCTTCGTCAAAAGTTGGTCCAAAGAATTTTTCAACCCAAAGGGACCGTGTCATCCCTTTACTTAACCATTGTTCGCCACTCCTTAAATACACGCTTCTCCAGTCTGGTCCCCTTTCTAACGTATTCACATTTCAAGCCTTATTGGAACCCTTTAAAACTTGGTGGTTAACATAACTACCACAAGAGTTAAAATTTCCATTTTCGTATACTTTCAGTCAAGGTGGTTACCAGTGTTAACAACCCCTTTTACTTCAAAGTAGCAGATTATTAAATATTGTGTTTAAATATATTTTAGACTTATTTACACAAATTTACATCGAAGTCTACAAAAATTACCTAAAGTCTCCACTTTGGTTAAAGACAGAGTTTAAGATTTATTTCTTTACAACTTTTTCCACAACTCCTTCATTTTTATTTCCATAAATCTTTAGCAATTTGCATAATTTTCTACTTCCATTTATACATTTTATTATTTGCCCTTGTGAATCCATTTACGAGTATGGTGTCTCCCGCCCTATGCATTTTATTTTTTTTCTTTAACATTTTCCATTTTTTTTATTAATATGTGATGCAGAAATGACTCATTTCCTGCCTCTCACAATATGGCACATAATAAATGTTTTTTTTTTGTGCTGTGCTGTGCTGCCCGGGTCCCGCATGCAATTTAAAACCAGTCACCATTCCTACAACTAGCTATAATACTGTTTATGGCCATATTCTCGGTGAAGTTTCTTGTTACGCGACAATGACGCCAATGACGACTACGACGATAACGACAACGGCAACGACGACGACGACGATCTTGCAAGGTCACAGTAGTTTGTTAAGAGTAACTCAACTCGTCTTACATCTATCCAGCCAGCTATAGCGCACAGCCCCCCAATCATCCACCGCACATTAAAACCTATAAATCTCGTTTTTGATGCATGTTGTATATCTGCATATAAAAAAAAAATAATGTATCTGGAGACACAGAGACAAGATACATTATTATATGTGTATCTGAAAGGCATGTCGAATTCAAATAAAATATTATATCGTCGAGTGTAATTCATGTCATTAAGCCAGCTTCTTGACATTCGCACAGACAGATTCAAGAGGGTGAACAACGAACGAACAAACGGTGCCAATGACAGGATATTCATCTACTCACTCTCCCTCTCCATCTTCTCTCACACCTCTATTCATAGGTACAGGGTGGTGATGCTGCACTAAAAAAAAAAAAAAAAACAGAACAACAACAAAAAAACATAGGTTGGGTATTATTTAATGACGTGTGACAGGGGGGGTGGTTTGGTTATACATATACCGTATACGATACAAGATACTGGATATTTCTTGGGTAACAACCATCTATCCACTTGATGAATGTAATGAAACAGAATTGATTGTGAAATTGCTTTCTTAATGGTGTGATAATTTAGTCGATTGCTTATGGTCGCAAAGTATAATTGCTTCGTTAAGGGTGGCAGATTGGTTTTGTATATATCTATATGCCTTTACCTATAGTTACTTCTATAACCCGATTATGCGAAATTGTGATTTTGAAATTAATTAATCTTGAAGAGTTCAAAAACAGTTTTGAAATTAATTTACTAGTAAAATTAGAAAAACTTTAGTAGGGAAATAGAATAAGTTGAAAAACGAGAAATTTTGAGGTTAGATACTGTAAGGAGATATTTTTTTTTAATAAAGTTTTATTTGTATAGCAAAAAATGTCTACTTAATATTTCTATTCTTTTTTCTTCTTCTTTTCTTTCTTTCTTTTTCTTGTTCTATATTCTTTATTTTAGCGGTATAGAACTTTAAGTTGGCAACGCTTTTAAACTGGCGAGCATTTTAACAGCTGTTAAGCTAGTTGGGGTTTGGGTGAAGTTAATCCTCCACCACAAGTGTTGAAAAAAAAAATGCAAATTGGATATTCATATGCCAGAAATCTCTTCAAATTATAATGCTAAAAAATTATCTTTCGGATCTTTCCTTTTTTCAAGGACTCCTATAAGATCTCTTTACATGGGTCCAGTAGTTGCTTATTGGAGCAAATAAATTTACTTCATAAAGGTGCAATAGGTTTTAAAAAGTTATCCTTTTAAATTCTATGGAGTATAATACAATGCTTTTATGTGATTGCGAGATATGATTATGTAAAGCTTCTTTAGATAAATATAGGAGCAAAATTGTTGGTTTTGGATGGACTTAGTCTTAAAGGCTCTTCCAATAAGAGGTGTTATTTTGAATAGCCCGCTATTTCGGTAGTTATCACTTTTGAAGCTATAATTTTTTCACATTTGACACTACGCCATTAATAAAAATGAAACGATACACGCTTCAACAACGCGTTGAAATTATCAAAATTCACAATAAAAATGGTGAAAAATAAAACATATTTTGGTCGTCGAGAAGCACCTTGTCGGACCACGATTTAGAAATTGGTTGAAAATTTTGAGCTATCGGGACAAGTAAGCGATGTGAAGAATAGAACCTGTGCAAGTTGCTCAAGAACAACTGAGAATATTGCTGCTGTAGCCCAAACTGTTGAAGAAAATCCAGGTTTGTCCATTTCTCGTCGTTCTTTGGCATTGGACATTCCCCAAACGTCATTACACCGTATTTTGCATAAAGACTTAGGTTTTAAGGCTTATACAGTTCAGTTAACACAAGAACTCAAGCCGGTCGATCATCAACAACGTCGTGTCTTTGCTCATTGGGTCCTTGAAATGCATAAAAATTATCCGCAATTTCATCGAAAAATCATCTTGACTGATGAGGCCCATTTCCACATCGGTGGCTACGTCAACAAGCAAAATTGTCGCATCTAGGACTCGGAAAACCCAAGATTTATTGTTAAAAAGCCTCTCCACCCTCAACGAGTGACTGCGGTTTATGGTCCGGCGGGTAATTCGAACTTACTTTTTCGAAAATGAGGCTGGAGCAACAGTTACCCTCAATAGATTGTGATCGACCGATCATTAATATTGTTTTATGGCCGTAGTTGGATGGTATTTATCTGGACAACGTTTACTTTCAACAAGCCGGCGCTACGTGCCACACAAGCAACAAAACCATCCATCTTTTACGGAAAATGTTTCCGGATCGTGTTATGTCTCGAAGAGGTGGCTACCGATATCTTGTGACTAAGCACCTTGCGACTTCTTCCTTTGGAGTCACGTGAAGGATAAAGTCTACGCCAAAAGCCCAGTGTCGATTCAAGACCTCAAAGACGTAATTCATGAAGCTATTGAGGGCTATCAGCAGCCACTTTGCGATTTGGTGATGGAAAATTTAATGAAAAGGATATTGCTGTGTAAGCGTAGCCGTGGCAGCCATTTGGCGGATGTTGTCTTCCATTATTAATGGCATACTTTCCTCTTTGTATTGAAATAAACATCCGATCTTTTATCTCAAAAAATGGCATTTTTCTTTGAATATCAAAATAAGACCTCTTATTGGAAAACCCTGTATTTGCAACATCTACTAAAAATACTGTGTTTTTTGATCATATTTTATATTTTGATCTTGGTTTCATGTTAAAAATCGAGAGCTGTATAAGTAAACCAAAAATGAACAAAATTTAATTAACCAACACTCTATTCAATGTCTTCTAACACCAATGGTTTATGATAGCTGGAAACAATATTATGAATAAAAAAATTCTTTGATACATAAGAAAAACATCAAAAACTCAACCAACTTTGCCGAAAATCTAAAAAAAAAAAAAAAAACTATTCTTAATTAAGTCAAGTTTACAAGCAAACCATAAAAAAAAATTTCCCTCATAAAATGTGTTTGTCTTTTTGTTAGTTAATTTCCATCTAACAAGAACTCCAAACCATTATTATTAATTGCTACTGTAATAAAATATTATTTACACCAGTTCTTAAATGTGTCATATTGTTGTATAAACATAAAATCATTCGTTAGAGAAGAAAAAAAAAATATCAACAACAATAATTAGTAACTTTAGTTTATAAAACAAAACAAACAATAATAGAAAGAGAGAGATAGAGAGATAGAAACGTTTAAAAGAAAAGAAATCCAATAAAAATAAACTCGAATTAGCTTGAGCACATGAGCGTGACGATGTGATAATTATATCATTACTCATTTGTCATATTAGAATATTCTGAATGTATCAAGTATTTGATAAGAGACTTTATTTGAACATTTAATTGAGGTCATATACTCGTACATATTTTATACCTACTTGAAGTTAAGGAAATTAAAAAAAAAACTAATTTTATGCTTAAAGTACATTTATGGACAATAAAAGCTAAATTAAATACATTTTGAACAACGTACAAATGAAAATATGACTTAACGGTAAACGGGTATACAAGAGAAATAGTGTTTAGACATTTATGTCTTTGGAAAGTTACCAAGTGCTACAACCGCATTTTATAGGTTTACACTTTTACCATAAAGTAGTTCATTTTAAATCACTTAGTGAAAAAGTGAAATTCACTAAATATTTTTTTGTCGCAGCGTTTTGTTATAAGACAATGAAGCCTAGTTCACAAACACCTCAATATTGTGGAGACAATATTTCTAAGATCTTTTATTTTAATCCGAATTTGGAATATTTAAAAAAAAAGAATTTCTCCTTCAAAATTTCAACAAATTTAGATTGCCCTTAAGTTAGCAGACCAAGACCAGCTTTTTTTATGGTATTAATTAGTGTTTAATTAATGCTTTTAAGGGAAAAATAAATTATTAATTAAAAGGTATTTAAATGGTCTGTGAATGAAAAAAAAAATGAAAAATGTAAAAACTTAAAAAAAAAAAATATTTTGAAAAATAAAAATTAATTCTCCATGTTCTGCTAACTTAAATTCGATTTCTCAAAAATCATAAGAATTTTCAACTCAAATCTTTTTGATTAGTTAATAGATCACCTAGCTCGAATTAAATGCTCCATTTTTAGAACTATTTTCCAAGATGAAAAATGTATTTAATTTTTTTTTGCATTCTCCTTCATTGTCACTAATTGATATACCGAGCTCGATTTTTTACGAAACCAAGACTTGCTCTGAGTCGCAAGTAAAAACAGTGAGTATACGACCGAGTTTGTTTTTAAATTAGGTGATTCAATTAGTATAAAATAATACAACCTAAATGTAAAATTCAGAAAAAAAAATAAAATTGAAAAAAATGAGTATACACCCTAGTGAACAATTCTATTTGGTAATAATGATTAAGCTTGATTTTTTAAGTTGTTCAGTATGGGAGAACACCAGAGTAACGAAATGACAAAGTTACGATACGAAAAATGCGAAAAGAGGACAAAATAGTAGGAACATACAAATATGAATTAGTTGCTCAGACAGAACTGTAAAAGAGAAATTTGTTCTACAGGGTGTTTTCAAAAAATTGTCAACTTCAATGTTCCTTGAGCTATTTCACTAGTAACAGACAAAAAAAAACCAAAACAGGGTGGTCACTGGTCAGTAAATCTGACAAAAAATAAAATGCACGACTGGTCACACGTACTTGCTCCTATGTGCGAAAATATCTTGGTTTTAAAATCAGAGTATAAAAAAAGAAAAACAAATCAAACTACCCCACAGCTTTAATTAAAAAAAAAAAAAAAATATTTCCCTACTACCTACTATCGATTATAGTCACAAGTAGAAATATAAAAAAAATCCTGAAATTCATTATTTGAATTGATAAAATAAGCCAAAAAAGAATTTAATCTTAAAACTGAAGATACCATCTTACATATCATAAAAATAAAAAATTAAAAAAAAAAAATTAAAAATCGTTAAAATATAATTTTTTATATACTTAGGTATATAATTTTTTAAATATTTTTATAAAAAAAAGTTTAATTTTTGATAACATACACTTAAAACCAAATTAAAAACAAAAATATTTATTAGTTTTCAAAATATTGAGTTTTCAACAACAAAAAAATTTTGAATACAAAAAATATTTTTTTGAAAATTTTGATATGCAATATTATTAAGATAATATAGGAATTCCTTAAGAAAAATTTTCTTCGAAATCCGTCCAATAGTTTACGAGAACACCGAAAACCAAAAATCCGGTTCAATAGCAAGTACCGTTAATAACGGGTTTTTCAAAACTATTTTTTGACTAAATTAATAAGGTTATTTGACAAACCTGATTTTAAAAATTTCATTAGAATCGTTAGAGCCGTTTTCGAGATAAAAATGTTTTGTCTAAACGGTACTATGACAGGTTATTTTTGGAGCTTAAAAAAAAATTCGATTTCAAAACCTTATGTGCAAAGTTTGAAGAAAATTGCTTTAGTAGTTTAGGGTGTACACACAGACAGACCGATAGACAGACAGAATTGCGGGACCCACTTTTTTCGCGTTCTCTATCATCGTAATGTTTTGTCTGAGTAATATCTCGAGTTCAATTTTTTGCACAAATCCAAAACTTGCCCTATAGTACCTATTCCTATAGTCGCAAGTAAAAATGGGAGATTTCAATGACTGAGAGAAGAAAATACTTTCAACAGGGTGTTTCCAAAAAAAAAATCCTTGAAGAATTTCAACGAAATTAAACACGATTATACCTGAGTTTTAAAAGAAAAATAATACTTTTTTAAACAGGGTATCTTTCGAAAAAAAAAAAAACTTTTTCATAATTCTATCTGAGCTATCACCACCTGTTGTCAATTCTTACGTATTATTTTGTCTTCACACAGCATCTAAACGAAGATGGCGATTCCGTAGACTTAATACCTTTGGTTTTTCATATGTTTGTACTTTTTCTAACTTTTGTCATTTCGTAACTTTGTTTTTTGTAACTCTGTTACTATTTCAAAAATATGTTTAATCCTCAATTCAGTTTTATTTTTTTTCAATTTCTTTGAGAATAAAACCTAAGCATACAATTTTAATTTACTTTTATTTAGTTCTATACACAAATTCCATTTTTTTTTCACAGGAAGATTTGCATATACGATGAGGTCATGACTTAGTTGGTTAAGAAACCTCTCATTCACAGAACAAAACATACCTTCCTAAGTACTTACTCAATAAAAAAAAATTCTCAAAATCCAAAATTGAACAAGAAACAAATAAATCAACTCTTTCTTTATATCAAACAATACAACCAAAACAGGTATTATCCACTTTGCTCTAATATTCAAATCACACCTGCAAATTAAAATTAAAAAAAAAAAACATTTCTAACCAAAACAATGAAAAATAAAAAAAAAATAAAAAGATGTACCAACTTATATTGTAAACAATAAAATCAAATAAAAAAATAATATATAGATGTATCTTAGCTTGAAATGAAATCTTTCAATAAGTTCTCGAGAAGAAAAGAAAAAACGATAAATTCTGTCTTTAAATTCGTCTCGACACTGCCGCAACGCGCCGCCAAAACAAGAAACACCTTGCGTGTTTCAGGTTATTTTGTTTTGTTATTTTGCAATCATTATACTTATAGACATCTGTTTGGCATTGTTGTATACCAGCCTAATCCTGCGAATAACCTCCATTCACCTTGACTTTCAGCCAGGGCAACTTTCCGTTTCTCATTTCAATGCCAAAGCACGTTTGGGTGACTCTGAATCGCTGTTCAAGAAATCCCTTCTTAACACAAAATCGACTTGAAAAAAAAAAACTTTTTATTAAGCCCCCCTGCATCATCTCATCAGACGACTGACGAACGACGACAATGTTTGCACGCTTTAATTGGCAGCCATTGTGGCACATAAAACTTGAAAACAACAACAACAAAAAAAACTTCCTCACAAAAGATACTTCTACGAATTTTTATTGCTGGTCATGGCTGGCTTTTCCTCGAATACTAATTGATTTGTGAGAGTAATAACACAAAAATCCTTGCAACCATATTCTTCAACATTTTTACCATTCGTGTCCTTTTAGTTTTTTTTTTCAGCGTGAATTCATAAAAATTCCAAGATTATCCTCAAAAAAAATATTTCTTACTAAATCCCGCCAAATGAGTCGAAAACAAAAAAAAAGAAATCCCTAATACCCCGAAATATTATTGTTCTCAACTTGTAGTGGCGGTGGGGTGTTTTGTAGGGAACAATATTCATACAAAAAGGGATTTTTATAGATTTATTTTTTTGTGATTTATTTTATTTTTTTTTTTGTCAGGATTTCATGGAAACAAAAAAAAATTCTAAACAATTCTACGTGGGTCATTTCCCTAATGAGGGAGGGAGCAAAAAAAAATGTTTATTTTTATAGGGAGCTTGAAACAAAAACATAAAAATAACAAAATCCAAAAAAAAAAATTGAAAATAAAAAAAAAATATCCTACGCACATGTTGACGTGATGAATCGAATCAACTTGGGAGTCCGGGCACGTTTCTTTCAATGTTGATTTGATTTCGTATTCAAATGTGTCTGCGCCGAGTGTGTTTTGTTGTTGTTTTTTTTTTTTTATTTTTTATTGTAATGTATATCTGCTGCCAACTTGTTATTTTATCGTTAAATATGTTAAGAACAAGACTATCGACCTTAAGTGTAAACTATTTTTTTGTTTTTATTTCCTTTGTGGATTTTCTTTAATTTTAATTGAAAGCCTACTTAGATTTTATGGGAAGATCAAATCGTTAGAAATAAAAATGAGAATAACTAAAATTTGAGCAGTTCTGTTATTCAAAAAAAAAAAATACCTAACTGCCAAAGACCAAATCCAATTTTAATAAGTCAGAAAATGTTCAGTAGTTGAATATCATTCTCTTCTTTGTTTCTATTCCCTACATTTATATTGCTGTTCTAACTGTTTATCACATTATCACACATAACACAGAGTTCAATGAAAAATATTATACATACCTACATAATGTACATTATGTACCTAGATAGATACATATGAAACATTCCAATGCATTATGATATTATGAATTGAGTAAAAATAATTTTTGTACTCAATTTTTCAATTTATCCATATACAGTTCACACTTAGTTTTAAAAGAAGATATTGATAAGTAGAAGTAAGAAAATAACAAACGAATTGAAATTCAAGTAATATCTCTTTAAATTTTCTCCTGATGGGACCCTTTGTACTTCGGTGCATTGAGTGTCCCAAATTATGGATTATTCATTCTTTATCTTTTATTTTTTTATCTCGCTTTCTCAATAGTAATCTTAATGCTAATGATTTAAGGTTGGAAATTAGATGTGTTATGTTATCGTGTGATGCTAAGAATGATGAATAAGATTTGATTATTCGATTATTGGTGGAATGTCTTACATGGCTACCAACTGTTTTAAAAATAAAGGAATACAAAGTAATTAATTGAGGAGCTTGGGAACAAAAGGTGACATAATTTTTTTTTAGGAATTAAGAAAAACGAAAATTCAGTTTCAATTTTGGGGTTTGAGACAATTTTTGAATGGAAAGAAACAATTAGTTTTTGTGATTGATCATGTTTGTGTGGGACATGAGCAGGCTTTTTATGCCTTTTAGGCATTATTTCATTAGCTAAGACTTTAAGGCTTATTTTGTCTTCAAAAGGCATCTTTTTTTATCAGTTATTTTTGATTTTTTCATCCATTAATTTTAACAAGACAAAGCTCAGAAATAGGCTTAATACAAGTAGAATTCTGCATGCAAAGCCGCTGTTTAAAGAAAAAAAAATGCTATGATTTAGAATTTAATCAAACACACATATGTCATTATTTCAAAAATCAATGTATGATTTTAAGGATGAAGACGATCTAATGGGCTAAGAATATGTTTGTTTTGTAATCAACACTTTTGTACCTACTTATGAATCTAAAATTCATAAATGTTGTCCCTATAAAGAACCCTCTTCTGTAATTTATAATTTAATATTTACTTGTTTTTAAAATGAAATAAAAATGTTTTTGTTATTTTTTTATATTTGTGTTTAATTTTTTATCTATTGTCAGTTTTTTACCTAAAAAAATATTTTAGGCATTATTTTATTGAAAAAGGCATCTTTTTTTTTTAAAGTAAGGCACTTTTTTGTCAAAAGTGTTTGGCAACGGACATGAGCATTTAGCATGAAAAATTGCCAAAGGCACGCCTAAAAAAATAGAAAAATCATACATTTTGAATTTCTTATAGGTACTTGGTCATATTTTTTTGAAGAAAAAAAAGACTGAGACATCTTCTTATAAAAATTTAATATGACCAATTTACTAAAACAAAAATCGAAAATGTGTGATTTTTCAATTTTTTTTTATTTAAAAAAAAAAAATTCAGATAGATTGTTCTCTACAAATAGTCTCTAAGGTTCAATTCTGAAATATGACTAAGATTTCGAGTTATTTACAATAAAAAACTACCAGTGTGACCATTTTTCCGTCACAGAAAATCAAAAGTTCTATTTAATAGCTTTATGGGCCACTTAATGATGCTCTATTGAAAGTATTTGTTAGTTTTTTTTATTAAGTTCTAAAAATGAGTTTATATTTAATATCAGTGACCCAAAAGTTACATTTTTCAAACTGAATCTTCTTGCCAAACTCCTTAATTAATAATTTTTTTATGATTTGTTGTTTTTAAAGTTAACGTGTAAGTAACTTGTTTGAAAGGAAATTATTTCGTGTTATTGTCACACATCTCTTATAATGATAAACCCTATTAATAAAAAAAAAACAAGTCTCATTTTCAAATAACTTAATCTATGGATTAAAAATCGTCTGGACTCAACTGGAAAATTAAGCATATTATTTTATGTTAAGTTCTGAAAATTCTTAGTTCATGGATAAGTGAATTCATAATATAAGGATCCAGTTTGTTTCTATAAAAGCGTAATAGATAGATGATTTAATTTGTTTGCTCACTGACAATTATTTTTTTTTACATATTTTTTTTGACAATTATTACGTTGGACAATTATTTTTGACTAAATTCTTGATTTTTTTTGTAAGCAAAAATTTTTTTTAACAACTAATGTACACTTATGTTAATATTTTTAGACAAATTAAATTTAAAAAATTTTTTATTTTGACATGCATTTTTTGAATAAAAAATATTTCTATTTGAAAATTTCTTCGAACCCAAAAAATACTTTTAACAAAAAGAAATTGTTTAAATTGGCAAACGAGAAGAAGTTTCACCTCGGTTTTGCCAAATGCGAAAACACTATCATTTCGGTATCGCTCTCGTTCTCAAAGAACTAAATCTCGTCTCGAAACTGAATTCACATCTTGTCGGTAAGTTTTACATGTTTTCAAAATATTCAGTTTTCAAAAACAACTCGTAATCCGTCAATCTGTTTATGAGTAAATCGAAAACAAAAAAAAAATTCTATGACAGGTTTTTTGACCAAATAATTTCAATTCTTTACTAAAATCTGCAAAAAAAAAATTTAAAAAATCCTTATTGAATTCAGTTCATCATAACGATTGTTAACAAAAAAAAACCCATTTTCGTGTATTCCTGTTTAAAACTCCAGTAGAACCTTTTTCCAATTTAAACTCTGCTAACTATTAAAATAATTTTTTTTGAGAAATAAATGCTTATGACTTCATTAGAATTCAAATAATTTTCAAAAAGTACAAATAATTTCTCTTTCTTGGAAGCAGTGAATTCCGCGAATTATCGTTTGTATGAGCTAATCTCTAACACATCCAACCTGCTGCGCCCGCCACCTCTATTGCCGCCGCGCCGTCAGATGCCATCAGCAATTCAAACAAAAAAATCAATCAAATCGACTTTTAGTTTCTCTTTGTTTGCCCCCAAGTTCCGTTTAGCTGTGAGTCAGTTATTCAGATTCAGACAAAAAAACAATACCCCTATATACCCATTGGACCTAATTTCAAGTTTCTATAAAAGGCCCGAAAACACGTCAGACAGCCGTTGATAGTGATATTGTAGGCGTTAAGCGCGATGCTTTGACGGTATCACCTTCCAGGCATCTATACTTGCGGTGTTTGCTAAGTTTTTGTTTCTCCTGTTGCTGTTGCATTCAAATGTGTTTTTATAGCTACAAGCTTCTTGTGTAGTAGATATCAATGTTTTGATAAGTTCAGTTCAGGCAATACAAAAAATTTTTGGACTGTGTCAAAGTTTTGTACCGCCATTGCCATATCGTGGCACAAGAAGCAATTTCAGCTTGAAAAAAAAAACATAAGGTATAGTTACTCCAAAGTGGGTAGCTATATGATACTGAAAGAGATGCGATGGTGTAGATATATTGATGAGGAGATATTTTGTTTCAGATACTTACTGTATCTTAGAAAGTTATGTAACTTCCTCAGTAATTTTTTTTTTTTCTTCTTCTTAGTTTTGTCAATGGAAACTTTTTTTTGTTTTCTATTGTTCGACTTAAAGGAGGTAAATAGGATTTTCACTTTCTTTGTCATTTATGTGTGGTGGTATATATTGTAAATGATCTGGCATATAGTGGCTGACACAAGATGAAGAAGAAGAAGAAAAGAATGTATGTGAATTGTGCAATTGAGCCAGTTTTTCAAAAGAGTCTGGTTTACACTTTATTCAACTTATTTCTTTTGATTGAATTTCTGATGTACTTGGTAACAATATAAATTGTCTCAATGGGAAATGTGAATTGTATGAAATGAAGTCAAGAGAAACTATTTCTTTTTTTTCTTGGGGGATATTGGTAAGGAGACATAGATTTACTAGGCACATATGAATATCTTCTAACAGAATACAGAAGAAGAAGAAAGACACTTAACCACATGAACTTAAAGAGAAAAGTTTTCTATTTTTGGGTTTCTTTGAATTAAAGTTTAAAACAAAAACCAAAAACTCTTAGGAATTTAAAAAATAAACAACTATAGAATGCAAAGAATGGGAACCCTGGAAAAAAATAATTAGAAAGACAGTAGATTTAGAAAAACTACTTCTTCAAGTTCTACGGCATTGATGAACCCATTTCTTCTTAAAGAGATAGAACCATTTGATTTATGCGACAACGTACTCGTAGACCAACAATACCAGGTACCTGACCTAGACGAAGTTAAGATAGCAGCATCCCAGACCTGGTCCAAAAAGGGTGCTGAAGTTGATGGCGTATCTGCTGAGTTGTTCAAAGCCTTCATCCAGCTCATCTACAAAATATGTTCGGAAGAAAGCAGTCCCATGAATAAAACTTCAGCAATTTTTCCCTGGTCTCTGATAAAACGAAATGGCTGGGTAATATAGAGTGAATATAGATAGCCCACGCTGGCATACGAAATTAGAGACAGCTAACTATGGACCGAATTGGCTGCCGAACTGGCTGATGCTCTGCTCTGTCCCGGACTAGGAATTTCTTATTAAAGGAAGAGAACAGTAGCACCCATTTCCGTCGAAAAGCATTGACAGTGTAGTCATATAATATAGAAAGCCACAGTCCTTGGCTGTCATTATTTAGGTATCAAAGCCAACAGAAACGCGCTAGTCTACATACCGCAAGAAGATGAGAAAAGTTCACTGTGAAAAGCCCAGCTGTATCAACACTTTGTGTTTGGAAGCAGAAGAGGCCGCAAGAAGGTATAACGGTAGGGCCGTCTACAGAAATACCAAAGAGCTCACAGGTGTCCAGAACTCTAGATACACAACACCTGGTAAAACACAGACGGATCACTAATAATTTCAGATGAGGACTAGCTAAAGAGACCGAAGAAGCTCTTTTCTGGGGTTTTGAATCGCATTTTCACTGTGTAGTAAGCCGAAGTAACAATTTTCCAAATACGTATTGTACCCCCAGTATAAAATTGATGAACAACAAAGCTGTTGGACCTTAAGGTTTTCCCTTACTCAGAAAACATCAAGTGAGTTACAGCTACAATTGATTGAGAGAGCTTGAGAAACTTTCTGAGAACTTTCCTGCAGAGTGGAAAAAAAGAGCTTAACAGCTCCCTAAGAAAGAAGATCTTCAATCAGTGGAGAGGAATTTCCGTTCTTCTTGCTGCAACGTAATAGTTAAAATCATCCTAGAACGAGTAGAATGACACCTCGAAGACACACTCGACGCCAAACAAACAGAACTTCGCACTAGATCTTCCTATGTGAACTCCATTAACATATTGCCACTCATTATCAAACACTGCGAAGAATATTGATCACTACTTCACCTCTTGTTCATCGACTTCGGAAAGGCGTTCGACAGTGTCAATAGGGAATTTAACTGGCTTGCTTTGAGCAGGAGGGACATTGATTGAAATTATCAAGACTACATATAATGAATTCAGTATCAAGTTCTGCATAAAAGAACTTTATCAGAGGAGTTTGAAATCCGAAGTGGGGCTAAGCAGGGCTGCATACTGTTACCAATATTGTTCATGTTGGTGATTAGTGATGTTCTGCACGCAGCTTAGTAGAATGGAAATGGAGAGATTCCATGGATTCTGCAATCATATCTCAAACACATTGAATACCGACTACCCGGTTTATACCCTTAAATTTGGTTACCCGGGTACCCGTTAAGTATACCGGGTACCCGGTCGAAATCAATAGCTCTACTTGGGAGTATTGTCTGTACTGATGGGGGAACCGAACTAGACTGAACAGTCAAGCTCGGAAGCAAAGCCTTCATTCGGAATGCAGTCCAAAACAGGCAGAAACAACTTCAGAAGCTTAAAGACCAAGCTACAATTATTTTGCTTGAATCCGTACTTTCTTATTTCTGCACCACTTGGAAAGTCGCATCCGCTGCCCAAGACTTTTCCAAAAAAAAAAAAAATAATCTTTAAAAAATGATAATTTTTTTAACCGGGTTACACACATGTAACTATTTGTGACCTCACCCTCATTTTCCGATAAATCGCACATCTCTGTTCAATCCTGAACTACCTGCATTATTTTGCACTGCAAAAAATGAAAAAAAAAATGGTGAAATCTACCTTTTGATAAAAAAAAAATTCTTTGTCCTATCTGTTCGCAATGTGATTCCATTCGAGCATAAAAAGCTGAACTCGATTTTATGTGCGGAATCCTGGGAAGTTTCCGGATTTGTTTTAATTTTCCTTTTCCTTTCATATATAATTTCTCCCCTAGATATCAGAGTTCCATTGCTTTATTGTTCCGTCTCTTTGAAATAAGTTCCATAACCACATTTGATACCACCACCAGCAGGCAGCAAATAGTATAGCTTCTCATTTCATAAAGATTTATTCAATAATAAAATTTTTGGTGTTTCCATTTTATTGAAAAAAGAGACAAAGAAAATATACCAACACTCAACAGTGCAGAAAAGTGCAGATATAACAAAAACGAAACAGGAAAGAAACATTAAAACATCAAAAATCGAACATTCGTCGTAGAGAGATAAAAAGCAGATGAAAAGCAAATTACACATGAAAGGATTTTAGTTCTTTGTCCAATTTTACATTTCAAAACAGATTTTTTTATTTTTTTCTATTTTGGAGTACCCAGAGCATGTGTGCTGTTTAAAAATGTCCTTAGTCACAGTTGGATGTAAAATTGCTTTGAGACACATCACATGGCACCATGGCATGACTGTCATCAGTTTTATTGGAAATGACAGCTTTTAACGAGATATGAAAAAGCTCTTGACAAAAGGTCTGACAAAAGGTCATTTCATTTTTGCAGTATTTTTGAATCCAACGTATGACAGAACCAGAGCTGTAAAAAACAGCAAGTAACAAAATTCTATTTCCATTTATCAGAAAGATAATGTTAAACTAAAAATGAAGTCTTTACTTCAATTAGAGCGAAAAGAGAATGGTAACGGATAAGAAAGCTGACAATGCATGCTTTTATTTTGCAGGACTATTTGCATGAACACAGAAGAGTGATTGGATGTGAAAATTTGATGGACAGGCAAGAGATAATATTGTCATACAATTATGATACGCCACATAGTTTCCCACACTCTTAATTCTACTTCCAAAGAATTGTCATCAACAATTCTTTGAAAACAATCAGTCAAATATAATTTCTAAAGAATTGTCTCCAATTCTTTTAAAGTCAAATCATTTAGAAAAACAAACTTCTCAAATTTAATTTTAATTTCCGAAGAATTGTCTTCAACAATTCTTCGACAAACAAAACGATCAAATTTCGTTCTAGAGAATTGTCTAAGCCAATTCTCTATCATACACCTAGTGCACTATGCATGTGCATCTGCAAGAAAGAATCCGCATACTATTTAAGCTCTAGACAAATCCATAATCAGTGCAGATTGTATTAATATCTCCAACGAACCGAACGCTGAAGTTCGGTAAATAAAAAACATAAACCTAAACGTGTTTTATTATTGGCGCAGTCGGTACTCGTTCCCGTTAGTAAAGGCAATGAGTTAAAAAAAAAAAAAAAAAAAAAAAAAAAAAAAATTTTTTAAGAAAATTCAGAAAAAAAATTTTGAAGGAAATTCGAAAAAAAATCGAAATAAATAATTTCCGTTTCCTTGTTAAGTGATAAGTGACTACTTACTGTGGTCTTTGAAAAAAAAATAATTTTAACAACCTTATACCAAATTATAAAAAAAAATTTTTATAAAAAAAAAAATTTTATTAAAAAACCCAAATAAATAAGTATCGCGTCTTACGAATAAAGATCGCAGACGTGGACAAGTCGGAATCGAAAAAAAATTATACGTAAATGACAACACTTAAATAATAATTACACCGGTAAACCAATATAAGTGTAAAGAAAATAAGTGTTACGTCCTTCTTAATTAATGTGGCAAGAGTTATATCGAAATCGAAAGAACCTTATCAACACATTGGACAACGACGACACAGTGGACTTCTTTACAACATCCGAAGAGAATCATCATCGGAAAAAGATCCAAATCCAAAAATACTATGAACATTGTTCTGATGGAAGATAAGTTTTTTAATTATTATTAATCTTTTATTTTATTTATAAAAATTACATTTTATACTATTAAATTTATACGAAACTTTTTGTGTTCTACAAAAAAAAATTTTTAAAAAGATAATAAGAAATCAAAAAACTTTCACATATTGTAACAAGCACTTCTGAAAAAAAAATTTTTAATATCGCAATATTGCTTTTAAAACCTAAAATCAATCAAAATTCGCGTGTTCATCGTTTTGTAAAGTTCTGTTTACATAAAATTTTTTTTAATAAATCTGTTTTATTTTAACAAAATGGAGCAGCTAGAAATAAATGCAAGATTCAAATTAGTTACTAATACCCTAAGTCGAATGACACCATTTGACGGCGATAGGGATGCTTTAGCAAATTTCATCAGTCAGGTAGAAATATTTTTACCAATTTTTAATACCTTCGATAATATCTACAAGCAATTAATAATGTCAACCATCAAAGACAAAATAATTGGTAACGCGAGAAAAACCCTATTGATACATAGTCATCTCACAACGTGGGAAGATATTAAACTTGTTCTGATCAAAACTCATGGGGAAAAAGAATCGGTTGATGAAATTATAGATAAAATAAGGGCTTGTCGGTGCGACACGACTATAAATAATTTTTATAAAAAATTAAATGATTTGCTTTGTAGACTAAACTGTGCTCATTTGATAGGACCAAACGTAAGTAACGAAGTTGCAAGCAACATAAGAATTGCTCTTCATACCTTTAAATACGGATTACCAGAACCTGTACGTAGTGTAATTGTTAGTCGAAACCCTTCAAATTTGCACGACGCATATGAAATCATTAGAACAAACGGTTATTTGAATTACACTCATAAAAATATAACCAAAAACAATTTTTCAACAACTAACTACTATAAACCTGGGCCCCAAAATCAAAATACGAATTCATTTTCAAAAAATGAATACAGGCAGAACAGGAATTTTGTGAACCAACAACATTCAAGCCGACCATATAACCAGAATTCTTATAACTATGAAAATTCTAGACAGACGAATCTAAACTCAAATAATTCAAGGAATAATTTTAGAAATAAACAATTTAACCAAAGTAATACTAACTCAGGAACTTCACGAAATACACAAAGAGGGGGTTATAACTCAACCAACTCCCAAAACGTTAGTAATTCTTATCCTGAACCTATGGATATATCAGTAAATGCAGAAGAAAATCAACCAAATTTTCATATATCAGGCCCAAACAACTACCCTATATAGTAATTGACACTCCAGTAAGAAAACTTAGGTTTATTATAGATTCAGGAGCTGAATTTAGTATAATAAACCCTAATATTTGCAATCCAAAATGGAAAACAAATAACGATACGCGTACGCTAAGAGTTTTAAATCGAAATGTTCAAACAAATATCCAATATAGATTTCCTTTATTTAAAGAATTCAAAAAACCAAACTTTTTAATTAATTTCTTAGAATTCAATTTCCATGAATATTTCGATGGCATTATAGGAAACAACATTTTAGTAGCCTTAGAAGCCGTTATAGATTACAAAAATAGATCGCTAATCACAAAAGAATCTAATATTTCAATATTTTTAAATAAAGATGAAGAATCTTATCTAGAAAACCTTTTGACACATTATTCTGTAGAATTACTAATCAATGAAGAACACAAGCATTTTAATGACACTTTTGCTTCTCATCTTAATTCTGAGGACACCTTCAAACTGAAAAATTTAATCAATTCATTCAAAGATTTATTTTATGAGGAGGGTGATATTTTGACATGTACAAATCTAACCAAACATAGGATTGTACTGAAAAACGAATCACCAGTATATAGCAAATTGTATAGGTATCCCGAGGCATTTCGCGAAGAAGTAGACAAACAAGTTGAAGAAATGCTTCATCAAGGAATAATAAAACCTAGCAATAGTCCGTTCAACTCTCCACTTTGGGTGGTGCCGAAAAAAAGTGGTGATGGTAATAAAAAATGGCGGCTAGTCATTGATTATCGTAAATTAAATGAACAAACGATTGATGACAAGTTCCCTCTTCCTAACATGGAAGAACTTTTTGACAAACTGGGTAAATGTAACTATTTTACCACATTAGATCTTGTAAAAGGATTCCACCAAATACAAGTGGATCCAAGAGACCAGGCGAAAACTGCGTTCTCGACTAGACATGGGCATTTTGAATTTACAAGAATGCCATTTGGGCTTAAAAATGCCCCAGCCACCTTCCAGCGGCTAGTTAACGAAGTCCTTAAGGAATTAATAAATAAAATATGCGTAGTTTATTTGGACGACATATTAATATTTTCGACTAGCTTCGAAGAACATCTACTTTCCATTAAGAAAGTTTTGAGCAAATTAAGGGAGTCCAATTTAAAAATTCAAACTGAAAAATGTAGCTTTGCCGATCTGTCCACAAGATTTTTAGGGCACATTATAACAAATAATGGGACAAAGCCAGATGGTGACAAAATAAAAGCTATAAGTGAAATGAAAATCCCCACTAATACCAAAGAGATAAAACAATTTTTAGGTATCAGTGGTTATTATAGAAAATTCGTAAGGGACTACGCAAAAGTAGTCTATCCTATGGTTAAATATTTGAAAAAAAATACAAAGATCAATTTAAAAGATAAGGAATATATCGAAGCTTTTGAAAAACTTAAGCACTTGCTAATAAGTGATCCCATTTTAAAATCGCCTGATTTTACGAAACCATTCGTGCTTACAACCGACGCATCAAAATTTGCAATCGGAGCAGTTTTAAGCCAAAATGGTCACCCAGTGTGTTATGCGTCTCGCACACTCAACGACCATGAACAGAAATACGCTACTATTGAACAAGAACTCCTGGCGATAGTTTGGTCTGTTAAGTACTTCCGTACATATCTTTACGGTAGGAAGTTTCTAATACGCACTGACCATAAACCACTCGTATGGCTACACAACCTGAAGGAGCCAAATATGAAGCTTCAGAGATGGAAGATAGTGTTAAACGAATATGATTTCGAAATTAATTATTTAAAAGGCAAGGAAAACATCGTAGCGGATGGACTTAGTAGGTACATTAATACCGAAAGGCAAAAAGATAATAAAAGTTTTAATGAAATCTTTTATAACGATGGCGATAATACTAGCATGGACGTCGAAGTCATGTCTACTGATGATACAATTCATAGCGGAGTTGAAGACTCTATTAATTACATAGGTATAACCGAAAAATGTATTAATCTTTATAAAAATCAAATATACTTAAAGTATGGCGGAAAAGAGAAAGTAGTGACAAAAATTATAAATAAAAAATGTCAAAACCATATAACACTTACTAAAGATTCAAACTTACTTGAAATAATGAAGCGGGTCATAATAGATAAAGGAATAATGTGTATTTACTGTGAAGAAGATGAAATTTTTCTTAAATTTCAAGATAATTACGTCAAATATTTTCCAAATACTACTTTAACACTTATTAAATCTAATACTAGATTAATTGATATTTCAGATAAAAATGAAATACTAAATATAATTAAGAGTGAACATCTTAATAAGAACCATCGTGGTATAAACGAAGTGTTTCTTGAACTAAAGCAGCAATACTTCTATCCAAATCTCTTTAAACTTGTTACAAAGTTAATAAATAATTGCGAAACATGTCAACTTGCTAAATATGACAGGCATCCAGTTAAAATTCCTTTCGATATAAGTGAGACTGCTTCTAAATTTAACGAAATTGTCCACATGGATATTTGGTTTCCATGCAGAAATATAATGTATCTTACAACAATAGATAAGTTCTCAAAATATGCAACTATACACAAGCTAAATGATAGAACATGGATATCTATTTTAGATTCTATTAAAGAGAGAATTAGATTCTTAGGGAAAATGAGTAAAATAATATTTGACAATGAAAGATGTATGCTGCATAGTGCGGTAGAACTTTTCTTAAAAGAAAATAAAATTATTATTCATAGGACAACAGCTCATAATAAAACCGGGAATGCAGATATTGAAAGACTACACGGTACTTTGAATGAACACCTGCGAATAATGGAAATAGATAAAATTAACAAAACTCAGAGTTTAGACGATAAAATACATAACGTCATAACAATTTACAATAACACTATACATACAACAACAAAATTAAGACCTAGTGATTTTATAACAAAAAATTATGACCGTAGGGATATTGAAACTTTATTCGAAAAATATAAGCAAGACAAAATCAATCGAATTAATAAAATTAATCAATCAAAGGATAGAAATTATGAGTTGACCAATAACATAGTTAGAAATAGGGAAATCGCCAAAATTAAACCTAAATATAAAAAGTTAAATCAGTTTAGAGTAGAAGATAATTACGTTATAGATACTAGTAATAAAAGAAATACAAAATACTCACGAAATCAAATGAAAAGAAAAAATGCTTATCAAAATAATTAATTTACATTCCAGAATGTTGATTATGTGGGTAATTTTTCTGGCCTTTTTGATTCAGAAAACACAAACACAGGAAATAACCATCACACCAATCAACACGGAGTATGGGTTCACCATTTTAAAACAACAAAGAGTAAATATTGTTAAGGACTACACTAAAATTCTTCATGTTTGTAATTTAACGGAATATAAGAATATTTTGATAAAATTAGAAAATAATTTGAATGTTTTAAATAAGGTTAAAAGTAGTGATTATGACTTTTTATATCAGGAAATAATATTAGCTAAACACAAGTTAAGTCTTATTATTCCTTCCATTTACAAAGACAAAAGACTTAAGCGGGGTCTAATAAATATCGGAGGCAAAGCCTTGAAATTTTTATTTGGGAATATGGACAGCGATGACGCCGAAGAAATTTATAATCATTTAAGGAACCTTGAATCAAATAACAAACTTTTAATAAAAGAATCCAATGCTCAAGTTCAAATAAATAATGATTTGATAAAAAACTTGAAAATGGTCGTGGATCACGTTAACAACCAACAATCGAATTTGAAAAACTATCTCGACCAAATAACAAACAAAATTAACAAAGTAGTTTCTTTTCCGGAAAAATTTCAATTGACATTTCAACTATACGCTGATATAAATCTAATAAATAGGCAATTAGAAAAACTAATCGATGTTTTACTAGCAAGCAGACTTAACGTCTTACCTCATGATATCCTAACTGAACAAGAGAAAGATGCCTACAACATAACATTAGAGCATTTATCGTACATGAAAACAAGCGTTTTGTTCTCTTCAGAAACTCTAATTTTAGTAATTTTTGTTCCTAATTTCTCTTCCCTTATTTTTGAAAAGGCTTTAGTAATTCCATTCCCTAATGAACAATTTCAAGAATTAGATCATCCAATAGAAGAAGTAATATTACAGGGGAATAAAGTATACGAAGCTAATAATCAATTTCAAGTGAAAAAAATACGTGAACACAAAAATGAATGCATTAGAAACGCTTTTAAAGAAAGTAATATTTGTAATCTAAGAACTAATAAAATGATTGCTATAGAAGAAATTACAGAAGGGCTTGTGGTTACCAAAAATATAGAATTTACAGAAATAATTCAAAATTGTCATTCAGAAAAAATGTTTATAAAAAATAACAACATAATTAAATTCGCAAATTGTAACTTGAAAATAAAAAACTTAAATTTTGAAAACAGAGAGCGAAATTTTACAAATAATGTTATTGCTCCAATTGTTCATGTAAATTTTACTAAGAACTTTATTAATGAAATATCTTTAAAAAATATTCAAATGGAAAACATAAAAAATAGAGATAAAATCGAGTACATACAATTTCAAAATAATGTCACTACAAGTTTTTTCAGTTTATCTGTAATAATAATAATTGTTGGAATTTTATTTATACTTTGTTGTAAACTAAAAGAAAAGAAAAATGTTGTAACAACAAAAATTCAATTAACAAATTTAAAAGATCCTTTTTCTATTTCAAAAAATGAAGTAAATTCCACAACTGTGTAAAATAGAATAAGAAAATATGTGTAAATAATGAAAAATTTAAAAGTTATATTGTAATAACCTAAATAATGAAAAATAACAGTATGTAAAACTTTAATGTCATATTGTAACAATGGAACTGTCTTGAGTTTAAGTAAGTGAATTGCAGGGACTGCACACTTTGAAAGGGGGGAGGTGTCATACAATTATGATACGCCACATAGTTTCCCACACTCTTAATTCTACTTCCAAAGAATTGTCATCAACAATTCTTTGAAAACAATCAGTCAAATATAATTTCTAAAGAATTGTCTCCAATTCTTTTAAAGTCAAATCATTTAGAAAAACAAACTTCTCAAATTTAATTTTAATTTCCGAAGAATTGTCTTCAACAATTCTTCGACAAACAAAACGATCAAATTTCGTTCTAGAGAATTGTCTAAGCCAATTCTCTATCATACACCTAGTGCACTATGCATGTGCATCTGCAAGAAAGAATCCGCATACTATTTAAGCTCTAGACAAATCCATAATCAGTGCAGATTGTATTAATATCTCCAACGAACCGAACGCTGAAGTTCGGTAAATAAAAAACATAAACCTAAACGTGTTTTATTATTATATAATTGAGAATTACTTGAAATGTAAAATGTTTAAGGTCAACACTAACGTTTATCAATTACAGGGTGTACATGTTTTTATCGTTTGGTCTTTTTTGCTCAGGAATGCGAATAGAAACCTTTCTTCCATTCTTTATATAACGTTTACCTTACTTTGCGAACATTCGCATTCTTGAATTTAGGACCCCCAGACTGAATCACCGAAGAGTTCGTAACTAGAGTGATGTGCCACAGGGAAGGGCCTTGAGTCCTTTGCTCTTTATTACAGTTATTGGCTCTCTGCTTGAGTATAAAATGACGGACCCTAAAGTGAATCAGTTATTTTTTGCTGACGATGGAGCCGTCATAAGTGAAGTTCATGCGATCGTGCAACGAACCCTTTATGTATGGGTGGATGTTCTGGAGGGAAATGGAAACAGAACGGAGGCCAAATCCATATGTTGCTTTGTTTTCTGACCTACACAGGCCTATAATTCTGGACATCTATTTGAATAGAACAGTGTTTTCCAAGTTTAAATATATTAAATCTGTGATCAATAGCGAAGGATTTCGAAGGGGCGAAATCAAACATCGCGTAAGCGTAGGATTGATAAAGTGGCGGGAAAACTCTGTCATCTTCTGTGATCAAAAAAACGCCCCTAAGCTGAAAGGAAAGCAGTTGTTCGTCCAGCTCCAACATTCGGTTCACAGTGTTTCACAATACACAAGAAGTATGAGAGTAAATTGACGGCTGCTGAAATGAAGATGCTTCGCATGAAAATCCGAAAAAAGCCTTCATACATAATGACCAACTTCGCTGGATAGTGTCAGGTGCAAAAAAGGTGCTCTGAGAACCCTGTTTTAAAGGCAATATCATACGAAAGGCAGGCGCAAAACTCCTGGGCTGAAAAAATGCATCTACGCCTGCATTTAGTTGGCCTCAGTAATTGAACAATTCATAACCGGGCGGCCTGTGGACGCCACAAGTGGAACCATGCAGTCATAATTTTTTACAAAATGGCGCCTTTTTACTATTGCCCTACCACTCTCAAAAACAGGTGTGTTTGGTAACTCGAAATTTCGCTCAGGTGCCTGTCGCCTTTAGTGTTAAATGTACTTGTTTGTCCGAACGTAAATTATTCCCCAAAAAACTAATTTTTCATTTAACAATCATGTAATTGCCATTTTGAATTTTTAGTGATCGTGACTTGATGAACAAAACACGTCATAGATTTATGTTTGTCATAATGGTTAGTACGTAGTACTGTCATACCAGAGGTCTGGGTTCAATTCCTAGTCTCGTCCAATTGTTTTGTTGACGGGCTTGTGTCTCTGGTGAAAAATTGAAAAATACTCCAAGAGTACCTTTTGTCAAGAATAGAATGTCGTTCAAAATTTGAAATAAAATAGTAAGTCCCCTCTTTTCTTCTAATAACACGCACACAGTAATGGTTGAGATATGCAGGTCAGTTCATGAATTGTCGAGCTTCCAAATTTTCTGTTAATTATTAATTTAAATAATTTCCTTTACCCATTAGAAAAAAAAAATAGGGCGTATCTTTTTCCTTAGTTTATAATAAGCAACAACATAATTCTTTTTCAAAAAAAAATGTAAAAACAAAAACTTACTTAATCTTCCAAAACTGTGGGATAGCCTCTTCTTTAGCTTCTGCAATGCGCCACCTTTTTTCTCACGCATTGTCACACCTGCAAAAAAAAGAAACAAACAAAAGAAAATAAATATTAAATTTAAACAAACAAAAAAAAAAAAAAAACATAAATAAATCTAATTAACGTAGCCATAAAAATTAATTTGCTAACAACATGCAACATTGTTCACAGCAAGCTGCAAACTAATAATTAACACTTTCCATTTAATTGAACAACAGAGCCAGAGTGAAAATTCCATTTTTGTTTTATTGGTTTACCATCATCATCTCTATCAACAGCACAAAAATGACACATGCTTGCCAATTAAAGCGATCGATCACATGCGTGAATCGATGTTTACACACAATGTTTGACTTGCATAACATTTTTTTTTATATATATATTCAAATGATTTAACGCTTAGTAAAAAAGTAAAAGAAAAATGGTTTATCTCAGTCAGAGAAAAAGTGAATGGCTGTTGCAAGTGAGGTAATTAGTTATTAGCTTTCGACATTTGGCGGCAGCACTATAGCAGCGGCAGTAGTATTTCAGGGCGTAGGCTGCCATCATCATATCAAGCAAGAGGCAGCCATACAAGCAAAATGGACACGACCAATGTAATCCAGTAGCCGCTGTATGCCAAAGCAACGGTTTACAAGTTTAGATATATCGAAGTTGTCGACATTAGTGCGCCATTCCACCATCATGAGCGCTCCAGTCATCAAGATTCAAATGAGTAGGAGAGCACGTTCTTACATCACAACATTTTTTTTTTTTTTTAATGAACTGTACTTGGACTCCATTTTTGCTGATGCTGAACGCCCATTGATGCCAAACTTGATAAACAGTGCCCACAGGAAATATCATTTATTATTTTTCGAAAAAAAAAGAAAACGCATTTTATAATAAACAAAATACGCTTGTTTTTAATTTCATATTTAAGTAGGTTTTAATTGCAGAGGAAAAATAATGTGGGTTAAGAAAAGAATTTTTGAATGAAGGCATCAGATAAGGTCAAAAACAGGATTAAACCAAAAGGTTTTTGTTAATGCGTTTGAATGTGCGTAGGATATAATATTGAGTTCAGGGATTTTTAGAGTGTGTGGAGTAATTTTAATGAGATATCTAGGTACTTGACATAGTTTTTTTTTATGTTATTTTACCTTCAATCACCGGCGACATTTTAATTAAAATTAACTAACTTTACAATAACTTGATTTATGTCGCTCTGATTTATTATTATATTTGCAGAGTATCAGTTGAGATGAAAAATGAGTAGAGCGTTGACATAATTGCTCTATTCGATTGATGCTGCATGCCTTTATCAACTAGTACTTGAAAATAGTCAACATTTTAAGGTAAAGTTTAAAAATATTTGATAAATAGTTTTACCCAGTTAAATGATTAATTACATAAACTACAATGACAAATGAAATTCAACAAATATGCTTAATGTTTAGAGCGTGGCGTAGTTTATAGAATGAAATCGTATAAAACAAGTTTCGTTTTTTTTCCGTCGAGTTCATAAAAAAATATAGTTTTGCGACTCCAAAGGTTCTTGGGTAAGAATGTTTCTAAAATTTTTAAGATGAATTATTTTAGAATTTGTTCATTTATTTAAAAACACTTTAAAGTGTTTCTCAAATTATTTTCAGAGTTCCGTTGTTATTATTATTATAGCCATGAGAGAATTCGTCATCCCAAATAAATTGACACGATTTTGTAGGTTGACCATGACCAACGTAACAAGCCAAGTAAAAATAGCCGGATTATTATCCAGACCAATCAACATATTTAATGGACTCCGACAAGAGGATGGTTTGGCCTGCCTACTTTTCAACCTGGCGATGGCTTTGGAGAAAGCAATCCATGACTCTGGCACGGTCTGGCTTACGCAGACGACATTGACATCGTCGAAAGGACCGAACAAGCTGTACACGATTCCTTCATCCAGATCGAGCAGTCGGCACAAAATCTGGGGCTGCACTTTAGTAGGTAAAACAAAGTACATGGTGGCGTCGAATGCGAGAAGAACAGTTGGTCAAACAATCAAGGTAGCGGATCATGAATTTGAAGTAGTGCAATCCTTCAAATACCTTGGGTCAATAGTAGCAGCCGATAACAATATAGAAGAAGAAGAAATACGCGGGCGGCTGCTCATTTCCAACAGAACCTTCTATAGTCTGTCAAAGCTCTTCAAATCCCGAAATCTTACCATAACCTTAAAACTGCTACTGTACAGGAACTTGGTCCCGCCAGTACTCACGTATGGATCCTAGACTTGGGTGCTTAGCAAAAGACACTCCGACCTCTTAGCAGCGTTCAAGAGAAAAGTCTCAAGGAGAATTGTTGGCCTCATATGTGAGAAAGGACGATTCCGGAGACGGCACAATCATGAATTGTACGCAATCTACCTTGAAGCAGACATAGTGACAAAAATTAAGCTCCGTAGACTCCGGTAGGTGGGGCACCTAGCTCGCATGAGCGAAGAGCAACCGGCTCGGAAAGTCCTTTGTGGTACATTCTATGTTAAAAGACGGGGTGGTAGACCATGCTTGCGCCGGGGAGATGGCGAAGACCATGACGCCCGAAGCGTGGGGTGCGCAACTGGATGGCGTCGGCTCGAGACCGGGATAGGTGGAGAGACTTGTAGAAAGAGGCCAGGACCGGACCCCGGTTGTCGAGCCGATGATGAATGTTTAGTTGTTATGGATTTTTTTTTAAACTAAATTATTAGTCAAATATGGGAACTGATCGTTGCAACGTATTTCAAAATATTGTAAGACCAAAATTCGGTGCTGTCATTTGCCCCTCTAGTTAGCAATTTCAAAGGGTTTGCGATTAGAGGTCTTATTTTGAAAAGCCCGCTATTTAGGTAGCTGTCACTTTTAAAGCTGTCATTTTTTCACATTTGACAAGTAGAAACTACGTCAATAATAAAAATGGACCGATGCACGCTTCGACATACAACGCATTGAAATTATAAAAATTCACTATAAAAATGGTGAAAAAAAAAAATACATTTTTTTGGTCGTCGTGAAGCACCCCGTGAGCTGTCGGGACAAGTATGCGATGTGAAGAATAGAACCTGTGAGAATATTGCTGCTGTAGCCCAAACTATTGAAGAAAATCCAGGTTTGTCCATTTCTCGTCGTTCTTTGGCATTGGGCATAGCACAAACGTCATTACACCGAATTTTGCATAAAGCCTTAGGTGTTAAGGCCCATTTCCATCTCAGTGGCTACGTCAACAAGCAATATTGTCGCATCTGGGGCTCGGAAAACCAAAGATTTATTGTTGAAAAGCCTTCATCCTTAACGATTGACTGTTTGGTGCGGTTTATGGTCCGGCCGGGTCAGTGGACCTTACTTTTTCGAAAATGAAGCTGGAGCAACAGCTACGGTGAAAAGATTGCGCTATCGAGCGATGATTAATAATTTTTTATGGCCGGAATTGGATGGTATTGCTCTGGGTCACGTTTACTTTCAACAAGACGGGGCTACGTGCCACACAAGCAACGAAACCGTCCATCTTTTAAGGAAAAAGTTTCTGGACCGTGTTATCTCTCGAAAAGGTGATCACAGTTGGCCACCGATATCTTGTAACTTAGCACCTTGCACCTTCTTCCTTTGGGGCCACGTGAAGGATAAGGTCTACTAAATTCTTATAATAATTAAATTTTCAATTACGACCATGAGATTAAATTTTATAGAAAAATGAAGAAATTGAGTGTTGCAAAAATTCTTATAAAAATAATTTACCTAAAAGTACATTATTTTTTAAATACTAAAAAAACTGTTGAATTCGTATTTTTCTGTCAAGCAAAAAGCCAAGGATTGCAAAAAACAATAATAATAATATCACTGACGCCGCCGTAGATATTTTCTGTATTTTTACATTTTTCAATATAAATTTCAAATCTCATTTTACTGGACTATCAAATTCCCATAAAATTCTTAAGTTCTTCTTTTTTTTTTTCTTGCAAATTCAATTTTCTATTTCTTCTCATAAAATAAATTCTTAGTATTTTTCAAAACACAGACATACCTATTACTCTCATCTTAATTGGCTCCATTTTCCGTAAGAAAAATAACAAAAAAAAAAAATCACTTCCTTTGAATCTATAATACTTTCGACTCGTGCCTTACAGCAATCACAGAGAAGAATCTCAATAAAAAATAAAAAAAAATCAAAGAACATTCTGTGGCATTTCGCTGAATATATCCTATCCACCCGCCATTTTTATGCGCGTCGACGACAACATAACAAAACGAACAACCCTGGCTGAGAATTAAATGGTTAGTCGTTCCAACAAATAGCGGAACCTGAAGCTTTATATCAAGTGCGTAATCAGAGCAAGAATAAAATAGAACAGAAAGGTGTACACTGTACAGGTACAACGCCAAAGCCATCGACACCAAAGCTATGACCTTTAAAAAGCAATTTTAATTTTATTTTTTTTTACTTTGCACGGAAGTTAAAACAAAAACTGGAAAAGTACCCTCCAGGCACTTGACTGTCACGTAACGCCAAAAGGGGGATCCCCTTTTCTCGCTATAATCGTCATCATCACCATCGGCTGTCGTTGTTTTTTCGTCGTCGTCATCGCCGCCGCCATCGTTGTCGTCCTAAATGGCGGATGATGCTTCTGTGCCGATGCTTTAGCTGAATCTGGTTGCTGATGGTGATGCTGAAGGCGGTGGCGATGGAAAACATGTTCTTTTCGCTCAAAAAAAAAAACTTTGAGAGTACATAAACTGAATACACGCACTTTGACAACAACAACAAAAATGTGCCAACATGCAATGGTTTTCATTTCAAAAAAAAAAAAAAAAAAAACATTAAAACAACGGAAAATTGCTGTTTTGTAGTCGTAGTCGTAATATAGTTGACTGCCTTGCGGATGGCTGATGCTGGGTTGGCTGCCCTGGGATCGGTTGGGCTGATGCTCTGAGCATAGTGAAGATGTTTCTTTTGTGTATAATAATAAAAAAAGAGGCTTTTTTCCAATACAAAAAGCCTAAAAAAAAGGTTTTAATAAATTTCTCCCTTGGATCCTTTAAGTGTATCAAAAAGTATTTAATTTTAATTGTATTTTTTTTTTGTTGCTTCTTTTTACTTTCCTGCTGCTGTTGCTGCTGGTGCTGCTTAACGCTTAACAATGAAACCCCAGACAACAAGTGAAATTTAATTTCATTCAAAATATATATATGGGCCAAACGTTGACATCACCAAGCCACCCCGGGGGCAGACGACAACGACAACAACGACGATGACGACAAGAAGTGTTGTGTAATAAAGATAATCTGTCATATAAAATTCACATGGTATAAGATATGAATTTTTGTATATGTGGGTACCTAATACTGACAGGGAAAGACTTCAAAGTTCATCATCACTTCTGAAGTTGATTTTTTTTTTTGTCATTAAAACCTAATCTGCCAAAGATAAGAAGATTTTTTTTTCTAATATATGAGGGTTTACTTTATTATCACTTAAAGTGATATTATTATAAGATTTGATATGCTTGGGGTATGTGTGATGATTTTAACACAAAATGTGTCAATGATAGTGCCAGAAATATTATGAGTGGGATTAGAAGGGATTCTGGATTCCAAAATGTGATATGTTTAATTTCTTTTTAATATACCTTTTTTGTATCCTACTTTTTGACAAAATTATTTCCATTCTTCGGTAACTGTGGCGTATGTGCAACTATTTTTTTTTTTAGTTTACTTTTTTTCAAAGATTTTTAGGTATCTATTATTTGAAGATTTAAGAATTAAATGGGTGCATAATTGAGGCTATAAGGCAGTGGCTTATCCCATTAAACATCTTTAAACATTTTTTGTATTTTCCGTTTCAAATTTTTGGTTAATCTAAAAACGTTGAAGAGTTTGAAAAAGGACATATTTTGTATAGGGTAGGCTTTTTTTGGAAATTCAATTTCATTTTGAAAAAAAAGTGGGCTATGCCACTATTGCATTCATGGTTTTCAGTAAAAATAAAGAAAAAAAGAAGGTTTCCTGCATAATTCATATTTTAACAATAAAAAATTATACATACATTTTTATTCTTCTCTATTTTTTATTCTTCTCTATTTTTTATTCTCCTCTATGAAAGCAAAATCTTAGTCACATGGCAAATGGGAATGGCCACTAAATAAAAATTTATGGTCCATTTTTTCAACCATAAAATCGGGATGGGATAACAAAAATACATGTGAACTTTTTCACTGCCCATTATTATGTAAACTAAAGCAAAACGTCACCATCTACATATACCGAAGCAATAAGTTTCTAAGAGAAATACGAAGGTTACCCCATTATTGCACTGATAGCCTCAATTATGTTAATTGTTATGCGCAGCTTCATTTTTATGTTTCAAACTGTTTAATTTACCGTTTGACTGTTGAAATAAAGCAAATTCCATTTCTCAAAAATCGTTCTTTTTTTTAATGCTTAGATATGTGTAGATGTATACCCAATTTAAAAGAAATGGGTGCATTTTCTAACTGAAGCAACAAAAAGTGTTTTTCGGTTCTTATATGTTTGGACTCAAGTTAAAGGTTTACGATTTTGCCACGAGATATATTCAGTGCTGACTTAAACCATTGATTGATTGATTTTTTTATTTAACACATGAAAATTAAAAAAACAAAAATAGATATCTACGAAAATTAATTTTTTTTTGTTTTTCATCAAATCTTGGAAAATAGAGCATTTAATTCGACCTAAGTAATTTATTAACCAGAGTTGCAGTACTTTGGTAATGCATTCAGTTAAGTCGCAGTTAATTAACTTAACAATTGACTGCAAGTTAATATTGTGGGTGGGTACTTTAACTACAAAAAAACAGTCAGCACAGTCAGCTTATATTTTATATATTTAATATTTTTTTATTTTTAATATTTTAACTGTGCAGTCAATAAAAGCAATTGGTCGACTAAAAGTTAGTTCACTGCAGTTATTTTTAACTGGTCTTAGTCTTTTTTTAGTCAGACGAAAGTTTCAGAACGTTTGGGTTTTAGTCAATGAGCCTTTTAACTGCAGATAATTAACTGTAAGTAAATTAACTTTTTTTAGTCTTTTGATTAAAATATTTAACACTTGTACCTATAAAAGCACATTTTGTGACTAGAGCTATTGATTTTGACAGGATATATGGTACAATGAAGGGTACCCGTTCCACCAAATTTTACATTAAATTTATCACATTTGAGACACGCTTCATTTGGCCGTCATCTTTTTTTTTTTATGAAAATTTAGATTTTCGCACATAACTCGCGTACTTTTGATCCAAGAAGAAAAAGTTATATACGAAACTTTTAAAACAATGAATTGTCTACAAAAAATGTTAAGTAACTTTTTTCGATAACTGCTTTTGTTTAAGAGTTTCAGTACATTTTGTACTGAGGAAGCGTCAAACAAATTGAATTTTCAACAAAATGCACTATAACTTTTTTTTAATGGAGTTAGTTAGTTTTTCTAATTAAAAAAAATGGGTGGGGCTAAATTAAGCTTATACTTCAAATCGTTTTCACTGTTTCTAAAAACATTTTTTTTTTTGATATGGAAATTTAAAAAAATAAGTGTTTGTTATTCAAGCCTAAATCCTAAACGCGTTGTCCAAAGCATGGATTAAGCTTTTATTCTAAAATCATTTTCAGCGTTTCAGAAAACGTATTTTTTTTATAGAAAAAAAATTAAATTAAAAAAAAAATATTTCGGCTATTCACGCATGCAAGCTAAGCGCATTGGTTCAATAGTACGCGCTATGTCAAATCAAATTAAAATTAAAATTTAGTAAAATTTTCATAATATTTTTTTTTAAAGAATACCACTCAAAATATGTTAAAATACTACGAAAACTTATTACATATTTTAAAAAGTTTACTTATTAAAAAAATCCTAACAAATACAAGGTTAAGCCATTGACAGAGAAATGTTTTTTTGGTCAGCTTTGTTAACAGGATTTTCTTTTCTGATAATTGGAAAAAATAATGAAACAAAATTTCAAACTACTAAGTTCCAATTTAAATTTTTTTTTGCTGGAGAAAAAAACTGTTTTCAAACATGAAAGCGAAAATTGAATTTAGTTAAAAAAAAAAACAACTTATATTTTAAGGACCGCTTAGTGACATTTCATGCATTCCACAGGTGGAGACGTTAAATTTTGTTGCATGTCAAGAATATTCTTTATATTGGTAATTTTCTTAATGAATAAAAAAAAATTTGTTGATGCTATGCAAAGTAAGCTACTCAAATTTTTTATGTGCCTTTATTCTATTTCTATATATGTAAATAGTTAGCGTGACAAAAAAAAAACCTAAATATTTTACTGCCAACAAAAACGCTATCTTAATGACATAATGTCTAAGTTGAAGTGGCATATAAATATTCAAAATAAAATTAGCTAAAAGTACTTAAAGAAAATTTTCATTTCCCAAAAAATGTTCTAAATTAAACCAACACCATAAACTTGAATGAAATACATAATTACACATTTATTCATTTCTGGAAACATATAAACATGGATGTATATTAATACACCTTAAGGCACATTTTCTCATTACAACAAAAAAAACGGTTTGCGTGCAGAATTCCAGTTAAAAAAAAAAACATGAAAACGATGATGTTGTCTCGCACAATTTAACATCGAGCACAATGCGGTAATATTATTTGTATCTTTTTTTTTTTTGAAAATATTTAACCCAAACAAAAAACCAAAAATGAATGTCAAGAGAAGAAGGTGCGGCAGAAGCAACATAAGATGACTCAAAATTATCTTCATGCGAGCTTTGTGGACTTGTATTATAGTCCTTCGTTTTTTATTTTTCCTATACGCGTTTATATTGTTAATGAATATTACACACCTGACTGAGCGTGGGATAAACCATCAAAAGAAAGCTCTCCTCAGAGAGGACTCATCAGAATTAAACGACCTAAGACAAAAAAAAAATGAAAAAGAAATGCAGGCCAAATATAATATACATATATTTATTTTTATTTATTGAAATTTGGATCAGATATTTATTTTTAGCTAAATTTTATGACGACGCACGGCAGCAACGATTGAATGAGTCTTGGCAGTAACAATAAACATCTATAAGCACATATCACCGTCTTTAGACGTGTGTAGAGGGTGTAATAAAGTTTAATGGAGATTGTAATTCATTTGTTTTCTGTTTTTTTTTTTTATTATTTTCGATTTTAAGGAGACTCTTGAAACTTTTGTTAGGGTTCATTTATTTTATGAACACCTACATAAATGGCAGCGATATTTGAATTTAATTCGAAGTGTGTTAAGTGATACGTGTGAAATTGTTGATTTTTTTTTATTTATTATTTGTATCATGGAAAATTTTTGAAATAAAATAAATTTATTTGTTCACTTATTTCATAAAATTACCTTATAGGTTAGGAATGTAAGTCAAAAAAATACCGATTTAATGTTAAGAAAGAAAATAACGTTAATTCTTTAGAAAGTGTTTAATTCTGTTAAGATATAAAGCATTCGTCTAGAAATGACTTAAGTCTTAGTTTATGATCTTGTACATAAGATTTACATTGTGGTTTTTAAAACTGAGTGTAAACGCCCATGTTCTGAATTTCACTTATTGTGAATTAACATGGCGAAAGTGAATTTAGGTGTTCCACAATTCACTACTCGAAAATGCAAATGGATGTTCTGCATTTTTTATTCCATTTTCTGAAAGGATTCAAATCAAATTGTTTATTTTCTGTGAATTGTCTGTGAAATTGGTGCAGTTGCAGTTAGCTGTTTTTTGTTTTCGTACATTTTGCACGAAGAATAATTTATTTTGTTGTCGTTTTTAGGTATTTATTTTTTTTAAGGGAAATCATATGCTAAAAGAAGGTTTTCTTAAAATACATGGAAGATGACTTAAAATTAATAACAGCATTGAATTTTAAAATTAAAATTATTAAATTACATAAAATTTTGAAAAAAAAATTTGAAAAAAATTAGTTCGAAAATTTTGTTTTTAAAGTTTTGACTTTGAAAATTAATTTTTCCAAAAAATACGTCTTAGAAAAGATTTATTTTAAAACAAAATGAAAGAAAAAGTGTTTGGCTTTTCAAAAAAGTATCGCACAGCATTGCGGATGAAGCTTTTGGCTTTAAATATTTTTTTTTCCCCATTTTCAGTCAATTTTTTCGAAAATTGCTTCTCCCGGCTAAACGGAGGGGAATAGATCCCACCCCCTCCCTCAACTCAACCTATATGCCCTAGCATTTTGGCACACTGCTCACGGCTCCCCCTTTATATAAAATGCTTTTATGAAAAAAAGGCTCAACGCTATTATTTATATCACAATTTATTTTTTGGCTCATTTTTATTCCGGCATATATTTTTACAATTTTTTTTTTTTTGTAGATGAAAACAAATAACGGATCCGCCATCTAAGGTTTTTTTTTCAACTAGTGCTTATTTCGTGAATGGTAACATTTAGCTCATGTCTGATTTGACAGATAATTAGTTTTATCCTTCCGCTGAACGAATATGGTTGTGTATACGCTTGAACACCGCTGGGAAATATTGCGACATTACTTTGAAAATCATGGTAATGTTGCAGAATGTTGACGAAAATTGCGTACGGATTTTGAAAGAAGAGAAGCACCATCAGCTCTGTATGTTCGTTATCTTGTGAAAAAAGTGAAGTTTATCCTCATCGATAAATCAAAGCGTGAAAAGCCAAAAACATTTCGGAGACATCATTGAGAGGAATTTTGCATTTTTATTCACAAAAATTGAAGAGGAGGATATTGGCAACATTTGGTTTCAACAGGACGGCGCGGCGCTACGTGCCACACAGCCGAAGCTACACTCGATGTTTTGCGCCCTGTTTTTGAAGATCGCATTATCAGCCGCAGAGCTGATGTCGTTTAGCCACCTCGGAGCTGCGATTTGACACCGTTGGACTATTATTTGTGAGGTGCCGTAAAAGACAAATGCTACGCCGACAAGCCAGAGACAATTGACGCTTTAAAGGACAATATTCATGAAGCCATTGGTGAAATACAGCTGCACACAATCTACTACTGCATGGCCAGCCGAGGCGGCCATTTGAATGAAATTATTTTCCATTATTAACCGGAAGGATTGTACTTTCAAATAAAAAAATAAATTTGAGAAAATATTCAGTAGTTTTTTTTTTAATAGCATTTTCAAAAAAAAAAAAGTTTTTGGCGCACCCTTTATTTCTTAAACCTGTGAAATGTTTTTGATCTTAAGAAATGTTTATAATGGCGCCGGAGCAAGGTAGTGCTCCCAACAACTGTGGTCGTTACTTTTTTAAAGATTTAATAAAATACTTTTTAAATATGTACAATTATTGGCCAAAAAGTGATCAAAAAAGTATCAAGAAAAAAAAAACGGTATAGAGAACCGAAAATGTTAGCAAACAACTTTTTTTGTATACTCTCTGATCATTTTCCAATGCTTTGCTATAAAAAAAAAGAAGTTTTTAAATTTTTTTGAGATAATATGTTTTTGTCTTAATTGACACTCACAATTCAAAAACGCTAAGTATCCCAGTTTGAAGAAAATCCGCCCATCCGTTTAGATTGCAGCTTCGAATGTAAACTGACCATAATAAACTATAACCACAATTGCAAGTAATAAAAAGATTCAAATGAGAAATAGCTGATCCAACGCAATAGAAGAAAATTATTATTGGATAGGACCGAATCACCGACCGTGTCCAATGCAAGACTTAATCGACTTTTATGAGATTATCCCATAATTAATTTCATCGACTGTGTTGACATTGAAATCCAAATGGGCTTAGCCGTAATAAAATTTGATTGTTAAATTTTGATTCCAATACCTACACATTTTGTAATATTTAGCTACTTCCCAACAACAAATATAATAACCCCAAACCAAATTAAAATTCCTTTGAAGTAGGTTACTAACCCAAATTATTTTGTTTAACCAACCAAAAATATATTAAAACCAAAAAACAAACAAGAACAACAACAAAAAAAAATTTATCGATTAAGCATAAAATTTAATTAAGAAAGTCATCAAACGATAACGAGCAAAAACCTTGTCCGTGAAATTACATTTAATCTTAAAGATACTTGTATACTCGTATATTTATATTTTTATGTGTCTATATTTATTTTGACTTACAGACAAGAAAAACACACAAAACCTCCAAAACGCAAATATAGGAAATGAAACAATTAATTTTTCATTATAATCTCGCGCACACTTTTCCCCCAGTGTCAGTGTTTTATTTTCTTCTTATGTACCTTGCTTGCATTGCGGTACGGTACGGTGCGGTGCGATGTTGGCGAGGTTCGTTGGAGAGTGTTCCCCTCTTTTTCTTCGCACTCTGAAGATTATTTAATGAGTTTTTCTTCTTTATTTTCTAAAAGACAGTATCTATGTGTAGAGGGGGTGGGTTCGGGGTCGGTTCGGTTCGGTTTCGGTTGGTTCGAGGATAAGCCGTCTGTCGTTCGGCGTGGTAGACAAATTAGATATTTTAACTATCTTCGCTCGCGTTTATCTCTAAATCATAGACAAACACAAAGTGTTTACTTTTTTTTTTTGGCAATTTATCAATTTGTCAATATTTGCTTAAACTTTTCTTTTATTTGCTTTTTTTTCTGACGTTTTTGGAAAAAAAAACTTTCCTTGCTGAGGGTAGATTTTGGGTTTTAGAAATAAAAAAAAAATACATCTGTGATATTTATTATTGTGGGAATGGGATTTGTGTCGAGAAAAGATAAGCTTCGTGATTTTTTTTTTTTTTTTTGAGGAAAAGTGTGTTCTCGTATATATATGTACATTTTTTGGCGTTGAGAATTTGACACTCTATCAGGTCTTTTTTTTTATTATTTTTCTGTTGGTCGTAATATGATTTCAAGTTGGAAACAAAAAAGGAAAAAGTTTTACCACCTTGGGGTTTCTTGTGTTTTTTTTTTTGTGTGATTTTTTGTTTTGCAAGTTTTCTTCAGCTGTCATTGAGTGGTGAAGAAAAAGGTGTCACTGCAAATGAAGAAATTTTTGTTGTTGGTTTGAACATTTTATTGACATCCCTTCAATTCCAATCTCGTAATAGGCATATTTTCGTTTGGTTCTGTTTTCGAGACTTGTTCAGTGATGGTAAGTATAAAATAAGAGAGATTGGGGAGGTATTTATTCAAATTTTTGAAATGCCATGCCACCTCAAAGAAATTCAATACGAAAAATATATTAAGACCCCCATGCTCTTGAATTGAATCAAATTTAATTTAAATTTTTTTTGCAAAATTCAAATAAGTTTGGTTAAGATTTTTTGAGAAAATTGTGATTTTTGCAACATGTTGAGAACAATATTTCATCTAATATTTTTAAGTACCATTCTTCATAACTTGAAGAAGGAATTAAAGTTGAAAGTTAAGTATTAAAGCAAAAGTTCAGAAGTTCTCCTTAAAATCGTTACCGAAAGAACTTATTTTTTTAAATGCTTTTGAACTAACTAGATTTTGACAGAACAAAAAAATAGGAACCTCCTTAAATGAAATAATGCCTTCCTTATAACAGAAATGTAGTTTTCTGCTTGTATTTTAATTACCTAAGAATAATACTGTGCTACATGAGCTTTTTAAATGGCAGCATTCAGAAAAGGTAACTGATATTAGAACAAAGTCTACAATTCGAAAATCAACACAGGAACATTTTTGAAAATAAAAAAAAAAATTATAAAAAAAAACATGATTTGGTTTTATTTAAAAAAAAATAATTTTCAATTAACAAAAATAACACCCCAAAAATTTATTAAAATGTCTTGTACATTCTTTTTAATATAAAAAAATAAAAAAACATTTAACAGGTAAAACCGTCTTATAGTCACAAGAAAAAATGTTTATATTTTAAAATTTTAAAAAATAGTGATTATAAGTGGGTTTTACTGTACTTTTAATTATTATATTTTACAAATTTTTGGAGAGTTATTCATTTATTCAAAAATTTTTTTTTTCCGAATTAAAAAAAATCCTGTTTGGGCGTTGTAATTCAATTTCAATGTTTTTCTAATTTAAATTTTCTAAATAAAAAATTGTCAGAATTGGAGTAGTTTTTACGGCTTCTTAAAATATGGAAATGCTAACGTTACTCCATTTTTTATATTTTTTTTTTTGCCACGTTTCTTCAAACATATTTTTTTTTTTTTTTTTTTTTGAAGTAGCATTAATTTAATGAATTATTTTTTCGAATTTTCAAATAAAACTGGTTCGGTTATTCATGCATGGAAATTTAATACGTAGCCGAATAAAGCCCTATTAGGAGATATGGCTACATTCCTTAACTATTTTCAGTGTTGCCACATTTAAACAAACATACTGCAAACTTTTATCAGAGTTTTCAAAAGAAATGGTGATCGAAATTGACGAAAATTTTTTTAAAACTATGCTTAGTGTTCCAACGCTTCGGCACAAAAATATTGAACATTTTTGTCCAAAAAAAAATTATAAAAATTGTTTTAAGTGGGGTTTGCTGTACTTTTTTATTATTATTATTTTTAATAGGAATAGCTTTTAAAAAACATTTGAAGCATTAAAAATTAATTTAAAATAAAAAACTTTTTTTCATAAACTTTTGGAATCATAAAAAAAATTATTTTAAAAATGTGGCTTTCAATTTGGAAAAAACTTTTGGAAAACCATTTAGTGTTGTAGGTAAATTTTTTTTTAATTTCGATTCCCTGAATTAACAATTAACTATCAAAATTGAAGCAGTTTCTCCACTATTTGTTTTTGTGAGAAACCGAAATTTTTGAGAAAAAAATAAATTTAAAAAAACAGGTAATAGGTACCCTTAGTCAGTTCTGACAGAATCGTGACAGCTATAAACAACAATTAAATTTTAAAATATTCACTCATTGTAGTTTATTAGTTTATTCTTCCATTCATTATCTTAGATTTTACTTATTCATGAGTATCTAATTTGGTGCGTGATGTGATGTGATATGTTTTACCATAAATATGATGAATGCCTCTATCTTCCCCACCTGACTTCTTGGTGAAATCTAATTCCCCCACACAAATGTTCTCTGTATATGTCAGACCCAAACAACAAGCCCTCTCTAAAGTCGCACTTTATCACTTTTCATTTATTTTAATGAGTTCCAGGAGCTACTACAAAAAAAAAATCATATAAAATTTTTAGATTCTCTGAGATTGTGCTATTGAAAGTGAAGAAAACAAAAAAAAAAAACATGTCTGAGTCACATGACAAATGGCCATGATGGAGGCGATTCTCAAGGTGAACTTGCACTTGGATTGGATGAGGAGAGCTTTTCATAGCACGACCATAAAAAAAAAAAAGTTCCCATTGATTTTTTTTTTAATAAGTTCCATGCAGCTCATCCCATCGTTGGTCTATTTTGCTCGATGTGTCGTGATGTCTAGAAAATTCTATGGGAATATCTTGTTTATATAAGAACTCTTGAATCTTGATGGAATGGACTATTCGAGGCAAGGGTTTGCATTTTTCAGAGTTGTAAAAGACTGCAGTACTTTGGTAATGCAGTCAGTTCAGTCGCAGTTAATTAACTTAACAATTAACTGCAAGTTAATACTGGAGTGGGTACTTTAACTGCAAAAAAAAGCAGTCAGCACAGTCAGCAGTCAGTACTAATATTTTAACTGTGCAGTTAATAAAAGCAGTTAATTGACTAAAAGTTAATTAACTGCAGTACTTTTTAACTGCTCTTAGTCTTTTTTAGTCAGATGAAAGTTAAAGAACTGGCCTGGTTTTGGTTTTAGTCAATAAGTCTTTTAACTGCAGTTAATTAACTGTAAGTTAATTAACTTTTTTTTAGTCTTTTGACTAAAGTACTTAATACTTGTACTTATAAAAGCACATATTGTGGTAATTTGTCTGTAGCATGTTGCAAAAGGCATTGAGTGGCATTGTGTGGCATGTGGCATCGGATATGGGCATGTTGTATGTTACATGATGCATGTTGAATGATGTGTTGCATGTTTCATGTGGCATGTGGCATGTTGCATGTGGCATGCAAATACAACATGCCACATGCAACATGCAACATGCACCATGCATCATGCAACATGCATCATGCACCATGCATCATGCAACATGCCACATGCAACATGCAACATGCCACATGCAACATGCCACATGCAATATGCCACATGCAACATGCCACATGCAACATGCCACATGAATCATGCATCATGCAACATGCAACATGCATCATGCACCATGCATCATGCAACATGCAACATGCCACATGCAACATGCCACATGCAACATGCAACATGCATCATGCACCATGCATCATGCAACATGCAACATGCCACATGCAACATGCCACATGCAATATGCCACATGCAACATGCCACATGCAACATGCCACATGCAATATGCCACATGCAACATGCCACATGCAACATGCCACATGAATCATGCATCATGCAACATGCAACATGCCACATGCATCATGTAAAATACAACATGCCCATATCCGATGCCACATGCCACACAATGCCACTCAATGCCTTTTGTAACATGCTACAGACAAATTACCACAACATGTGCTTTTATAAGTACAAGTATTAAGTAGTACTTTAGTCAAAAGACTAAAAAAAAGTTAATTAACTTACAGTTAATTAACTGCAGTTAAAAGACTTATTGACTAAAACCAAAACCAGGCCAGTTCTTTAACTTTCATCTGACTAAAAAAGACTAAGACCAGTTAAAAAGTACTGCAGTTAATTAACTTTTAGTCAATTAACTGCTTTTATTAACTGCACAGTTAAAATTTTAGTACTGACTGCGACTGCCCGGATTACAGTTAAAGTCTTTTTGTAAGTTAAAGTACTGAACAAAATTAGTCTTTTTAGTCAATTAACTGCAGTACCCAAAAGACTGCAGTCTTTACAACTCTGGCATTTTTCCACAAAACTATAATTGGAAAATAAAACTTGAATGACAGACACAACGTCAGACAAGAGTCAGTCAAACAAAATGACGGCCATATTCAGCCGATTGAACAGCACTAATGACGCCATTTTAGATTTTAACAAAAGTGATGTCTTATGTGTTTGTAATTATGATGGCAGAACATATGGCGGCGACGTAAGAGTTGTTGCTGAATAACTAACTGACCGCCCCTACTCCCCTTAAAAGTGTGGTGTATGGAGGAAACTACAACATGTTGTGAGTGATGTCAACCATCATCAGTTCAGTGCAATGGAAGAAAGCCGGTTGCAGGTTGTTAGATATGTTTTGTTTCACGTCCGTTCGTCGTCACTTAGGTACATCATAACTTGAGTTATTTATAAAAACAAAAATAAAAATATACACAACTTGATCGTTTATTTTTATCATCATCATTGTTTATTGTGATGAATGAAAATCGAAGGCACATGAGGAGGCCTGCAATGATTTTTATTGTTGTTTAGACGAGCGAGAGTACGATGTTGTAAGGTCATTGGCTTGAGATAACGAGTTAGTGGTGTACCGTGTACGTGATAGTGAGGCGTTAAATACGGAAAGAAACGTGCTAGTTTTAATTTTATTCCAGGCACCAGGGTTCAATTAAGAGCGAGAATTTATGAGATGACGCTTATAAGTAGATGTAATATTACACTGTGCGCCCTTGTGTGGCTTAATAAACAATGCGAGAACTTCAAACCAACTAGAATATTTGTTTTAATTGGAATTTTAATGAATATTGGAAGTTAATTCCAATCGACCGTGATGAAAAGTTAAAGGCGAAGGTAAGATCAATTTCGAAGATCCATTTTCTCGAAATTGATTGAAAGTTTAGTAACAATTTAAATATCAAATGAATCTGAAACACTTGCGCTTTGAGTAGTTGCAGCGTGTCGTCGCAATGTGGAAGCAAAAGTGCTTGCAAAATTAAATTGCTTGTCAGAGTAAGAATTATATGGACCTCAAGAAACTGAAAAAATATTAAGATTGAGCAATCGGTATAGTTATCATAACTTAAACTTATATATTGTTGGATCTTCTCCGTGCTCGAGAGGATTTTGAATATTTCAGGAGTGAGCCCGTTTGTCTTAAGTGGCGACTAAGGGATAAATCACGTCTAGGGAAATAACACTAAAGTGGGCCTAGAGTCCTTGGTTTTGTTAAAGAAAAAGATCAAACAACGAAGACAATGGAGACGAGGAAGATGAACAAACAGTCTTCTGGGGAAACCAAGTGGTAAAATCTGCATAGAGTAAAAGGCGAAGCGTTTGTCCCTTTCCTGGAAGAAGATCTACATAAGAAGCCAAATGATGAAGCCAAATCAATGAGAACTAGACAAAATGGCTTTCAAAGTTTGTTCAAGGTGTCCCTCTCATAATATAGAATCATGAATGCCGACTTAAGGACTGAACAGTTTCCGAGGCTATACTTTTGCTTCTTCCAAGTTAGTTATTGTTGCGGTGAAAACCTCCAATAAAGGAAATGGAATGAGCTAGACGAGACACCCTCTGAGTTCTGGAAAAAGATGGGAGACCTCGGGTCTAGATAGGCTGATAGTTCTCATCTTCAGATTTAACTGCGGTCACCAAATGCGCAATCGGTGGAGGGAAAGTTATTTTATTGCAATCTACAAGGGCGACACACGAAATTGCTACAGCTATCGTTTGAAGTCTGCTCCTAGATGATCATGTATATTGGATATGCATGAGGAAGTAAAAACAAAGGAAGCACGCCTTCGGGAATCACTGAAGTTCCTAATAAGAGCAGGTGTGCACCAGGGATGCGTCTTGAGTCCTTTACTTTTTATTACAGTGCTTGACTTTCTGTTTGAGGATAAGGTGACCCCAAAGTGAATCAAAAGCAATAGCATACGATGTTACAACGCTTTAGCTTCCAATACGTTGGCCACAGACATTTAACAATCCAAAGCCGAAAAGCCAGTCGACGTTTCCTGAGGTCAACCCGGGAAACCCAACAAATGGAGCCTGAATGTGAAGCAGTAGAGTGGGTTTGTCGTTAACTCAGTCGAGAGTCTGACAATCGCCGGTAAAAAAAGAAGAATAGGAAGAGAAGTGTTCTTCTGAAAAACTGAAAATTTCCATGTAAATTTAAGACGGTCTTAAGAATATATTTTTTTATCAGAAACGGAGACAAGATTGAAACTTTTCAATGTATAAGTCCCGTCTCGAACTCATCTCAGGGCCAGTCGTAGTTGTTTCCATATCAATTTGTTTTCATAGATTATATTTTCAGCTCTAATAGTGTTTCATAGCCAGAGATGAAGTATTTTTTCATTTAGTCACCGATATTTAGAACAAAGAAAAATTTTTCTCATTTTTGCGTGTTCTCCTAATTAACCACTAATATTTGTTCTGTTCGCGAAATCCCCGTCTCCTCCCTTTGTTTGGTTCATAAATTAACTTTATAATCATGCTACTGATGAAACGGCCGTATTTGTGGTTAAACACGTAAATATCTCATTATCAGATAAGTTTTTCTTCATGATATACGTAATTAATCAATCCGTTCAATCAAGAATGTATCTTATAAAGTAGGGTTTTCGTCATTTTGATGTGGCAGTAGGAGTCATGGAACACGCGTAAATAAATAATCAAACATGCAAACGTTTCGTTTTCAACACATCGCATAATTTCTTTAAATCAGTTTCCCAAAAAAAATTTCAGCAATTTTTTTCTGAATTCAAAAATACATCTCGCATTCTTAATCAAATCCGAATTCTTTACACATATTTTGAAATGTTTAGAGCCGTGTTTTTTAGCAAACCTAAACGTTAGAGCCTTCACCAAAGGAAATCAAAAAAAAACTATTGAAACACCCCAATGTTCATGTTCCTACCAAGTACCTGTCATTATTTAAATGCATATTTTATTTGAAAATTAAAAATTCCATTTTTCAACGAAAAAGTAAATTATCATTTCTTTCAAATGTCAACCTTGTTGATGTCTCTACATTGCATAAAATATTACCTACCCCATGTTCCCGCGTTTGTTTAACAAATTTGCAATCTATTTGCAAAACCAATTCCAAATAAAATTTTGTAAGCGTTCACAGCATTACCATAAGTTCGCCATGAATTATTGTCGAGTATGAGTAATCATTTCATCAAAACAGTGTCCGCAAACGAAATAGTCGTTTTTAAGTGAGCGTGTCATTTCACTTTTACTCAGAACTATTTTATTCATAAATATATCTGTTGTCACATCTTTATATACAAATTATTACGACTATATGCAAAAATAACAAAACAAAAAAAAAACCCAAACAAACAACAAAAATAATAATCAGACACAATTATTTAATATCTCTTTTCCGCCAACGACCGAATGACTGACAAATAAAATAGCCCGCTATACAAGTACTCGTATCTACAACAAAGAACTTGGCAATCGCATCGATTCGGTTAAGTAAAAACCAAGGAATGCCGGTCCTGGTTTATGGTCGGCCGGCCGGTCGGTCGGTCCGTTCTGTGTAGGTAATGATTTTTTTTTTTGTGTTTAAATTCCTTTCACATTACAGTACGAATCTAGTGATGGTACTCTACTGCCCATCATGCCACAGCCACTTCTCAGCGCCTCATTCAAAAAATTATTAACTCGAGCAATTTTGTTCGTTTTTAATTTTTTTTTTTTTTTGTTCGTTCTTCTAAATTTAGGAGCGCGTTATATTATCCATTTAGAAGCTATTTTCGTTCTTAATAGAATATAAGTTGGTGACTGAAGAATCAAGAAGTCATGGGAAGATTCACCAAACTGAAAAGGGTGCATATAAAATTGAAAAATAAAAGTTGTCGTCAGCAGAATTTTTTTGCTAATATTTTTTTTTTTATATAATTTGAATACTTTCGTTTGCAATTGTGACGCAAAAGCTTTGTTAATTTTATGTGAATTGATGTTTGTAAGATACAGGGTGTTAGAATGATTTATTTGTTAGGTGAAGTATTTGTTTCTGGCAAACCAAGATTTAGAATTTAAAGAAAATTAAAAGCAAAGGCCTAAGATTGGAACCCTACGGTTTGCCTCAAAATGTTTTTTTTTTGGAACAGCTGTAAAGGGATTTGGGTTGAGCCGTTGAGCTTGGTTTGGCATTTCAACATGTATAGACTGACGCCTGAACAACAATCCGTAGATACGGTGAATGGATCCATAACAAGATTGCCTTTGATACCGATTTTCATAAGAGATTTTTGTTTAGCGATGAAGCTAACTTTTGAAGCCATTCACGTCAATGAACAAAACTTCAGTTTGTGCAGTGAATATATCCAAGCGTATTTTGAGGCACCGTTACATCCAAGAAAACTGACTGTTTGGTGTGCTTTATGTGCTGATGGATCACGATGCTGGCCAGAACGTTACATTCAATGGTGAAAGCTATAGAGTCATGACTGGTGTCTTTTTCGTTCCCTAATTGAACAACCATGATGTGCAGATGTGTTTTTAACAAGACGGCGCAACATGTCAGACCCGTGTATTGGAATCCGAGACCGTGCGATTTAACACCGCTAGACTATTTTCTTTTGATATAATCTGATAAGCCCAAAACCACCGACCACTTGGAGGACAACATTCGCCGTGTGATCACAAATTGGCCAGAAATCATTTTTATAAATTATAATGCCAAGAGATTATCCTTCAAATAATGTCAATTTCATGTCGATTTTAAAAATTAATTTTGGATTTTCCATTTCAAAGCTATATACCCAAGAAAAACGCCCTTTACTTAAGGGATACCGTAGGGTTCTAATATTAGGCCATACTTCTTTAATTTATCAGAGAAACTAGAGCGTTTAATATTCAAATAATTTTAATAAAATTCGACTATAACCAAATTCGAAAAACAAATAGATTTTTCTTCTTTGAAAGCTTTATTGATACTCAAATTTCTGACAGCCAGCGGGACCAAAATTTTAAGTTAAAAATTAACTTTTTTTTTGCAAATTTTTCGAAAATCAAGTTGTTTTTTTTTTTTTTTGCAAAAACGTAAAGATGATAAATTTTACTAACATCCACTTCAATGATTTAAGTAGTGATCTTTTTCATGAATCATTATTTTTATTATTAAGAATGTTCCCTTACAATTACAACCATCACAATTCAAATGAAATATATTATTTCTTTAAATGTGTAATCATTCTCATCATAATGTTCTAAAATTAATTTTTGAATTACCACACTCTTTATATTGGTGTGTTTCGAGTCTATAAAGAAATGTGATGTATCATTATATTTTGTCGTCATCAAAGAAAATTTATTAACATTATTATATAGCAATGTGTTATTTATAATATTTTTTGTATGTACTACAAGAATAAATGATATGCGTGGCTTGGAGAGATTTTTTAATAGATTTAGTGTAATAAATATTTTGGCATGAAGAAGAAATTAATTTATCATACTTAAAAATGCTTTAGATCTCGGCACCTGTTTTGTGACATTATTTTTATTTATTTTATTGTTTTTTTTTTTAATCTCGATTTAGCACAAAGAAAATTGTATGAGTGTATCATTAATTTTAAAATACTAGAAATGATATTTAAAAATTTAGTTCTTCGATTATGCAGAATTATCATGTTGTATTTTAAAAAAGAAGAGTTTCTGGCAATTAATATTATGACTATTTAGAGTTAAAAAATAAAATTGTGAGAAAAATATTTAATATAAAGATTTTTATGGGAAAATACATTCGGGAAAGAAAACGGTCCAGGGAGGGGAACCCCAGAGCCCCCTGCATAGGCACACTTTATCGTTTGGGGTAGATAAACGAGTGAAGAGTAATTTTTACGTCATCAATTAATTTTTTGGGTTTTAGTTCATTTGGGACATTGTTCATGAAGAACAGTTCATAATGAACCAAATCCCAATTTGGGAGTTATTTCATTTGAGAGTTAGTTCAAAGAACCTGCTTTTCGAAAAAGTGCTGATTCTAAGAAATAAAATAACTAAAAAGATAAACTTTAAAATAAACCGGCACAGTTTTAGTCGATTTAGTACGATGCTAATCAATCTTTAGTAAGGTGTTAGCTTAAAGCTAAGTAGTCAATTTTCAAAAAAAAAAACAAACATTTTTTAAGTGCTTGAAATTTTTTTTACTAATTTTTTTTTAAATTCATTTTTTCAAAAAAAGTTTTCAATACAATAAAATGAAATGTTTTTTGACGATGACAACACAATGGTAAAATTCAATGAGTTTTGTTCCTTAAATTAACGGATAAATTTACATATATGTACATATGTAAGTCTACTAGAATTTGATTGGTTTATTTTTCTGTAAAACTTCGTACTAGTGTCCAATATTGGAAAATCTACGATTTACAATAACATGACAAAAACTATTTTTTTTAGTATTTTATTCCAAAAATTCACGGGAAAGGCAAAAATAAATTTTTCTTCACAGTATTTTAAATTTTTTCAGGAATTCGACCCTAATTTCTAAAGCTGGTTGAAGTGTAAGCAGATCTCAATATGAGTACTAGAATACTGTTTTGTAGTATGGATATTGGATAATACTTATTTAGAGTTTAAGATATCTATTATAATTATAAGACAATTGTAAATGCAATCTTAAAGGAAGTTCCAATTAATAAAGAACTTGTTAAAAGCATAAAATGTGTTTGATTCCATTTTCCTTTTTCATTTAACATCAAAAATCTCTTTTATTTAAAAAAAAAAGAAATGAACAATTTTTTTTTTGTTTTTGAACATTTTTTGCTTCTGCTATTTATTTTTCAAAATTACAACAGAAAAATAATAATTTCAAAAATTAATTGAACATTAAAAGCATGAACCTCAAGATTGTTTTTTTTTTCATCTCCAAGAACTTTTCAAAAAAAAAAAAAAAAAAAAAAAAAAAAAAAAAAACTTTCTAGTGTCTAGTGTAGTATTTAATTTCAAAAGAGTTCATGACAAGATAAAGATAATAAGACTATCTTATGTGATATCATAGATGCAAAAAAATTAAAAAAAAATAAATAAAGTTCCAATATTCGTTAATATTCGTTAAAAACACTTCCTCACATACGTTTAGCTTAAACTTGAAACCCATTCAAAAAATTAAAAAAAAAGAAAAAGAAAATTAATAAGTTCATCAAACTCAAAAACAAGGCTAATTGTCATAATTTATCGTTTTAATGAACTCATAAACTTACTAGCAATATTATTAACAAAGGTCACACCCAATAATATTTTCATTAAACTTGTTTTGTTGTTATAAGTAATTTATATACTACAATGAACTGCACCCAAAAGAGAAAAAAAAAAAAACAAACCAAAGACCCCGACCCTCAAAATGTATTCCCAATGACAATATGATATAATACTTACATTGATTAACTAAAGCTATATACCTACCATCGTATACTATGTGCTTAGAATACTAATCTAACTAATTGTCAACTTTCCAACAACAAAAAAAATAACAACAAGTAAAAACATTACCAGGTAGTAAAAAAAAAAAAAAAAAAACTCATCACAGCTGACATATTTATACGTGACCTGCAAACAAAATCTTACTTTTTTTCTATAAAGCAGACATAACACCTACCTACCTAGACATAATATTAATTTCCTGAAAAAAAAATTGCCCATCACTTATAGATTTTTTTTTTATTAATTAAACACCCATAAAATTAAATATTAAATCAAACGAATTAAAATTTAAATGATTGCCTTTTTTATTTGCTGATAAAAGCCCTTAACATTCCAAGGAGAATGAGAGACAGAAAAAAAAATATGCAAACCTATGAAAATTCGATATTCCAATCGAAGGGAAAAACAATTTTTTTTTCAACTATCCATAATATCACAAAATTGCCACCCTCTCCCATATCTACAACAAAAAAAAGGAGGGTGTATATTTAAAGCAAAGTATTCTATAAATGAAATAAATAGACACAACAAAAATAAAATCAATAAACTTAATTAAAATGCAAAATGCTCTTCTTTGCATATACAAAATAATAATAAGGTGAATTAAGGTAAAATGGGTATAGTGATGGGAAGATAATATACAGACCTCTGCTGCTGCGTATGTTATTGTTGTTGTTATTAATTTTGCTGATTTCTTCCAATATTTACCGTGTAGATTAACAAATGTTTTTTTTCTGCGTGGTATTAGATTTTCAAATTATCTAATACGCTCTCTGAGGTTTCGAAGGCTTATAGAGTGTATCTTTTTTTGTTGTTGTTATTGTTGGCTTTAATTGATATTGACTATAGCACCACACCGGTTATAGAATTAAGCCACACAATCACAAATTATTTCTTTTCTTTTTTTATCTACAACAATTATTTATTATAGATATAGATACACTCATATTAGATAGATATATACTATAAGCTAATATAACAATAGTAATTAGCATAGATACACTTTTGAATATTTACACAGAAGCACGGATACATTTGTAGCTTCAATAGCAACACGACCGAAGCGGGAAACAACAATGAAGATTTTTTTTTTAAATCACAATATTTTATTTAATAAAAAAAAAAACAACAAAAAAATATGACGTTTGCTATCTCAGGGCAAATTTTATTTATGTAACTTTTTTTAGTTGTTGTTGAAAACACTTTTTTCTTTGAGATTCTCAGATAGGTTCACCACGACTGAAAATTAATTAGATAAGTTTTTTTTTTCGAAGTTATTAAATACACCGCGATCAGGGAAATATTTTTTTTCCTTCACCATATACTAGAAATAAAGTTATGTAAATATTTTTTTCACGATGCTATTTCCGCGTGATGTATTTTTATTTTTGTATCCAAACAAAAGATAGTGAATCTTATAGAAACCTTATAGGAGCAAAAAAAAAAATCTAATTAAATAGTTTATCAACACTTACTTCGAAACTTATAATAAGAAAAGGACATAAATAAAAAAAACAAACCTACAGGAGAAGGATGATGGAGAACCACATGGAGGACAAAAAAAAACATCCAATAAGCCCTGACAGAGCCAGCTATAAGGATGAATTCAAAGATTCAAACAAAAACAGAAAAGAAAAGAATAAATTGATGGCAGACAATTGTATACGGCACTTAAGGATGTGGATGTGGATATATCGAAAGAAACAAAACACAAAAAAACTTAAGTAGGACACACAAACACAGAGAGAGCGAGATATGTGAAATCAAATAGAAGTCCTTGATCTGTGTTACTGTTTTTTTTGCTTACTTTCCAGCCAGAGCAGCAATAACGACAAACGACAACGCACCGTTATTATAGAGGACGACACACGGATGTTTTTACGAATAAAATTGGAAGGAGGACTATAAATGAAGAGTCTCTGCGGAGGACTTTTTTTTGTTGGTTACCATCAGCTATATCTTATATTAGGCAGCAGCACGACTAAACTCGACGAGGATTCCGACGGAAATGAGGTCAACGAGATTTGCCAGTCGAGACCATAATACCCGATGGAACCCCAACAAGGATTCAACAAGAATAATTCAAGATTTGAGAGAGAGAGAGAGAGAGACTATGGCAGGAGCGGCGGCGCAAGGTAGGCATTTTGGGTGGGTGGTGAATGGAAATATTAAATATACAGAGAGCCAAAGATAGTGAGAAAGTGAGAGCGAGAGAGAAGGGAGTAACGCTTGGAAGCTCTCATCTGTCATCTCTCAAGTTAACACGACCAAGTGAGATTCATATAGTAGGGGTAGTTTCTTTTACAACCCGGGAAAATGTCACAGGATAAACCTACACGAGCTGGTCATGGTATGTTTAAAGAAGAAGAAAAATAAATACAAAAAAAAAACAACTTGAAAAACCCACGTGATTTGAAAATGATGATTTTTTTTCCTTTTTTGCTCTTCATTTTAAATTCTGATAACAACCAGATTAGCAAGAAATGCAAAAATGTTTTAATCTTATCCATTTAATCACATTCTTATACTGGAGAATTAAAACCAGACCGAAAAAAAGGTTCAAGAGTATCCTTTTTATGTAAATTAGAGTCCACTTTTCCTTTACTAAAAATAGTATCTATTCTGGTAGATATTATAAATTCAAGATGAGACCAAAAATTTTATTTGGGCGGTTTTTTTTTTGCTCATACTCTATGGTATAACGATGCCCTAAACGATGTTGTAATGTTTGTTTGTTTTTTTTTTTAAGATAGAAATGATGCTTGACCCAAATTTAATTGGAAAAGGAAAATCCTTGATGCGTAAGTAAGTATTAAATGTTTTGTTTACAATAGGCGTTGGTTTAGAGAGTTTCTTTTTGTTTTTTTTTGAAAAGAGAGAATTTTAAGTGTGGCTGATGGTTAAGTTTACTATTTTTTTTTTTTTGTTACATAAATCGAAAGTGGTTTGAAAGTGTTTTATAGAAGTATACTTTTATTTTTATTTTGACCACTTAAGTGTCTATATATTTATAATCGATATTTAGTTTGTAGTGCTTATTTATGGGAGAAATTCATCAGAAGAATATTAAAGAAACTAGGGGCAGAATAATAAGGGATTCTAAATGGGATTTTGGTCGATAACATTTTTAAGATGTTTCACTCAATTTAAAAAAAAAAATGTTAATTGAATATCTCTGAGATGTCTGAAAACTTTATTGGTTTTTAGGTTTGAACCGCAAGGAATTTCGAAACTTTAAGCTATAATTATTCTCTGAAATAGTTACTGAACTCTTACCTTTAAGCTTATTGGTGGTCAACTTTACTTTTACTTTTAAAAGATTTTTAGTATTTCATTCCCAATCGAAAGAACAGAAATGGAAAATAGAAGGCTGAGTGCATTTTTAATTTTACATATACAGTTTTTGAAAAATGAATTTCACTTTTTTACCAGATTTCCTATTAAAAAAAATATAAATTTTTGAACTACAAAAAAAAAAAAAATGGTATAGCCTCGGTTTTTTTAATAATCTTTTTTATTGTCCTTATTTGTAGTTCACCTTTCTTCCACAAGCTTGCCTGCTTTCAAAAATACAATTGGTTAAATCAATATGAAATTTATTTAGAAATTAAAAAAAAATTTACCGATTTAAAAAAAAATTAAAACAATTTTCTACATTTTGATCTGCAATATTATAATATAAATATATGTATATATGGCGTCTTTTCTGAACAAAAATTTGGTCGTTATCCTTCATACCTTTTATGAGAAAAGGGGAAACTAAAAATCGGTCAGCAAGTACCATTAATAAAGTTTTTTTGAAAAAAAAAAAAAATTACCAAATTACTTCAATAGGTTACGAAAACTCATGGTTTTTGGTCAATTCCCGAGGTTGAAAATAAATACACACCTAGCAATATAAAACAAATTTTGATAAACTTTATTATTTTGAAAGACCAAAAATGAACAAAAATCATAGGTTTAGTAGTAATAAATTCATTCCGTGCCAAACGCATGTATTATGCATTCAAAAATTTTGAATGTGTAAAAACATTTTTGGATATCTTTTATTTCCATTTTACTGGCAAAGAGGTTTTTCCTACGCAAACAAAACTGAGTTAACAAAATGTGTGAAAATATATTTGCTTCAATAAGAAAATCGTTATCGGAGCAAACGCTGATATAACACTTTCCACACACTTTAGTGGAGTTTGGTACACTAAGAATGATTTTAATTGAATTAAATTAGAGTTAATACTTTAGAAATAATAAAACAAAATTATGAGAACAAAGCTTTCATTTAAGAAAAATGCTGAATTGCACAATATTCAATATTTTAATTGTTTGAACTTGATAAAAAAAGGTTTAAGCAGGTTTTTACCACATTCGAACCAATTTCGTTTTGATTGTTACAAAGTGTTTAATTCAACTTACATATATAAAAATACCCTATCTTCCAATAGATAACAAAACATGAACAAAAAAGTACAGTTTGAAAAATCTTTTATTTGACTGTACAAAAACATCGAATTCTAAAGGAAATATAAATTTCTATATTTATATTTAATTATTTATATTTTCATACAAAGAAGACACAGATAACTATTTTTGGAAGTGCAGGTGTTTTTTTTTTAATTTTTTTTTTAATTTCATTGTATAACAACTTTAAAAACACGAACTGGGAAAATGTCATTCAAAGATTTATAACACTCAATTGAATGATCTATTTTTAACTGTCTGGAATTATTGTTGATTAGCTTATTGTTATTTCAATTTAATTTTCTATTATTTTGTTTCTACCTGTTCTGAAAGTTGGGAGCACAAAGAATATAGTGAATTGTCATTATCAAGGTCAAAATTAGAAATATTTTTTTATCAACACAAATCACAGATAATAATAACAGTGAATCATAAGTACCAGCATAGTCTTGAGTCGAGAAGAAATCCTTACTGCAATCAAAGTACTGAAGAACAACAAAGCGGTTGGACTTGACAGTATTGTGGCACAGCTCTTACAAGTAGCTCCAACAATATCGAGTGAGCTACTGCACCCCCTCATTGCGAGAGCTTGGAAAACTGAAAACTTTCTTGAAGAGAGAAAAAAGAAATGATTGTCAAGTTCCATGGAGACGTAATCGTCTTAGAGCGAATAAAAGACAATCTCCGCATTGAAACCTTGCGGATCATCATCGAACAGTGCGTCGAATATCGATCACCACTTCACCTGCTGTTTATTTATTTCAAAAAGGCGTTCACCAGTGTTAATAGAGAATTTATCTGGCTTACTTGTTGCAGGAGGGGCATGCCGGATCAATCGATTGCTATTATCAAGGCTACATATGGTGATGATATGATCCAAAGTGGAGTCAGGCAAGGCTGTATATTGTCACCAATATTGTTCCTGTTGGTGATTATAGAAGTTCTGCATGCAGCTTTGTCGAATGCAAATGAAAGAATTCAATGGACTCTCCAATCATTCCTCAAACACCTTGACGACGTTTGCCTGCTCTCTCATAGAATCATGGATCTCCATTAAATGACAAGGGTTGAGAGAGAAGTTGAAGTCGTTGGATTAAAGATCAATATGGCAAAAATAAAATGTATCAGTCTTGAAACTTCCTCATCTGTAGGTATCAAGTAGAGATGGTAGAAAATTTTCAATTGAAAGAATTGTCCCCACCTACGGCGATTTTAACAGCCGAATCTTGAAAGTCTGCATTTGGTATGCTCTCCACAAAACGGAGAGACAACTCTATAAGCTCAAGGAATGTTAAACCGTGATGTAAAATCCGTGGTGCCCTATGAGTGCAGCACTTGGAAAGTTACAGCAGCTATCACTAGAAAGCTGCAAACGTCCGTTAATTGAGGATTTCCCGGCCAAATCGAATTTCAATCTTCAAGTGAGAACAGAGCAGAAACACATTGACACTATCACATCAAGAGGCAGTCGAATGGACATACGCTTCAAAAGTGTTACTGGTGCATTAGAGTCAAGCGAAGCAAAGGAACCCTTTCAATCAGACCGGCAGACGACTAGGCTGATCTAGAAGCATTTGAAGAAGAACTGTCGAAGAGGAATCAGCTCAACTAGGGAAGAGTTGGAGAGAGCTGAAATGCATCCCCAGGAATCGTACACAATGGCGCGTAGGAGCCATAATAAGTCCGAAGACTTATAGTCTTAAAGTTTTGAAATTATTCCTACCCTATTTTCAAAGTATCAAAAATAGAAATGTAAACGACTGAATAATAAAACAATTTCTATAGGTAACGAAACACACGAACTTAGATAAACCTTTAAAAAAAAATACAGCCTATTTCTGTCTCAAACTATCATCATTTTTTTTTTGTTATCATTCAATCCATAACACAGAAAAGGGTTTGATTATTCACAAAAACTAGATATAGGTTAGGTATCCGAATAATATGTCTAAATTTAAATATATTCTGATAATGCATCCCTGATGGTAAAAGATTCGCATAGTATCATTTTTGGTATAACCTATAACAGATTTGCATTCAAATTGGTTCCCTCGAATTAACAGCCACTTATGCAACACCCCTAAAAACAAAAAAAAAAAAACCATTTCAAAGATAGAAATACAACAGTTCTCTCTTTGGTGTTAAATTCCACTTTTGAAGTTATTTCTACACCGGCAGAAGTATTTCAACAATTTGCGATGTAACACTGCGAGTATAGATACAATCCGATTACATTTATATGCAAAAGAGATTCACTTCTTTTGTTTGGATGTTTCTCTGAATTTCTATTTCAAATCACTGAATGCACTTTTTTTTAACAGAAAGCAGATGCACACGAAACAAAAACAACAACAACAACAACAAAAAAAAAACGAATATCTCGAAAGCGAGTAACAACAACAAAAAAAAAAATAGACCACAAACCATCAACACTTATTTAAGGATTGGGATGATAGGCCTCAGAAATAAACCACACCACGAGGAAATTCGAGGAAATGTCGGTCGTCGTTGTCGTCGAATGTATAGTATCAGTATCGGAGAAGATAATATACAGTAGCTTTATATTGTGGTACGTATTGAATTTTATACCGGATTCACCACACCGTTGCGTTGCGTCACACTCGGAGTTCGTTTGTGAACTAACTGACTGCTATATAATAAAATCTGGGAGCGAACATTTCGCACAAGCTAACCTAAGCGATGTGTGTTCAATTTCAAAGCCCTGGAATTCACTTCATTGCCACTGGTGGTGGTGCTTGCTGCTTCTCGGCTTCCACCACTACTTCATCTCTGGTGATGAATCTCATCCCCCTTTCGGAAGAAGCAGCAGCAGCAGCAGCACTAATAGCAGCAACAACAACAATAAAAGCAAAATCTAACCAACTGAACGAACACATTCAGTGTCATTTTCAAATACAAAACGGCAAACGGCATATTCACAACTTACTGCTCTGCTGCTACTCTAAAAGAGGGTGGTGGTTGGTCGGGTGTCGGGTCGTCATATCGTGGTAGCGGTATAGTGGTTAGTGGGTCGAGTTCGAGTTGCCACCATTACCACCCGTTGCCTTCGTCATCGTCATTCCACCACAGAGAATAATCAAAGAGAGAGAGTTAGTTAGTTAAATTCAATGTTTACATTTTTACTCTCGCCGTTCTCTATTTTTCTCTTGGTATTTTTTTTTCTCACCCTGTATTCGCCTTATCCTCCCAACAAGCTAGGTATTAAGCAGACCTACAATCACCTCATTTTTTTTTTTGCAAAGCATTTTCGTCACTTGCGTCATTAAAATTCAACATCCACCTCAACATAACGTATAGCTAAGAGTAGCGAGCAAGTAGCGGCACGTCTAGAGATTTGTTTTGTTTAGCCGTCCGTTATTCGGTTTTATTTTTACCGTAGTTTGTGTGGCTGTCAGTCAAGCGATGATTCATCCGTGGTGAATAGCATAGTTTTTTTTTTTTTTTTTCTTTTTGTTTATGATCCACAAAATATACAAAAATACAATCCACAATGTTCACTCAGCGCCCCATATCGTTCCACTCAGTCGTTTGAGTGGTAACTCATAGCAGACCAAAATAGAAAGACAGAACCCTTCAAATTGGGTGATGGTGAGAAGTGTGTTGGGGGTGTTAGTATACTTTTGACAGAAGTAGGAGATGGAGGAGGGATTGCTACTCTGCTGCTGTTTTAAGTTGGTGTATGTGATTGGAATTCAAATGAATTAATTTGTTTAACTTCTTTCCATGAAATTTAAAGAAAAAAAAATAAACAAACGAACGAAACAAAAAAAAAAGTTTTGTTTTAGAGGATTTCTTGGGCTTGACTTATGAGATTACATAAAATATTCAGGAAAATCAAACTCAGTCAGATCTTTTTTAGAATTTAGATGTACTCAGTTTTACATAGATATTTTTTTTTTAAGGGATGCTGCTGTCATGATAGAATACTGGAGAGATGTTGTTTTTTATGGGAGGTATAATAATTCTTTTTCGCAACAAGAATGTTTTTTTTTTTGCTCTGTGAATTATTTTGTATTTTTTTTTTTTTTGAACATTGTACATGACACTTAGTGGTATTAAAGTTAGTAACAGAAAGATAAATTGGTATAGTCAATAAAAATGGCAGAAAAGCAGTTGTGATGGCTACAGCTTCTTTTTGTCCCTTTTTGTTTAAAATATTTTTAAAATAGAGAAGATTAATGTGAAGAAAGTGAAGATGTTAGATGTATTGTAGTTGGAAGATGGGTGGATAATGGTGGCATTTTTTTTTTTTTTTATAGAAATTAATTGCCAAAGTGCAATTAGGCTTATTAAATAAAATGTTGATGTATTAATTTAATTTAGCTTTGATCAAGAAAAAAAAAATTGGAAGGCCCATGCTAGAAAATTGTTCCAAAAAGAGACTAAAGACTTTGTTCCCATACAAATCCGCAGGAATGTACTCATTCAAATATTAGAATCAATTCGCTTTTTCTGCTATTAAGCCTCATTTTACAAGAACTCAAAGGCAAAATAGAAGTTGCCCCTATCACCGAAGCATCCAGCCTTTAGGTTCGATTCCCAGCCTCGTCCAAATGTTTTTGTCACGGACTTCTGCCTCCTGCGGGAAATTAACAAATTCTTAACAAGAATAGAGTGCTTCTCACTCTCTAACCATTCGGGTTCGGTATAATACGGTTTTGTGTTTCAGAAAGACTACAAAAATTAAGTTTTAATTGTTTTTCAAATTCCAAGAAAAAGATTTTTTAGTTTACCTACTAGGTATAGTCTTTATAAAAAAAAAAAATCCAAAATCGGAACGGACTCAACAAGTTTTCCAATAAGACATTAAAAAAAAATAGGTTTTTGGAAATCATTGTACCTATTCCATTATTTGCAAACTCACGTGACATCGTAACATGCCTCTAAAACTTGGACACTTTTTTTAATTTTAGCTTAAAGACGACAATTTCAATCAAAACTTTTGACCACACTCAGATTTTGAAGAAAACTGTTTTTGAAATATTGGAGATCAACAGAACACTGCCTTTAAGAATTTTTTTTTCCATTTTGTTGAACGCTTTCGAATAGAGCTCTTGATACCTGGGTACCCGGTACATTGACCGGGTACCCGGGTACCCGATCATGTTTCGGGTACCCGGGTACCCGACACGTGCGGGTACCCGGGTACCCGGCTACCCGGGTAATACCCGGAAATTTAGTTACCCGGGTACCCGGGTACCCGGTCAGTGTACCGGGTACCCGGTCGAAATCAAGAGCTCTACTTTCGAAAGAATTTAAAAAAATTATTTTCTTGAAAACTCTCGGTAGTCATTCAATTGGTAATTTTTTAAGACAGTTTTCCACAAGTCGAGCAATAGTGAAAAAAACAGGCCTTAGTATATTTTATTTTACTGTTAAAACTACAGATACTAGGTACCGATAAATTCGCTTCGTCAAAAAAAATGTGTTGAAAAACGGCTCCTCACAGATTATGGCGTTTTCAGCTTTATTTTTTAAATAAGTAAAATGTTAACTAGTATCATGCCAATACTTTAATATAAGGTGGTTTAAAATTTGCGACTTAAAATTTTTTTGAGCAAAAAAACGTTTTATTTATATTTTAAAATTTCAATGAGTAAAAATCATGTGCAATGCAAACACAGCTATTTTCATTTGGTATGATTACTATTTTTATTTAATTTGTTTGTGAATCACAATTAATGCAACGGATAAATAATATCAATTCTTTTTCAACCTCAATTTTATTAATGCTACACATCTACCGCATGCAAATATTATGCACATTTTTTAACCCAATTTTCCCACAGCAGCTTCTCGCATGTTATCATCTGTTTGATGATGATATATGGAAGCACAGCGACTCAATAATCTCCCCTTTCCAATTATTACATTTGACTAACTATATTCCACTGCGAATGATAATAATAACTTCAATCACTACATGATGTGCTGTGCTCTGCACGAATGTGGTATACACTAAAAAAAATTAATAATAATAAAAATAAAAGAAACTAAGAAGAAAAAAAAAGAAGCAAATTAAATGAAACGCTAACACACTCAGTGGAAGCATCATCATTGATGCTGCTGCTACTGCTGCTCCCCAAACGCAGAACCGCAATTTCGATTTCGCAGAGAAAAAATAACATTATACTCGTAAACCCACTTCAAAAAGTAAACCGGAAGTCAGCATCAACGTTTCAACATAATATTTTTTTTTTTTGTTATTTTGATTGTGTGTCTGCATACCAGTGATGATTTTGATTGTTTTTGTTTTTAATCAAATTTGCAGAATGTAGGTAATTTATTTTTATTTTTTTTTTTCAAGTTGGAAGATACGTAAACAAACAAACCAAAATCTGCTCATTGTTTGTGGTGATGATGAATTATCAAATATGACTTTGCATGGATGGGTCAAAATACAAAAATTGAAATTGTTTGAAGTTACGAGTACTAAATATTTTTTTTAGGGCAAAACAAAAAATTTTAATTGCAATCTTTATAAAGAGCAGATTTTTTTTGTTTCATAATTTATGAGCACTTAAGGGGTTAACCAAATTTTATGCTATTTCTGTTTCAAGTAAACTAAAAGTAAAATTATTGTTTTTAAATAATTATTTTTTGTTGTTGGTTTTCATTAAAATAAATTTGAATATGAAATTCTTTAAAATTTAGCATTAATTTTTTTAAAACTTTTTAGAAGCATACTAATTTAAGTTGGCAACACTTTTTCAATTGACAGGCATTTTAACAGCTGTTAAGTGATTTGGGTTTAGTTTGGTTTGGCATATCAACATGAATAGGGGTTAGGTTAGGTTTACAGCTATTTGGCTGTCGGGCAAGAACCCAACTCACTTAGACCCTTATGGGTCCATTGTTATACCAGAAAACTAGCAACATAGGAACTTACTAGTCGAACCACTCGGATCTTCTAATGAATAGGGATAGACTTTTGGTGTCCGTTTTCACTAGATAACTAGTGTCCTCATAGAATTCTCCTAGATGAAGCTTCCTTCTAGCTGAGAGAGCAGGGCAGGTGGACAGAAGATGTTGAACAGTTTACTCTTCTTCTTCGTCCATGCAACTCCTGCAGAAATCGTTGGAGAACACACCCATCCGTATTGCGTGTCTACCTATTAAACAGTGTCCTGTAAGAACACATTATGGTGGAGATATTATGCAGTCGATGATTTAAATTTAACAACCCCTTTGAACGTTGTAAGTCTCTATTAGGCCATATTTGTTTAGTTGCCAGGCAGGTATTACTCTGAGTCCATCTGAGGTTGGTTTGCTTTAAAGCTTCCTGCTTTAGCATGAGTTTATATGCAGCGATAGGTGATAGGTATACCTCTGTTGTTCCTTTCTGTTTGTAGAGGAGTGATTGTTCCTTGTTTGGCCCTACAATTGCCCGGAATGTCACTATGTCCCGGCAGCCATATGAGGTGAATATCAAATTGTTCAGACATCTCCCTTATTTTTCCGAAAATATGCCACTTCCTACACCTTCGTTAATTTTTGAACCATCAGTGTAGAAGTGTAAAGTTTCATTGTCCAGAATGCTCTGGTCCTCCCATGCAGTTCTGGATGGAACAGAGGTCCGGAAACTATTTTCGAACGCCAATTGAGGTGTGGTACAGTCTGAGCGATCCGGAATTAATCCGAAATTGTTTAGAATGATAGTGTGCCCAATATGATTACTGGTCCACTGAAAGGTTGCTTTTAAACGCGTAGCTGAGTTTGTCGCTACTTGTTAACATGAATAAACTGACGCCTGAACAGATGTCCCTCAAGTTAGCAGACCAAGGTCCAGCAGAACATACTTTTTTTCGAAAAACCATAAAAACCAACGGAAAAAAAAATTATTTATCTAGTATTTAAGTGCTATTTAAATGCTCTACGAATAAAAAAAAATTCAAAATTTCAAAAAAAAAAAAAAATTGCCATATAAAAATAATTTTTCCATGTTCTGCTAACTTTAATTCCATTTTTCTCAAAAACCATTAGAGTTTTCGACCCAAATCTTTTATATTTGTTAATAGATCACCTAGCACGAATTAAATGCTCCATTTTCAGAACCATTTTCCAAGATTTGATGAAAAACCAAAAAAAAATTATTTTCATAGAAATCCATGTTCTGCTAACTTTAATTAACAGCTATGCGTAGGTACGGTGAATGGACCAAGTGTATGTTGAGACACGGTTACATCCAGAAAAACTGACTGTTTCGTGTGCTTTATGGGCTGGCGGAATCAAGACGCTGCGCTGACCAGAACGCTACTGTCAATGGTGACCGCTGTAGTCATAATTCGTGACTTTTTCGTTCCTCAATTGAACAACCATGATGTGCAGATGTGCATATTAATATTTTGACAAAAAAAATTGATAACCACATTTTTTATTGGCTGAAAGTTTAGTTAGGTTAAGTTTGATAAATCCATAGAAGCGAAATTAATTAATCAATTTACTTTTTAGTTCCAAAAATACCTGTTAGATAACTACAGTTGTTAAGAGAAAACATATTTATCTCAAAAACGGCTCAAACGATTTTCGTGAAATTTTTTTATAAATGGGTTTTGTAAGTAATTAAAAACAAGCGTTATTCTCCGAATAAAATTATTTACAGTTAGACAGCTATTTCTGATACAACACGATAGGCCGTAGGTTAACTAACAATTATGCAAAAAATAACTAATTTCAAATCAAAAACAGAATATCTATTAATTAATATACCTAATTAGGCATTCACAAGAACTTATTTGTTATTCCCCGAATCTAAATATTCAAAAGTGTTAAAACATATTACTGAGAGTTGTCAATCAATAAAATACGTACAATTTTGGTATTTTAATTCAATTTAGTTCAAATTTTAAATCCCATTATAACGATACATGTATGTAGTCCAAGTTGAAAAAAAAGTTATTTTTGTTTTCATTTCATAAAAACGCAAATTGAAAGCCTAATTGCAAAATATTCAAATATTATGATTTCAAATGCAGATGTTGAGAGAAAGATAAAAAAAAACAAGCTCACGTTATTAGCACGCACATCCATACAGCTAGCTATACACCACCATATCAAAACCCTAACCGTTTCCCGGATATTCGTTTTATATAATTTTATATCTATAGCTCTTATGCCATGGCAAACACACAACATTATTTGCTAAATAATTATATGTTTTTGAAAGTTTTGTGCTATGGAAGTGCGCGGTTGGACAAAAAAAAAATAGCTTTTAATCGAACGTAGGTGGAGGTAATCAGCAAATAGTAAATCGATTCAGTATATACGGTCAGGTTTAGTCGGTACGAAGCTAATCGGATATTTTGTGTAAAACAAAGCATGTATGCTAGATTAGGTTTCAAAACCGTATCACTGTTTAATAAGCCTAATCTGTGCACATTGTGTTATACAGAGACAGCTTAACTGGAGTACGAGTTTTTGAACCATTGAACACATTCACCTAGGGCAGGTGTTTTTTTTTGATAAATAAATATTTATTTATTTACTTTCAACTACTAAATCGCAGAATCTGGTGTGGACGGAAGTACTGCTTTGATTTAAATAATAAATATGTTTGTGTACTCAGTACGAGTGCTATAAATACAACAAAAATATACTGAAAATTAAATTTTAATACTTAAAATAATACCATTTTAATTGACATAAGCCTACGCAACATGCACAAACAAAAATGTAGAAAAATTTGTAAAAAAAAAAAATTAAACAAAAAAAAACAATGCGTATACGCCTCAGTGTAACAATTTTAATGGTTTTAAATTTATGTATCGAGTTTTTATTGCCACTGTGTTCAGAAAAACAGGCTGGGGTCATAATTACAAAATTCGGAAAAAATCTGTATTCTAAAATTCTGTGTTCTAAGATTAAGAAAAAACAAAATTCTTTAAATTTTTTGTTACGGGGACTAAGAACCTGTTCAAAATTATTTTATTATTGATGAATAAAAATTTGGATTTACTATATTTTCAATTGCAGAATTTTGGATTTATAGCATTTTAAAACACAGAATTTTGGGTTTACAGAATTTTGAAATACAGAATTCTGGATTACGGAATTTTGAAATACAGAATAATAGAAAACAGAATTATGTTCAAACAGATTTTTTAATCCATACACAAAATTTTCGTAATACACAATTTTGAAGTGCAGAATAACGACCCGTTCCCAAAAACGTTCACTGGTAAGGGTTATTATATTAGGACTTCCTTTTTTCAAAATTCAAATTCGTATGCGAACCAAGTTAGATTTTGAATAATTTGACTGCACTTACCTGTAGTCTGAATTTTGAAAAAAAGGATCGCAATGCTGATCGGTTTTAATTATGGACTTACCTGAAAATAAAGAAAAAAATAAAGAACATCATAATTTTTCTTAAAAAATATTAGCAAAGAATGACATAATTTTTTATAAAAGAAAAAAATCAGGGGGAAGATATAATTGTAGCACTTTTTATAATCTTTGTCTAAAAAAAATAAAATATTAATAAATAACTAAATTTAATTTGTACGAACTAAGACAAATTGTATAAAAAGTTTTGTAAACTATACCTAAATATACTCAGTAAAAAATAAAATTAAAGTATGAAAAATCTCGTTCATAAAATATTTAAAACAAAGTTAACTGAAGAAAAATCTATACATATAAACTTTAATAATGAATTTAAGAGTTAATTGAATTATGTAATCGAAATAAAAAATATTTTTTTTTATTTTATTTGAATTTTTGAAAAAAAAAAAACATTTTAATGTACTTTGATTTTCTGGCAGTGTTTGATTTTTATTTTGGAGTTTCTAAAAACACGCCTCATATTTTTAGAAATTCCAAATTTATAAAATGAATATACACATTTTTAATTTTAAAAAACATTTCATTTTGTTTTTAAATTTTTATCATTTTTTCAGATTTTTATCTTTATAATGATTTGTTAAAGAAACTTCATATTTATATATATACATAGCTAATTTTTGTGTTCATTGCTTTTTAAAAAACTTTCTTTGATTTTTTTAATTAATTTTTGAAAAATTATTTTTTAAATAAATTTTTAATTTTATTAATTTTCAATTATGTTTGTATTTTTTATAATGAAGCTGAAGATCGCTGCATCCGAAGTTGTTTTTTCATTTAGAGTTGCAGCTCTCGAAAAGTATCAATGATATTGGAAAATTTTAAACACCAAAATGTTGGGCACAAAATTTCCCAGGGGCGATGTCCGCTACTTTTTAAAAATTTTAAAAAAGTACATAGAAAAAATAGATTTTTTCAACCCTAGAGGCAATGTTTTTTATTTTTTTAAAATTCATGTTCTAAAGCCATTAATTTGCATAACAACAAATTATAATAAAAAGAAAAAAAAAACCAGAACAATATTGTTGTCATATAAATCCAAGGCTTATACCCTTTAGTATATGCACTATGCAGTTCATATCTACTTTGTTTTTTTTCTCTTTATTATAATATGTTGTTATGCAAATTAATGGCTTTAGAACATGAATTTAAAAAAAATAAAAACATCGCCTCTAGAGTTGAAAAAATCTAATTTTTCTATGTACTTTTTTTTTTGGTACCGTTAGGTGATCCGAAGTTATAACGGTATAAAGTTTTGTGAGTTTTGTTTTTATGTTTCATGGTTAAAAACGCTCAGTAAAAAAAAAAAATAAGGAACATCGCCTCTAGAGTAAAAGACGCTCTACACGATACAATTTTTTGTTTTTTATTTTTACCGTTAGTTTCGTCTATCTGCACGTCTAAACAAAAAAATAATCTGAAAAGTTTAAAAACCCATTAAAAACAAATATAACGGGATAAAATTTTTAAAAAGTAGCGGACATCGCCCCTGGGAAATTTTGTGCCCAACATTTTGGTGTTTAAAATTTTCCAATATCATTGATACTTTTCGAGAGCTGCAACTCTAAAAGAAAAAAAAAGAAAAAAAATGCAGCGATCTTCAGCTTCATTTTTTATATTGTATTATATGTGAGAAGGCAATTATAGGTGTGTTTTATTATCTGCTGATCTATATGGATATGTATTTTTTAACACGCTGTATAAAATCCAAAATTTATTTTTTGTTTCGAAAACATGCAATCTATGTTTCAAGTAATTCAAGTAATTTTTCAGCATTTTGAAGAAAAGTGACAAACAAATTCCTGAAAATAAAACCGCATAATCAAACAAGAGACAGATGTATAACACGTGAGTGGGATCCATATTGTTTAAGTAAATTTTTGTAGAAAACCCAAATCTTTACCAATTTTTTTCTAAGATTTCCTCTTATTAAACAAAAATAAATATTATGCGAAATTTAAAGTATCAAAGTCAACTGGAACTTATAGCTGATCAGAAATGGGTAAAGGCCAATTTTCTTTTTTAATTGCAAAGTCTCAAGTTGATGTTAAGAGTTGACTTCAACTTGAGAGTGGAAACGCAATTGAAAAGAGAAAAATGTTATTTCGATGTAAAAGGGATGTCTTAGAGAGAATTAAAAAAATATCGTGACGGAATAAAAGTAAATAACCGGCATTAAATAAGTCAGATGATTTTTGTTTAAAACCATTTAGAAAATAAAGTTTTTTGAATTTTATTGTAAATCGTTATTTTTGTCACTAAACCCACGAGGAGTCCGTAAAATGTATTCATTTCAATATTTCAAAACAATTCGGTTCACTTAAATCCAAAAATCAATTCAATTATATTAACCAGATATAGGATCAAAAAGTTAGATTAATGTTTGGATTAAATGAGCGAGTATCTTATATTGGGGTAAGTTATAGTTTCACCAAAAAATACTATTAAATTCTCTTGTCCTGGAAAAATCCTGTGAGCTCTTAAACTATAAGATTTTATTTCAGAAATTGTTTCTGTATGAAAAAAAAAACACAAATTACGACTAAAGCTTAACATTAAATCACAAAGAATTAACTCTTCCCAACAACAACAACAACAACAACAACAACAACAACAACAACAACAACAACAACAACAACAACAACAACAAAGAAGACGCTTCCACCTTCACAAATACCCAAAATCTCTCCTAAAATTTATGTAAAGGATAAAGCAAAATGAAAGTAGGACATTTAGTCCACAGAACGAGCGACGAAGAAGAGATGAATGAACGAATAAAGTAACCAAATGTATGTAAAGTCCAAGAATAGAAAGAATACTATACTACGGAAAGAAACCATTTTTGGTTGAGTGCTAGCTGCTGCCTGTCGCAGGGAGCAGAGAAAAGGAAGAAGCAGTAACAGCAGCCGGGATAGAATCTGCAATTAGATGTGTAATTATTTCAGGATAATGCTACCCAAGGGTTTTTCGTTTTCCCAAAGTCTAACTCTTTTTTCTTACTTCGTACTTCGTTGTCGTCTTCGTAGTCGTCGTCGTCGTCGTCGTTCCTATCCGACCCAATTGCGACAGCTAATTGCTTTACCTGCGATATTTTTTTTTTTTTTCGCTTCTCATTTCATTCAAGATGTTCATCTGTTTCTTGTTGTAGTTTCTGATGTACTTGGGTTATTGCACCCACTACTGTTTTACTAAAAAAAAAAATAACAAACCGCCATACCTTTGCCAGGATAGTAGTTATTACCCACCTGAAGGGTTTTGCTTTTAATTCTCTCACAAAAAAAATTGCTCCAAGGAGTCTCGCTGCTGTTTTCTATTTGGATCCATTTCCATTAGGCAGTTGACCTGATTTCATTTTAAATGAAGAGTAATCACTTTCTTTATATAAAAACTTCAGAAGAAGATATGGTGCGCAGTGCTGATGTTGGTTTCAAAGTTCATACCTTTTGCGTTTCTAGAAGGTATGTTTGTATCATGTAGCAGAGCAGAGAAATGACGACGCAAAAGCTTGGTAATTAACTTGCTCAACATTTTGTTACCCAGAAAGAAAAAAAATAAAAAAAAATTGTTCCAATTTAAAGTGTAAAGACTGCCAGAGTGGAAATCGACCAAAAAGTCAAGGTGAACATTGGATGTTATCATCATCATATACACTATACAAAAATAAAATATAAGCCCACCTGCCTACATTTACTATGCATAATAAATTGTTAATCCTAGTGGGCGGAATGGTGAATGGTGAGGTGATGGTGATGGTGAGAAGAAAATTATGAACCTTTTAATAAATTTTTTTTTTTTTTTTCAGGTGTAAATCATATTTTAATGAGGCCATAGGGCTTTTGAGAGAGGCTTGATATAAGTGTTGATCCTACATTTTGAACATTTTCGTTTTATAATAAGAACATTTAGCTGCGGTGATTTGGAGTTCTGGATTTAATATAAAATAAGAGTATATTATGGTAAATCTGGTGGAGTTAGGTTTTATGGATTTGAACTTGAGAATTGTAGTTATTTTTTTTTTCTTAATTACATTTGAAGAATTTAGTTGAATGTTTATGACAACAGGATGTAGATACAGCAATATATTATTTTTAAGGGACAAGCCTAAGGTTAATCAATTTGAGGTTTTCTAGGATTCACGAGTTAAAATATATTCGCAATTCATTGTTTTGGAATAAATCTATTTTGAATTCAATTTCGTTGCAATTTTTGTTTGGAAATTTATTATTTTGCTAAAAAAATTTTGAACAAAAAGTGTAAAACAAAGATTGGACTCAAAATACAAATGCCGCAAGATGTTTAGCTTTCCTTTGGAGATGCAAGAAATTCTTTTCCCCTGGCTATTATTTATAAAGTTATATACGTCTAAAGCTTGAGTATAACTCCCATCTCTGGGCTGGTGCTCCAGCAACTTACTTACAGTATACAAAAACGAGCCTTCAAAATGATCGGAGACAGGAACATCATCGATACTTTTACTTCACTCGAACACCGGCGTAACGTTTTCTGTCTCTCACTCTTTTATCGTTACTTTTACGGTAAGTGCTCTAACGAAATAGCCAGTTGCATTTCTCCCCTTAAACGATTCAACCGTAATACTCGCGCTTCCAGGAATGCTCATCAGTTTACTCTTGAACCCAACTTCGGTCGTACTGTCAAGTACAGGGATTCGTTTTTTAGCCGTACCACGCGAATGTAGAATATCCTTCCACGCTCTGTCTTTCCCTCTCATTGTGATGAACTAAAATTCAAGACAAATGTTCACCGACATCTCTTTTCAATTCCCCTCCTATAAAATCCCCTTTAGTGCGCCTTTATTTCATGCCACGGACTAAACATGTTTATATACGAAATTGTGTCGGGTTTTTAACATTTGTATGGGGAGGTATTTATTTTTGAAACTTTGAATTTTTATTCAAATTTTCAAAGGTCGTTATGTATCAAATTTCAAGAATAAATTTTTTAAATATTTAATTTATTTTTCCAAAACTCAAAAAAAAAATGTTTTTAAAAATGTATGTGTTGAATACTTTTTTATAAACTTTAGATGCTTTCGCGTACTAATTTTAATTGCAATCAGATGAACCAATGGGGAATCAAAAACCGCGTAGAATTTAATGCCTTAAAACTCAATGCTGTTACGTCGTTATAGCAAAACCCACCTCCCATGTCGCTATCCATGAGTGACACTTGCATCGAGGAAACTGAACACCTTTTAGTTCTCGGTATGTGCATCACAGACCATCTTCTGTGGAGTGATCACATTTTCGATGTCGCCAAAAACGCTGCTAAGTGTTTAGGGTTTCTTCGTCGATGTAAGAAATTTTTCTCCCCTTCTGATCTGGCTATAAAGCCTTCATTCGCCCAAAGCTTGAGTAGAACTCGCATATCTGGGCGGGTGCTCCAATTACACATCTAAATCTTTTGGACAGAATACAAAATAGAGCGATGAAAATGATAGGCGAAAGAAGTATAACAGAAACTTTCCCTTCCTTGGAGCATCGTCGTAACGTTTCTTGTTTTTCACTTTTTCTACCGCTACTTCCATAAGCATTGCTCTAGCGACTAAGCAACTCCACCATAAGTCTAATTAAATTAATGCAATTTTTTTTTTCGTCGGAGCCATTTTTGAAAAAAAAAAAGTATTTTTCAAACACTCCAAAAAAATGTTTTACAAGTATACCGATATTTTTGGTTTCACAAAAAACGTGTGGAATCGTGTGTTTTAAATAAATCTCCCCCTCCGTTAAGGCTAACAGACAAACAGTACTGCGAGACCCACTTTTTCGACTCATCTGTCATAGTAATGTCAAGTTTGATCAACATTTTCAGTTAATATTTTTTCAAGAATCCAAAACTTGCCCTTTAGTGTCTATAGTCAAAACTGAAAATCACATCCCTTCTCCACTTTAAGGCGGAACTAATTAATTACAAACATTATAATAAAAAAATAAATATTAACAAAATCGCCCTAAATCTTACCTGTACCAATAAAATTACTCTGTGAATTTAAAATTTAACTACTGAAACATAAATTTCCGACAAAAAATCAGAGGTCTTCTTCTGAACAAATTTAATTCCCTTCCACTTCATTTTGCTCAAAAATATTTTTGTCAAAAATGCACTCCTACAATAGCTAATTTGCTGTCGTATTCGTATTCAAATATTCCGCAGCAATGCACACACATGTTTTAAAATTTTCTTTCGTTTCGTCGCTTTCAAAATATCCTGCAAATTTGCTAACATCTTCAAAGCAAACACAAAAAGTTAGCGCAAAATTGTAGGAAGGTATACTGTGTGTGTCCAGTTGAGAGACAAATTGCCTTCGTTCCTCTAACGTCATTCCCTCTCTCTATCTGTTTAAAAATCTTTTGCTTTTCCTTGTCATCGTCGTCATCATCATCATTATCAGAATTGATGAAAGACGAGCAACTGACGTAACGCAATGTAAAATGCCCCAAACAAACTCGATTTGACTCACCCGCTTCCTTGTCGATTCATCAGATCATAGCAATGGCTGGCTGGCTGGCTGGCTGTCTGTTTTGCCTGCCTTTACAGAAAATATAGCTATGCACCTTTTTGTAATTCAAATAGAATGTGCTCCTCTTGCATTCCTTCAAAGTAAAGTCATCCTTTTTTGGAAAGTGCAACTTAAGAGTATTCTTCGCAATTTGTGAGATCATAAACCAAACAGATGCATTCTGCTACCGTGGTGATGCCGAACGCTCCTCTTGGTTTATATCTTCCAAATAGAATTGCTTGCCATGGTGGGAGGACACGGTTACCAAATGAGTTTATATTTAACCTAAATTAAAAAATAAAAAAAATTTCGTTGGCCGCCATTTTGAAATTAAGGTACTTTGCTTAAATCCTATTTCTAAGAAATGAGTTGAACGAAGAGGATTCGTACGATTTTTTCATAAAAATTAACCTGAGTTGTGTATGGAAATACAATCGACTTCCTTCAAGTCGAATCTGTTCAAAAACAGTCTTAAACGCTAAAGGATAGGTACCAACACTTTCCTATACACTGCCAGCGACTAAGGAAAATACTCCAAAGCATCCATCACAATTAGCTTAATACCAACAGTAACTATAGAACAGTTTTCAAAAAGCTACATCAAGTCAAAATAATGTTCCGGAACAACTCCATCCAGTACAATAACAGCATTTTCTAGATAGGAAACTAAACTGGAGTCTTAACACTAAGGAACGAGCCAAAAAAGGAATGATTGCATTCTATTCTTGCAACAGAATCTTTGGGAAATCCTGGGGACCAAGTCCAAAAATTATCAGGTGGATGTATTTGGCAATAATTAGACCAATACTAACTTATGGTAATCTGGTCTGGTGGAATGCAATTGAGAAAAGCACAAACCTAAAAACTCTGGCAAAGGTACAGAGACTTGCGTGCATTGGGATTACAGGAACCATGAGGTCCACTCCAACTGCAGGGTTGGAGACGATACTCAACCTGACGCCCTTAGACCTCTTCGTACAAGAATCCGCAGCATATAGCGCCTTACGGCTAAACCAGACTAATTCCTGGAAAAACAGCACAAAAGGACATGCTCAGATTCTTCACAAATATTCGAGTGATAGTATCATCACTGACTATAAAACACCCGAATTTGACTTTCATAAACCATTCCAAACTGCTTTTCCAGGCAGAGAAGAATGGTTGAACAATGAACCCTACACCGGTGAATCTGCAATAGCAATATATACAGATGGCTCCAAAATGGATACTGGTGTTTGTGCAGGCTTTTTCTCAGAACCTCTTGAGCTAAACAACTCACTTAGGCTCCCAAATTATAGTAGTGTCTTCCAAGCGGAGGTCATGGCAGTGACAACAGCTGCTAGACAGGTATCAATGATGGCGATACCACGGGCCGATATCACCTTTTACATTGATAGCCAAGCGGCAATAAAAGCGATTTCTGCCAATGTTATTAAGTCGAAGCTTGTGTCTTGCTGCCGCGAAGAGCTCAGGGTTCTTGGCACGCAGCATAATATTAGACTCTGCTGGGTCCCGGGGCACAGCGAGATACCGGGTAATGAAAAAGCCGATGAGTTGGCAAGGCAGGGATCAGCGCTTGACGCCAGTCAAGCAGAGCTAGTCAACATCCCACCCTGCAACATTAAAAAGAAAATTTCAGATTTAATTCTAGAGAAATCCAATGAAAGGTGGAGTCTACTTGACACCTGTGATACTACTAGAAATTTTTCTGCTTTAATAACCAGAAGACGGACAAAATTATGCAATTTAGTAAGAAATCCCTTCGCTCTCTTACAAGCATAATCACCGGACATAATTTACTGAAATATCATAAATTCAAAATGAAACTCAGTACAGATGACTTATGCAGGGGATGTGGTGACGAGGAGGTGCACGAAGATACATTGCATTTTCTCTGTCACTGCCCCGCGCTCTGTCACCAAAGAAGGAAATTTCTTGGTAGATACTTCTTCGATAATCTCGAAGATCTATCCAATACATCAGAAATCCGCATATTGAACTTCATCAATGCCTCTAAATGGCTTGATTGACCATAGAACACATAGGTTTTTATCAGGAAAGGAATGATTGCACTCAAGGGTAACACAATGGATATACATTGATCGAAGTGTGACGATAGCTACATCAATTGTCAGCAAATTAACCTAACCTAACCTAACCTAACAATAACAGCATCTAGTAGCGGAAGGGATCGCAAGCTATTAAGGCAGAACCTGATACCATCATAAACATGAATAGGATCTTAGGAAAATAATCACCAATTACCCAAACCATTATCACCGATAAAATCAACTTCAGACCAGGAAAAGGCTGAAGTTTTCGCCAAGTACTTCGAAGCAAAATTCACACCAAATCCACCTGATAACCCTGCAGCAATTCAGCAAGTGATTCAGTCAATAACTCACATCTAATCTAGAAGTGGTCGAAGAGATCATCAGCTGTTTCAAGACAAAAAAATCAGCTGGGCTAGAAGAAGTCTTCAACTATATGCCGAGAAGACTGCCACATGCAGTAAAGAACTTCCTCACAATCATTCTTAATTACTGAATCATCAACTGTTACTTCCTACAGAATTCCAAAGAAACGTACTTGCAACCTAGTGTCCTATTACCGGTCGATATGGCTTCTTAACAATATAAGCAAAATACTGCAAGAAGTGATCCTTCAGAGACTCAAGACACTGCATCCGCAGCTGAAGTTTGAACATGATATCAACTCCACCCTATACAGTCATCAAGTCACCGTCTTGAATCCTTGATAGCTGCGACACAAAACATGAAGCTCAAAAAAATCAAATCGTCCTTCCACCGTCTCCACCACTTAACGAAAAGATGAACATGGCTTTGCCCTAAGACAAAAATTCTAACCTACAAGCAAACCCTGCGCCTAAGCAGCTATTCCGACAGGAATATATTCAGGATCTGCACTGGCCTTTACTTTGAACGGCAGAGGCGAAAACACTACAGGAACGAATACATCTTCCCAGAAGCTAAAATAACCCCGCTGGACATATGTAATACTTTCTACAAAGAAGCTATTAAGAACATCGCCAATTCACAGATCTGAGCTCCTAGGTACCACAGTGTGATGGAAACCCTGGATGACAAAATACTAAAAATTCAAGAAAAAATATATATAGTAATTTACCCTCGTTGGCAACACTGTTGAGTTGCAAAACTTTAAGTAAACATTTCCCAAAACGATAGACAAGCCACACAAAAGAGGAGAAAAATAAATTTTGCATAATTAGAAAACTATCAAAGTGAGCTAATGGCTTGACAAGAAATATGCAGCGTTGTGTCGGTCGTCGTCAATTTTGTCCAACTACTGTATACAGTGTGCATAGGATATTATAGAATAAAGTATCTCTATGTTTGGGATTAATGTTTTGAGATTTGCGTTGCTCAGGAGATACATTTTCAAATTTGTTTTGTTATTGTAGCTTCTTCTGTGGACCGTCACAAAACTATGGCGCCTCTGACGACTATACAAACAACCGACCAACGGACTGAAGACGCGACGTATTCCGTAAAAGTCATGCATTTAATAGTTACTTAAGTTAAAAATGGAAGTAGTTGAAGTGTAACGACTACGCTTGCAGGCCGACCGAACGACCGACCGACGACGATAATTCAACTGCGCGCTTTATTCTTCACTTTAATGTTTGATGTCAAACATCATGATGCACATTCAGGACTTTTATACATATATCCACAACCGCAATCTTCTCTGTATATAGCGCACTATTAAGCAATCAATTGACTTTGGCAATTGGTTTGAATTGACGGGCAATTAACCAAGAATGGGGAGGCATTTTGATTAAATGCACAATCGTTATTAGAGACGCGTTCATTCACAATAATGGTGGCAGCTTGTAAGATGTTGGGATTTGTTTTATGTCAGTATGAGACGCCCGCCGAGCTTTCTATAACAGCGGTGGTCTTTGGCGCCAGTAAAAGGAAAACAAAAAAAAAAAGATTTTCTTCTATCTTGATGAAAACATGTAGGTAGGTATAAATGCGAAACCTATGACGTTGGAAAAAAAAAAGTTCTAATTGATCTGTGGTCTTCGCCAATTGAGTGCTAAATTAGGCGTTACGAAAAATTATATGTGTGTTGTCAGCTCATAGATCTTTGGGTTAATGTTGAAAACGTGCTTTGTTTCACCTTTAGGGGGAAATCCGAAGAAACTATATTACGTATTTAAGGATGTATAAGGTCAAAGTTAAGCTTGTGCCAATTACCATACAATATTTTAGAAGATTTAATCAAAGTTTAAAACAGAATTGGAGAACTGTACAAAATTAGTTATTGCCATTTAGACCGTACAGTACTCGTAGTTCCTTTCTATGGACAAAGTGGACAAAATTTATTAAATCTGAAGTACTTTAACGGAAAGATAAACTAATGCTTGGAAATAGTGTTATTACATTCAATCCACTTTCTCACTCTTTTTCTTGTAACTATAGTTACTATTGATCAAATTTTCAATCTGTAAAACAAAATCCAATCCTTTATATTTATCAAAATGGACATTTTGATGAGGGAGAACGTGAAAAAAGTTGTTCCCGCAATACTGTCTCTTCATTTTTTTGAAAGAGAATGTATTAAATAATATAAATCTCTTTATTTGCACTAGTGAAATTCACCTGTCGGCCACCATCTTGGATTTAAGTTTTTAAAAAATATCTTCGTTCCTGTTGGTCCTACGGGAAAAAAAATATAGTTTTTATCTCTCCTTATCCTTCGGATCTTATTCGGTTGGCGATCTCATTTTCCCCAGCAGGGTTTAGGACATGTTAGTGGGGTCATTACACCTATTTCATTCATTCTTCTGGACACCTACATGACCCGATGCCCAATAAAGTATTACTTTGCCATTCTTCCCAGGTTCATTTAATCTGACCTTACACTCCAGTGCCCGTAAAAAGCAATATTTTATTTTTTCTCGAGATTTCTTCCGACACATTTCTTTATGATGTTTAACTTCGACCGAAAAATGCTGGTGGTCTGACCCATCGGCAGTGAGAGTTTGGTTCTAGGCCCGAAGATTCTTGCGTTGTTCTTGTTAAATCAGTGTACCACTTGATGGCATTTGCTTTGAGCCCTACCCTTTATTGCAACTTAACCTCGTATTGAAGTTTTTCCCGAAGTTATGCTTCCTAATAATGCCAACTTTCGGCACGCCAAGCAGACTTAATACTGTGGACACCGAAGTTGAGCCCCTTTCTTTGGGACCTATACATAGGCCAGTTGCAGTACCATCCTTGTCGAACCCTAAAACCACTTAGCGTCACTCTCTATGAACACGTTTAGAGGCTTACCTTCATTGATGCTATAGGGGAACTTCTCATTGCTGCAGTAATGCATGAGCAAGCGAGCATTTGTACCTTTTCTAGTTGTAACAAGTTCGGTTCTTTTGTATAACAATGCCAATTTTTTTTTTTTCAGTAGGACGAACCAGATACCAATTCTTAGTAATAGCAAGTTCTTTTTGAATTTTATCATAGAGGGTCTTTTCGAACTTTCCCAAAGCATGTAGTACATAGTTCTGTCGTCGGCTTAGCTTCCGCCGTCCAACATTTCTCTTACCACACTTACTTGGTAATAGAAGTTTCTTACGAGTACCTTATTTAATGCCGCATGAAAGGTGTTATTAAAGACCCCTTTTTTAGTAGTCGAAGCTGTCTGCTAATCGTCCTGATTTAGCTTGAGAGGTGAACTCTATCCTGTGTTATCTTTTATTGGAAGACTTCTTGGAAAATGAGTATTGAGTAGCAAAGTTCTCTTTTGTTCATCCCTTTCCTTGAAGTTCCCATCGGGATAAAATGGCCCTACTACTGGTTTAGAGGAAATTGAGTTCAAGTTAGCAGAACAATTTGCAAAACCGTTCAAAAAAAAAAAACAAAGAAGAAAATGGTTTGGATTTGATAAAAAATATACAGTTTTCCACTTTTCATAGTTTTCTATATTCTGATGACTTTAATTTTATTATTCTCAAAGAATTTTCGAATCAAAAAGACTCAAAAATTTGTGTGAATTTAAAAGTGGGTTAATCTTGTACGACAGTTAAGGAGGCACAAAGTTATTCCATAGCCCTGAAAATCGAAGCAAAAAGTTTCTAATGACTTTTGTTTTCAAATTGATTCCTTTAACATATTTTTCTAATTAGTAATTTTTCCTTTAATTTAATTTCGTACACATATGCACAATGCACATTGCATATGCTTTAAAAAAGTGATTTTCCATATTCTCTTCTTCCTCGTCTAAGAGATTAGTAATTTTCCTTGCTAGTTTTCTTTTCTTCAATTGCTTGCCATTAATTGGAAAATTAAATCTCTATACTCAGCTTAACATTTTTTTTTTTTTTTAAGTTCCAAAGCATTTTAAAATAAATTGGAAAAATGTTTAATTGATTGGACAAAGAAGAAATTTGTTTGAGGAATTAAAAGAGAAAAAAAAAGTAGGTACCTGCAATAAAAAAAAAACACAATACCCTTTTGAACTGTGAACTCTTAAAAGGAAAATACTTTCTCAGCTCGTATTATCTGCTTTTTTTATACGTTTTACAATTTTTTTTTTCATTTAATCTTGTGCAAAGATGATGTACTTCATGTTGGTTTTCACCAAGTATCCTTGACATTCAACTTTCGTTATAATAAGACACAACCTAACGAACGTATTTACGTAAGTATGGTTACACGAAAAAAAAAAAACACAAAAAAAAAGTTAAAATGAAAAAAAAAATCCAAAAACTCTTCATGTCGTCATTCTGACAGGCAGCCTTCCATCACCACCTACTTTTCTCCTACTTCACTGGGTTTTTGAGATATAACCACTTAACTACCGAGCGCACAAAAATACATTCTGTTCGTGATCTATTTGTATTCATTCATCTTTCTCTCTCTCCTTTTTGAAGTTGAAAAAGGTATTGGATTTTTTCTCATTATGTTCTGCTTAGCATGTTTTTTTTTTTTTTTTTTTTTGCTTTTGATTTGTTTGATTCCAAGGTTATTCAGATGTATTTTTATCGATTTGGTTTCGAAAATTTGCATGTGAATGAGATGGATTATGACAAAAAACGAAAAAGAATATAAAAACTGACACTGAATTGAAGATAGGTATAGGTATTTGAAATAGGACCATTGGTAGACCCTTGAAGGAACTTAGGGATACTTTTTGATTAAAAATTTATTTTTTTTTCTTCGAAATACACTTTTAATGTAAATTCTTCTCATTTTACATAAAAAGCATTTTTGATAGCTTCAAATCAGAGTAAAGTTGTAGTACTTAAGTCCTACGCTCCTACGTAGTTTCAGGAAGTTAGCTAAGAAAGTAAGATTAATGACGTATGGATTATTCTGGGTGGCTCAACGGACAAAGTAAAAAGAAAGTACATATTTAATTTCAGTGCCAACGTGTACAATATGAAGGACAACATTTTCACTAACGGATAAGCCTATAAGAAAAGTAGATAAATGCCACAAAAAAACCGCCTTACTTCGTAGGTGATGACACCAATATACCGCAGACGGAAATACAGAACCTTGTGGTATACTTTAACAAAAACGACAACCGTTTATACTGGGATGCGACGGAAATTCCCAGATAGCTTAAAAAGGGATTGGAGAGTATTACATAAGCCCTAATTTTCTGAAATAATCGCGTTCAGCTTAGAAGGCCCTTTGACATACCGAATGGAAACCTAACCTAACACTCTTAAGGTTTTCCTAGTTCCGCAAGAGCACCAGCTCCAAAAGTGGAAGGAGCGGTTTAAACCAGTGTTTACACCAGTGAAGTGAGTCCGACACGTCGGACACCCAATGACCTGCTCGAAGTAGGTTAGGTTAGGTTTACGACAGGTACGTAAGTATACTGACACACTTAGACCAGGATTGGCCCATTGTGATACCACATGAAACCTTTAAACCTTTTGGAACTTCTTATGAAGCGTGAGAGACTATTTATGTTTTTGTTAACAAGATCGCTTGAATCCTTAAAAAAGTATTCTCCCAAGTGGAACCTATCTCTTTCGGATAGAGCATGACATGTACAGAGAAGATAAGTAATTGTTTCTTAATCCTCTTTATCCATGCAGCTTCTACAGAAGTCGTTAGAGAACACCCAGACTTGCTGCGTGCTTCCCAATAAGACAGTGTCCTGTAATGACACTAATTACTAAGCATCTAGTTTGCCTCAGGTTTAACAGTGGCCAGATCTGCTTTGTCGCCACACAAGTGGTGATGGTTCCACCTTAGGTTTGTTAAGCTAATGGCATCTTTCTAATGGCATGAGTTTTCCCTAATTAACAATTTTACGAATGCACTCTGAAGAACAACAAATCGATTGGACTTGACGGTATTCCCGCATATCTTTAACGAGCAGCGCCAACAACATGGAGTGATCTACTGCACCCACTCATTGGGAAACTGAGCTTGCGGATCATCATCGAACAATGCGTCGAATAGCGATCACCACTTCACCTGAGCTGTGTATTGATTTCGAAAAGACGTTCGACAATGTCTATAGATAATTTATCTGACTTGCTTTGCGCATCCAAATGTCACGTTTTGCATAGTGACAGAGTAATTTGAAATCTAAGGTGGGCTCAGGCAGGGCTGTATACGTTCACTAATATTGTTCCCATTGGTGATTAGTGATGTTCTGCACTCAGCTTTAGCAAATGGAAATGGAGGAATTCAGTGGATTATGCAATCATACCTCAAACACCTTGACTTGGTATTTCTAGCAGTAGAGTAGAAAATTTTCTTTTGAATATCAAGGAAGTATTGTCTCTACCGTCGCATGGCAGGAACTGAAAAGGTCATTAACAACAGAATCGAAAAGGCAAAGCCTGCGTTCGGTATGCTGTCCGAAATATGGAGAAACAACTCTATAAGCTTAAAGACCAAACTACGACTGTTGTATATGGGTGCAGAAATTGGAAAGTCAAATTTGCTTTCAAAGCAACTCCATTGATGAACTTCATACGAGAATGGGAAAGGAACCCATTGAATCTATCATACGAATACGTAATGGCACTAAATTGCCCATAGGCTTCAAAAGGGTAACGAGTACATTAGGAGTCAAGCGATGCAATGGAACCCTTTCTCTCAAACAGTCAGACAAGCGGGCCCCATTACAGCTTGAGAAGAGTATAAAAGAGCTTCTACGCCCCGTAAAGGAAGATCATCATCAATCAATTTTGTAGATTTCTCTTCATATATTTTATATATTGAAATTTATTCTAGTACAGCTCTAACCCTCCAGTTATGTTCTATTTTAGTATGTCAATTTATACTTCAATTATTATTTGAAATAACTTTTTATTAGTTATTATTAAAACAACATTTAATTCCCAACCATAACTCATTCCTTCCCTGAAGCTTTTGCTTTCCACTCTTCATCCTAATTGATATTACCAATTTTAATGAATTTCTATTTTCCTCCAATTTTCGACAAACTAGCAATGTAAATACTAACATCTATGTAACTATTCGTACCCCCTAACAGCTATACGATAACATGCAACCGCAATTTCACAGTTGAAATCACTTTTCTTCTGCACTCTTTTTATTCTACCCTCAATGTGCTACACCATCAGTGTAATAATAATAATAATGAAAATAATAGAAAGAAAGAAAAAAAAAACGAAAAACGAAAAACAAATTTGGAAAACTCTAATTTCCATCATTTTTCATTTGAAAGTTTTCCAACCAACTTCCCTCCTTGAAATCCTAACATAGTCGTCATAGTTAAAATCCCTGCTCATCTGCATTTTTCGACTTTCCGAACTCAACACTACTGGAATATATATACATAGATAGATACTGACTGCAGACAATTACCAACCAATATACAGTAAAATTAAGCAAAACTTTTGCAATCACAGCCATGACCTTCCTTCATACTACTTCATCGCTCATTGCACTGACCAAAAGCAAAGTCAAGAGAGAAAATGAACAATGCCCTATGTCCGCCATGTGTTTTGTGGGGTCGAGTTGAACCGGGAGAATAAATTCACTCCTCCAATGACTACTGCCTTTAGACTTGAGTAATAGCGAGTTGTTCGTTCATCATTTTCTTCTTCGATGCGCCCAAAATAAACACAAAAAAAGCCGCTCTAATAAAACCACACATATTCCTTTGGCCGCTATTAAAACCCGGAGGAGGAGAGATCGGGTTTATAAAATGTAATAAAAATAAACTTATATAGTAAAAATGCAATTACTGCACTAAGCCGGTTGTCTTCTTTTTCCTCTTTTTGTGGAAATCTCCTATTTCGAAAGGGCTGAAAAACTGCAATCAACTCTTTCAAGGGTGATAGAATGGGTAGCTAGGTAGCTTCGGTGGCAATTAGTTTCTTCTTTCAAACTCCCAGTCCCCACGTACTCGTACAAGAACATGGCCGTCCGGCATAATTAAATTTAAATTTCTACTCTCGAAAAAAAAAAGGGGTAAAAGGTATTAAAAGACGAGGAAGTTGCATTCGAAGAAGACATTGATATGGTGCCAGAGAAGTGCTATGAAGGGTTTTTTCACCCGAACTTTAATTTCTCAAATATTTAAGTACCCTTTTTGTGTCTGACGGAATTGAAACTGCCACAAAACGCCATCCGACTGAGTACTGTTTTGACATTTTCTTGTGACAGGTTCAGGGGTTCATAAAAAGTATGCAATGTGTTTTCCGTTTGCATTCATTCCAGTTCTTGTCAGAATTTTAAATAAAAATTAAAGCATAGAAACCAGTACATAGAAAGCCCTCTTCGAGCCTTAAACTTCATCCCTTAAGAAAAAAAAAAGAAAAAAGTTTCCTAGACTCAAGTGGGGACAAACATAAACAAACAAACCAAAGTGGTGGTTTATTGTGTAGGTGCTGCTATTCTTGGTAAAGAAACAGGAACCACGAACTAAACCTACGACATTACCCCCATCCCTTTGCCATCATACTAAGTCTATTTTATTTCTATATGTCGCGACAACGACGACGACGACGACGACGACGACTACGACTACGACTGAGTCATGTCTGCTTTTTAAGAAGAAGGCAAGCCAGCAAGTCGGTATTTTATTATATACTGTTAGCTGCTTGCACCACCACTTGGGTTGTTGTTTCTTATAAAAACTATATCGTCTCGTTTAATGACTGCAAATTGAGAACCGGGGAATTGTGCTGTATGTGCAGTATGTGCTCTGTGCATGTGCATGCAACAGTCAACCAATTAAGACAAATGACAAAGTATCGTGCTACGTTAGTTTAGTGTGTCGTGTTGTGTTGCGTTGTGTTGGGACGAATGAATGAAATGAATGATAGAGCGAGTGCAGGCAATATAATAAAAGTGATTGAGAATTTTACTACAGAATTTTGTAATACTATGATAAATAGAATTTTTTGAACCTGCTACTACCCGCAGACATAAAAAAAAACAATAGAAGGGAATGTGTTAAATTTTAAGATGCATTTTTCTTCGTTTTAATTTCAGAATAAAACCCACAGAAATTATTTCTTCTTAATTTTAGGGTTCAAATAAAATTGTATAAAATAGATTGTATTTAGAAAAAAAAAATTAAAACATAAAAAGTATTGTACTGGTAACACTCCAATTTATGTAAAGTGGGGGAACCTTAATCAACAAGTACTAACTGTTTCAAAATGATTGTAGTCACTCTTTTTTTTTATTTATTTTTTTGTCAGTTTAGATGGCATGCATTCAATTACATATAGATTTTAAATTCGCAAAGGAAAAAAAATGCAGTTATCCAGAGTAAAAGCTACAAACAAAAGTCTGTACTGACTTTTATTTTGCACAGATGACATGTATTCAATACATAATCTATTTAAGACTCACAGACAGGGCTAGAAAAAACTGAAGTCTTTACAGCAAATCATTTACTAAACATAAAATATGTGCCTGATACGAAGAAACACTTTTATATCAATGTAGGTACACTTGGGATCTTGGGTGGTTCGTCTTGGGTGACGAAAAAATTCTAAGACACAAAAAAACAACTCAGTGGGAGGAAGATCTATTTGCCATCATTTAGGTAAGAAAAAAAATTTTTTTTTTTTTTTCAATTGCAAAAATATGATTGCAAAACAAAGGAAAGTTGTACAATACTGTGCAGTAGATTTTTTTTTAAAGCCAAACGCCCACTCTTTTAAGTTGTTTCTAAATAAAGTTGTCACAGTAAAAATAAAAATAAAAGTTGAAAACAAAGTTCTACGTATTTTTTTTATTTTCTAAATTCGCTTGAATTATAAATTCAATGCTTTTATCGATTCTGAGTCCATTACAAAAAAAAAAACTGAATCCTTACAAGTTTTTAAGTTCTTAAGAAAGTTAAAGATTGCACGAACAACTTTTTACTTTTAAATCTTTTTTCTTTCAAAAATATACACATTGTAATTTTTTTTTATTACTCCTAAATTTGAATCATTTCTTTATTTAAATATTTATTTAATTCAGTAAACTTTGCAGAGTTAAGAATAACTTGTTTCTAAGAAAAAAAAAGGACTCGTACAACTTGTTTCTTGCGTAGTATGGATTAGAGGGTTCTACACCAATTAATATAAAAATTTCCCAAGGGGAAAAATTAAGCTTTGTATAGATTTAAAAAACCCACACACATACGCAAGCGTTTAAAAATCATCTCAAGACGATTTTAACTCGCCTGTGACTTTGCTGACGGGGCAGTCCACAAGAAACCAGGCCTAAATGACTTACAACTTTCAACTCTTCCTGTGTGCGTGTTATTACAGAAATGGAGGCGATCTAAAACTGTATGCAAAAAAAGGGATACCATCTCATCCCAAATCATAATGATTCTAAAAATATTCAATCCTCAGCAATGAAGCTCAGTATAGCAAGCCTTAAAACAAAAATTCAATTTAATTTACTTAAAATTTTTCAACCTCAAAATTTTTATTTTCAATTTTTAAAAACATTCAAAGACCGCGCTCTATCTTTCACACTGTTATTCACACAATTATATACATAAATCTAAATCAAGGCCGCTTTTCCATGGCCAAAAGGATATTTAAAAATAGTCTCAAAGTAAACACACAAAACACAACTTAATCGCTTACAAAAGCTTCAGCTTAATAATAGAGAGAAAAAAAAAGAAAGAAAGTATAATGCAAAAAAAACGAAAACAAGTTGAACTTTTCATCATTTTCATTTCTTTCCTTCCACTAATAATAATACAGCACATCAGGAACTTTCCAACCACCTCGGCCTCTCTTCCTTTGCTGACTCTTTCAACATTTCTATAGGAAACATATATCCTTCAGAGATCAAGGTATGTAAATTAATGTACAAGTCCACGCTTAATCCCTGCATCTATCTGTAGTAGGTATGCGCATTTAATATTGATATATACTGTTTGCTTAAAAAATATTCAAGGATTTGCTGCTGATGATGCTACTGCAAACTGCACCAGAAGCAGTATAGCACCAGCAGCAGGTACAGCTACAGCTGTTGGCTGTACAATATAGTCGAATGTAAGCAAAATGAGGATACTTCTTCCATCCCCAGTTCTGTTCGTTTTGATGAGAAAAGTTTGTTTTTTTCATTTTATTTTTCTAGGTTACGTTACAGAAAAAATATTAAAAAAAAAAAAACAAGAAATGGGATCACACACTGCATTGACAGGTGAAAAGAAAAATCACAACACTTTAAGGACATGCACACATTTACAGTTTTTTTTTTTTTTGTTGGTAGATTGTAACTATCCCTGATGCAGTGGCGGGCGTGCGGAGAGGCACTGCTGACATCAGGGATGTGAGCAAAGGTTTTGACACTTTTTTTTCCAGTTCACATGTGACCGAACGCAAAGATGCTTACTTAACATCTCACATCTCAGGTAAAAAAAAAAAGAAAGGCTACACCTTCCTAAAGGACGTAGATAAACATGGCGCATATATGAAAAGTGTTGGTAGGTGGATATGGTTTTAACAAACTCGTCCTAGCTCGTCGTTGTTTTGGTTGTCATGTTGGTCGTTGTTGTCTTCGTTGACGTTGACGTCTTCATCAGACCTCATGATGATGAAGCATCGCACAGAAATTCATCTTGAGAACGACTCTAATTGGGTTACCATAAGGATTCTACTAGGAAATTACATATATGTATACTCTCACATCGTTTAAGAGTGTATGTAGGTATATGTATGCCAAGCTAACAACTTTCTTTCCAAATGGATTGCAAGTGCTTCCACTTCGACAGAGCAAAGAGACAACAGCAAAATGATGAAGATGAAGATGATGATGGTGTCCTGTGTTGTGTTGTGTATATAGTCAGTCCCAGTAGTGGTAGTGGCAAATGGAGGATATGAACTTAAAGAATCTGTTCTCACTCGCTTTAGGTCGTATACGTAGATACATATATCCTTTCAGTGAAGAATAATGCAATTATTAAGAAATTCTCTTCTTTGAAAATAATATAAGGAGCGCATGCAGCATCAGTTGCTTATGGTAGCCACTTTCATAAAAGACTTAAATGTAAAGAGAAGGACATAGGAAAAAGAAATAGTAGTAGTTGAAAACAATGACAGAGAATTTTCCAACTTCTCTATAGGTATAGTAATGGATAATGTGTCAAATGACATTGATGAAATTAAAAAGTTTTTATTATTTTTTTTTTCTTTTTTTGCTTTTATACAATTTAGCAGAGATTTTATTTTTCTTTTTTTTTTTGTAAAGTATATTCAAAAGTCTGACATGGCACTCTAAATTATTACACCCTTAAATGGAAAATGACCTGCAGAGATGTCATTTTGTCACGCCAAGGCAAACAGTTTAATCGATTGCGCGTGGTGTCCTTTTTCTTTTGTATTTTATGTATTTTCTTTTATATTATGACGTTCGTATGATATTTATGAATTCTACGAACAATTTAGGTGTAACCGTTTTTTACTGACTTCGTGGGTCCTTTTGGGTTCGTTGAATACAGTGGTAAGAGTTAGTAATATTTTTTTTTAATTATATCCATTTGATGAATAACTGTCTTTACAAAAAAAATTATAGCATCATTTGTAATTTGGCTGATAAAGATTAAAAATAAACCTCACTGATACAATTTTTCATTAAATGGAAAATGTGTCACAAAAAAAAACAGAAAAATAGGAGGAGTATTTTGATCTAAAGACAAATTAAATTTCTCTCAATTTGGAAATTGTACTGAGGCTGAATTTATAAATCAAAGGATGTCACAAACGTAAACGATTTCCATTTTAAGACTTAAGCTTTTTTTACTGAATTAGGGGTTGGCCGTGGCGCGATGGTATGCGTGGTCGCCTGTCAACTTCACAGATCACAGGTTCGATCCCTGCCGTAGTTCTGTTATGTTTTTATTCCATTGTCATTGATCATTGTTTGGCCGCTAGTTTACTCATTACATGTTGTTCAAGCATAACACTAACAACATGTGATTGAGTAAATACTAGTATGCCCAACAAATATGACAATGAACAAAATAATGCGAATTATAAAGGGACATTGATATAAGACACGGCATTTTCTCCGCTTTAGCCCAGCCGCCAACCCTGGCGATAATATCTGAGACAACCACCAGCTTCAGTCTCAGTACCTCGCGCCACATACCTTTCCGTACACCTTTCCCTTCCCATCCCTATCCATCACGCCCGCGCTGTGTTGAAAAACATATAAAGGGTACACCATCCCCTTGACCGCGCAATTTATAAAAAAAAAAAACAATTGAATTAGATATCCAGGAGAGAAAATCTTTCTGTTTCGAACTCAATTTTAATCCATCCACTTAAGCAATCAATAGAGGTAGTCTGTCTTTATTTACTTAGTCCCAGCGTGTACTGATTACATTTTAATTTGTGTGTACCGAAACAAACCCACCAGCACAGAGTACTCCGTCAAAACTTATGCAATCATTACATCCAAAATAATCATTTATACTGCATAAGAGAGCCATATATGTAATCAATACACAACTGTGAAATATTTAATTACTAAACAATTTTGCCCTCCAGCAGTCGAAGCTAAAAATATCAATCACAAACAACAAATTTGCCTACTCGAAGCTCTTGAACCTTATAATGAATGAGTATCGATTGACAATAAAACATTCTTACTGGTGTTCGTTTTTATGGCAATTACCAACAAATTACATTACCGAGTTTGCCGTTAGTGTCTTAAAAAGTTTCTGGACTTAAAAAGTGTTTTAGTGTTTAATTTGTTTCCATCACTGCACTCAAGACTAACTTAAAATCAGGTTATGTGCTTGTATTGACTGTAGGAAACTGTGATGGTTACAGTTTTTTTTAAATTTAAACCTATTGCAGTTTTCAAATATTCATGTATTCATTACAATTTTAACTACAAGTAGTATGTAGGTGATGTTAAGATTAAATGTCCCTTTATTTCAATCATGCCACGTAAGGTCATTGAATATTCGTGTAATCATTACAATTTAAACTGAAACTCAGCCTGATGATATCTAGCTTATATATTTATTTGATTTGATCTGGATTTATTTTTACAAGTAATACGAACATAAAATGATGAGAAATTTCCATAGTAGTTTTTGTATTTATGTGTTTGAAGTTGATTCGGATCAGATCATGTGGATAGTAAAATACAGCTTTTGTGTTCAATACATTACAACGTGCTATGTATAAAACAAAGGGATATAGGTAATTTATAAATCTTCTGCAGACTAGATGCAGCTTAACTTGAATTGATTACACAAATATTTATAGGCCCCTAAAGATTCAAACCAAAAAATTGTATTTATCCCAGCTAATTGTTTACATGCTGCAATTTTATATTGAAATTTATTGAATACAGAAGATATTTGTAACAAAAACATAAATTATCCATCCAAATAAAAACTGTATTCATTACAATAATACGAGTACAAACACTGAAATCTATAATAATAAGTATTTGTTACAGACAATGTGTATTAAATCCATTACTACTTATTGTACTACAGAACACTCAATACATAATCCTGAACGCATGGCAGATATTATATATTTTTGAGTTTACAAATTTATAAAAAGAGTATGCAGTCAGTAGATACCTATAATATAGTTCAATACAATAAACATGTAACGGTTACAAGAAATGTTATGAGAGCGGATTTTATGAAATAAGTAAATACATTTATGTGCTAATTACATAAATTTTCATTGTACATCCACTGAAAAAAAATAAGTTAAAACTCCAAATGTAACATTTATGAATTTAAATCAGGACAACTAAAACATCAAATCGAATGAGAAGGTGAAACGTCCGCAATCATTAATAACCAAAAAAAAAGCACTCCTCTCCAGATTGAATGGCACATTGAACTCTTAAAGTTGACATCAAATGTCAAACAAACATGACAATCTCAATTTGCCATTTCAAATTCAACTAAGCCCATCCATGTCCATTTCCATAAAATCATTCTTATACTCTTAATAACTCACAGAGGAAAACCGACCCCTTCCCCCCCCCCCCCTGTTATATAGAATAGTGACCCACTAAAGGGCTTCTCTCTTTCATGTCTGCTTGTATACTTTTACACACTATATTGAACGTGCCACATAGCTATTCCAACCGTTCATTCGGTTAAGTTATCGAGTCACCATGACAGTAGGTTTATATATCTATCTACCTATAGAGTGCACTTAAGAAGATTGAATGTCAACCGCATTTACAGCATTACATTCCTCTAATCGAATTAGTTCACCCGCAACATCAATTTCAAGGAGTGCGAGCGTCAATTTTCAAATACATAACTTTTATCAGTTCTGTCTTGTTGTGTGGGATTGATGTCCTTCCAAAAAAATCACCTTCAACCCTGTTTTGTCGGTTGGTCAGTCAGTCCGTCAGTCAGTCAATTTCTCCCTTAAAACAATCAATGTCAATTAAATTTATTGAATTTGAGAGTATCCCAAAATATGACTTTTAAAAGTCTACAATATATGGCCATAAGCAGAAAACATGAATATTGATTTATTGCCAAACACTGAGACAAGGAAGACATTTTGGTGTGATCTATGGCGGAGGGAAACTTAAATTTTCAAAAAAAAAAAACTCTCCCTTTCTGCCTGTCAAAACATAATGTTCTGCATGAAGAGGATAGAGTTCCTGGTGCTTCGGTGGTTCCATCATATTTTTTGGTCGAAAGCCAGCAAAACGACATAAACACATTAATTTGCTCTCGCACCCAACTAAAATACTTTTAGCCACTCATCCATATATTTTTGGTGCGTCATTTTGCCAACCCCTCCTCCCTTATTTATCCCGTTTTCTCATACAAGTGGTAATTGCACTGCACCGACCGTATACCGACACGGACCAGCAAAGAAAAATGGTACACAGGGTGTGCACAAAGTAAATTCGGTTGTCATGATGTTGTGCGGCATGCAAAATGGCTACAAAGAAAAAAAACAACAAAAAAAAAGGAACGAAAATTCATATATTTATTAAACTGTGCAATTTGCAACTTCAACTCAACTCAAAACGACTAGAACATTTTGCAACAAGGCGAGGCGGTGGCAAAGTGAAAATGAGTGGGCGCGGCTGACAAAGAGACCATTTTCCTTAAAAAAAAAAAAAAAAAAAATAATGTTATGTCTACACGGAAATAGTTGAGGTTAAGTGGTGGCTCTGTGCGACAGCGAAACTCACAACGACGACGACGCGACGCGACGACAATATCATACTGGCGTTCACATTTGATGGTATAATAACGCTCTGCCATGGCAAAATTCATGCTTCAGACGTTGGAACAGCTGAGCAGCACTCTCCGTCACTTTTATAGTTGGCACAATTGTGAAAGGTGGCTGGGGGTAAAAGTGCAGACGGCAAACGAATGAAACAATTTTTTGGCTGTAGCTAGTGGTTTTATTTTTTGTTTTTTTTTTTTTTGTTTTTTTTTTTTTTTTGTTTTTTTGGTCTGATAGTTACAAGTACATGGCTTTGACATGCACACAAAACGAAGCATTTTTCTTTTAGACATTTTGGCGACGACCGACATGGTATAGCAGCAACGGCAACAGTGACGGACAAGCGACTATATGACGTAAGGTTTTTTTTTTTTTTTTTTTCAAAGTCGAAAGTGGTTGTAAGGTGGTTTCTCATGCAGAATGGGAATAGTGGTCATTTTTATTTTAATTGCCATAATAGTTAAAAAAGATTCGTTTTGAGTTTTTAATGCTATAATTATATAGTGTGAAAGTGCACATCAAAGAAGAAATTTAGAATAAAACTGCTAAAGAAACAGTTGGGAATTATTTTCAAATTTTAGATTTGTGTATTTCTTTTGTATTTTTTTTTTTAAGGATTATAATTTGTTGAATATCATTTAGCATGATGTGATATATCTTATTTGACGTTAGATGTTACAAAAACAATTCTTTGTACTCTTTCAAAATTTCGAAAATATATAAAATTCCTTTACTAAAAATCTAAGGAGTCTTTATTCTGAAATTGTAAGATCCGTAAAACACCAAAATGAGCAAAAACCCCAAAATCCCAGAAACCATCAAATCTCAATAACCCCCAAATCGTACAAAACACTAAGTAATTTCCAAAACACACAAAATTCAAAAAATCAAAATACATATAGAAAACTTAAAAAAAAAAGTTAACAAGCATCCAAAAATCTAAAAAAAAAATTAAGATCGAAAACTGAAAACCCCGAAAACCCTAACATTCCAAAAACACAAACATATTTAAACCCCCACACAAAATTTGTGTACACAGAGAATGGAATTTGTACTTTTCTAGGGTTCGGGTTTTTCAGAATCTTAAATTTTTGGGATTTTAGGATTTTTTTCGGTATATTCAGTTTACATTGGTTATGGTTGTCTGAATATTGAATTTTGGGTTTTTTAGGATTTAAGAATTTTGGGATTTAATATTTGGGTTTGCTTGAACCGTTTTTTTTTTTTGAATTTTTCAGATTTTCTGTGTTTGGTTTTTTTTTTGTCTGAATATTGGGTTTTTGGGAAATTAGGTTTTCAAAATTTCGCAATTTTGGTTTTTGGGTTTGCTGAAATCAACTCATATTTTTTTTTCAAAAACCAGGTATTAAGTTGGAGAGAGCTGAAATACAGGTCTGAATGCAGGTCCTCTGTATTAAGGGAAGACTCACGAACATTAGGTTCGAGAAGCTAAGTAAGTGAGTAAATTTCGTGTCTATTAGGAGGATAGTGAAAAGAAACGCACCGGACTATGATCAGCTTAAGACTAACTTTATTTAATATCACACTTATAATCTAAACTTACAAACTATACTACATAAATGTTTACTCTTATACTGTGTAGGGTACAGAGCGTTAATAGCAGAAGGTACCTTTAACATTCATGACACTCCCCCAAACTTATTATAAACTTAATATATAAAATACCATTCATGTTAAATTGAAACTAATATACAATTTGTATCAAGGTATAAATTAAAAAAAACAAGTTTTAGTTTTGTTCATTGAGTTAGTTATAAACAGTGTGTATGATTTCAATGCAGAAACAGATCAGCATTTTAAACTAAAAATTCATTTAACAATTCATAATAATTCATAATAATAATAATAATTCAATAATTCAAAAACAAAATTTTTCTATTCTATTCTATCTTCTATTCAAAGTTCTGATATTTTTTTTTTTTTTTTTTTTTTTTTTTTATGTTTCGTTTGGCACCCATCTTTTAATTGGAACAGGTGCTCTCTTAGATCTACGTGGCGAGTTGGATAATGAAACAGGCTTCTTATATCTATGCCCCACATTTGTAGGTGCAAAAGACACTTCTTTGAATTTTGTCTTTTTCAATTGTGAAATATGAGCGGATCTATGTACACCATCAGTATTTACAGTATAGATAACATTTCCTATTTTTCTTACGATAATTCCAGGTATCCAATTAAAAGAAAAGTTATTTTTTAGCTTATATAAAATTTTATCACCTGGTTTAAAAATTATATTTTTACGTTGGCCTACGTTTAAAAATGAAACTTTTTTCTTTTTGGCTTTTGTTTCAATTTCTTTTATTTTCATATTTATTTTATTTCCATCACGAATTTTAGGATTAATTTCATCTAAAAGAGTTTTCGGTTTCCTTTTAAATATAATTTCATTTGGGCATAAATTGGTTATTGTTGATGGAGTTGACCGATACTTCAAAAGAAAATTATTAATTAAAATATCCATTGGAAGTGATTCATAGTTGGGATCATTTAACATTTTTTTTAGAGCATTTTTTGAAGTTTGAACGGCTCTCTCCGCAGCCCCATTGGACTGTGGATGGTACGGTGGACTCTTCAAACATTTTATGTTGTTATCTACACAAAATTTGACAAAAACATCCGAACTGAAAGGTGGTCCGTTATCAGATACTAGTGTGGAGGGCAAACAAACAATGTAAAATTATCTGTTTATTTGGGTCATAATGAGCTAACATTTTACTTTTTAAAATCGCTTCTTTACTTTTTATGAATGCTGTTTCACATTCTTTTGACCAGTGAAAACCAACATCTTTTTTTGTTAGATTATAAAGATCTTTGAGTTCTGAAGAAAGGTTCGGAATAAATCTCGAATAATAATTTAACAACCCAAGATACGATTTTAATTGGCTCACGTTTTCTGGCTTAGGGGCATTTTTAATCGCTTCCAACTTTTTAAAACTGGGTTTAATTCCATCTTTATTAATCACATGCCCTAAGTACTCTATTTCACTTTGAAAAAACTGGCATTTATCCATTTTGACTCTAACTTTGTATTTTTCTAATCTGTCAAGAACTTTAATTAAATTTGATCTACACTCATCATAGTTCGAGCCGCCTATAATTATATCATCGAGATAACACTGCACTTTGGGAACGTTCTTTAAAATCTCGTCCATTATGGATTGGAAAATGGCAGGTGCGCATTTGACACCGAAAATTAGACGTCGAAATCTGAAAAGTCCCTTATGGGTATTTATGGTCAACAATTCTTGGCACTTCTCTTCAACTTCCACTTGTTGATAAGCACCTTCCAGATCTAGGACACAAAAACAGGTTGAGTTGCTCAAACTTGCAAAAATGTCATCGCACCTTGGCAAAGGATAATGATCGGTTCGCACAAATGGGTTAATTGTGACTTTACAGTCAACACATAAACGAATATCCCCATTGGGTTTCGTAACCACCACCACAGGTGAGGCCCAATCACTATACCGTACTGAATATATAATATTTTCTTCTAAAAGCCTATCTATCTCACGTTCTACCTTATCCCGTATGCCGAAGGGAACAGTATATGGTCTAAAAAATACCGGGGTACTATTTTCTTTCAAAATGATGTTTGCTTTATATTCTAAAATCGAATCGCGCTTATCTCCTTGGAATACACTTTTATATTTTTGAACTAAATCACTTACTTTCGAGTTATTTTCCTTCAAACTATCACATGCACTAACCTCAAATAACGCACTCCTCCAATTCGGAAGAAGTCTATCGAGCCATGACCTCCCTAACAGTGGGATAAAAATTTTAGGTCCATCAACTATAATCAATTCCAATTGAAAAACTTGTTCACTATCTGTCAAATGAATCGAAACCTTACATGCACCAACTATAACCACTTTACTCCCTGAAATTACATTAAGAGTCCTATTACACGATTCAAGAATTTGATTTGGGAATAATTCATCAAATGTTTTTATATGCATGACAGATGTACATGCGCCCGAATCAAGTTCCATTCCCAAACGTTTGCCATTACAAATTACATACATATACAATTAGAGGAGTATTAACACTTTGTAAATTATGTATTATCCTAAATGAATAGCTTGGTCTCTTTCTGTTTCTTCGTCGTTTTTTATGGCACGAATGTTGTTGCCACTCGCACCACTGTACCGGTTTCGCGATCTACCTCGAGATTTACTTCTTTTGTTCTTCTTATAACAGTTACCTTGAACATGTCCCCATTTTTTACAGAAGTAGCACTGCACGTTATCGAAATTACCCCTCGCTGCACTGGTTGGATGTCGATATATTCTCTCATCTGGATTTTTGTAGTCCATCGAATTTCCCTTTAAACTTTTTTGTTTCACCGCATGCACTGTTCCCACTGCCGAAGCTCCACTCATATGCACCATCTCCACCTCGATCAATTCCATATTAAGGGCTGTCTCACATGCCTTTTCAAAGGTCAAGTCTCCCATATCAATCAATTTTGTTTGGATCTTTTTATTTTTGATGCCCATCAAAAGCCTGTCTTTGAGAGCTTCTTCGAGGAATTCACCATACTTGCAATTTGTGGCTAATTGCTTAATAGACACAATAAAATCAGAAATGCTTTCTGCTGAGTCTTGGTTGCGATTTAAGAATTTAAACCGCTCCGCTACTGTGTTCTTCTTTGGCTCATAGTGCGCTTTAAGTTTTTCTACCAGATCATCATATTTGTACTCGTCTGGTTTTCGTGGTGCAACTAGAGTCTTAGCAATAGCATAAAGTTCACTACCTCCCATTCCAATTATGAAAGACACTTTGTCCTCATCTTTAACAATTTTATTCAATTTTAACAAATGAGTCATACGCTCGATGTACTCATTGAAATTATCACCCGCATTAAAATATTCTATGCGTCCAATAAAGCTAGACATTGTATTGTTGGATTTTGTGTCTACTTTTTCGTCTTTTAAAGAAACTTTTTTTTCTTCAGTTTCGTTATCACTCATTTAAGTATAAAGCACACAACTTTGAAAAAAAATTATTTTCTTTGTTTGCCTCGTCGCCAGTTTCGTGTCTATTAGGAGGATAGTGAAAAGAAACGCACCGGACTATGATCAGCTTAAGACTAACTTTATTTAATATCACACTTATAATCTAAACTTACAAACTATACTACATAAATGTTTACTCTTATACTGTGTAGGGTACAGAGCGTTAATAGCAGAAGGTACCTTTAACATTCATGACAGTAAATTTACACCAATTTTTTTTTGTGTGCTTTTCATTGCAGTATTTGCTTACAGCTTTAAATTTTTTGAAGGGATATTTTGCTTGGGAACCAAGGATATTATCTCTAAATGATTTTTGTGGCTAACCAAATAAAATAACAAAACAACCATGAATTCATAAATCTTTCAGAAAAATCAAAAGGACAAAATTCCTCGATCTCGACCTCCAAACATTAACTTCTTAATCGTACTCCTTTGCTTCCATTAAAATTTTTGAACTAAACTCGTTCAAGAACAAAAAAAAAACAAAAGTGCATGAAACTCTTAATAAACGATGATTCTAACAATAACCTAAAAGGAACCATAAATTCGCGAACTTCCCAGCTTTTCCTGCATCATCATCATCATTCGAAGAAGTCTTCTAAGCACTAAAAAAAGAAAAAAAAATCCAACAAAAATATCTGCAATGAAATTGAATTCGCCTATTTGTTTAGAGAACACCTCTAGAACAGCCATTTACCCACCCTTAAGAGCATTTTACCCTTAAAATAATAATAGAAAAAAAAAAATAAGAAGAAAAGGTATGCAAAGGAAAGGAAAGGAAAGGAAAGGGAAAAAAAATCACAATACCACACAAATCTTATAGAACAAAGTGTAAAAATATATCTTCACGGATGTCGAAGAGATGTGAAGATGTGGAGATGTGTGCTTGTGCAGAACCATACCATACGTCGAACATGTGTGTGGTGGGATGGTTTTATTTGGAATCTTTTACGTTTTTGTTTTTTTTTTTATTTTTATTTTTATATTTTGCTCTGCCGAACTCTCTTCCGCATCAGCTGAAACGGAAGTACCACTTTGATGGTAATGCGCCTCTCTCCGTTATATTGAGGGTATTTCGTCGTCATCGTCGTTGTCCTTCCCATATATGTTTGTACTCCCAAGTTTTAGTTGTTCACGTACGAACTGTGAATTCTTTCTCCACCCCCCCTCTGTACTCAGCTGAATAACCCAGAACTAGATCCATCCACGGTTTTATATGGGAGACACATGATGAACCAAACGGAAATAAATTTTTCACTTCAGCAGGGGGTTCTGCTTATTTCTATTTCTATTTTTTTTTTTATTCTATTCCACATAACAAAAATGTTTTCCTGTCACGGCAGCAGCAATATGCTGGATATGAAGCTACATGCTACTCCTTTGCCAAACCATTAGTTGTGGGGGTGTGTTGGGTGGGTTCTCCCACGATGATGGGGTGGTGGCGATGGCGTGGCTGTTTAGTTTTGTTTGCGGTATACTTCCCACTATGCCTTTTTGTCTTAAATAATGACTCTTAGTTTTTTAGTAAATCCTTGCTTCTCATAGTCCTGTCTTTTTTGAAGTACTTGAATGAGAGTATAGCGCATATCCACCACCGACAGCAGCAGCAATAGCAGTAGCAGCAGAAAGTGCAAATTGTGGAGATGTGCAAAAAGAGAACGAGTGCGAATTTTGCGGTGGGGTATTATATTATAAAGCATTTTAGTCTGTGCAACTATTATGCAGAGAGAGAGAGGGAGTACCAAGCACAACGGATACCCTAAGGTGAGATGCTTTCAATAAGCGGATGTAAACTTTAACTTGAAGACTTTTCTCCTTACAAAGGATAAAGTTATCTTTTTTTTTTTTAATCTGAGATCAGCATCAGGTATATTTGAAAGAGGAGAGGGCAAATGCCAATGACCTTTGGAAGAGGTTTTTTTCTTTTTGTTTTGATTAACTTCGAAATGACCAAGCTGTTTGAACTTTTTTTTTTATAAAATTAATATCAATTTATTATATACCAACAGTTTTTTTGTATATTGTTTTACATATATTGATTTCGCAGAGCAGATAAAATAGTATTTTTAAAATGAAACTATATTTTGAAAAAAAAAAAATATTCATTAGAGGCTTTTTATTTGCTCTACATTTTTTTATTTTTGTTATCCGTCATTTTATGTATTCGATTCTAAGACGTGATAAAAAAAAGAGTTTTTGCTCTTTGGGTGTTAGAAGCAAATGGCTGGTTAATGGTTGAAAATTTCATTAGAATTATTTTTTTTTTTAACGGTTCCTTCCGCTAAAAATTATTGTTAAAAAGCTGTGCTCAGAGTTAAAAAATTGTTTTTGAAATTTAAATTCCATAACGTAAATCTAGACCGCAAAATATTTATACTGAATTTATTTTCTTTACTTTTATTTTCATTTTCATTACCTACTTTTATTTTTATTTTTATTTTTATTTTTATTTTTATTTTTATTTTTATTTTTATTTTTATTTTTATTTTTATTTTTATTTTTATTTTTATTTTTATTTTTATTTTTATTTTTATTTTTACAATGAGATTGAATGTGCGTCGAAAAACGTTCAGAACAGACCAAGATTAGTTTCCAGTATTATTGTTAGGCAAATTTGAGAAAAAATGCCATCCGAAATAAAATATAATATGTATAATTAAAATTATTTGCATTTAAAAACAAATCCAAATAAAACTTAAAAAATTTCCCGCAAACACTAATTTCAGTTGACTTAAAAACTAGAAATCTCACATATGTATGTACTTATCTTATTATCAACTTTTTTTGGTGTACCTAATTAGCGGAAAAAAAAATTGGAAAAATTTCTGGTTTTACATTGAAATTCATGCTTCGGTATTTTTTTTTTTAACTATTTTGAATCAAATTTACAAATCATTTTTGGAAAATTTATTTTTTTCAAAAATGAACAAAAAATAAACTATGCGCTTTAAAGTTTGGTAAACCAATCCATACAAATCACAAACAAATTTTTTTCAAAAATCAAAAATGTTAAAATAAAAACTATATTTTTTTAAATTGGTTTATTTTTTTTTTTTTTGGAAATCTAGGCCAAAAATACTTACGCGCATTATAAATTTCTGAAACCAACCCTTGAAAATATAATAATCAAAAATTGTACAGCAAAATTGACCTAATCTTTTTTGCAAAATTTCAAAGAACTCAATTTTTTTCGAAAAATCTTTACCAAAATTGCTTAGATACATTCTGTACAACTACAAGTTTGAGGTTTCTAATACCACATTTCAAAGAAATCAAATCAAAAACTTAAAAGAATAAAAAATTGATCACTACAAAAAAATGAACAAGACAAGAAAAAAGGATACCTTAGTTCAAAAGTACAACTTTATGATCTAAAATATTTTTTTTTTTTTAATTCCACATGAATTTTCGACTTTTATTTAACTGCAGTTGATATTATGTATTTTGAATATTAAAATTTTTTTTGAATAAAATGTTTCAAACTTGAAAAATGTTAAATAAAAGTGGAACTAAAAGATACTTGTGTACAAAAAAAAAAAATATTTAAAATTTAAAAAATGCAAATTTAAAATTTTTTAAACCTTTTTTTATTTTCAATTTTTGTCAAATTTTTTTTTTAAATAATTTCAACAAAATGTTCCAAAAAAAAAACAAAAAATAACTGAAGACCTGCATTTCTTAAAAAAAAATGTTTTCGTCAGATCCTTACTTGAATGATAAGAACAACTTTGTCATTCATCACAAATGTTTCAGCAAATATTAATGACACAAGCAAATTAAGGATAGTTTGAAAAACCTGAGTAAAAAAGAATATTTTATACTTTATGAGATATTATTTTGTGCTACACTTTGATATAAAAAATAAATTAAAGAATAAACTTTTGGCTTTCAGAAAAGCTATAGCATGACATTTTAGGCGTTGCCGTTGTTTTTTTTAATTTTTTTTTTTTTTAACTTTGAGTAAAAATTTAAAAACAAATTATCTCTCCCACTTGAACGTGGGGAAAGCCAAATCGTGTTTTGGGTTTAATAAACACTTTTAACTCAGAAAATTTTAACTTTTAAATTTTCATATTTTTTATGCAAAATATTTTTCAATTTTTTTTTAATGCAAAATATTTCCAGATTTTACTCCCATTTTATTTTTATGACGATTTATTTTTGAACCAAAATATTTTTTAGTTTTATTTTATGATATTTGTTCTATGTAAATATTTTTATTTTGCATGAATATTATTTTTCAATGCAAATTATTTGCATTATTTAAAGGTACCAATATTTGGAGTGCAAAATAATTTTTGTGCGCTCAAAATTTTGGAAATTACTAAAACGTGATGATGAAACTATCTCGTACACTTTTACTTCGCTTAAACGCAACGCATCAATTAAAAAGTAACAAAATGCATTTTTTAAGCAAAATACAATATTTTGCATAGAAATTTAAACCACCCTAAATCTGGGCATATTGAATATTTAATTTCAATGTATTCATTTAAAAGATTTAAAAAAAAAATATAAAAATCAATTTATTTCTCAACTCTACCCAACAAGTACATGCGACCCCACTGTAAACTTTATATTGTTTTAAATTATTTGCTTTGGTAGCAAAACATTCTCCCACAAAAAAAAAATGGTTTGTGTTTAATAAAAATAAAAAATAAAAAAAAAACCTATAAAACTTGAACTTTAATCCAACGAACATATGGAAAGAGTTCTGTTGCTGTTGGTAGATAATATTATCGATTGCATACTCAAAACTGAACTTTTGATATTAAGTTCTTCATATTATATGCACAATGACGACCGTCACTGAAATTACCATTTTTTTTTTTTTTGTTTTATTTTGAAATTGAAATAGGAGGACATTTTTTCGTCCCATTTCGCAGTCTAAATAAAATAAAAAAAAAAAAGAACAACTTTTACAAACACTATCCGGGAAAAGACATTTCTCAATAAAAAAAAAAAAGTTCCATATGAGTCCTCTAGGACCAAGCACACAGTATAGTACCGTAAGGATTGGATATTTTTACATTGAAAGATTCGATTGACGTCGTCGTCTATGTCACAAAGGAAACTTGGAAGCGCGTTTTTTTTTGTTTTTGAAAAACACACAAAAGTGGTGATGTCTAAAAAGGACATAAAAATTCATGTAAGCTGCAGGACGACTCTCTTCTTTTTTTTTAGTGCTCTGTGCAGCGTGTGTGAGTACTTATAGGACTAGAGGGAGGCCTGGTATAAATTCCGCTGACATCAACATGATATTGATTTCATGTTTTGGTTTCCACAAAATATACAAATATGTAGCTAGGATAAGTGTAACCCCTTTTGTTGGCAAACTTTCCCGCTTTTAAGTTTAACATTGGGTGTATTATAACTGTATATCGAACACGCATGAGAAAACTGACATCCTGTGATTAGGGTTTTCTTTTTTTTACTATTATTATTTTCCAACTACATATCTCCATATGTATATATATTTGGAAAGGTAAATGACATTTCCATGTTCGTTGAATGTCATATCTCGTTAAATTTTCATGTTGACATAAGCCCACTTTGGGAAATTGCAAAATTGTACGGAAATAAATTTGGGAAATTTGAGTTATTGGAGCGTGTGTGTTGGCAAAGGTATCAACAATAAATTAATTCCAATTAATTTTAATTATAAATAAATAATGTTTTTTTTTTTTTAATTTTTTATCACAACGCAGCAGAAATAATGCTTGTGGAGGAGAAACAGAAGTGGTTGGCACGCCGAAACATTGCCATTGTATGGGATACGACGACGTACGACATTTCTGACGCGTTTCTGGTCCTCCCGACAATATTATCGAAATGGTTCAACTTTTTTTTTTATTTTGTTTTAAGTGGCGGTTGGAAAAAGTTGGCAGACACGGTCTTGTTGTGGTTACTTAAATGTTGTCCAGGTAAAAACAGTAATTTTTTGTGGCGTAGACAAATTGAGTGGCTGATGTATAATGACAAAATGGGATTCATTACATTTTATATTATTATTTTACGTTGGGTAATTCAATTTTGTGTATATAATATTAATTAATTATACAATGTGATGGTATTTAATAGAGTGTATTTTATACAAGGTGATTGGCATAAGGTGTGACAAAAGGAAAAGACCAGTATTTCGCGAATATATTACTTTCTTCATTTTTTGAAATTAATTAATAATTTTTTTTGGAACGAGTCATAATCGTCAATCTTAAAGTCCCCAATTATAAAACAGGAAATGTGAAAGGTTATAATAATAATCCTGACCCACTTATATTTTGACGCGATAATCCCGAATGCCAAAATTTAAAAAAATTTAAAATTCCAAAATATTTGGGATTAATTCTCTAAAATCCCATATTTTTAGTACGAAACAGGAGAGCCTACTCATTCGGGATTTTGCTGTATGATAAATCGCTAGTGCAGAATTGTATGTTACCATATGTCAAAATCAGCAAGCAATCCGCGACTCTGGCACGGTAACAAGAGGGACGATCGTCAACAGGTCCAGCCAGATACTGGCTTACGGAGACGACATTGCCATCAGCGGAAGGATCGAAAATAACAAAATCTGGGGCTGCACATTCGTGAAGGTAAAACAAAGTACATGGTGGCGTCGAATGCGAGAAGAACAGTTGGTCAAACAATCAAGGTAGCGGAGCACGAATTTGAAGTGGTGCAATCCTTTAAACACCTTGGGTCAATAGTAGTGGCCGATAATAATATAGAAGAAGAAATACGCGGGGGGCTGCTCAACTCCAACTCGCCTACTATAGTCTGTCAAAGCTCTCCAAATCCAGAAATCTTACCATAACTTCAAAACTGCTGCTGTACAGGACCATGGTTCTGCCAGTACTCACGTATGGATCCGAGACTTGGTTGCTTAGCAAAAAACACTCCGACCTCTTAGCCGCGTTCGAGAGAAAAGCCTTAAGGAGAATTGTTGGTTCTATATTATGTGAGGAAGGACGATTCCAGAGACGGTACAATCATACAATAGTGACAAAAATTAGGCTCGGTAGACTCCGGTGGGCAGGGCACCTAGCTCGCATGAGTGAAGAGGAACCGGCGCGGAAAGTCCTTTGTGGTTCATTCTATGGTAGACGGCAGTGTGGTAGACCATGCATGCGCTGGAGAGATGGCGTAGACCAGGACGCCCGATGCATTGGGGTGTGCAACTGGATGGCGTCGGCTCAAGACCGGGATAGGTGGAGAGACTTGTTGAAGGAGGCCAGGACCGGACCCCGGTTGTCGAGCCGATAATGATGATGATGATATGTCAAAATGTCTGAAATAATAATTCTTGGAAATTTGGTTGCTGATTTCAAAAATTTTTCAAATTTTTATTAAATTTCAAATCCCATAATTTTAAAATCATAGCTTCAAAGAAATTTGGTAAAGACCGCTATTGCGCAATTTTCGATTAAAAAAGGTTACGTAATCACGTAAAGGTTACGTTCTCGGAAATAATGGACTGGGATTGATAGAACTCAATATTTCCGGATTCGGAAATTTTGGAATCCGTTTTTTTTTACCAATTGTGAAATTTTGGATTGGGCTTTGAGATTTTTTTTAGGGAAGCACCTATAACCTAAGAAACAAACTAAATCTCAAACAATTAAATTAAATGGCAATATCAACACTTTCAATTTCTCAATACGCAAAACGCCTTACATCAAAATTCTGGTAGTAGTGAAAAACTCCATATTTTAAAATCCCACTATTTCAAGACATTTGGAATTAATTTCTAGTGCGCGATTTTGAACAGCTTAACCCACACTTAGATATTCGGCTCCGGAATTATCACAATCGGTTCCCTCAAGCCCGAAATCCCACAAACTTTTAATTCCGAAATCTAAAGCCAAAATCCCAAGTTTTTAAAAAAACACATCTTTAAGATATTTGGGATTTATCAATAGTATACGAGATTTTTAATACCAAAAATGGAGCCTTAAATTTGGTTAAATAAAATTCTTTAAGGTCTTTATAATAATATCCTACAATTCAACTAGCTTCACTAAAGATAACATTATCAGTAACAATTTTTTTTTAAAGACATGCGGAAATTCAAAACCAGGTTCATTAGCCAAACTTTGTTAAAAGATTGATTTGAATCTCAAAAGCAATTCATGTTTCGAGAATTCATAACCTGCTCATTGATACTTTTATCGTAAATATACCTAACATAAAAAAAAACGATAAGATTGTAGATTGGCTATGATATAATGAAGTAAAAATACGTCAGCAAAGTGATGATACATTAATTTAAGTGCCGCGGTAGTGTATCAAAATTGACATGAAACCTCTTCTTTTTTTTTAATAACTTATCGCGATTTATATCGTGCTGGAAATTGACATGAGAAATTCATTAACCATTTTTTTCCTTGATGATGCCAAGGACATTTTGTACATTTTTTTTGCTGTCATTTATCGGGAAACAGAAAATACAATTATATTGCAAAATAAATGAGTTTATTTATTAAATGTGTGAAAAAATGGATGTATTTTTTTTTATTATTATTTTTATTTTAATATTGTATATGAAACCCTGATAAGATTGGTGGGTAGTATACTTCAAGAGAAATTAATTGGCAATGACCTAGTTTTTCTGCGTTTTTTATTTTATCTTTTTATATAATAAATAATTAATCGAGGAGTGATAAAATCCGAAGTGGAAATTGTTTTTTTTTCGATTAAAAATTGCAAGTTTTAATGAATCTTGTTGAAGAGGAAAACGGTTAGGTAAATGTACTGCAGTTGGGCAAGATAATTACGTGAAAGCTTCTTTCTGTCAATGGAATTCGGGTTGTTTTTTGTTGTGGGACGAAGCACGTTAAGTTTTTTTTTTTTTTTCAAAATACACTTGACAGTAAAATTAAGGGAACGATATTTTAATTGTTTTTTGGAAACTGTATCTTTGTCAAAAAAATAGTCGTATTAAGATAAAACAAAAACCAATCTAAAAGTTTATGTTTTTAATTTTCAAGTAATTATTTTTAATATTTTGTTTTTAAGATACTTGTTTTTAAGTATTTTTCAAGTAAAAAAAAAGCGTTGCCATAAATTTACTAAAAAGAAGTTATGTTAAAATGCATTCAATATATTTTTTTCTGAACTTACCAGAGATCAATTTAAAAATAAAATGAACATATATTTTTTTTAGGTGATTGCTCAAGACTTACCTGAAAATAGAAAAATAAAATGAGAAGATGAAAAAGAGGAAAGATTAAATTGTATTTTTTATATGTAATGAAATAATAATAATTATTGATGTCAATTCTGAGAAAAGCTTTAAATTCTCGATGTTTGTACTTCTTTAAAAGCAAATTGACCTCCACTGTCCACATATTAAAGTAATGCTTTGAAACAAATATTGTCGAATTACTATGACGAATGCATTTGAATTAAAAAAAAAAAAGGAATTGCACCAACTTTCTCTTGTGTTAAGATACTAAGGAGAATAAATAAAAAAATTACAAAAATTAAATTCCTTATTTTCAATTGCTGAACTAATTCTAAAAAAATTTTAGAAAACTAGTAATTTTTGAAAAAAAAATCTTTAGAACGGGTTTTCAAATTATAATTTCTTATAGAAAAATTTTGTTTCTTAAAGGAAAATGGGGGAAATTTTTAGTATCAGACATCTGAGCAAATATCTACCCGGTTTCAAAATACATATTGAGTTTTCAAAAAAAATTCATCAATCTTTCAAAATCCAAAAAAAAAAATTTTGAAAATTTTAATATGCAGTATGATCACGATTATAGGGGAGAGTACGACAACTTGGGCGCCGAAAATTGATTACGTTTTTTGTAGAGGGGTCCAAAACAAGCATTTTTTACTATGGGATGGGGGTCTATCTTTTACTATTTACTGTACTTTCTTATGAGATTTTAGCTTTTTGACTGAATGCCCCCCATACATACTTCAACTGTTTATACGCCTTAGTGCTGGGTCATTGTTTTTATGTAAAAAAGCTTACATAGATAAGAAATCCATGACAACAAAAATAAAGATATCACAAAAAAGTAATTAGTAGTATTGAATTTTCTCGAAAACTAGAAGACATAAAATAATCTAGTTTTTGATTATGAATCAATAAGAGAACCGAATTCTATAAAAAAAATTGTATTTAATCTTATGGTTTTGAGAAATTACACCTCAAACTTTTTTTTCTGTTTTTTCCCCGAATTTTGTGTTTGAAACTAATGCATTAATGCTATAAACTGTGCATTAATTTTGCCTGATTTAAAAAGTAGCTTATAGTACAAAATACTGGCTGTAAAAACAGTATTAAACTTAACTGTAAGTATTACCGTTATTTTTGAATGATTTTTTATCTTTATCAATATTCGGCGCCCAAGTTATCGTACTCGTGCCCGATTATGACATCTTCCACAAAAATTTTGATCGCAATTTGTTTAACTGTTCGAAAAACCAATATCCGGTTGCTACTTTAAATAACGGTTTTTTGCCAAATATTTGTTGACCATTTTCTTAACTACAGAAAATATTTCTTCAAAATCGTTAGTCATTTTCAAGATGAACACATGTTTGTACCACAATTTTATTATATTTACCTACATATGTATAGATACTGTTATTTTTGGAGCTATAAAAAAACTCCAATTTGGTCTCTGTGGAATTACATACCTATTTGTTATCATAATTATTTGCCTTAATGAAAAAAGACTAGTCCAAATTTTATACTTAAAAAAAAAATTGGGATTCCTTTTCATTCGCTTAGTTTTACATTTTGTTCAGAATTTTCACTGTGCTTGGATCAATTTACAAAAACATACATTTCATACGATTTCGGTTTTTTTATAGATTCTAAAGCTTACTCTATGGTAACAATTAAAAAATAAAAATGTACTATGAATACAAAATTTCATCAAAATCGTTAGTGCCGTTTTATAGAAACAAAATATGTATACACTAGTTTTAATAGAAAACAGGATTGTGACAATACCGGATTTTAAAAAAACCTGTCTCTTTACTCAAATATATTTTCCAAAATCTCGGACTTGTTTTTACAAATTTTTATATGAGTTTATATGTAAAATATTTAATGTACAAAAATAACTCGTTTCAAATAAAAGAAATTTTCACTCAAAATATGAAAGTTTTCAAATAAAGAGGTATGTAAGCAAAGTCTTTTTTGTTTGGTTTTTAAAAACAAACACAAAATTCCCTACAATGACAGATATCTTTCTTAATTCTACATACGAGCTTCTTATCTGCTGCACTACATTCGCATTTCCATAGTCTTTATAGCTATTTTTCAATCAAAATTGAATCAATTTTGAGCAACAAGTAATCTATGTAAGAGTACTACTCGTAAGTATCATAAAATCGTAATTTAAATCTCAACATTTAATTTATTATTTGTTTTCATTTCAAACAAAAATGTCGGCATTTATAAATTGTATACATTCGCCATGCGCCATACTTAATAGTTCATTAAAAATTTATTGAAACTTGTTAAATATTTTAATTTTTATTTAAGACAACAAATCATCTATCACACCTGTCTTAATTAAACTTCATAATATTCCTCTCTCAGATTTGTATATTTTCGTATAGAAAAAAAAAAGTGACTAACAATGAATTAGTAGACTTAGGTATGTATGCAGAGGAAAAAATATATTTTTAGACATAATTACACGTTAATTTATCATTTATCATTTCTTATTTCTTATTTAATATGAATCACACACAACTTTATCTATTCGTGAATAAAAAAAATTAAGCAAAAAGCTGTTATCTTTTTATGGATTTAATTTTTAAAATACTGTTGTCATAATTTGAAGGCCCAAGTAGACTGATTTAAAACGTCTAAATTATCTTTAAAAAATAGTACACATACAAAAAAATTGAAAAACTGAAGAAATAAAAATCAAAAATCATTAAAGCGTTTTTTCTAAAAACTAATTTTTGTTATAAAATTTCCTGACTATTAAAAAAAAAATAGGCAAAGTTCAAATAATTTATAACATGCACTTTGTGGTGTATCTGGCAACACTACCTAATTGAAAAGTTGAAAAACTTCAACTTCATACAAAAATTTTAAAAACACAACAAAACATTGAGTTGAAAAAGAACATTTTTTTTGTAATCCAAAAAATATTTTTTTGGAAAATTTTTTATATTTATATTTAAAATTTCTAAGATTATCTATAACGTCACAAAGAATAAATTACATTGAATTGCTAGAGCCCTTTTCGATACAAGAAAATTTTTTCTTAACAATTATATGACAGGTACCGTTATTTTTGAAATTGAAAAAATTTTAACACTGGAAAAGGTAAAGAAAAAATTGAAATTTGTAGGTGATTTTCAAGAAGCTGTAACAAGAATGGTGGAACAAAAAATTTAAAAATTAAAACTGGATCTTCACTTCATCACTTTTTAGCTTGAGCAGCCAGCTTCATTTTCGAGTAAATCCTTGTGAAGGTTTCGAAATTTTTTTTGGTTCTTAATTTTTGTTCTACGACCTCGAAAATAATTTATTTCACTTAACCATCATATGGAGCAGATTCGTTTTGTACTAAACTTTAGAAATATGTATTAAGCTAAAGTATTTAATTTTCAAAAAAATTATTTAATTTTTTTTTCAAAACTCGATTTGTTTTTACATTTAATTATTGAATATTTTTTATAAAATTTTTTTAAAAATTTTCATTACAATCAGATCGACCGTTTCAAGAAAAATCGAAAATCAAAAATATCATTCAATGCGAGGTCAGCAACTCTCACATTTTCGAATTTTTTTCAATTTTTTGATTTAAAAAAACGGTCCAAAATACACAATACACCAATTTCAAGATTTAGCTATTTGGACGAGTGAAATGAGATGACTCACCTAACTCTGATGGCAACACTGATTTTTATAATCCATAATTTTTAACTTTGTATCATTTTTACAAGTTTAAGTAAATATGGAGAAACTTCAGGCAATTTGTTGTTACTCATCCTGGAATGGAAGTAATCATCCGGTACAAGATAAATGATACAACCAAACGTTGAGTTTTATTTTTAAATTTTTTATTTCTTTTGAAGACGACGACAAGTGGCAGCTTTAGTTTTCCTTTTAACCGAAGATAAAGTATATGGATGTGAATCCACAACATCTTTCTGTCTGACGATGAATAAAACAGAAACTGGGCGCGTGTAATTAATTAAAACTCAAAAAACAAAAAAAAATTACCCAGGTGTCTTCTATTTTTGGAAACATATGTATGTACATACCCCGTCTATAAATTGATAACAATTTTTTTAATCTATATTTTTTTTTCTTGCTTGTCGAGAACAATCAAATCAATCTCTCGCAAGAAAAAAATTAAATAGTAAAACAAAATAATTATTTCAAATAGCAATCAGTTCTTAAACGAGATAATTTTGCCTTTTAGGGCTTTCGGCATATTTTAATTTTTTTTTTGTTGTCTCCATTTTTGGATACCACACATTCCAGTTCTGAGTGTTGCGTTTTTTATGCATATTCATTTGTATATTTCTCTGAATGAATGTGCAATGAGAATTTTTTTTTTATTTATTTCCTGGTTTGGGGGTTTGAATTGAGACGATAAATGGAACAAATAATAATGAAAATATCAAGTAGGACAGTATAAGCTGTGACGACGACAACAACAACTACTGACGCCGATGTGGTTGAGGAAGTGGATATTAAGAAATGGCGACATGAATATAAAAATGACATAAATAAAAGATTAACTTGTAGTTGACTTGATATTTAAATTAGGTGCTGTAAATTGTCTAAGCAGTATTTTAAAATATTTTAGCGAATTTTTATATTTTTTTTTAAATGCATCTTAACCATTTTGTGTCCAAATCTCATCAAAAAATAAATATTAAATCCAGAACCATAATACCTCATAATTATCATTGAAAAAATTCCACGTCCCACATGGGACATTTATATTGCAACACAGAATCATCATAATAAATTATCAACTGATGACAATTTTTGCTGCGAATGAACATCAGTGACATTATAAAGCTTTTCTTTTATTTTTCTTCATCAACATTTTCGTGTTGACTAGAAAATATGAAAAATTCTTCGTCTTTTCCTTCCTCTTATTTAACGTTGGTATATATTTATCATTATATACGTACCTATGGCATTGTTATTTTTTTTTTCTTATAACGTCTTCTGATGCCAACTTTTTTTCTCCATGATGAAGAACTAGAATTTTTACTCGTTTGCTCTACCAGAAGACACACACACAATTTCTGATGGTGGTTCTCTAGCCGGCTTAATTTGTTTTTTTTTTTTTTTCGTCAACCAACATTCTTTTCTTGGTAGAAACGAGTTTTTTTTTCGCCAAACACAAAAATGCAATCGAAGGCAGAAATGTTGTTCAATCAGAAAATCAGGAATTGTCAAGAAAAACCCTCCAACCTCAACAATTGTTGGCTATAAGTAAAGGCCGTAATGTAGGTACGTTTGTTGGCGCATATTGCGAGTGTACACACTCTGTTGGTGTTTTGTATATGGTAAAAGGGTTACCGTATACTCCAAAATAGCGTTGAAATAAATGGATTTATAATATTAATGATAAAGTAGGTTTAATACAATTTTATGTATCCCGAAATCAAAACCCCATAAAACTATAACCATAAAACCCATAATTCAGAAAACTAAAAATTTTGAAAATCCATTAATGTAAGCCCATAATCCCAAAAACCTATAATTCTCAAAAATTCATAATTCGAATATCGAAAAACTATGTAATTTTTTAGGTTTCCAATATTCTATGTCTTTGGTCCGAGCCCTCACACTCCAGAATATATGGACAGGCCTCTCGGATTTGAATTGTTTCATGTGTGATGCCAACTAAATGCAGGTGTCGTTGACTTTGTTTCATACAGGAGTTTTTTCGCTTGCCATTCTTCCGCGATAGTGTACGAACGCCATGTGCTATTACTTTTTGAACTAGGTTTTCAGGGAATCTTCTTTTACATACAGCATCAGCTAAGTTGGTCTTGCTGAATTTTTTAAAGACGGTGTTTTTGACGTGAAGGCTTCCTCAGGTTTGTTTGCTTCTTTTTCGATCAGGCTTTGTCACTCCTGCCGTAGTGCGAAGCATCTTCATTTCAGACGTCATAAATTTCATCTTGAACTTCTTGCACATTGTCCAACATAGGAGTTGTTTTTTTTTAAGCACTAATGCGGTTTCCTTTTCCCTCCAGAGCATCAACATATTCCTCAAGAACATAGGGTTTTCATTTATGGTGAAGATTAAGGGAAGGTAATAAAGAGCAAAGGATTAACTGAGACATTTGGTTGATCATCCGCACGTAGACTTCCGAAACTCCTCGTTGCCTAAGAAGAACCCTTATCATATCTCAACCAATAAAATATGTAAGTCTCCATGTTTATCATTCTGATTCTTATGCTCTGGCAGCAGTGACCTTCGGAAAGCCACATTATTTTTCGAAGACGGCCATCCAATATCTGCTCAATGAACTTCATGGTGTGTGACATCACCTTGATTGAGCGAAAACTGTGTCAATTTCGTGTATCACTTCTCCTCTTGTATTTTTTCAGAACCCAGAGGGTATTTTGTTGACATGTCGCTTATTCCTGAATAAGTGATTTGAAACAAATAAACCTAATTACTAATTAACCGGGGTTTCATTTAGTACAACGAAAACCATCCAAAGATTTCCTTACCAACATAGCTATAACCGGCTTTAAAATTGGATCTTTAATCATAAGAAGCAGGGATTGGGTAAGAAGTACTTAGAAGTACTTCCGATTTATGGCGAATATTGGTGCACAAGCCAAATACCAAAGTGCTTTCGATTACCATATTGGTATAGAGAGTCAGACTGATCTCAAGGACCCTATTACTGTTCTATGATAAAATGAAATAATTGGTATTTTATGATCAGATGTTTCAAACTATACTTTATTTTAGCACCTCTTCTGCTTTTCATAGTAACCAGCTGTAACGAATAAGGTTTTTGATTTTTTCATATCACCTATTGAACTTTTGGTACGTCACTCTTCTGACTTACCCGAGATATTATTATAATTTGCAAATCTATTTAAAGATAGCGGAAGGCACGTTTTCATATAACAACAAAAAATTTGGTCATTGATCTGGTCCACTAGTCAGCATAAAAATATGAAATGTTGGTCTCCAAAGTTCGATGCACAATTTTAAAGTTCTTGAACTTCAGGATAACAAAATTTCAGTAAATAATAACTTGCTGTCAAATCCCTATAAGAAAATCATAAACTTCAAAGTCTTCAAATGATGAAGTTCCTCCAAACTTCAAAATAGCAGGACTATGTATACTTCAGCTTACGTTGGTTTTAAGATTACAGAAAAGTGTACTGTACTTTCTGTTTTGCTGTCAATGTCAAATTAGAAAGATAAAAGACATTAGGCATTTGAAAACCGTAAAATTTGTAAATCAGCTGTTAAATGCTTTATTAAGACTTATCCTTGTTTTTTGTTTTTGCAGCCTTTTCTATTTTTTAACTAATTTTTGGGTTGTTTTCTTTGTAAATTAATCTCGAGTAACTATCAAAAATAGAAAGAAGAAATCCAAATGTAAATTTGTTGTGGTTTTTCTTTGTATTTTCTTTTGTTGCTTTTTTTTCGACAAAGGAAATTTACTCCAAACTAGATTTTTCTTAAGATTTGTTGATGTTTCGTTATTTGTTTCTATAAACTTATTTGGAGGAACTGTCAAAATTAAAAGAAAAGACAATGGGCGCATTCACAAAGCTAGTAGCTACGTAGTCAAGGGATTCTGATTTCGGCTAAAAAGTTAGTCGGCACTGATTTTGACGTTTCACAATCAGCTGTTGAAAAAAATTACATACCTATGACTTCATCTTCTTCCGAATCGCTCATATACATACATATGTAGGTATATTTCTAATTTTTTTTATTTGTTTTTATTTAATTTAAAAATATTGTTTAAAATTCTCAAAACTTTCTCAAATGTTTCCGATTTTGCGTTTGTTTGCTTTTGCATCTGACATTAATATGACAGCTTAGTATTGACTAGCTTTGTAGTGAAGTTTTGCATTCACAAATCTAGTTGAATTTCGACTACGTAGACACTAGCTTTGTGAATGCGCCCAATAACAAGTTCGCGAACAGCCCAATTACACATTTAAAATTTCCAAGGCCAGATAATATCGCACAAAAAAAAATGAGATGGTAACCCTACCTTCTTCTGTCAAATCCAGATTTTATGGAAAAAAGGAAATTCATAACCCTATTCCCCAAAAAAAAATAATAAGGAATCATTTACATATTTATATTTTCCACTCTTTTGTTTTATTAATCCCTTGAACACAGTAACCCAGTAATAAATCTCTTTCTAGGTTTTCATTCGACTCACCATCTTTAGAGTTTTTTGTTGTTTGACTCGAACTGTCACCTCCACCAGCTGATAAGCTCCTCTCCATTGAGCAGTGCATTCACTTGACTCCTCTATCTGCCGCAGCAAAATGCCACAGACTCTGCTTTCTACAGATTTCTGATTAGCTTTTGTTTGTGCGGTTGTTGTTCTGCTGCCACACTCTGCTTCACGTGGCCAGAACACAACGAAGAAGAACAAAAACTTTTCCTTCAGATTTTCTTATTTTTTTTACAGAAGAAAATAAAAACAAAATAACTCACTCAATACACATCTCAATCACTTGCACTCAATTTAAACTAAACTAAAATAAAAAAATAAAAACTAACGGGACACACCAAATTAACAAAAATAAAACCAACAAAATAAAATATTTTAAAAAATTAAAAAAAGAATTTTTCTTCTCGACGCTGCTGCTGCCGCCGCTACTTGGAGCTGCTTCGACTTCAGGTGAACGAAATTAGGAACAAAACGCACACACGTCGTCGTCCACGGCGGAAGGGGGTAGGGTCAGATCAGAGTGACAGAGGGAACGAATACTGACTGAGGACGATCAAAAGAACACTTGGGTTTCTTTCTTTTGGATTTTTAATTGCACACGAATTTCACTTCGAACTTTAAAGAAAACATCAATATTTTCTTTTGAATTAGATTTTCTTTTTTTTTTGTTAATACATTCGCGGCGATATGATTGATTTTTTTATTTTGTGTAATGTGTGGCAATCACTGTGTTGTTGTTGTTGTTTTTTGTTACTGGAATGCGATTGCATGGAATTCAATTCACTTCACATTTGGCGAGAGGGATTTCTTTTTTTTTTCTTGTTGGGTTGCTCTTGCTGCTACTGCTGGTGCAGAATCAATGAGATAAATGTTAATTTAAACGCGTTATGTCACTTTATGTGTGGATTATTTGAATTGAATTGGATAACACTGCAATTCGCGCTGCGTAAAGTTGATAAATTGTTAATTTATTAACGATATTTCTATGTTAAATTGAATATTTTCTTGGTGCACGAAATTATGTGAAGTAAACGCGGCCATTAAGGGCAACCCGGAACTAAACGTGAAGATAGTTGCAGTTGGGATTGTGTTTTTTTGTTGTATTTTTTTGAAGGGTAGTTTGACAATTGGAAAGATGCGGCGAATTGATGTATGGGCAATGGCGAATGACAGATTTGACTGGAATATTTGTGAAGGTTTTTTTTTATGAAATATGAATAAATTTTGTTTTTGTGTAAAAATTAAAAAGAATTATGACATAAACAAGAAATACGGAAAGCTTTTGCAGTAAATTATGTTAAACATAACTAATAAGTAGCAGTGAGTAGTGGAAAATAGCGAACATTTAGTTTCCATTTTGACATGTAGGTGGCGCTAATTAGTATTCGAAAAAATTAGTGACTGGGACGGCATTGAGGCTCTATAAAGTTGTCTTTTCAACGAAAAAAAACAATTTTTTCAACAGAATTGCTTTCTTTCTGTCGAACGAAATAAATACAAAAATCCTCTAAACTAATTTTATTTTACTTCTGATGTCTAAGGCTCAAACTAGAACGAAACATTTGGAGACGATGATGAAACAATAAAAACAACAAATATAACGTAGCTATGAGTAACTCTTGTTGTTTATTGCGAAACAGTCGTGACAAGAGATAAACAATAACAACATCGTTTTGTTGACAATCATAGCAACGTTTTGTTATCTTTGTTTCATCGTCGTATCCGAATATTTTGTATTGGTCGGAGAAAGCTATTATTCGTCGTCACGACTGTTTTCCCATTATTTTGAAGAAGCCTTTAGTCTTTGCTTTAATTATTAGGTACTATGTACATATATTTCTTCTGAGTTAAATTAAAAATGTTAATGGAGTTAGAAAAAACTAACAATTTTGCTTCCGATGTTCAAGTTAAAAATTTATGTTTACAAATAATTATAAAAAATATAAAAAAATGGTTTGATTTAATAAGAATTCTTTTGTTGCAGCAAACGCTGATATAACGCTTTCATCATATATTTATTAAAGTTTGCTCCAATAAGAATATCTTTATTGAAGTAATCAAGCTGATATAATGCTTTTATCAGATATTAATTGGAGTATTTGCTGCATGTGGAACATTTATCATCGACGACATTTAAATTGGTATTCACCAAGCACCACCATTGGATAATGATAGAAAATATTTTGAGTTAAGTGCGGCCCTTAAACTTTAGGGTGATCGGTATGAATACCAACCCTAAAGTCATTATCACACCATTTTACACAAATTATTTTAACTCTGAACATTTATATTTAAAAACTAATGTTAATTGGAGAAAATACTTCAAATCATATTTGAGATAAGCGTTATATCAGCAAGTTAACTTCAATAAAAATGTTCGTATTGGAGCAAACTCTAATAAACATATCTTACTGTTGGACTGAGAGACTCCAATTAAGTTAAAAAACATTTTCCATTAATAATAAGGGTATTCATGCAACGAGATAATTGTCCGCTCTGCAGTATGACATAATTTTCCGCTTCACATTTGCTTGAGCACCCCATAAAAATTCATGCATAAATGTGAGAAATAATCAGCTGTCACAACTAAACGTCACAAATTACTTCTCGAAACTTTATGAGGTTTACTTCTTCGCTTTCTGCATCAAATCTGTGAGATAAATTTATCTGGTTTGCAGAATATTTTTCCCATACAAATTTTGACAGCTCGTTTCTGCAGAGTTTTCCACCGTTGCATGAATTCTCCTAATATCACTGTTAACCTATCTCTATTCAGGATTTAATAAAGCCCCAAGAAAACTCTAAGCTAAGCAAAGCCCCAATAAACTTTATTGTTGTTGCATTTAACAAGTACATAGGTTGTTTGAAACTTCAAAACGTATTCGTATGGAATTATGTTTCATACGGATATTTCCCTAGAGTGCAGTTCCGCTCAGTACGGTTCTATCTTGAATCTAAAAAAACACACCAAATGTGTACAAACCTTTAAATATTCTGACTCCTTCAGATATGCAATGGAAACGAAAATTTCTATTTGACTTAAAATACAAATGAAACAGCATATTATTCGGATGAATTTCAACACTTTACTTGACTTATAGATGGCGCAATATATTTACAAATAATTTAAATACGTTATGTATTAAAACGAATTGTTCCAACTCGATTATGTTTTTGTCTTAAGAAAAAGTAAAGCAAGCAACTAAAAAATAAACAATTATTTACGTTTTCTGTATTGGTTTTTGGCATAGTGGTTTGCTTACATTTTTCATTAATAAAATAGGTGAAACTCTGTGTGCTTTCAGCTTATATGGAAATATAATTTAAACTTTACCCCTTCATTTTGGTGTAGGTATATTTCATGTCATTTTTAAAGGAGCAAATATTTTTTTTAAATAGTAAGTTAGGCCGCAAGTGAAACGTTAGCAATCGAACAAATGTACTGAAGGACTGACTTCCTGACAGTTTTTTTGTTGAATTTCGTTTTCGACAATTTTTTTTGTCGGTTTTTTTGGTTGAAAAAGTCAATTTTGTGCTTTTTTTTTAAATGTTTATATTCTGACAATTTAAATTTAACTTGGGTTCTTTCCTGAAAAAAAGTTTTTTTTTAACAAAATTTTTATTCGGCATTTGTAGAGAAAAATTTATATCAACATTTATTTATCCCTATTTTTTAGTATTTTTCAAGTATTTTTTTATTCGATAATTTCTTGGAACCCGGAAAAAAGTTTAATTCTAAAGGACAGATGAAAACTATTAAAATTATTGGTTTCTTCTTTTATGGGCCACAGTACACAATACGCACATACTGAATCTTTTCAACATTTAAGATAAAGACGCAAGAAACCGTTATATTTTTGACTTGTCCAATTTCTATAAATTATGATTTCTTCTTTGATTTATTGTAATGGCTTGAAATCGAATGTTAACAAACAAAATTATAAAACCAAAATTCTGACTTAGTCCCCTTAGAATTTGTTTATGGTTTGTTTCTTTAAAAATGAAAAATAAATTTAATTTTTTTTTTGTTCCTAGTTTTAATTTCTTTATTTTATTTCTTCAGAGGTTTGAACCTCGATTCTACTGATTACCAGCTAAGCTCTCTGTCACTATGCTAATCCTAAAACCCAATACACAATTGAAAAATTTTAAACAACTGCCAAGGGAAAATTTCTCTGCCTATGCTTTCACTTTGCGTATCCATTTTTGAGATCTGAATTTTAATAGGTGAACTACTCGAAATGAAAAAAAGTACCTATTCTTTTAAAAATAATTTAAAAAAAAACTCTTTTTCTTATGTCGTTTTCAATTGGCAATCTGGAAGCAGAAAAAAGCATTCTGAATGCGTTCAATTGGGCAAAAGTGACAGTTCTGATTCTAAAAAAAAGAGAATTTCTCTTCTGGATTTGAAATCAGAAGCAAAAACAGAATCACTCACACATTTAAAGATTTAAATGACACACTTGATAAACGTCATATTTTTTTTTAAATTTACAAATTGTGCGAACTATGAAGTGATTGCTTGAAGTACTAATACAGTCACACCAAACTTCAAATTTTTCAGAATCGAAAAAAAACTGTTCAATTGGGATTCCGAATCTAAAACCAAATCCGAATTGCCAATTGAAAACGACATTAAATAAACTTATTTGTTTTTTGTTCTTTGGAATAGGCACGTCCAACTTAAAAAAAAAAAAACTATAATATATTATAGTACAGCTCCTCATAAAATTTAATTCTGAATCACATTCAAATTGAAGAAGATATACTCGTATGTATAAAGTGCTTATAACTTATTTTTAAGAGTTCCACACGAAACATCTAACAAAAAGATAAATTATAAATTCTGAAGGCTTATCATGGATTTCCATTACTAAAGTATAAGATACATTTTAAAATATGTCAGGAGAAGAATGCCGCATCATTAAAACTAGCTGCAACTTCAAAGTTATCTTCTTCTCAGGTCAGCAAAGCTATAAAAAATGCAATCAATAAGAAAAAAGAAAAACTCAAACACAAGATTTTTTTTTTATATACCTTTTTTTCATTTATTTATTCGTTATATTTAAATCATTTTATTACAATCGCAGCAATGTCACAAAAACAGACAAAGTTTTATAGAACTTAACATTAAGTAATATGGTTAGATCCAAATTTGTTATTTTTTTTTTCTATTGTTTTTTTGATAATAATTTAGTTATACAAAAAAAATAATAAATACATAAATTAAAAAAATAATAATATAATATTTAAAAAAAAAATGAGAGAAAATTCCTAAACTCAAAATTTTTGTTTTTCAAATAAAAATTAAAAGAATGGCTTTTCCTGCTGAATACGCTCAGCACAATCAGTCAAAGGTTGCCACTTTTTGTGAATTTTAAATCTAAAACTTATATTCATGTAATCCTATTCGTGGTTGTCATCGTCGTTGACGACAATTTCATCAGGCTTGGCTGCTTCTAGACTATCATCAGCTGCTTCGACACTGTCACGTGCGGACTCAGGACTGATTTCTTCAGCAACAGCAGCTACTTCCGCTGGGGCGGCAGCTTCATTTTTAACTGGTTCTGCGGCAGGAGTTGACGAGGATGGATTTACACTTGGATTGCGATTGCCTCCGAAGAGATTCAAGATTCCTTGGAGGGGACCGCCTTGTGGGGCTGGTGCGGGAGCGGCTTGTTGCTGGGCGCCATTACCTAGGAAGGAAGTCACAATCGATTGAAATGGACCTTGTGGGCGGGGAGTGGCAGCAGCAGCGGGAGCAGCAGCATCACTAGACACGGCTGCTTGCTGTGGCTGTTGACCAGTGAAAGTTGTCTGCAGTGATTGCAATTGCTGTTGGAAGCCCTGTTGAATGCTGTTAGTAATTTGGGATGTTGTGTTCTGCAGAGCTTGGATGAAGGTCGCAGCAGTTGCAACTGGAGTATTCTGTTCGGGGGCAGCTTGGTTATTTGCTGAATTGAAGTTGTTTAGGAGTTGACCTAGAGGTGAGTTCTGAACTAGCTGCTGAATGAATCCAGGTTGAGCGGGACGAGCAGTTGTTGGAGCAGGATCAGCAGTATCTGCTTGCCTGCCACTAATTGGAGCTTCTAAGTCTTCTTTAGCATCTAATTTAATTTCTTGAGCTTGAGTTTTTTCTTTGATCACTTCTTTGATTTCCTCCTTGATTGCCTCTTCGATAGCTTCTTTGAGGATTTCCTTCTTCTCTTCTTTGATTTCTTCTTTCTTTTCCAAGATTTCTTCTTTACGTTCTTCGAGTAGTTCTTCTAATTTTTGTGCTTCAATAAGGGGAGCTTCTTCTTTGAGTACCTTAAGTTGGGGTTGGGCTTCAGCAGGAGCTGCCTGTTCCTCCAATGACTTCAGATCTGATTGTTTTTCAATTGCAACTGGAAGTGCTGTTATTTCTTGAGCAGCCGAAGCTTCTGGAATAATATCCTTAGCTGGTTCTTCTGCCTTAATAGACTTCAGTTCTAATGGTAGCTCAGCAGGAGCAGCAGCAAGAAGTGGTTTCTCTTCTTCTGGTTTCTTTTCATCGATAATAGCTGCGATCAAAGGTTGTTTTGGAAGAAGTTCAGGCAGGGCTTCGGGAAGTGCAATAAGTGTTTCTGGGAGTGATGCTTCTGGCAAGATTGCTACTTCTGGTAAAAGTTCCTTCTCAGCTGCTTTGATAAGAGTTTCTTCTTTCTTCAGAGGCAAAGCTGGTTCTTCAACAAGCAAAATGGCCGGTGCAGCTGGTGCTTCAGGTTCAATGTTACGCAGCTGCTGTTGCTGCCCTTGTCCCTGTTCAGGAATGGCAACTACTACTTCAGCAGCAATCGGTTGTTGTTGAAGCTCCTGCTCTTGAGCAATCACAGCTTGTTCAATAGCACGCACAGTTTCGAGATTCTCCTCGAGTTTCTCTAGCTTCTCGGGAATAATTTCATTGGTAATCACTGCCGCTGGTTCAGACTCAGCAATGGTGGCTATGGGCTCTACGCTGCGCAGATTCTCAACTGGTTTCACGACTAGAACTGGCTCGATAACCTCAACCACTTGAACGGGGATTTGATTCTTTCGCAGCTCGGATACATAATTCTCGCCAGGCAGCGATTGAGCATCGCTCTGTCCACCAATCGGAAGCTCAAGTTCACGATAACGTCGGTAGATAGCTCCCGAATTGACTGTATTTGTTGCCACCAGCAGGGCAAACACCAAAGCTAATAATCCACGCATCTTGTTAAAATTTGTTTTTATTCTGTTTTTAAATTTTTAATCGAAAATTAATCCACTCAAAAAGCACACACACCTCACTCTCCAGACCAAATTTTAAACTTTGAAATTTCAAATTCCCACCTTCAGCTCACGGCCGAAACTGATCGAACTTGTAATGGATGAGGCGCATTTATACCTTAACTTATGGCTCGAACAGAAGAAGACAGTGGTGACGACGGTGACGATGATGATAATGATGAAGAAGAAGAGGAAGAGGAAGAAGAGTGTATATGTCTATCGCACGCGTTTGCTCACACATGCATCGGCCAACCACAAGTGGCAGTAGCGTCAACGACGACAACGTGCAGCCCCAGATTTGCGCTTATGCCAATGACCCGTTATTTACAGTGTATATGTGAGCCACACAGCACCATAGTAGAGCTTGGCGGCATCAAAATAGCCAGCGGAAGAAGTAGAAGTGGTAACATGGATAGCGGCAGTACAAGAAGTAGAAGAAGACCAACTAACAAACTTCTGTCGCCGCGCCGGTCGTGTCAGACGCCAGAGCAGAGCGTACACGCCTCACTCACCGGACGAGTGCAGCAGGCAAAAATCGATTTTTTTTTTTTGAAAATCTGAGCACATAGCCAACCACAGAATATAAGAAGGTACAAGACCAAGAGCTCTTGATGGGGAATCAATTGCACGCAGGTTCTTACCATTTTTTTTTTGGTTCAGTAATAAGTTTTTGATAATGGCCAAGACATTGGACAGCAAAAGCAAAGAAGACATGTGGCGGACAGTAGACAGACAAGCAGTCAGTTACAAAAGGGGTGGGTTGGGCAGACAGCGGTAACAAAACAGCAACAGTGCAACAGAACGGATGGATAGGTTGGTGTATGTATATATATTTCTAGAAGGTAATCTTCGGCAATCGAGAACGATGATTCTTCTAACCAAATGTCTGTGTCAATTGATTGTGCATTAATATGTAAGCGAATAAAAAAAAAAAAAAAACCGTCCGACACTGGCGTGTCTGATGTATAAATGCAGAGGAAAAAGGAGAATGGAATGCAGGCGGAGAGTTGAGGCTCTTTGTAAGTTGAGGTTTTTGCTTTTTATGTGAGACCGCCCCAGGGGGGTTTTGATTTTGTACTTGCGATGTGTGCATGTGCATCTTATATTCTGGATAGTTCTAATGTAATTTTGATCATGATCATGCCAGGCATCAGCACATTTTTAAAAATGAAGTTTCAAGGATAACAGAAAATATGCTTTTTTTAAATTTTATTGAGAGATTCGTTAAAATGATTCTTTTCGTAAAAAAAAAAATTATATTGCTTTTGTTTTAATGGAGATCCATAGTTTGTGCAATTTTTAAAAATTATAAGTTTTAAATATTTTTGGTTTCTGAAAAAAAAATAATTAAATAAAAAAAAAACTAAATTGACAAACATAAATATAATAATTGGGTAAACTTCTTCAAAAATATATGATGTTTTTCTGCTTAAAAACAAATATTCTTCTAGAGTTTACGCCCAAAAATAAACCAGAATTAACTTATTTTTTTTTTTGCTTTAATTGTCTAACTTGTGGAGATTTATTTATAAAATGTCGTTGCAACTTAAAAAAGAAAACAAATTGATTTTTTCAAAGTGAGTGATTTGAGTTTTCAAACTTAGGTAGATCTGAGTCATTTAAAATCAGGAAAAGAGTTTTGTAAAATTCAATATTAACAATAGATAATAAGAAAAGTACCTACTAACATTTTAAGTTCCTTTTTTCTTTTTAATTACATGAAAATGTAACTTTTTGAGAATCCTAAATTTTTATTTTCAAAATTTTGAAAAAAATGCATCAATATAAAAATGTAACGGAAATTCTTTTTCAAGGGTTGTTGCCTCTTGAGAGAAATTGAAAAATTCTCGAAGAGTATCTATAAATTGCCAATAAAAAGCTTCTCATCCCAGCCGTTTATGTTTAGCATCAAAATGTGTAGGGTCCCTTCCATCCCTCCGTTTCCTGTCATTTGAGAAAATATGAAAAACTATTAAGTTCAATATTGAATATGAATTGCTAAAGTAAGAAAACTGCTCTTCTCTTCGAATGCGAGAAGAGCAGTTGGTCAAACAATCAATGTAGCGGATCACGAATTTGAAGTGGTGCACTTCTTTAAATACCTTGGGTCAATAGTAGCAGATAATAATATAGAAGAAGAAATACGCGGGGGGCTGCTCAATTCTAACAGAGTCTACTATAGTCTGTCAAAGCTCTTCAAATCCAGAAATCTCACCATAACTTCAAAACCTCTGCTGCACCAGACCATGGTCTTGCCAGTACTCACGTATGGATTCGAGACTTGGCTGCTTAGCAAAAGACACTCCGACCTCTTAACAGCGTTCGAGAGAAAAGCCTTATAAAGAATGTGAGGAAGGATGATTCCGGAGACGGTACAATGAATCATGAATTGTACGCAATCTACCTTGAAGCATCAGACATAGTGACAAAAACTAAGCTCGGTAGGCTCCGGTGGGCAGGGCACCTAGCTCGCATGAGTGAAGAGGAACCGGCTTGGAAAGTCCTTTATGGTACATTCTGTGGTAGACTGAGGGTGGTATACCATGCTTGCGCTGGAGAGATGGGGGTAGACCAGGACGTCCGAAGCCTTGAACAACTGGATAGCGTCGGCTCGAGACCGGGATAGATGGAGAGACTTGTTGAAGGAGGCCAGGACCGGACCCCGGTTGTCGAGCTGATGATGATGATGAAGTAAGAAAATTAAGAAAATTTGAACTCTAAAATAAAGATGTCATCCCATTCTGTTGTATCAAATCTATACGGCCACTAGTTTTAAAAAAATCTCGGTTTCAATTTTTCCATTTGAATAAAACCGACAAATTTTTTTGGAAAAATTTGCGAAAAAGCACGAATTGAAAGTAGTAAATGAACAAATGTAGGTCTGCTGGGAAAAAACAGATAAAAAGGACATTCTTATGCCCTCAAGCTGTCAGAGCTAAATTTATGAGTATTTGAAAGAGAATAGTTTTTTCGGTGCTTCGTTATGTACGTTTAACTCAACACATCAAAATTTCGAGTTATCATAATTTGCTTTTTTAGCCAAGATGAAGATGAATAATTTGATTGCAATCAGCCATAAGGCGTATGAGAACATCAAATATCAATTTCGAATATTTTTTCGAATCCAATTTGTCCTATAGTTCGAAGGGACTAAGAGGAAGAAGAGACAGTCTCTCATCTTCTTTGCATCTGCCCCGCCCTATCACAAAGACGAAAACTCCACCTTGGAGAGTTCTTCTTCAATGATCCCAGCGATCTAGTAAACTCCGACATCACTTGTCTCCTACGCTTCATTCGAAGCATTAACTGGTTCATCGAGGGATCAACTGATCCATGTGGTATCACAACGGACCAAACTTTGTTCTAAGTGTGTTGGATTTCCAAACCAACAGCCCCTTTAACCTAACCTTACCCTTCGAACAGAAAATTTTTAATAGCCTTGACTTGACTTTTTTCAATTTATGTTACCAAGATGTGATTATAAAAAAAATGAGGTAAATATCATTTCATCTGATAAATTGCTGGCAGAAGTTTCAACTTTTACACAGAACCAGAATTGTAAAATAAGACTTATCACTAAAAACAAATTTATATCGCATTTATCATAGAACCGGAGTGAAACCTCTGATCCTTTTTAATTTTTATCCCTTACAGAAATTTGTTTGAAAATTTATAGAAGCAACGTGAGGATGTGTCTGCAAGTTAATATTAAATCAACGCAACCTTCTTTTTTTTTATTTTTCAATTTTCTTTATTAATTAAATCAACAAAAAAACAAAACAAGATAAAACTTACTTTTAGATCATTGACCTTATCAATTCGCATTTAACACACTGATGGAAATTACCCAAGTGGACATCACCACAAAAAAGCGAGTATCCTCAAATCATATAAACCATCGAGTTCAACTTAAATCACTGTCCCAATAACATGGATGCACACTTCATTATACAAAATGTGCTTCCAGCACACCACACCATCACCATCAGTAGAATATGTACGATCTTTGGGTTTTCTTTTGCAAAATGTCTTCGATAAAAATATCCATGATGGTCCTTTGGTCATCATCAGCCATCTCTTATACTCCTCGTCCACCACACCACTCACTACTATTCGCAATTCATCCTCAAACCAAGCCAAGTGCATTGCCAATGATTAAATCTTATTTATTACAATTCAGCGTATGTGCGCAAAAATTTACTTTTATTACCATCTCTCGGTAACCAGAATCCTTCTATAGTTGTTCTTACCATGATCGTTGCCCGAGTAGCGTCGTTGTTTCACCATCTTCCATACCACTTTATACCATCACCATCTGCAACATAGAAGCAACAAAAAAAAAGAAAAATGAAAATCAAAGACTCTGAGCTCTGAGGACCTGGAAGAAGAGGACATCGAAGAAGTTACTGACCAAGAATCCATACGAACTCTTTGATGCGTTGCGCGCTCTAAAAGCAAAAAACAAAAACCATCACCAGCCTAAAGGGGGTGCTGGGTAGGCGCAGAGGGTTAGTTGGTCTTGGTCTTACCTTAGAAAGATATGCCCAACAGATAAAAATCTCTTGCATTTATTCAATCGCTATATACGTAGGTACTTACTTTATATATACAAAAAAGGAACAAGTTTCTTAATGCGGTGCTTGTATTTTTATCAGCATGAAGTTAAACATAGTCGGGTCTCGGGTGTATTTTTATACAAGTAGAGTTATTGCTATGATCAGGGCTGCACTTATATTTTCTAGGAGCAGAAATAATAGTCAAAAAAATGCTATTGATTTTTGTCATGTTTGGGACTTTATCATGAAAAACGCTTCATCTTGAAAAACGCTTTTTTGTGTCCTTTATATGTCAGAGACCCAGTGCGAGCTTTAGGTAAGTAGGAGGGGATTTGAAAGAAGATGTCGGAGAACATTAGTCTTGAATTTCAGTTCATCACAATAAGAGGGAAAGACAGATCGTAGAAGGGTATTCCACATTCGCGTAGTACGGCTAAAAAACGAATCCCTGTACTTGACAGTACGACCGAAATTGGCTTCAAGAGCAAACTGATGAGCATTCCTGGAAGCGCGAGTATTACGGTTGAATCGTTTAGGGGGAGGAATGGAACTGGCTATTTCATTCAAGCACTTACCATGAAAGTAACGATAAAAGAGTGAGAGGCAGAAAACGTTACGCTGGTGTTCGAGTGACGTAAAAGTATCGATGATGTACCTGTCTCTGATCATTTTGAAGGCTCGTCTCTGTATACTGTCCAAGAGGTTTAAGTTAGTTGCTGGAGCACCAGCCCAGAGATGGCAGTTATACTCAAGCTTTGGACGTATATAACTTTTATAGATAATAGCCAGATCAGAAGGGGAAAAGAATTTCTTGCATCTCCAAAGGAAACCTAAACATCTTGCGGCATTTTTGGCGACGTTAAGTATGTGATCATTCCACAAAAGATGGTTTGTGATACACATACCTAGAATCGCAAGCTGATTAGTTTCTTCGATGCAAGTGCCACTCATAGATAATGGCAGGGGGGTACGTCTCGCTTTAAGGACAGGAGGCAGCATTGAGTTTTCGAAGCATTCAATTCTACGCGATTTTTTAATCCCCATTGTACAATGCTTTCTCAGAATTTAATGTACTTAACATATTTTGTCGTTTCAGTTCCACGTCCGAAGAGCAGGGATGTGAATCTGAAATCAAATATGAAAAGCTAGGGGTGCTATCGTCAGCGAAACAAATTAATGGATTAGTAGTTGCAGACAGGACATCATTAATGAAAATGAGAAAGAGGGTCGGAGACAAAACAGAACCCTGTGGCACACCAGCATTTCTGTTATGAGTTTCAGACTTGAATCCGTTTAATACTACTTGTATAGAGCGATTCGAAAGAAAGTTACTTATCCAACGAAGAAGGGTTTCATCGATACCAAGAGCTTTAGAAATATCAAGTGCAATAATCTTACTTCCTCCAAAACGATGTAAAAATTTGTTCCATTGTTTGGTTTTAATTTCAAAATTTGTATTTTTCTTGCGTCCTAGAGAGATTTTTTAAATTTGAATATAAAATGTGAGTTTTTCAACAAATAATGGTGACACATAAAATGTAAGGCCATTTTCAAAAAAAAATAATTTTCAAAACAAAAACAATTTGAAAAAAAAAATACTGAAGATGCCATCGAATGTATGGAAAAAGTACGATTTTTTCAATTGTTATACAGGGTGATTTGCATATAGTGTCACAAATGGCTAGGGCGTGTAGTGGGTCAAAAAATATTAAAAATAAAGAAAAACCTTTTAATTTTTTTTTTAGTTTGAATGCATAATTTTAGTACAGGGTGGCGCATGATCATGCCTCAAAAATAAAGCGTAATAATTTTTTGTGTGTGTAAGTAATCGGCTTTTTTTTATTTTGCAGGTTACCATTTAGAATTATCAAAATGAATGTTTAGGATACTGAAAAACGTATTTGGATAGTGCAATGGCATCATGCTTTGCAGTCCTTTATTTCGTCCAAACAGAATGTATGCGAGATTTTGGGAAGTCATATCTCGAGTAGGAGAACCAAGCATGGCAAGAAGACCGTATCACCAAGATCACAATATTCGGGTTCAGGATACACACCGTCACTGTGTCATCGACAATACATGAGTTTTTTTCACCGAGAACTGCACCGAAGATGTATTTCATTGAAGAGCATTTAGTTCCAGCAAGACGGAGCAACTGCGCATATTGCCAAACCAATTATGGCGGAGCTCCAACAAAAATTCCTAAACAAATTAATATCCAGGAACTCCACATTTCGCTGGCCTCTTAGGTCACCTAACTTGATTGCACCAGACTTTTTTATGGGGTTATGTCAAGCAAGAGGTTTAAAAATAAAATAAAATTATTTGAATTTCATATTGTAGTACAATTCGTGACCAACCCTGTATTTAAAAATATGAGAAAATCGAAGGCAAGAAATATGGCAGGTTGGTACTGTTCATTAAGGTGTTTTGGAAAAAGTTTAATTATTTACAGAAACCCAATGAAATTTTTTTTATCAAAATCGTTAAAGCTGTTTTCGAGACATTTTATGTGGTCTCAATCAAGTAACGCCATTTTTTCACCATTTTTTTGCAGTTCCTCAGTTGATTCTGTATATTTCGATAGATTTGCTTGTAACTCAATTCAATTCTGTGATTATATTTTTTTTGGAAAATATGAATTTACTCAGAATTTTTTACGAATCATATTTATTTTCACGGAAAGAATTTGAGTGACACAAGTGACAGCTGATGGCAATATTTTGAAAAAAAAGTCCTAAACATATTTTAAATCGCCTGGAGACTGAATCATAGTTCTAAATGCATCCCTGTTCAATGATTATTTATAAAATTCTGTTTTTTTTTGTACTTTTATGTTAGGTACCTCCTCTATGCCATCCAATGGTGCAGTACAACTCTGCCGCGTTAAAGTTCATTGCAGCAGAAGCGCACTGATTGCCTTTTCTATAATAGCTATAGATGAGATTGTGCGTTTTCGTCGTATGGTCTTTGGTATTTGCCATATTAGCCAAACCGCCAAGTGCTGGCTGGTTGGGGTGGCCGACGACGGCGCGGCAGCGCGGCGGATGCAGCGGACGCACCATAAATTTATATATATGCACTTTGTATCTAAGAATAGAATATACCTTACTGCAACTTCTTGATTTTGTTTGTGATGGCTATAAATGTAGTTTGTCTGGTCTGTTCCTATCCTCTTCTTCATACATATATATGGATTGGATAGGTAGACTCTTGATGGTTAAATTCTCATGGCATATCGGCTTTATTCCATGGGCCATCCATCCATTAACCATGAAACAAAAAAAAAAAAAATGAAAATCTCGCTTGAAATTGAATTTATTCACTTTCGTTTGACATGTTAACTTTCTTTATACAATTTAAAAAAAACCTGGCGTCATAACTACATACATACTCGTAAATACACTCTGTACAGAGAACAGTGATTGTGTGTTGTACCTTTGATTATACCTTTTCACGCAGCAATGATGGTTTGATTTTTTGTTTGGTAAAAAATATTAAAAAGTAAAAGTGTAAATACCCAAGAACATGACTAGAAAACTAAATAAAATAATTTTGTTAAGTGAAAATTTGAAATGAACGTGTCAAATTTTACAACCAACATCAAACATCAATACAAAAAATTTGTTAACGACATGTCGTCTCAATACGCCCGTGTAACTTCCAAAATAAAAAAAAATTAACATTGTATAATTATCACCCAATAATCTGTGACACGGAATGTGTCTTCCTTCCCAATACCGCAGTCGAAACTCCAAATAACCAATTAGTGATTTGAATTTGTATTCTGACAAGGAAAATCAAAAAACAGTTTGAAATTCATGAGACTTTGCTGTGGATCAGGTGGAGGAACAGCAAGAGCTCTATTAATCTCATTTATAACTCGAATTTGAGTTTTTTTTTTGTTTTTTTTCTAATTTGTCGTCAATGCAAACGTTTTTTGAATATAATTTCGTGACAAAAAAAAATCCAAAAAAAATTAACACCGCCAGATGGGTGTTCGAGATGGTGCCACTCTAAGCTACAATAATGTGGGCCACTTAAAATTCCTTAAGCAGAACAAGAGCTTCGAAGATAATGCATGGAGACAAGAGCCATATTGTGTGTTAAAGGTGTGAAGCTACTTGTTGCTTTGTGGAAATGCTAATCGGCTTTGGCAGTCACATATGAATGAAATATGAAGCTCTTATATTGTTGTTGCTGATTGAGAATGAATGGAAGGCACGCATTTGGGAGTCTTTCTTCAAATTGGTAGCTGATGGTTCTTTTCAGACAAAAAAAAATTAAAAAAAAAAAAACAGACAACGACCAACGGCAGACGGTCGGAAGCAGCGTATACGGCACATGGGGCTGATAGAGAGAAAGGTGGGCGTACAAGTTTCTTGGATTCATCTGCATAATGCACTTTCTGTCAATCTTATCGCACGTTAATTTTTGTTCCATTTTTGTCATATACCCCGTCATCGATTAGGGTCATTAAAAGCCTTAAGTACAAGTTAGACGGGCTTTCTTTTTATACGTCTGACCGTTAAGGTAAATTTTTAGAAAATTTAAGACTATATGAATGCGACTTGCTGTGGCGATGGCGAGAAACAAACATTATTATTTATAGAATATCTATCGTGGGTTGGTTATGTAGACATATGCAATTAGCACGCTGGTATACTTTAAGCTCGTTAGGTGATTTGATCTGATCAGAGAAATGAAAGAAAAACAAAGTTTAAAAAAAAAACATGTATCACAACAAGAGTAATCTTTGCCTCCATAGCAATGTCAAAAACATTTAAGGACAGATTATAACTGAAATCGGAACTGGCACAAACTTGAATTGCATAAGCAAAACAAAATATAATATCGATGACGGTGTCCGGTTTTCATACTGTATATAAGATCGTAGGTGCAGCTGTTTTGTAAAGCCTTATGCAAATTTCAAAATATCAACACACAGACTAAGGTCACTTTACTTGGAACCAAACGAGATGTCCCCGCATATAAAATCATTAATGTGGGACTTATTATTGTTTATTTGGGATTAACAATATTTTGATTTCATCAATTAGTCATTTTTATTACAAATCAAAGGAAAGGCAGACACGAATTAAAAATAAATAAAAAAAATTCGCACACTAAACGAAAGAGCTGAGGTACAAACTTGAAGAATTCAAAAAAAAAATACGAACTGCGTATCGGTTCTCAGACGGGATTTCTCCTGCGTATACGATTAAAAAAAAATCCAGTTATGTTCATCCTTTTTTTTTGTGAATTGAGATAAATAACAAAAAAAAATATTTACTCAATTTTTTTTGTAATTTTTTTTTGTTGACTTTATGTTCGTCCATTGACCTATTTTGACTGGTTTCATGGCTGGTTATTCATTGGAATAAACTGCATTTTTATAAATGTTTTTTTTTTTTTAAATTTTATTTTGCACTTTTGAGCAGCGTAAGAACGAAGTAGTGTAAATTAAAAAAATATGCTTCAGTTATAAAAAAAAGGTAAAAAAAATGTATTAACTGATTTATCGAATAAACCTGAATTTTATTGCGCAACACGGAAATATGTATATGCAACATGAGATAACGGCCTGATTAATTATATAGAGCGGGTTCAATGACTTTTTGATAGTGTTGTAAGGTAAGTTTTACTTGATATCTTTGTTTTTATTTATGTTTTAAGTTCTTTGGTTTTAATAAACTATAGTGATTGATGGAGTTTTTGACATAATGTCAAGTTCAGGTTTATGTTTTGTTTGTCTGATTATCTAGATTGTATGTGATGCTATAGTTTGGTAAAGACTCTGCTCTGGAAACACAACTCAATAATTGAATTTCTGAAGCATTACCAAGTCATAAAGCCTTTTTTTAAATTTTGCTGTTTGGAATAAAATTTAATTATAAAATAGTACCGGAAACTTTAAAAACAGGAAACTAAGTTTTAAAAGAAAACAAAACAAAATTAAAATATGACCCAAATAGCAGTTGGACTTTTATTCCTTATAAAAAAATAGCCCCAATCATTAAATGGAACAATCTTCCCAAAAATAATGCAAAGTCGCCCCCATAACAAAAACTAAACTGGGATGAACCAGATCACGTGACCTCGGTAGCGCACTGCGTAGTGCTTATGGTTCTTAGTAGGAGTTTGGTCTAGGTTAGAGCCCCGCTGGGTAAAAAGTTTTATAATTAAAGTTGTATAATTGAAGACAAGTACCAGTTGAGGGTATCTGGTTCAAGACCTGGCAGTTGTGAAATAGCTTTAACTCTAGCCTATAAAATTTTTGCTGTAGCTCACCCATAAGAGTTGTTTTTTTTTATTCAAAACCTTCTTTAATCAGATTGAGTAAATAAAGAAGAACTTATTTCCATTAAATAAGATATTTGTATTCTTTTAACAAGAATATAGCCTTAAATGATCATCACTAATACGAAAAACATATTGTTTTAAAAATATTTCTCATTAAAATTCAATCCTTACAAATGCAAAGTTCAGCTTCAGGCACAGACAGAGAATTGTAATTTTTTTCTGTAGATCAACATTGCGAATTGCCACAGAGGCAGACTGCTCGGCTGGTAATGGTAGGGTTCTACGTTCAATACATTAATACTCAGAAAAAAAGATAGAACTAATAAAAATAAAATTAAATATCAAATTAATCAATTTTTTTTATTTCTATTTGTTCGTATGAAAGAAACTTGAATTTCTTTAAAATTGGCTGGCTCTCAATTTTTTTTTTTATAATTTTTTTTACTTAAGAAAGTCTGTCGTAAGAATTTCAAAATTTCACGATGCATACAATCCAAATACCTGTAGATACATCAAGAATCTAAAATGTTTACTTTCGAAAAAGCCCAGTAACCGCTTTCCTTTTATATTTCTTGCACAACTCGTCACTGTTCTAAGGAAGCATCGACATGGTTTTTAAAGCAGGAGCGCGTACTTTTTCAAGGAAGGAGTAGTTTCTTAAAAACTCGCTCAATCTTATAAATTTTTTTTTGTTGGATTTTAATTCAAAACAATTCAATTATAATTTGCATTTCCTTAAACACATTTATTTATATTTTCTTTGATTGAAAATTATGTTTTTGTTTTATTTTGTTTGTATATTTTCAGTTTTGTTTCTAAAGAGTCGCTATAATACTTAAAATCCTTTCAAACTGAAGCAAACTTAAAAGAAAAATCGAAAATATTTTTTAATAAACTTAATAACTAAGAAACTAACATTTACAATCATCAATTTATACATTTTCGCTCATTAATAAAAAAAAGCATAAAGAACTGTTTCATTTTGTTTTCTTTATAATAATAAACTTAACATATTTCAAAATAAGCACTTAAAAGTATTTTTTTTTTTTTTACAATTGTTGTTGAAGTACAAGTTGACAGGGAAACATATTTGAAAATATTTTCTCGCTAAGTTTAGTACGATTTTCAATTTTTGTTTTGTTTGTTTTGCAATTTGTATTCTTTTATTTTTGTTTGCTAAGATGATTCTTGATCCTGTACACTTATAAAAAATATATTGATATTTTTTTTTTCGATTCCCTAATTATTTTTTTTTTATTATTATTTTGTAGTAAACATCTCAAATTGTGATGTGATTTTTATTGCATTGTTTTTCTTTTTGATATAATGGACTTTTCTTTTTTTTTTGTTTTGTTAACATAAATTAAAATTTTTACTTTTTATTCATTCATTTAGACAATTAATATGTGCAATTTAAATAAATTGTTTTTGTTTCTTTTTTTTTTTATTTTAAAATTTATTTTGGTGCATTTTCATGAATTGAATATTACACTGAGATTTGAACATTTAAAAAAATTCAAAGACATGCAAACTATGAAACATTGACTTTATTATATTTTATTTTTTTATAGTTTTTGTTTGTTTGTTTGTTCTGATTTTTGGTATAAGGATCGGAGTTTAAATGGACGACATTACGATGCAATACAAATAGGTATCGCAATTTAAGTTTGATTGGGTGAAACGTAGTATTTGGTAGATATAGAGCAAGTAATATTAGTTTCAATTCAAAGTAAAAAAAAATTAAGAAAAAAAAGTTTTAAGGTGGGCGAATTCAAAAGATACGTTTTATATGTTGAGTTTTTGAAGTATAGGTGTTTTATTTTTGTAATCGAGTTAATGATAAGTTTTTATTTGAAATTTCATAAACAGATCCAATTTTATATTTTTTTTGATATTATACATATCCTTCTCATCCTTTGTGTATGCACTTTTAATTTTGTTTAATGAGAATTTTGATGGAAACTGAGTTTGATTTTTGGAAGAAATAAGGGTGACGAAATGTAGAACAAAAATATTAAAAAAATGCAACTTTTTTCCAGCATTTACGAAGACACAAAAAATATAGTTTTATAACAAAATATTCACCAAGCGTACTTAAATATTTTGTTTATCTTCTTTATTGAATGAAGTGCCATTTGAGTCATTGTCATTTTCTACTTGAAGTAATACTATTAATTTTTTTTTACTTACACTTGTCACTTAGCTTTCAACATTTTACCTAAAAGAGATTCCCTGTCACAATTATCAATTAAAACTTACAAAATTGTTAATCATATATTTTTTTATTACATAAAAAAAAACTTCTAGCAGAAAACTTTCAAAACTGACAATTCTTAGAAAATGCTTGACATGACAAAGTTTTTACGGTCCAAAAATTTGACAAATTGTCAGATATTTTCCGATAATCTTATAGAATTGTTAAAACAATAATGGGGCAGATTTTGACAACTATCAAGTTGTAAATCTATAATTTGTCACCTGTCACATTTGTCAATGTTCATGAAATAGGGCCCAGGTTGTTTAAACTGTTATGGCACTGTGTTTTTTTTTCAAAATTGGTTCTAAAGGATTTTCGGGTTTTTAGTCTTCCTCAAATCAGTATTATTCCAAAATATTTTTAAATACTTAAAACTTGAAATTCATAAAATCTAGCATAACTAGTTTTGAAGCGAGCCAACATTAAGGCTGTAATAATTTTCAGAGTTTTTCGGAATGCAGTAGTATATAAAAATATGTAATGTGTTAAAAGTTCTTGATACAATAACCAAAATAGACTCTATCGAATGATTTGAATGCGCTGGTTCAAATCCGAAATTTAAATTATTCCACTATGTGTCATGTTTTTAAAAATATATCTGTTTCAAAAAGAAAACGGTTTTTTTGCTATGTTTCAGATTATTTAGCAATACGGGTTAGTTCTTTGACAATGTTTTCAGTGAAATATTCATGACAGACTTCTAATTTTTATTTTTTCAAAATCTGTTTAAATCTTTCTAATACTTCTTTTTTTCCTTGTATATTTTTGTTATAAAGCAGGCGACGAAAGACTACTTATTTTTGGAGCACCCTCATTGTATTTATTTTAATTATTTATTTAAAATGTTGACCAAACCGTGACAATATTTTTTTTTTGAACGGATCTCTAAGGCCGGTTTCATCAAGAACTCAAGAACTCAAGCTTATGATACTCAAAATGCATAAAATTCTCCCTAATGTGTTTCAAAAGTTTATAAGCGCTCGGTGAATACCAATCCGACATTTAATTTGGGTCACAAACCTCTGGTTGTAAGGAATTTCGATTAAATTTTTTATCAGGTGACTGAGGAATGGTAATTTTATAGAATTGCATAACTCCTGACTCAAACAAATACATTTAGTTGGCCTTGGGAACAATCCAAAAACCAGGTAGCCTGCCAATATGGTTTCTGAGACAACCTGGCCAAACCCACACGAGGCCGTGTAAGGCCTGTCGAAAATCAGTAATTTTTATTTGTAGGAACTTTTTGCCTTCGTTTGGTTGAGCTAACAATATAAGGTACAAATCTTGAATATGTAATGATATCTGTCAGTAGTTCTAAATCTATTCAAATAATAAAATTTGAATTAGTACAAGTTTCCCAGAAAATTACTTTTTTAGGCCTGATGTATTCACCGTAAGCTAATGAGGCTCATAATTTTTTTCAAAAATGCTAAAAAAGGGCTACCATACTGTGCTTCAATGAATAAGAGCCATTTTTTGTACTTCTCAGCAGCAGTGAAAAAAAATCATTTCATTTAAAAGCTTTATTCCATGATGGCGATATATAAAAATGAAATCGCCAGAAATATTCATTCCAGAAATATTCAAGGAACAGTGTTTTTAGAAATTTTTTTTAAACATCTAAAAATTTAAAGAACATAAAATCACCATCATTTGGAATTTCTCTCAAAACATATGTATAAAAGGCATTGATTTGTATTTGAAGCAAATAAAATTATATTTGAAATTTCTTATGATACCGTTTCGCTTTTGCAATTAAATGCATAATCGAAACCAAGTCACCACCTTGTAGCATAAGTTACATCAAAATCAGTTCTGTGGTTTTATAGCAGACAAATAAACAGAAAATGAAATGACAAACACAATTCCATATTTAAATAAAATATTAGAAAAAAAGTTTAAATATTTAATTATTTTTATTGTTATTGTGAAATAAAATTGGATCTGTTTCTGAAATAACCATTAATTTTGTAGGTAGAAATTGTTTAAATATGTATGTAGGTATTTTGTAGAGGAATATTTTATCTGATTTGTGTTGGAGCAAATTATTTTTACTTTAAGGTATTTATTTTTGTTAAGTTAAGTCTAACATGGTTTAGTAAAATATAGATGTGTTTTTGTTTAGAAAGATTAACGGTAGGTGTTTAGCAGTGGGCTTGCAAAATATAACAGACATAAAGCATTTTTATTTATTTTTTTTTATTTTGTATATAGGTAGGTGTTTTAATATAAATAGTTAATTGTATTTTGTTGTGTTTTTTTTTTTGTTATATAATAATAAATTTTGTTTAGGTTAATTCATTATTTATGTAAGGGGCATATTATATTGAAAAATATATAACAATCAAGTCATCTTTTAGTAAAATTTTGAAAACTAAAAAAAATATATATGTACTTATAAAAATTCTTGGACATTTAAAATGATATTTTTAAAAAAATTTAAATAAAAATTATATATTTTCTAAAAACAAAAATAAAAATATTTTAGCCTTTGATTTATGTCTTGCGATTTTAGTAGATTATTGTTGCGCTTTTTTTTACATATTTTTTTGTATATATTATATAATAATATTATTTTAAGTTAACACAAAGCTTTTTTTAGAGTGGTTAATTTTTTTTTTGTTTGTTTTCAATTTCATATATAAAAATTAGTTTATACAATTATGTAATTAGTGTTTTTTTTTTTTAATTTTGTTGCTAAATTATATTTTTTTTATTGATCAACGTTTAGCAAACGCTTGATTATATCCTATACAGTTACATATATATATATATAAATAATATACATTATTTAAGTCTCATTCCCATTTTTTTCTTTTTGTTTAGTTTTATTTATTCAATATTGGTACAATTCTTATACTTTTCTTAAGCTGAAAATTAGTAAAAATTTAAAGCAAATGCCCCATTAGACTCTTTTTTTTTAAGCTTAGATAAAATTATTTTGTTTTAATATTATTTATGATTTCACGCTAGGAATCTTAAAGCGTATGAAATATAGTTATCATTATAAAAGAGGTTTTTTTTTTTTAAATTTATTTTGTCCTTATTTATATTTATTTTAAGTTTTGAAGTGAAGTTCTTGAGCAGCTTGTTTTTCGAGATAAAAATATCTTTTATATTTCAGGTATGTGATTTGAGCTATAAATAAATTTTTGTTAGGAAATTTTTAAAATTATTTTTTTAATTTTGTTGAGCAGTTTGAGTTTTTGAAAGTCAATATTTATAATGAGGTAATTTATTATGAAACATTTGTTCATGTATTAAAATGAATAAAATTAGAAAAAAATTAAATCTATTGCCAATTTTGTGAAAAAAGGTTCCTTGATTTCGCAAAACTCAGAAAGTATCTTTGAATTGTTGCAATATTTGCTTCTTTTCAAAAATGTTCTAAAGCTTTCTTATTTCACATTTTTATGCACCAATTCTTATCGATCTAATAATATTTCCTCAATAGATCAAAGTAACTAATCAACATCTCTAACCAACGTAAGGCTCTAAGCAAAAAGAAAATTCATGAAGTTTGATACAAAAACTTTCATGAAATCAGACAATATTTTGGTTTCTATACCATTTCACCTGATGCGACGTTTGAAATTATATTCGAAGTAAGTCTTCTGAGTACGAGTCCCTACTTATTCACGCCAACTATAGACCCGTCGTGACTTTGTTGAGTGTTGAAAAAACGCACGATTTTTGGGTCAAAATTTAGATAAATGGTTCAAACCAATTTATATGAAAATCTACCTGTCTGTGATATGTCTAGAAAATTCCAGTTCTCCATTTATACTTTTCCAATATTTTGCTTTATATTTAAATAAAAAAAAACCTTCTCCTGTAAAAAGTTGATAAAAAAAACTATATGAAATTTCAGTTTTTTTAAATTAATAAAAGCTATTAGTCTTTAATTAAATTGCATACTTTTTGGTGACTTGAGAAATAGTACATTGGGCTTGAGATACGAGATAAATGAAATGACGAAAGAAATGTTGAATCACCACAACATTTAGGTACTCTGATTAATGCCGAAACGATAACAAAAATTTAGCTTAAATGATTCCAAATCATCGATTTTGTGTCGTTGAACAACATCACCAAGAAGATTTTAAATTTAACCTTCAAATGGTGATTATGAAGTTGCAAATTGAGCTGTGCTTCATACATTAAAATTGCATACCTTCCGGTGTTTTACGAAATTGTCAATTCAGCTGGGGACCTAGAGACGAAAATTGTAAGTCAAGGGTACAAAGTCAATATATTAAAAACTTAAAAGAAGACTACTGTCTTCATTGAGAATCTTAAGGTGATTACTATATATGTATTTGATAATTGAATTGTTTAAAAAACGACGCCTGGTCATTTGACTTCCAGAAGGAAATTTTATCCAATTAGGCCAGTGAAAACAGAAAAATATCGATTAAATTTGTGTAAATATTGCAATTCTCTCAGGTTGTAAGTTAAGCTTCAAGAAGTCTCAAAGATTAGCCCCAAATGACTTATTCAACAAACAAAGTGTTGGCTAAATGACACCACATTGATAGAAAATAGAATTTCCATACAAATTATCGATTAAATGTATGAAAATATCGCATTTTTCCCAGAATTAAAGTAAAGCCTCAAAAATGTTTCTAAACTTAGCTCAGCCCAAATGAACTTAGTTGTTACTGCAATAAATCGGTCTCGCAGCTTTGTCTGGTTACCGACTCAACATATTCGAATACCTATCATTTCCATTGCAAAAATCGGCCCTTAAATTTTTTTCTTGTTATTGAAATTTTTGTTGCGCCCAATTATAACTTCCAAATGCAAGTTTTCAGTACAGATAGACTTTTAAGATTTTTGTATCAACGGATTCCACAAATCAGAAATGCTTGTGATTCAATTTTGCAATAGTGATGGGCGGTTTATACAGTGATGAATTGACTACGATAGCGATTTAATGAAATAATAATAATGTTGCACTGTGATGGTAGTGATTTTGTGATAAAAATGCAAAAAAAGCTCCTACAACGTCTTTTCTTCCGATCTAAAATAACTTGCAATCCTTAAGCTCGCACCTTCTATTCCATTCCTTGCTTTGACTCTAAGAATATGGAAGACAATGTTTGAATTAAAAAAATATCTTTTGAACTCCACTTCTCCACTATTTTTTTTTTTAATGAATAAAACCTCAAAAGCAGCCAAAAATGCACGTTATTCAGAAGCTTTTTAACGAAGCATTTGTAAGGAATAGCCTTTAGAAAACAGACTTAATAAGAGGCAATGCTGTTTAAAAAAAAATAATCAAGGACAATATTTAACAAAAAAAAAAAATAGATTTTGTTTATTTTTAGTATTCATCAGCTGATGATGTTGCCATTTACAAATTTGTCTCAGTCCGATGTGGTGCCATACGCATTGCTTGCTGTTGCTGTTTTTGTTGCAGCTGTTGCTGCCTGTGTCTTACCAAATCACCATTTGTCATTCCAACTGGAGCATTGCTTCCAAACATTTTCGGTGTCTGACTTGGGGTATTGCTGAAATTCGAAGAAGTCGCAGTTGAATGATTTTTCGTACTACGCATTGACCATTCATTTTGTTTCAACAGAAATTGCTTAACATTGTATTCCATTTGAGCAATATCGACAGGTTTGTTTGAGTTGTTATCAGGATCTCTGCCGTATTTGTAGCTGTAGACGACATCTTGAAGTGATTGCTGATTTCCATTACCATTCATATAATGGACCTTAGGTTCTGGTCCTTGGAAGTTATTGTCCAAGTGCCGGTAGCCAGCATGTTTGGGAGTCTCCCCATACTGAAAGGTACTTATGGCACTTGATGTTGTCATCTTACTGATACCCAGTGGCACATTCAAGGGTTCCTGATTGTTGTGGCTGTTGTTGTAGTTTTGTGGCTGTGATCCTTGGGGTTGCTGGTTGACTGTCTTATAGCCGGAGTCCATTGAAAGTTTCTCCATGGAAGCATATGTTTCACTGTGATCGGTTATTGGTTGCTGTTGTTCCAATCGCGAATTATGTTGCACCCATTCAGCAACTCGATTAAGCTGTTGACGTCGCAGAAGTACACTCTCCTGGAGGTCGATGGCGTCACTAATCGAACTCGACTGAGTGCATGATTTCGAATTGACCGATGCCTTGCAATTGTTTGTCTCATTCAGATGAAGCATGTCATAGTTGAGCGAGGCCTTGAGTAATTGCTGTTGCTGTTCGGTAGTCACGAGATTCTTGAATTGTTGTTCCAAATAGCTATTGGTGAGTTGTCGGTCAATGTTGATTTCTGAAGGAGACATTAATTGCAGCTGCTGCTGCTGCTGATGCGGTTGCAATTGTGGCTGTTGCTGTTGCTGCTGCATCTGATTACTATTATTATTATTGCTATGGGTAACGCTTAATAGCGGTGTGGTATCGTTTATTAGATCTATGCTTAAATTATTGTTGCTACTGCTAAGGTCCATTTTACAATTAGTACTAATATTATTTTCAGATGAGGAATTATTTAGAACAACGTCACAGCTTTGCTGCAGTTTGTCATCATCATCATCTCTCATCCGCTTGGCGATCGTGGTGGCAGCTTCGGTTGATGCATTACCATTGCTTGTAACTACAACATCTACTTGTGTTTGATTTGTCATCACCATTGATATCTTTGATGTGATTATATCTTTTGTATCGTCGAGTTCTTCGTCGAGGAAACGTTGTCGTCGTGTATAGATTATAGGTGTAGCTTCGGCTGGTGATTCCATGTTATCGAGTAGAATATTGCTTTGGCCATTTTGTTGGATACGCATGGCACACAGACGGGGACCACGGTATTTGGGATTTTCAGCCTGAAAAGAGGTTTTGAGATGATATTAACTGTTGGAAGTCTTTTCAAAATGCTTACCTTAATAGTCTTAATAAGATTTCTATTGAAGTTTTCAAACATTTTTGCTCCTTCACAGCTGCTCGTCTTGCTCCACACACTATTCATACTTCCCGACATGCCTGATCGCAGATTACTCTTTTCCGTATCATCATTCTTCTTGTCGCACTCATCGCTAGTCTCTAAGAGCTTACCCTGTACATTTCCACTACTGCTACTAAGTCTCATCTCATCAGGAGTTTCAATTTGTCTACTATTACTCAACGCCGCCGCCGGAGTCTGCTCTTTTGTTGCAGCACTTCCACACGTTGTCGTTTTACTAATATCACAACTGGCTGTCGCTGTTGACGTTGTCGTCACTATTTGATTCTTGCCAGGAGATTTATCACTATACTTCCGCAAATCGATTAGATCACAACTGCTACTTTCAGCGGCGGCGGCGGCGGTGGCGAATTTTCGATTATTTTCCAACACATATTTGGCAGTGTCAGTATAAAGATTCTGTTGATGTTGTTGCTGTTGTTGCAAGAGGCTTGCATATTTACTAGCTGTCCGATCACACAATCGATGGTGTCCCAAAATTGGATTGACCATAAGGTCGTCACGTTTGGCCGGTGTAAAGAGTTTGTCACAATCGTTTAGATCGGAAACGCTACTCTTTGTTTCGGATATCACAGAATCGCTAGACTTGACTAGTTTCATGATGTAAGGACTGTTTGTTCTTGAGGGTGAATTTAAATTACTATTGCAGCGCAGGCATAGTGAGGAATTGGTTTCGCCGTGCAGGGGTGTTTGTGTAGCGACCGCATATGATCTTTGTACATCGGCTAGAACGGTTAGATCTTTTGTTGAACACTGGCATGTATCACAATGTTTGACTTCATTTGCTTTTAGTTCGTCTTCGAGAAACTTGGCCATAGTTGAGGGTGAGATCATTTGATCTCCATTGTTATTATTATTGTTGTTGTTGTTGACATTCTCATTGTTATTACAGTTGGTATTGTTGTTGTTGTTTGTATTGCTGTTGGGGTTGGTGGCATCTGTTATTTGAACACACAAAAAAATGTAATTAAAATCAATAATTAAGTCAATTAATAAAATGTTTCTGTTTAGTTTGTTAAATGTGTGTTTTTAAAATATGTGGTAATATTTGCTTTGAATTTATCTGCATTAAATATTTCAGTTTCAGTTTCTAATTGAAAAATAAAAAGAATTCAAAAAAAGTTAAAAATAAATGAAAAAAAGGAAAAAATATGAAATATAGGTTAGTTTATTGGTTTAAGGAAAAGGTAAAACTGTTTTCGGACTAATTTTGGGTCTGTGGATATAAAATGATAATCTCTAACTTTTTGAAACAATTGTTTTTGAGATGATTTTCTAATATTTGAATGTCTAAAAAAATTCGAAGTCTACAAAGCCTGTATTATCTCTTCAAAAATATCTCTTTTTTCTTAAGAGTACAAAAATGTTTAGCTCCACGAATACAACAGTTAGAATAAAACTATTTTTTTTACTAAAACGATTTCGATGAAAAAAGCCAAATGCGCACTTCAAAAAAATTCTACTAACCGTATCTGGCACGGAACTATATTTTTAGTTTCAGTTTGTATCAACAATAACAATTCTTTTCAATTTCCAATAAAATTTTTATTTCAGATCTGTTATTATTGTATTTTTGAAAAAAAAAATCAATTTTTTTTGGAAATCCAATATGTAACTTGAAAACGGTATATTTTGGATTTAAATTAAAAAATAAAAATAATCTGGATTTTGCTCTATTTTACTCTTCAAAAGGATTATAATTTTTTTCTTCAAAAATTTATATTTTACAACAATTTTTTTTTTTGATACAGTGGATACTACTTTTTGGGAAATTATAGTTAACGATAAATGACTTAGTATCAACATTTTTTGGTCAACTTACATTAGGATTTTAATTCTAGTAGAAATTATTTTCAAAATTCTGGGAGCCATTTTCGAGAAATTTGTTTTTGGCTTCTACATAGGAGGTAACGTTAGTTTTTAATCGAGGAATATTTGAGGATAATCACCAAGACATACGAACCAATGTTAAAACTAAATTTGGTATACAAATTTTTTAAAAAATCGATCTAAAATCAGAAGATTTTTTTTGAGAAAATCCAAAATCAAAAAAAAATCTCCCTGGAACCAAGTCCAAGGAACCATGGGCATTTTGGGTTCTTTTTATTTTATTTAAAAATCACGGTAGCAAAATAAATGTTTGCCTTTTTTAAAAGTGTTTGAGAAAATTGAAAACTACTTAATTGTTGTCCTTTGTTAAGAAGAAGTCACTTTAACTCAACAATCAATAGATAACAAAAAACTAATTTCAAATTATTTGAAATTTTTAATTAAACACAAGTGCAAATGTCTGCTTCAGTCTCAGGAATTGATTAATTAATTCTTATTTGTTGCAAGGAGTAAACCCCTCACAAATATATTTTTTTTCCAGTTGAAATCTTTAAGTTCATCTATTTCAGACGATTTTGTTAAACTTTTATTTATTTTTCAATTTCAATTTTAAAAACATCATGTAGATATAAGTAAGAAATTCAAAGCAAATAATTACTTATTTAAGTAAACCATTTAATTTAATTTTATTTTAATTCAACGACAAATACGGAGCAAACAGGTTGTTTTTGTTGTTAGTAGATTTAATTACCAAAAAAAAAAAATAACAAAAATGAACAATTACACAAAAAAGCACAATGTTGAAATTACCGCAGCTTTTAAGTAAAGCAACATTAATCTGTCCCCACAAATAAAAAAATGCTCACCTGAACCTGATTAAAAAAAAACACAATTTTTTATTTTGTATTTTTTCTTCATCATATACATATAGGTAGATACATAAATAAACCTGTGCAATTTAAAATGTATTTTTAAAATGCAATTTAAAAATAAAACAAATAAAATAAAAAAAAAAAATATATTCTCGTCGTAGATTAAAAAAAAAAAAAATTACCTATACAAATACATTATATAGGCAATGAAAGAGGCGCGCAAATATGGTACATAAGGTAAAACACATACATATGTAGGTATGTACATTGTACAATTCACCGAGCAAAGGAAAAATCCTCTGCAAAAAATGCTTGCATATTCGTCGAAGCGTGCCTGGACTTTAATATAAAGCGAGAGCCTTTTCCCACCAACCTGAAAATGGTTACCCGCAGCTATATTTGGGACTGGGGAGCTGAAAAGGATGTTTTACCTCTGCAACTCCGTACCGTCTCTTCTGCTCTAACAAACGGTGATGGTCGTCAAATAACCACTAACGATGCACACGCAATTAAATGCAAAAAAAAAAAAAAATTAAATAACAACAAGGTAGGTTCACGTGAAAGCAAAGTGCAATGGTGTAAGGATACAATAATAAAAAAGATACAAAAAAAAAAGATCAACAACATCTCTTTGCCTATTTAAAGCAATGCAACAACGCGCTCCTAGGCAAAGAATCTAGTAGGTGCTCCGCATGCAACTACATGTGCTTCGGGAGTTCTTATAAAAAAAAAAACACCCTACATTCCCCTCCCAACCAATTCACTAGTTAAAGTCTAAAAATAAAACAGAAAAGACAGCAAAAAAAAAAAAAGAAATCAAAAAATGAAGAAGAAGAAGAAAAATAGAAGCGAAGCACGCTCATTCTACTAACACTTACCGAGACCCCTCATTGAGTATACCATTGCGGTTGGGGGAAAGGGGCATGCTGGAGGTGGTGAGTCCGAGGCTGGAAGTACTTTGTAGGAACCCGATGTTGCAACACCAACTCCGCTGGTGCTGCCCTCTGAATCGGAATGTGAATTCGTTTCTAGTCTCATATACGATGAAACCTTCGATTGGATATCGATTGGAAGCTGTGCCATCAATAGAAGAGCAGAGATATGTAGAGTTTCTTCTCATTTGAAAGGATTTTATATTTTTTTTTTATGGTTGGCATTTGTTACTTACCGAGGATACTTTTTGGGGGACAAAGCTGTCCGGCTTGCATTGCAGTAGTTGGATGGCCAAATTTATATCCGCTTTGTAACGTTCCTGGAAAAAAAAATAACAAAAACAAAAATCGGTTGAAAGAAAATTCGCATCAAATGATAGATACAAAGTGGTTGCAAAAGTGTAATTTTTTGAAAAGACAGTAGCAGCTGCTACTGAAGTTTTAAATACACTCCGTGTCTATTAGTTAAAGTTATGGTCAAATATGTTATGGTAACCAAGAAGAAGCTTGAACCAGTGTTAAGCCACAGTTAATCCTCAAGATCTCAACCATTCATACCATCCATCAATTTAGTTCCACTAACCCGTCTAAATTCGATCATTTTAGTTACAGAATTTTTTTAGGCTTTTTTGAATCACGTCTTGAAAAGTGTTTTACGAAGTTTGTTAACTGAATATTAAAGTTAAACTTTTTTTTTTATTTAAGGCCAGTGTAGAAATATTTAAACCAATGTTTGTATTTTCGAGGTTAATTAATTACTCCATTGCTGAAAAATAGTCTACTAGTCATGAACTGTCTTATACATAACATAAGCTTTCGGGGTTACAAGGTAAGCTTTTATTTCCAGAATTGTGGCAATCCTGAAAATAATTTCAAAACGGAGACCTAATCCAGATCTGTTTCTTTACTGCTTTAGATTATATATTTCCAGAAAGATGGCAACGCTAAAAACTATTTCGAAATAAGGAACTAGCATATGTCTATTCTTTACAATATTAAATGACCGATTTCAGGTATGAAGAATTAATCCTGATTTTCGATAAATTTGTCAAACATTTAAATTTTATTTCCACGGGGAAAAATATAATTTCAGTAAAAAGGCAACCGTGAATAATATTTAAATTTAAAGGTCTAGTCTAGAGTTATATTTAAACAAATCGTTCGTGCTTTTTGAGTCACGTATGAAAATCGATTCAAAAAGAAGTTGAATGCGTAAGCCAAAAAGGACAACTAATATTTTAAAATATTAGTTTGAACTACCATCACCTTCCTAAAAATATTTTATTTCAGGAATGCCACTTATCTGGAAATATGTTTTTTTAATAAAACGCAAGATAAAACAACGGACTTCATGTTTGGCACCTAGAAGCTAGGCCTGTAAACCAAACTAGTTACGTAATGTTTTAGAAGAAAGGACTGGACTAGGTACCTATTTTGAAAAAGTTTTCAGTGCTGCCACTTTTCTGGAAACATACGTTTTTGAATTTAAAAAAAATAAAATTATTTAAAGTAAATTAAATTTTTTTTTTAACGGGGGTATTTTTTTCAATTACAATTTATCCTGATACCTCTTGTGATAAATTTACAAATTTGCCAGGATTAGTATTTTTGCAACAACACGCAGGAATGTTTGAGAGTTGTAAGTCACCTCGCCCCTGGTGACTCATGGGCGGTCACGCCACCAAATTTATTTAATTTTTCATTCTATATATAAAATATAAGTTATTTGGTTAACTCGTAAATTTGCAATTTTGCTTGTTTCTGTAATAGTTTTCACAAAAAATGCACAAACTTATGTATAATATGTATTTCTGGCAATGAATTCTCCGACCCTTATAACCTTAGATAAGACATAAAAATAAGAAATTTTTTTTTGTGATTTTTAGGACTACCGACCGCCATTTTGCAAAAAAAAAATGGAATTCTGATTTTGATTCAAAAACAGTCAAGAATCATTTATTAGAACTTTTTCCATCAATATCTGAAATTTAAAATATTTTGACTTAAGAATTTATAAAAATATACATACTTCTAAATTTTAGCAAAATAAAAAATTCAACCAATCAATTAAGACATTCGGAGTGTTGTCTTAACACACGTTTGTTTTCACAAATTAGAATGTATACCAGGCCAACTTCCTATGACTTTGCTTTGAATTTCGAGGAATAGGTAAATCGTTACACTAGGATAGGATTAAAATAGGTCAAACAAAAAAAATAGCTAGGTACGAGTACCTATTGGATTTTTTATTGCAAAAGAATTATCCGTGAATAGCTTTTGCAAAGGATTTGTGTTAAAGTACTGCTTTATTTTTTTCTTCGTTATACACTGACTTAATTAAATATACAGTGGAGCTCACGTAGTGACATTAGAAAGGTATATACTCGTAGCTGGTTATTCCTTTTTTTCTGGGGTAAACCTTAATTTATTCGTATTTCAGTATAATATGGAAAACTGTTGTCAGTTAAGTTTTCTTTTGTTTAGGTTAATGTTAAGAATAGAACGGACTTTTTTTGTGTTGTGTTGTTGTTCCATGCAGGACATCGATTGTTTCGTTTTTTTTTTTAAATTTCTTCAATAAAGACAGCCATGGAAATACGCAGTAATTAATTTGAATCGGTTAAAGATTCGATATAGGAAGTGGAGCTTTTCTTGGGCAGAAGCTTACGATTGGAATTAGGTTAGGTTTAGGGTTTGAAAAAAAAAATTATGGGTAAATTTGTTAATTAATGAAGTCTTTTCAATTCAGTTTAATTGAAAAGTATAATTATAATAATTAAAACCTATGAGATTTTTTTTTCTTTGATGCTGATTTTTGAGTTTGTATTTCTGGTTGCAAAGTGAAAAAATCTTTTTTTGCAAAATTAAATCATTTGATATTTTGAATATGATTGAATTCGAAAGGAATGTAAAATAGCTTCGGAAATTTTTTTTTCAAATAATATCAAACACCAAAGATATGATTTTCCTTATAAAAATCAATCCTTCTAATAATAGGGCGAAGTCTAGATATTAATCAGACCTTACGTTACGATGATAGCGAACGCAAAAGAAAAAAGTGATAATTCTATCTGTCAGTATTTCGACCTTCAATCTTAACTAGTGAAGCGATTTTCATCGAAATTGGAACTTAATGTTACTAGTTGATTCTCTAGGGGCGAAACTAAAAATGTTTTTTAGCTTTTAAAATAACGGTACCTGTCATGCAACCATTAAGACAAATCTTATTTATCTCAAAAACAACTTTAAGGGTTTTGATCTAATTTTTTTGTAGTTTAAGAAATAATAATAAAATTGTGTATCAAAATGTTGAAAACAATTTTTTTTGTTTTTTTGAAAAAATAATTTTTTTAACTCAATATTTTGAAATATTTTGATAATTTTTTAAAATTGTACAGTTATTTTTTTTATTATAAGAAAACTGAACGAATTTTACTCGGATGTAAAAAAAAAATATTTTTATTTAAGACTGCGAAAAACATTTTTTTTTTTAAATTTTCTACAAAAAATCTTGAACAACAAAAAAAAAATCGGAAAAACGTGGTTTTGTTATAAGCATAATAACTCTGTAAGTATGTCCATGCTTAACCAAAAAACTAAAATAGTTTATGAGAAAAATTGACTTTCCAAAAAGCAAAAACAAATATTGTTTGCCAGGCTAATTTTGCTCAGAGAATTTTTCAAAATTAATTTTTTAAAATTTTATTTATATTTTTTTGCTTTTGTCCTGCCCATTATCCTTTGTCATTTACTTTTCGCTAATGGATACGAAATTTAGTCAAATCTGACTGGAAAAACAATTCAAAATTGGAACACTGTTTCTAACCCATGACCATGACAAATGGAACCTAGTCGAATAAATAAATAATTGCGGTAAGCAAAATTAGTAGAACGACGAGAACGACTTTCTGGCTAGGTAGTTTTTTTTTCAGTAAAGTTAAATTATACAAATATTATGTATTTATCTTTAAAAAAATATATAATTTGTATACGTAACTATGAATATAACTTTCAACTAAGGAGATTTTAGTATTTGACCTTTTTTTAAAATAATTCTGTCACTTTGTGCAAACAAACTTCAACACTCACAATAATTTTCAAATATGTCATCAACTGACACCGCTTAAAATTACGAGTCCATATGATTATGACATTTCACGGCCGGATGTTTATAGATGACTGACATGCTTTACGTTGTCCATTAACTTTGCTTATTGATTCGTATTGAATAAATTAAGTGTTCAAAACCATGAAGTTATGAATGAACTCATGGCGATATTTGTAGAAATGAGTTAATGGAAATTAATTATTTTGATTACAAATACAAAAAAAAATATTACAAGCATACACTACACAGTGTAAGTTCTTATTTGATAAAATAGTGTCTTTTAGTAAGGGAGCATCCCAACATAGTAAAAAAAAGTTCGCTCGCACAATGTCGAAGTTTCTCATAAAACTTGCAAAGGCTTCTATTAAATTTGCCCAAGTCATTGGAGTCATCCCGTTTTGTTGTGACTTTGAGCTGAGAATTGCAAAAAGATCAAAATTTTGGAGATTCTATACGACAGGAATTCTAGTCGCAACCACATTGTCCACTCCGATTATCATAAAGGTCATGAAAAATCATCAGAGGCGTTTTTTGACACAACAGCCCTTATTGTCATTTTCTGGATTGAATCGTATGTTTATTCTTCAATTTTGCACCATTCTATGTGTGTTTATGCAACTTGTCGGGGAACAGGGCTCAATTTACTGTTTCAACGAAGGAATCAAAACATTCGATTTGGTGAAATCACAATCATCTTCTGGTGATTACAGACAATTTGACAAAAAGATTGTAATTCTTCTATTCATAAAAGTGCTAACACAATTGCCTTTAACTGATCTGATTATTTTCTTCATAACTAACAAAAGTAATATATTATTTGGAGATACAGAGTTTGTGATTGCTTTAATATGGAGCTATTTTAATCAGCTGATTTTAATTTGGACGCTCAATTTATACTATTATGGTATTTTGGTTATCACAGAATTGACAATTGAACTTAATCAACAATTGAAAGTGATACTTCGAGATATTCGGAAACTTAAGAAAAATCCAGCACGTGGAAATTCCTTGAAGATGCAAAAATACTGTGGAATTGCTGATAAGCTGGAAATGTTGATTGGATCATATCGAAAAATAGCAAAATTGACTAAAACCTTAAATCAGAAATTTCAGGTGCAAATAATTTGCTCATTGTTGTATTTATTTTTGGAGTGTATTGTTCAGTGTTTTTTGTTGTACATTATAAATACCAGTCTACACTTTGGTGATTCAGGTGAATTTAATTTAAGAGTCATAAGCCATATTGGAGCTATGATAATTGACTTAGCATTAATTACAAAAGCAGCTGATGCATTGACAAATTGCTTTGCAAAGACCAAATGGATTATTAAGATGGATGGTGAAATAGGAACTACTGATGTACGATTAGAAAGAATGGTAAAATATTAATTTAAAATTTAAATTTATTCAGTTATTTATAAGAAATGTATTTTGCAGATTGAAGAATTTTGTATTTACTTGAAGAATAGTAAAATTACTTGTTCACCATGTGGACTATTCACAATTGATAATCGTCAACTCATGCTGATGTTGCAGAATCTTCTGACTTCGATGTTGATATTGGTGCAACTTGATTTGGTATTTAAACGTTGTAGGTATATTTTTATTTTAATATGTATTTTTTGTATTTTAATATCTACTTTTGTTGTTGATTTAACTTTTCAGCCCAGACATGAAATTCAAAAATAATCGAGGATACAGAATAAAAAAAAATAACCACCAATCAAAGTATTATTTGTGTTTCTCTTATTGAATGAATAATCTTTGATAATTTCTAATAAACCTTCAAAATTGCTTGGTAGCTTAGGCCTCAAAGCAAGGCAGCTTTTTTTCGAGGTTTTTTAGTTATCTTTTTTGACTACGAACAAAATATACCTAATGACAGCTGAATTTTGAAAAAAAAAAATATGTCAGAAACGCTTGAAGGTATACTTTTTTTTAGTTTTTTGCCTAAACATACCAATACCAAGCTGTAAGAACATAAAATTCTCTAAAAATGTTTAAACACAAAACTATTAAAAAACTGGTTCAATTCCTAACCGCCTAGAGGCTAGAGTGGAGTCAATAGTGTGTTAAGTTTTCGATATGTTTTCCCATATACCGACCGATGTTTTTTATTGTAAGATAAATTTTGGATTCGTCAAAAAAATCGAACTCGAGATTTGGTAAATCTTGACATTACTCTGATAGGAAAGTTGGAAAAAATGATTTTCCTCAAACATGGTGTATAGTGGTTTTTGGGTCGTATCCCCACACGTTTTATTAATAAAAAAATAACGGTACATACCGTACGGTGCTATACATTTTTTTTTTTTTGATTTTTTGAATTTTTTTCTAAAAAACGGCTCTGACAATTTTTTTAATTCAATAAATTTAAATAGATTTTGGCTGACTTAAAATGAAAAAAAAAATTCTAAAATGTCGGAAGTGACATTGCTCTCAAAACAGGTCATCTGATTGTAATCAAAATATTTATGGAAAATCAATATTTATAAGAAGTGAGAAATGATAAATGTACTAATATTAGTACGATGCATTATAAGATAACAACAATATTGAAATTCAGACATAATTAATGGTACTATCCAATACAAATCCTTAAAAAATGTTCTCAAATACGTTTCCTAAATTCCTCGAAAACGGGCCCGAGGATTTTTTTTCTTTGAAAATAGTTCTGACAGATTTCTTGTGCAAGGAGTCTTTTTCGAGATTTCAAAATATTCGCGTTTTTCAAAAATGTTTGACAAACACCAAAGTTTATTTCACCTTAAAAATAAATATAAAATAAGCACCATGGAAAAAAACATTTATTATATACTGGTTTTTAAATTTTTAAAAGAATTAAATTTCATAAAATATGTACCTACATACACTCCACTATACATTCATAATTTATTTTTTCAATACCCATCAGGAAAAAAAAACAAAATATTTCCATTGAAGCCCCCTTCACTCAGTTAAAAAAACATTAACCCATATTTTGTTTGATGTGTATATGTATACTGTCGTTGTGCTAGGTACGAGTATATATCACAAAATAAAACAAAAACAAGGTTAATGGATATCTTGAAATCCTATGAACTTGTTTTACAATTTTTCCTATATCAATGTCCTTTTTTGCAAAACCAAAAAAAAAAAAAAAAACAGCATTAAAGAATCGATAAAATAAAAAAAAAACTACATGCCCATCAAATTCACTACATGTGGTGGTCATAGATTGCTTGCTCGCTTGGCTTTTTTAATCAACACCCCGCTGAAAGCTCCACTTGTGTACATCACTGAAGCTGCCTCGTCGATCTAATAAAGAAATTTAATGTTCCCAATTAAAATGGCGAATCTCCTGTGTTGACCTCATTCCTGTAAAAACAAATACACAATAGACAATAGAATGTCCTATTGAACCAAACCATCAACCCCCTTCTCTAGGAAACACCGCCGCTTACAGATTTCCATATACGTACTCGTATATACATACATATATCAACTAATTAAGCATGCTTTCCAATTATGTCAACGACGTGATGTGTTTCAGATTGAACGTGATAATCTGACAGCTAATTTAACAAAAACTACTATAAACCCTTAACCGTATAGGTACGAGAATAGTTACAATTGACTGGAAGTTGTCACGATTGGACGCGTGCATCACTCTTTCATCCATCCATTCGCACCATCAACAACTCCCACCAATTAGTTGAATTAAAACACAAAATCCTTTTTAAATATTTATACACAAGGAAAACGATAATAATAGGAAAAATTCCGATATCACCGACCGACCGACAGGACCGAACGTTTTGAGTGATGTAGTGCCTGTTGCAAACGGCACGCAGCATGTTCGCGTTCCTTAAAATTCTTGGAAGAACAATTTTTCAAGTATGTCAAATTATTGGAATCGTTCCGTTTAAATTTGACTTCAGAACGCACATTGCAAAAGCCTCAAATTTTTGGCGCTGCTACACCGCCGTGATATTACTCACAATTACCGTATTCACCCCAGGGAGTACCAGTACCATCAATAGTAAAATGGATTTCTTGAAACAGCAACGACTCATGTATTTCGTCGGCTCCAATCGATGTGTTGTCCTTCACCTATGTGCAATATTCAATGTCCTCATTCAGCTGCTAAAGGACCGTAGGATGATATATTGTTGCAATCAAGGCATTCGAATTTTCGATTCACTGCGTGCACTTTCGATTGATAGGTCTGGTGTAGTTGTGGCCTTCGATGGGAATTTTCTGCTTCGAATGTTGCTTAAATGCTGCACACTGTGGCCCATGACCCAGACGACAATATTTTATATTACGCACGACAGAGCCCTGGAAAATATAAAATTTTTCTTTGCCTTATTGTCACAGTACTTCTGTCAGCTGATGATATACATGACACTCAATATGTTCTACGGAGCTACTTTGATATTAACAGCATTCGGATGGCACTTAAATCGATGCATGAAGAGGACTTTTGCGGAAATAAGATTGCTGAGCAGACAACCGGGACGGGGTAACTCGTTGAAGATGCAGAAGTACTGTGAGTTAGCTGATGTCTTGGATAGAATAATTGGAATCTATAAGAGAGTTACACTGTTGATCAAACTTATCAATCAGCAGTATCAGGTGCAGATTGTTTGTTCCTTGTTTTATCTACCGGTAGAGTGCGTTGTTCAGTGCTATTTCACGTACTTCATCTATACTCATCTTGTAGGTCCACGTGTCATAAATTGGGGAGCGTTGTTTTTTATTACTTCTTTAATTTTTGATTTGTTTTTGATTATGAATGCTGCTGAGAGATTGACAAATGTTTTTGCCGAAACGAAGTGGATAGTGAGAATGGGTGCAGAAGTTGGGCATGTTGATGAAAGATTGGAAAAAATGGTTTGTTATGTTTCTTACAAAAAAAAATTGAGTATTTTCAAAACAATATTTTCATATTTATGTAGGTCGAGCAGTTTGCAATTTATCTGGATAATAATAAAATCAAATACTCAGCATGCGGCTTATTCGATGTGGACAATCGATTATTGCTGATGATGAGTCAATGTTTGCTATCATCATTATTAATTTTAATACAATTTGATAAGATATTGAAATAGTTTGGTGAAAAATATTTTACGAAAAAGCGGTGTGTTTGAAGAAAAAAAGTGTGAACTGTCAAAAACTTTTTTTTAAAAACACGGAAAAAGTTCCTAATTTTGTTTTACTTATTAATTATTAAAAAATAATATTTTTGAAATTAAATAATAATCGATAAATATAAAAATACTAGCAAACCCGGCGAACTCCGTTTCGCCACCAGATGGCTTCGTTTTTTTGTAACATGTTTGGGGATTAAAAGATGAAAATGAGTTATACGTGTCCGCAAATTATCCGTTTCATTGAAGTGCTCTTTGGTAAACCACATTTTTTGTTTTTTTTTTTTGGTCTAACGTTATGACTTTAACACAAACAAAGCGGACGGTTTTGCCATGTATATTATTTGAACTCGTACCGAAATGACTGATTGGTAAATTCGCAATAGGAATGCAAAGATCCTCGATAGCAATCAATGATTCATGGACATGTAGTCAATACTATAGCAAATAGTAGTAGTACATGTGTTCCTGTGCAGTATAATGCTGCTTCAGCAAGCATACTGTCTTCATACATACATCTTCTAGTAAGCCTAGTGCAAGGCATGCATCTTTATACGTTGGATACTTTTGCCCATCTACCTTTCGTATATCTTGAAATGACAATGGTCCGGTGACATTAACCAACAGCAGTCGCAGATAAAAACACTCAGTCTGCCTTGGATTGACTGTATATACACGTCCCAAATTATTTGATTTAAATAAACCGGGACACGCATCAACTGGTGTGGTGTCCCTTTCTTTCGGGGTATCCATTTTTTCGATTGAGCCCATGTAAAATATCGCGGAACTTTAGAATAGAGCAGAGCTGTATCGTCCGTGAAATATATGCGCTGGCCGTTTTCAAGATGGACAGCTAAATGGGTAACTGCTGGATCTCTTTCATGAATTTGGAAACCAAAAATACACCAGACAGCTTCATTGGAACTGATATATCGGCCAATTTGGTAATTCGTAATTTCATCTTTTTTATTCAACGGAGGAGCATTGACATTAGTATTTTCAATTCTAAATACAGCCATATCACTTCCTTTATTAAAATATTTGCAAATATATTTGATACTCTTCACCGAACTGCATGACTCAACATTAATATGAGCATTGAATGTTTTGCTGAGAAGAGGTGAATAGTACCACCCAACGATTGTCAATGTCGATGTCTGGGTTGCTGATAGTTTTAGTTTTTTATTTAAAAACTAAATACATGGCAAAACAACGTTTGCCGGGTCAGCTAGTTATCATTTGGCTTACCTTTCACAATAATGAAACAAACTCGTACACGCTTTCGTTTTGATTTAAAATTATTTATTTTGCACAGAAAAATTAAAATAATACGTATACGTCACTGCTACGATTATGAGAGGTGACCCAGGTAGACATCTAGTGAGGATAACTGATTTATCTAGTGGTGGATTACCCTTAACATTTAGGGGGATGAAAAATAGATGTTGTCCGATTCTCAGACCTACCCAATATGCACACAAAATTTCATGAGAATCGGTAAAGCCGTTTCGGAGGAGTTTAACCACAAACACCGCGACATGAGAATTTTATATATTAGATTGTAGAACTTTGATAACGTATTGTGAATTAAATTGACTAAAGACTACATCATAAAAGTGTTTGATATGCTAGATGATTTACGAAAGGATTCTTGGTATACAAGAAACTCAAAAAACTTCTGGATGAAAAAAATGCAACGGCACCTGCATTTAGTTGGCCTCAAACTAAGGAACAATCCAAGATTGGGTGACCTGTCTATGTTTTTTGGGGTCACCAGCATAAATGGAGCCTTAGGATACCCTAAGTGTAATAGGACAGTTGTGGTCCATATCATAACAATCATACATAATCATAGCTGTCCTACTCCACAGTTTTATACCATAAAGCTCCATTTGTGCTGATGATGTGGTGAGGCCAACTAAATGCAGGTGCTCGCACATCTTGGTAGCTCTATCGGTCTGTCTGGCGGTTTTTCTGTCATTTCAACCCAAAGCACAAACTACTGAAGCGATATTCCTTAAATTTGGAACTTAATGTTTTTTGATAATTTGGTTAAAAAAAATAACGGTAGGTACCTACAGTCATAACTTTTAGCACAAAATTTAATTATCTCCAAAATGGCTCTAATACCTTTTGTTGAAGTTTTTTATGTGGGTTTTGTAAGTATGTACATACATAATTCTAATTATTGGGTCAACAAAATATTTTCAAAACACCGTTATTAACAATATAGAACTGAATTTTTGGTTTTGGATTGGAAAAAAAAGTATTCGCTGGATTTTTGAAAAATAACCAATTGTTTTAAATATCAGATTTTTTTTTTGTATATTTTAGCAATTAAAACAATGAATTTTATGGTTTTCATTTTTTTTTTCTTGTAAAATTCTAGTTTTTGCAATTATTTGGGTTCATTCTTTTAAAGTATTCACCTTAACATAGAAGCAAGTTCCTGCGACTTAGGCTGCATTTTATGTTCTTGCTGCCCTGTTTTGGTTTTCAAATGAAAAACGTAAGAATTTAGTTGTTAGTTGGTCTCCTTGTACAGATTTGTATTGTTTGATTTTTCAAGTTTTTGTAGAGTAAGAAAATAACTTTGAAATTTAAATCAAAATTTTCTGAAACAAAATATAAAAAACAGCAATGTATATATATTATTTATCTACTCGCAGCTACCTTATTTTTTATTTTCCTAAAAATGTTCATTGTTTTATGTAACAATTATTCGTAAAAATATACATTTTACATTTTGGTTTGATTATAAACTTTTACAAAAATTTCAATAAAAGAAGATTTCTATTGTTTCAGTCAAACAATAATAAGCAATTTAGTTTTCTATTTCAAAAACCTTTTCAATCCGACCACAGATAACAAACAGAGAAACCAGTTGCATATAGCAAAAGTCCGTTCCGTAGTTCCGTTGCCGTCGTCGTCGTACGTCGTCATTTCAATATAATGTTGATTTCAAAAATCACAGGGAATCAACATTCCGGAAAATTCAAACACAAATAGGGGATTTGCTGATAAAGGTTGGTTGTCTAGTTGGTTTACTTTTTTTTTTTTTGTATTTTATCCTTTTCTTCGATAAAATGCTCGGGCATAATGTTTGAAGAAGACTTTAAGTTTCAATGAGAACGATGGAAAAATAAATGAGGAAGAGCAGGAAATGGTTGCTGCTTCTGCTTCTGCTTCTTGCTATTCTGTGGGTGGGTGCTGAAAACCGAAGTAGAGGAAAGAAGGTGACAGATATGTATAAAAGAAGGCTTATGGTTGTATCCTAGTTGGCAATTTGCCCATTTGTCAGTTTTTGTATGCCAACAAGTTGCTGGGTGGGGTGATAAAGTGGATAAATAAAATTGTATGCAGCGCTTTAAGAGGCAAACCACAAAAGCTTATAGTAGATTGTTGTGCTCGGAGAACTAGTGCAAAGAAGCTGTTATCGATTTTTTTGTAATTTTTTTTTTTGTTTTGCTCCTTTAATTATGATTGTGGAAAGATACCATCTATATCGTTTTTGTTTATAAAACTCAAGTCTTAAGGCTGTCTATATTCAACACCGAAGGTTGTCTAAATATTATTTTTGTCTGAGCTGCTAAATATGAGTTCGATAAAATTTGAGAGCCAATATTGTTGTAGGTATTCGATTTCTGAACAACTTTCTAAAACTATCGATGAAACAAAATTCTTGCAGTTTAGTTATGAAGAAAAAAGTAAAAGACTTGAAAACAATCTACTTGCCCTTGAAATTTGTATTAGAATTGAAAAATAACTATAAAAATTTGGATGATATTTCTCATATAATAGACATGAAATTTGATCTTTGAATCATTAGAAATAAAAAATCCAAAATCCATTCATTTCGATATTTAAAGAGAAACAGACAGGATTTAATTTTACTGATTTGTCTATGGAAAAATAAAACAATCCTAATAATGAGAAAAGTAAAAAGAGCTATGTACATATATCAGTCAAGTCAAGTTGAAATTTAACTTAAACCGTTAAATGCTGGATTTTAATGAGTGAGGGTATAGATATGGATTATTGCGCAACAAAATTTATGGGGAAATTTCTAAATTCATATTTCATCAACAGAAGATACCATTGACAAACATAAAGGGTGAAAAGTTAGTTGAAAATGGAAGAATAAAAAATTGCGTATACGCCCAAGTGCACACATACTGCTTCGTAGTAATAATTTCGTGGGTCACCTAACAGCCAGGCCACGAGCATTTAAAATAGAAAAATTTTCAGATTTACGTTTTTTGTGACAAAAATGAGAAAAAAAAAACATTTTATTCAGGACTGTCCAATGTCTAGATATTGAAATATTTAACTCGGTTTGAAAAAAAAAACAATTTTAATGATTTTCTTTACTAGAAACATCACCTGGTCTCAGTCCAAAAATTACAAAATTATTAAAATAAAATACATTAAAATAAAATAAAATAAAATAAAATAAAATAAAATAAAATAAAATAAAATAAAATAAAATAAAATAAAATAAAATAAAATAAAATAAAATAAAATAAAATAAAATAAAATAAAATAAAATAAAATAAAATAAAATAAAATAAAATAAAATAAAATAAAATAAAATAAAATAAAATAAAATAAAATAAAATAAAATAAAATAAAATAAAATAAAATAAAATAAAAAAAAATAAAATAAAATAAAGTAAAATGAGTTGAAATGAAATAAAATAAAATAACAAAAAATAATATAAAATCTTGAATTACCTTATATTTTTTTACGAATAGCATCTTAGATTCAAAAAAGTATTCAACACTTACATAAATACTTCTTGAAAAAAAGAGAACAAATATTTTTAGAAAACTAATATTTCAAAAAAGCCTCTATAACGGTATTTTTCATACATTTTTTTTTTTTTGCTCAAAATTACTCCGAATATTTTTTTGAATTGAGTTAATTTTAATAGATGTTGGTTCATTTCAAATGAGAATAATTGAATAAATTTTTTATTTTTCTCAAAATCTGTTTATCTGATTTTAATCAAAATTTGTATGCAAAGCTCTAAAATTTTAATTTTTTTTTTAATTATTTTTAAATTTTCAAATTACTGACGGAGTGAGAAAAAATTGGTTCAAAGCAAGGGTTTGCTAAATCCTGGTAATTCTTGCCTTTTTCTATATTCGCTTTGGAATATGATTACTGGCATTCTTGCAATCTGAAATACTCTATTCCAAAAAAGCCAGAATATTGTAATTAAGTATTTTCACATTCATCAAAATAACTTATATTTTATCATTAAGTTTTTTGTGTGATTAATGTTGCTTTAAAAAACTTTCTTTTTATTCGAACTATTAAACACGAAATTAACGAAGTTGAAATATTTCTATCAAACTATAAAAAAAAACTATAAATACCTACATCATTAGCACAATTTTCCCTTAAATATATGCATAGCATTTAAAGATTCACCTAGTTTTGCCTCAATTTAGTATATATTATTATATCCACTGTACATTACATAGTTTCCCTCATTAGAATACCATTTATGTGTACCTCCAAGTTATGCTCTGATTCTTCAACCCTTCAACAACAACAACAACAGAAAATCCAAACAAAACTTTATTTTAAGTGGTGCAGCTAAATGGAAATATAATGAAATATAAAATAATATATTATAATCCCCCGTCGAAGTTCATTCACGCTCCTTGAAGCACCTTTCAATTTTTTTTTTAAGGATTCGCTTGGAAAGTTCACCCTGACATAAAGAGAGAAATGTCATGCTAAAATATCATATACCAGCCATCCTATAAAACCCACCTCCTACACACAGGTAGGAATATTCGTACCAAATAACATGCAGCACCCTTAAAAGCCCTTTGTTTTTGACAAATATATAAAATCATTGTAGCGCACGAACATTTTTAACCACAAGTCCTAAATTGAGAAGGGAGAATATTTTGTTCCCCATCGCTGAACCGAGAGAAAAATCTATCAAAACATATAAAATAATAATAGAGTATTATAATATTGTAGAGACATATGTCCATGTCAAGGATGAATCACTGCCGCAACTGGGACAAACATCAACACATAAAAAAAAAAAAATTATGATGCTTGGTTAATAGAGTAAAAACATAAAATCTTTATGTGTATACCAACCCTGATGTATCGTTACCACTAAGCTTTGTTCCAAAAACAAAACAAGGTACACTTTGTCTTTCACGACCGGATAAACCTCTATCAGCTGCGCCATTCCACCACTCTCTCTCTCTCTCTCTCATTCTCTCTCTCCAGTCTAGTGGATTGGATCTAATCTTAATAGAAATCTATTTTAAACTACGGCAACATAATATTAAATCAATAAATCCTCATCCATCCCAAAAAAACCATCAACCACCTTTTTTTTATATACCTTCCTTTGGTCCTGATGATCCTGGTCAATATAACTACAACACTTTCTGTAACATAATAGGGTAATGTTCCAAGCGATGAGAGAATAGAAAAGTTAACGTTTAAATAATAATAAAAAAAAGGAACAATCCTTTTTAGTTTTGACCCCCATATGATGGAACTGCGATTATGTTCAAGTTACAGTGATGTGAAATTGTGCTAATGCGTGCTAAATTGCAATGATAATAATAATAAATTTATTGATTGAGTTGTAAATACTTTGGTGCATGGTATTTCAAACTTTAACACAAATAATTATTTTTGGAATGAAAATGTAAGTTTGGGTTTAAATTAGCCTTTAAGGCTGCTATGTATCTTTGTTGGTACATAAAGGGTGTTTTCTTTTTAAGGTATAAAACTTTAAGTTGGCAACACTTTTTTAACTGGCGGCCATTTTGGCATTTGCGTTTATTTTGGTTTGGCATTTCAACATAATTAGACTGACGCCTGAACAACGCTGATTAGTTTTTTTTTAAAGGTATAAAACTTTAAGTTGGCAACACTTTTTAAACTGGCGGCCATTTTGGCATTTGCGTTTATTTTGGTTTGGCATTTCAACATAATTAGACTGACGCCTGAACAACATGGGTCTCTTCAAAATACGTCCATTTTACGGTCAACATAATCGTCCATGAGAGTAATGAATTCGATCAACTATGCACCGTTTTCGTACAATCTTTGCTTTCATTGATAATTCGCATCTACAGAGACTTCGTACAGTACGTACAGAAGAAGTCAGTGCTGCTGTAGAGCAGCTGCTGTGGCGGAAAGTGTGCGTGAAGTGCCATCAACATCAATTCACCGTCATTCAGTCTCAACAATTGAACATTTCGGAGACATCATTGAGACGAATTTTTCATGAAGACCTTGCTTAAAAATTGGACCGATCCTGTAGGCTACTGCATGGTCTGCCGAGGCAGCCATTTGAATGAAATTATTTTCTATTATTAATAGGAAGGATTGTACTTTCAAATAAAAACAGAAATTTGAGAAAATATTCAGTAGTTTTTTTTATAGCATTTTCAAAAAAAAAGTTATTTGGCGGACCCTTTACAATGGGCTGCGTCGATAAACAAAACTGCTGTATTTGGAGTGAAGATAATCCTCAAGTGTATGTTGAGATACCGTTACATCCAGAAAACTGACTGTTTGGTGTGCTTTATGGGCTGGTAGAATCACGATGCTGGCCAGAAGGTTACAGGATATGATGACCCCTGTAGAGCCAAAAATACTAACTTTTTCGTTCCTCAATTGTACAAACATGATGTGCAGGAGCTGTGGTTTCAACAAGACGGCGCAAGATGTAACACGGACATGTTCGGACCCGTGAATTTCCCGCTAAGATCGTTCGATTTAACCCCTTTAGACTATTTGCTGTGGGGATATGTCAAATCGCAGGTCTACACCGATAAGCCCGACAATCGATCACTTTTCCGACAACATTCGCCGTATTATTCCAGATATCCGGTTACAAATGTTGGAAAAGTGATTGAAAATTGAACTTCCAGATTTAATTACGTCCAAGCTAGCTGTGGCGGTTATATGCCAGAAATCATTATTCCTTTTCGAAGTTCATAACTCTAAAAAAAAAACACCCTTTATGTTTGCTGAATAATGAGACTACCATGTATTCATTGGAACATATATTTTTTTTCTTTTGGATAACAATTTCTTTAGAAAAAGCATTTATTAGAATTTTACTTAAGGCTTTATTGTCTTGTATATTCATAATCGTGCTTTACAGGCATTGGGGCAGGCAGGAATGTATAGGCGGAAGTAAAATTGCGTGGAATGCCAATATGGAAAATAAATATATTTGTGTGGGGAAATTTATGGATTTAGATGCTATTACCATACATAAAACAACGGAATTCGATGCCATATTTTTTTTTTTAAGATGGAATACATGTTTGTTTATATTACAAAAAAAATATTTTATGGAATTGAAGGCGGACGAATGACCTAAGTAAAAGTAAATTGTTTACTCTTGCTAAAAGCCAAATATACTCTGAATAATTTATGAGCACATTGTAGATATTTAGGTAGGTCAACAACAAGATTGATTAATTGAAATTGAAATGCGAAAGTGTCTTTATTGAGTTTATTTAAATCATTTTTTTATAATTTAAATGCAGAACATGTAAGTTAAATATTAGAAACACAATAATACTTGTCTACTATGAAAACCGTAACAATCGAACAACTCTCAGCACTAGCATTCCGGGAAGGCACTTGGAAGTCTTCATGAGTCTAACATTGGCACTCTAAAACAGTTATACAGAGCTTAATATACTGCGAAATTTTGGGTTCCTGAAAGTTAGGTTCTGGACTAAAGAACGTTGGGTCACCATCATACAGTTTTTCTCTACAACGGAGCTCTATTCAGGCGAGGAGAAGGATTGGTAACAACAGACTTGAATGAAAAGGTTGGTACACAAACGATGGGCTCAGACGTGTTTTGGGGAAATATGGAGTTTAGCAGCCGCAAACGACAATGCCGAACGCTTTGTTGGTTCCTGCACTTATAACCATGTTAAAAGAGAAATCCTGTCACAACGTCCGTTGGGGAGAAACGAGCTAGAGTCTATAAGTATCGTATGATGATAAGAGAAGTTCACCGTAGTATACGACGTGATAAGCGTAATCACATTAGCCCATTGGCTTCAGAAGTATATAAGAGGACGCAAGTAAGTGTGAAAATACGACCATCTGTAGAATTACCGAAGAGTTTACAGACATAGAAGGATTACTGCTAGTTTCGGACCAGCTCTAAAGGTGAAAAGAGTATCTTTCTAAGGTTTCAAATCGCATTTTCGCCTGTGAAGTGATCCCAACTAACGCAGTCCGAACTGGTGAGGAATTTGGGTGCTATCTGCAGTTGCAAGAATTGTCCTGAAGCCAATAAAGACCATCTGAAGACACATTGGACTCTAGACGGCGAACAAGCAAGATCCAGCACTTGATCTTTCTGCCTTGACCACACTAGCACCTTTTAAATCATCATCAAACAATGCGCTGAATATCTATCACCACTTCATTAGCTGTGGTAGTGGTAGTCGTTACACTTTAAAAGGGGAACGAGTGCATTGCGAGTCTGCGTAGGCAGGCAGACAAGCGGGCCGACCTAGAAGCAATTGGCGAGGAACGGTCGAAGAGGAAGAAGCGCTACTAAGGAAAAGTTGGAGAGAACTGAAATATAGGTGCATCTCCAAAAACCGAACCGATGGCTCCTAGGAGTAGAGGGGTGGAGGCCCTATGTCTCGGAAGGAGAGACTCTGGGACACTACTTCCGACGAGCTAAGTATTCTAAAAAATGATCTGAGGCTTGAACATGGGACCTTCCGATTACAAGCAGAACCAATTAACAGAAGAAAAAGTCCATCTTAAAGCTAATCAGTTTAACCCATTTCCTACAGCTACCAGTTCAAGTTGACTTAAATACTTTAAATTCACAAACATTTCCTCGTGAAATTGACTTGAATGAAAAGGTTGGTACAAAAACGATGGGCTCAGACATGTTTTGGGGAAATATGGTGTTTGGCAGCCGCAATGACAATGCCGAACGCTTTGTTGGTTCCTGCACTTCCAACCATGTTTAAACAGAAATCCTGTCACAACGTCCGTTGGGGAGAAACGAGCTAGAGTCTATAAGTATCGTATGATGATAAGAGAAGTTCACCATAGTATGCCACGTGATAAGCTTAACCACATTAACCCATTGGCTTCAGAAGTAGAAGAGGATGCAAGTAAGTGTGAAAATACGACCGTCTGCATAATTACCGAAGAGTTTACAGACAAAGAAGGATTACTGCTAGTATCGGATAAGGACAAGCTCTCAAGGCGGAAAAAGCATATTTCTAAGGTTTCAAATTTTGCCTGTCAAGTGATCCCAACTTACGCAGTCCGAACTGGAGAGGAATTTTGGTGCTATCTACAGTTGCAAGAATTGCCCTGAAGCCAATAAAAGACCACCTGAAGACACATTGGACTCTAGACGGCGAACAACCACTTCAACAGCTGTGGTAGTTGTTTGCCCACACACTTTAAAAGGGTACCGAGTGCATTGCAAACCAAGCGATGGAATGGAACCCTTTCACGCAGGCAGGCAGAGAAACGGGCCAACCTAGAAGCAATTGGCGAAGAACGGTCGAAGAGGAAAAAAACCATAAACAATGGCTTCTAGGAGTAGTGAAAGTGGAGGCCCTATGTCTCGGAAGGAGATAGAGAGACCTTCCGATTACAAGCTGAGCAAATTAACAGAACAAAATGTCCATCTTTAAAGCTAATCAATTTAACCCATTTCCGACAGCTACCAGTTCAAGTTGACTTAAATACTTTAAATTCCCAAACATTTCTTCGTGAAATTTATTTCAAGAGAAAATACTCTTCATACGACAGGCTTTGTATATTTTCTGTTTCATATCCAGAATACTTTCGCAATTAATTCTACATTTATTTTGATAGATAAAACGCTCTTGTAAAACGCTTTTGTAACAATGCCATACTTCTTAGAAGTCCAACGAATTGCAGTAGACGCTTCAAAGCCTCATTCATTTTTCTGCACCCATTCTGATAGCTCTCAAAGTCTCCAAATTTACAAATCATCAACTGAACAATTTAACAAAAACTGTAAATTCTTGCTGATACCTATGTTCTGACTTCATGAAAAGCAATAAGCGTCAAACACACAAAACTACCAGTTAAATAAAAAAAAAAAAAACAACAACAAATTAATTTCAGATAGCGAACGGCAAAAGAATCTAAAAACAGCAATTTTTCGAATGACATCAAAACGAACTTAAGCAATTAAGGACAACATCTGGATGCAAGCAACAAACCCAACAGCAACAACAAATCAACGAACAAAAAAAGGAAAAATCACTCAGCAATCAAATGCCCCAGAAAAGAACAACACACGTTTAGCATGCAACGGATGACTGCTCCACATAGCACGCGGATATTATGGACGGATTGCGTTGTCCCATGGTGGAACATATAGCTCCAATTCTCCTCATAAACATGCAGCCAGGACAATGAACTGTTTTTATTTTTTTTTTCTCTACACTCATTATCCTGTGTTGGGAGCTATATGCTAGAAGCTAGAGCTACATGCATACTTTCATAATATTGTTTTTTTGTTTCTCCCTTATGCTTTCTCGGATGAAATGGAATTAGAACGTGCTATGGGTGATTCGATAGAAGGAACAAGGAAGTTGGTGGAGGAGGAGGAGGTGTACTCGTATAAAGAACATGCGGATTGTTTTATGAGTTTTCTTCTTTCACCAATGTTTATGGTGATAGTGACATGAAGAACAAGAGTTGACTGAATTACGACGAACATTATAAAAAAAAAAGTGTACACCGTTGAATTGATTGCCGTTTCTGTTCTTGAAGGTTACGAGCAAATTGTACTCATTCCCAAATTAGTGTTTAATTAGATTTCTTTTGTGTATAGCTATAGTACCTACTCGGCTCGGAGGATCATTCATTTTCACATACGCTGCTATTCGTATACGAGTACGAGTACACAATCGTTTAGGGAATAAATTGTTTTGAATTTTCTATTTTGAGTACAAAATTAATTGTCGTCGAAATTTACAGATCGTAAGACATACCTAGCTAAGAATCTGCTTTTAATTATGGTGCTATTAAGTCACATAACCATTTCAATTGAAATTTTTCATTTGAGAGTTATAAAAAAAGTGTACTTTAAATTAAGTTGCGTTCGAAAGAAAAACGAAGTGCAGGAAGGTCGTTTTCCACTTTTTAGTATGGTGAATTAAAAGAAGAGTGTACTCTAATTAGGAAATAGTATTTAAAACAATTACAGATTTAATTACATATCAGTATCTCTTTTGTAACTAAGAAATAACTAACTCCCATCTCTGGGTCTGGTGCTCTAGCAACTTACTTAAACCTCTTGGACGGTATACAAAGACGAGCCTTCAAAATGATCGGAGACAGGAACACCATCTATACTTTTACGTCACTCGAACACCGTCGTAACGTTTCCTGTCTCTTACTCTTTAATCGTTTAATCAAATGAAATAGCCAGTTGCATTCCTCCCTTTAAACGATTCAACCAAATACTCGCCCTTCCAGGAATGCTCATCGGCTTATTCTTGAACCCAATTTCGGTCGTACTGTCAAGTACAGGGATTCGTTCTTTAGCCGTACTACGCGAATATGGAATACCCTTCCACGCTCTGTCTTTCCCTCTCATTGTGATATACTGAAATTCAAGATTAATGTTCACCGACAGCTCCTTTCAAATCCCCTCCCACCTACCTAAAGTTCGCACTGTGTCTCTGACATATAAAGGGTACATAATCCCCTTTAGTGCGCGCTAATTAATTTTTTTCCGAGGTATAGAACTTGGAAAAGGAATATAACAAAATTGACATGAAATTGACTTTATTCGTAAGAACGCATTATAATTTAAATATGATTTCTGGCATTGCCGCCACGGCTTGATCGGACGTAATTTGACCGGGAGGTCCAATTTTTGACCACTTATTCCAACGTTTGGGGCCGTATATTGGCAATAACGCGGCGAATGTTGTCCTCCAAGGGGTCGATCACAGAAAATAGTCTAAAGGCGTTAAATCGAACAATCTTGTAGGCCAACTCACGGGTCCGAAACGTGAAATTATGCGGGTACCAAACTTTTTCTTCAATAAATTAATTGTGTCACGAGATGTGTGACATGTTACGCCTTCTGTTGAAACCACAGCTTCTGCACATCTCCTGCACATGCAATGCCAAACCAAACAAAAATCACACAGTTGTTAAAAAGGTTGCCAGTTAAAAAAAGTATTGCCAAATTAAATTTCTATACCTCTGAAAAAACGCCCTATACGCCTACTCTTGAATTACTTTGCTATTTAATTGTGTCATTATTAATTATTAATCGAATTACAAATGCGCATACAACCCAGCTTAGTTTACTTGAATGAAGTCCGTAAATTAAAGTTAATAAGTTTAAAATCGCAGAGCGTTATGGGTTTTTTATCCTCAGTTAAGTGGCAGTTAATATTCAAGTTTGCAGTTTTTAGAACTTCTATTTTTTTTTCTTATTGTTTTAGTCAATAGTTTTCGAATAAAAATACACTATTTTAATTAAATTTTTGTATTCTTAATAAACATTTTTTCATATCTTCTATAACCTAACGACTTATTGACTTTTTTATTATTTCTTTTTAGCTTTTTCTTTAAATAAATATTATTCACTTTCCCAAACATTTCTGAATCTTTAGTTATCATTAGAACAATTTGTCTATTTAGTTGGTGTGATTTTTAATTTATATTTCATTAAATGCCTGTATACCTAGATTTTGACTGAGTTATATTTTATATACTTATGAAACAAATTTAGGTATCTACTTAAAGACTCCTAGTCTGAGTTAATTTCTAATCAAATATAGAGACTTTGTTTTCATTATTGATTGTAAATGACTAATGACATTTTATTTGTGTCATTCGAATGCCTTCCTGAAGATAAGATAATATTATTTGACGTCTTTTTAATATTTTTTTTTTATGAATGAGTGTTATCAAAATAAACTATAACTACCTACAACAGGGTGTGGACTTATTAAATGAGACAATAAAAAAAGATTAAGATTTTTCTTGCTTGAATCGCACGAACTTGCGAATAAACAAAATTAACAAAAATTAGAAATGTCTTTAGAAACAAGTTAAAAGTAATTTTTTGCTTAAAACTGACGACACTGAAGATCTATCAAAAAAAAAGTTGTTTTTTAAAAATCGTTATGGATTTTTTTTTATTAATTGAACTACTAAAGATTTTGCGAGAAGGACAGTTGGTCAAACAGTCAAGGTAGCGGAGCAAGTGCTGCAATCCTTTAAATACCTTGGGTCAATAGTAGCAGCCGATAACAATATAGAAGAAGAACTACGCGGGCGGCTGCTCAATTCCGACAGAGCCTACTATACAACGGTCAAAGTTCTTCAAATCCAGAAATCTCAAAAAAACTTCAAAACTGCTGCTGTACAGGACTGTGGTCCTGCCAGTACTCACGTATGGATCCGAGACTTGGGTGCTTAGCAAAAGGCGTTCCGACCTCTTAGCCGCATTCGAGAGAAAAGTCTTAAGGAGAATTGTTGGCCCCATATGTGAGGAAGGACGATTCCGGAGACGGTACAATCATAAATTGTAGTAATCTACCTTGAAGCAGACATAGTGACAAAAATTAAGCTCGGTAGACTCCAGTGGGCAGGGCACCTAGCTCACATGAGCGAAGAGGAAACGGGTCGGAAAGTCCTTCGTGATACATTCTATGGTAGACGGCAGCGTGGTAGACCATGCTTGCGCTGGAAAGCTGGCGTAGACCAGAACGCCCGAAGCCTTGCGTTGCGCAACTGGATAGCGTCGGCTCGAGACCGGGATAGGTGGAGAGATTTGTTGAAGGAGGCCAGAAACGGACCCCGGTTGTCGAGCCGATGATGATGATGATGAAAGATTTTTAGACAAAAAAAAAATTGGTTGGCAAGTTTTAAGTATTTAGTCATATACAATTAAAATAGAATTGAAAAGCACTTATCCATTTTCATAATATTGAAAACCAAAAAACCTGTTCTATAGGGGAACCCAACGTTCCCGATTTCTGCAAAAAAATATATTTTGATCAAATAATTCTATTTTTTACAAATGCGACAAAAAATTCAACAAAATCGCTTAAGCCGTTTTCGAGATAAATAAATATTAAAAAATGTTATGAATAAAATTTCAATGTAACATCTTGAAAATTATTTAAAAACCTCAATCCAAATTTTGAAGAAAAAGATAGATAGACAGAGAGAATTGTTCGACCTACTTTTTGTTCGTTCCCTTAAAAAAGCAGATTAAGAGTACATTAACCGTGCCCTGTGACTGCACTTTTATAAAAATTATTACGAATTAAAACAATGTGGAAAATCTTATTGAATATTCTAAGAAAGTATCCGCCAGTAAACTTTTTTTTTTAATTTATAAGTTTGGCATTTATGTAGTTTTATGATTTTTTCCAGATGTTAGCTTTTTCTTTCTTTTTATTTTCATATAAAAACTTTGACCTTCCAATTACTAGTTGAGTAGTCTGTCTGTCGAATTGCAATAAAAAATTACATTGTCAAAATTCAATCATGTTTAATTATAGAAAAAAGAAAAATTTCTCTGTTTGTGTCTGAACTTTGCGTTAGTAACTTTTTAAAATAATATGTTTTTTGTATAATCAATGTTCATATATTTTAAGTGGTATTTTTCTAAAAATAGTACGAACATTTTATTAAATTTTAATAAGTTTTACCGCATTGAATCAATCCGATTTTTCATTTAAAAATTTCATAATTTCTCAATCAATATTATTGTTTTTTTTTTTTTAATTTTGTTTTCTTTGTAAAGTTTAAGCTACTGAAGAAGATTTCATTTCATTTATAAATTCTTTAACCCACTTAAGGCATATTAAGCAAACAAACAGAGCATTATAACAACAAAACAAATAAATACTATGACTTTGCAATAACAGATTAAGAAAATATTATATTTCTTGTAAACGAAACGTAATGAAAAATCATCTTAGCTTGATTTTTCAACACATTGTTTTATTTATCTTCTTTTGCTTGAAAAACGCTTGCAAAAACAACACTTACGTTTATAAAGTCCTCCCATTTGTCTTATTCAAATAGATGATGCTTCGAAGTTAAATCAAAGATAACAAAACTTGTCTTCTGTGTGCAACAAACACTCATCGTAACATCGTAAACATTTTATTGAGAATCGTTTTTTTTTTTTTTTTGAATTCAGAGACAGAATAAATGTGATTGAAATGGAAAAATGTATCACACTTTTGTGTAAACATTGATGCTGTTTGAGTTGGGTAAAAAAGTTTAACTCAGAGGCTAAGGAAAACAATATTTTTCATTTGATTGAAAAGCTTTTCAAAAAAGTATAAACGTTCAGCTATATGGATTATCTTTGTCATTATTGTCAAATGGATGCCATCTTAAAAAATATTAAGGTGTTCACACATTAGGATGTAGAAGATTTTTCCACAGTTACGTTCGAAAAACCAAAATAAATGTTGGCGATTTTTGGTATTCGTCCATTTGTAGAACACGGCACAACGGGAATAATGGAATATTTCAATAATTCTTCTTTCGTTGGCATGAAATGACAGTTGCTTAGGTTTTCAGCAGGATAATGACCCCAAGCCTGTTATCGTATAGAGCAAGGGTTCTCAACTCCAGACCGCAAGCCATAATTTGGCTGGCTTAATAATTTGAAGTGACCCGCGCCAGTAAGTTCCCGCTAAAATCAGAAATCCCGCAAAATTGTAGTAGCTACGCAATAAGCACGCACAGTGCGCAGGTTGAAAAAATCGGATGACAGGCAGCAACAACAAAAAACAATTGGTGCCATACGAGATACCCACTCAGTTTTTGAAAAAGATAGGGGACATCGGATCTGAAGGCTCAAACTTATTTGCAGTGTCAAAATGTTTGAAGTGAAAGTTACCTTCTTCCAATCTACAAAGGGAAAGGTAATAAACGATAATGGGAAAGCTAGCGTTCAATCAAACTGATTTCACACACCATGAAGGTCATTAAGCTGCAGAACCAGATCCAGCAATTCAGCTGCAGAACAAAACAAATCAAAAAACGCAGACTTATGAAAACTTTGAAAAGCACGGCAAAAAATAATAAAACTCTGGTCTCTGGTACGGGTATTTAAAATGTCAGCAGTGGCTCCTTAGTTAACCAAAGAGAAATCGCCAGTGACAGAACTATTCCTAAACAGAAGCATCAATGACGAACACCTAAACGAAACGGACAAGAATTTAACGAAGAAGACCTTCATCTCGATCCCTTTGCCAATTCTGGAATGAGGGATGGAAAAAGTGCTGGAATAGTAGATATTGATGATATCAATGATTGCTGTTCCCTAACTAGTTCCAGTCTTTCAAGATTGTCTAGAACTGTAGGACAATTTACCGACTTAATTCGAAGGAGTGACTTGACGGAACTGAAACGAAAACGATTACAAAAGAAAGTCTGGTCCAACTTTCTGCAGCTGGAGAAGACACCCTTCACTACCTAGGACACTGTCTGGCACTCTACAATATGAGGATGCTGTAGGGGAAAACGCGAATGCCTGCTGCCAAAGCGAGAAGAAGACCGAATGCTCGTATACCCCTGCTGCTCAGTGCCGTAGCCAGGACTTTTGTTTGGGGGGGGGAGGGGACTTTGGAATCTTACAAAGAATTCTTTAAACAAAAAAACTATATGTATTTCAATTCATTGATTTTTATTAGGTTTTTAAATCTTATTTATTAAACCGAAGATACTTAAATTATTTTCTTTGCACTCATTTGTTTTAAAGTAGAAGACGTCTGGATTTTTTTTTTGACATGAGATCAATCACCTTATCTGGATCCACATTTATATCTGAATGAACAGATATCATGGCAAGTGAGCTTAATCTCACATTCCCCATAGCGCTTCGATGCTGCTCATTTCCTGATTCACACTTTTCCAGATAGCAGAGTGACAAAGAGCGATCGAATTAAAAGCAAGAAAATCTGAACAAGCCTTTAAACAAAGGCAAAGTATACAAAGATCAACTAAACTGGTACTGTCATGTCAAATAAGAGGCTCTGAGAACCCTTTCAACCGGGTTTAAGAAGACATGAAATTGAATTTGATTCAATTGATTATCTGGGTCAATCGTTCATTTTGAAAGATCATAACAATCAAGTATTGGTAGGTTGATTCGTTCCTTTCAATCAATCAATCTTTCAATCCAACGCATTTCATTCACTATCATTTCGGTCTTTGGATCGTTTCCTTTCCCAAACTGTATCTTTCTTTTCTGCCCAATGAACGAAACATCCCTTCTATCTGTTTCGTTGACATAAGTTCTCATTCTGTGCCAATAATTTGATTGAGAATAAATGGGATGAACGAAACACAAGAAACCATAATACAATTTAACTATAGCGTTTCGTTTCGTTCGATCTTTTCGTTCACGTTCGATCTGACTGACATTAGGATTGATTGGTTTGGCCCATTGTGATTGCAATCAATCAATCCTTTTGGTGAACGGGTCACAAAGACCAAAAAAAAAATACTATTGACACAGCTCGGAATTTCGGAAATTCTAACACTGTCATAAAAGAAATACAGGTGCTAAAATTCCGGTATCAAAAAATGTAAATATACCCACATTTAGTTGGCGTCAGGGATGAAACAATCCAAAATCGGAAAACTTAAAATGTCCAGAAAGTGAAGTTCATTAAAGTACGCCTTCTACAATTTCACAATTTCATGCATTAATTTTCGTTTATTTGTCTTTAATTTATTTCAGCAATCTATATTTTTCGATCTTCCTACCACCGTAACATATAACAATTATATTTTGATGAGATATATTACCAAGTAGGTACACGTTCCCCTATATTAAACAATATCTACCTTTATACATCTAAAAGGAAAAAAAAAACACAAATTCCCCTAACATTGCCCCTGGCAACGACACAACCATCTACGTCTAGGGGAATAGTGCAATTTGTGTAGAAGTTTGTTAGTTGACTTTGGCCAGGAACAACAACACTTTCCCCCAGCAATCAATTTTCTTGTGTCTTATGATATTCCAACTTCGTGTCCTTTGTTTATTTACTTGGCTGTTTCTTACATCGGAGTACGCAGAAAACAAGGACTTTTGTTCTCTGTGTGTGCACCAAGACCAAGAGTGGCAAATATTTCTTCTTCTTCTTATTGTTTTTGTGTCTAACCCTCGCGTATAATATGTCCACTCAACGTGCCCTTCACCCCCACTTATGTATGGGGATGTATAGCAATGTCGATGCTGTGTAAGGATATTCACACAAAGAGTTAGGAATCCTCTTCTTCAGCTTCTTTTTTTTGTTCTTCAGAAGATTTACTGTGCCCGATAGCGGATTGTAATAATTCTATCTTCTTCGTTCGTTTTTTTTTTTTTTTGTGAAAGGATTTTTTTGAAGAGATTTGTTTTGGAGGAATATGTATCGCGCTTCTTTGAATTTCATTGAGCACCGACTGCAAGGATTCGTGAAGATGATATCAAAGGCAACACAAAAAAAAAACTATAAGCCATAATCTTTGTTTTTCAACTCTTAATACTAGACAGACACTACTCTAATAGGTCGAGGAGGACTCATTTGGTATCTCATCATTACTTTTTGGTTCTTAGAACTAATGCTCTTTCTGCTTCCAAAATATACCTTTTCAAAGGCTTAGATGCTTCGCGAATACTAAATATATCCTTGCATATAACGAAGTTAACTATTTCCAACCATTGAAATGACACAAAATGCATCCGTGTGCAATTAAAATCAAAAAATATATATGGCACGAAGATTGTTAGACTAAAAGTATAACATATTTTTTCGGAATCCTTCCTCATTACTCCTCTTGAATGTTGTATAGTACATAATAGTGACTAGTGAGCTCTATAATAAAATGGGGACAAAAGAAGATGAGTTTAAATTCAATCATACAATATCTATATACATATACAAGAATGTGTAATGAGAGATGATGAGAGAACTTGAGATTGTCTGTTTTTGAGCCATTACAAAAAGTCACATCTCAAAAGCCAGCCAAACCGGGCCTCATAAGAATGGAATGTGTCTTCAGAATGCATGTTTGCATTTACAGAAAAAATAAAAACAAAACGGATGTAATAAGAAACCATTATAGTGGGTGTTTTGTAGGAAGAAGGATTTCAGTCTTCTCCTTATGACTCCCTTTTTTTTTTTGGGAAATTGTGGTTTCCTTTGTGTTGTATTTGTGTGGTTTTTCTCATTTTTAGTGTTCGGGGAGTGAGAAAACTATGTTGTCTAGCACCCTTATGGTTCAAAAATACATGATATAACATGCACAAATATGCATTTTGACTTCAAAATCAAGGAAGAAGATACTTCTTTGTAAAATATTTATATGAAAGCTATACATACTCGTATATGGGCAATAAGAGCACGCTCATATGCATATTAGGGTGGAGCGGAAATTTCTGCGTTTGATTTAGCTCTTCACTAGACATTAAATTTCTCTAAGGCATAAAAAAAATTTACAGATTTTTTTTCAGATCTTGAAATTGACATTTAGATATCATATAAAACAAATTTTTTCCGTTTTTTTCTAAAAATGTTTTTCATAGTAAAGGGTATTTGGTATAGAACTTTAAATTGGCAACATTTTAATAGTTGTTGAGTGATTTGTGTTCAGTTTGATTTGCCATTGCAACACGAAAAGACTGAGCCTGAACAGCACTTCCGAATTGTGAAAATTTATTTTGAAAATCATGGTTCTGTTCGAAATACGTATTGCGCACTACCTCCATTTTAGGATCAACATAATCGTCCATCAGATGAAGCTCACTTTTGGTTGAATGGCTACTATAAGCATAATCCTAAAGTGTATGTTGAAAAACCGTTACATCCAGGTTGGTGGAATCATTGGTCCGTACATCTTTAAAAGTGGTGCTGGTCAGAACGTTGCAGTCAATGGTAACCGCTACCCTGACTTTTTTGTTTCTCAATCGAACAACCATGATGTCCCAGCAGCTGTGTTTTCAATAATACGGCAGCACAACATGTCACACAGCTCGTGCCACAATTGATTTATTGAAGGAAACGCTTGGCAACGTTTCAGACACATCAATTGGCCTCCAAGAATTTCGCCAATTTAAGTAGAGCAAGTTTTGGATTTGTAAAATAAATTGAATTCAAGTAACTTTTGCTATTTTGGCGAGTAAAGTGAGATGATTCACCTTACTCGACGAATCATCTCACTTTGCTCGCAAAACTAATTTAGCTATTCATTGCTATGGGTTAATCCGAAATTATGTTCGAACACTTGAAAGAAATAAGCAAGACAAAGAAAACAAATGAAAAGAACGAATACGTTAACAACGGAACAGAAAATAATTCGGATTTTAATCGATTTTTGATAAAAACTTGCAAAAGCTTAATCTCGGTACCAAAACGCTAAAAAAGTGAGTCCTGAAATCCTGGCTGTATCTGCCTATACCTCGACCGAAACTACTAAAGCCATTTTTTCAAACTTAAAACTCAAGATTAGGTTTAGGTGATTCGCTCTGAACGAAATTAATTATTTTTTTATTATAACGATAAAACGAAGAGCAAAATTAAAAAACAAAATTGTGATCCACCCTAATGCATACATGTAACTTTATATCTCAATGACTAAATTTTGTCATATGAATGAGAGTATCACGCAAAACTAATTTTGAAGACGAATATTTTTGCATATGAAAGATCTCCATCTCTCTCTTTCTCTAGTTTCTCTTTTAAGAGGAGAAGAAAAGTACCTACAAATTTAAATTTTAATTGGTTTTCGAGGTCAAAGGATGTTAATATTCGGATGGAATCAACATACAATAGTTTTGGATTTAGGAACAGTTACATCATAATTATAGCCAACAACAAGATGCCAGTACGTAGCAATTTTAAGGTTAAATTCACTGTTGATTTTTTTTTGTCTGTTTCTCCTCATCCCCTCTCCTTCAGGAAAACATATCAATGGTTTGATATTCCACATTCAAAAAAAAAATCTTGCGGGCACCCATGAGTCTAGACTAGAAGGTGTTAATACACAGACTCCCTCCGCTGATTTAAATTGATTTCGCATTACTACTTTATCTCGCTCCCTATTCATGACAACAAAGAGGCAACCATCAAATGATATATGATTTGGTAGGTTTCTTCTTGTGAACGAGATGACATCAGAATGTGGAAAATATATTATTCTGGTCAACAAGTTTTTCCTTAGCATTAAAATTAATGTATCCATGTTTTGCTTTAATCTTAGAATTGTTCCATGAGAATATGATTTTAAGATAATTCTTTTTAAACATTTTTAAAATCACTTCTTCGATTTTTTGGTTATTTTTTAAAAAATATTTTAATGGATTCTTCTTTTTTCAAAATTCAGTTTAGAAATTCCCGAAATCTCTGTTTCATTTCTATACATTCTCAGTTGGTTTTTGTGTGAGGAAAGACTTTTGAAGTCTCGTCCCGGTCTCATCAAAAGTGAAAACTGTAAGCCTCGTCTTTTTGTGGCAAAAATTAGAAGCAATTCTTTTGTTCTATAGAATTTGTCTAATATGTACATTGAAATATTCAGTTTTTTTTTTTTAAAAAACAATTTTGAATGATTTTCTTTGGTGGAAACACAACCGAAAAAAAAACAAAAGTTAAATGAAACGCTATCAAAATTTTCTTCAAAATTTCTTTTTTTATGATCACTCGTTTTTGGTTCAGCTATTTTCCACTAGATGGCTTAATTTCACAAATATATTTAGTTAACCTTTGTATATGAAAAACATAGTAGGTACTATCATGGTAGAAGTCTAATGGGGCGACATCTAAGAAGTGTGGGCAACCCTTTATTTATTGATTTTTTTTTTGATGCAATAATCCAAAAAATAGTCTTCTCTTGCCCCTATCACCAATTTCCGATGCTTCCCCAAATCAAATTTTACACCTTAAATTTTGCAGCGCCACCGCAAAAAAATAGAAAAAAATATTTTTTTGGCTGAAATAAAATATATTTTTATAACAAAAATTTGAAGACCAAATTCGTTAAAATTGAACGAGAAATGTAGAAGCTATGAAATAATAAAGTCATTGTCTCAAACAGAAAATTTAGTATATTCTATGTAAATTTGTTTTCTTATTGAATAAAGTAGTAATATGAAAACGATTTCGTATGAAAAAATGGCTGACTTGTTGTTCTTATTTATTTCATAGCTTCTACATTTATCGTTCAATTTTAACGAATTTGGTCTTCAAATTTTTGTTATAAAAATATATTTTATTTCAGCCAAAAAAATATTTTTTTCTATTTTTTTTCTATCCACACGGTTCAATTGAAAATGATAAATTTTCAAAAAAGCACGAAAAAATCGATTTTTATAATCTTTGATCGCTTGTATCTTAATGAATTCGCATCCGATTAAAACAAACCATATACCGTAATGCAGAAATTGTTATCTTTTTAAAAATATTTACTACATGTAAATTAAAAAGATCACTTAAGAGATATAAGCCAGTGTTCGAAAAATGGACCGAAAAAACCTTTTTTTGAGCATATCTCGAAAACGGTTCTTTGAAAAAAAAATTAATGTCATTTTCGTTTTCAGCGACCCCAAATTAGTAAAAAAAAGTTGTTTTTTTTTAGGTAGCATTGGTGACCCAAAATTTTGTAAACTAGTGTTATCCATCCGAAACAACATATCGAACATTTTGAACGAGCCCAACTTTTATTGAATAACATTTATTTTTCAAATTCTACTAACTGGACTACTGCAATACATATCAGTATTAGAACAAGAATAAAAAAATGTTTTCTCCCAACGTGTCTTTAGTTTGAAATTAGAAAGTACAAAAAGTAAATAAAAACGAATAACCTAATAGTTGACAACATTTCAAAATTTTTTTGCGAAACGAAACACCCAGTAGGAACACTGTTGCTGCAATTTTCAAAATAAGCCCCAAGCAATTTTGTAAAAACTTAATTGTTTTTTTTTGGTAAAACAAGAAGTGGTATCTTCTTGTATTGTTCTCGCGTGTCGAGCTTCCTTCAATGTCTCCTTGGCAAGAAATGCATTTACAAAAATAATAATTGCCTGTTTTTTTGTCTCCTCATGGGTCCTGCATCCCTTATCCATCCTGGTTCTTTGGTCGATATAATATTCTGTGTTTTTTTTTTTTTTTTTTATTTTTTGTTGGTTTCAAGTGAAGGAAGCAAAATTGTGGAAACTTTATCCATCACGCAAAAGTCAGAAAATGTATATGGGGGGGACAGACATCCATAGAGAGGGGGAGTTTTTTTGCGAAGGGTTGTTGACTTTCTTCCTAGCGGATATTTTCAAACTGGGAATTGATGTTTGCCTTTGTGGCAATGTGTGTGTGGGTGGTTTTTCTTCCCATTTTTTTTTTTTTTTTTTCGTTTTAGGCCCCCCTCCCCCAGAGACAGTCGCCTGTTGGTAACATGCATGTGAAATGAATTGTTGAAGTGGAATATAATAGGGCACCACCATAGTACCGCTACGCCACGCCACCATATCACAAAGTCACAATTCACCCAAAGCTCTGGATTGAATAAAAGTTATAGGGTCAGGGAGATAGCGCGGGGGTGATGGGGTTTTGTTTGGTGTTTGAATTTGATGGGAATGGAATGATTGTTTGAAGAAATTGGCTTGACGATGATATATATGTTTGTATATATGTATGTACGTCGTAGGTCGTAGAGTGATTGCTTTCAGTGTGTCTGGATCGAAATGAAAGTTGATACAAAACAAAAGCAGTTAAAAATTAGATCAATTTGAAATCACAAATCTAATAATAGGTTCATTGTGGGGAGTCATATTTTTTTTCTCTTTCTCTTTCACGATAACTTTTTTTTTTGGTATAGAAAAGTTTTTTTTTTTTTTTTTTAACCAAATACAGGTAGATCCGTGGCAACTATGGTTGCATCAACTTAAGTCAAATTGAAAAGTTCACTGAAATTTACTTTTCTATTGAGGGATATCATCATCACTGAGGGCTATATGACAGTTAGACTCATACGGCTTTGATAATGCAAGCAATCAAATCGAATTGCTTTAAGAGCGAAGTTTTTATAGTATAAGAGGGTTAACTTTTAAGCGATTTTTGTGCAGAGGAAACAGTTGGCATTGGTAGATATAGTTGGTAAGAAATTGAATTTTCCAATTTAGTGTTTTTTTTATAGAGCGTGATGAATATTTTTTTTTTTTGAAAAAATAAAAGTTATGTATGACTTTTTATGTAGATAGATACTTTACCTAATCAGAAATAGTTTCAAGTATTTTTTATACATACTTTATTTTGATATAGATTTTAAGTAAGTTGTTTTTATTTTTCATGGGCAAAGTAAACATTGTTTCAACTTTTTAAACTTTGATTTATTTTATTTAATTCAATAAAAAAAAATGTCCATACTCGTCTATACTTTTTGTTTTGTATCACTTGTTCACAAACTTGTATTTTTCATATTTGAATAAAAAAATATTCCATTATGGCTAGGTTCGGTCATTGAAGATTTTCATGTTAAATATTTTTGAACTGTTTTCCAGTTTCAACTATTTGTTCGTCGTTCTTTAACTTCTTAAAATTTAAAAATAAATATTTTTGGTCGAAAAACAGAATTAAGCAATTTTGTGCTTTTATTTTATTTAAAACTATCAGGGTAGACTTAAAGTACTTTTGACAGTTTAGATATATTCTTGTTTAAAAAAAGAATTTTTTGATTACTTATTTTAAATAAAACTGATTAAACTGACATAAGCCAACACAACGTAACCAATCAAAAAAAAAATTTCAATAAAAAAAAGTGCGTATACGCCCTAGGACACACGTTAGTTTCGTCAGCAATTCATTCACACACATTTTTTTCCATGCACATTGAAGAAAGTTCATGACAGTTAATTTTGAGCATTCAAAGTAAATACTTAAGCTTTAAAAAAAAATCAAACTTAAAGGAATGTTATGAATCTTTCAAAAAACATTTAAAGTGACATACAAAAGGCAACAATAAAATTTTGCTCGGTGAAACACCCAGTTTTTAATAAATTATTATTCAAATCACAAAATCTATAAAATCTATTGGAGAATATGTGTGAGAAAATGCCCACAAATTTGGCCAAAAAAAAAAAATTGTCAGCCAAAAATCCACATAAAGAATTTGTCAGGGATGAACGCAAAAAACTAAACACGGGTAATTTTTTTGAACTGCCAGAATTATTAAGCTGGACACTTGATACTTCAATTTTTTTAAATTAATTTTTAATTATAATTCCTAATTTAAAAAAAAAAAAGCTGAAGAACCCTATAGTAAAAAAAACCGTTGAGAAAAAAAATGTAATAATTTTTGCTCATGTTTGTATACAATTTGTTCTGCTCACTTTACTTGCTGAATAATTCACCCTATCAAGATTGACAATATTGAGCGCTTACTGTATTAATTTAAAAGAAGTTTGGGCTACATATAATCAAGATGCCATCTTATGTATCTACCTATCAAAAAAATATGAGTTTTTAAAACCCAAAAATTAAAAAACCGTAACATCGGTTTTCAAAAAACTATCCTGATATGCAAGTTTTTGCTGTTTAATAATATTTGCTTTAAAACAAAATTTTCCTAAAAAAAACTATCATTTCTTCTCGTTTTCAAAATGTAGAATTTAAGAAAAAATCGATATTTTTAGTCTTAAAAAAATCAAAAAACGATATAAGCAAATCCACCCACCCGTTTAGGCAACGAACAGACAGAATTTCGAGACTCATTTTTTTGGACTCGAATTTGTTCACCAATCCAAAACTTGCTCTATACTTTTGTAGCAAGTAAAAAATTATGGCGAAGGGTAAAGTTTTTTTTCTTTTACCCAAATTTACATTAACATTTGAAATATATCTGATTAAAGAGAAAACGGTGTTTTGTTATTCAAGTTCAAATATCTCCAGCAAAAATAAATTGTGGGAAAGCAAAAAAAAAAAGAATATAAAAGATGTCAAACAAATTCTTTAAAAAAAATTTATTTAAAACAAATATTTATTTAAATTACGTCTAAAACTTTATTCACTCATTTCATTCCATTTGAGCGAGTTCCTAAAGCTTATGTGATACCTGTTTCATAGCAGCAAGTACAAAAACGATTTTTTTTTGCAAAACACATAAACGTTTCTGGAAATGGCAGCCTCATAAGATTCCATTCCACAGCAAAACACTTTTAAAGAACCAATCAATTATTGATACAGGATTACACTTCAAATAATTTTCCAAAGAAAAAAAAATCTATATTCTGGAATCGTACCACTTCAGTTAACTTAAAGAATTCTAAATATTCTATTAATTGAGTGTATATAAGTATACATTCTCAAATAGGTATCGATTCTTTGGCACATTTTAATGTTGTGTTACTTATTTCTTAAAATGTTATTCCAAAGCACTTCAGTTACCCATTTCAATAGACTTTTATAAACCATTTCTAAAATGTAACGCTAATATATAAACAACAACCCCATACACATATACGAAACAACCTGTAGGATTTATAATGAAAAGCGAAAAAAAAAAACGAAAATAATTTCCCGTCCATGGCACAGTGTGTACCTTTTAAACGCCCTACAATCAATTATTTCAAACATCATCAGACCCTCTGGTTCTGTCCGTTGAAGTAGTTATACAAAAATTCACTCCAAGAATAACTTTTTCAATCGTTGTAATCCAAGAACCGAACCTGTTGCACAGGCTCAGGTGTAATTTATACCTGCACACAATTAAATTGGTTAGATCGCAACTAAATGTTATAAAACTAAAAGTTACAATCATCTCAGGCTTAGACCGTAGACCGTAGACCGTGGTGATTCTTCTCTAGCCCACCATCGGAAAGGACTGCCCCAATAAATTATTCATGACTTCCATGTCCCAATCCCACGTACCAACGAGTTGGTATATAACGCCTATCTTTTCTATGCGTCAAAAGACGCACATCCATGCCGGCCATATATATAAATATATCGATGGATATATTATAAAAAAGGGTTAAAAATAAATTTTATCTAGGCAGTTGTTGTTAAGAAATGTATATAAAAGGTTTTACTTACGATTTCCCTTTGTAGCTTTGCTATATTATAGTTGGCTTGTGCTAGTCGAACGCTCAATGTGGCTACATCGCTGGTCAATTGAGCCCGTTCCCCCGAGTTCCGGTCGACTAGCTTGAGCAGCTTGTCCTCCAGTGTCTGATTTACCTTTTGCACACGTTTGTGTGACTCATACAATCGATCGTATTTATCCTGCCATGCTATGATACTATCTTCAAGTTCAACTTGTCGGTCGGACTCCCGCAAGCATGCTGTCTCCATGGCAATTAATTCGGATTGTTTCTCGACGAGAGCCTGCTTCAGTACTTCGATTTCTGCATGCAAATGCACATCACAGTTGTTGTTCTATAAGTAGAATAGAAACAAAACAAAAACTGTATGATGAAAGAAAAAAAAAACACTAGAACGCCCGAGGACAATATAAATAACAGATAATGCAGTCTTGAATAAAAGTATCTATAAACATGCATAAAATCGAAAAAAAGGTGAGCAACGCGGTGCGGCGAGGCGGTGACGACGGCGAAATGATGTGTCTTGAACCTAAGCAAAAACTTCAAAAGACTGAAAAGATTGAATCTGGAATTGAGAATTGGGAGCTAGGAGTGTGGGACATAGACTTCAGAAGAATAGAGATTGTTAGACAACACAAGGGGAGATAACAGCCTATACCCAAGATAACAACTACTCAGAGGAGCTCATAAATGTTTTTGCTATTTTGTTAATATACTTCTTCCCCATTCATCTTGCTATGCGATTGTTTTCTGCTCTCTAATCATTTAGAGGTGGATGTCAGACAAGATTAGAAGCTATGTATAGTATATAGTTATTTTTTTTTTTTGCAAAGTGTGGAGTACGTTTTGATGAAGGGATCATAATTGTTATAAAAATCAGCAGTTTTTTGTGTTCTTTGATGTGTGTGACAGTATGGTTGGCAAGAAAGTATACACATAGAAAAAAATATTTAAAAAACAATAAGAGCTAAAAAAATATTAATCTTTAGAATGTCATGAAAAAGTAGTTACGTCTATTTTCTTGAGAAAATTCTAACCCCAAAAACTCGGCTCATCAAAAAATTTGAACTTGATTGAATTCTAAAATTCAACCGCTGGTCGGACAATCTTTTTGCAGGTTTAAATAAAAAAAAAAGTTGTTGTTGTTGTTGTTCACAAAAACTTCATTGAAATTGACGGAATAAAGAATGGTCAAGTCTAATAAACTGACATTCTATGTACAAGTGTGCACTTAAAAATAAAAAATATAAATAAGAATAAATTGTGACTGGCCAGTGGCCGATTCTTCCGAAACTCTCCCCCTTTGATACGTACTACGATATGTAGTCTATCGAAGTAAGGCATGGAGAAAAAATGGAGACGGGACAAGATAGCATACTTTAAGGCGCTTATAAAAATGCTGTGACTCCAAATGCATTTGATGAACAAGTACGACATCTGGACACGTAGCATCAGTGGTCTGAAGTGGTGTAGTGCGTAAGTGCACATGACTACAAAGACTGAGCAGATCTGATATGCGTGGGTTCGAATCCTACAAGTGTTCTTCAAATAAAATTGGATTAAAGCTCAGCACCACTAAGGAGTCTGATGATTGCCTGGCAAGCATGAAATATGTAGCTATAACTCCGGCCAAAAATAAAATATAAATGAATTAATAGAAAATTAATTCATACAAAACAATTGGTGGTAGTGCCTTTAAGTTGTTGTTGTTGTTCACAAAAATTCAATAAATAAAAAAGCTTTTTACTTAAATTCACCCAACTATAACCTTACGAGACTCATAACTCAAAAGATTCTCCTTCATTAACTCACAAATACTTCATTTTCATAAACTTATTAGTTTAGGTTTTATGAGCTTCATAAGTTTATCAGCGCTCTGTAAATACGCGCTTAATTTTGAAACTAAAGTTTTTAGACTTTAAATGAAGTCAGGAAGGCATCGATTTCTTCTGCGTTGCGTTAGTAATTTTTAGACACTCTGTAAACTAAGTTATGTTTAAAATAAGACAGTACACAAGAAATAGATTATGGGCAGTAGTTGCCTTGTATTAAAAAGAAACCAAAAGACATCAAATTTGCAAAAGATTTTTGACTAAGAAAAAAATTAAATTAAAAGCACGGCTGGAGCGATATGCAATATTATTAAGATTTTAGGACATTCTGACAGCAATCCGTCAAGTCGTTTATGAGAAATTCCTAACCCCAAAAACTCACCGAGATATAACCTTATGAGACTCATATCTCAAAAGATTCTCCTTCATTAACTCACAAATACTTCCTTTTCATGGTAGTAAAGTCCACAACTCGTGGCCCAGTTGCTAACTTTCTTCAAAACCATTTCCGTGATTTTACTAATCACAAAAGTGAACTTTCATGACACCAATAGTACCAAATCATCCGCATTTAAGCAACCGCCTTCAAGCCACATCGCTCTTAATTTAACGAGAATTTTATTCATGACTAAAAGAGGTGAAAGGACACCAACCTGGGGTGTTCCTCTACTCACACGTTTGATTGAGATTGTGTTGCCTAAAGTGGCTTGAATCTTTCTATCACTCAGCATGGAAATAATCCATTCTCGGATGTAGTCCTCTACACCGAAGTCAACAAGCGATTCTTCTATCGATTCGGTAAGAACATTGTTAAAAGCATATTCAATGTTAATTCTTTATAGTGGATTGTTTTTTCTACACTACGCACTACCTCATGAAAGGCAGTCTCCGTAGACTTGCCCTTAAGATATGCATGCTGAGAGCTTTCAAGAGGACGTCCAACTAGGATATCTCTAATATGGTAATCTAGAATGTGCTTCATGGTTTTAAGCACAAAAAATACCAAGCTTATTGGTCTAAAATCCTTCGCAGATTCGTTACCACGCCCACCAACTTTCGGGATAAAAACTACTCTGACCTGTCTCCACAACTCGGGCAAATGCTTGAGACGCTTCCTTTGAAAATCATCTCCAGCCATGAAACTACCACATTTTTTGGCATTAAATAAAAAAATTATCTTTCGAATTAAAGTCGATTTCATTTTAATTAAAAAATTTTTTTTTGTCATATTCCATTTGAAAGTTCTATTCCTCTAAAATAAACACCCTTCAAAATAAATTTTTCGCTAATCTAAATCTTTCATCTTAGCTCTCAACTATAACTGTACCTGGGTATGTGGTTTGAGCTTTTACTTCAGGATAAGCAAAAAAACAAGAAAACTAATATTTAAAGCAAAACGCTGACTTATAACAAACTAGCATATACATATATTACATTTTTGTATTCATAACTTTCAGCATCGAACTAATTACACATACGAGTACCTCTGAACGTACCCTCAAATCAAAAACAAAAAATCCACCATCCAAATAGTGACGTCCAAGGACGGCTAAAAAAAAAAATAATAAATAACTTGATGATGATGAAGCTGAAGCTGCTGATGATGATGGTGATGGAATAGGAAGCGTGTGAAATCCGTTCTGAAATTGACCTCGATTCGTCATTTTATAGTATGCCAGGCTCAAGCTTATGTATGCTTATATAATATAGTATTCTATATAATGATTGCTATTTTTATTTTTGCTGAATTTTTATGACTGTGTTTTCATTAGAATGAAAATTCTATGCTAAGGACAAACAAAAATTGTCTATATTATATACTTTGTTGTGAAAATAAACTCACAACAATGGATACTGTATACAACAAAATGGAGGAGGATGCATAGGTAGGCAGAAGAGCAATAAGTATATACATACTATATGAGTTTTGTTTTAGCAGACACAATATATAAATATGGCTGACTAAATTTTTTTTTCTCGTTGCTAAGCTATCAACATAAAACGTAGATATTGGAAAAAATCAATTAGGTAATCCCAAAGTGGTCATAAATATTTTAGCATTTCTACAAAGTTAATACCTAGAGATCTCTAAAACTCAAATGTTACTACTTTAAGAATATTTAATCTTTATTTTAGCTATCTTATTTTTAAACTATGGTTTTACAAATTAGAAGCTATAATAGAGCTCTACTATTATACCTACTATGAGAATTGAATCCTGTCTAAATTACTCGAAATTGGCATAAATACACGCAATGAAAACTGATTCATGATATGTTAACAACCATGGCCAAGCCATTAAAAAACAATAGTTTTGCGTTTTGGTTATAAGTTTGTAACATGAGACTATGCGTTTTAAAGTATTGTAAAGGATGTCCCAACCAGAACGCAAGATTTAAATTTGGCGCCATTCGAAGTGTTATGAACAATTATTATTGTTTATTAGTAGAAGGTATAAGGTTAATAAAAATGGAGCGCTACACGAATGAACAATTCATTCTCATTGTGAAATTGTTTTATCAAAATGGTGAAAGTTTTGCGGCTACAGCTCGCAAATTGCGATCAATTTGGGGTTACAATAATGCTCCAAAAGAGTCAACTGTACTAAAGCGATTAATAGAAAATTTGCTGAAACTTGGTCTGTCACTGATGTAAAGACAACAACGCGCCTTCGACCATCTTGATCGACCGAAAATATCGCAGCAAATTGGTGTTTCCAAATCCACTATGTGAAATGATAACCAATTTTTTCGTGTCTAGAATTGAAGAAATGAATGTGGAGGGGATGTGGTTTCAACAAGACGGCGCCACATCTCATACAGCCAGAGAAACAATTCAATTGCTACATCAGTCATTTTCCGGTCGTGTTATTTCGCGTTTTGGAGACCAGAATTGGCCGCCTAGATGGTGCGATTTAACACCATTAGACTTTTTTCTTTGGGGTTTTTTTGAAGTCGATGGTTTATGCGAATAAGCCGACGACGACTCAAGCCTTAAAAGAGGAAATAGGACGCTGCATTAATGAAATACCGCAGCATTTATGCAAAACGGTCATTGAAAATTTCATTAAAAGATCGCGTATGTGGCAGCAAAGCCGCAGCGGCCATCTGTTCGATGTGTTGTTCCATACATAACCTCATTCTGTCTACTTTACGATATAATAAAGAATTCGCGATTTATTTTTTAAATATCTGCGTTTTATTTAAAATTTAAATCCTGCGTTCTTGTTGGGACACCCTTTATATTCGATTATTTAAGAAAAAGCGTGCACTTTTTAGGTTACTGTTAGTTCCCGAAATGCTGAAATTCTTGAATTTACCGGAAGGTTTTTGAATTTTTCAGCGAAATTGGTAAAAGTTAAAAAGGTTTTGTATTGACATTTTACTCCGTACAAAATTCATTCGAAACCGCAAAAAAAATTGTTTACATTGATGACTGAACAATGAACATACCTCAGGCGTAGCAACTGAGTTGCGTGAAAGGGTTAGTGGCTGCAAAATAATAATTAATAATACAAACAAATTACCACTGAAAATTCAATGTCTTCTTGATAAATTCCAGAATTTCAGCATTTTTGGGAGTTGAAAAAAAAACCAATATAATGCAGTTTAGAGTGATTCAAATAGTGGCTCACTAAGATTGACTGATGCTCGTGTGTCAATTGATGATTTTAAGCATCAATCAGACGATCTATTGAAATGCTAATTTTTTATGTTTGCTGCTGTTTTTTTGGTCCTGCATACATTCTAAAAACCAAATACGCAAATATTTCAAAAATGGCTTATTGGATTCTTAAGGCTTTCCTGATTTTGGAGACACTATCTTTTTTCGGTATCTTTTTTTTCTTATTCTAAGTTTATTCGTTTATTACAAAAAAAAAAAAAAAAAAAACAGATCACCAGTGGACCTATGAATGGCATTGAAAGGCATACTCCCTCATCATTAAGAAGCTATCAGTCTTCGAGATCTTTCGCTGGTGATTGATCAGCCTTGGAAAGGATGGACTTTAGACGGAATTGGACGATAGTTAGAGGGGGAAGGAGATTCGCCTTTTTTTATGGACGGGCTGGAAAAAATTCTGTTTTCGATCCACTCGGAGTAGGTTAGAACAGAAGAGTAAAAAGATGGAAAATCTTAATGCACTGGCTTTGCCAGAGTAGAAGAACACCTATTCATAAAATGGATGAGAAACTATCTGGACCAGCGGATTTGTAAATTCCGAGGTCATCAAGGGCGCTGGAAACTGTACGAGCACGAGCAAATATTTGCCACATGTCATTTCATCTGTGGTAGCGTTGCACTTGCAACAATCTAGACTGTAAGCTAATTGCTTTTTTCTCGTGAGCTTACCGCAGTAGCATCATTGGAACATGCTAGTTTGAGTGAACTCATTCCGGTTTTCCTGTATTGCAAAAGTGACATCTTTTTTTATAAGTCGGATGAGCTGAAACATATTACGTGTTGTAACCCGTAAGCCATAAGGATATCAACCAAGAGTAACGATTTTTGCCTGCTATGCTCGAGTTAGCAATCAGTTTTTTCTTGGAAACTATGTTCCACGCATTTCTTGAAACTATGGCAAGAGGTCAATTTTTTACACTGCTTGCTTTCATTTTGAGCGCTGCTGCAGGGGCATAAATATCAAGGATTCGGTTAAACCTGTTTTTGACAAATTCCGTTGTACATCAGAATTTCCTAGGACAAAATGAATGCGACCTTAAATCATTGCTGCAACCATCTATCAATTTCGACTTCTTGGTGATTCACGAAATAGTTCTTATTGCCATCTGGCTGTCAGTGAAGATACCTAACAATATGTCTATTGACTATTTCACATGTGATCTGATAAGCTTTTCGACCTATTGTAAATTCTTCAATTTGGAAGCAATGCTATTCTCTGGAAGCTTTATTGACCAGTCATCTATTTTATGGTGGATTTTCTTAGACGTTTCGTGTGGACTGGATATATGATTTTATGTTTATGACCCTATCTTTGTTCAAGAACTCCCTTGAAGGGATGCTTGTTAGAACCACTGGACTTCCTTTTGACTCCGCAAAGTACCTCCTTACAATCTACACCCCACTTATGATTCAGTCCTGAATTTTATTTCCATTAGACTTGAAAGTCTTTTTGAGTCAAAAAGAATACTTCCAACACATTCAAAAAGTATTATGATAAAATTGGGAATAGTTTTTAAAAGCTATCACAAACATTTACCTATTCATGTAAACAAAATTCTTTTAAAACTCTGTTTGAAAGTACCTATACCCTACTTTTTCAACATCAAGCATCCGAGCATCCAAGCTCAGCATGTAATGCCCACTTCAATAGCTTCAACATATAAAATTCCCCTTATAACCAATTACCTATATGCAATCATTAACCATTTGCAACGATTCTAGAGGTGCCCTTAATAAAAATTGAGCAAAAAAAAAGAGAAGCTCAGTTCACAAAAATAAACACACAGCACCATCAGCACTTGTACCACGAACCACTTGAATTGTGTAGTTCAAGGGTCTCTCGCCAGAGGTGCTTTGCAGCAAAAAAAAAATTTACATTTTCCCATGAACGCCAAGTACAAAAGCACTTGATTAGCATTTCAAATGTCTCAACAAAGAAAATACTAACACCTTGTCGATTGCACTTGTTCCTATCCTTAACGAAAGGGAAACATGGAAGTTTGTAGTTTTTTTTTGCTAGGTATTGTTGTTGTTGTTTTTTATCAAAACTTTTCCTTATTTAAATTTTTTTTTGTTGTTGACTCAGTTTTATAGTTTCTACAGTTAGTTTCGTTTCTTTTTATTTTTGTCCAACCATGGTGAATAGAGTTCAAGAACACTTCTTCTTGCGGCCCTTGCTTTGTTGCCTTATACCTATCATCAAAAAATAAAACCGACTTTAAAAAAAGTTGTCAAAGCAAAAGAAATAAAACCATTTTCTTCAAAGAGTGTTGGGGAAAACTAAAAATATCAAAAGTATTGTATTTCCGTTTCCGTCAACGACCTTCACTCGAAATGCTAGTGAAAGATTATTTTATTTCTTTTTTTTTTGTTTTTCTTAACTGACTGCAGATGGGACAAAGAGAATCGCACTTGCCATGTCACATTCACATACGGAACAACGGAACATTCTTTTGCACCCATCAAGAAGTATCTTCTTTATAAACCACCCCTGCAACGAAATGCGTTTATTTATTTCTCCGCATCTCTTTATCCATTGGAATGAATTAACACACAATAAAAAAAAGTTCAATGACAGTCCACAGTTATTCATCTCCTCGACATAACATATAAAATACGGGATTTCCGAGGGCAAGAACTACCCTTTGGGGTAACATTGAAGGGTAGTTTCCACTTCATTATATATTAAGAAGGGGCCATCTTTGCTTGGAACAATGTTTGAATATATTTTGTTCTCCGCATTTATTTATCGAAATATATTTACGTATAGATTGTAATGGAGATGGCAAGTAATGGGCGAAAGTGGAGAAGGTCCTTTTTCATGCCACCCACTCTCATCTCACGGATTTTCACAATGAAAAAGAATGATTGATTCTAATCTTCCAGACGAAGAAGGCAAAAAAAAAACTATTAAAACTTACCTGCTCACTAGTTGAAGACATTGTAAGTCCTTTTTTCGAGGTTTTATTTTATGAATACGAAGTAATTTTTTTTTCTTTTTCTAAAACATTTATGGTCGAATTTTTATCGCGAAGGACGAGTATTTTCTTTCTTTTTTTCGATTTGGATTTTCCCGAGGACAAAAGAACACCGACGACGGATACCTAATTAGTTTTTTCTTCTTTTTTTCAGGACAATAATTTGTCCTTTATGAATCGAGATGAGTGAAAACTTTTTTTTTATAGAATTTTAGATAGTATAGTATAATGGTGATCTAAGGATATTTTCCTATTTTGAAATTTTACTGCACACACTGCGAAAAACAGCGACGTTTCGCTCGGGCGAAACTATTCTCTCTCTGGTGTCGTCTCTTTTCAGATTGCGTTTGTAGAACTTTTGCAGTGTGTATATTTTCGAAAATTAAATAAAATGACAGAAGTTGGATTTTTTGGTCAAAGTGCGCAGGATTTGAATGAAGTTAACGTTGGTTGTAAAATTAAAGAAAAAAACACTATATTTTGCCTGACAGAAAGGATACTGATAGAAATTTATTATAGTAAAATATTTTTAATGATTATTTAAAAAAATAAAGTATTTTTATTTAATGGATATTTAAACTGTTAACGTATTTGATGTATGAGAACTTAAAATAACCGTTAATATTATGGGTTTTTGTGTATATGAAAAGTCCTTTATTTTAAGGACCTGCTTACATTGCTCTGCCATAAAACTAATTTTATGGCAAAATTTTGACTGTTTAATCTGTTGAATACCAAATACTTCCATTCCATGAAGTAATTATGTAGGATTTTTAAAGTTATGAATGTAGTATACCAGCTTTAATGAGATTTTCCGACATGGAGCAAAATTTGTTAAAATAACAAACAATGACGTAACATTTTAAACAGAATGATATTGAGGCATTAGCATAAAAATACTTTTCAGTTTTATGTAATTGCTATATAGCAACATAATTTTCTTAGTAAACTTTAACCGAACAGAACTATAATAGTGAGGGTTTGTTAGCGAAAGTATTATTTTTTAGACGTCAAATTGACGTTGGAGTTTTCATGATGCTAAAAAGATAAAATAGCAAAATGCTTACTCAAACTACAGTGTTAAAAACAATTATAATAAGCTAAATACTATTTTTAACTTCGCATGTTGAAGAATATTTTTAAAAATTGTCAAAAAAAAGCAAAAAAATTGTAAAAAAAAAATTCAAAAAAGGACAATGGGTAGTATGGACCCTAGCCCCCACTTTTCAACAGTGATACATTTGGATTTGATCGAAAACATCAGCCTCATAAATTAAAAATTTATCTATGAGATAGAAAGATTAGTGAGTTTCACATCGTTCTATTTTCATGCGAAGATATTTATTACCAGAGATAATTAAACGCGACTTCAGATATGATTTAGTCGATTAATCTAGATTTATACTTTGACATATTTAATAAATTAAAACACATTGGCCCTTAATCTCTTCGCAGTCCTACAAAACAGGAATTGAAAAAACTCTGGTGTTATATCCGAGAAACCAATCAGACCATTTTCGAATCGGTTCATTAACAAACGAATTACTCGTTATTCTTAAAATCCAACTTTTCACACTCTCAACCAACACACCCCCAAACACAGCTGTCACAACAACTGTCATCCGCTTATTTTTCAATAGAAAAATGTCAACGTCAGCCGCACTGCGTAGCAAAACAAATTCCCAACAAAAACCAAAAAAAACTTCGCAGGCGCATTATCGACAATTTATTCTCCCTCAAAAAAAATCTCCTGCGAAAAAACTGCCAACAAAATATTCCACCATCATCGAACTAATATTCAATTGAAGCTCTACGAATAGAAACTTAAGAAAACTTCAAAAACAAAAAAAAAAAAAAACATTCCATATGGAATGCAACAAGGTGTATTATATTATCGAAACTTAAGAGTCCACAACCGATTCTCCCCCTTTCGACAACAAAGACTGATTGTTAAACATTCCACATTATCAATTCAACACAAAACAAGTAAGTCGAACGACGGAAAGACGAGTCCTTAACTGTTGCACCACACCACATAAATATTGTCTTCCTTACAGAAAACCATGTCTGGGTCGCGCTATGAACGATTGAGCACAAATCAAAAGGGTGAACTCTTCCAAAATGAAGACGAAAACGAATTGGACTATGACCATCATAGCCACCGTCTAGATGTGGACACACAAAATGCCGCAAGCTCCAAGCTGATGCAGATGGCTGTCGGTACTTTGGCCATCATCTGTCTCTACCTCTCGCTATCCATCAGTTTAACTTTCTATCAGGGTTGGCTCATAAAGGTGATATCTAAAAGGGTTTGACAGAAAAAAACAATAAATTTGATCATTCTTCTCCTCCTTGTAGCATTTGAAGTTTCCTCTTTCTATAGTTTCCTACCATCTGGTTGTGAAGTACATGATGTCAGCGTGTCTGCGCAGTCTCATGCCTCTGGTAAATGGCAATACCCGGGTTCAACTTGACTGTAAAACCTCGATCCGTAAAATGGCCCCAACAGGTATAGCCAGTGGCATTGACATTGGCTTCTCTAGCTGGGGTCTTGAACTGGTCAAGATCTCACTTTACACCATGACCAAATCGTCCACAATCATCTTCATTCTGATATTTGCAATTATTCTGGGTCTGGAGAAGAAGAGCTGGGCATTGATGGGAATTGTTGTGATGATTGCCACTGGCCTATTCATGTTCACCTACAAATCCACTCAGTTCGATGCCTTGGGTTTTACTTTCCTGCTGGTGGCCTCTCTGAGCAGTGGAATCCGATGGACTTTTGCACAATTCGTGATGCAAAAGTCCAAACTAGGACTCCACAATCCAGTAGACATGATCTATCATATGCAACCATGGATGATTCTTTCCGTTGTTCCATTCACTATTGCATTTGAAGGTGAGAGATGTGAAATTGCTTAGTCATAAACATTTATTTCATCCATCTGTCCACAGGCGAGCGTCTTCTTAACATTGTCGACAGACTCCCAACCTATCCCACCTCAGAAATCGTACTTTTGGTGTCGAAAATAAGTGCCGGAGCTGTTTTGGCATTCTTTATGGAACTCAGCGAGTTCTTGGTCTTGTCAAGAACATCCAGCCTAACCCTATCGATTTCAGGAATATTTAAGGTAAGCTTTGGGTTTTATTTGCAGTTGATAAGAAAATTCCACGATTTGATAACAAAATAAACAAAACAAAGGTAACAAGTCGGTAATTTGTTTTGTGTTGTTTCCGAAATTTAGTCAGGGAAAGATAAGAAAAGTTTTGTGATTCAGAGTTCACCTCAAGTGCTTTCATTTGTGTTCTTTTAAATTAACAATTAAATAATATTTATAATGCTCTTGAGGCCAAGAGGGGTGTCTTAAAAAAATATTAAAGGCATTTAAATTAATTAGCTCAGCTTGTTTTTTTGATATTACCGATTTAAAATTGACAAAAGCTTTTTCGCTGGATTCAATGTTTACTGTGTGGCCATTCACTTTCGCGAATGTTTTGTGGAACAGCTAAAGCAATTAAATAGCATTCAATAAAATTGAAATAAATATCGGTTAGGCAAACAATATAAAAATAAATAAAACAAATTTCTGACAGAGCTGCTGATCTTTTTTTGGGACATGTGATTCTAGTCATCTGGTTAAATTTACATTCTTGCGAGTTAATTAATATCACACGGTCTTGATGTACGCCTTTCTGGAAATATTTAGCACTCAGTTTTTGAGGCACCAGACTGCATGGAGAGCATATCAGATTTAATTAAATTGGTCCACGCCTCTCTTTTAGTGATTTTGCTGTGGTGTCAATCAGAATAAGATTTTACTTTGCTCAACGTCCCTGTAACGGTTTCTCAAGGCCTTAAGGAGGACAGAAGATGTATTGACGTACAAAAATAATGTATAATCTTTTTCTACAGCTTGTAAGTCAATAAGCAGTAAGACCCTTTCAACAAAAATAAAAAAGGGCAAGGGGATTGAACAAAAGGTAGTATGAAAGAACGATAGTCTTTTAAAAGAAGTTAAAACAAACAATTTCCAGCAACAAGTTTATACGTTTGAAAGGGATCTAACAGCTGTCAATCCATAAAAGTCCCCTAAGAGCCAATCGAAAGAATCGACGCTGAAGTGCTTCAATGTTCTGTTGCAATGAATAAGATGATAATGCGACCATACCTGGCTAACATATTCAAGTAAACATCGCCGTGGTAGAAACATTGTATGGTGAGCTTTCGTAACAAAAAGGTCTTCGACCAACACTTGAAGCAAAGAGCTATGTCATCATAATGGGATTTCAGGTTCAGCTAACCATCGCAGATGCATTCATTAATATATTAGTGGTGGACGATGTTGAACGGAATCGTTTGCGTGCCTCCGAATCGGAATATAAGAAAATCATTTTTAGATTGTATGGCCATCAACCTTTCTATCAACAAAGTTTTATAGATTATATACGAATATATACGTAGCTATCTCTTAGACTTCTAGGACAAAAAAAGAGCTACATATTACATAAAACATGAATTCAGGGTGACCTAGGGTGACCTAGGGCGACCAGAGCTAACATCGAATAGACCTATTGGTTTACAATTTTAAAAAACAGTGTCAAAAACAATACTTTCAAAAAGCTTTGGATCACATCATTTGGCTATTGGTCCATAGCTAAGCTAACGAATCCAATGAATGTATCGCGTGTGTTGCAAATCATAGGAATCCCTAGGGCTTTGTGGATTCATTTGAATTTTCAACAAATCCACGATTTAGTCCATATATGTGGAATGCAACGGCTGACTTATGACTGTGTTATTGACATTAAAGATCATCGGCTGAGAATCACAAGTTTCTAAATAACATTTTTAAATGCTTTCAAATGAGTCCATGGGCACGCAATTTAATTCACCCCATAAAGCGTAAAATGCAAAGTTCAATCTGCAAAACTGACAGATAAAACATTGTAATGCTTTTCTTATCCAATAAACGAATTACACATCTTCTTATTAACATAGAAATTTTTATTACTTAAATTTGTCTTTAAAATTACTAAACACGTAGAAATGTCTGTTTTGTGCCTTCGCCAGACATAAAATTTGAATTATTTAAATGTAATTGATTAATAGCATCATGTTTAAAAAATTGCATAAACAGATAAATAATTTTTTAATTTGTTATTCTTATTATCAATAAATTTGTAGTTTCTTATGACTCAATCGTAAATCAATCAGCAGCGACAACATAAAAGTTAAATAACTCAAAACTGACTTCGAGCGGTCGTTTATGGCCCACATCTAGACGCCAAAGATAATATGTAAAAAAAAATCTCAGGAAGAAAACAATTGAATACGTAAAAAACAATTCATACAAAATTATTTTTGTACAAGTTTAATCATAATAAAACATTATACTTTGTGTGGGTCGTCATTCCTTAAATATTTTTAATTTCAATCATTAAAAATTTCATTGTGTAATGGCGCTCGGCTGATAAAATTCTTAATGTAATACGCGAATATTATATTTGTATAAGTTTTATTTAACAGATGCAATTTAAATATTTAAAAACTATCTAAAAAAAAGTTTCACTCAGGTTGTCTATTATATCATTTAAACAACAAAACAAAAACTAGGTGGGTAATCCACCGGTGTCAATTAAAACTTTTTTTCATTTCAGTGTTATTTATAACGAAAGATTTAATGCATTTGAATCAAAAGTTGCCTATTTTTAATTAATTAGTTTAATTCACCTTTTTTCTCGAGGATGCTGCCACTGCGTGCCAGAAGATATCAATTTCACCCGAATATTTTCGGGCTTTTTTTTCATTTCTATAAGCTATTATATTAATCATTTCATATCATTTTATCTGCATATAAAAAATCTGTAAGGTCAGTTTGTCGAGTAGGAGAGCTAAACAGTGCATAATAAATATAACGTTATCAAGCAACCTTGACCATTGTCGATTTGAAAGTTTTGTTCCCTTATCTTATTTGCATTATTAAATAACAAATACAAACTGATTTTTTTTTGGCAGTTAATTCATAAAATGGACACACGTACAAAAACAACGTTTTATTGAAACTGATAATAGTTTAGATAAAAAGAACAAAAATCTTATCTGCATCCGCAGAATTTACCAAAATTTAAAACTTATGCAGCGGCGATTGTTTAAAGTCTGTGCGTCTTAATAATAATCAAATTAATTGAAGAATTAAATTTTTGAGGGAAATGATTATCATGATAATTTGTGTAACAAATATTTGGCAAATAGTGTTTAATTGATCATATCAGATTATTTCAATACCTTTTCGACACCCAGAGATTTCTAGCGAATATCCACTACACTTAGCTACTTTTGGCGACAGTGAAGTGAACGTAGTTCAGCCTTACAACCGCCAAAACAATGTGCTTGATAATAAATTTTGGGAAAGCCGTTATGCAGTTGTATGTTATATAAATTTTTAATATTTGATTTATAAATTTCTATGTCCTCGTGTTAATTATTTTTTTTTTATCGGATTTAGTTTGTGAAAGTTAGATCCAGTCAAAGTAAAAAAGACTAAGAATCATAAGACCAGTGATCTCGGGTGGAGGAAATGGCCACCGATTTAAACATAAACCTAATTCTAAAATTTAAAATTTTGTTTAATATTCATCTATTTATTTTTTTTGTCTTAAAATTTGAATCTTATTGGTATTTTATTTAGTTTATATTCTTATATTCGTTTCAGGATATATGTCAGTTGGCACTTGCAGTTGAACTCAATGGTGACCAATTGTCACTGATGAACGTCCTTGGCTTGGTTGTTTGTTTGGGTGGCATCTGTTGTCATGTCATACACAAATATTCCACTTTAACATTTCAAAAACCCGATGAAATACTTTTTGAAGAAACTACTAATGGAAACATACGTGATAATTTAACACATTCAGTTGTCTTACATAGCACATCTGGACAAAAAATTCCCCTACTTGAGAATACCGATTCCGATGACGAGTCTCACGATCAAGACGATCAAAATGCTTCAGAAGTGATATTTGATGTTCTTAAAAGAAGAGATTCATCTCGAAGATAGTTTATTTAAACAAAAAAAAATTGACATGCTATATGGCATTAAAATTTCAACAAAACAAAATAAATACATAAATAAATTTTAACGAGTTATTAAAAGAAAAACCCTCGAAAAGCTGTGATCAGATAAAATTTATTTGTTGAAATCAGGACTATCTCCGAAAAAAAAGCACAAACTTACACTGGTGAAACAAAATTGTGTGCCATTTGATCTAGGCCAGAATCTGAATTTTTTAAACTGTCCTCTTAGCTTTTCTTAAAAAAATAAGTATGTGTGTATGTACATCTCTTAAGTGTTGGCAGAATTATTTATTCAGAGCTTTAATACAAAATAAAAAGTATTAATATTATTTCCATTGTAAATGTTGTTACCTTGATTTTGTATAAAAAAAAAAACTAACATAAAGCTACACAAGTATAAAAATAACAAAAATACAATTTGATATACGCGTGTGCCGTTAATTAGCGAATTTAGTATCACATTATTACTAATATAAAAATATTTTACATAAATTTAGTTTTAATAATAATTCAATATCCTAACCAAAATGAAATGTAAAATAAAATTGTTTATATATTTTTAAGAAAGCAAAAAAAAAAAACATAAGCAAGTGTAGAACATGCACGATCCTAAATTTATATTTTTTCTTAGTTTTAGTTTGTTCACAAAAAAATAAATCACTTTCTAACCAAATTTATTTCAATAAATTATTCAAATTTACCCAGAAGTTGGTGCCGATTTAACATCATAAATTGCAATGAATAAATATCTCAAGACAAAGGTTTTCTTAATTTAGCATTTAATAGAATAATTTTTGTATTCATTATTATCTTTTTTTTTTTACTTAATTTGTGAATTATGTATATCTAAATTTTAATTGTAAGATTATAATAAAAATATACAAATATTTCTACCAAAACGGTTCGTTTAAAAATTATTGTTGTCATTATTAACTTCCCATAGGGAGTTATTGTTATCGGTCCGATTTGTCAAATTGAAATTTTTGAAATTTCTCGACGTTTCAAGGTCCCTAGAGCCTATATCAATCATTTTTAGAGAGATGTCTGTGTGTGCGTGTGTACGTACGTTCGTACGTTCGTACGTTCGTACGTTCTGGTACCATTTTTCGTCGTCGATATCTCAAGAACGAGTAAAGATATCGACTTGAAATAAATTTTGTTTTATAGATAATAACTTCGAAAGAAGCTGAAAGGGCGTTTATTAATATTCAATCAGTTGTTTTCTTACTACAGCAGTTTAAAAAAGAAGTGAAAATTTTGGTTGGGCTCAAATATCTCACGAACAAATAATGTTATTGATTTGAAATAAATTTTATTCGACGCATTATGACGTCACACAAATTTGATATGAATTTGGAAAAAAATCAAAATACCGTTATTTTTTAAAATCAAAAAAACTAAAAAAAAATGTTTTAAAACTCGAATATCCTCAGATGGAAAAACGATATTAACTTTAAAATAATTTTATTTTACGAAAAATTTTGTTTTTGACTACTGGTGAAAATTTCAAAAAAATTCAATGGACAGTTTCTTTACAAAAAAATAAAAACTACAAAAAATTCTACCAAAAATTGGTATAAATTGTCTTTCGACTCAAATTTCTCAAAAACGGATAACGATATTGATTTAAGTTTTGTTTTATTTTCTACATAACATAATTGTTAGCAACTGATACAATTTTGACAAATATCGAATGGGCAGTTTTTAACCAAAAATCATAAACTGTTAAAAATTCTAAAGAAAAGTAGTTACAATTGTATTTCAGCTCGAATATCCTGAGAACGACCAACGACTGTGCCTTCTAAAATATTTTATTTTATACATAGTACAATTTTTTATGAAAGGTCAAATTTTGACAAATATATAATTGACAGTTTTTGACAAAACCCTCGTTAAAAAAAAAGCATGGAAGTTTACCTCCTGGGTCACGTGGAAACAACTTATACATCAACAATCTCTATAATATATGTATGTGCATTTCGTAAATCTCTTTAAATAATTAAAATGCTTTTTAATCTTAAAATAATGATTGTTTGAATTTAACAGCTAAAGTTTGTTTCGCAGAAAATTTGGTTATTTGAAAAAAAAACTAAATATAAAGTTTTCAAGATCACAAATGGGAAGTTATCAGTGTGGGTCGCACCCAGCCTCTTTTTTTGAATCAAATTAGAAGTCGATCATTGTGAAGTATGTGCCAATTGTATGTGGAATCGTAAGCTTACTTAGTTTACTTATTTTGTTATGAAAAACAGTTCGAAATTACAAATCTGATCAAATCTTACTTGATGACTGGATTTATATCTTTCTTCATAAACATAATTTAATCAATTAATTTTATTATTTTTTTAGTAAAAAAAAAGCAAAGCTATGTACAATTATTAATAAAGGAAAAATCCGTTCGGATTTTATTTATTAAGATTTCTAGGGGTTTTATGTTAGTCCAGGCCAACATATTTTGTTTTGTGTAAAGTCCTTATAAATGTTCCACAAATCGGTTATCACAAATTACCTGAGCCGATTCGAACTTAGTCTTCTGATCAGAGTCCGTATCTCCCTTCTATATTTTTATTCGTTAATTTTCATCCGAATGCTTCCGACAGCGTCCGTCTGCTATGGTTAGCGGTTGAAAATTCGTGCTGCTCGTTTACGACAGCTCAAGCAACAGATCCAATACACAGTGTTGATTTGACATGCACATAATAGACGCTTTGCTTCGATTTATTCAGTTTCGTTAGGTTTCCTTCACTTTTGCTAGCTTAAGTAAGAGCTACAGAAATGGCTTGAGTTACGAGAAGCATTTGTGGGTTAACCGTAAACTTCATTTTAATGATGCTTGCGGTAGCTTTTGTCATTGGCGTAAGCTGACGTAAGCTGATTATGGTTGGCCCTTTAGAAATTGACAATACCGATATGTTGCCTTATACACTTGGTTCACACTGAAGTTTAAGCTTATTTTAAATTATTTAAATTTTTTTATAAAAAAAAGTCCAGGTGGATGTTGAATTATTGAATTCAGCCAGAAAAACAATTTTTTTTTATTTTCAGCTAACGGCGAATAAATTCATTTAGATCTGACTGCAAACAAGTCAAACTGGCAACACTGAGAATAACAAACTACGGTGATTTTGCATCATAGTTTGACTCTCCTGACTGTCCTATTATGCACAACCTGTTTAAAGATAATTTTCTCCCAATAAATTCTACATAACCTACATCCCTGCTACTTCTATTTTAAAAGAAAGTTTTAGAAAATACCTATATTATCCAACACTCACCACATTATGGGCCACATGTTGTCTTAACTGATAAATTATAACAGACAAATCTTATACCAAGAAACCAAGAAGATGTAGGTATTCCCTAGATTAGCTTCCACCTATATGTATCTTCTCCTTCTCATACGCCAGCTCGGTCTAAATTTTTCAATCACTCCAAATCTAAGTACATTGTTGTGAAACAAAACAAAACAATACAAAAACTTCGTGACTTTTCCCTGGCACTCTTGCTGGAGCCGGTATATCTCCTACTTCAAAACAAATCAAGCTGACATAGTGTGGAAAATGTGTGAAACTTTCAGCCACTCTAGCGCGTATTCATCAATTACGTTTTCGAGACAAAACTTTGTGTCGTTTAAGTGTCGTTAGTTTCAACTTTTTTGCTGTTTAAGAAGGATGCTTCGGGTTTTGTCTCCAGTGTCTGTCTTTTAAATAGAAAATTTCATTTTATCTCATATACCCAGCAAAAGGACGTTTTATGCGGGAGGGGAGAGGGGGGGGATGTTATGTGGAAAGTGTGTGTTTTCTTTTCATGTTTAGATCCATTTCTATGTGTGTTGGCTATAAAGTTTAAAGTCATGTTTTCGAAAAACTTTTGACAAGTCGTTAATTCCATGTTTTGTAACAAGAGCTCAAGTTGACTTGAGAGTTGCGTGACTGACGTGCTTTTCTGTATATAGCTAGTAAACATTCAGGGGAGTACATTGTTTTTTTTGTTGTTGTTGTTGTAGGTATTTTTGGGAAAACTTCATGTTTGGGTGTTTTGTTTTGGTGTAACTTTGTGTGAAAATAAATAAATAATATACATCGTAACTCATCTTAAATAAAAATATAAAATGACCATGAACTAAATAATATATTTGATTTTTCTTCAAACTTAAATAAGAAATTTAAACTGCAATCAGAAAAGTAAAATAGATAGTGACGCTTGTAAAAATTTTGATAACGTGTTTTTACGAAACCGCAAAAATTATTGGTTTTCTATTATCTACCTACTTCAAGTTAAATATTTAAATAATTTTTTTTTAAGATATCAATAGTCAGGTTATAGTCTATGTCTAACTTTACTTTTAACTATTGATGAAATGTGAACAATAATACAAAATAAAAACGAAATTTAAAAATTAAATAAAACCAAAAAACTGTTTTTATTTAATTAAAAATTTGTATTTATTTATGTCACATTATTTGTTTTTAGTCGAGCCTTGTGTTTCGGATTCAATAACTTTTGTGATTATTTTGGTGTTGAAGTTTGGAATGCGTCTCTTTTAAATATTTAATAACTTTAAAAAAAATTCTGCCAAAAGCATAACTATATTCATATTTCTAACTTTTTAAGTTTTTTTTTTAATTTAAAACCAAGCAATTTTAGTAAAATTAGTAGCAAAAGACAACTTTTAATGTTTGGTTTGAAATTTTATTTAAGTTATTTTTAATTCCTGATTTTGTTTTTTAACAAATACTATTCTTGAGACAATGTTTTTCATTTTTTCATTTTTTGACAAATTTGTTTCCTCTCACAGAAGAATATTTAGATTAACTTTTTTTGGCGGAAATAATTTTTTTCGGCTCCGCGAAATTAGGCCCCACAAAAAAAATTAAATAAGGCCCAAAAAAAAGTACACAAAACAACAACAACAAAATTTCTCAAATTTTGGGGTCTTATTTCATTTTTTGGGGCCTTATTTCATTTTTTTTGGGGCATACTTTCATTATGAAATAAGGCCCCAATGAAATAAAATCCCAAATTGTTTTTGGGGCTTAATTTCATTTTATTTTAAGAAAACAATTCGGGGCCTTATTTCATAATTTGAAAATAACATTGTCTTTTACAAAAAATGATGTGAAAATCCGCTAATCGGGGACCCACAGCTGCTTAAGTACCGCATAGTGTGGTGCCAGCAATAATGCCGATATGATGTGTGATATGATTTTTTAATGCTTAAATGTAAGGATCGTGTTGAAAACCATCAGGGAGTAACAGAATAGCTGCAAAAAATCGCGCGATTTGTTGCAGCTATTCTGTTACTCCCTGACCGTTTTCATCTTTCATGTTGAAAACCATAGCAGAGTAGCAGAATAGCTGAAAAAAATCGCGCGATCTTAAAAGTTTGTATTGCTGAAGGACATGATAATTACAAGTGTTGTTTTTGCAGGTAAATTGTGCAGGATACAATCCAAGTATTTGTTTGATGGTTTGGACTTTGGGGTGTAATTTAATTTTCGAAAATAAACTTAAATATGAAAAAATAAATTGGGGCTTTATTTCATTTTTCTAAAAAAAAAGTCAAAAGGGGCCTTAATTCATTTTTTTGGGGCATTTTTTCATTTCAGTGGGGCTTTATTTCATTGGGGGCATAGTTTCATTATATGAAAAAATACCCCAATTTGTGGCCTTATTTCATTTTTTCTTTTGGAGCCTTATTTCCTGTGACCTAATTTCGCAGAGCCATTTTTTCACCACATAAATTTTTTTCTGAAAAGAATTGTACATATATCTTACCTACTAAAAATTCGTAAAAAATTCGTAGAAATTTTCAATGGATCTCTATAATCTCTACGAAGCCTACGATTGTCCTTACAACCGTTTGAACGTGAATGGGTTGTTTAAGATTTGTAACAGCGTGCGAACCATATGTTCTTTATTTAGAGGCAAAAGACACTTTTTCAAAACCGTTTTTATTTAAAAAAAAAAAATTACAATCCTTGCAGCAGATCATTTGAAAGTGAATAAATAAAAATATTGGAGATCTTAACCTTTTATTATAAAATTTCTTTTATTCTTAATATTTTCTTTAATACGTTTTAAGAATTATTTGAGCATTAAAGCTAGAAATCAGTTTAATCTTGAATTTTAAGAAAACCAAGAGAATTCTGAAATTCAAATACATTTCTGAAAATAAGGTAAATTTGAAACACACGTTTCAAAATTAACATCCATTTTGCAGAACTTGTATACCCATACTAGTGATTCAACAAATAAATGTAAATACTACCCACTTAGCATAAACGGATTCATAATAATAATTAAGCACTGATGTGTGATCTGTTATGTACCCAACCTATAAATGAACTGCGATATTGTAATACCTATAGTTATTTTTGAAGAATATCATAAAATGTATAGAATTCAACAATATACGAGTTTGTTATGTATATTTCATGGATTGTGAAAAAGCGATAACAGAAACTGATGTTCATTTTGAGATAAATAATCTCCATAAAACAATTCCTGTTTGTTTATCAAGGATAATTATCTGTTAAATTGCTTGGATTTAATGTTGTCAATTTATGTTTGCTATTCTGAACAGGTCAACCAAATAAAAAAAAAACCATCAGGTGTATGTTTCCATTTTATGTAGAGGTAGATTATCCCGGAAATAAAATCAATATAGTTTGTTTTTTTTATGTGTTACTGTAAATCCCCGAAATTATCAAATTCTATAATTTACCTTCAATTTCTACGCAACATTGGAAATTTATTTTTTTTATTTAAAGCAAGTTACCTCGTCAGTCCTCTTCGCTTGTTCCAAGGATTTTAACTCACTTTACTTCCAATGTAAACTTTTTTTTATTTTCAGTACCTTAAACTCCACGATTTCTAACAAACTTTTACACAGAAAAGTATTTTTTATACTTAAATTCATAAATACTCTAAAATTATGAAAAGATTTATGAAAAGAAAATATTTTTAAGTTTTACCAAGGCTGCCAAAAAATTCTTAGTCTTACCGGTTAAATCTAGAATTTCATCTTTTCCGGAATTTACAGTAGCATACGGGAAAGAAACAATTGGATGGAAGCTAGAGGATGATTAAAGGAAATATATTATACTTATAGGTATACGTATATAAATATATAGGTACATGCTGGGATTTGAACAAACAAGGCTTTAAGAAAAAAAAAACTGTCAAAAATGTTAGATATAGCTATTTATAGGTTAGGTTTTATTTATTTCTTTACTGAACTAAAGCAACTATAAACCAGAGTTGTCAAAACTCATTTTTTAAATTATCTTTCCATACATTCTTTATTAAAAATAAAATGGATGACTGGATCCCACGGCCTTGCGCCGTTCTTAAAGTATTGAGTTCTCAAAAAGAAATTAATTTTTTTTCAAAAATCTCTTGAAAAATTTGATATGGAAATATAATGGAGATATTATGTAGGAAAAATTTTTAGGAGCTAAGAAAATATTTTAATTTCGTCTCTAGGGATTTAGATAAAAAGCTTAAGTTACAAGTTGAAAGGCAATCGCTTGAGTAGTTTAGGCTTTAGGATGTAGGTGCAGGTCTTGACAGACAGAATTCAGGAAACCACTTTTTCGCGTGCTCTATCACCCTAAGGTCTGATTAATAAAACGAGTTCGATTTTATTTACCACTTCAAAACTTGCATTTTAGTGCGTAACTATAATCGGAATTTAAAATATACCTACATATGTATGTAATTGGTTTTTCTAGATTAGGTATGTACATACATAGATTTTCAAAAATTCCACATTGTGATTTGTATAACAAAAGAAAAAGTTTTCTTAAAATTAACAAAATTATTAAAAAACAGCGGCAACGCCTACAATGTTATAGTACAGTTTCTTAAAGCCAAATCATTGTACTTAATAAATTTGAGAAAAATCTGTTTGAACAAAAAAAAATTAAGTGTTCACTCAAATTTTTTGTTTTTGAAAAACGCATTGAATAACTAAATTAATTTTATATTTATAATTAAATTAGAATTTTATAAAAAATCAAGTTAGAAGCATTTTTTTTTCGAGAAAATAAGTGAAATTCTTTTTCAAAATTATCCAACTTCAAATTCAAATACATAAAGGGTGTAACAACAAGAACGCAAGATTTAAATTTTAAATAAAACGCAGATATTTAAAAAAAAAATCGCGAATTCTTTAATATATCGTAAAGTAGACAGGATGAGCTTATGTATGGAACAACACATCGAACAGATGGCCGCTGCGGCTTTGCTGGCACATACGCGATCTTTTAATGAAATTTTCAATGACCGTTTTGCATAAATGCTGCGGTATTTCATTAATGCAGCGTCCAATTTCCTCTCTTAAGGCTTGATTCATCGTCGGCTTATTCGCATAAACCGTCAACTTCAAAAAAAACTTCAAAGAAAAAAGTCCAATGGTGTTAAATCGCACGATCTAGGCGGCCAATTCTGGTCTCCAAATCGCGAAATAACACGACCGGGAAATGACTGATGCAGCAATTGAATTGTTTCTCTGGCTGTATGAAATGTGGCGCCGCCGCACCATCTCGTTGAAACCACATCCCCTCCACATTCATTTCTTCAATTCTAGGCACGAAAAAATTGGTTATCATTTCACATAGTGGATTTGGAAATACCAATTTGCTGAGCTCGGTGTCGAATTGAAGTGGATGGAGTTTGAGCTGCGATATTTTCGGTCGATCGACCTGGTCGAAGGCGCGTTGTTGTCTTTACATCAGTGACATACCCAGTTTCAGCAAATTTTTCCATTAATCGCTTTACAGTTGCCTCTTTTGGAGCATTATTGTAACCCCAAATTGATCGCAATTTGCGAACTGTAGCCGCAGAACTTTCACCATTTTGGTAAAACAATTCCACATTGAGAATGCGTTGTTCATTCGTGTAGCGCTCCATTTTTATTAACCTTATACCTTTTACTAACAAACAATAATAATTGTTCAAATGTCAAACAATGACACTTCGAATTGAATACAAGTGTTACATAAAACGATTCAAGCAATTAGTTAATTAAAGTATACCTAAATAACAATGTGTTCACCATCCCATTAGATAACGTTTAGTTAAAAATTGAGGTATACATAAAAAAGAATGCTGCCAGGTGTCTCCAAGTGTCTTCCACTACACTTTTTACTCCGCACTATGTATCTCAAATTCCGTTTCTCTGAAAATCACAGTCCTAAATCCTCATTTGCAACTACGCACGCCATTCCTACTGCTGCACATCATTCCACACATCACATTTTGAATTTCTTACCCCAAATTCTTTGCACTTCTAAATCCGCACATCGCACTCCACATTAAGCACTTCGTGGGATTCGACTTAATGACATTTTAAATATTTTTATGTTTTAAGTAATTTTAGAAAATTATATCTCTTGCAAAAACAGGAGAAAAAACCACCCTCTTGTTCCTTACAATTTTTCTTGTTTCCAGCAAACCAAGATTTTTTAGATTTTTTCTACTCTTTTGCGATACACCCTGTATATTTTCAAAATAAACCCTTATTGGAAAATATTAAGATTCTTGCCCTTTCAAATAGGTGCTTGACATAAATGAGAAAAACTAATGTTGCTACATATATTTTGCTTTAGTTTCATTTTTGATTATAAAATAATTTTCAATATTGTATATTTGCTGCATCAGTATACAAAAAAAAATGTTTCCCTTGTGACATTTTTATCCATATGTGGCACTTTGAAAAGAAAAATCACAGAACATCAGCTTTATCCAAAGCCACAAACTCAATAGCCAAAAAAGTACTATAGAAGGAATCAAACAAAAGGAAGTTTATATGGTTTGGGTTGTGTGCAGAACGACCCGCCTTTGCAACAAATCCTTTTTCTTTATTATTGTTGTTGTTGAAAATGAAACATTTTCATGAATTGCATTATTTGCAACGAAAAAAGGAAAACTTTTTCGACCGGAAAAGGAGACTGGACACGGACAGTGGATATGGCTAACTTGATTGAAATTGTCTTTTTTTTTCTTTAGTGATAGTTTTTAAGAGAGTTCGCAGACAAAGCCGTAAGTAGAAATTTTGATATAAAGTGTAGAGAGTGGTGGGGGGAATGGAGGAGAAGGGGTGAGGTCTTGACTTGGTTAACATTTATTAATTTAGAATCCTGCTAAGTTAAAATTACAAACAAAATTTACCTGATTTCAAGAGTACGGTTTGTTAAATTAAAAATAAAATCTCAATTATTTTTTGTTGCAGTTGCAGTTTTTAATACTGTTGGATTATAAGATTCTGAGATATCAATGATCCAAATAAAAAAAGTTCGTTTTTATTAAAATCTATTATTTCAGTGAAAAGAAGAATAGAGAAAAAACGTAAGAACTAGAAATTCAGGTAAGTGTCCCTGATTATTTCGGCACATTTCGTCGCCTGAAAAAACTAATGTCGTATGTCGCAAAAATGTTTTTTTTGAGGTTTGAATCCGCGTTTTGACATCTCTTTTAGTTTTGGAGATATTATGTATTATCTTGTCGTATGTGCAAGGTCAAATGCGTTTTGGGTATTAATTTTGTCGTATGTATAAGAAAAGAAAATACGACATTTTTTCTAAGGAAAATCGTGGCACAACAATTTTTTACCCAACTTACAGTATTTGTCGTATGTGTAAATTGTTTGTCGTATGTGTATGGAACGACAAAATATTACTTTAGCTTTAAAATCTGTAAAAATGGAAGCTGGCTTTTAAATTTGATATGTCAAAAAGAAGTTCCTTCTGCTCTGCAACTGTAGTTCAAGTTTTGAAAATGTATTCCTAGCCGTTTCGGAGATATGATTTTTTAAACTTTGATTGCGATTTCCCAAAATCAAAAAAATATAATATACGATATTATAATTCTCGGGCGACGATTTATAAATTAAAAATTTTTTCCTTAAAAATTACTAACTCTTAAAAAATAAAAAGTTGTTGTGATGTTATATACGTTATTATACTTTTCTCTTTAAAAACAGGATTTAAAAATTAATAAAAATTTTTTTATATTTTACTTTTTCTTCCTTTTTTTTTCTTTTTTTTTTTTAATAAATATTTCAAAAACTATTTGTTAGCATAGATTTATTTAAAAGCAAAATGAAAGAAAAAGTTGTTGGCTTTTCAAAAAAGTATCGCACAGCATTGTGAATGAAGCCGTTGATTTAAAATAATTTTTTTCCATTTTAAGTCAATTTTTTCGAAAATTGCCCCTGCTGGCTAAACGGAAGGGGGAATAGACCCCCCTCCCATACGATTTTTTTCTTGTCTCAACGCAACCTACACGTCCTAGCATTTTGTCGCACTCCTCGTGACTCACCCTGTATATAGCCGTTTTTGAAATATTTAATTTTCAAATCTCAAAAAAAAAATGAATCTAAGTAATGCATACTTTTTATATATTTTAGATGCTTTTGCATAAAAATTCAAAAAATGATTCTATGGTAGGCTTTACTTCCACAAAATTTCGCTTTTTTTTCAATCAAAGTGAAAACTATTTCAATTTAAAGAAATTTGTTTAAAAATTGTTTTTTTTTTCCAATAAAAAAAAATTAAAAAATGTGCCTATGCCAGGTACTAATATTTGGTCTTGATAAAGGTATGGAGATACGGTCCATAAAAAAAGAAAACCTCGACCTCGAATTTTTTTAAGAATCCAAAACTTGTCCCTTAGTTGTAAGTAAAAATTATGTGTGAATTTCCAATACAATTTTTTAATGAAAAAGTTTCCCCTTAGAGGCAAAGTTTAATAACCTTAGATCAAATTCCTAATGGCCTATAATTTTTTCTTAAGGCATACATATATGTTTTTTTAGATGGAGTCCGTTAAAAAAATATGTTGGGAAATGCTGCACATCTTTATGCCCAAATCTACACCAAAAATGAGCTTTCAGTTCGACAACTTTTTGTTCCTTGGTAATTTTTGGCACCTTTTAAAAAATTTTATTTGTACGACTCGCACTTCAAGTTCGATTAAAAATTAACGACTTAGGTATATTTGTGTTACAAGTACATATTATTCAAATACAATATTTCTAAAAACAAAATAAAAAACTTTTGCTTGCGAATTGAATTCACATTATCTAATGTGTTTTAATTTAAGTTATTTAAAATGTTTCATTCAACAACTGGCTGCTCTTATTTTGTTCTACTTTTTTTTCCCCCTTTACTTGTTTTTCTTTAGATGGTTTCAATTTTACTCAACTTTCTATACAAAATACAAAAGCTTATACAATTTCAATTGTCCCTGTGTTACTTTGGCTGATGGTATATAAAGTAACTACGCAAAATAGGTAGGTACTTTTATAGGACATTTATATCCATTCAATACAAAAAAGCACTTAACGTTGTACGTACCCAGTATACTACTATGTACATACCTTCTAGTGAATAAAAATGAATTTGAAATAAGCTAGAAAAAGACTGAAAGACGAGAGGGACCATAGTACCCAGCATCAGCATCAGCATCAGCAGTAACTAAAAGTATGAAGAGAATTTAACTGAAAATCTACTTTAATTAAAACATTTTTTATTTTTGTTGTAGGTATATTCTTTACAAAGTGAAGGAGATTTTTTTTTTGTTTTTACAATATTTAACAGATTTGAAATTTGAAAACTACCTTTTAATGCATTTGGTATTTAGTCAAGTTTCAGTTTCATTTGAATAAGTTTTTATTTTTTAACTTGACATGCAAAAAATAAAAAGTACTTTTTTTTAATGAATTGTTTTTCAAGTGTATTTAATTAAAATAATCCATTAAACATGAAAAGTAAATATGTCTTTTCTTTTCTCTCCGAATATTGTGATAATTACAATTTTATTCATTTTGATATTAGTCATTTTTTGTATCCTCGTCTTGAATTTAATTGCTTAATAAGATCATGGCTCTCTTTTAAGGGGTGTTTTTTTTTTATAGGTATAGAACTTTGAAATGGATTTGATGAATTTTCCAGGGCTGGCTCGAACATAATTTAATCTGGAAGTCCAATTTTTGATCACTTTTTCCAACATTTGTGACTGTAAATCGACAATAACGAAGCAAATGTTTTCTTCCAAGTATTTTATCGTTTTGAGGTTATTGGCGTAGACTAGCGTCTTCACATATCCCCGTAGAAAATAGTCCAGGGGCAGCTTTAAAGCGCACGATCTTTGAAGCCAATTTATGGGTCCGAAAAGTGAAACTATGCGGTTACCAAACGTTTTCTTTAATAAATCAATTGTGACGTGTTGCGCCATCTGGTTGACACCTGGTGACACCTGGCTCCTGGTTGTTCAATTGAGGAATGAAATATAGTCATCAATCATGGCTCTATAGCGGCCATTTTTGATTGTAACGTTGTGGCCAGAAGTACAGACCGATGATTGCACCAGCTAATAAAGCACACCGAAAAGTAATTGATTTAACGGAGTCTCAACATACACTTTAGGATTATGTTCATAGCAGTCATTCAAACAAATGTAAGTTTCATCTGATGGACGATTATGTTGATCCTTAAATGGAGGTAGTGCGCGATATTTTCAAAATAAAATTGCACAATTCGGAAGTGCTGTTCAGGCGTCAGTCTATTCATTTTGAAATGCCAAACCAAACTAAACACAAATTACTGAACAGTTGTTAAAATGGCCGCCAGTTAAAAAAGTGTTGCCAACTTAAAATTCTATAACTCTAAAAAGAACACCCTTTAGCTAATGCCTTTGTTTTAATTCCTATACAATACAATAAATAAGCAGCATGCCTAATTATATTCGCATCACAATATTTAATTCTATTCATAGCCATTCCAATTCAGTTTCTGTATTAATCTACAACAGCCCTTATTTGATGCAACCGGTGCGATAAAGTGCTTGGGAAAAAAAATATTAAGTATTCGCCAGAGTGTACCATAATTTGTGTACTCTATTGCCGCCACACTGACCACATCTCAAATAAATACAAATAAAACAAAAAAAAAAGAATTTCTTTTTAATTTATTACTTAAGGCCAAAATAACTCTATAAATTTCTTTATTTATTACACCTTAACATTGTAAATGGGTAACTCACAGAAGAGCTTAATTTGACCATTTAGAAAATCCACAAAAACCGATCTGAGATTTACGATTCACCTATGACATTCAAAAAGTATAAGGTGTATATGACTGCTTAGTTGTTGTTATCCTTTTTTTTTTCTCTTCTTAAAACACCTTTGTATCCCTTACACGTATCCTATCTATATATAGTATAGGTTTATAGAAAAAAAACCGTATCACATTTATCAAAAGAACAAGGTCGTAAATATTTACGCACGACATCGAATATCCTTACTCATTGTAAATTTTATTGTCCCCAACTTTTCAACGTCCGTCCGTTGTTTGGTCCATTTTTTTTTTTTTTTTTTTTTTTTTTTTAAATAATCTGCAACAGTTAAGGATTATTATGAGTAAGTACCCAAACCTATACCTACTTTAATTCTGTTCATGTTTTAGCTATTTAGTAATAAATAGTACTTAATATGATATTTTCGAATATAAGTCTTTTGGAGTTAAGAAAAATAAAAAAAAAATAAAAAGAAAATAGGAAAGCCTAGATTTAGATACATATTTTTTATATTTATATTTTTGAAAATAAAATAAAGAAAGAAAAGTATTTTTCTTGGATTCTTCAATGTGATTGCGGTTAGCAGAAAGACGAAGTGTGTAATAAAATCCGAAGAGAAATAAAGTTTAGTTTCTGACATGGGTTTTTTTTTTTGGTTTGAATTTATGGTTTTGTCCGCCATAAATAAAATCCCTAATCAGAGTCAGTGAATTATTTTTTCGTGTTTTTATTTTTCTTCCAATTTCACTTCACTTGTTTAGAATATTTTTTTAAGATATATTTCTACTGCAAAGGATTTTTCTTTTTTGCAATCGGAGGTATTCGTTCGAGACAGGTAAAACATAATGTATAATGGAATTGGCTCTTGAACACAAATTATTATTTGTTCTTGCTTTGAAGTTATGCACGATGACTATGCAATTGTATAATTTGAAATGATGAAGTAATCCAAAATGAAACATCGTTAGAAATTTTTTATAAATAAAATAAAATAAAATAAAATAAAATAAAATAAAATAAAATAAAATAAAATAAAATAAAATAAAATAAAATAAAATAAAATAAAATAAAATAAAATGAAATAAAATAAAATAAAATAAAATAAAATAAAATAAAATAAAATAAAATAAAATAAAATAAAATAAAATAAAATAAAATAAAATAAAATAAAATAAAATAAAATAAAATAAAATAAAATAAAATAAAATAAAATAAAATAAAAAAAAAAGAAAAAATATTATGTTAGTCTTAATAAAAGGATTACAAAAATATGGAAAATATTTAGTTTTCCAAAAAAAAAAAAATTTTCAAAGATCCAAAAAATACTACAAAAAAAAACCTACAAAAAATATTGCCCAAATCGTTAGAGCCCTTAGCGATGAATAAGTTTTTAACGGTTATATGCAGGTGTGATAAGTACTGTAATTTTTACAGCTAACAAAAGCTTAGAGTTTTAATAAATCTTTATTTATAAAAGAAACATTTTATTGATACTTTTTAATTATTTACTTACCTTCTAAAAAATTTTTTTTTATACTTTTTATTGTTATGGTAAATATATAATTGTTTGAAATATTGATTTTGTTACAACAATTAATTATTTTATTACATTTTCTGTTCCAATTAATTATTTCGTTGTTTTAAAGAAACTAATTTATTGAGATAATGAACTAATTTATTAAGTAAATGAAATTTACTTGAGAAACCAATAAATAATTTTTTGTTTGATCCAATGAAATAATTTAATAAATTTTATAAATTTGATAAAAATTGATATTCGACTAACGTTTTATTTGACATAGTTACCTTTTCTCCAAGTATATCTTTTTCGAAGATTCTCGGAAATTACACCTCCCCATATCAATATTACGAACAAAAGCAAATATGAACACCAAAATCAAAAATAATTATTCCCCAAAAAAACAATAATTTCATGTATGAGGCCAACTAAATGCAGGTGTCGTTGCATTTTTTTTATCCCGGAGTTTTTGCACCTGTCTATCTTACACGATAGTGTTGAAACGTTGGCAGTATTAGGTATAAGTTGAGTTGAGGTGAGGGCCGTATGTAAGCGCTTGTCAAACAGCTTTCCTTTCAGCTTTGGAACATTTTTCAATCAATGAACATGGCAGAGCATTCCCGCCACTTAATCCACACTACGCTTTAGTGAAGTTTGATGTCGTCATCACGAAATGCTTCATTAATCACAGATCTAAGATATTTAAACAAGCAATCGGGAAGCACTGTCCGGAATACGCATGCGTGAATCAAAAAACGAGCAGCACAGGTATTCGTTTCATTTTTCGCGCTAATGAGGTATACATTTCCTTTCAGAACATCCACCTAACAGAATCGCTTATGATCGCTCCATCGATCGTCAGCAAAGAATGACTGGTTCAGTTTGGGGTCCGTTAGCTCATCCTCAAGCAGATAAGATTTTTCTGGCTACCTTTATTTTTACTCAATGTAAACCAATTCTCCATTTTCACGATCTGACTCAGGCACTGTCAAAACTTACTTCTTCTATTCATTTAATGGCAATTGTCATGATTTCACCTAGGATAACAACTCTCTCACTCCACTGCTTTACTATAAGGATCCACTTCCTTGGTTCGCTGGGTTGAACTCAGAAAACGTCGGTAGGCCTCCCTTTTTCAAATTGTTCCATGCCGGCCAACTTAAGGCAGATGTCATTGCATTTGTTGGTTTCAGGAGCTATTTTTAGTCATGATAGATCGTCTGCTATTGCTTTCAACAGAATTACAATTTTCTAGATGATTTCATACGACAATATTACTTTTACGAATTTAAAACAAAATTCTTAAAAATATAATATCTTGAAGACCTGAGTTTTAGCTCAAACAATAGTTATTTTATTAATTTTCCTAGCTTCTTAAATTCATTTTCTATCATTATACGAATACAAACTATCATATTTTACATCTTCATTTATTTCAAATACTTCAGTAAAACCCCACATAAGTGGGTATAACATTCACGGTATTAAAAATTCAGAAGAATTTCTTGCAGTTAAACAACCACCATCTACTTTCCTTAGATGGTATTTACTACTTGCTATCTTCCATACGAAACAAATTTCACAACACCATAAAGGGGATATCCCTTCCTAAAATCTAAAGTATCCTAGCATAGATTCAACTTTTTGAACTCAAGAACAGATATCGCTTTTTACCAATTCACTCACTTCAATAAACAAATATAAAAACAGCCCAAATATCCTCTTTACACTTCCACAAAATGTTCAGAGCTGTTTCAAAAAAAAAAAAACCAAAAACAAAAAAGAAAATATTTCCTTAGGCTCTTTTTCTTAAACTTGAAAAATTTAAAGCGATATATGGCAAGCCAATAAAAATAAATCTGAAATGCTGCAAAAAAAAAATAAACTTTAAGATGCTATTATCAAAGTTTTACAACAGATGTTGTGAAAATAAAGTTTTATTTTTTTTTCTCGATAATACACATTTATACAATGTTGTTCATGGAACTTCTTCGAGAGAGAAACTTGTGCAGAAAAAAAAATATACCTATCCACGGAACTACACATCTTCCGCTAGAACCTTAATATAGTGGGAACTAGTACTTATGCATGTTGAAGCAAAAAAAAAAAAAAACTACAAAAACTTCCTCTTTGAAATTAACCATAAAAATCTTTTTGATAAAGTGGGAAAATAAACAAAAAAGTTAAAAATTGGATCAAAACACATTGTACACTTTATAGGTTTAGGTAAGTCTAAGTATATATAGGTAAACTTTATACATATATGAATCGGTAAGAACCGTGAAAAAGTAATGACTGTTATTTTGTAATTCAGCTTTTGAAGCTGTCAGTATGAAGACTTTTAAGGAAACTCAAAGATTTATTGTGGTTGTTTTTTTTTTCCTTCAAGCTCTTTCCGAAACCTAAAAGCCATGTTTTTTTTCTATGGTCCATAGAATTCCGCCACAAAGAGCCAGTAAAGTTCAGAAAAGGTTTAATCTTCAATTTGGTTATAATATTCTTGATTTATAATTAAGAAATTGTGAGAATGAAGAAATGTTTGTTTCACATACTTAAGTATAATTTGTAATAAATCAGGAGAGTATTCTAATACAATACTGTCTTGATTAGATATTCTATGAATTTTATTTATGAAACAATGAACTTTGCCTGTTTCCTTTTAGAGTTATTGAAATTGAAAGAATGAAGTCAAGTCAAGTCAGGAATTTTTAAGCGTGTAAAGATAGAAAAAATGTTCTCTAAAAAACATTGGAACAAATTTTTTTTATTTTTTGCTGAAAACGGATAGGCCACTGAAAATTCATTCTAACCGCGGAAAGAAAATTTAATTTAAAAAATTATCCGGAATTACGTTATTCAAGCTGTACAGTAACGCAAAATGGTTCTTCAATAATTCAAAAGACAGAATTATACTAGGTCTTTATTTTGACATAGTTTCTAAAGATGAAACTTCTCATGAATATATATTTTTGCAAAAAAAAAAACATAGAGAAGCTAAGTCCGTAATCCAAAATAATCTTTTCTTCTTTCAAAAATATACCCTTTTTCGTTTTAATGGACAACATTTATTACTGGCAATGAATTCTAAAACTCTTAAGACTCTGGTTTAGATAAAAAACCAAAGTTAAGTAATTGTAATTCTGGGGTACAGGGTTCTATTTTGAAAAAAAAAAAAATTATTTCCAGTATTCTGATTTTGAGAAATTTTTTTTTTTAAAAAGACTTCACCTAGCAGAACTAAAAACCGTAAAAAAAGTAAAAAATTGTTAAAATTTATATTCATACTTTTTTCGGTAATTTCTTTTTTTTGGCATACATTTGAGATTTTTTTTTCTTATTTTGCAAAAAAAATATTAAAGAAAAACTTTTGAAAAAAAATCAGTGAAAAAAATTCGTCAATAAATATTCCGTCCAAAAATATTGGTAAAAAATGTTTGTGAAAAAAATTGTCAAAAACAAACCATTAAAAACATTTATCGGGAAACAAAATTGTCAACAAAAATTTTGTTGACCAAATCTCTCCCATTCAATTGCTTCACCTTAATTGTCCACCTTTAGGGTTCACCAGGTCAACCTCGGAAAACGTCGACAGGCCTTCCGTTTGCATTTTTTCATGTCTGGGGCCAACTATATGCAGCTGTCGTTGCAATTGTTTCATCCAGGAGTTCTTGCGATTGCCTTTTTTCCGCGATAGTGATGAAACGACTTGTGCTATTGACTTTTGAACAAGGTTCTCAGGGCTTCATCTTTTTACATGACAGTACCCGCTATGTTGGTCAAGCTGTATTTTGTGCAAGATGGTATTTTTTGACGTTAAGGTTTTTTCGGATTTTCTTGTTTCTCCTGCTCCTGCTGTAATGAGAAGCATCTTCATTTCAGCAGTATCATAAATCAAAAACATAAATACCTACATATGTCTTTACTCCCCACCCAAAAACATATTTATGTAAGTAATCGAATCCAAGAATTACGAGCCCTATCCCCAGCTTTATTTTAATACAATTTAATAAAATAAATAAAACAGTGACATATTATTTAAAAAAGAAAATATTTGCCTTCCAAAATTTGAAGAAGCAGATATAACATTTTGCAATTTCAAATCTCACACAATTATTATTATTATTTAAAAAAAAAATAGAATAGAACAACCTATAAGAAAATTCAAGCTCATATCTCTTCAATTTCATCTACAATGTTATATCCTTGAATTTATATGTAAATTAAAACACTATCTTAAAACGGAACGAATCTCTCTCTCTCTCTCTCTTGACATTTGTCCTTTAAAAATGGTGGAGTGTTGTTGTTGAGAATGGTCAGTAGTCGTAGTCGTTGTCGTTGTCGTTCACCTAGTGACCTCAAGTCACATGTCCTTTTTTTTTTTTGTTGTTCTTATTTAAAATATGCATCCCTTGTTAAAGTTTAAACTAAAAGCTTCTTTTCCAATGTTTTATTCCCCTTTACAAAATATTCCAATTATAAAATATTTCCTTTTAGGATATTTTTGTACGCATGAGTGAAAGAAAAGTTCGATGAAATGTCAAAACTAAAGGAGAATCATGATGAGTATACATAGCTTTGAATGAAAGGGATATTTTTTATTCCCCTCAATTGGCTGAATAAGTTTTCGACAAGAGCTTTCACAACTTGATTTATCACACAAATTGAATCTCCTTATTCTTACTACGGTTAGGAAAGGATATTACTTACATAGACATGGGTGCGGTGCAAGCAAATATACCGGCAAATCTAGAACACCGGAGAAGTATTTTTTTTTATTTCCACCCAATTTGATTGATTCGCCATTTAAAGATGTCTATGATGGGATTTCTCGTGTACTTCCTTGGTAGAAGGCTATCGAATTTTTTTTTTTTGCTTTCATAATAAGGACGATGGAAGATTTTTTGTATGGACCTTTAGCCCGGAGTGGGATTCTTATATTTTTTTAACTTAATTTTAGAATTGTGTGGAAATTTCGGTTGGGCGTCACAATACCCAGCTGATGACATAAAATTAAATTCTTCCTTTTTAAGTGGGAATAGGCAGGTTTCGTAGTTAGTTTTTCTCATTATTTTTTTTATACAATAAGTTGGGTTTTCGTAAACTAAACAAAACAAATATATTACTGAATAGATATTATCATTCATAATATCAACGGTATTCAATTGCTTAGAGATATTTTGAGACTTTTCAAAATATTCTGTCTGCTTCATATTTCTGTATTAACTTCCCACGCTAGGGGTGGCCCAAACCAATAGCAATGTAAATCAGCAGAAAAACAGGGACATTTACAAACAAAACAAACAATATGGAAAATATATTAATTTGAAGGATAAATCGAGTGATGGCAATCGGTCGGTATATGTACATATACCCTATGATAAGGTATAAGCAGTCGGTAAAGGTCAAGGCTGCCGTAAGCGATGGCTCGACTATGTAAGAAGATTAGTCGATTAGTCGCCAACGCCATCAAAATATACAAATACGAATTCAAAATGAAGCAAAAAAAAAAAGATTGCGTTGTTGCCTGTAGTGCTGTAGTAATAACGGTGCCAGCAAAATTGATCCAAATGTTTAGGTATACGTCATGGATTGAACTTACTTTGAGAAAAGTGTTGTAGGAGATGGGCGATGGACGATGGATATAAAAGAAAAATGGATTTTTAACAAAGACCTTCTCAAATTTATATATGTATGTAGTTCAGAAGAAAACTTCGCAAAAAAAACTCCAAAAAAAATTAAAAGAAGAGAATCCTTTAATGTGATTATTTAGCACAGAGGCGACTCATCAATTTTCTATTCTTTAAAGGAGCACTTTTTAACACAGCAGAAAATTGTTGTTTTGCAGAAAAGTAGTTTTGTAGTGTACGAACATTTTAAGTTTTCTATTTATGGGACGGGATGTTATCAACCCATTTTCTCCGAATTGTTATCAATTACTTATAGGGCACTTCCGGTTGCTGTAAATTATGTAGAGAAAATTATTAGAGTGGTAGAACTTTTAGCTCGTAGGTAGGTGAAAATAATTGATAATTTAAGTTGTGAGGTATCCTTCCCTTTTTGTCAGAGTCCTTTTGATGTACTTCATAAAGCACTTAATGACGCAATCAAGATGCGCTTCATAACTCCCTTCAAGATCCACTCCTTTACGCGCTTTAAGATGAGCTTCATGACGCACTTGAAGACCTGCTTCAGGGCTCTCTTCATGTCCCTCCAAGACACACTCCACGGCGTGTTTCAAGTTGCACTTTAAGACGCCCATCGAGAAGCTTTTCAAAGTCCTTTATGACGAGCTCTGAGACGTGCTTGAAGACGTGCATCATGACTAATTTCAAGACTTGCTTGTAAGTGCACTTCAAGACGCCATCCATTTAGAACTCATTTCAAGATGCGCTTCAAAACGCTTCAAGTCCCATTTCACAGCGAACTTAAAGATACATTTTTAAATGAAATTCCAGGTGTTCTTCACTAGGTGCCTTTCCGACACGCTTTAAGACGCACATCATGACCAGCTTCAAGACGTGCTTTCAGACGAATTTAAGAACGGACTTCATAAAACGCTTCAAGAGGTTCTTCGAGTGATTGGGATTAAGGTAAGGATCACAGTTACTTTTAGCGGATAGTTGGGCTTTCGGTTCGTTTCTTTGACGAAAACGCGATTTGAGGCCACAGAAAAATACTTCTTCTACCGTTTGAGCTGGACCTCATCTGAAACTAGTGATTCGTCTGTACCAGGTTTGCTAACTGTAACAGGACTGCTAACTCTATAGGCAGTTCTACTGTCACACCTTATTGTAGGCTCTTCTGCTTCTAAGGCCAATGTGTTGATTTAGTTACATTTATCATGCAGCCGTCGCTACGCTACGATGAACTTTTTTCATCTTCAGCATTACGAATGCTAGCTCGTTTCTCACTGAGTGGTTATGATGCCAGATTTCAGGTGTGTTTCCTTTTTTCGATCTTTGACCAAGTTTCTTCGGAAAGCCAAGAACTATGTGTGTTTTCGATTGAGGTGAATTCCATTCTACTGATTCTGCTCGTCATTTAGTTTTTTTGTGGATTCGGATGTTTCTCTACGTAAGAAACCATCAGATAGTGGCACCGAGCCATTCACGTGTGTGAAAATCACATACAGAACAAAAACTTTCAATTTCTTTTCAATGTGTAATCCAGTATCCTATTCTTGTTCTTTAACCGACTGACGCACTGTGCACATAGAGACTGATAACTAGAAGACGGGGACCATAACTTTCCCACTTCACTGCTTCACACTAAAGGGCTAAGCATTTGGTGGAGACGCGTTCTTCACATCAGAAAGCAAAAGAAAATGATATTGTGGGCCTTTTATTATACATAGTTAGCCCTTAAGGCCCCACTTGTGGGTTGTGGTTAGTTGACCTCAAGAAAAGTTGAAAAGTCTTCCAGGTTTTGGATTGTTCAATGTCTGCGGCCAACTAAATGCACGTGTCGTTGCATTTGCTTGGTCCATGAGTTTTTGGGCCTGTCTATTAGGAAAAATATATATATATATCTTTTTGTAAGATGTTCTCGCGGAATTATTACAATACATATTCCATTTTAAAGGCAATGTTATTATTTATTTCCCAGAAAATTACTTTTGAATTCCTTGGTACTTTTTTTTACAAAACTCGTGAAATATTTTCTACAAAACAACTGAAAACTAATATGGAGTGGAGGTGAGGTAAAAATATAAAACTTTCCAACATGTTTTAAATACATATATACTGAAAATAAGTAACAATAGATTATGAATAGTAAAATAATAGTTTTCTATACATGTACCTATGTAATTCAACAAACTAAAAATTCATAATAAATACACATCATGCTGCTGTTCATTATGACTTGGATGCTTTGTTAAAATTAATAATAAAATTGTATAGAAACATAAACTAAAGGAATATAAATGTTCTCTTTTAAAGCAACATATAGCATATAGATTTTTATTTATTTACCAATGTTTCAAAAAATAATAATAATTCTCCATAACGATGCGCAACAAACAACTATAAAATAAAATTTCGAAATTCAGACATTTTTTCATAAAATAAAAGGACTACGAGGATTGAGTGTATTTCAAAAATACTTTTCGTTTCTCTATTTTCTCTTCCGTTTCCGTTAAGTGGGAGGAACTTTTGGATAGTGATGATGGTGCAGGTAGAATTCAACTATGGCATTCATACTTTTATCTATTTTGTTGGTTTTTTTTTTTGCTGTTGTTGTTGTTGTTGTTACTACAGAGTTTCCTTAAAAATTACAAATTTATTCAACGTTCACTCAGCACAAAGACGGTACTCGAGTTTTTTTTTTTTGTATTATTAATACACAGGTAAGTGAGGTTAGTATAGCGATGATTGTGATGTCCTTTCTGTAGTGTTGTATATCCGGAGCATCGAATTTGGTAAGGATCATTGAATAATAAATCAGTATTTTTGAGGTAAATATGATGATGGGGTACCTATAAAATATAAGTACGGAACTATGAAATAACTATTTTTAAATGTTAATTTTTGAAGTTCTCGATGTGCATTTGTTCGAGCGGAATACAAAATTCATTTTGGTCACCAAGTGCTGTTGGCAAGTCTGCAGAAATGCAACAAAAGAAGTTTCATAAACATGACATAACGATTGGAAAATGAATGCTCGTCACCTTATAGAAATGTTTACATTATTATGAAGCACATGTTGAACGGGACCATCGAGGTCAAAGCAAGTGAAGCCATATAGAGCCGGTCTCCCGCCGACAATAAGAACAATCTCTTGGTTTAAGAGCTCCATGACCGAAGATAATTGAATTTCCATACAAACTATCGATAACATGTATAAAATTATTGCTTGGAACCCATCTCTACCCGTAGTTAAGCTAATTCCCGTGTTCTTTATCGGTGGTAGTTATTCTCGTCACAGCGGCACGGTTAAGCTGAACAGAGAAAAGAAGGAAATAGTATGGACGATTGGAGGGGCTTTATTTCCGATTGCTTAGGTGGGACAGGTAATTTACTAAAAAAAAACTAAAAAATAAACTAACCTACAAACTTATATCGTAGCTTTTTAAAGCCAAGAATCCAAACTGATTTTTTTCAAAATTTTACGTTTTTTAGCACTATATTTGTTTTTAAAATTCAATGCTCTAATCAATTTAAAGTCAAAAGTAAAAAGCACAAAAAAAAAACAGAATTGAACTGACACCCCCCTACTGAAGAGGCTGTCAATTTACATTATGAATAGACAAATGTGTACTATACTGACCAGTGTGGACCCAGCTTAAGGTTCTCCCCTCTTCCCATAATGTTTCCATGGCGGTGCCGGCCGGTGGTGGATTCACTGCTCTTGGTCTTCAAATTTTAACTTCACTCGTGTTGGGGGAGATTGTTTTTTTAACGTTTATTGATGTCCCCTGCTGAAAGATTTTGTATCCCTCGATGTTGATGTTGATGTTGTTTCGTTAAGTCATGCTTGTCTCGGTGATGAAGACAATATAGGGGGTTTTGTTGTTCTTCACGAATAGATTGAATTATGTCCTCTTGTCCTAGTTCTATAATGAATTCACATTATTCTACAGGAAATGTCAACAAAATATCGATAATTATAATGTATGTGAAATGGACTATCAAATAATGTCAATCTCCAATCACCGACGACGCGACGCATCAGCTGTAAAATAAAACTTCTCTTCAAACTAATTTTTAAAAAATATTTTGTGAATATAAAAGTAAACATACAGAACAATAAGGCTTTTCAAACAAACATAATTTTAAACATTTTATTTTCTTAAGGATATTATTCCTTTTTTTTCATTTCTTCTTCGATTCATCAATAAAGTTCTATTTTATGTAGGTTGGAAGAAAAAAAAAAACTTTTTAATAGAAAAGGTCATATAAAATTTTGAAGTTAAAAGAAAAAACAAATTACTGGAGGGTACGCTTAACATTTGGAACAATTTTTCAAAGTTTCAACCCTCATCCAATCAAGTGGAATAATTGAAAAAGACATTTTTAATGTTAAATCCGAAACAGCATGCTATTTTGATTGAGATGTGATTGATTATGCGTAAATGGCAATTGAATGCGTTAGGGCAAATTGTTTTCTCTATCAAGTTATCAATCAATCAATCATTATATCAACAGTTTCTACTTAAAACATTAGTTGTCATTGTCAAGTGTGATATTAAATAAAACAAAACTACTAAGATATACGCATTATATATTTTATATTAAAATCTCGAAATGATTTCTGTTGTTATGTGTCTCATTATCATGTTTAGTCATTTTACAGTAAAAATAAATGCATCATGTATTCTTTAAAGATAATTTGAATATAACTTATGTACTTTTAAGAATATAAAAAGATAACTACTTTGTTTAAAACTCGATTTTGCAAAAGGAACTGTTACTTTAAACGACAACGAAAAAGTTATTTGTCGAAAATTTTATTTTTTGTTTTATGTACATCATACTATGTACACATGTAAAATTCAAAATTCTAAATGGTCATTGTATAGTATGACGTTTTAACAAAATGGAAAACTTTCAAAAAATTTAAATTTAAAAAAAAGTAGCTAGCAAGTTGTTGTTCATTCAAAACCTTCAATATAAATTAATCTCACAGGCAGAAGGCTGCAAGTATGACAAGCCATACAAATAACTCATTCAAAGGAATTAAAAAGAATGAATAAAAAAAATCTATGACCAGTGGTCAACCTCTTTCCACTCATCTCCCTCCCTGTATGAACAACGAATTGTTGTCATACAATCAGAGTCCGGAGAAAAAAGGAAGAAACCGAATGAACAACAACAGACTTGTGTGAGTTAATAAAAATGCTAATTGGTTCAAGCGAACTTGATAATTGGAAAATCTGTTCGGGGTTATGAATTCACAAGTGACAGCGGTGGTGCGATGCGTAGTGCGTCGGCCTCCCAATCGCTAGATCGTGAGTTCAAGCCTCGCTCGGGCAATTTTCAAAATTAATTGAACATAAGCGACTTAGCACCACTGATAGGAGTCTGATGATCGGGTTTGGTCCCTGTGAAATATCTATAACTCCAGCCATTGAACATAGTGGTAACACAAACAAGTTGTTGTTCATTCAAAACCTTCAATATAAGCTAGCAAACATTTTTCTCAAAAATAGAAAAAAATATTTCTTGATGTGGTCAAAAAAAAAATAGTGTGTTGACCACTCTGGCCGCATTTAAATAGTCATCTTTAAGCCAAAATGAAATAATAGGACAAAATGAGCGAATCAACCTTGATATATGTAAGTCGGTAGCTTAGATTTATGTTGATTTATCGGTCAATATTTTTTATACGCGCAGAAGTTAAATCGTCGGTTCGATTCTTCCTGAACTTTGCAGACTATTTGTGCGCTGAAACTCAACGGCAATATCAACGTCAAAATCAATTTTTTCTAAAATAAGTCTTATGGCCAAAAGTCAGAAATAGCTAAAAAAAAAACCTAAATTTTTCTGAGACGAGGTGGCTGTTCAAACTACCATGAACAAGTTGTCTGCAAAGTTCAGGATCAATACTGTAAGTATCTGAAATTCAAAAAATCTACAACTAACCGGTAAGACTTGGGAGGCACCAATGTAAAAAAATTTTTTTACAATGTACATTCAATTTTTTTTTTGTGGTATAAAATTTTAAGTGAGAAACTTTTTTTTAACTAGCGGCCATTTTAACAGCTGTTAAGTGATTTGTGTTTAATTTAATTTAAATAGATTGACGCTTCCAAATTGTGCAAATTTATTTTGAAAATCATGTTTTTTTTTTGAAATACATCTAGCGCACTATGTCCATTTTACAGTCATCAGAAGTCAAGATTGCTGTTGATACCGATTTTGATAAGTGTAATTTGTTTAGCGATTAAGTTCACTTTTGGTTGAATTGCTACGTCAATAAACAAAACTGCCGTTATTTGGAGTGAAGATAGTCCTCATGTGTTTGCTGAGGCAATGTTACATCCAGAAAAACTGACTTGGTGTGCTTTATGGGCTAGTGGAATCATTGGGCCGTACTTCTTTAAAAATAATGCTTCGGACCCGTGAATTGGCCTCAAAGATCGTGCATTTTAAGGCCACCGCTCGACTATTTTCTGTGGGGATATGTGAAGTTGCTAGTCTACGATAATAAGCTCAAAATGATCGAACACTCGAAAGAAACATTTGCCGCGTTATTATCGATCTACGGTCAGAAATGTTGGACAAATTGATCGAAATTACGTCCGAGCCAGCCGTGTTGGTCATACGCCAGAAATCATATTTAAATGTCAAAGTATTACCTTTTCAATAAAATCAATTTCATGTCAATTTTAAAAATTTTACTATGAGCTCAAAATAAATTGTAATCAACCCACTTGTGTTATCACTCTTTTGTTTGTTCACAGCTTTTTGTTACTTTCTGTGAAAGTTATTCATTTGTTAAACATGGCTATTAAGGATTTTTTTCTATATATTTTTTTTTTATAATTCTAAAGTTTAATTGGACACTAGTCAGGGATTTTTGTTTTCTTTTTTATTTATGTGCATAATCTGTCCTTCAATTCATGTTGTCGTAATGTCTATAAATGTAAATTCTTATACAAACCTAGGTTAGTGTCTCGTGTTGTTATGAAGCGAGTTTCTTCCTTTGCTGTGTAACTTCTCATCATGGAAGTATTTTATTTAAATACAAAACCCAAGGGAATCTTGAAATTAAAAACCATTTAGAATGCTGAATACGTCCGTTTGAAATGTAAATATTCCAAGAAATGCATTGCACTTTGCAACAGTTTATACAAAATAATGTCCAGTGACGAAGCATTCTTTCTAATTGAGTTTTTTTTTTTTTGTTTAACTTAGAAAACTGCAAATCAATTTCAAATTCAATGTTTATAATAATATTCAATACAAACCGTAAATGGTAGAATAAATATCATATCAAAAGTTCACAGGAATCAGCAAACATTGAAATTACCTGCTAAATGTCTTTTTGTTTCTAAGAAATCTTAAAAATTGCTCAAATAAATCAGAAAATGTCTCCTCAGATAAAAAACAAAAAATGTCATTTGAATGGCATCAAAAATCATTTAACACATGGACATCAGCAAAAAAAAAAAAACAGAAAACAAAAAAAGAGAAGATCCTGCCGATGCTGTCACTTTTGTAATAAATGCAAAATGAGGTTTTTCCTTCTTAACAGCAGCTGCTGCTGTTGCTGCTACTGCTGTCGGTCGTACAAAAATACCAAGGCTGAATGTTAGGAAACATCAACATTTGAAATTGCCATTAAGAATCGCTTGAAGAGCAAAGATTTCCAATATAACGCACGAAGCCCTGCTAGGTGCCAAAATGTGATGTGCCACCGAGAGGAGCTGTTTATTAGCTATACGGAATTCGCAGTTAAAAAACTCTGAATTACTTCTTTTAAAACCCAATTTAGATGGAAAGTACCTTCATTTTGCACAACAACAACAACCAACTTACTTCCATTCATTTGAATTTATGTCACATAAAGTTATTTTTATAGTTGAAAATAAAAGAATTTTATGACTAAAAAGAACTGTTGTTTGGCAGTGTTTTGACAGGTAGCTAAAATATATGTGTTAGTATATAAAGCTTGTTTTAGTCTTTAAAAAATGTATTATTACCAGGGAATTTTGCATGCAAAAAGTAAGTAAGGAGACAGAATTTGCATTGAAAATTATGAATGAGGTTCTTAGAAAATGTTTGAGTTGTTTTTCGAATGAAATTACATTTTGATATTTTTTTAATTTAACAATATTACCTTTTTAAATTCCAGAAAATATTTGTTTATTTGTTCGAAATGTATTACTTGTTGCAGTTATTATATGGCATAAGGTGGGCGGAATTGCAACAGAAGGTTTTGAAAATGAGTTTAGTAGTGAAAAAAAAATACCAAACATAAACAAAAGATTATTAAAAAAACAGTCAGAAAATAAAACAAAACCCTTTCTTAAAGCAAAAAATATATTCTAACAAATATTTTTCCAATAATGTTGTTTTAACAAAGATTTTATGAAAAATTAATTTTCAAACTGAATATATGTATATTTTTTTTTAAATATTTATTTATTTATTCAATTTGATTTTTTTTTCAAAAAAAAGTATCAATCTTCGATGACTTTTTGACAACTCTGGAAAGGAAGGAGTTCAATGTGATTGCAAATGCCGATGATGCTGCAATAGCTGTATCAGGAAATCACTCCATCGCATGAGTCGATCACAAATTAGCTTTGTTCGTATGACACCTATCATAACTGGAAACTGTCTTTTCGGTAAAAACGTCTCAAGACTTGGCGTAATCTCAAACAACTTGTTTCGTCAAAAACTCCGAACTGTTTTCAGAATGAAAACAGCCACGTTAACATAACTTAACCTAACCTGCTTTAGCATATGTATATTTACTCCTATTAATTTTATATCCAATTCTTAAAAGCAGATGTTTCTTTTTGTGTTTAAAATTTCGAGAAAATTGTTACAGAATTCTAAGGTTTACGGAAAAAACGCAAAAAAAATCAGTTTTCCCAATAACCACCAAACCGTTACTTTCTTTTTATTTATTATTGATATAATATTGCGGTTACTAAGCACATCCAACCTTCCATCAGATCCGATAGTTCTGATTTTTTTCTATGGGCCAATTTTTTTTAATATTGGTATAAACTAATATTTTTTATCAAAATTCTTGGAGGCGTTTTCGAGAGAATTTGTATTTTAATGTTTAATATTTAGTAACTTACCGTGATTTTTTAAATCTGAAGTCGATTTCTGTCCAAAATATTTAAGATTGTATTAAAAATACGTTATGTGCCATATATCACAAAAATTAATGAACCAGGGGCCAATTTCACAGAACATACATCACATACATTCGAATTGGCCTCATATGATGCACAGTGCAAATTTGCAATAAAAAACTAAACTATGCGCATAAACAGGAATCACAAAATGCTTTAAAAATATAAAATTTACACTGAGTTGTCTGTAGTCAATTTTGGCAATCATACATTGTATGATGTAAAATCTGTGAAATAGGCCCCAGTTTTCGAAACATTAATAAAAAAAATCATTTTTTTTTCAAATTTTTTTGAATTGAAAACTGTTTATATAATATTAAACAGAAATTACTCAGCAAAAAATAGTTGGAAAAAATGCTGACAGTTTAGTTGTCAAAAAAAGACGTGTCACAAAAATTGTCAAAAACAAGTTCTGTCAAAATAAAAAAAAATTCAAGAAAAATATGTTGTCAAGTTGAAATTTTTTTGAACCGCCTTCAGTGATTGCATCATCTAATAATTGTTGAACGAAATATATTTACTATCGAAAGTTAAAATAAAAATATTTTATGTTACAGCGCTCATACGCCACAGTGTACTTAGTACTTTGTACTTTTAAAACTTTTTAGAATTTAAATTTTTCGTTTGTATTTATTTCGTTTGTTTCATTAGTATTACTTTTGGTGATACATAGCTATGTTCAAACTTTTTCTTTAATATCACATAGAAACACATTTCAATCCCTAAACCATTAAACTCTAGAAAATATTATTCCCTTATTGTGTTCAACACTTGACATATTAAAATTCCCTCAAAAAAAATTAGACGAAAGCTCAATTAAGTGAAAAAAATTGAACTTATTGAAATTTCTATTATAGACGTATACGAGTATACATACCTTCTGTTAAGTGTTATGAAAGAGAAAAAAAAACCTGGTAAATATAAAAACGAAAATAATCAATTTTTTTTTCGATACCCTCCTTGATGATGAAAACAAATAATATGGGTATTGGGTATAAGTATAATACATAGAGAGAGGTCCTCGCTCCTTGATGTGATTTTTGCTGAATTGCAAATAAGTTTGATTTATGTATGAAACACTCGTCGGTTCTAAGAAGTCATAAAATGTCTGAACTCAGGATGTGATGCTCTTACGTAGCTCTATGTATCTTTTGTGTGGAATATGGATATTATTATGTGTCCTTAGATTTGAGTGAAATTATGTTAATAATAATGAGATTATATTTTTATTTCTTGTTATATGTAGATATGTACATAAGAGCCACTAGATGAGATACTTAATTATGGTATTATAATATGAAGTATTAATTCTATATATGAACACATAATAACCAACAGAACAAAGGCTAAGGATAGTCCTTTTTTGCAGAAAAGGAAAAGAGATGTTCTTTAATGTTGAATAATATAAAGACGCTTGTACTATGTATAGACAATATGATGTATTAAAACCGAAAGGTTAGTGAAAATGGTCATCGTCTCCTTGAACTTACTTCAAAGTAATAATTTTTTTTATTGGACTCTTTTATTTCTTAAATATGAATTACTAGGATATAATAATGTAAATATGTCTGTTAAGGTAGGCACTACAAGAAAAAAAAATTAATTTTTTGAAAATTGTATGGTACATATTGGCTATGGCATGCATAAGATTTACAGCGTAACGTTGATGTAGAATAATAAATGGAGGTTAGGTTAGGTTAAAGTGGCTGTTGGTTTGGAAATCCAACACAATTAGACCAGAAATTAGGTGCGTTGTGATACCACATGGATCAGTTGATCAACCTCCCTCGTTGAACCAGTTAGAGCTTCGAATGAAGCGTAGGAGACAAGTGATGTCACAGTTTGCTAGATCGCTGGGATCATTGAAGAAGAAGTCTCCAAGGTGGAGTTTTCGTCTTTGTGATAGGGCGGGACAGGTGCAAAGAAGATGAGAGACTGTCTTTTCTTCCTCTTCTTCCCTACAACTCCTGCAGAAAACATTTGCAGGAGCTCCAAGTCGAAGTGCATGTCTATCTATTAAGCAGTGTCCAGTCAGGACACCTTTAACTTAGCTAATATGCAATCTATTCAGAGAGATCAACTGTTTAGAGCGTCTGGCACTAAGCTTAGGCCAGATCAGTTTTGTCGCAAGACAGGTGGTGATGTAATTCCATTTTTTCTCTCTATAGTATCTTGCCTTAGCATGAGCTTGCATGTAGCCAGAGGCATACCCACACTAGCTTTGTGAGCCTGCAGAAGTAAAGTTGTTTCTTCTTTTGCAAGTTCGTCTGCTTTGCAATTTCCTGGAATGTCTCTATGGCCCGGCACCCAGCAGAGGTAAATATTGAACTGTGTGGCCATCTCCGTAAGAGACGATCGACAGTTTAGGGCTGTTAGTGAATTCGTAGAGATAGAGTCTAGCGATTTTAACGCGGCCTGGCTATCTGAGAAAATACGTATATCATAATAGTAAGTGGAAACTGCGCAAAGTTTTGAATTCAGCCTTATTTCACTTTAGAGAACGACATAAGGCCAATATGTCTGCGTTTTTATGCATGTACTTAATAATGAACGTTCTTATTAAAAAAGGGCTGGAACATACGAATAGTGTGATAGTATAGGATTAAATTTTTGCTCAAGAAAATACTCGTACATAAACTTTTTTGAACTAAAAAATAAAAAATATTTCTTGATAGCATCACAGTAAAGATGTTTTTTTTTAAATTTATTTTGATTTCGATAAATTTTTTTTTCAATTTTCAATGACTTTTATTAATCAGTTTGTTTTTCATCTTAAAACTAGTTTATAAATTCATTTTATAGCATGGCTTGCGCCATCTGCCATTTTTTTTTTTTTGTTATAAGAACTACAGAAAAGATACGAGTCAATATAAATCTCAAACTAACTTTTAATGTACAACATTTTACGTTTTTTAAGATTTTTTAGCTTATATATAATTTTGTATATTCTTCATAAAAATAAAACCTTCCAAAATTGTACAGTTGAGATCACTTTTTTAAAAATGGCAGTGGGTTACCCTGAGAATCAAAAAAATTATCGTGAAGCAATAACTCTTGTAAATAATTTACTGAATGTGGAACCGAACTAGATACTAACAATCAAATTCGGAAGGCAAAGGTTTTGTTTTGGATTGCTGTCCAAAATATGCACAACTCAATAAGCTTAAAGACTAAGCTACATCTGTTCTGCCCTAATGTTAATGGGTGCTTTTTTATGCAGCATTCCGAAGATTACGTCTGCTTTCAAAGTAGATTTCTTCGAACCAATAATATCTTCAATGACGAACTTCATACGAGAGCAGGACAGCATTACAGGAACCCATTGAGTCTATCATACGAGCGAATATAATATATGGCCCAATAAAACCATAATATTAAACAATTTTTAATTTTTTTCAAGTAATTTGTTCACATGGTTTTGTTTCAAAAAAAAACACTCAGTCCTCTACTCTTAATTCCCTAGTAATTTAATGACGATGACGACTGATCTTCAAAACAGAGAAGAGGTCAAAACATAAAAAAAAAATAACTGAAAAATTTCATCAAAATCGTTAGAGCCGTTTTTGAGATAAATAAGCTTTTCCTGAACGGTTTTCTGACAATCGTTTAGACTATAGGTCGAGGTGCAGACAAAATTGTGGGACTCACATTTTTCGCAATTTTACATATTTGAAACTAGCCTTATAGTCGCAAGTTAAAATATATTGGAGAGGGGCTATTTCGCCACGTCTAGGCACTAGGTCCAATTTCTAAAAAAAATCTTTAAAATATAAAAAAAATATATGAAAAACAACTCCACTAATCATATTAAGCTATACCGCTCCAGGAATCCATTCATTAGTTCACTTTTTAAGTCAAATTGTTTGAGTTCATAGTTTTTCAATAATTAAAATTAAATTATTTTAAAATGTCCATAACCCCGTAGCACCTAGTTTTTGGTGGGTAATAGAATTTCCCACCGATAAGAACTTTTTTTTTATTTTGAACTGCTAATAATCTACTAGAGTGTAGTTCAAAGTACATGAAAACTATTTATTACGAAAAAATTAATTTTGCCTTCATAGTCTTTATATTTATCGCTCGATTTGGACAAATTGATTGATCTTTTATCATCATTTAAGACCTTATAATATTTCAATATTTCCATTTGAAAATAAGACATAAGAAACTTCATATGGAAAATGAATATGAGCAGATTATTCAACATATCGAGCTTATATTTAATTTATAAATTTGTCTTTAGTTACAACAACCTTTAATTTAATATTTTTATTTTTATTTAATATCATTTTCGAAACATTACAAAATTTAATTTTATCGAAATTCTTTGCATACTCTAGATATAAATGTAGAAACAAAATCAAATGCACCCCCCAAATAAAATCAAAACGCGATACATATTATGTAACATTTACAACCACTCCACATAATGCGCCATCCAGCCAACTATTAGTATAGTGTACATATAGCAAACAAATTAATATACCAAAGGCCGTTAGAACATTGAGTACGTGTCCTTTGAAGAAGGCATTAAACAAATGCCTTTGGGTATTTCTCGATGCCGTTGGCGTACAGATTGGTCATGGTTCGGCCACAAGAGCGGGCGCTCCTCCATATGCAGCGCATTGACTTACATAGCTAAAAATCTTTGCTCATTTATTGAGAGATTATTGCTATGTCGTATAAATATGCGAGATGGTCCACACACTCCACATGGTATTCATTATTTATCATTAGACAATAAGAAGATATAATATATTTTGAAGTGGTTACTAATTTCCAAGAAGGATCTAGTCTAGGCAATATTACTCCTAATGGCACCAATGATGTCGAAAGTGTTTTACATCACTAAAGTAGTTACTAGAGTGCTAAAGAACAATTTTTTTAAGTTCATACAAACTACCAATGAACATTTGTTGCAAAATTGTGACAGGGTTAAGATAAGTGACAGTTTGCATAACAAAAATTAAATGTTCTTTAGAATCAGTTATCACTTCGAAAGTAATGAAATAAGTAAAACGACAACACTGGGTTTGGGATTGTAGTAGATTAAGCATATGATTAAATGTACGTGACTTGTAGAAACTGAAAGGCTCTTGTTTAGTGAAAATATTTTCCGAAGTATGTCTTGGTATGATGGGAAATACATATATTTAATTTCCAAGACAAAAAATATATTATTATCCCTCAAACCAACAATAATATATTTTACTGAATAAATAAAATGTGAGTAAGAAAATGCAAAATCAGTCAGATAAAATATTTCCTGTTTAAGATATAAATAATGGGCAACGAAAAACCACAATCATGATATACTTATTAATTTTGATAGTTTGAATCGGGTAATTATTATGGGAATATCTTAATCTTTCGTTCAGCCAAAAAGTTAAAAGATTCTTCAAAAAGGCATCTAGAAAAAATATATGATAGAATTTCTTAAAACATTTACAACTGTATTTGTATTACTAAGTGACGTGGCAAACATTGTTCTGTCCTTTACTATTGGAGTCACCTTAAGTTTGATATTTGAATAAAAGTGAGTATACGCCCCAGTGTACCATAGACTTATTCACATGGGAAGTTAAAGATTGATAGCACACATAAGTTATGTTGCAAATGACAATATTTCAATATGGCATATTTTGTGAACTTCAATATAAGGTTAATGTTTAATTTTAAATCTTGCTAGACCTTGATAAAAATTACCAAGATAATTTAGTCCAACTTTTTGTTAAATCATAAACAAAATTTGCGAATTTGCAAACTTTGATAAAACTATTGGTCATTCGAAAAAAAATAATACAGAAAATTAAAAAAAAAAACGGTTTGAAGCATTTAAAAAAATAGTACATACTACAAGCATTTACTTTTTAAATTTTGCAATTCGTAAAAAACCGCGCTCCAGATATCAATCAGATCTTAAATTAATTACGAGGTAGAAAACGCGAAAAATTAGCCCGCAATTCTGACTATCTATCTGTTGGTCTATCTATATCTTGTAAGAAACTAAAATTATTTCGTCAAAAAATATTTTTCAAAAAAAATCGTTACTCAATATACCCGCCGTAGAACTGGATTTTTGGTTTTCGCATTTCTTATATAGTACAACTAGTAGTAAATAAGTTCCTATATTAATATTGCATATTAAAATTGCCAAAAATATATTTCTATTTAATTTTTTTTTTTTTGAAAACTGTACAGTATGAAAACAAGAGGATATTTTTTTTTTAATTTTATTTTTGAGTGTTGCTTTCTTAAGAATCGTTTAAGTTCTGCCCTGTCGCAAACGTTCAGCTTCATGATCGAATTTGAATCGAAATTTGATCGAATTCCAAGCCGTATGTTTTTAACCATTTTTTTTGGCGGAACCACATCCAAAAACTGATTTTTAAAAATTTAAAAAGGTGAGAAATGTTAAGTCAAAAAAATTCATCAAAATTCGTTCCACCAGAATTATTTGAACAATAGAAATATTTTTTAAGGATACATAATATTCACTCAGGGCGATATACAAAATTACAAACACTACTATTTCTTAACATATAATTTCAAAGTTTTATGAAATAATATTCACGAGTGAATTATATGAACTTGCTGCTCTAAAATAAAAATGCTATTTGATGAATAGCAAAAATACAAATTTTGGAAAAAAAAAATTTTTTAATCCTAGGTTTCTTTCAAAATATTTTTTTTTTTTGAATGTCTTAGACTTTAGTCAGAAATTGGTTCATCGTTGAACAATTTATTTTACATTTTTTGTTTTATCTACTAAGAAGTTTGAAATTAAGTAGTAATTTACTTATTATGTTAAACATTTCATCTATTGTGATAAAATAAAAAAATTTGGAAAAATAGATCCAAAGCTTTTGGGTAAAATTTTTGTAGTCTTAGATTTCTCTTTTTTTAACCAGTAAAACTTAATCAGTTTTCACAAATTATATTAAAATTAAAAAAAGAAATCTGCCAATGAAAATATTTTATACAAAATAACTAAAATACATAGAAGTTATTTTAAAGTTTTAGAATAAGCCCTTTTCAAATAAAAAAATAATCCATTTATTTTTAATTTGGCGTGGAATATTTTGCAATTCTTATTAAAAACAAAACTTAAAAAAAGAAGGGGTAAGAAGGAATATTTTGGTAACTCACGTAATATCCATTTTATATGTCCTTGATTCAGTCGAATAGTGCAGGAAACGAAAGACTTTTAAAAAAAAAAAAAATCGAAAGTAAATACAAAATTATTACCCTATCACAATGTCAGTATCAACAACTATTACCCTAGTTTATCATAATTTCATAAAAATTTAATGACGGATTTTTTCATTCATTTCAATTGATTAAATGCCAAGTAATGGTTTCATGTAAATAATATCATACAAGAAACAAGAAATGTTAAAAAATAACCAAATCCTTATATTTTAAACAAAAGTCTAAGTCAGCCGTAAAATGTGACAAATGACATGCCACGCCCACTATGTTAAGATCTCGAATTCTTCATATGGTCAGCTGAAATATCATAATTGTTTAGGAATCAGAGGTCCTACATTTGATTGATTTGATCATTCTGAGAAGGTGAATGCTGATAACAGGCTCGCCAAACTGAAAATGTCAAGTTTTCAATTTTTATCTTTGTAGACCTTCAAACTCTATGGTTGACCAAAGTTAATTATTCTACTAGAGCTGGAAGTACTCCAAATCATCAATCGAAAATGCTTCACATAATAGATAACAATTCTGTGAAAGTGGGCGGATACCACGCCCCCTGACAGGAAAACAACCTCAAATCTACTAGTTTTTCCTACCAAATGTCGGCTTTCTGAAGCAATCCGAAGTGATCCATATAATTGTTAATTAATCTGAAGAAGTAGGCGGATACCACGCCCTTAAAAAGGAAAGCCAAAAATTCCAAAATAGCTTAAAGACTAAAATCTTAAATAAACTTAAACTAAACTAAACTATTTGAATGAAACTCTCAAAAATAAAATCTACAGGAACAAGTACGTGCGACACAAAATCGTGCATTTCATTTTCAAAACTTACTTACCTATACATCACTCCTATAAGTGTGTCATCATTATTTGATTTCAATAATTATTATATTATTGCTTAAACTGAAAAGCATCGATTTCTCTTTCCCATTATTGCATCTGTGCAGTGCATTCATAAAACCTCCCCGATGCTGGAACTCCACTCCATGCAAGCGATATGTGCGTATAGAAAGGAATTCATTTCAATTTATGAACAAAAACAGATAAATTGTTTGCATTTCGCACAATGCTATTATTTTGATTTACGCAAATGCACACAGCCTTTGCGCTAGTTCAATCAATAATACCTATACGTTATAATAATAGTCGCCTGATGTGAATTGAACTATTGAATATTAATATCTTTTCAGAGCCCGAAGGCATAACCAATATATAGGTACAATGAAAGATGAACAACGTTAATAATATTTAATAATTGAAGACCTTTTTTAAATTTGTTAATATAAAAAAATCAGTTTTGGAAAGTCGTTTAAAAAATAAGTTAATATTTTTACGTTTTATCTTTGTTTTTTTAAACTACAAAAATAAATGGAAGATGAAATGACAAATATTTTAACCACCAAACGGGTCCGAGGTCCGAGATTAAAAATTCGAATAAAAAAGAATACAAACCATAAAATTAAATATATTTTTATTTTATTTTCTGTCTGAAAAATTGTGTAAAATTACAAAGAAAATGTAAATAAAACAAAAGCACAATGTCTCCCCTTTCATAAGTAAGAATAATAATTTCATTCTCAGTTTTGTTATTCTTTCTTTTTTTTACTGACAACATGAAAGAATTTTTCTTACAATTAAATAATGATAAATTGTAAAAATATGCTAATTTAATCAGATACCATTTTTTTTTGTTGTTGTGTTCTATAAAAGCTTAAGCGATGTAAATTTACGCCATCTCTCACTCAAATGGAGTGCATTCTGGTTTTACATTATATTTTCTATAATTAACATAAAACTGCGGTTGAAATTATGTTTACAGAGAAAGTTAACTTGCCCATTGCTGGAAATTATTTTTTTTTTTATGAAAAGAAAAGTTTCCTGGTTGGTAAATTCATTTTTGTAGTATTTATTTATTTTTTTTTTAAACTGACTTCAAAAAAAAAAAAGAAAAGTCTGCGGTATATTCTTTGCGGGGGAATTTAAGCAAAAACAAAATCCAAGGTACCAAGGTGGAAAAATAGGACTCGTCGTAGTCGGTGGGTTTGTTGGTTTCAAAAGGTACAAAACTAAGGTTCAAAGACTTTTTTTTCAATTTTCACAGAAAAAGTTGAAAGATTTCTGGGAACTCACACAATACAAGAGTATAAAAGATTCTCATCCGGTGAGTAACCTTTAATTTGTTTTTAATTTTCAGTCTGTTGTAGAAAAGATGTTTTAAGTAATTTTCTGAATTTAGTATATACATAGAATTAAGTATGAAACATGTATTCTTTTAAGAAGTTTTTGCCCTGTAAGATTGTTAACACAGAAAAAATAGTAAAAATAGCTAATTGCTGATGTATTTTAAGCTGGGTAAACATTTTCCATTATCGTATTTTAGAAAGATAAAGTCTTCATTAATTTTTTTTTTTCTGAAATCATTAACTCGCTTGTTTTAGAAATTAAAATTACAAGCTAAATGTACCTGCTAGCAAATGAGCTTTATTTATTGCACTTTATACAGGATCATGAATAACCAACCAGAATATGGTGTTAGGGAAAACCTCTCAAAATATTGAATTTTTTTTTTAAGTTTGGAGCAATTTTAAAGCAGTCTTTTTTGTTTTTTTTTTAAATATTTGCTGTATTCAGCATGTAGCTAAAATTTAATAGGCAAAGTTTAACCAAGCTAAATTTTTTACTTGAATATGTACTAAAATGCTACTCTGCAAAATATCCATGACTCGACACTGGTATTCTTCTTTAAATATTTACCATGTTTCGACAGTTTTTAAAAAGGTATAAATTTAACTCAACTTAAGCGTAAATTGAACAACATTGGTGTTAGAACAAAAGCGAACATGGTTTTAAAAGAAATAAAAAAATATTTGAAATGGTCTTTTTAAATAATTTTAATTTAAAAACAATTCAAAAATTTGGTGGAGAGCTCTATTTTTATGTCTCAAGTGCAGCTTATAAATTTCTAAGAATATTTTTGGACCAAATAATTTTTACTCATAAAAAAACCCCACTGAAAAAATTTCATCAAAATCGATCTTTAGAACCGTTTACTGTTTTTAAGAGGTAGATACTTTTATTTTAAGCAAAAGAACACTCTCGAAAAATAATACTGTTATTAAAATGATGGTCATTTTCGATTATTGTGTTTTTCACGATGGTCATTTTCTAAAATAGAAAAAAGATATTTTTTAGATGACCATATTTTGCACAATGGTTATTTAAAAAAAAATTTAAATAAAATTTTTTTAAATCGATATCAAAATCGATTATTTCGAAAACTGTTGGATGCTCAAAAAGTTAATGTTCTTTGCACTTATTCTAGCAAAATTTGAACAAATAGGACATTTTAGGGGGCCAAGTTAACATAGCTCTGTTAACCGCCTAAGATTAAAGAAATAATTTAACTGAAGAACAAGAAAATAGGAATAACTTATAACCCCAAGTCAAAAGTTTGAAGAAATTCCTTATAACCATAATTCTTTAACTAACAGCTTGAGAGCATAAGTGCTATCTTGCACTTAAGCTAAACATTCCACAAGACTTTTTTAAAGTTAAGACGCCGCGCCGTTTTCCATTTACAACATTTATTTTATTTAAGTTTCATTTCAAAATGAAACGACATTTATCAAAATGAGAAAGATTGCGACATTCTCAGTTGTTAGAAAGACGACATGGAGATGAGACTTAATCAAACAAGAACGAGTCGAGACAAGATTATTTTTTTTGCAATTTTGACGAGACCGTGACTTCAAAAGTCTAGTGAAAAAGACTGAATACCTATGCGATCCATTTTTTGATCCACACAGGCCTATCCCCAGCTACACCAATTGGTCCTTTTGCCTTTAACATTATTTATTGAAGACAATAAAGTTTCTTGGTCCCAAGCAGTTTTTCATCTATATTATGTTAATAAAAGAAAACATAAACAAATTTATGTGAAATAAAGTTTTACCGTTTACCATACCGAATCAAAACTGTGATTTTTTAAAAACATAACACATAGCCAACTAAGGTTTCCCTTTTTTTTTTTTCTTTAATTGAGGTAGCTATAAGAATTTTACAATACATTACTCAGCTCATTCAACAATCACATCATGAACGTTCAATAAATAGGTTTATGTATGATGTACATTTTGCAAAAGTGTATGTAGTTAGTTGTTGAAAGAAACTTTCAACCATTTTATTGTTTGATGCAAATAAAAGTGTTTCACTCTATTGAGAAGGATTCTTTTTCGAGTACCTTCCTATAGAATATACAATACAATACAATACAATAAAATTGCTTTTAGTTTGAAGAGCAATCAGAAACTAACTTTTATTAGTCTACAAAGTAGGTAGCTCTATATATTTATTTATTTTATTATTTGAAGTTGTTTATTTCTATACGTCGATACTTTTTAGTATTTTTTTTCTAAGGTCCTTTTATTTAAAAAAGAATAAATGTTTGATTTGTCTTCACCTAAATAGTAAACACAATAGGTTGGTCGTCTAAAAAAGGAGGAGAAAAAAGGAGAAAAAAATTTATTCTAATTTTTGTGCAAAGGAGAAACAAATTATAAAATTACCACAACCTTTAGATGATTTGTGTGTGAATCCATAAACTTAACAAAATAATGTCGACCCATGAGAAAATTAGCACATTTAAACAAAAGTATACTACATTACTTGGTAAGGTTGTATTGCATTAAATACTAAAAATAAACCGAATTCCTTTTCTAGCCTGGTATTATGCCATGGTTGCCATTGTAAACGTTTTAATTCAATCAAAAGGGATTTGGACGTGTTTGTTTTAATATATGTGTAACGTTACTTACAGCACTTGTAAATTGATTTTTTTTTTTCTGAGACATTTTTTTTTGGCGATTATTTTTGACCAAATATTTTTGTATCACAGTTTTTTTCAACCCTTTAACACAATTTTTCTACAAAACTACTATTTCGAAATCTAATTTTTGCCAAATATATTTTTTGAGATTTTTCTGGAAAAAATTGTTTTTTAGGCATTTTAAGGACGAATTTTTTTTTTTCAAAATTTAACGAAAATTTGTTTTTTTGACGAATTTATTCTCAGTTTTCAAAAATATCCCACTTGATTGTTCCCACCAGAATTGAATTTTTGATTTTTTTTTTTTGCCTTTTTGACAGAATTATTTTTCAACAATTTTTTCCTCATTTTTTCAAATTTTTTTTTTTGAGGAATACAAAACTTTTCTTATAAAAAAAAGTGTCCTTACATTATTGTTTACGACAAAACTTTTTCTTCATAATATATTTTTTTACCAATTTTAATTCCCTGATAATTGTCAAAAATTTTGAAATTTTTTATCAATAGGTAACATTTTTTTTTACAATTCCATTTTTCAGTTAAAAGAATTTCCATTTGGTTGATCCTTGAAATTTGTTTTTTGTATCAGGATTTTTTTTGACAAATTTTCGACCTGTTTTTGAGGGCGAATTTTTTTTGAATTTATTTATTTATTAATTTTTATTCTTGAGGTTCAAAAACTTATTCTCTTGGTTGTTCCCTCAAGATTTTTTCAACAATTTTTTTCGACATTTTTCTTGTTGGTTTTTTTTTGAGAAAATTTTATCGACAAAAATTTTGTTTCTTATTATACATATATATATATATATTTTTTACTTTTATAAGACTAATAATAAGATTCAAAAAATAATATTTTTTTGTTTAAGACTTGCGTCAAAAATCTCAATTGCAACCCTGTCGCAAATTTAACAAAACAAAAGGACAACGCACTAAATTTAATTTTCAGACTTTCTGTGCCCCTTTTGTGGTTTTGGCAATGAACCAGACTCACAGTCGAAAAAAAAAAAAACAAAATAAAAATAAACAATTCGTCTCGTTTCACAATATTAAGTCTAACCCAATGTGATTCTTTGTATCCCATTCAAACAAAAACAAAAAAAGAAAAACAGTAGAAATTTTGGAAGAATAAAATGCTTGTTCCAAATAAGGCTAGATATGTAGATAAGGTATATCCTTTGTACTTTACCTTACCTATACCAATTTTTTTTTTTCGAAATCGCTCGATAAAATACACACTCACGTGGTTATGTTTGCAAAGTAATCCCAACAAAAAAAAATGCTGTACTCTAGCATTTTTGTACATCTCCTTCCTCACTCCGCGTAGTAAACGAACTTTTTTCGACTGTGCATGGTTTTTGGCCATAACGTCAAGAAAAAATAAAAAAAAAAGAAACCATGTATATTACTTCAAACATTTATGCATGTATTGTATGTACTTTATAATATGTTCATATCTACCTATGCATAAAATTCATTTCATCACTAAGGAAACACAATTTTCATATTAATATAACCAATTCAATTTATTTTGCGAAATAATGTTTTCCTAATGCCTAAGGTTGTTAAAAAAGAATATACTCGTTTGTATATAAACCAACGTAAGCATATGTGGATTTGGGCTAAAAATTATATGATTGCACAAAATAGCAAAAAAAAAATTATATATATTTTGAAAAGCTTTGGGCTTTAAGGAAAGCTATTGAAAAAAATTATGTTGTTAACATTTTATTGAAATTTATTATTTCTGTGGCAGTTACGTTATAAAATATAAAAGCAAAAGTAATCATTTTTGCTAACAAATTTATGATGGATATTATATACCCACTTAATGAGCGTGTTTTATTGAAAAAGTTACTATGCATACTTGGTATTGAGTAATTTAAATTTTTAAAATAGACTATAAAACAAAAAAGGACAAAAATGCATGCTCTATATAAAATTTATATTTATGTTTTTAAACTTCCTTTATAAAAAAAAGTATTTTTTTTGAGTCACGAAATCATGACTTTTTAAATGTATTATTTGTTCGAGCGAATTTAAATATTTTAAATTCTTTTATTTATTTGTGTGTAAGATTATGTCAATAAGGTAAAGTCGTAAATATGTACAGGGTGTGTCAGTAATCATGGTCTAAACTGAAAATGATGATAGGCCAGGTCATGAGCTCAAAAAATATTTACACCAAATTTTTTTTTACCATTTGTCTAAAATTGAACAAAAAATCTCGAAGTTTGACATAGTTACTTGAATTTAAAATGGTATCCTGTTTAAATGGTATTCTGTTTAAATTAAAAGTTATAAGCATTAGAATATAATCTAACATGGTTTAAAAAAAAAATAAAAATAATTCAAATAGTCTTGTAAAATAAGAACTCTAATTTAAAAACTTCAAAGAATCTGAATTTTGGCTTCATGTCTTGAGCTGTTTTTTAAAAAGTACCCTAATTTTATTACAATTTCTTGACTTTGAGGTCAAGATCAGATCATCAAAGAAATGTATTGTGGAACTAATTCCGCTGTTTTGGATGGGAAACAATATATCGGAGTGGTTCGAAACAGGTAGGGGTGTGAAGCAGGGATGCCCACTTAGTGCACTGTTATGTATTTGCATTTTTTATAAACGATGTTGTGACCGAACTACCTGGTGGAATCAGAATTGCGGGCACCATGGTTAATGTTCTTTTGTACGCCGATGATTTGGTAGTTTTTTCTGAAACTCCATAAAATCTACAATTGATTATAAACCACCTGGTTTCGTTCTGTGAAAAGCGGGGACTTATAATTAACACAGATAAATCGAAGGTACTGGTTTTCTCAAGAGATAGTCGTGGTCACTCAACACAAAACTATAATTGGAATATACTTGTTTGGGAGTAAAGCTTAACACTTGATTTCAAAACTCATTTTTAAGAAAACACTAAAACTTGTCAGAAACTTATAAACTCTACGTGGAAAAATGTTTTGTTCAATGAACACGTTAGTCTGTCAACAAAGTACAAAATATTTGATCCAGTCGTTAAATCAACATTGTGTTATGCTGCAGAAGTATGGGGAACTGATGAATTTGAAGAAATAGAAAAACTGCAGAGAAAATTCATCAAAAAATTGTTCAACCATGCCAATAAAAACTCCAAATTATGCTATTTACTTAGAAACAGGTTTACGTAAAATTTTGACTACTACTCTTAAAACACAAGTCGACTATATTCTAAAAGTGCTTGACTTCCCCCGCTTGATTGGCGGATGGAGAAATGACGAAATCTTGAGATCGGTTGTATCGTACAATACAAAAGTTTGAATATAATCAGAGAGCGTTGCTTGTAGCGGAAGCCCAGCAATCGGATAGGAGATTCTTGTACTCAAAACTCAACTTTAATCTAGAAGCTGATAACTATTTTTGCGACTTGTATAGTTACAAACAAATCTCCATTATATATTAAACCAGATGGGAGGTCCTTGGCTAAACGGTGCACCCTATAATGGAAGTTTTGATCGGTTCTGTACGTTGTGTAACCTGAAATCCAAAGAGGACTGCTTTTACTTTATTGAAGTGTGCCCAATTTATGCAGCACAAAGACAAAAATATTTAGGAGCAAAATATTTAACGGTGCAAGAAACAGTTGATTTGCTAAATGGTCCGAACTGGAAAAATCTTTATTTATTCATAAAAAGTACATATAAATATCGAATTTTATTGATAACTGAATTTGATTAAAACAAATTTGTTATGTTAACTTCTTAAACTAAACACATTAAATTGTTAAAATATTTATTGCCAACTGAGCTGATGGCAATGCCATAGCTTATAATTCATTCTTATAATAATCTTGTGATTACTTTATAAAATCAATAAATGGATTACTTACTTACTTATACTACTTACTTATAAAATTCCAGTATTTAAAAATTTCTCGACAACTGTTATTTTTTTTAACTCAGATTGAAAATGAATTTTTCACAAAAAAGATTATAACATTTTTTCTTAAACTATAAATTTAGTAAAAATATACGAAGGTGCAAGTTGTGAAAATTTTTATACAAAAATAAAAAGAATTATACTAATTCCAGTTTTTTATTTTGCTCAAAATCTACAGTACAGCAGTGTATGCATTTATAAACTTTAATTTTCAATGTAATTTTTTCATGTTCAGATTTCGTGTTGAGTTTTGACTTTGGTAACTTTGGTAAATGGTTTACATTTAGATATTATATTTAGATAGATAGATTGAAAACACCAAAAGCGGTGAATTAAAAACTTGCAAATGAAGAAAACTTACTCAAAAACTTAAAATTATAACACTAAGACTTTAAGTTTTTAAACTTCCCTTTTATTTAAGAAAATCTCCCTTCCATGAGAATTATTTTAAAATATTCTATTTATAATCTAAATTCTAATATTATAGTATATTTATTAACATTTTCAAAAGTTTTCTTGGTAGGTAACCTTTTTTTGCGCATATCTCGAAAACTGTTCTTTGAAAAAAAAAAAATTAATGTTTTCACCTCTCATAATATTATAACCATCAGTGGAAGTCCCGTACCAAATTTAAAATTTCGTTAAAAGTCAAAATTATAGTTTGACCATTTAACTCTTGAGACATATCGACTTCTTTTATAGGTCAAACAAACCTCTGCCCATAGTTTCATGGTTCCCTTTTTACATTCAATTTTATTTTCATTCCATCAAATCCATACAAGTATAAAGCCAACGTTAAGTGCACTTTATAATTCTTGAACTATACCGACCATAAAGGAAGAGGCTCTGTTGTTGTGAAAATATTTGCGTAAATCATGTGGAATCTTGTGAACAAATGGAATTGCATTAAACCCTTTGTGTGATGTGACGAGAAAGGTCTAAAACATTATTTGAACTATAAGGGGAAGCTAAATATATAATGGATGTGATGATGTCCTTTAGAAATATTACGTATAGGTAGGCATGCCACACAAAAGACAATATGAATAGGAAACTTGAAATATGGTAGATATATTATTTTTATTGGGATGACAAAGCACTTTGGATGAATGGAATTTCTTTTATATATTTTTTTTTGGTTTCTTTATCTATTATGTACTTATGGGTTGCATTTGATTTAAGGCAGAAAACAAAATGTAGAATTTTTATCGAAAAACCTTAATTCACCAAATTCCAACCAACGAATGAAAACGTCAGAACTGTGTGGTGTGTATGTTCTTACAATTTATATAAAAAAAAAAATAACTTCAACTATATCTTATTTTGTTAATGATACAAATGGAAAGGTTTCGGAAACAGACATGTCAAATGTCTCGTTCTAAGACTGGCGTAATACCTCTTCACGAATGACATGACTTTCATTATCGCTATAACTGAAAACAACCTTGATGGCGTCTAACAAACTGTTCTATCTAGCTTTAGCTAGGAAAATCATATAGGTACGAGTATATAAGGCAAAATCCCATTTTCGTTTCTTTCATTTTCGCCAACAACTATTAGACGAGTCAATATACATAAGCTTCTAAATGACTTTTTGTGGGACAAATTCGGACAAAAGCTTTTTTTGATCATTTTTAGTTCTAATAGGTATAGTTTCCGTGAAAAAAAAATTTCACCAAAATCGAACGAAATAACGGAAATCATAACGGACTTAATGCCCAGCAACATGAAAGCTACCAACAACCGAAGTATAAATAAAAGAAAAATTTATTTAAAATTTGTTGACAGTTCTAGACAAAGATTTTTTTCAGATTCCCAAACAAAAATATTTTAATAGTTAGCTATTATAATAAGAGAAATTTGAGAGAACACTTGGGTGTCTTTTGTGTCTTCATAATCTTGGGTGCCTTGGGTATCTTAAATGTCTTTAGTGTCTTGTGCATCTTTAGCGTTTTGAATTTCTTTGGCGACTTGAGCATCTCTAGCGTCATCGGCGCAGCGGCGTCTTGTGAGTCTCCGGCATCTTCAGTATTTTCCGCCTCCTGGACGTGTTTGGCATCCTGGACGCTTTCGAAGTCTGAACATCTTGTACGTCTTCATCTTCTGCATCCTGGGCATCTTGATTGCAGGTACTGTGAGATTTAATTCATTTTTCTAAATAAAACATTTTTATTAAAATGGCACAATAAGCCTATAAGGCTCATCACAATCACTCATCCAGGAACACGGGGAAACTGCTCCGTTTTTGATGTTTTTTTTTAATTTAAGAAATAATTATTTAAAATAATTATAAGCTCTTGGGTGTTATATGGTAGTTTAAAATTATTTGAAATGAATGATAATTGAATTTGAAAAGGCTTCACTTGTCCTTCAACTATGAAAATTTGTACCCTCCAAAATGATTTGTATATCAATTTAGTCGAACATTTCCTCTTTCTTCATTGATTTGGATATTGAAGATTTGAATCCTATAGGCCCTATTTTTTTTAGTGCCGAGTTAAACCATTGTTAGTTAATCCAGCGAATTAAATTATCAATAGCTAACTCCATAAATATTTTTTAGTTGCCAAAACTCGTAAGATTCTACAGTTTTATTTTAAGTTGATCTATTGTTAACTCAACTTATTTGGTTAGTTAACTTAGAAAACTGAGTATAACACCCAGTTTTTTAAAGCGAGGTCAAGGTTAAGCCTGGATTAAACTGACATTTTTTTTGTTCTTTTTAAAAAGATTGTCGATTTAATAATCGATCATTTAATTTTCAGGATTAACTAGCTCTGGTTTAACTCAGCACTGAAAAACTGGGCCTAAGGTCCGAAGTTATTAGGACACCACCATTCACATTCAAGGTCTTTCTACGGCGGCGGTGTGGTGATTTCCCCAGAGAACTAGTTTTTTTAAAAGGAAGGTAACATTTCAGATGAAGATTAAAAGAAAACTAATACAGGTTTATATAAAGTTTAATTCATTAATTTAAAAATAATTAATTTTGATATACTGGTTTATTTTCCGTTTTAAATATTTATGTGCGATTGCACCAAACAAATTTCATTTTGAGACTTAATATCGCCTGTTAAATTTGTAAAATATCCATTTATGCCATTTATAAATTTTAATGTTGAAAGAAATTACCATTTATCTCATACAATTTCTTTAACAAAGTTAAACAAAAAAAAAGTTGATCTGACTACATTTTACTGATAGTTAAGTTATCAATTGGATTTTTCTCCATTTTACACCGAAGTCGTTTAGAATATTTGCTAATATCTTCAAAAGTAAAGGTACGTTTAAAGACTATTTGGTATTCAGTGTTTGGCTTGAAGTTGATAAGAGGATTGAATATTCAAAACAGAAACAGTACTTATTAACGTTAAATTTTGAAAAAAAAAATCGTTTTAAAAAAAAAATCCCTTATAGTATATAGCAATATTGTATTGTTTTTTAATATTTTTTTCAGTTTTAAGTAATTCTTTTTTTTATAAAATTGCCCCTCTCTCCTAAACGGGGGAAATAGATCCCTTTCAATAAAATCTTTTACTATCCTTTATTGAATCTACACACCTTAGCCTTTTTTCACACCGTATGCAAATGACCTCGTGTTAAAAATTTTCTTTTAGGACAAAAATTTGCAAAGTTACAAAATTTGTGATTTTCAGGGTTACCACCTGCGGCTTTGAAAAAAAGTTACTAATGCTGGTCGAATTTTGAAAAAAACTTACTGAACTCAAAACCATCAAACGATACTTTTATTAGATTTTGTCTCCCTAAAAAATCTCATATTGACTCGTCTATATGGCAATCTAACTCGCATGTAGGTATGCTATTATTTTTACCTTTATACTCCACCTAACCTACTATATATCCAAATTCTCACAAATAAACGACACAAGAATGTTGTGTTCATACAATATGTTCCTGTTTCTCTCCATCTAACTCCTTAAAATCGTGGTTTTAAAAAAAAAATGTATATGTGTCACTTGAATATTTGTCCGCATTTATCCTTGTCTTTTATCCATTTTAAGGGTCAGGTGGCATCAGAAGCAACTGTTTGGCATGCAAAAAAAAAAACTCTTTAATAATGTTTATGTAGATTATACTACCGTATGCCGTATGAGTTTACCTTTGAAAAAAAAAGAGTTCGTTAGGAAAATCGTCCTGTTTGATGACGCCATTTTTGTGGTGTGAATTCATAGTCGAATATAAAAAAAATATACCAGTTAATGGGAATTTGATTGTTAGAACGAGAATCCTTTGAAAATATTATTTTTATTTCATTACTCATAAACTCAGTCAGTTTTTTGATTTATGGGTAGGGGTCCTAATTAAACTGACAATAAATCAAGATTTCACTTAATAAAAAAAAAAAAAAAACAGCCACACGTATAACTTTTAAGCACCTAAAATACCTTAAACTTACAACTAGCGTATAGCTAGTAACATATATGGTTAAAGAACTTTTATACGCAAACTAGGAAACAACTGCTGATGACTGGGAGTGTGGTACTGGCATCACTGCTGACTGGTATCGCATTGGCAGTATCAATCATTTTAACGGTCGAATTAAACCTAATATAATAGGGTCATTAGACTAATACGTGATATGTTTAGCAAAAGGGTATATATTTTGATGTAGCAGGCAATTTAGGGGCGGTAAAACCCTCCGCACAGTTGTTGTCGGTTAGACAGTTGGTTTTTGTGCACATATAAGAGTGAATGGGAAAGGTATGCCATTCATTGTATATTTCCCCAATTGTTTTTAGGGATACAGACCATTAAACATGTTTGGTGAATATGACCGTCATCATTTTAGTTATAGAGGTATACAAAATCTTTGGTTAAATTCTCAAATTGATTATTTCTATTTGTCATTAAATGGGGTTATAAATTAATACGAATTAATACTGTTTGTATATAAAAGAAAAGGGAATATAATTATAGGAGGGCTATTGTGTGTCCCTATATAAATAGATACCTATAGATAAAATTAATTCATATATTCAACTTAATTGTGGCGAATACAAATTTGGACCACAACAGAAAGTTTACGTTATTTCAAGGAAAAATTATTTGGTGCAAACCAAATATTGAGCGATATTGTAAATGGCCAGTAATTCCAAGCATAAGCTGATCTTAAATGAGTGATATGAAAAAATTGCAGAAAATCGAAATATAAACCCTAAAATGCGACAAAAAAATACAAACCCTGGAAATTCATAACCCCGTAATCAACCAAGACCTCGTAAATTCGAATTGAAAAGTTGGGGATGGTACGTTAACTTGCGTCAAAAATGTATAACGGTTTTTTGTAGAAGCTTCGAAAACAAGCATTTTTTACTATGGGAGTTATGGGAGGGGTCTATCTTGTCCCGTTTTGGTGGGAGGGGCAATTTCATGAATAAAGTACTCAAAGTGGAAAAAAATTATTAAAAAATAACGGTAATTCTTAAATTTAACTTTAATACTTTTATTTAAAACCAATATTATGAACTATAAGTCATTTTTCAAGTCAGGTAAAATTTATGCACACTTTTTGAAAAAAAATTATAAATTTTTGTATAGAATTCGGTGCTCTTATCAATTCCTAATCAAAAACTGAAAACTAGATTATTTTACGTTTTCTAGTTTTCGAGAAAACTGAACTACTTTTGTTTGTTTTCTTTAAATTGAAAGTTGAATGTCAAAATATAACAAAAGTGTATTCACAACAATAACAAAACTTCTAGAATTCACTTTATTTTCCAGTAAAATAATTTTTTGCAAGTATTCTTTGTCCTACCCAAAATTAGTGTTAGCTTATATTATTTATTTTATTTTATAGTTATTTTGGGAATCATTATATTTCACTGTTTTCGGCCAAAAGTCCTTTCTCACGATAAATTGGCCATATTAATTTTTTAAACTTTTACATATTTGAGCATCATTTACAAAAAATTGAAAGATTCGATGAGACAGAAATTGGAAAATTGCGTTTGTTCTGATCTGGAAAACATAAAGCAAGGATAACATTAAAACTTCCCCAGCACTTTCCCGAAAGGGTTATTGAAAAATTTACCAGATTACTATTTGAAATCATACAAAGTTACCTACAACACTGATAGGATCATGTCTGATGGTCTGATGGACGGAATAACTGGGTAGGTTCCATTTGGTTGTTCCGTCAACTATTTTTTGACAATTTTTAATCACAAATTAAATTTTTAAACAATTATGTGTTATTCTCGTGGTTCAAAAAAATTTTAATTTAATTTTAATTTGCCAAATTTTTTTGGACACATTTAATTACGTATGGACGTATACTGATGTCGTTCTAGGGAATTTTCTCACCAAGGATGCTGAGATGATTTCTCAGTTTACACTGGCCGGTAAGGAGACCCGTTACTCTACTGAGTAAGAGTTTTTAAGTTTAAGGTTTTTTGCCTCCTCATCTATTTTGATTCTGTTTTCAATCATATTCTTCCCCATATCACAACACGGTTCTGATCCCGTTTGCTAGGCAGTCAGCTTCTTCATTGCCCTGGACACTGACGACGTGACCTGGTACCCTATGTAGGTTTTTGTATTTTCTACGGATGTTACGTTCTGCGCATTTTCCGATGGGATTTACTTCTGCTTGGAATATGCTGGTGGACTTCCCCATCGGTAACGAGACTTTGGTTCTAGGCCCCAAAATCCCTGCACCAGTCCCTTCAGAAGTTCTCGATCCATCAGTATACCACTTGATGGTATTTGCTTTGAAACTGTACTTTTCCGTTTCATTTATCAAGTCTCTTTTGCAACTTAACTCCGTACAGAAATGCTTTTCGAAGTTACATTTTTTGGTCATGCCATCCCGTGGAATGTCAAGAATGTTTATGTCTAATATGAATGGACTATATTTCTGACATAAATAAAAAATGATAATCAGATAAAATGAAGGGCCTTTGGATATATTTTCATGATAATGATAAAACCATTTGGTTTTCAGTGTTCGGTAAGTTGAAAATATGGATTTGAAGAAAATACTTTTTTCACTCTTGCCGTTATCTTTTAAATGAAATGAATCACAATTTATGAACTTTCAAATGAAATAAGTTTTATTACTGTTGGACAATGTTAAAGATGGGACCACGGTTCTTTCAAAACCCGAAATTGCGATCATTTTAAAAAAATTTTAAATTACATAATTGCATTTGCATAATTTTTGAAGAAAATTCAAGACATCTTTTTTTAAAATTTAGAACGGAAATTTTTTTAAGTTACATGAGTAATTTTATTCAATCAAGTCGCTTCCCTTTACTTTCCCTCAATTATAAATTTAAATTAAAGTTGAAGTCAGTTGTGAAACTCCGAGAAGATTGTCCCTTGAGAAAAAATTGTATTTTCTTTAAATTATTTTATTAACGAACATCATGGCAAAATGTTTTGCACAGAAAAGTAATTCAAATTAATTTAGGTTTTTTTTTCCTCATTTTATTCATGAAGATAAGTTATGTAGGTAACAAATAATTTTTTTTAAAAATGTCTATTTTTATAAATCGAACGTTAAGAACTAACAAACATTTAATTGGTCATAATTTGTATTTATAAAAGTTGTCAAGAAAATACAAAGTTTTATAACTTATTCATACAAGAAAAAAAACAGCTCCCAACTGCTTTTGTAAAGTTTTTTTTAAAAGGGAAGAAAGGACGAGTATAAAATAGGTATAGCAGCATACACATTATAATCAGAACCCTTGTTCTTTAGTTTTACGATGCTAAAAAAATTGAATGCCATATCCCAGATTCCGTTCATCTTTTGAAAAAGAAAAGTAATTAAATTCATTTATTCAGACTAAAAAACCCCCCCCCCTCACACACACACGCGAATATATGTGCTTTTTTTTATGTACACTTGGTTATTCCACCCCAGGCCACATTTTTAGAATAGAGTCCTTGAAAAAAAAAAATAGTGTGGTTAAATTATTCCAAGAGCATGCATACATCAGCTGAGTTTATTACATGGGATGTAATTGTAAGACAGAGAATATGGCAATGGCAATAGATATACTGACACCATTTTGTGTTAAAATTTTGTCAATTTCACGGTTGAAATTTTATTAGGTTACAATGGAGGTTAACTCGTATGTACAGTGTACACACATATATGTGGAAAAGACGACCGTTGTCGCTACACATGTGTCCATTGTTTGCCAATGTGAACCTCAATTTAATTAAAGCAAAGGGAAAGCTTAACCCTTAACCTATTAATGCAAGACATACACTAGACTAGATTGAATAAAAACAACTTGAATGCAAAGTTCCACGAGGAGATTGCGGATGAAGTTTTCACCAAGAAAATTAAATTACAATGCATTGTACCTTAAAATTGAACTTTTATGGTTGGAGGTTTTATAATTTATAAAGTTTATATTTCAAGTAGGTGGCACTTAGTGTTTGCTTTATATAGTAATGGGAATGGCGAAAATTTCTGAAAAAGCTATAAAAAAATACGTATACGCCAGAGTGAAGCATTTTTTTTACAATAATTGCTACTTTGTGATTATCACGAAGTTAAAAAAAAAAACATTTTAATGAACAAATGCAGTTAAAAACTATTATTTTGTGTTTTGATGTTTTTTTTTTCCAAAGCTCTTTTTAGAAAATGTATTTTTTTCAATTTTAATTCTTTTGAACATGTACATAAATAAATACAAAATTTGGAAAAAAAATTGACGAATATTTTCATTTTCTTTTGATGGAAAAAGACAATGTTAAAAATGTCAATGAATTTTGATCATTCAGTTTTCTTTAAGACTTCGATTATTCCGTATGGACAAACAGTTGGTCGAATTAAGTTGAAAATTTACAAAACATTTTAAAAAAATTTCTGAATTTTGAAAATTTGAATTTGGGTTAAAATTTGGAAATCAGAAAAGAATTTACTTAAAGTCTACAAAAATCAATAATTAGCTCTTTTTTCAAACGGTCTTTCAAGAAATTTTGCACAGGTTTAAAACCTTCTTTAAACTCTTTTTCAAAAATCTCTATTTTTGAAAAAAAAAGTATTACAACAAATAGATTGAATTAAAGCTGAATAAAAAAGTTATCTCACGATTACGTTTGATTGACTCAAACATTTTATTTTGAAGAAAACTCTGATCTTCAATTTTACATGTTTTTTGAGCTTGTTCTATGTTTTATGAATTTTCTAATTTTTTTTTTCTGTTTGATCTTAATACGATCATTCTTCAAAAAGATAGTGTTTCTTAAAAAAAGAACTTTAGTTTAAAAGAAGAATATTTTAAATCTGCATTTTAATTCTTTCCCAGTATTTTTTTCCATCCATTGAAAAAAATCAACAGGGGAAACACCAAATATTCTCTTTTCTTTAATGAGAAAGCTTTCGTAATCACACTGTAGAGCCAAAACACAAAAAAAATGTATCAATTTTTTTTGATGCACCAAATATTCAGCTTTCGACTTGAACTTCAACTTTTTTTTTTGACATTCTAAAATACTTTAACATACATATTATGAGCAAATTTGATATGTGTAACTTTGGAAATTTTATTATTTTAATATTTAGAAATAAAATAATTTTATTTCTTTCTTGCGCCAACAATTTTGAAATGAATAACATTTCGAAATTTATGACACCATATTTGTCAAACATTGAATTTTCATGCCAGCAAATAAGATCAAGATATTATTATTGTTTTCTACTGGAATATTCATAGTACATTATTTACATGTAATCTATATTAAATAAATACAGGGTCGGTCTTCAGACGTTTCCCTGTGGTACACCGTACACCAGACTCAACTGTCTCACCGAATATCAAATAATATTTTTTCAGTGTGTCCGTGTTATTTTTTTACCTAACTCACTTGTTGGAGTCATTACTCCTTTGCCGAAAAATATTGTCAAAGAAAATATATTTCTCCAAAAATATTTGTCAAAAAAAATAACAAGGGTTCGTATTCTAGTGACAGTAGTTGGTTGAAACTGATTGAATCCACTGAATTCAGTGAGTTAAAATTCTTAACCAAGTTTCTACAACCGGCCTGAATGGTTCTTTTATTTTATTCATCTTAATGTTTTGAACATATGTAGTTGTATGGATATTTTCAACTGATATGATGAATTCAGAAAAGTTTGAATTTTCCTATAACCCTATAAGAACCTTAAATACAACTTAATTGTTAGTAAAGTATAATGGTGAATCCAACCTGTTTTGGATCTAGGAATTTGAAAAATGTTGTAATGTTTATTCGCCTAGGGCCTATTTGATAATAACATTATTTGCATATTTCCGTCTAAGTAAATCCTTGGAAATTTTCTACAAACCCACTTTATTATAAAACTTAAACAATTCTCCGTAAGAAAAATAAAATTTCTTGAAATTCATTGAAAGGAAGAAAATATTCCTTAACTTCAACAATTTTAGTCCGGCCGAGATGCTTATCATCACCAATTCATTTGCATCGAAATCCAACTTCTGCTGTTGCTGCTGCTGCTGCTGCTACTGGCTTGCATTATGAATGATTTTACCAAAGAGTCAATTCAATTTGCAAATAAACACATCCCCTAGCTGATTGTGTTCCAAGAATGAAAATGATTTATAACTTCACAGCACAAAAGGTATTTTAATTAAAGTAAGTGTTGGGTTCCGTTCTGTTAACTATTAAGAATAACGTATATGAATGAATATACAGTAAGTACACTTACAAAAATATTCTTTTTCCTGTTGCGTGTTTTCGCCTACGTTTTCTTTGACGAAAAAATATCCATACATACATATATATTATTAATGAAATGAAATGAAATGATTCTGGCATTACTTACTGATGCATATGGGAATGGGGTTATAATAATATTTTAACGATTCTTATAGAATATTATACATCAGACGGGACATATTGAAGAAATTAATCGGTTTTAAGTTTGCATATAATTAAAATAACTCTGAGGAGAAAATCATTCAATGGATAAATGCAATAAGTTGAATTCCAATAAACATATGGATTCCATAAATAAATAATGTATCTTTGTATCAATATTTTATCAAGAGTTTTATATTTTCTTTGAAAAAGTTTTTTTTTGAAAGTTAAAACTTTCTGTTTAAGATTTCTTTTTATTTCCAAATGATGATAATAAAAAATTAAGATTTAAGGTAGGCGTGTGAAGGCGATTTTCAAAAATAATTGAAAATACATGTATGTACAAAATAGGTTTGAGGAATTTGTTTACTTTACTATCTATAAAAATCACCATTTCGGAATTCGGAAACATTAAAACTTGTTTAAAAAAAAAAACACTTCCTTTTTTATTTCTTTTTTAAACGTTGAGCGTTTTTTTATTAACTTTTGAAGAAAAATACATCTTAAAATGTTTCTCTTAAAAAAACATTTTCCAAAACCTACTGTTGAAAAACTGTAGAAATGTTCAACGCAGTATAACCTTCTCTGGGACTCTTGAGCAAGACTCAGTCAGAAAACACTTTTGATGCTCTAAGCCGCTGGGGCTCCAAGACACCCCTAAAATGTTAGTCCTAAAAATTTCCAAAAATGTTAAAAAAAGAACCAGTGAGACCATTCTCTCAGAAACTCACGGGTGAACTGAGCCTTGCACTAGCAAGGGTTGTTGTACCAAAAACCTCTTTTCAGTAGCCTACTTCTTAGAAGACAATCAGAAATTAGTCCAACAAAAGAATATGAATGATAAATTAAGGGATTTAGAAGAGTTCGATACTAAAAAAAAAATATACCAAACGAAAACTTGCCCCAAACAAAACAAAAAAAAAAAGAAGAAGAAAACAATTCCGGATTAAATTAATAACTCTCAACGAATAGAGACTCTTTGGTCATGTTTTATGTCCGACAACTTGTTCATGATTTGTGTTCTCTTTTACCAACTAACTATATACAAGGACGACAAGAATACGGTGATAATTCTCTCAAGAACTTTTCCATTCGATATGACACGTACCTCCACGCGAGCGACTATAGGGGAAGTACTACTGTGTTATAAGATGAAAATAAAACTTATGAATGAAAAAAAAAAAAAATACAACAACAACAAAAAATGATGGCGTGATGAAGGAATCAAGAATTCAGGACAAAGAAACATGAACCAAAACAACAACAACACCAACAAAAAAGGAACAAGAAAATAAAGGAATATTGTGTAGGGAAGTCTTGTTTTTCGTAAAAGCAGTCAGCAAGAGAAGTGATAACACAAAACGTGAATAATAAAACTAATTGGAAAAGTTTGAACTTTTTGTGAATAGAGGTACAGTACACGAAAGATAGAAATATGAATTTGTATTTATATTTTGTTATTTCATACTTGCTAAAGATACCTTCCCAATTATAAGTCAACGAAAGGTGAGAAGGACTTTTTGTTTACTATGAACAATGTTGGAAATATATTACATTGGAACAAAATTTAATGACCATTGTCTGTCCAACTATGTTTTCCACAAAACATTTAAAAATTTTGTATTTTCAACAAGTTATTCAGTTCTTTGGTTTTAGTTTCAAATTTTCTTGAAACGACTTTAAGGATTTTGATTAAACACCATTCCGTTAAAAAATCGTTTTCTCTATTATTTAGTTCTATTTTTAAATTTTCTTGAAACGGCTTTAAGGATTTTGATTAAACATCATTTCTGTTAAAAAATCGGTTGTCTATTCTTTAGATTTATTTTCAAATTTTCTTGAAACGGTTTTAAGGATTTTGATCAAATTTTCTTGAAACGACTTTAAGGATTTTGATTAAACATCATTCCTGTTAAAAAATTGTTTTTCTACTCTTCAGATTTATTTTCAAATTTTCTTGAAAAGACTTTAAGGATTTTGATTAAACATCATTTCTGTTAAAAAATCGTTTTTCTATTAATTAGTTCTAATTTAAAATTTTCTTGAACGACTTTAAGGATTTTGATTAAACATCATTTCTGTTAAAAAATTGTTTTTCTATTCTTTGGTTTTATTTTTAAATTTTCTTGAAACGAGCTTTAAGGATTTTGATTAAACACCATTCCGTTTAAAAATCGTTTTTCTATTATTTTGTTTTATTTTTAAATTTTCTTGAAACGACTTTAAAGATTTTGATTAAACTTCATTCCTGTAAAAAAATCGTTTTTCTATTATTTAATTTTATTTTTAAATTTTCTTAAAAAGACTAAGGATTTTGATTAAACTTCATTCCTGAAAAAAATCGTTTCAAGAATAATGGTTTATCGGTACTGATTCTGTATACTTTTTTTTTCTTTGAGTTCTTCAATCTAAAACGAGATGGCATTAAGATTCGCATACATTAAGTTTTGTTTTAATTCTTTTTTTTTTTTTTGAGCTGTCCAAAATGTTTCCTTTTAGCTTGTTTGTTGAAATCATCTCTTCAAGTTCAGTCCTCTATAAGTTGAATCTGATGTCGATGTTGATGTCTCAGAGATAAGAGAAGAAAGAAAAATGTTTTTTTTTTCTTTTCTTTTCTATTTATATTTTTTTGCTAACTAAATTCTTTCTTGAAGAAAAAGTATACAAAAGAAAACTAATCAACCCAGCTATACCACGCATCGCATCCTAAAAGGAAACTAAACAAGGAAATTCTCACTTCTCTAACATCAAGCCTTCGGCCTTCTGGCTGATACTTTGGGTCTGGTCTGATGATGGTTGAATGGAAAGGGCTATAACTGACTGGTTTGGTTGGATCCATGGGATATGGACTGTGGGCATCAGAGGCACTCAAAAACACTTCACAAATAGAAGCAATTAAATGGAAATGGAGTGTAAACTGTTCACTGGGCTACAACCGATTAAGTGAAGAGTGAATTTGAACAGCTCTTAAAGATATATGTATATATATAAAAATACATATATATGTATGTATATAACTCTTTCTATATATAGGTATAGGTACTCCCCGAAAACATAATTAAAATGAACATCGGGGTCACATATACTTGCTGTTTACATTAAATTACACGAAAGTTAAAAGTTAAAACGAAACAAGTTTCTGTTTAAAAGCCTCGGCTAGCATTGCGAAAACTCAACGTCATACCTGATAATAACACTTGGAATTCAATAATTTATTCTAAAAAAATGTTGATACAATTTAAGTGAGTGTGTATCTGATAGGTGAGATGAAGGCACTATGTTGCGTTTTCACAACGCCCGTTTAATGTAGCATTCGAAGCTAAAAAAATATTTCGCTCGTGAGTTTTCAAATCAGATTCAACGGTATTTTTTTCTAGAATATTGTGGGTATGTTCATAAAGTAAGCCTAACAAAATTTATTTGGTCTTTGATTTTAATTTTATTTTTTGGTTTGAAAAACTTTTTAAAAAATTAATTTATAAATTTTTTTTTTGTTTTTTGTAAAATTTTATTATATTTTTTTCCAATTTTTTTTTTTAGTTTCTGAATTTCATATTTTTAACTTCCCATAGGGAGTTATTGTAATCGGTCCGATTTGTCAAATTGAAATTTTTGACATTTCTCGACGTTTCAAGGTCCCTAGAGCCTATATCAATCATTTTTAGAGAGATGTCTGTGTGTGCGTGTGTACGTACGTTCGTACGTCCGTACGTCTGTACGTCCGTACGTTCTGGTACCATTTTTCGTCGTCGATATCTCAAGAAATAAATTTTGTTTTACAGGTAATAACTTCGAAAGATGCTGAAAGGGCGTTTATTAATATTCAATCAGTTGTTTTTTTACTATAGCAGTTTAAAAAAGAAGTGAAAATTTTGGTTGGGCTCAAATATCTCACGAAAAAATAATGCTATTGACTTGAAATAAATTTTATTCGACACATTATGACGTCATACAAATTTGGTATGAATTTGGAAAAAAATCAATATACCGTTATTTATTAAAATCAAAAAAACTAAAAAAAAAATTCTTATAACTCGAATATCCTTAGATGGAAAAACGATATTAACTTTAAAATACTTTTATTTTACGAAAAATGTTGTTTTTGACTACTGGTGAAAATTTCAAAAAAATTCAATGGACAGTTTTTTTTACAAAAAATTAAAAACTATAAAAAATTCTCCCAAAAATTAGTATAAATTGTCTTTCGACTCAAATTTCTCAAAAACGGGTAACGATATTGACTTCTTGTTTGTTTTATTTTCTACATAACATAATTGTTAGCAACTGATAAAATTTTGACAAATATTGAATGGGTAGTTTTTTAACAAAAAATCAAAAACTGTTAAAAATTCTAAAGAAAAGTAGTTACAATTGTATTTCAGCTCGAATATCCTAAGAACGAACAACGTATGTGCCTTCTAAAATATTTTATTTTATACATAGTACAATTTTTTATGAAAGGTTAAATTTTGACAAATATCTAATTGACAGTTTTTGACAAAAAATATAAAAAAAAAATAAACTAAAAAGTGGTAAAATTGGTTTTTCGACTCGAATATCTTGAGAACGAGCAATGATATTGACTTTGCCATTAGGTATTTAATTTTATACATAATAAAATTTTTTACAGCGGGTATATATTTGACATATACTCAACTGACATTTTAAACAAAAATTTAAACAGAACTAAGAAAATTCCACATTCGTTAAAAAAAACGCGTGGAAGTTTACCTCCTGGGTCAAGTGGAAACAACTTATACATCAACAATATATGTGCATTTCGTAAATCTCTTTAAATAATTAAAATGCTTTTCAATCTTAAAATAATGATTGTTTGAATTTAACAGCTAAAGTTTGTTTCGCAGAAAATTTGGTTATTTGAAAAAAAAAACTAAATATAAAGTTTTCAAGATCACAAATGGGAAGTTATCAGTGTGGGTCGCACCCAGCCTCTTTTTAAATGCTGCTTTTGGAACAATCAAATTCTTAAACATAACACAGTAAGATTCCAAAAACAGAAATTTAAATGAAAAAAAAATTAGTTTTTGAAAAAAAAGAAAGTTTTTTTCAACCTAACTTTCCTCTGCCATGACTATTGTTTTTCATTTGTTAAAATTAATAAATTTAATTTGTTAAATAAAAAAAGCAAGCTTAAACGATATTTGTTTATTTTAAATAAAAATAAGAATTAATTAAAAAAAAAATTATATCACAGTTCACAGAATATTATTTGAAGTTAACTTTTTCTGCTTAATCAAACAACGATTGTTAGGATTCAAACGGGAACCACAACTCTCCCATTTCATTATTTTACACTAACACTCCACGGGTAAGGTTCGAGTTGGAGTTAGAATCGTGAATAACGAAATCCCGAAAACCCTAAGTTCAGAAAATTCAAAATCTCGAAAAGCCAGAATCCCGAAAACCCAAAATCCAGAAAACCCAGAATCCCGAAAACTCAAGTTTTTGATTGAAATTATTTCTTATTTCAAGATTAAGTATCTCACATTCTAATGCTATATATGAATTCGAAATTTTTTCAAAGTACGCTTTCAAAGTGTGTATCGAGTCACTATAATTTTTTTTTTGGAAATTTGTGTACTTTAACCATTAAAAAAATAGGAAAAATAGGAAATTTTAAAAAATACTTTAAGAATTTTTTTCATCATATTTTCGTATTGTATTCAATGAAACCAATACTTGGCCTTGATATACTAAAGCAAGTTAAAAACAAACTATGTTTTTTTGGAAAAGGATGAAAACTGGATATTGAATTTATACATTATAAGGATAATATTATACCTAGAAGAAATATGGTTGTTTTTATTTGAATTAATTCTTATAATAGCTTTATTTCCAAATGGTGAACATAAATATGGCGATGAGACCCCTATTTATTATAGGAAAAAAAGAAGGGTGATGTTAAAAATACAAAGAATTCAATGGATTTCAGATTTTTATTTTGTATTTGTGTTTTTGAGATAAATCAAAAATTTAAAATTCATTTGAGAAGATTTTATTTTTGCTCCTCTGCATTTTAATTTTCACTTTACGATCCTATCAATAAAGTAAAGTAAAAAGTTGGCATTTTCAATCGGTTCTGAATTGAAAATTGTTGTTGTTGTTCGCAAAAAGTCAATGAATTTTTTTTTTAAATAATAAAGTTGAAGTTTGAATTGCTTGTAGCTCTGGGAATTTAGTTTAAAAATAATACACTACCTACAAAAACACGTTTAAATTGATTCTATGAAAAATGATCCGTTATGTGCTTGGTAAATAAAAAATTTCAAATTTTGCGGCTTAAATAGTAAAATTTAATGACAGAGCGACTCAAAGATGTTTTTTTTTTACTTTCACGTATCATCAATGCAATTGTTTTAAAATTATTATTGTGCCTCTAGAAAAATAGTATGGAAAATAGCCTCGCTCATGAGCCGTATACACAGAAATATTCGGTTTCGCAATATCGGTTGCAGGGCACCAAAGGAGCACATAGCTTTTTTTACCTTTAACTTACTTTTTGGAAGCACTGTCCAGCTTACGTAACTCCGTGTTTCAGCTCAGCGATTTTTTTTTCGATTTCCAAATTTGCGGGTTCCAAAGATCTTTCAAATATTAATAAAATTTAAGTGCTTAAAAAAATCTTTGTGTGCAAATGGTGAAATAAAATTTTTGTTATTCTTGGGGAATCAAAATTTTGACGGGAGAAATTTTGTCTGTAAAAAAATGTTTTCATCACATAAATTTTGTGAAAAACATGCCAAAAAATGTCAAAAATATAAATATTGGTCAAACAAAACCCTAAAAAAAATTGTAATTTGATCCGTGAGAATTTAAATTGGTAAAAAGTTAGTTGGGAAAAAAAATTGAGGAAAAAACAATTGTCAAAAAATTGTGAAAAAAGTTTTGTCAATAAAATGGTAGAAACAAAACAAATCGAAAAAAATAGAAAAAAAAAAGAAACAATTTGCGATAAAAAAGTTCGTCAAAAGAAAAAAGTTCAGAAAAAAACTTGTGAAAAATATTTTTTTTTTTTTAAATTGTCAGTTAAATATTTTTTTTAAAAACAGTTCATATTCGTCGGAATAACCAAGCTAAAACAGAACGGCCTACCGAGTTATTCAATTCATCCTATCAAATTAATGAACTGAGAGTTTTTTTAGGTTTAGGAGAAAAACCATTCACCCATTAAAACATTAACGTTATTAGAAAAATTAAAAAAAAAAAATATAAAACGGTTGGAGTAGGCCAATGAAAAACACACCTGCTAAGATATAAAATGGTTGTTAGAGGACTGAAAAACTCAGAAGACACTCCACGTTTCTTGTCTTCCGTAAAAAGCACTCAGAGCCCTTAAATTATGCTGGCACATCTAGAATTTCTATCAATGTCTAGTCATCGATAATCATCTTTTGGACAGTTAAAAAACAAAAATATGGTAAAATTTGTGGAAAATGACTAAATAAGAAAGATGAGTATACGCCAGACTGTTTTTTTTTCATAATTCAAAAAGCGGTTTTAAGTAAGTTTTTGGGAAAATTACGGAAAACAGCTTGATCAGTTTTGTTAAAATTCTTTATTCATTTCTGTTAGCTTTCCCCAGCAACAAGTATCAGTGGAAGAAATAACAGATTTAATACTGATTTAAGATGTTATTCAGTGACACTTACATAGTTCTATGCTCTGACCCAGATTTGGGGAATAAACTAGGGAGACGGGCAAAATCTCGAAAATCCAAATCCCGAAAACCCAATTTTTTTTTTAATTCGATTTCGAGATTTTGGATATTCGGGATTTTCCCGATTTTTGGGTTTTCGGGATTTGGAATTTCGGGATTTTCACCCCAAACCAATAAATTATTCTCAAAAAAAATTATTCGTGGCTAAACAGGGCCTTAGTTAGTTTGGAATTCTTATAAAATACGTCTTTTCTTGTTTTTGAAAATTTAAAAATAATATAATGAAAGGAAGCATTTGTTGTATATCTATCTATCTCCACACCAAATGTATTCGTATAATGCAATTCATTTACGACTTTTTTTTGCATCATGATGTCATATTGCGTACTTTCTACTATGCAGTTCGAGAAAACATAGATTCTTAAGAAAAGAATTTCTTGTATACAAACATGTCGACAGTGGAAAATGTCTTCTCTAAAAATGAATAATGCACCAAACAATAATCCGAAAATTTAAATTTAAATGTATGTTTTTGACATTTTTCTTAGAGTCCCTTTTGATAAAAAAAAAAAAAAAACAAACAAACAAGAACTTGTGCTTTATCATGCAATGGAATACAACCGACAAGTCTACGACGACAACTGTACTACCAACCAATGAATGAATGCCTTACCACATATCTATGCGCCAACTGTGAAAGAAAACGAAAATAAAAAAAATAAAAATTCAAAAATAAACGAATTTATTCCACAAATTGGTAAATAGAATATTCTGCATCTGCATTGGCAACAATTCAAAAAATATTTTGTTTTGTTTCTTTTCTTTGTCTATCTCTATTTGGTTGGTTTTTGCTTCTTCACTGTGTCTCGTTTAGCATTAAAACCATTTAAATCAGCTTCTTTTCTTTTTTCTTGGAGAAAAGTTTGCATTTTGTATTTAAAATCCGATTTAGTTTTATTTATTGGATGCAACCGACGCGACGTGGTCAAAGGAAAACAGAAAAGAAGTTGAAATAGTTTTGGTGTCATTGCAAGAGAATTATTCTAAATAGGTGAAAAAGAAGATTAGGTTTACAAATTTTCTTAAAAGGGAGCTTTTTTTTTCCTTAAGACAGGAAATAATGGTCTTTGTGGGTGTTTTTTTTTTTGCACACACTTTTTTCTTTTTTAAGGGATTTTTTAGGTATAAAATTTATGACTCAATATTAGAAAGCAAAGTGAAGATATTTAACTACTAAAATAGCTATGTTTTATAAGAATTCAAGCACATCAAGGATGTAGTCCGGGGTAAAGAAATCAGAATGGAACTTTACCAAACCCCACGAGATGCGATATAGGTAGCTCTCTGGCAGCTAGAAGTCCGGAATTCTATACATGCAGATCAACATGAACATTTATGAATCGCTAAAACAGAGGTAAGATGTCCGGTAAAGTCACCATACTAAAGTTGGTGTGTACCTGGCAAGCATCTTGAATCCTTACGTTGATTTTCAGTTAGAGGGTAGGGTTGCTGACGATTGAGCGATCATAAGTAAAGATCCTACATCCTTGCAACAAGTTCTTAATGGATGTGAAAACGCTTTGAAAGAGAAAGGATACGCATTAGAAAAATACATTTTTTTTATTTCTTAAATCATCATCATCATCATCGGCTCGGTCCTGGTCTCCTTCAACAAGTCTCTCCACCTATCCCGGTCTTGAGCCGACGCCATCCAGTTGCGCACCCCAAGGCTTCGGGCGTCCTGGTCTACGCCATCTCTCCAGGGCAAGCATGGTCTACCACGCTGCCGTCTACCGTAGAATATACCACAAAGGACTTTCCGAGCCGGTTCCTCTTCACTCATGCGAGCTAGGTGCCCTGCCCACCGAAGTCTACCAAGCTTAATTTTTGTCACTATGTCTGCTTCAAGGTAGATTGCGTACAATTCATGATTGTACCGTCTCCGGAATCGTTCTTCATTACCGAATGAAATTCTAACAAAATTAAAAATAATTAAAAAGCAGCAATATTAGAAAGGTAGAAATGGCGATCACAAGCAACTTAGCTTGTGACCCAATTGGTCATAACTCATTTGACCTATGATGAAAGGGAAAGATTTGTAGAGTAGCTTCGCAGCGGAGTTTACTATTTGGTCGCATTGAGAAAAGAGATCAGATAACTGATCTTCATTTCAGATAGCTCGGCGAGGTCGATAAAGAATGCCCTGCTTCCAAAGGATATTGCATTCTCGTTTTAGCCAAAGCAGATCATTTGCAGAGGAAATAGATTACTGTTTCCTTTTCCCGTTGGTCACCACAACTACGGCAAAAAGTGTTGTGAGGAATACCCAACTTCGCTGCATTATGTTCTCCTATAGACCTATAGACCACAACGACCCTGGCTATGTCTTGCCTGGGCCTGCAAAGAAGATCTTTAGAACGGATTTTATTGTAGGTGGGCCATATCTTCCTGGATATAATGCAGTTGGTTAAATTGCTCCACCTTCGATTCGATTCTCTTTGGTAAATATAAAAGATTTTCCAAGAGGAATGTCAACCAATTCCGCAAGTGATCAGATCAGAGTGACGTCGAGTTTAATGTTCAGACTCGCAAGCTCATCGTGGCATTGCTGGACCAGTTTAGACGATGATGTGGCCGAGTTAATGGCTTTGACAGCCGCCTGGCTGTCGGTAATGATATCAGTATTTCGGTTTTGGTTTGGGTTTTGTTCAAGTATTTAAAGACATTTAAAGACTCGGAAAAGCTCCCTGAACCAACGCTACACTCCATCTTTGAGTCGTCAATAAAGGTGGTTGTGTCGAGGCCTATCGTCACGATGTCGTCCTCCTAATCTTTTCTGGATGGGAGAATAACCTTAAAATCCTTACTGAGGTTGAAGGTAGGAGTGCAGTAGTCAGGGCAATTAGATTCTTTTAGCCTAATCGCGCTGCAAGAGACTAGATACTTAATAAAGAGGTCGAGTGGTAAAAGAGCAGAATAACACTTAAGGCATCCGTTGGGCAAGTTCGCAGAGCTCTGTGGTGCCAACGCTAGCTATTCTCTGAACCTTCTTTAGCTTATTAATGTTATAAGCTTTGCTAAGAACAGGCCACCACACAATCTAACCATATGTTAAAATTGGTCTTACAATGGCTGTGTACGTCAAAAAGACCATCTTCGACTGAAGTCCCCACTTTTTGCCGAATGTTTTGCTGCAGGCGTAGAAGGCAACACAGGCTTTCTTAAATTTTGAAGAACGGGTTAAGAAACACCCATTTAGAAAGAAACACACCTTTAACTTACTTTTTGGAAGCACTGCCCAGCTTACGTAACTCCGTGTTTCAGCTCAGCGATTTTTTTTTCGATTTCCAAATTTGCGGGTTCCAAAGATCTTTCAAATATTAATAAAATTTAAGTGCTTAAAAAAATCTTTGTGTGCAAATGGTGAAATAAAATTTTTGTTATTCTTGGGGAATCAAAATTTTGACGGGAGAAATTTTGTCTGTAAAAAAATGTTTTCATCACATAAATTTTGTGAAAAACATGCCAAAAAATGTCAAAAATATAAATATTGGTCAAACAAAACCCTAAAAAAAATTGTAATTTGATCCGTGAGAATTTAAATTGGTAAAAAGTTAGTTGGGAAAAAAAATTGAGGAAAAAACAATTGTCAAAAAATTGTGAAAAAAGTTTTGTCAATAAAATGGTAGAAACAAAACAAATCGAAAAAAATAGAAAAAAAAAAGAAACAATTTGCGATAAAAAAGTTCGTCAAAAGAAAAAAGTTCAGAAAAAAACTTGTGAAAAATATTTTTTTTTTTTTAAATTGTCAGTTAAATATTTTTTTTAAAAACAGTTCATATTCGTCGGAATAACCAAGCTAAAACAGAACGGCCTACCGAGTTATTCAATTCATCCTATCAAATTAATGAACTGAGAGTTTTTTTAGGTTTAGGAGAAAAACCATTCACCCATTAAAACATTAACGTTATTAGAAAAATTAAAAAAAAAAATATAAAACGGTTGGAGTAGGCCAATGAAAAACACACCTGCTAAGATATAAAATGGTTGTTAGAGGACTGAAAAACTCAGAAGACACTCCACGTTTCTTGTCTTCCGTAAAAAGCACTCAGAGCCCTTAAATTATGCTGGCACATCTAGAATTTCTATCAATGTCTAGTCATCGATAATCATCTTTTGGACAGTTAAAAAACAAAAATATGGTAAAATTTGTGGAAAATGACTAAATAAGAAAGATGAGTATACGCCAGACTGTTTTTTTTTCATAATTCAAAAAGCGGTTTTAAGTAAGTTTTTGGGAAAATTACGGAAAACAGCTTGATCAGTTTTGTTAAAATTCTTTATTCATTTCTGTTAGCTTTCCCCAGCAACAAGTATCAGTGGAAGAAATAACAGATTTAATACTGATTTAAGATGTTATTCAGTGACACTTACATAGTTCTATGCTCTGACCCAGATTTGGGGAATAAACTAGGGAGACGGGCAAAATCTCGAAAATCCAAATCCCGAAAACCCAATTTTTTTTTTAATTCGATTTCGAGATTTTGGATATTCGGGATTTTCCCGATTTTTGGGTTTTCGGGATTTGGAATTTCGGGATTTTCACCCCAAACCAATAAATTATTCTCAAAAAAAATTATTCGTGGCTAAACAGGGCCTTAGTTAGTTTGGAATTCTTATAAAATACGTCTTTTCTTGTTTTTGAAAATTTAAAAATAATATAATGAAAGGAAGCATTTGTTGTATATCTATCTATCTCCACACCAAATGTATTCGTATAATGCAATTCATTTACGACTTTTTTTTGCATCATGATGTCATATTGCGTACTTTCTACTATGCAGTTCGAGAAAACATAGATTCTTAAGAAAAGAATTTCTTGTATACAAACATGTCGACAGTGGAAAATGTCTTCTCTAAAAATGAATAATGCACCAAACAATAATCCGAAAATTTAAATTTAAATGTATGTTTTTGACATTTTTCTTAGAGTCCCTTTTGATAAAAAAAAAAAAAAACAAACAAACAAGAACTTGTGCTTTATCATGCAATGGAATACAACCGACAAGTCTACGACGACAACTGTACTACCAACCAATGAATGAATGCCTTACCACATATCTATGCGCCAACTGTGAAAGAAAACGAAAATAAAAAAAATAAAAATTCAAAAATAAACGAATTTATTCCACAAATTGGTAAATAGAATATTCTGCATCTGCATTGGCAACAATTCAAAAAATATTTTGTTTTGTTTCTTTTCTTTGTCTATCTCTATTTGGTTGGTTTTTGCTTCTTCACTGTGTCTCGTTTAGCATTAAAACCATTTAAATCAGCTTCTTTTCTTTTTTCTTGGAGAAAAGTTTGCATTTTGTATTTAAAATCCGATTTAGTTTTATTTATTGGATGCAACCGACGCGACGTGGTCAAAGGAAAACAGAAAAGAAGTTGAAATAGTTTTGGTGTCATTGCAAGAGAATTATTCTAAATAGGTGAAAAAGAAGATTAGGTTTACAAATTTTCTTAAAAGGGAGCTTTTTTTTTCCTTAAGACAGGAAATAATGGTCTTTGTGGGTGTTTTTTTTTTTGCACACACTTTTTTCTTTTTTAAGGGATTTTTTAGGTATAAAATTTATGACTCAATATTAGAAAGCAAAGTGAAGATATTTAACTACTAAAATAGCTATGTTTTATAAGAATTCAAGCACATCAAGGATGTAGTCCGGGGTAAAGAAATCAGAATGGAACTTTACCAAACCCCACGAGATGCGATATAGGTAGCTCTCTGGCAGCTAGAAGTCCGGAATTCTATACATGCAGATCAACATGAACATTTATGAATCGCTAAAACAGAGGTAAGATGTCCGGTAAAGTCACCATACTAAAGTTGGTGTGTACCTGGCAAGCATCTTGAATCCTTACGTTGATTTTCAGTTAGAGGGTAGGGTTGCTGACGATTGAGCGATCATAAGTAAAGATCCTACATCCTTGCAACAAGTTCTTAATGGATGTGAAAACGCTTTGAAAGAGAAAGGATACGCATTAGAAAAATACATTTTTTTTATTTCTTAAATCATCATCATCATCATCGGCTCGGTCCTGGTCTCCTTCAACAAGTCTCTCCACCTATCCCGGTCTTGAGCCGACGCCATCCAGTTGCGCACCCCAAGGCTTCGGGCGTCCTGGTCTACGCCATCTCTCCAGGGCAAGCATGGTCTACCACGCTGCCGTCTACCGTAGAATATACCACAAAGGACTTTCCGAGCCGGTTCCTCTTCACTCATGCGAGCTAGGTGCCCTGCCCACCGAAGTCTACCAAGCTTAATTTTTGTCACTATGTCTGCTTCAAGGTAGATTGCGTACAATTCATGATTGTACCGTCTCCGGAATCGTTCTTCATTACCGAATGAAATTCTAACAAAATTAAAAATAATTAAAAAGCAGCAATATTAGAAAGGTAGAAATGGCGATCACAAGCAACTTAGCTTGTGACCCAATTGGTCATAACTCATTTGACCTATGATGAAAGGGAAAGATTTGTAGAGTAGCTTCGCAGCGGAGTTTACTATTTGGTCGCATTGAGAAAAGAGATCAGATAACTGATCTTCATTTCAGATAGCTCGGCGAGGTCGATAAAGAATGCCCTGCTTCCAAAGGATATTGCATTCTCGTTTTAGCCAAAGCAGATCATTTGCAGAGGAAATAGATTACTGTTTCCTTTTCCCGTTGGTCACCACAACTACGGCAAAAAGTGTTGTGAGGAATACCCAACTTCGCTGCATTATGTTCTCCTATAGACCTATAGACCACAACGACCCTGGCTATGTCTTGCCTGGGCCTGCAAAGAAGATCTTTAGAACGGATTTTATTGTAGGTGGGCCATATCTTCCTGGATATAATGCAGTTGGTTAAATTGCTCCACCTTCGATTCGATTCTCTTTGGTAAATATAAAAGATTTTCCAAGAGGAATGTCAACCAATTCCGCAAGTGATCAGATCAGAGTGACGTCGAGTTTAATGTTCAGACTCGCAAGCTCATCGTGGCATTGCTGGACCAGTTTAGACGATGATGTGGCCGAGTTAATGGCTTTGACAGCCGCCTGGCTGTCGGTAATGATATCAGTATTTCGGTTTTGGTTTGGGTTTTGTTCAAGTATTTAAAGACATTTAAAGACTCGGAAAAGCTCCCTGAACCAACGCTACACTCCATCTTTGAGTCGTCAATAAAGGTGGTTGTGTCGAGGCCTATCGTCACGATGTCGTCCTCCTAATCTTTTCTGGATGGGAGAATAACCTTAAAATCCTTACTGAGGTTGAAGGTAGGAGTGCAGTAGTCAGGGCAATTAGATTCTTTTAGCCTAATCGCGCTGCAAGAGACTAGATACTTAATAAAGAGGTCGAGTGGTAAAAGAGCAGAATAACACTTAAGGCATCCGTTGGGCAAGTTCGCAGAGCTCTGTGGTGCCAACGCTAGCTATTCTCTGAACCTTCTTTAGCTTATTAATGTTATAAGCTTTGCTAAGAACAGGCCACCACACAATCTAACCATATGTTAAAATTGGTCTTACAATGGCTGTGTACGTCAAAAAGACCATCTTCGACTGAAGTCCCCACTTTTTGCCGAATGTTTTGCTGCAGGCGTAGAAGGCAACACAGGCTTTCTTAAATTTTGAAGAACGGGTTAAGAAACACCCATATTAAAAGAACACATTTTTTTCTCTTCATTTTTGCTTTTCAGTTCAAGTTGACTTAAAAAATTGAAAATTCACATAACGTAAATTTTTTGTGTAATGAGGAAATCTTAAAAAAAATGAAAAAAATTTCTAGTTTCCCAGAAATTTCGAAATATTGAATTTAAGATAAATTGTATTTAAATATTTTTGAACGCATTTTTTTAATCTTTTAAATCAAAAATTGAAATTGATTGAAACGGTAATAAGAAAATTAGAGAATCTTTCAAGATATTATATAATAGGTATTACCGTTATTTTTGAAAATTTAGCTTAAGTTTATATTAAAAACATATTTGCCTAACAAACTCAATTATTCTGTTTTGTCGCCCGAATCGTTGCAAATGTTTGATCTTATGTTGTTCTTTGGCAGTGTAAACTCGCCCTCTGTTCTTTTTGAGAGGTCCAACTTAATCTATTTACAATAAATTCACTTATTTCATCATTCTCCTACTAAATTTATAAATAAACTACTTGTTGTTTTTTATTTAAAAAAAAAAAAACAATTAACATTGTCAACTTTAAATCCCTAGCCAATGTTGTAAGCCGTATTAATTTCAATTTATTTATTCAACAAAATATATGTCACTCAGCCTTAAACGAACATTTTAATTATTTAACATTTATAATCCTTCAATTATACAGCTTATTATGTCAATCGGGATGTGATTATTTGATTGTTTAGCAATATGCTGACCAAAATAAAACATCAAGGGTAAATTTCGATTCAATAAAACGCCACAACCTCAATAAAACATCATCACAACATACCTACACACAAATATACATAAATACATACCTACGAACACGTTGTATCCTACATAATTCCTTTCATTAATTTTCCAATACAAAATGTAACGGATACTAACCATTATTCAAAAGCTGTTAACAGCTTAGGGACATCAACCATGTAATTAAACTCATTTCGAAAGTGTAACTATGTAGGTATGTATATTTACTTTAAATATTCATTTTGCTTATTTGCTATATAATTAATAGAAACAACAATTTCTATATTAAACTGGCACTAACTTTATGAAACATCAAGTCACTCGTGTAACATTAAATTTGTGTGAATACTAAAATGTAACAACAAACAACAAATGAATTATGACAGTGGTCATCAAAAACCAACAAAACTTGGTATATATACATCTAAATATGGTAGGTATTGTTTTTTTTTATATTTTGTCCCTTTAACATTTAGGGCGTAGCCAACGATTAGTATTTTTATCACGAGAGATAAACGCTAAAAAAAAGGATTCAACCAAAACAAATTTTTAATTTAAATTCAGCTAACTATTAAGCTTGAAGGATTTTTTATTATAATTTTAATTACGTTTTTTTTTCTGGTTGTGAATGCTTTTTCCATTTTATACACATATTTGTGGATATTTATACAAAAATGTGCAGTAATCCAATTTAAATTTTATGCGAAAGATTAAATTCGAAAAATTTGAATTTATTAATTTGTGAACATTACTGAACTAAATGAACATCTATTAAAAAGAAGACAAGTGTTACAATATACTCATTAACTATAAAACTACCTATAAATAGTTGTTTATTTTATATTAAAGAAATTACTAAGTATATTATAAAAAGAAATAAAACTAAGAAAAAATTCTTACTTTTTTGAATCGTAGAAAAATGTTAATCGGTCTGTCTGTCTGCATTGTGACCTGCAGCCTATAAGCTACTCAAGCGATTTTCTTCAAAACCCTAAGGCTTTTAGGTAAATTCCTAGAGGCGAAATTAAAATTTTATTTAGCTCCAAAAATAAATGGGACGCGTCACTGACCTCATATATTTCGAAAACGGTTCTAACGATTTTGATAAAAAAAATGATTGGTTTTTTCTAAATAAATAAAATTTTTGGCCAAAATGGCCAAATAATATTTGTAAAACACCCATCTTTGATTTTCGTAATAATAATTTATGCCAACATTTTGAAAAAAATATTTGTTTGGATTTAAAAAAATCATTTTTGTATAAACTAAATATTTTGTATTTTCTTGTTGATATTTTATTTTTTTAGGTGTATTTGTATATGTATTATTAAATAACAATAACTTACATAATATATGAAGAACTTAAGAACACCAATTTTATTTCTTAAAATGTTAAAGAAATTGTACATACATATTGAAAATAATTGTAAAAAAAAAACGTCTCAAACAATTTTTTAAAACATTTAAATTCGATTTTTAACTTCCCATAGGGAGTTATTGTAATCGGTCCGATTTGTCAAATTGAAATTTTTGACATTTCTCGACGTTTCAAGGTCCCTAGAGCCTATATCAATCATTTTTAGAGAGATGTCTGTGTGTGCGTGTGTACGTACGTTCGTACGTTCGTACTTCCGTACGTCCGTACGTCTGTACGTCCGTACGTCCGTACGTTCTGGTACCATTTTTCGTCGTCGATATCTCAAGAACGAGTAGAGATATCGACTTGAAATAAATTTTGTTTTACAGATAATGACTTCGAAAGAAGCTGAAAGGACGTTTATTAATATTCAATCAGTTGTTTTTTTACTATAGCAGTTTAAAAAAGAAGTGAACATTTTGGTTGGGCTCCAATATCTCACGAACATATAATGCTATTGACTAGAAATAAATTTTATTCGACACATTATGACGTCATACAAATTTGATATGAATTTGGAAAAAAAAAAAATATACAGTTATTTTTTAAAATCAAAAAAACTAAAAAAAAAATTTTATAACTCGAATATCCTTAGATGGAAAAACGATATTAACTATAAATTTTATTTTACGAAAAATGTTGTTTTTGACTACTGGTGAAAATTTCAAAAAAATTCAGTGGAAAGTTTTTTTACAAAAAATTAAAAACTACAAAAAATTCTACCAAAAATTGGTATAAAGTGTCTTTCGACTCAAATTTCTCAAAAACGGGTAACGATATTGGCTTCTTGTTTGTTTTATTTTCTACATAATATAATGGTTAGCAACTGATAAAATTTTGACAAATATTGAATAGGCAGTTTTTTAACAAAAAATCAAAAACTGTTAAAAATTCTAAAGAAAAGTAGTTACAATTGTATTTCAGCTCGAATATCCTGAGAACGAACAACGATTGTGCCTTCTAAAATATTTTATTTTATACATATGTAGTACAATTTTTTATGAAAGGTCAAATTTTGACAAATATCTAATTGACAGTTTTTGACAAAAACCTAGTTAAAAAAACGCGATGAAGTTTACCTCCTGGGTCACGTAGAAACAGCTTATACACCAACAATTTTAATATATGTGCATTTCGTAAATCTCTTTAAATAATTAAAATGCTTTTCAATCTTAAAATAATGATTGTTTGAATTTAACAGCTAAAGTTTGTTTCGCAGAAAATTTGGTTATTTGAAAAAAACTAAATATAAAGTTTTTAAGATCACATATGGGAAGTTATCCAGTGTGGGTCCCACCCAGCCTCTTTTTTTTCAATTTTTCAGATGACATATTCAATTTTGAGATCAAACTTCTTTTTTACTTATTTTAGCAATTTTATGAAATTCTTGAATTTGTAGATATTATTTTTTTTAATCCATTCTTAATTAGATATTTTATGATCGTGTGGTCCAGTCGTGTTTTTTAACATTCGAAAATTGTTTATGACAGCAATGAGAAATGATATTTTTCCAAATTAAGGCTAAATTTCCCCAATTCGTTTAATATTTTCCTTCGGAAAGGACAATTTTTTGCTTGAAAGGGAGAAAAACAGTTAATGATTTCCTATTTATATTATTTATAAATACTTAGGTACAGAATTTTAAAATAAATACAAAATTATTCAAAAGTTTTGCATAAACAATTTTTGAATGTTAAATAATTTGAAAAAAAGTAACAGGTAGATGGATCTTTCAACAAAGCGGAGCTTTTGCTTAAGGTTTGGTAATTTTTGAAGTAGAAAAATAATTTCTGTACCTATCTACTCTGGTGTTATTAGTGCCGAAGAATTTAATTCCAGCATTTAAATTTCTGAGACATTTTTGATGGAAATTGTTGAAAAAAAAATGTACTAAACAGCAAAAACCTAAAATAAACCAGTTAACCAATTATTGATTGTATCGGTTAATTGATATTGTATTGAGCTTTTTAAACTTATGTTTATTATTTTTTAATTAGAAGAATTTTCTACCACTTAAAAATGATCTTAAATGATGTCGTTTTATGATCACGAGTTTAGCTTCTAAGTACCAAAAACAAATTTAGTTGAAAACAAAATATCTGAAAAAAATGTCCAATGTTTTTTGCGAATACACAAAAATCAATTTTCTTAAAAGTGGCTCAGGGCCATTTTAAAACATAGGAACATATTCCTAAGCCCAGATTATTGATGCTGAAACCCAGCGTCAGCGGTTAACATATTTTTTTCGTCATTGAAAAATCTATACACTTCTTACTCAAACTGTTTGTTTTCATGTAGAATACCACAGATTTCCTGAAAGTAATTGAACCTAAAACGCTGAAAACACTGAAAACCCATTATTTTAAAAACTGGTTATTTGATATTGTCAAACACACCCTGTTAAACTGGAAAGAAAATAGCAGAAACCTGACTAGGTAGGTATCTGCCGCAACACGCAAGAAAAAGATATCTTATTTTCAACCGCATTGCTAGTTACCAATACTGATAAGAACTTCAGCAAAACTTTTTCCAGATCATCAATTCAGCAAGAGATACGAGAACGAATATTCACAGATTTCACTGGATTGTTTCAGAAGTTTAATAAATTTGCCACGTGTCTACTTGACGACTGCCAAATATTAACTGTCAAGACTAATGCTTACCAAATTGGCGGCAGAATAAAGAAGCATATCTTCCCGGCGGACACCCTGTATAAATATTGCAAACAATTTTCCTGATACCCCACAGTCTAAATTCCAGACAGTTTATTTCGAATGGGTTCTAGCAATTCAACCAAAGTAGCCTATTAAAAGACTAAACTACAGTGCATTTCAGCTTAGAATCCACTGTACATTGGAAAGACCTCGTTAATATTGTTCCTTCTGTGATAATCTAAGCTAAGATTCCTAAGATTTTGACTACAAATTCATGGATTTACAAACATTTTTGAAAACAAACATCGATTTGATAACCAAATTTAAGTACCCCTAACCTATCATTTCAGAATTTAGGACAGAAGATGTTTTCCTAATTCTTCTCTTGGATTATCCATCATATTTTCAATTTAAAATTTGTATCCTCGCTCACATTTAAATTCCTAATACTAATGGCTTCTTAAAACTAAGCTGACCAATTGACAAATCATAAAAATCTTAAAATCTTCTATACCTACAATAAATCATACCACATTTTTTTTTTTGTTGCTATTTCCTTCAAACAGCTCCATTCAAAAATGTCAAAAATTTGCATAAAAGCAATTCGTCTAACTAACTTAAAAAAAAAAAGAATATATATATTTTTTTTTTATTTTTTAGAGAGAAAAATATTCCATCACAATACACACCACTCGTCCTGTATCATTAATCAAATCATGAACAATCTCAAAGCATAAGGAACTCTGTCTCTTTATAAAAGAAGAGTAAGTGATGGAAATATATAGGTCAATAGCACACCATCATTAACGCAACATTTTTTGAAGAAAAAGAATGATGATAGTAGGTTGTGAAAAGGAAGGCGTTTCTTTCACTTTTTCTTTTCTTTTTTTTTTTTGAACAAAGGATTTGGGTCTTTGTCAAAATAAATGCTCAATAGGCAATATTCTTTGAAGAATAACATAATGAGTATTTGAAGAATAAAATGGATAAAATGTGAATCGAAGATGCCTATTATATTAATGGGTGATTTTTTTTAAGAAAAGAAATTAACTTAATGTTTTTTTTTTCAAGCACAGACATTAGTTTTTTTTTCACAAATTGAAAATTAAAGGATTAACAACTGTGAAGGACAAATAAAAGAGTTACATTCTGTTTTTCAGTTCAACAAAAATTCGCTGTTCATGGTCTTTAACCAAGTTTTCAGCAGTTGTAGCTTCTAGATGGAGACCGACTCTCTCTCTCTAATGGTAAATACAATTTACTTATATCTCATTTTAATAAAACATTATAATAAACGAACGAAAAAAAAAAATAATAAAAAAATGTTATGAACACAACTCTCATTTCATTACACACAACAACAAAAAAAAATAGTATCCTACTCGTGTCCTTTTGCTCTCGTATATGATGTCTAGGAATATGTACCTAACCTAACCTACACTTTATCGCACTTTTCCAGAGAAGGCAAGACTCACTTGAGTGCGTTTGACATTTCTCCAGTCAAAGAATTCATTTCCCTTATTTATTTTTCTTTTCCTATTACCTTTGCAAAAAAAAAAAAAACACACACAAAAAAAAATAAAATAAAAAGAAAAACAAAAGTTTTTTTTTATGTTGCAAAAATAAGTTGATGAATTTTTTTTATTGGATATTTTTATGGTTGAGAGAGCAATGAAAGCAATTTCAATTTAACATCGTAGACCGTTGAGTTTTAGCAAAGAACATTCTTTCCAAATTTTGTGTTCGCTTGTTTTATTTTTTTCGGGTCTGTGTTTTTTTTTTGTTATTAGATATTAGCGGACTAAAGCTTCAGTAACAGCCATGGCCAAAATATCTGCAATAAATTGTTTAAGTAGTTTATTGTTTTACCAACCATCAGATGTATATGGGTATATGTATGTTTTTTGTTTATGTTTGTTTTGTTTCAACGTATTTGATTTATTTTTCCAGTGAATCGCACGAACGAACTTGTGAACTAAATATTCAGTTTATTAAGAAAAAATAACAAGTAAGTTAAACCACTGAGCTTAATCTCTTTGTAGAATCGAACAGTGCAAAGAATGCGTACGGAGTGGATTAATTGAACTGACTGTTAATAATTTTTCGGCACTTCTTTAACATATGTTTGTCATAAGGTTAGAGTAAAGACTTTGAATTGCATAGTTTTGAAAAGTTTTTCCAAAAATACAATACATGTCAATTTAGGGAAAAGTTTTTTGTTTTGCATGTTGGCATACAACTGTTAAAATGCATCAGAACAAAAATATTGGCTAAAAACCTGGAAAAAATACAGAAATTCTATGATTTTTCAAGCATGGCAGAAAATGTGAATTAGCGTAATTTGCGTATTTCATCCTATAACTACCCAAAGCAACATATCAAAAATAAGGAACTGCACGACTTTTGGTAGAGTATAGGGTACCTCTCCCATTTCTAGCTCTACTTGTTGACTTCTGTGAATTTGTTAGAATATTTTTCAAGTAGAACAACATCCCCACATCATCAGAAATTTTTATTTTATATTGCTTATTTTCTTGCAGTTCTATTCTTGCAGTTCTATTATGTAGCAGTTCTTTAAAAAGTGACTCGTACTGTTTACTTCACTGGAAGCAGTTCAAACCCTTCCCTATTTTTAGCAACCGCTTGAACTTGGAACTTAAAATGATTTTGATTTTTATAAATTTTGCCATTTTTTTTTTAATTTTCAGAAAACATTTGGGGGAGAGTATGATAACCGGGGCCCCGAGAAATGATAACGGATTTTTGTAGAACACGGCAACACAAGCATTTTTTACTATGGGAGGGTGGGGTCTATCTCCCCCCGTTTAGGTGGTAGGGGCAATTAAAAAAATATGTACGTTTAATGGAAAACAAATAATTAAAAAATAACGGTAATACTTACAACTAAGTTTTATACATTTTTTTAAAGCCAACATTCTATTCTATTAGCTTGTTTTTGAATCAAGTCAAAACTATGTATAGTTTTTGAAAAAATTGTTTTAAACTCAAAATTTGGGAAAAAAAAGTAAAATAAGGTTTAAAGTGTAATTTTTCAAAACTTTAACATTACCTACTGTTTTGTTTTTAGAATTCATTGCTTTAATTTGTTTTTGATCAAAAACTGAAAACTAGATGATTGTATGTCTTCTAGTTCTTGACAAAATTGAAAATTACCAAAAAAAATATTTTAATTAAATTATATTTTTTCCTTGCTTGAGTATTAACGTAGTCTTATTTTGATAGTAATAATCGAATATGGATTGAGATATACTAGGATAAATTAATTTTTCTTAAATCCAGCCTTTTTAAATGCAAAAGAAAAAAATTCCTGGCTGGATTGGTGGATGAGAAATTGTCACGGTGAAGTCGGAGGTAAAATATGATTTTTTTTTTTGACTTTTTTTCTCTTAAAAAGACTTCAAAAATTAATATTTATATTTTTTATACCACAAATAAAAAAAACAAATTTTAGATGAAGACTTCAAATTTTTGATCAAAACTACAAATTTGGAGCCGTGTTTTAAGTTCCTTGCTACCACCCAACCAACCCGAAATATTTTCAATTTTAACTATAAAAGCATTGTTTTGGTTTTCACTTTGTATTTTGGACGTTTAGTTCTTAATGTTTGTATAAAATTAAACATAGTTGTCAGTTACAAGGCAAAATGTATCAAGTAAACTATACTTTTCAAGAAATCGGAAATTCTGGTCTATTTTCACCGGGCTCTAACAACTGAACCGTTAACCATACATACATACATTGGATTTTATTTTTTTTTTTTTTTGGGCTGACCGATTTTCAACCACGGAAAGCATACATATTCCTTTTTTTTCAACAAAAAAAAAAAAACTGAAAAAAATGTTACATTATTTTGTAGGTTTCTGTGATTTTTGTTGCGTGCCATCTGCATGAGAAGCAGCATTGCTTAAATTTAGTACCCCAGAACTAGAATATTTTTCTACCTTTTCCCTTAACGAATATATTAACTGAAGTTTCCCCTATTCTGCAAATAAAACCTGCAGAAATATTGTCAATTATAGTCGACTTAAGATTCTTTTCGAGTAAGAGAAAAGACTAACCTGCTTCTATACTTTCTTCATTAAGAAATCTCATATATTTGCAAATGACGTGAATACCAACTAAAGGATGAATATATTCGATTTGCATTATTTCTACACTTCTCATTAGGCCATCCAACAATGACGCGTTCATTCCCTGGCGTTCCAGATTCCTTAGCAAAAGTTTTCATGGTATTTTTAGGTTAAGCAGTTTGACTTTTCAAGAGAATTCTCTTTGTTTATAAGGAATGATGTGTAGTGCTTCTATGATTGTATATTGCGTAGGAACAATATGGACCTATACATTTATTGAAGTCTCTAAATTGGAATTGTTGTTCCTCATTTTTTACTCAAAAGCGACAAGACCAAAAAGGCCAATGCCCAGATGAAAATTTTTGAAAGTTCTGGGAAGTTTTTTATTTGAATCTTACTGAGTAATTTTGTTATAAATGAGAGATTTTAATAGAATTAATAGAAAATTAATGCTTTACTAAATCTTCTTTTTAACAAAATAGTTTTCCTTGAGGGACAACCAAAGAAATGTATCCCATAGATGAATAATAAATGTTGCAACACACTGCCATTGCTATCATGTGACAAATTCAATTAACTGATTACATTCTATCACCCCCCCCCCCCCCAACTAAGTTTTTTTGCAGCCCATCTAAGTTAACGCCATAACTAAAAGTGTACAGATACTGTATCTATAGTTATCAGCTGAGGAAAGGAAATTCCTTTATGGGATATCCACAAGTAGTATAGTAGTTTCTCATGAGATGACAATTTTGAAATTGAGTGTACTTTTGCAAGAAAATGCAATTAAATAAATTGCAAAAAAAAATAAATACCTACACGATGACAACGAGGACACGGTTGGAACTATGTTAAAGTAAGTAGTATTCTACTATACGAGTAATGAAATTGAAGAATCGATGTCATACATACATATGTTCCTAGGTGCATATAAATATTTTAACTCTTTCCAATTAATCGTAGCGATAAAGTTTTTACTTCCGGTATAATGGTAAGTACTTCTGGGAAAAGTTTAAGATAACTACGTTTTGAAATCGAAGAAGAATTATTTTTTTTTAAATCCAAGTATTCATAAAGAAGATTGATAAGTTTGAATAAATAAATAAATTTACAATGATGAACAGAAAACATAATATTCTTAATGCATAGTTAAAAGCGAAGTAAAAATAATTTCAAAAACAAAAATTAATAAATCACACCTCAAATGACTTGCAAAAAAATTAATTTCGTCATACTTTTAACTGTTCGGATTTGAAAACTCAATATAACTATTATTTTTGCTTTCTAAATGTCTCAACATCATAATCCTAATCCACAAACTTCATCTATTGCATCTACTTTCTTTCTATCAAATTTTTTTTTCGAACATCTACTACTACAGATACAATACAGTACATACATCAAAACTGGAGTCCCCCAAGGCTCAAAACTAGGTCCCTTTCTTTGCAGCTTGAGGTAATGCGACCATCTTGTTCGATCATGATGCGAAAACCTTATGTAGACGACTTGCTCATCTACGCCTACGCCACATCCCCGTCACTACTCATTGCAGTTCATATTATCTTTGTGTTGTAGAACGTATTCGACAACTTTTTTTTTTGCTTTGTTTGACACAGATGGAACCCTCTATCTCACTCACTTCATAAGAAATAAGAGAACGCCATTTGCATTTTCAAAGGAGCTGTCAAATTTAATCTTATTTAAATCTTTTAATGTGGTGGAAACACTTCAGAAGATTTACTAAATCTCAACGAAATTAACCTCTGGTGAAAATGTAGTATTATGTTTAAAAAAGGTTATCTTTCCAATAAAGGCACTTCAAGATTGTGGCTTCAAAATCACACAGTAATATAATAATTATAATATTTCATGCCTAACATCAACCCATATGGTACCAAACTTGAAAATTTCTCCGGATTCCAAAACTTTACCAAAATTGCCTCATTCTTGCACCCTCTTCTTTTAGTATAATCCACCTCAGGTTTGATACAATGTTTTATAATTTTCTATTACAAAATATCTAAACCAAGTAGGTACAGGTACCATGTGTGGTATATACTTTACAGAAGTCCTTAAGAAACACCCATAACATTGAAAAGCTTTTTAAATTTCAAACGTATGCAAGTTAGTCCACTTGGATGCCTGATCTAAAAATATATGTATTATCTAAAGCGGAAAATCCATATTAACATACGAATAAAGGAACACTCTAAATGGTTTTGCAAAGTGCACAATATACCTTGAAAACATGCATATTATGAATTATGATGAGTTTCCTTGAATTTCTCAAAGAGCAAGAGAGATGATAAAATAATGCTTAATAATATAATCTCATCGGATGCCTTTGCACTCATTTTCATTTCGTATGCAACGAAAATGAAAGTAGATTCTTAGAAATAAGCTGATGTTACACATGGAGTTGTAGATAAAAGAAGGCACATGAAGTAACTTTCAAACTAAATTTATATAGATACATATAACTAATCCAATAGTTTGCATTTTGCAATGGTATATGTGTATCTCACAATTTTGTTATGAATGGAATCTTAATTTTAATATAATTTACCTTCAGTGCAATGGCATATCCTTGGCATAATCATCATCATGTCATGTTACTTTTGAATATCTAACTTGCAGAACTTTCGGTGGAAGGTATCTTGATGTTTTGAAGCTTAAATTGAAGCTAGTAAGCAAGCTGGAGATTGAAATAGTATTAGAAATTAGATTTCTATTTTTTAAATTGCTGACCTACACTTACGGTGACCATATTTTTAAATTTCAAATAATAAACATAAAGAAAAAATATTGAAAAAAAAATTCTGTGCTTAAATTTAAATACATATAAGAATTTTAACTTTACTCTTAACTCTAAACAAGTCATTTCATAGTTAAATTAATTTTTAATTTTCGACTTAATTAATTTTGACTTATGTTATTTAATTTCATATTTTCGACTTTCATTTGTTTTTTGTTTTTAATTTGTCTTCACATTAATTAAGATTGAAAAAACTCTGCCTGTTGCTTGGAAAATAGGAAAACGATTTTACATTGATTTGAAGTTTTGACACCTAGTGTCAGGTATGTTCCAAGAATGATTGAAAGGTACGTTCCGAAATGAAAGATTTTCATTACAATATAATTTTCGCACATGTAGAAAACCAGGGCACGTTCACACCATGAATTTGTTGCTTTTCAAGCAATAAAATTTATTATGTTTTTGAAAAAAAAAATATCATAATGAACATTTTCTTTAAACACTATGCAATTCATTATAATAATGACCAGATGGTCACCGTACCTATACTATATTCTATAAGGTAACCCGGAGTAGTGTGAAGCCCACCCAAGAACTTCTAGATTGATTCAATAGTTTAGGGAAGTTTTTGAATTTACTTTATTTACAGATGAAGAAGAAGATGAAGAAAAAAAAAACAAAGAAGAAGAACAATACAGGGGTTACAAAAATAAAACATACACATTTATTTTTAGATGGTCTTATTTTTAATAATAATAATTTTAAACAATAAATTTTGTGAAAATAACTTTTTGTTTATTGGTTTAAAGAAAAAAATAACAACAATAATAATAGAATAGATACCGAGACGAGACTGACATTTTTCGAATCTTGATGAGGCCGAGACAAGACTTCAAAGGATTTGTAGTAAAATATTTTGAACTTGACATTCCGTTTTCCCTTTCCAAACACTACCTTTCACTTTTTCCTATACCACTTCCTTTTTCTACCCTTCCACTTTACCGAGATCTTTTACTCTCCTCTTGTCTCCTAACAAAGTGCTCCCAAAAATGTTTTGAAAAATACTCAAAACTCTTCAAATAATTTTGAACTGTTTCAAAACATTTAAGTTTCTTGAACATTTGAAAATTTCCAGCGCTCATACTATTAGATTTCGTCCTTAAAAAGTAAAAGTCAAGCACACTGCAAGACCATAAGCGTAATTATGTCAGTTTGTACAAATGTCTGTCCCTTTACATATTTTTTTTTTATAAAAAGCAACATATCCTCTAATAAAGCGAAAGAGTGTGAAATTATTTTCAGGATTTGAATATACACCTAAGCTCGTCTGAGTGAAACCTTAGTTCCATCGTTAACGTAATCAGATGAAGTGTGTGCAAGGACATTTTACTCAACTCATACATATATGCTGTCACCATGAAGTTTTTTTTTTACTTTAGATCTCTTTGAGTATTTCAACTTAATATTAACCTTCTTCTACTTGATTTGAGGGCATTAACATAATTTAAATTAAGCATCCTTAATTTAATATGTAGGTATGTAATGCATGTATGTAGCTTTCGATGGGTATAGGTACTATTTTTCAAGGAATTTTCTTTTCAACTTTTTCCTTTCAATTTGAATTACAATACAGCCTTGATCTATGAAATACTTTGAGATAGATTTGATTTTGTTTGCAATCAATAGAAAATAATTATTATTTTCAAGATACCTAAGATTGCAATAAGATCGAAAAAAAACATGTTACGAGTATAGAAATAGAAATTAAAACATTATTAATAATTAGTTTCGTCTTTCCTATAACATTACTCTTGGATATCCTGCAACTGGACTGCATATGCAGAAGATATATATATATATATTTAATAGGCAATAAATCAGAACTGTAACTGTTTTAAATTGGAATGTCTGGAACCAATTGATTTTAATCAGGGAGTGCATTCTGAAGATAATCAATTTATCCTTTTAAGAGAAAAAACTGTTATAAGCTGTTATAATTGGTATGCTTGGAATACCAGTCATTATTTTCTTTGTATAAATAAACTATAGTACTATCATAGCGAGTTTTTTTTAGGGTTGCGCTGACCCTTGCGGTGGCGCTGTTAAATTCGAGGTGTAAAATTCGATTTGGGGAGTCTTTAACTTTGTATATGAAAACTATAGTACTCTCATGGTCATTGTATATAGATTTGCATAGTACTCTCATGAACACGTTCCACACGTCGGCCATCTAGCGATCACATCACTTACTAATTTTTTGGTTGCTGTTTCTGTGTATATACAAGTGCGCCCTCAAACGACCACATCACACAACGTTTGGAACGTGTTCATGAGAGTACTATGCAAATCTATATACAATGCTCATGGTGGAAGTCGAATGGGGCGACATCTAAAGTATGCCTGCAACCCTTACTCTTTTTTTTTTTTTGCGGAGAGCTTATGGAAGTTTTAAATGATATTTATTGAGATTTTTTGGATGCAATTATCCAAAAAATAGTCTCCTCTTGCTCCTACCACCAATTTTCGACGCTTAAAGACTCCCCAAATCGGATTTTACACCTCAAGTTTTGCAGCGCCACCCCCAGGATCCGTGCAACCCTAAAAAAAACTCGTCATGATAGTACTATAGTTTTCATATACAAAGGTCTTTAAGCATTGGAAATTGTTCGTAGCGGCAAGAGGAGACCATTTTTTGGATTATTGCATCCAAAAAATATCAATAAATATCATTTAAAACTTCCATAAGCTCTCCGCAAAAAAAAGAGTAAGGGTTGCAGGCATACCTTAGATGTCGCCCCATTCGACTTCCACCATGACATGAGAGAACTATAGTTTTCATATACAAAGTTATTTTTGATCTGGCATAACAACATTTGTGTATAAACAATTTTACATTATATAGAGTTATGAACTGTTATATTTCGTTGTTCTTGAATTTTTTTATACTTTATACTGTTATACAAAAAAAATTGGTTCTGGATTTAAATATTTCAACAATTCCATTGTATATAAAACTTATAGTACTATCATCACGATGGTTTTTGTGTTGAGGGGTGTGGTCGTCTGAGGGCGCACTTGTATATACACAGAAACAGCAACCAGAAAATTAGTTAGGGGTGTAATCGCTAGGTGGCCGAGGTGTGGAACGTGTTCATGAGAGTACTATGCAAATTCATATACAATGACAATTCTCTATTTATGATTTAATACAGATTATTTTATAGAACAAAAATTAAGTCTCCCTAAGAACATTTGAAGACAACTGTAAGGACAGTCGGTAGCGTAGTGTTCTAATATTAATAAATTGGCGACTTTATACCAGTATTACAGGCTGGGGAAAACTGCACGAAAAGTTAATCACATACACAAACCACCTCAAACACAATACACAAGAAAAAACAGGATACACATCAGATTTTCTATGTTATTTTTAAGAGAATTAAATTTCAAAATGTTACCCTTTTGGGTTATTTTCCATTGATGGAGAGAAACAAAATCTTTTATGACATTTTTTTTTTATTATTTATTGTAGATTAACATGTAATTTATTATTCTAATTTATTTATTTTAGAATGATTTCACTAGAGCAATAAAGTTATATTTATTAAAAGTTTTTGAGAAATTTTTATGAAAAATATTTAATTCACTACCCTTTAATAATCAATACAATAATTTTTTTTCTTCAAAATTTATATAGTCGAATACTATTTAAAGGTGAATACAATCGCATCTTGCTATGGAATTGAACTCGGCAGGAACAAATAGAATGTGGCAGTGGTAACTTCATATTTCACAATTTTTTTTTTTTTGCTTGTTTTTTTTTGTAAATATCGACCCTTGTACTTTGCCTGTCCCGTCAGTATTTTTGAAAGATTGAAACTCAACCGTTAAATTTAAAATCGTTATTTTATTTTCAAATTTACGGAACATGGTATAATATACAACAATAATAACATTATTGCTCTGAATTTACGGAACATGGTGGTACTTACAAGTTGAGAACACCAGAATACATTTTAATATATGTATTTCAAAATCAAATACATTTTACTCTTCGCAAATTCAAACTGTTATGTTGGTTAGATTTTTTTTTAAATGGTAAATGGAAATCCACAACGTTATTAGTATTTTTTTTACCTTTTGCCGGAAGTACTCATAACGTTTTTGATAATTTTTTTTTTTCAATGGGCTATTGTAAGTTATCTTAAATGTTTTTAAAAATCCACCATAGAAGATTCTTTTTGATTTTCTCATAAACGGTAAATCAAATTTCTTTTTACAAAATTCAACGTTTTAAAAACAAATATACACAATTTTTTGAAAACTTGCAATGTCCTTTTTTTCAAATGCATAAGAAAAACTTCTCTAAAAAATATTTTTACTTTTTCAGGCTAAATTTTTAAAATATGGATATAATATACTTACATACAAGTGCAGTCCTAGTACCTATTAACATTATTTATTAACATTAAATATTCATTCGCATAACTCACAAAAATATTTTGATCTTAATATTGTTTTTATTTTTTAAATACAAATAAGTAGGTATGTCAAACAATACTTTCTTCCTGCCAATAATTTTCCAATAAATTAAACTGATAACAATTAAGGTCATTTGGCATCTTATAAAACACAGTTTGTAGAATAACCTTCAGAATTACACACAATTCATATAAAATAAAATGTACGACTGGATCGCACGAACTCGCTCCTATGTTGAAATACTTTTGAATAACTTAACAAAAAAAAAAAACAAGAATTATGTGAGAAAAATATTTTAAATTTAAATAAGCCAAAAACGACTAATTAAAAAACGACAAAAAAAACTAATTATCGAAATTTTATTTTTCAAAATCGTTTTAGCCGTTTTTTAAAAAAATGTTTTTTATAAATACAAATATAAAATTTCTATTGATTTGTAAAAACAAAAGCTTGGTATTCAAGTTTTTAGTATTTAATAATACATAATTTGAATTTTTTTTAACATTTACCCGTTCTGAAAATATTAAAAAAATTAATTTTTTTTTAAATCCCAAAAAATATTTAATTTTTTTTATTAAAAAAAATATATGAAAATCGATAGAGCTGCTTTCGAGACAGATACAAAAAAAATCCAAACAAAATTTTTTGAAAATATTGATAAGCAATTATTAAGATTATAGAGATTATAGTAAACCTTAAGTTCCAAGTTTGAAGAAAATCACTTTATAATTTTAGGCTGTAGATAGACATATTGACAGATAAATAGCTCAGTTGACAGACTTATAGACAGACCGGCAGTCAAACCCCCCACAGACAAATCCCAAGATAGACCCACAGACATTGTATATCAATTTGCATAGTACTATCATCACGATGATTTTTGAGAATTTGCGCTGTGGTCGTCTGAGGGCGCACTTGTATATACACAGAAACAGCAACCAGAAAATTAGAATGCGCTGTGATCGCTTGGGGCCGACGTGGTGGAACGTGCTGATGATAGTACTATGCAAATTTATATACAATGCCCACAGACAGAATTACGGTACCACCTCACTTTTTTGCGTTTTTAATATATCTAATCAGTTCGATTTTTTTTTCGAATCCAAAACTTGCCCTAGTATTATAGGTCCCGAGTTAAAAGATCATAATCATAGAAGCATCAATATTTTTATTGCAAAAATATACGTTTAAATATAAATTTATAAAATAAGTCTAGAATATGGCTTATCAGTCTCTTATTGAGTTTTTTTTTTAATTATAAAAAAGGCACTTATCGAAATAAAATATTGCTGTGTGACGTCATCATGAGTTACTCCTCTTCCTCGTCCTCGCTTGAACCAACCATTTTATCATATATATCTGCAATTCCATATTCTTGAGTTATTTTCAGATTTCGAACACAAGCCTTAACCGGTGTGACCACACAAAGTGGTTTCCTTCCATCAAAATATCCATTATTACGCTGATATTCAATTTTCCTTGCCTCCAAAAATCCAACAATCGAATCTAAACATGGACATTGCCATGGATTTCCTTCAATAGCGATCTTCTTGAGATATGGAAAAGTTGCATTTACTTCTGGTAAAAATGACAACTTATTATGATCTATAAGTAATTCTGTGAGATCATTGAAACCCTCCAAAACATCTTTGGGAATATCTTCGATGTAATTGTTTCCCAGGTGAAGTTTCTTCAATTTCTTCAATGGTGCAAACATTCGACTATCCAATTTGTCATGGGAATTGTGTCCTAAACTCAGGTAGTCCAGACTACTCAGACTATAAAATGTATCATGAGCCAATGTCTTGAGGTTATTTTTATTAAGTAGAAGTTTTCTTAGTCTCGGCATTGATTCAGCAAAAACGTTTTTGTTTAAGGTTAACAAACTGTTTCCAGACAATTCGATTGTGTCCAAACTGAGCAGAGAAGAAAACGTATCTGTGCCAATTTCTTCAATATTATTATTGGTGAGAAAGAGTTTTCTGAGTGAGCGAAGGCCAGCAAAAGAAGTAGAGTCAAGAGCCTTCAGTGAATTTCCAGAAATATTGAGATTTTGAAGAAGATTCAGATGCTGAAATGGCTGACCCGAAATGCTGTTGATGTTATTCTGACTCAAGTCCAAGTGCAATAGTTTTACTCGATTAAATCCTAAAAATACATTCGCAGTTAGGGATTCCAGACTGTTGTAGGACAAATTCAAGACTTTCAAGTTAGCCAAGCCCTGGAATGCACGATCTTCAATTTTCCTCAAAGGGTTTACTGCAATACTAAGTATCCTAAGCTGGGGTAATTTTGTAAAGCTGTTTGATGGAATCTGTGAAAATTTTGTTCTACATAATATATCACAAAGGTACATTTTCTAATAACTTACCACTTCAAGTAAATTATCATTAATTGATAAATAATCCAATTTTGGGGCGCCACCCAGAGTAATTGTCTTAAGAAGATTGAAATCCAAATTCAAATATTCCAATTGTGAAAGTGATTGAAATGCATTTTCCTGTACTGTTTGCAAATGGTTATGGGAGAAATTTAACGTTCGTAGATTTGATAAATTCTCCAATGGAGAACGTTCGATCACACTGAACTGGTTATTACTGACATCTAGCGACTGAAGTGTGCTTCGTGGATTAAAATAACTTATTTTAAGAAGCGACAATTGCGTTCCAGAAATATTTAAGCTTTGCAATGAGGTTAGATCTTTCCATCCATGATCGGAGGCAATTATATTACCAGCACGAGAGAGATCAAGTTTTTGAATGACATTCATATATTTTGCTTCATGTTCTAAAAAGTTATTGAAGACAGAAAAATTGTTTAAAAAAACAACAATATTATACGCATTATTTATTTTACATTTTACCTCTAACAAAAAATGAATCGCCAATGTTGTTAACAATTGTAACATCTTTCCATTGAGGTCTCATTTCTTTAGAAAGATCAGCCAGTGAGGCTAGGTTAGAACAAGTTACAGTATCTTCATTTCCATTTGATTGGCAATTTTGTGCTCTAGCAAACGGGTTTAGAATGAATAAAACCAAAACAAACTGTGACAGCGAATAAGCTGACATTTTTTTTATTCAATTTCGGAATGCGTCTCTGCAGTGAGATGTTTCTTCTAAGTTGGGTTTGCGACGACTGATGAGATGAGAGTTTTTCTTGGAGAAGATACTTCTCTGGTTTGTATTGATTGATAATGATACGCTTTATTCTGTTTTCACATTCAATTTTTTCAAAAGAAAAAAATGTGCTTTGAGGAGAATATCCCGTTTACATGGGGAATTGTAGATCCAGATCGAATAAAAATACGGTTTATAGATCAGATTCGATTTTGAGAATAACAATAATAATATTAGAGTTTTATTGAATTTTCATAATAAATACAATCAATTATGGAAATAATACATAGTATAAATAATTTATGTTATTATTATTATTTAACCTGGAAAAATGTGACTATGACCATGAACCTTCTTTCTAAAACTGAATTTTCCCAATTAATTTTATTTTATTTCATTTTATTTTATTTTATTTTATTTTATTTTATTTTATTTTATTTTATTTTATTTTATTTTATTTTATTTTATTTTATTTTATTTTATTTTATTTTATTTTATTTTATTTTATTTTATTTTATTTTATTTTATTTTATTTTATTTTATTTTATTTTATTTTATTTTATTTTATTTTATTTTATTTTATTTTATTTTATTTTATTTTATTTTATTTTATTTTATTTTATTTTATTTTATTTTATTTTATTTTATTTTATTTTATTTTATTTTATTTTATTTTATTTTATTTTATTTTATTTTATTTTATTTTATTTTATTTTATTTTAATTTATTTTATTTTATTTTATTTTATTTTATTTTATTTTATTTTATTTTATTTTATTTTATTTCATTTTATTTTAATCATATTCCACTGTAGAAGAAAATTCATTGTGCGATTATTGCCTTTTTTAATTATTTCTGATAATACACTTGGGCGTATACGTATTTTTTTTTTCGCAGATTGTCCTTTTGTGTATCTTTTAACTGGAACCAATTTCATTAAATTGAAAATAACAACATCATATTCTTGATATAAAAGAAGTCGCTGTTCTTCAATTTATCAAAAACTGCTGTAGTTTTTAGACCATCGACAACCCTGGACCAAGTGCAAGTGTTCTCTATAGCTTATGTTCTCTTTTTCAATAAATCTGTTTCTTCTATGCCGTGTGTTTAGCTTCTAACAAACATGAACCGGCAAGAGATTCACGTTCATTCTCCATTCATACAGTCTATTGATAACCTTCAGCGGGCTCGGAGTTATTGTCAGGGCTTAACGATTAACTTATTTATTTATTAGAAATTTTGCGTCACTTTGTTGAAACACAATTTTGATTAAACAATATTATTTTTAAATATATATCTAATCTTATAATATAAGTGTTTCCTCATAATTAAAATACAAATCGTGTGTGCATAAGATTGCAATGAGTACCTTAAAAAACATGACAGTTTGCTGGTTTCGCAATGTGCCAACAATTAATAAGCAATTACAGCAAAATTGCAGCAAGTTTTTCAGTACTCAAACTGTCATTAACCCTTCACCAAAAGCAACTTTTGCTAATCCAGTAATAAAAGCCCAACCTGTTGCAGAAAATAAGGTAATGATTTTTCAAAAACCCCCCAAAAACAAGCTGTGTGTTTTCGTTTGTTGCTTTGTTTGGCTTTATATCTATATCTATCTAATTGTTTGGGTTGTTATTATTTTATATCAGAATATGATGAAAGCAAAATCAATTAATCCGCTGACAGATTCATTTGGGCGCCACCATACGTATCTGAGGATTTCATTGACAGAACGCTGTAATTTGCGATGTAAGTAACAACTGTGTTGTGTTTATAAAAAAAAATTGATTCTATTCTTCTTTTCGATTACGTCAATTTTTTTTAATAATAGATAACATTACAAATTTAAACACTCAAATACTTGTGACAATATGCTTACATAAATTTTGTAGAAGCTCTGTTAGCTGTGTACTAGTTATTTATATGTGATAAGAATAATTGAGAATAATATTTGTGTACACAGAAATAGCAGGTATCTCATCTCAACATCTGAATTAATTGGAGGGGAAAGTTTAATAAAATTAAGTGTACAATAGGGTTGCACATATATGTATGTACCTAAATGCTGTCATAGATTTATATGTTTTTTTTTTAAAGCAAATTTACGAAATTCATTTAGGCAGGTATTGATTAATTTGCAAATATTCAGTCAACTTGAAATACAAATTCCACTGTGCCACAAAATTGAACTTGTTTTTTTTTTTTTAAGTGACCTAATAGATAAAAGTTGTACGTATGACTGTGTAAAAAATTGATGAAGCCTGAAAACATTAAAAATAGGTTTTGGAAATAACTTGAGAATATTAGTCAAGTGGTGGAATGTGATGAGTCATACCTAAAACCTCTGCTAGGTAATTTCGAAATTTAAAAAAAAATACAAAATAAACTGTAATTATTTACTATACAAGTGTATTTTAAATTCTATAATCTGTAATCAAGTTTTTAATTTTTTTTTTCATATTTTCAAAAAATAATTTTTCATATGCATACATTGTTTCAAGTGCTTTAGAGAAAATTATTTTTTAATGTTTAATATTTAAAGACTTCATTGTAATGCAATTAAGCTCACTTATGCACGCATAAGTGAACGAAAGAGTACACAAAATATATAAACCATAATGCAATTCAGGTGCGATTCGTTACGTTTTGTTATGTCGTTTTCAATTGGCTTTAGATTCGGAATCCCAATTGAACAGTTTTTTTCGATTCTGAAAAATTTGAAGTTTGGTGTGACTGTATTAGTATTCCAAGAATCACTTCATAGTTCGCACAACTTGTAAATTTAAAAAATATATGTCATTTATCAAGCGTGACATTTAAATCTTTGAATGTGTGAGTGATTCTGTTTTTGCTTCTGATTTCAAATCCAGAAGAGAAATTCTCTTTTTTTTAGAATCAGAACTGTCACTTTTGCCCAATTGAACGCATTCAGAATGCTTTTTTCTGCTTCCAGATTGCCAAACGACATTAAATTTTTACAAGCGCCGCTCATTCGGCGCACAATTGAATTTGACAAGTGAATTTGCTACGTGAGCAAAGTTTCATTTTGCTTGGTTCTTTTGCAAACATTAACAAATTTTTTGAAAAAAATTCAATGATTTTTTTTTTTCAAAAATGGAAAAATATTTTTTGAAATCTTTTTAAAAATATGCCATTAAAATATTTTTAGTAGAAAAATTTTAAATCTTATCGGTTTTATGACAGATAGACAGACAAAATTATGGGACCTACTTTTTTCTGTTTCTCTATCAGCCTTATGTTAGGCCTGATTTATATCCGTTTGTTTTTTTTTTTTTAAGAATCCAAAACTCGCCCCATAGTACCTATAAGGCTTCCCCAGATCAATGCGAAACATGCGGATGAATAAATAAAAACAACACGTTGCTATGTTTGACAACAGCATGTTTGTTGTTATTGTTTTTTGTCGTCAGAAATACTTCGCACCGGTTTCGCGTTGGCTTGGGGAAGCCTATAATCGAAAATAAAAATTCATAGAATTTAGAAAAAAATTAATTCTTTTAATTATGAGTTCGAAAATTTATTTTTCGAAAACTTCGGAAAACAGCTTCTTCGGATTAAGTAATAAAATACACTTTATACGTTTTTTTTTCTTGGTAAAACCTAAATGCAAGTTTTGGATTTGAAATTGAACTAAAGGTATTAATCAATAATAGGGAACGTTAATCAATTCCGTCTGTGGGACTGCTTTTGAATTTATTTTTTTGTGTTTTAATTTTTATTTATTCTTGCAACTTGCTCTTGTTGTTTCATCTTCGCGTCGTCTCCGAATGTTTCGCATTAGCCTGGGAAAACCTTTTAACTTAAAAATGTGGTCGTTACTCTGTTTTTCAAAGTTCTGTGTAACTCAAGTAACTCTGTTTATATCAAAAATGAAGATTACTCTGTATTGCATAATTTTGTTTTTCAATTATTCTGTATACCAAAGGCACAATACTTTTTATTTAAAAAAAAAGAATGTGCTCACATTAACACCTAGCCTGTCTGGCAACTGAGGAAGCTAGAATCCTTGGAACTTACGAAACGTACGCAACGTACTTTTAGTAAAGAAATAGAAACTTACCGTAATCTCTTAAATGCAAAATGTCTTAAATGTAAAATACAGTCAATCAAAAGTCGTTTTTGACTCAAACCATTTTTTCGAAATTCTTCTTTCAAAACTTATCTCAAAAAAAAAAATCTGCAAATAATAGATAAAAGTTTTGAAAATTTTGAAAATTCCGAAATTTTTATTCTTCAAAACTCTTATTTTTTTCACACAATACTTTGTTTATATTTTGCCGCAGGTAAATACTGCATGCCTGCTGATGGTGTTAACCTTAGTCCCAAGTCACATCTCTTAACAACCGACGAAATTTATTATCTAGCCAAGATATTTGTCGAGCAAGGTATTCGGAAAATTCGTCTTACTGGTGGAGAACCAACCATTCGTCGTGACATTGTCACTATAATTGGTATGTACAGTACAGAGCTCAAAATACAGTTTTATATTTCAAACTGACATTATTTTGTTCTTATAGAAAAACTAAAACAAATACCAGGTTTGGAAAATGTTGGTATAACAACCAACGGACTTGTTTTAACTAGACTTCTCGTACCAATGCAACGAGCTGGCTTAGATGCAGTTAACGTTAGTCTAGACACTTTAAAACCGCACAAATTCGAAGAGATTACTCGACGCAAAGGTTGGGAACGAGTTATAGCAGGCCTAGATCTCGCTGTTCAACTTGGTTACAAACCAAAAATAAATTGTGTCCTTATGAAGAATTTTAACGAAGATGAAATCTGTGATTTTGTTGAATTTACCAAAGACAGAAATGTAGATGTTCGTTTTATTGAGTATATGCCTTTTGGTGGCAATAAATGGCAAACCGACCGATTAATGTCGTTTAAGTAAGTTTTTTATTTTTGTTCTTTTGTTCGTGATGAAACTTATAGACAAAGAATTTGATAATATTGATTTTTTTCAATGAATTTAGAGAAACCCTTGAGGTGATAAGAAAACAATATCCAAATTTTGAAGCTTTAGAAAATGGACCAAATGATACATCAAAAGCTTATGCAGTGCCTGGATATAGAGGACAAGTGGGTTTTATCACTTCGATGACGGAGCATTTTTGTGGAACATGTAATCGTCTGCGGATAACTGCTGATGGAAATATTAAAGTTTGTTTATTTGGGAATAAGGAGTTTTCGCTTAGGGATGCAATAAGAAGCAATTGCTCTGAAGAAGATTTAATTGAAATTATATCGACGGCAGTGCAGAGGAAAAAGAAAAGACATGCTGGTAAGAAATGAGGAGAGAAAAAAAAACGTTCTGTAATTTATAAAATTCCTGTTCTTAAGAACTTTCCCGCTTATCTCACACTTGGAAAGCTTTGCAGACTAAGTCTCAAGCACAGAGATATATTCTCAAACCGCACAACACGAATAAGTAGCTCTATTTGTGCCTCCTATTGCAATATTCCTCCTAACTCGCACAATTATAGGGGTTTTTGTACTGTTAAGAAGAAGCAAAGTTTTAAGTAAAGGGATCCAATTTATAGCCGTACATCATGAATGTGGAATACTTTATACTTAACTCTGCTATTTGCTCCGAATACCCGAATTTAAAAGAATTCCTCAAATTTCATTTATTTTTTTTGCCGTGCAACACGAATGTGGAATCCTTTATGGGACTAAAAATAATTGCACCTTTAAACTTTGTACCACTTCGTATGCTTTATCTTAAAATTTCAGCAGAAAGTTTAATTTCTAATCCGCACTACACGAATGTGGACTTTGCTTGGCTCAATTTTTACCTTTTATTGTAATATTTATGCCCTACGACAAGTAAGAGGAATGTCCTCGAAGCAAGTTTTAAGAACAGAGATTGAGTTTTTTGCCGTACAACACGAATGTACAATGCTTATCCCAGCTCTATTTTTATCGCTTAGTCTTTTTAAGCTTAATAAATTAATTTTCATTTGGTTTTATGTTTTAACTTTTATTTATTAATTTTATAGGCATGCTGAATTTATCTCAAATGGAAAACCGACCTATGATACTTATCGGTGGATAGTATTTTCAGTTCTTTAATCGTTATTACAACTGTAGATATGTATGTAAATATGTTTATATTTAAGGTTAGTTTTGCTATTGTCACAAGATTTTATTTATAAATACTTAATATTCCACAAATCCATTGAAACATTTTCTTAAAATATGTTCCTTTTTTATAATTTTAGTTTATCAACATTCAGCACAATATAACAATAAATGGATGGGATACTATTATATTACAACAGATATCATGCAGTCGAAATTACTTGATACGTCCTCTAGGCATCATCACAGTACTCGAATGAACTATTGCCATTTGACTCATGTCGATTCGGATGGCAAAGCAAAAATGGTTGATGTTTCTCAAAAAGATATCACAGATCGTGAGGCAACTGCCAGAGCTGTGATCGAAGTTGGACCAAAAATTGCAAACCTCATTGATGCCAACAATATGTCAAAAGGTGATGTTCTTTCCATAGCCCAATTGGCCGGAATAATGGGGGCGAAGAAAACTTCAGAAATTATACCGCTTTGTCATAATATATTTTTGACATCGGTTAAAGTTAATGCAATTCTCAATAAATCGGAAAATTCGGTTGAAATAACAGCGACTGTTCGTTGTTCTGGGAAGACTGGTGTTGAGATGGAAGCTTTGACTGCTGTTTCAATAGCTGCACTAACAGTCTACGATATGTGTAAGGCAGTGTCCCATGAAATGGTAATTAAGGATGTTCGACTGTGTGAAAAGTCTGGAGGAAAGAAATATTTTAAGGCCACGGAGATTTAAGAATTGTATATAGGTTAGGGATTAATAAGTTTAAAATTATTAACCAAAAAAAAAAATGTAGATATTTAACTTATGACCGGTTGCACCAATTTTTACCAGGCTTTTAAATTTTATAATATAATATAATTTCAAATTTTAAAAAGTGTTTGGTTTAACCGGCCATTAGATTTTGGTATTGCAACTGCCTTAAATATAAAATTATGTTAGTGTTTAAATTAAAGGCTAGTTATACCTTGAATTTATTTTTGTACTTAACTGTAGTAGGTACATGATAATATATTTTGAATAAAAGAAATTAAAAAAAAAAGAATGATTAAATTATAAACATTTTTTTTTTCATACAACAAATATGTATGTATGTATAATCGTTTAACGCTTGGGTTAAGTAAAATGTTAACTCAAACCGCATTTGGAGGCAAGTATTTCTGAACGCCGAGAATTTTAAAATGAAATAAAATTGATAATTGAACGGAACTCACTGAGAGGGTATGGTAGAAAGGGAGATCCTTCGATACAGGCTTTGTCATGTGACTATTAGCAAAAATCATTACTCGAACAATTTCAACTTATTTTATTATTCAGTAAACATTACCATTGAAATAAAAATTATAATAAATTATTATGGCTGATATTCACTGAGTGCTCATTAGTTTATGAGACTCATAACTCAAACAATCCTCCCTTGTTAGATCATAAAAAGTTTCTTTTAATGAACTAATGCTGGATAATTTTTTTGAGTTAAGACATTCTCAAACTGAAGAGCGCTCGATAAATACCCACCATTTAATTGAACTTGTAGAACTATTGCTTCAAAATAGCTTTTAACGGCTTTCGCGTTTCGTCCTATCAACCTTACTTGGACTCTTTAGTTATTTGGAAAGAAGTTAAATGCATGACTGGATCGCACGATTTTGCACCTTTGCTAACGTAAGAATAAACAAAAATATCATAAGAGAAAAAATGTTTGCTTCACAGAAAAATTTCATCTAAATCGTTAAAGTTGTTTTGAAAATATTTCATCTCTTAGGACCTTAAAAAACCGTTTCATTAATTTAGGCTGTAAATAGACTGAAAAACCGAAGTACTGTACTATCCAACGTCTGAATAATATCTCGAGTTTGATTTTTTTATGAATCCAAAACTTGCCCTATAGTACCTTTAATCAGAAGTAAAAATAACTGAAATACCCGCCTGGAACAACGAACTGCAATTTTTAAGTACTATTTCAAAGATAAAGAAAGTCCAAGGACTACTACCTACAAATCCGAGGTTCCCCTCAATTTCCAGAATATTTTGAAGGATACCAAAGATGCAGATCATATGGACATTGTACCAAAAAAAAAACAGATCCGCATTTAAAATATTGGATTATTGACATGAGAGCCATTGTTTAATTTTCATTGATCCGCCCTAATTTCTTTAAACAAAAAAAAAATAAAAATAAAACCGGGAATATTTTTGTTTTCTAATAAAAAACTTAAATGAATTTATTTGTTGATTGCTTCAGATTGTAAAAAAAAATCAAACACCAAGCCTGGAAGGCGTTTTTCTATAAACAAACATCTTTTTTTTTTATTATTGAATTTGCCATTGTTAATGGAACCTCAAAAATACAACATTATGTTCTGCAAATGATTCGGTTATATGCGCGTGATTCTAATTTTATATTTAAATATTAAAAAAAAAATATCATTAAATATAAGCCAGCGTTTCTCCATCTTAAAGAAAAAGAGTTTTTTTTTTGTCATTTGGCTTATTATTTGCCTGGCTAACATGTTCTACAACACCGCCTTTAATGCTAATTTTCAAAAAACGTTTGCAATATATGAGACTTCGCTGAGAGAGTTAAATATATAATAATTATTATAATATAAAATGAAAAATATTATAATGCAGTTTATAATAAAAAAAAAAAATAAAGAAGAACAAGAACGGAAAACTTTAAGTTAATAAAATTGGAGGCAATGACTTGTGGAAAAATGCAACGTTATTTTCTGCCATCGACAGCATCGACGTCCAAATCGCCGCTTAATTAAAAGGATAGACAGATGGTAGACGTTCTTAATTCGAGACCAAGACATTGCGACTAGCACTGCTCGCCGACGAGGTAGATGCTTCCGATTTCTTTTCGTCGTCTTTGCTATCAGGCATTTGCTCGCCACGGATGCGGATGTTGTGGTCAGTTTTGAACTTATTGATCTGCAGTCCTTTTTTGGAGAGATCCTCATTTATCACTGTGATGGTTTTCTCGATGAAGTCTTTGTTTTCCAACAATTGTGGCAGCACATCCTTGACTGTTCGTTCGCACAGCACCCCACCAATGAGACGGAAGCATTTTCGATCTTCACCGACTAACTTCAGCGTTTCTATCACAGTTCTGAAAGTATTTTTTTTTTTTTTTGTTTTTAATGAGGTTTTTTGGAACATAGGGATATTCAGATATTACTCAGACGGGGAGTACAGAAGATTCGAGGTTAGGGTTTTTTTTTTGGGGGGGTACTTACTTGTGTTCTTTAAGGTCCATTTCCAGGGTGTTTAGGTTGTTTACCAAACTTCGTTGTTCGTTTCGTAACAATTGAAATTCTTGGATGATTTTCTCATTTGGTTTTTGATCTTTAGCGGCTTCGGATGCCATTGTTTTGAGTAATAATTGAACAGATGCACACGAAAAATGAGAGAATTTACAATTAAAATAAATTAAATGACAGTTCAGATGGGGCCGTGCGTTTTTGATAGAAAAAAAAGACAGAAGGTTGTTCGATACTCGAGAACTCGAACGAAAATTTTTGTTTTTTGTGCTGGTGGTGGGTTGAAATAACGATTGTTCGAAAAGTAACGAGAAGGAATACTTAGGGCCGAAACTACACTGGTCTTGTGTGATATGTTGTGTTTCACTGTCATTCCACGCATATGAAACTGGAACCGGTTCTTGGTCTGTGTATTGTGGGGCAGTGTAGTCTTTATTATTCCATTATATTCTATAGATACCGACACAACACATAACACGACAAATATTTTGATGAATTAACTGTAGTTTAACTGTGGTTTAAAAATGGAATTGGATCTTATCATACACTAGAACCTTAAGTTCTGAACAACGGTTAAAATATTTGTAAGCATATGAAACATATTTTAGCAATACTGACAATCTAAACTCCAAAATACAGCGAACAAAAGGGGTGTGGTTTCATCATACAGTTTAAATAAAAAGAGAGTTAAAAATAGGAGAAATGTCATTTCTACTTGTATTATTGTTGTATTAAATTTATTTTTTCGATTTATTTGTACTTAAATAATAAACAATACCTGCAACACGTAAATCCACAGCAAAACAAATGCGTCAAACTAGTGTCACTTTGACAATTTATTCTTTACCTCAACTCGCCACAGCAAAAAACCTAGTTCTACATCAGGCCGAGTTCAGGGCGACCCCAGGTCTAAAAAAAAACAGAATTTCAATGTCAGGGTGAGTTCAGGATTTTCAAAAAACGCTTTAGGGCGACCCCAGGGTGACTTCAGGGCTCAACGAACAAAACTAATGACATTTTTCGTAATCTGTAAATAACCTAATCTAATCTCATTCCACTCAATCGAATTAGCACAAATCGACACTGATAAATACTCAATACGATTGTGTAGAGGACATTTTGCCAAACGCACCTCTCATTGAAATGTTACTGAAATCTGTCTACAGCAACACTTTTCCTCGAGTCTCGTGAATTAAAGACACTTGTAAAATGTCAAAAAAAATCGCTAAAAAAAAAACTAAAAAGAAGTGACCGTCCGTCGTTCATATGTTCAACACAAAGCATAAAGGGGTGTTGTGTTTTTTAATTTAATTCGCCGGTAATTTTGTGTATTTTCAAAAAGTAAAACATAAGTAATTAACTTTGACCTCTACGCATAATCCATATACATAAATATGTTTCAAAAACTAATAGATTTTCTTAATTATTGGTATTTTCGTTATTTAATGGTAACTGAACTATATATCGTGGAGAAATGGGAACGTATTACAATCCGTAAGTTATGTAGATATACACCTATGTAAATAAAAATGACGTGTACCTATGTACTTACTTGTTTAATTATTATTAATTGAACAACTCAAAAGTATATCAATATGTAATTCAACTACTCATGAAGTTGGTACTTCCTATGACAAGTTCAAAATAATCAAATCAATGAAAAAAAGTCCCTAGGCACAATTCTTTTAAATTATTCTTGAGTAAAGTACAAATAAAAACAAATCTTAAGTTCGCACGCACTCAGTTTGGTTTATGGTGTGATAACGATTCGATAAAAAAAAAAAACAATCTGTGGGTCGGAGGGGTCTTTGGCGGGCGAATGGGAAGAATGGAATTTCTCACAACGATTTCTAGTGATGCCAAGGTTACGTTATATGATAAACCTAGAGCCCATTTGCGTTGATACAAAACATAAATATTTAAATTTGAACCTAAGCTATTTTGTGACAGTTTAAGGGCTAGTTTGTTCACTTGTATTTCCTAAAATGTGCATGTTAATCATCACTGAACATTGAACATTTATTTAGATAATCAGCCGATTTCAGTTGACCGTTATTTAACTAGAACGTCTAAAATCGTATCAAAAACTTAAACCATTTTAAACAAACTGACCCTATCCTGCGAAAAATTAGCACATAAGCGCTTAAACTTTCACTTTGGCATTTTAGGATACATCAAATAATCGTTGATATTAAGAATTGATAGGAATAACATATATTAAACAAAATTGTACACCTTGATTTCAATACTTTGAACAACTACAATACAAATTTCAAGACGATCAAACCAAATCATTATTCCCTGGTTTTCATGTTTAACGTCCGAGCAACAGTTTTTTATTAATGCTGTTCGTTTGTGGAATTCCCTACCACAACATGTTAGGAGTGCGGACTCAGTAGGGAAATTTAAGAAAAATGTCTTTTCGTTCTATTCCTTGACTTAGTTGGTTTTCTTGTGCCTGATTGATGTTGGTTTTGCTGCTTTCACTTGCCTTATTTAGTTTTGCTCAGACCTTAATTTGTCTTCTTTTCTTATCTTTGTAATGTTTATTATTGACTATTCTAACTTATATGTATTTTTTTTTTATTTTCATTCCTACTCATAATTATTTAATGAATGACCTTGTCTTTGAACATGCACGTCCTAAATTTAAACTTAATTATAAATAAGATGTAAAAGATGTAAATCTTAATATTAAGTGGCCATTAAATAAATACAAATACAAATTTGTTATGTACATACATGGTGATAACAGGTTCTTAACTCATTTTTTTTCAAACATTGAGTTTATAGTTTCTTTTTTTAAAAACTAGGGATACCATATATGACTGATTCGAATAAGATGATCGGCTTTACCAAACCAAGGCGTTGTAGATATTGTGTCTAACTTTTAGTTTATTTTGAAAATCAAAATTAAAATAAATTGCTGACAAAGGTTATTAGATCGAGAATTGTTAGGTTTTTGATTTCTTTAATAAATATTAATATTTATAAAACAGATATCTATTAAAAAAAAACAGAAAAATTCTTTAAAAATAATTAAGAACAAAAATTAGTATGCCCTTTGTATACGAAAAACATAGTACTCTTTGTATGGTGGCAGTCAAATGGAGCGACATCTGAAGTATGGGGACAACCCTTCTCAAATTTTAGGGCGAAGGATTGTGGAGGTTTTAATTGATATTTATTGATATTTTTTTAGCTTACCGCAATCGGAATAATATTCTCCTCTTGCTCTTCCTACCAATTTCCGATGAAAGATTTTTGGAGAATCAAATTCTACATCTACTTGAGCTGACATACTCGCCATGATAGTACTATGTTTTTCATATACAAAGGTATGCCGATTTAGAGGATTAATTTGGCTGACTGATTTTGTATGTCACAAAATTGATTAATTTCATTTTGAAAATGAAATAAGGCAAAGTTAAAAAATAAAATAATGCCGCATGATCTTATTATTGCGGCCTTATTCAAATCCTCCCGTGGTCCAGTATAACGCTCGATCATTCGTTATACTGGACCACCACTGTATTAATATAAATTGAAAAATTTAATTATTAAATAAAATTACCGCCTCTATTTGAAAAGTCCAAAAAATAATTTTTTGAATACAGATCTAGATACACAATGCTAAGTGAAATATTCTCTAATAATAAAAATATTCTCTAAAAACAAATTATCAAAATTTTTTAACCAATAAAGTATAATGAAAAAAATTCTATGATATGTTTTCCTAACATTTATATTGTACCTTGTTACGGCAAGTTTTGAAATCCTAAAAAAAATTGAACTCGAGATGATAATCATACCTTAAGTTACAATGATAAAGCTCCAGGACAAGTACTTGTCATACAACCATTGAGACAAAACATTTTGATCTCGAAAGCAGCTCTAACGACTTTGATGATATTTTTCAGTAATGTTTTGTGAGTTATTAAAATTTATTATGTCAAAAAATATTTTTCAAAGAACTATTAAAATATTATTAACGATACCTGCCATAAAACAGAATTTTTGATTTTCGATTTTCTCATAAATAATTTGAAGTATTGCAATATCTCATATCAATTTTTTTAAAAAAGAATAACTTTTGGAAAACAATTTTTTTTAAGTGCCTTCTAACTTCTTTTTTATAAAAATGTTAATGTTAGGAAATATGTCCTTTTGAATTTATTTTATATGCTTATGAAAAGGAAATAATTTTTGAGTTATAAATTTTATATGCTCATGAACGCTCGGTGAATTTCAGCCAATGTTTTCAATGACTAAACTTTTAAGTAAGTGGCTAACATTTAATCAAGGTGAAAAATTGGTTTGGGCTATAAGGTGTTGACATTTAAAAAAGTTGTTTCTGTAAATAATAAGTCGTCTTAAAAATCATCTAATTGCTAGTCTGTAAGTGAATGACCAAACTTTCAGTATAAACTTGGCATCACTACTTGCAATGCGCTGGCCAAAAAATATTATCCTCAACCCACAAAAAAGGAAACTAATGCAGGAACTGGCAAAAACAAAATGCATTTACTTTGTAAATTGCAGTGCAGTAGTTCTAGTTAGTTGGCTTTGTGCCGTCTTTGCTAATTGAATCTCATGGTCTCCATCACCGGCTTACAAGAATAATAATAATGATTAAAAAAGTAATCGATTTTTTAAATTTTTGGTGGCTCCGATACCTTTTGGTAACAGAGTTATATATGGTTGAAAAATGGGAACGTATAATTATACGTAAGTTTAATGAAATAACAAATTTTCATTAAAGATATTTATTACTTACAAGTAAATACCTTTCTTACGCTATCTTATCTTGAATATAAATTATTGTTTTTTTTTTTACTTACAGACATAATCTTCGCTGTACTTTTCGTTCTCTTTTGGTATTTCAACTACTCAGTACTCCTATCTTTTACCGGAAATCTTTTAGGAGTGACACCGATATCTAATATACTTCAACAGCAATCGAAGCAAGCCTGAGAGACTTCAAATAAGTAAATGCCATTATGTATGCAACGTGTTCTTCAATGCGATTATTCAACATGCACACACACAACACTCATCATCAAGTATTCCGGAATAAATCCCACCAATCTTAATCATTCGCACTACTCGATTAATCAGACATAGTGCTGCGAACCATTTATAGTAATTTAAAAAAAAATTGAATATAATATAAATAATTATTAGATGATAAAAGATAAATTAAAAATCTATGTAGATTCTTATTCTATAATAATAAAAAAAAAATATGGAAATCATTAAATTAGGAGAGAATATCTTATACAATTATTGTGGTTTCTATGTAAACAATTATGTACCTACTATAATGTTAGAGCAAACTATTTATATGTCAATATGATCCATTCTTATTTTTAATAAACCAAGAGAGGTTCTATAATGTAATTTCATGCACTATTTGTATATTTATACATACATTAAAAAATAATGAGGTTATTACTCTTACTAATCGTTTTAATTTAGTTTAGGAAATTGAAAAAAAAGCGCAATCAAAATTTGTAATATTTATGCATTTGAATTAAAAGCAAAAATATAAGTGTTATATTGCAAAAAAAAAAATTGCTATTTTGGTGTTTTTTTTTTAGTCTGGATTTAGTGACGATTTCCTCTAATCGGAATGCCAGAATTTCACAAAAGATGTTATATCAAAGGGAAAATTAGAACACTGGGTAAAAAATTGCAGGACTTGTAGAACTAAATAAGCAATGTTTTGGGGTATTTTGGCAAATACATTCTAATCTATTAAAAAAAAATTGAGGGTGCCACTGCCTCCCATAGAACCGTTTGTTTTACTGTTGATTTTCTTAGAAACAATTTATTTAATCTTAATAAATTTTTTATGCAAAAGCATCTAAAAATTAATATGTATGCCACAAGACTTAAAGGATGATGAAATTCGTTGTTCCGGGGAAATTGAAAAAAATTTGTTTCCGACGTTCTTTTCAACTTTTTTCTCGACATTTGCACAATTTATTTTCTGATCAATTTTTATCCTCTGTGTTCGAAACAAATGTCCACTTGGTTGTTCTGTAACAATGTTTTGCTTTTTTTCACAGTGCAATTTTTGACCAATTTTTCGGTTCTCAAAAGGCAAAAATTCTTAAAACGTTTAAGGATGCTTCACCTTATTAAGAATAAGTCTTTTTTTGGGGCACAGTTTTAATCTGAAGGTTCAAAAAAGTTTCCACTTGGTTTCCAGTTTTTTTTTTTTGACAAAAATGATTTTGAAAAAAAAAATTCTTTTATGGACGAAAATTTTCCCAAATTTTTTTTCCAATTATTATTTCTGTATATTTCACCATGAAACTCATTCTACAATAAAAGTCTGTTGAAGGCAGCAACAACTATTTAGGCTTAGGTTTCCGCCAGGATGCCGGAATTTCCAAAAAAAAAAAATTAATCAAACAACGAACGAGAAGTTAGATCTCAAAATTAAAAAAAAGATTACTCATCACAGCAACACAATATAAAGTTCGATGCCTTTAAGAATGTTTGAAAAACGTTCTTTCCTTTTGAACCAATCGCCAAGCTTTAATCTCAGATTTCAGTATGGTCTAAATCTATCATTGAAAGTATTATGTGAAAACCTCGGAAATTTTTTTTTTTTTGGTTAGAAGTATGTAATAACAAATTAATATTCTAAAGTGTTGCATCAAGATAACTATTGTTTTCGTTACCTTACTGTTATATTATTCCCTCAAGGTGTAAATGGGGTTTACGTTTATTTTAAAATCGCCAATTAAACTATGTTATATTACACAGACTTCCGACTATCGGTTTTTATGAATCTTAGTCATTTTCCTTTGACTGACTCTAACTTTACCAAAATTCAAAAGAATTTTTTTAAAATATTTTTTTTTATTTATCAAAGAATACGGCAACTTTTATGGGCAAAATTAAACACATTTTTCAAGCATTTTAAAATTCATTTTATCATTGCGAGTTAATTCACCAAATACGAGTATTATGAGTTAACCCGATTAACCCTGTGTTGCCTTATCTTACTAGTTTTTTAAGTCCATCTGCATTCGTCAACAACATAAAAAATAGCTTGTGGAGTTAGCTATCTATTATTTAATTTACAACATTAACTCTGATTTTACCCAGCACTGAAAGTATATTTTTTTTCTTTGGCTGTGATTGATTAGGCACCCCGTATACTCAAACAACAACAGTAATTTTTTTCCGTTTTTCTCATTAATTTAAACAAAAGTTATTTTTTGTATGACAAAAATTCATGCTTTATTTTCAAGTGAAATATTTTTTTGTTAATGTTTTTCTTAGAAAACATAATCTGTACATTTTCTTTTTATTTACTTGTTTATTTTATTCTTAAATTCTTTTATACACAACAACCACAAAAAAAAAGAAGAAAACTTTCGCACACTTTCTCTCACTCATCTAAGGCATAAAACGTAAATAAATCACTAACATCTAATGTAAAAAGGAAAAAAAAAATTTAGCATTTTTATGTTTAATATTTTCGTAGCATAAGATTTAGTATAAATCCGCAGTGGTAACTTGGTTAGGCTTACTCAACTTTAGCTTTTTTGGCTGTGCTAGAGGTTGTGCTGGTAGAAGAATTTCCTTCTGTAAGTGGTGTTTCATCAAGATGACGTTTGACAGTGGTAGGTTTAATTTCAACTTCATCTATTGGATTGGCACTACTAGGTTCGGACATTACTTCGGCTTTTGAAAATTCTTGAGCGGGAGTAGTGGCAGTGGATTGAGGTGTACTCGGAGCCGTTGATTCACCATTGAGCTGTTTTATACTCGCTGATAATTCACGATTTTTAGCATCCATGTCTTCTAATCGCTTTCTCAGTTCAATAACTTGTGCATTTAGTTCAGCGATGGTTGCTAGACTTTGGTTTAAACGACGTGATTGAGTGTTTTGTACCTGTAGCATTCTGTTCATCTAAAAAGATATGATATTTGAATACCATAAAATATACAAATACAAAAGGATTTTCGGATAAAATTGTGCGTTTCTCGACCAAAGTCTTTTAATCGTGTCTCTACCCTACCTTAAATACAGAGACCGATTTCAAAGATTAAACATCGTTATATCATTTACTTACAACGGAAGCTCCTATTTTTTTTTAAACATAGATAACTAAATCCAATAAAAATATTAAACAGTTTGTCTTTTTACTAGCTAAATCGATTTTCAATGAAAAGTTACTCATCACACCCATTTGAACTAGCTGAATCTCCGCACTGATAAAAATACAGCGGCTGAGACAGCTTGGAAACATGGAGCGTAATATACTAACAGACCGGACCGACAAGTCTTCGAATCCAAACCGGATGGTGTACGCAGCAGTAGATTTTATTTTCCTTAACAATCGGTCAAATTGTAAATTGATTGCAAACCATTGATATTTTTAATTCGATTTGATTAATGTTTATTTAGCCTTAACAAATTAAATAAATTGCAAATCCATCACTTAAGGCTCATTTGAGGTGATATAAGCAAACAACTAGAACAAAGAGTGAAACAAAAATACAAAAATAATACTTTCAACCTGTTTTGCCCCGAGCAACAAATACTTATTTGAAAAATTTGTACGTATGTAAGTTCTCAAGTTTCCCCGCTCAACTGAGAATCCGGATCATCTCAACCAAATCGGAGCTTGGCTGTTTGAGTAGACCACAGGGGAGACGCGATCGTTCAGCAGGTAATTGCATAAGCATCTCTTTTACCATTGAATAAATATAAATAGAAGGTGTCACTCAGAAAATGGCCACTATGGTTGGTCGGTGCCGCCACCATCGCTTGAAAAAATATAATAGGTCTGGATATTCAATAAGAAAATTTATCCTTAGTTATAAATGAGTTGTGTATTCAAAAGGGATTTTTTCTCAATTTGAAAATTTGTTGTTTATCTACGTTTCTACGGCAACGATTGTTCTATTTGTTTTCTATTATTCAAATTATTTGTTTCTTTCAAAATAATTTGTTTTCAAATATGTATGAATGTAGGTATGTATGTACATATGTATGTATTTGAATATGTGCCTATGAAAATTTTCGTTATTTTTAATTCTAAATTAAAAATCAAAAAAGTTGCATTTGTATTTTGATTTTTTTTTTGATACGAAAGTTACATTAATCAGGTAGGGACATAATGGGCTCTACCAATAATCAAATTTAGCAACGACTTAAATATTTCGAAAAAATTAACCATTATGTTATGGATCCTAAATACTTAACCAAACACTGCATGTTATTTCTTTGAAAGCCATTTCATAGATATATGGTTCATTATTTATTGTCCACTTAAATATTAAGGTCATACAATGTACGGTTTATTATTTAGAACTCTTTTCAATATGGACCATTTCAGAGAAATATTAAAGTGGTCACTAAATGTGATTATTGGTAGGGCCCAATGTGCCTATACCTATTACTTGATCTGAGTGAAGGTCTTTAAATACAAGAGAGATTATATAGTAGTAGTACATTATATAGTAGACGGAGGGAAGGCAGAGATGGTTTTTCCATGGAAGTGGGTTCCGTGCTACTGATTGTTCTCAATTCTTGTGAAAGTTGGCGTACAACGGGATTGTCTATCGGTATCAAACTTATAGGGATTCTAGTGTTTGTATTGCAGAAGTCAACAAAGCAATTGCTGCACCTTCGTTTATATTTAAAACAACCACCAACCAATGCGAGTTCATACGATAAATTGATTTGGATTCGATCTCAAATAATACATACTTATTTACAAGTAATGAAGATTGATTAAAAATAGCTTTTAATGCACCTAAGTATATGCTTGCTTCATCTCAGAAGGGTTTGTTAGCTGCAGAAATAATTGGAAAGTATAAGAAAAACGCTATAATCATTTCGGGTTTTTTTTTTGTATCCGCACCATTTGCTTGAAAACTAGGTAATATATTTTCAACAACGATATTAGCGAAAGTTAAATTGTCGGTGCTTGAAGCAACGAAACTATTTAATAATTGTTAAAAAATGCTTTAGCCCAAATCACCGTACTGGTTATCGTATATACGATTGACCAACAAAAAAATGTCGACTGTTCAAAATTTCTACTTTTATCGACTTTTTGGAAAGTTAAAATAACGATTTTCTTAATTGACTGCCAAAAAACCTCGATAGTTGTAAATCTCGACTTGACAAAATATCGACAGGTATTAAGAATGTCGAGAAAAATGTCGACTGCTTGTTTTGTCTTATATTAAGAAAATCTTATCAACCACGCCAACGCCGCGCCGCTTGCTGTTATCCTTTAAGCTTCTATAGAAGCTATCTGGATCTATATTTCCAGACTCTCTATGCTCGTTATGCAATTTTTTACTTAAAATACAAATAATTAAATATACTTTCTTCTGATACCTAATAAAAGTTAACTTCTCATAAGTTAAGGTCAAATGAAGAACTTATTTTTACATACCTACGTATGTAGTTACATTTATAACGTTTAAGCCTTGCACCCTGCACAGTCAAGTGACTTCCATCTAAGGCATCTTTCTTAAAGTATATTTACATTATTTTCTTGTTCATATCTTCGTATCTAGCAAATACTTTACATGAATCAAATTTTTTTTTTTTTAAGTTAGCAATTCGGCAATTATTTAACTATACCTACATTTTAACCAAAGCTTTTTCTAGGTATGATCCAACTATGTATATTATGTTACATCACCTCGTTGAGTTCATTGTTTTAACAATTTAGTTTCAATTTTGAGTTATAGCTATTTCCAACAAGTATCTGAATATAATGCGTTATTTTAACATTATTTTAACATTAGGTATTTTTCTGAGTAAAAAATGTATTCGATTTGCTTTTAATTTAAAATAATCTATACCAAAAACTAGGTGTTTAAAAACATATTTACAAATCAAATAAACAAACAATCTTCAATTAATTTCTTATGTTTACATTTCAATAGGCAAAAATGTACATTCATTTTCCGACAAAGAAATATCGACACATGAAACAAAATAATAAAAAACAACCCATACCCCTAAAGAAAACTACCTATACACATTTATAATCCATGAATCTATATTGAAATTTGAAAAAAAATCAAAATAAAACTAAATCTCTATGGATACGGAAAGGCACAAATATAAAAATACAATAAATAAATATCCCGTTGAAAATTGGTTTGTGTTCATGAAAACCCCACATCTTTTTTTTTGTTTCTCAAATTGGCCACAGGTAGCCGGTGCCGCTTTGAGCTCTGAGGTGTCACTTCTATTTATATTTATTCAATGCTTTTACACTTTCAGACGGAACCATAATTCCAGCTAAAAGCAGCGGCAAGTGCCTGGACATCAACTTCAACAAGATGCTGAAATTTAACCAGAACTGTCATCAAAAAAGTTAACTTTGCGTTCCATCGCTCATATCCACTTATGGAAAAGAGAACTGGTCTAAGACAGCAAAAAAAAAAGGTTTTAACCAGCTACAGCTTTCCGGTTTGGTTCAGGAAGGAAAGAACTTCAAATATTTGAGGAGAAAATCCTGAGGATCTGTAAGCTGCAAAAATACGGGTAACTTTATTCTAAAGCCAAGGATATCCCTCTGGGCAAGTACCTAATGCTATCCGAAAAAATTGGGGAATTGGAAAAAAGAAAATACTTTTTGGTGCCTCAGCATTTTTGCTACCAAGATTTCATTACGGTAGCCAAAACAAAATCCCTAAAAACTATGCAACAGACTTTTTAATCATTTTTCTTAAACTATGTGAAAGTGATGTTGGTGGCCTAAAAAGAGCTTCCAACAGAGAATCCATCCATAAGCATGATAAGACACATTGCCCACAGTTTAACATTTACCTTTTCTGTGTGCCGGGCCATAGAGACATTCCGGGAAACTGCAAAGCTGATGAACTTGCCAGAAATGAAACTCTGTTAACTATCTCGCCTAGCAAACAACACATAGGTATACCGACCGCTACGTGGAAGCTTATGACAAGACAAGACTCTCTGTTGAGAACAAACTTAAGATGGAAAAATCTTTCGACAGGTCCGTCGCTATATCCTAAGCTATCTAAATGTTTGTGTTATACCAGGACCCTTCTTCATAGGTAAACACACTACCAAACTTGGTTTGCTATTAAACGACTCCTGCAGAAGCTGCATGGACGAAGAGGAGTAAGAAAACACTACACGCCTCCTCTACACTTGCCCTGCTATGTCACAGAGGTGCAGACTACACATAGGAGACTTCTTTTTCAACGATCTCATGAACACCAACATATACTGTCTCTCTCGCTTCATCAGAAGTTCCTAATGGTTTTCGTAATAAGGATAATATCTTCATTTCCACACCAATGCACCTAATGTTTGTCTAAGTCTGTCGTCAGTCGTTTTCCACGTCTACCTAACCTATGATAAGGCAATGAAAATGTATCTATAGTTTAATGCCTTGAATTACTTTTACGTTATTGTTGTTGTTCAGCCCTCTTGCTGGGGTTTCAAAAGAAAAATCTATTCATATACATAAGTTAGTACCTTAGTGAAACCCCTTTTGTATTCCTGTTCCATTTTTTTAAAGTACGTCATAGTAGCACGAGCCTCCTCACAGCCTTCTCCACCACCTTCAGCATGTAAATTCGTCGGTTGTTGTTCTATAGCTGCAATTTGGGGTGCCTTCGATTGAACCTGAACAGAAAAATGTACGGGTTCAAATGTAGTTTGGTGTAATCCAAGTAGAATGTTCACTTTCTGTCTCATTTGGTCACAACATACACTCTTTGAGGAGCTAGTTGCGGTGGCAGTTGATGATGTTGTTGATCCCACAGATGACGAACTGTTTGAATACATTGTGTTACTATCGACAAATGACTTTTTCAACGAATGCGAAATCTTCTCATCGAAATGTTCGATGGCCATCGAGGATATATCCCTAAGCTCTTGCAGCACCTCATGCGGACGCAGTGGCTTGTTTGTCTTCGAAATCAAGCGCAGAATGCGAAATACTTCGTCCAAAACACGTCCAGGTATAAAGCAGCATAAATTAAGATCCATATACTTGGAGTAGGTCATCGACAACATTGAGATGCGTGTTTCGATGCAAGTGAGTATGTCTGCATGACGAGCTAGGCAGTGATTTCTGAAAAAGAATACATCATAATTTGCAATGACTCATAAGGACGAATCTTATCCTAGCTACCCACCTTCGTTCAGATTCCCGACGAGGCAGCAACGCCTTGATCCTCTTCAGACTGAGCGAGTGTTGCTTAACAACTTTATTAAAGCCACAATTTAGAATGTGCTGGCAAATCATGTCAATCTTTTTGCAAATCTTATTAATAAAAATAAATTTAAATAAAATTCATGTAGTACAAGGTTTGTAAAACAAGAGAACAACAAAAACAGAAAAACAAAGAAGGAATAATTAGAAAAAAGCTTGTAGTAGGTATGTAAGAAAAAAAAACATTGGGGTAACTTTTTCCGCCTACCAGACGTTTCTTAGCCACTTCTTCGTAGGGCAAGAACTCAAAGATTTGAATTAACATCACATTTGGTAAATTGAGGATATTCATTTTGAATATTTTCTAAATCTTCTTTATTGTAAATGAAATGTAATTTATGCAATTTGGCAAAAATGCAAAAATTATAAATTTACCGACCACAAACAACGGCACAAAATATAGATATGGATTATGGATAAAGAGGGTTGCCGAATAAAGGTTTTCAATTAAATGACATTTGGTTATAGAATAATGGGTGTGTTCAGAATTAAGAGGAGACAGCTCAGAGGAACAATCCCTTTTGTTGTTGCTGGTAACTTTTTAGGCTTCCCCAAACCAATGCGAAATAAGCGTAACGACGAAAAAGTGCAATTTTAAAAAAATAATAATGTGTTGTTTTTTCATCCTTAGGACTGTTTCACATTCTGTTGTGATGACAACAAAAACAATGAGTTGTTTGACAACCAGATGTTGTATTCGTCGTTGCCGCGACGGAATCGCACCACTTTGGGAGAGCCTTCAAGCTAAAAATTGAATCATTTCCTGACAGCGGTGCAATAACAACATGCCAATTGGCAACGTCACTTTGTTAATAGGTGTGTTTGGTAACATGAAATTTCATAAAAAATCTATATACCTTTTCAAAATTTACTTTCAAAACCAAAAAAAAAATCAAGCTCGTGAAACTTGATGAAAATTGCAAGGTATTTTTTGGTCGTAAGCGTTCACTGAATACACATATATTAAAGGTAATATCATACGCCAGAAATGAACTTAAAGAAACAAAGTACAAGAGTAATAATGTCAAATTGATCAAAATTCACAATAAAAACATTCAAACTATATTTTTGTAAATTTTGAAATTTATAACTCAGGTTACTAAACAGACTTGTTTTGTCGTCTCTTTGGTTTAGGAGAGATTTCAGCTTGACAGTCAACGATTTTCCCTGTTTACTATAACGAGAACACCCTTTCAAACAGCAGGTGTTTTTTCCACCCACGAACATTTTTGTTTCCTACTGTACACGTTTGTTTGGCATTTCACAGCTGTTTTTTTTTTCTTTATACGAAATCGATTACCTGAGTGCAGGAGCAGGAACAAATATTAACAAATATATTTTATTAAAATTTATTTATTAAGAAATAAAAAATAAAAATGCCAGAATTTGTTCAAGGGACATGTGAAGAAATGTGCCCCGAACAAGAAGTTAAGCTGTAAGTTTCCTACGGTGTTTCTGAGACACGGTTATATTTTTTTTTGTTTGATTTTCAGCCGGACAAAAGAGCGTTTGCTTCACTTCTATGAATGTAAATTTGGTCAAAAGAATGTTCCTGGAATCCTTGTGAAGTCATTTTCCCGCTCAGCTGCTGGCATTAAAATACCACGAAGAAAAGATCTCCGTACTCAACGTGCCCTAAACCAAACTGTAGAATATCTTCTTAAAGAGTAAGTATGTAGAATAACGTCTTTTCCCTATGCTCTATAAAAGATCTGTTTTCCAGAATAATACTCGATAAAAGAAGACCATTCAACAATGTCTATGACTTTGTTTTCGATCGTTTAAGAGCCATTCGCCAAGAGATTGTAATGCAGAATTATGATTCAAAGGCAACCATTAGACTGCTAGAACCAATGATTATGTTTTTGGCCTACAGTCGATATAGGTAAGTATATGATTTGTATGTAAGTTAATAACAGTTTCCGATATTTACCTATATAACAGGCTTTGCGAAGAATCAGTTGATAACTTCGACACAAAAATCTGCGATCAACATCTGCAAGAGTGTCTGAAAAGAGTCCTCTGTTGCTATGATGAAATTTATGCCGAAGCTGGATTGGATAATATGAAACTCAATGAAATTCGTAGCAGGAATTTCATAGAATCCATCTATCAATTATTTAATTTAGGATCAATTGAAGCCCTTAACAGAAGTGTCCATCTGCCTATTGAAATCAAAACTGATCCTACATTCTCAGCGGTATATTCTATTGCCCTCAACAATTTCCAGGGGAACTTTTACAAGGTACTTCAGGGTGTAGCTCGTCTTCCTCATATCTTATGTGCAATAGCATGTCTTAAACTTCAAACTATAAGACGGTTAGTGAATTCTTTGATTTTTTTTTGTATTCAAATAAATCTCAATCTTTTTTAACAGGCAAGTTTTTCTAACATTTGCCACGGCTTATAGTAGCAAACAACTCTTGTTGCCGGTAGACTGGCTTCGAAAACTACTCCTTTACAGCAACAACAGTGATGTTGTTAATGATTGCACATATTTTGAATTGGAATATATTTCTGAAAAAAAAGCTGTTAGATTTTATAAAAGTGATTTCAAAGCCGAGAATGCTGCAATTAAACAAAAACATGAAGCATTTGCAGAAGAAAAATTAAAGAAAATTTATTTACCCGATATATTGTTGTTGAGAAAATTATGAAAAATTTTTTTTAAGGTAATTGTTTAAAATTTTATGAAATTATACAATATTTTTTTAAATATTTAATATTATTACAAGTTTTTTTGAAAATCTATATTATTGTATGTATTAAAAATTTGAAGATTTACTTATTTGTGTTTTTTTTAACGTGCCGGAAAAGAACAGGTAATGATGAAAAGTTCTGTGTGGAGTTCAAGAAAAGGATACGAAATTGTGCGTAGGACTATTCAGGAGGTCCAGGGTCGATTCCCAGATTCGTTCATCTCCAGAATAGAAATGTTTTTCACGAGTTGCATTCTCTTGGGTTAGAGTTGTAAGTCACTAAGGCCCTGTCGCGCCACCAAATTTATTTATTTAACTCAGAAAACCAAACTTTTGAGATCGACACCGTATTTGAGTTCTCAATTTTTAATAAATCAGGTAAATCTTCGGAAAACGGCTTAAGACTGAATATATAAATTTACAAGTTCGATCATGTTTTGTTTTAAGGTCTAATTTAAAATTGGTTTGAAAACAGTAGGTACTCATAATTGTATTTACTATGGAGCTACCAAACACCGAGTTTAAATAAGACTTTAGGTTAGAGCTGTTGTAGGTATTCATTGTAAATAGTTTTAAGTTTAATTCGAAAAACACTATTGGATCAAAGTAACTAATGATTTAAGAACTAGAATGGTATACTTACTTATTACTTATTTAGATCCCCAGACTAATTACACCAGTTAGTTTCCCCTAAAGTGACCTCTACTACTCCTACTCGAGAGATGCATTTCAGCTTTCTCCAACTGTTTCCAGTTGTGCTGATTCCTCTTCAACCGTTCAAGGGTTCCATTGCCTCGCTTGACTCGCAAAGCGTATGGCCAATCCACACCCATTTACATCTTTGTATGATTGGGTTCTTGCATGAGGTTCATCATTTGAGATTCGATTTGGCCAGAAAATCCTCAAGACGTTGGGTAAACATTTCATTACGATCATTTGCAGCTTTCAACTGACAGCAGTTGTGACTTTCCAAGTGCTGCATCTTTAAAGAAGCTCGGATTCAACATTTAAGTGGAACAGTCGTAGGTTAGAATTTAGGCTTATAGAGTTGTTTCTTCATATTTTGGACAGCAGTCCGAACACAGCCTTTGCCTTCCCGATTCGACAGTTGATGTCTAGTTCAGTTCCGCCGTCAGTAGAAACAACACTGTTAGTAATAATAATGAAATGTCGAGTTTTGGGGGAAAAAATTTTGATTTTTTTCTGTTTAATGTGGCATAATGGGTACTGTCAATGAAATAACATATTTAAAATTGTTTAGTGCAAACTTTTATCGAAATTATTCAAAGCGTTTAATTAAAGATTAGTTTTAACGGTTTTTTTTTTTAACATTTATGTTTTAGGTAATTTATTTGTGAATCTTAGATTAAGTTTTGTTGAAAATATTGAAAATAGAGCACTATTAGATGCTTAATCATTAAAAAAATTGATAGAATTGTTTTTTAAGTATGTATGTATTTATTAAATATTAAAAAAATTATTTTTTTTCAAAATTCCAAAAAATAAATATTTCTTGGATTTACATACAAAAATTACGAATGGAAGTTCAAATTTTAATCTAACATTTAAGTAAAACATTTAACAAAAGATTCAGAGGGCATAACAGAGGTCATAGTTACCGTACCTGTTAACAGGAGTAAGAAATATGGAATTAAAATAAGTTTTTTTTATTTTATAAATATTTATTGCATGTTATCAATAAAAAGGTAAACCTAGCGTTGGTCAAATAAAATAAATTATTTTTCTTATATTGACTTGTTAAGGGCCGAATTCACCGACTTTAAATTCAAGAAGTATTAAATTAAATTTTATCCAACTCACCCAACAAAAAATAAACATAAAACTAGTCAAGCAAATACAAAAGTTAACTTAAATCAATCGACCTTTTTTTGAAAAACCTGCATCTTCTTCACATGCACCATTTGGTGGGACCTCAAGTTTGTAGACTGAGCAAATGTCTTATTGCATCCATCATAAGTACAAACATACGGTCGATAACCGGTATGGATGCGAGCATGAGTTCGAAGATTAAAATCCAATGAGAAATATTTCCCACATCCCTCGAAGGAACATTTAAATGGTTTATCGCCAGTATGCACTACAAGATGACGAGTCAATTTAGAATTATCTATAAAAGCTTTTCCACATTCCGCGCATACTTTGGTTTTTGGGCCATGAGTATGTAAGTGCTTGCGAAGGCCCGAAATGTCTTTGAAGGTTTTTGAACATTTATCGAAAGTACACTTATAGCTGGTTTTGTTTGAGCGTTTTGAATGTTCAGGAACATGCTGTTTAAGATGTTCTCGTAGTGTTTTGGCATCTTTGAAAAACATTCGGCACGTTTTAATGGTACACTTGACGCTTGGAGGGACTGCATTCTGTGGGGATATTTGTGGGATTTCAAGATTCGGTTTTGATTGTGATACAATCGGTTCTAGTTCAAGTTTTTGATCAATTTGTTTTGGTTTAAAAGAAGAATCTCTTTTAACTTCTTCATTTTGATCACTATCATCGTTCACAACCCATATAACAACTTTGAATTCTGATTCAATTGTTTTGATTTGTACTTCTTTTTGACACCAACGTTTTGCAGATTTTTTAATTTTCTGTTGATCAGAAGTAGTTGGTGGAATATTTAGAGTTTGTATAATTTCCATATCATCCGATTCCACTGGAATATCGTTTTCAAAACTCAAATTTTGGTAGTTTTCATTAGAATCGAAGACGATCAAATTTTCAAGGCTATTGGCTTCATGGTCTTCGTTATAGAAAATGATCGTGTCATGCTGTGATTCGTTTGATTTTAAAAAGATGTCTTGAACGTCCAAGTCCATAAAGATTTCATTAGCCATCAAAACTAAGTTGTAATTATGTTCATTGAATAATTTGTTTGTTCCAATATACAAAATATCATAACATCTTACCTGAATTCAACTATGAATGTTTACCTAAGGTAATTTATCATTAAGCTTTCACTATGCGTTGTGATTTTAGTGATCAATTTTTAGTACAATTACTATCTAAACGTTTTTATGTACTATGTTAATAAAAAATACCGTTGTATATATATTTTAAATATTTATATATTTAAATATGGCGCAATACTATAATCTCAATATGGCCGCATAAATAAATGGACGTACATTAAAAAGTTTCGGGAACAGTATTTTATAGCTGTTAGCCGGCTGTGTTCATCGATGAAATATATGCTGGTGTCACTTTAAGGGAGGCCATACACTTTGCTTTCTTTCTGTAAGGCTTTGTCAAACAGAGCGTGATCCGGCGGGCCGGTCGATAATTTATATGGAAATTATCGACTTTTGACCGACTTGTTCTTTGTAAAAATTTATAAAGATTGCTGGACCGCTCTTTGTTTGACAAGGCCTTATGTTAGGTGTTTTTTTTTGTAAGTTAGAAAAAGATCGTGTGAAAAACGGGAGCAAATATAAAATATTTTTATGTTATGACTTTTGTCCCCAGAAAATGAATCTGAAAACAAAGTATGACAAATAATTATTTGTAGGCAACAATTATTTATATCTTATTTCAAGTAGTGTTCGAATTCATTACCTCAGTTCAGAAATTGATAATTTTTTAGGACGAAGTTCCTATCCAGATGTCGTGTTTTTCGTACAACTCTATAGGATAAAACGCACCGGGTTTTTTTGTTCGGTAGTTAAGTCTGTTTTAAACCGACGAAAGTAGTTAATATTATTGTTTCACCGTCGTCGCCATTTATTTCGCACACTGGTTTAGAAGAAGCTTTACTCTAGTGAGCACGAGCATGTTCGGGACCTTTAAGGTGGCCCTAAACGACGAGTGGATACAAGCATTCCTCAGATATCTCTGTTTAATCATTATCAGAGTAAACACTGATATAAATCATTTATTACAGTATTTCTGTCAGCGCATCAGCTTTTTTGAAAAGATGTGATCATTTCCGCCTTTCTTATTAATCTGTTTTAATAAAAAAAATCACCAATTATTGAATAAAATGACAAAAATAGGAAATCTTTATTAATTAAATATTATAAACAAAGTTTAGTAACAAATTTTCACAACATCATTATTTTATTCGAGTTTAATTAAACAAATAAAAGTACCTATTAAAAAAATATTTATGATTTTGTGAGATGGACATAAATGATAATTAATACCTATTGCTATTATTTAATTTATTCACGAAAAATAATAAAAGATACAAAAACTATGATGACCCACGAATCAATGCTTGCAGTTGATGGACTGAAGTTTCTTCTTTTAGCATGAAATGGTATGCTATGTCCTTTCTCTTCATTATCCAAAGTTAGCGAGTCATTTTTCTTTTTTTTTGTATAACCGCCAGCAAATTTAATTGGAATCGGTGGTGAAAATGCCACACGTGATACTCCAGGAGCAGGACTAATATCGATGCTTTTCTTGACAATTCGCCCGTTAAGTGGTTGTATCGGCCGATTATTGTGGGTAATTCTTTCACCATTATGGTCGTAGAGTTTGCGAAAACTGTCTAGCTGTAATTTAAAAACAAACAAAGTTTAAAAATTAAACAATTATAATCAAATTAAATTAATATTGACATAATTATGATGATTGTTGGCGGGTATATTGTTGATAATATTAAAATACAAAAAATTTTGTTTTTAATTAGATTTTATTTTTAATAAATTTCACAAAAATAATTTATAATTTTGGAAGGCGACGCGTTTCGGACTCAGTCCATCATCGGGCGCAAACTTGTGTGTTCGCCCGATGATGGACTGAGTCCGAAACGCGTCGCCTCCCAAAATTATAAATTATTTTTGTGAAATTTATTAAAAATAAAATCTAATTAAAAACAAAATTTTTTGTATTTTAATATTATCAATTAAAAACACAAAAAGGAGACAAAAACCCAAAACCAAAATGGGTATATTGTATTTCTTTTTTATTGTATATATTCACCTAATTATAGAGCAAAAACTATACTTTTGTTTTTATTCAAAGACATGTTATGATCTTATGCTCCGAAAAAATTTCTAAGGGTTCCAACAAAGTAGAACAAAACCGTTCCACTCATTTGTGTTTGTTTCTCATATTGTTCTATCCGTCAGTTTTTTATTCAATGATCAAGTTCAACCTCAAAAATCAAAATCATATTATTCAGACGTTTAATCCAAACTGAAACATCAATCCATGTGTATTTAATCGATTTCCATATTGTTCAGTCATTTAATTCCATTAATCCAATTTTTTGATGCTTATTCAGATTTATATATTCATATTTGGATTAATTTTTGGATTAAAAGTTAATTTTAATACAAGTCTGAATAATATGGCTGTAACAGATATTTTGACAACCAAGGTCCAATAAAAGGTTTGTTTGGTAACATGAAATTTTATACTAAGTACATAGTTATTGAATTTTTTTACAATTTGCTGTCAAAAAACATGGTGAATCCTGTGACTCTTATGCTTTTGCTTATGCTTTTGTGTTAAGATTTTGTTTTGCTTACATTTATTTTTTTCTCGAATGGGGTCAAAACAATCAGCCATTTATAGTTTTTGACAACTGTAAGTATTGACAACATGATGGGGATAAAACTAGTTTACAAAATTTTGGGTCACCAATGCTACCTTTTTTACTAGTTTGGGGTCACTGAAAAGAAAAATGACATTGGGGCATATTCATAGTCACACTTTAGACCCGAGTCCAATTGGCCTCGAGTCTAAAGTTAACACACAGGTTAGAAACAGCTGCTATTCATAAAGAAATTTGCAGCTCTGTTTAGTCAAAAACGGAATTCTAACAATTTTAGTTCTGTTGCCTGTCAATCCATTGAAATCCAATCCATTTTTTTGACAGATAGAAAAAAAACAACTTAGTCAAAGAGTCAGCCGTTTTTAAAATTTGAACTCCAGTTTATCTTTTGGACCCGGGTCTAAATTGTCTATGTATAACATAAGCTCCAGGTTAGCTTAGAAGAGACAAAGAAATAACTTGTCAGACGACTATGAATATGCCCCATTATTTTTTTTTTCAAAGAACCGTTTTCGGTTTATGCCTTAGAGCATATATAACATGGAGAGCTTGTTCAATTTCAAACGTGAAGCTTTTATAGGGGGCGCTAGTTTTACTTATTTCGGGAAGCAAAAGCGTGGACCTCGAATAAGAGTGCGTTATCCCCACTGATTAGTGGTTACCCTCTCCAGAATTTAATTAAATTTAATTTAATTTTTTTAAATTTCCATCCCTCTTCAAAAAAATACAAAAAAACTATGATTGAAGTTTGACAGGTCCGCACTGGTGCTTCCCGAAACTGTAAGAAAGTAGATACTAGCGCCCCCTATCTGTGCTTCTGGCGTTACAATATATTTGATATAGGAACAAGCACTCCATATTATATATACTCTAAGGTTTATGCGCAAAAAAAGGTTTTTTGGTCTATTTTTCAAACTGGCTTATATCTCTTAAGTGATCTTTTTAATTTACATATATGAATGTGTATGTAGTAAATATTTTTGGAAAAATAACACTTTCTGCTTTCCAAAGGTATACTGTTTGTTATAATCGTATGCGAATTCACTAAGTTACAGGCGTTCCATTTTTCATCGTTTCTAGACTGATTTTTTTTTTTATTTTTTTTTTTAAATCTAACGTCTTGGGAAAAACAAATCAAATTGATAAGTGTTTCGATTTATGCTGTGACCCATTGCGTTTTTTAGGAAAAACAAACAACCCTAGGAAGTTTTAGCAACCATTCTAACTCATGTTTCCTAAAGAATATGGATGATGTACTCGTATTATATTTAAGTACCAAAACTTTAATTTATGTCTTAAATTATTGCATCTTATTTATGTTTTTTAGCTGAAAAAAAAACTCAAAACAAATAAAAACAAAGATTTCAAAGTTTGTTTGCTTAATATATTAGGACAATATCTAATTAAAAATAAAAATAAGAATAATACATTGTATTACTGTTAAATATTTATATTATGTTATTTTACTAATACTTTTTCGTTTGGTTTATATTTTTTTTACTCATCATAATATCATTTTTAAAACAAAACTAAAAACTAAAACAATAGTTAAAGGTATAATCTCTGAAGTCGTTGCTTTACTTAAAATATATTCACTTTGGCTTGGTAAAATTTTGCTATTAATACGATCACTATAAATGTCGCCATTAATTATTAGTGGCCTTTGATCTACCAAATTTCTCAAAACAATTCTATCGTTAAGCGGTTGGATTGGTCGGAAATTGTGCGTAAGTGGCTCCCCAGCATGATTATAGATGTGACGAAATTTTTCAATCTAAAAAAAAAATAAAAAAAAAAACAAAAAATAAAAATAAGTAAAGAAATAAAAAACAAAATAATTTTAATAAAATTATAAAATAAAGTAAAATAAATTGTGTTAACTATAAGAACAATTGAAAAACAAAAAAAAAATATAGTCAATTCAAATAACATGTTCTTATACACGAGCTGCAAACCACATTATATTGGGAAGTTATTCGAAACAAAAAAATAGCACCATGGTAGAAGGGTTTAGTGTGGGAGGGAGGGTATTTTTTTTGTTTGAATTGATCTTCAGAACTCATTCTTAAGTATAAATATTTACCGAACACCGAACATAAAAATAGACTTCCAAATAAAAAACAACAGAAAAAATAATCGATTTTTTTTCATTTTTTAAAAAATAATATTAAAAAGATAATTAAGGTTATAAATATTTAAGAAAAAAATAGTACATAGCAGTATTTTTTTCGATTAAAAAATACTAAAATCGAAGTCTAGAAAATTAAATACTAAAAATTAACACAAAAAAAATAACACCATTTTGCTCCATGCGATTAAATAATTACTTCTCAACTTTGCATCTTGAAAAATGGATTTTGTCCGAATTCTGCATGCAAATACTCCTATGTGCGGCGATGGGCGCAAAAAAAATTACACAAACAAAATTTTCCACTAAGAAAAATATATGGAAAAGCATAGAATTCATTATTTGAAGCGCTAAAATAAGCCAAAAGAGGAGTTTGAATTGAAAACTGAAGATGCCATCTGATTTATCGTTTTTTATGGAAAAAAAATTATTAAATCTTTAGAGCCCTTCTAAATAAAAATAATATTTTAAGTATTTAAAAAAAAATTGGTATATGCAATTTTTAATACACTTAAAGCTAAAATTCAACTGTTTTCAAAAAATGTTTGTCTTTCATAAAAACTTGTCTCATGATTCTTCAAACCGTTTATGAAAATATCAAAAACAAAAAATCCTATTCAACCTATTTGAATAATACTTTTTGACCAAATAAATAAATAATGGTTTTTGAAAAATAAATAATGGTTTTTGAAAAATACTTTAAAACCTCCAATTAAAAATTGAAAAAGTTTTGTTTCAAGAGTTTAATGACAGGTTTTAATTTTTGAAGCTAAACAAAATCTCCTTAATACCTTAATTCCAAAAAGTTGAAGAAGATGCCTCCAGTAATTTAGGCTATAGGTCGAGGTACAGACAGACAGACAGAATTGCGGGACCCCTCGCGTTCCCTATCATCATAATGTCAGATTTGATCAATATTGTTTTTGGGAAAAATGGATTAAAATTTTATGTGGTATATTTTGTAGCAAAAGTATTAAAAAAATAAAGAACATAAGGGTTGTCAATATTTTCATGAAGCGAAGATCGCTGCATTTTTTTTCTTTTTTTTTTCTTTTAGAGTTGCAGCTCTCGAAAAGTATCAATGATATTGGAAAATTTTAAACATCAAAATGTTGGGCACAAAATTTCCCAGGGGGGATGTCCACTACTTTTTTTAAATTTTATTCCGTTATACATATTTGTTTTTAAACTTTTAAGATAATTTTTTTTTTGTTACGACGTGCAGATAGACGAAACTAACGGTACAAAAAAAAAAACAAAAAATGGTATCGTGTAGAGCATCTTTTACTCTAAAGGCGATCTTGCTAACTTTTTTTTTTATTAAGCGTTTTTAACCATGAAACATAAAAACAACACTCACAAAACTTTATACCGTTATAACTTCGGATCACCGAATGGTACCAAAAAAAAAAGTACATAGAAAAATTTGATTTTTTGAACTCTAGAGGCGATGTTTTTTATTTTTTTTAAATTCATGTTCTAAAGCCATTAATTTGCATAACAACAAATTATAAAAAAATAACAAAGTAGATACGAACTGCATATAGTGCATATACTAAAGGTCGAGCCTTGGATTTATATGACAACAATATTGTTCTGGTTTTTTTTCTTAGTTTTCTTCGTCTATCTGCACGTCTAAAGAAAAAAAAATAATTTTAAAAGTTTAAAAACCCATTAAAAACAAATATAACGGGATAAAATTTTAAAAAAGTAGCGGACATCACCCCTGGGAAATTTTGTGCCCAACATTTTGATGTTTAAAATTTTCCAAGATCATTGATACTTTCCGAGAGCTGCAGCTCTAAATGAAAAAAAACCTCGGATGCAGCGATCTTCAGTTTCATATATTTTCATCATTTTTGTGGCCGTATATCGGCAATAACGCGGTGAATGTTGTCCTTCAAGTGGTCGATCGTTCCTGGATTAGTATGTACTCATGGCTCTATAACCATCACCATTGGAGGACGTTTTTCTTAATACAAAAGTTAATAAAAGTTTATAACAAAATTGAAACATAGATCTCTCCCGACTTATCAGTTATTATGTCATGAGGTAATACATATATTTATTACGGAAGCATTTTATTATTCTTGAATTACCTGCGATCGAGAAATAGTAATTGGGTCCTCAAAATCAATCCAAATAACCTCTTCACTGCAAGGAGGTGTTGTTAACGAGCCAATATATGTGAAATATCTTGTATATTCATGGTTGCCTAGTTTTTCCAGTGATGGTGCACTCAAAAACGGAATACGGTGGTCTGGTTCTTGGACCGAGCTAAGAAGAAGAGCCAAGTCTGCATATTCAAGGTTATCATAGTTCTTTATCTTTGAGAAGGAAACAAAAAAAAAAAACAAAACAAAGGTATAAAGAATTTATCGATTTTTTTTTTTACTTTAACTTACTTTATAGAAAAATGCCAACACTGCAACACCTTCACTGTGTCCAACTGCATTTTCAAAACTTCCATAAAACGTATTGTAAAATACCATATGCAGTTCAGCTGGGAAACTTTGGTTATTTATTCGATCTTCACTGCCGTATGTGTCGTTGTCGCCCCAATGAAAATGCAACTGAGCAAAGCGAAATGTTCCATTTAAAGGTCCACCACTAATTGTGGGTTCTTCATTATCATAGCTCAAATGAACAACAACTATAAATACACACAATTAACAATTATTTTGGAATACAATTTTAAGGATTCTCAAAAAATTTAAAAACAAAACTAACCTGTGTGACCGTTATTTAATAGATCACCACTAATAGGCATCTCATCAAAACGATCAAGCACAAGATCACTGAAATTATGTTCAATGACTTTTAAGAGATCTATGTTGATTGGGCTTTGATATTTGCCACTGCAGCCATTGTATTGTTCGCCCCAATGCTCTGGTCCTATAAATACATTTTTATAGTATTAGTTATTTGGGATTTATTAATGAATGTTAAGATTAAATCACATACCCATCGTGCCATCATAAGAAAAATCTTGAGCGTCTGTGGATCTAAGATCTGTAATAAAAAATAAGAAAATGGAATTTAGAAATTTTGAATTTTTTCTAGGTTTTAAGAATGAGTGCCGCTGTTTTTTTTTTTAAATAAAATAAATATTTTCAATTTATTTTCCTCTTTGCACAAAAAATATAATTCTTGAAATCTATTTACGTTTTACTATCATTACTTACTTGCTCACCCAAGTCAATTAACATTCAAAAACTAGTCGTGTTTTTTTTTTAAACACCGAGAAAATATAATTACTATTATGGTGGTAAACAATTTTTATGTTAAATCCAACAACAACTTACCCCCGGGGGTGTTTGGCAAAACGCAGAGAATTCTCGGGGTTCAGCTATAAGCTGTAATTTTATACATGTTATCGATAGTCATGGCGTCTTAAACCCAATGATCGTTCCTTTTGTCAAATTCCCCCTGAGACTGCGTCATTTCGACCCAAAATTTACCCAAAAAAGAGTTATTGTTCTGGTTTGCAAATTATGCTCTTGAACCCAATTTCGGCCGTACCGTCAAGTACAGCGATTCGTTCCTTAGCCGTACTACGCGAATGTGGAATTCCCTTCCACGCTCTGTCTTTCCCTCTCACTGTGATATACTGAAATTCAAGACTAATGTTCACCGACATCTCCTTTCACATCCCCTCCTACTTACCTAAAGCTCGCACTGTGTATCTGACATAAAAAGGGACATAAAATCCCCTTTAGTGCGCGCTAAATATAAAAAAAAAATTAGAGTCGGTACTTTCATATAGGGACGAAAAAGGTGGGTCTCGCAATTATGTCTGTCTGTTGAGCTGCAGCCTAAACGGGTAAATGGATTTTCTTGAAATTGGGTCCATAGTTTCTTTTGCACCGTATCCCCACGCATTTTTTTAAGACTTAAAATAATGTTACCTGCGAAAAATTTTGTCGGCTTTTTTGGGAAAATCCGTTATTTCTCAAAAATGGCTGCGAGCGTTCGAAAAAAATCTATAAACTTAAATAGATGTTGTCTTATTTAAAATGAAAACAAAATTTAAAAATGTGCGTTAACTGCCACAGAAACATTTTATTGATTTTCAATTTCTTCAAAAAAAAAAAAAGAATTTACAATTGTTGTATTTTTATTTTCAAAAGAATTTGTTATTCAGTTTTGATCAAAGAGTAAAATAATTTTTTGAAAATTAAATATATCAAAAATAGTTTGATACATATCGTTGAAATTTGTTTTTTAATACAATCTTAAATAATGTGAACAAAAATTAGTTTCAAAAATTACGGTACCTCCCATACAATGTTAAAAACCATTTTCAAAATTTTCAAAAATTTTCAATTTTGATAAAAAATTTTGACCGCATTATCAATTTACGGCAAATAAAAAAAAATACAAGAACAGAAATTGAGATAATATCAACAGGAACTCACATACAAATGTAACAAAGACGGTTCTCAAAAACCTAAAATTTATCGAAAACAGCTCCGAGGACTTTGATATAATTTTTTGTGTATTTGTGTTAAAGCCAATTATTAATGAGTAAAACAATCATTTAAGATATTATTTCCCTCACAAAGTAAAAAAAAAAACCGTTTTCAAAAATTTTAAAATTCCTAAAAAAGGTGTATTCTTATTAGTACCTATGGGTATGGACTATCATGAAATAAGTTATTTTTTTTGCATTCTATAGGCGCGTTCATGTGATCCAGTCGTGCATTTTATTTGATGTAATGTCAGATTAATATATGGATTAATTTATGGTTAAAAAGTTCATTTTAATCCAAGGCAATAGCTCTTAAAAGTTTCCAAATATTGTAAATAATTTTGAAAGCGGCTTTAATTCAAAGCGTTGTTATCGTTAAACTCCTTAAAAAGCTTAATTACTTCATAAAAACCACCTCTACCAGCTGATTCTTACAAAAAAATATCTACATATTTAAAAAAAACTGAGTTTTTTTCGTTTTCTTATACATTATCAACAGAATTACATATTGTTGTGCAATCTAATTCAACATTTAATTGTAAGGAATTAACTCATTACAAAAACACATCGTGTTTATTTACTCAAATTGCACGATTTTCACACAAAAACAAAAAAAAAATCGTTTTAATTAGTGAATAGAAAATTTACCAATTACATTATGAGAGTAGGTACCTAGTGGGTAATTATATCAAGGAATGTGTTCCACCTCAGAGAATCCACATCCATACACAATTAAGATACAATTTCGCAGAATCAATTTGAAAATACGACCGCGTGTTTGTGGTTTATTGACATGAGTGCTGTATTATGAATGAAATTTATTGATAGCTAAGAAGGTGAGGTTTATACTCGTATATTTATTGATCAGTATATAGTAAAAGTACGTATCTATTTCGATTCCAAATAAAACACTTTATGCCTCTGTTTGTGTTGTATTTTTTTAAATTTTCTGGTTCATTGATCACCCACCACTAAAGGAACCCTCTGGTCCAAAATTCAATATTGAACAAAAAGACCAATTCTTCCGCATGAATGACGAGTGTGTATAGAAATGGCATGAATGGTCAGGTGACATTGAGTATTTAATATCCAATTCAAAAGCCCAATCGTATTATATATACAATTTTTAAAAAGCATCTACGACAACAAAATTAGATGAAGGTGCGTAATTTCAAGTGAAACTTAATCATAAATGCGGGGTTGAGTTGGTAGACATCTTCATCTGAGATGCCTTATCATATAACTACCTTCATACTTTCAATGACTCATTATTAGTTACGTCTTTGCTTTAGGTGAAACGAGATGTTACAAAAAAAAAAAAACTTAATCCCAAATTGTTTGCTAAAAAGAAGTCTAAAATCAATATTTTTGAAACACTTTGGTGAATGTGATGAAAAAATATCCCCTTTATTAGAGTACTCTACTCATAAAGTTTACAGCCATGAAAAAAGTTAAGCATTCAATTGACGGGCATTGATTTAAGAAAATCAATATTTCAGGATAAGATTATACGACATAAAATTTGAGTTGACGATGCATGTAGCTACGACGACGACGTTAGAAAACATTTTTGCAAGACTTTTCAAGTTTTTGCCACACTTTATTTAGCGAAAGAAAAATTTGTATCTTTTAAAAACTTAGATGTGACGTTGAAATTGTTATGACGCACTATAAATATAAAATAGGTTCTCAGTGGTAATACAATCGTTTAAAATTAGGAAAATTCCCTTATTGTCATTTTACTTCAATAATGTACTAAATGGAAAGTCTAGCACCAGAACAGTTTCCAATAGCTCGACCGAACGACCAAGAAGTAGCCGAAATTTGCATATTTTATTGGTTGATTTTGAAAAAGCATTTAATAGACAACCACTAGATCCATTAGGAAAAATGGAGTTCCTGATGTGGACAAAGGCAAGATGCCCTGTATTAATCACTGAAAAGTTCCTAATTAGATTAGGTGTTCACCAGGGAAGCGTCTTGAGTCCTTTTTTCTTTATTACAATCTTTGACTTTCTGCTTGAGTGTAAGGCGACGGACACCAAAGTGAAGCCAGATAATCTTTGCCGTTGATGCAACTGTCATTCAAGGAAGTATATTCTTGTAATGAACATTTAATATATTGGTGGATATTCTAAAGGGAATGGATACCGCGTTAGGGCGACAATAACCAATTACCTATGATGTCCATCTCTGATCTACACAGGTCAATAATTGGCAACTTGGTGGCACCTGAAGTCAAGATGCTTCGTATGAAAGCAGGCCTTTGTCTCCCCTGGAATAAGAAGCAAGTAAATTGGGGGTAGCCTTCATGTCAAAAATACCATTTTGGACAAAATTAGCATGACTGACCTAGCTCACTAGCTGGTAGTGTTATGTACAAAGAAGATGCTCTGAGAATCCAGTTAAAAAGCAATAGCACACGAGACACGACGACGCGACGTTTGGTGGCTGGTAAAAACTCCTGGAACAAGCAAATGCAGCACCATTTCCGTTTAGTTGGAACAATCTAGAACCGGATAAGTTCCTTCGTCTAGGGTATGACGCAGTCTCCAATTGCAAATAGTTTTTTTTTTGATTATAAGTAAAAACCAAGAAATTATTGCGTTTTGATTAATTTTTGTTTAGGATAATAAGACATCAAAACAAGTCATTTGAATAGCCTCTTGAGGATCATAGGTGCCTAAATACTCTGCCCTATCTATTTCTAGAATGATATCTTCTGAGTAGGAGAAATGTACTAGATTTTAGTTTTCATCTACTCACAAGTACTTCGTTACTCCCAAGCGACATTTATTTTTTTTGAAAAATATGATGTATTTTATAAAAAAAAATGTCTAAAAGCAAAAATCATACCGAAAAGGAAAATCTAATCGAAAAAAAAAGTTTTGGAAATTATGAAAAAATTGTAAATAAAAAGTATTTCGAAAAAAAATCTTGTCGTCAAATAATTAATTGTTCTATTAAAATTTTGGTATTGTTTTAAGAAAAAATCATTTTTAGTCAAAATTTGTTGTTTTGAATTAGTTTTTCTTCTATTTAGTTACTATATTAATTACATATTCTATCAAAAATTATTTTGAAAAATATCCGTTTATTTGTTTAAACTTCCGAAGATATCCCAAAGTGATACATCACGCTCCTTTTTGTGTTTAGGTTAGGTAATATAACAAAAAAAAAAAAAAAAAACTTCACAAACAATGAATTTATTCAAAAATAGAAAATATTTTTCAAATACTCAACTCATATTGCGAATTCAATTTACAATACCAATCAAACGAGGCCAAACCCCAATGGTAATTAGCGGCAAATGACAACATCACACTCAACAATTTTTATCATCTAGCCTTATTTTTTATTTTAATTTTTTTTTTTAACACAGATGGATGCTTTTTTCGAGCAAATTCAAATTGATAAGTCGTATTATTATAGATGCTGGACTTCTCTCTCTATGACTATGAGACGATAATAAATTTCGATAAGCTATTATTGAATTTTATCAAAAGCACGTTCTATTTTCGGTTTGTATTTGCAAAAAAAAAAATTTCGTATGCGTATCGTCGTCGTACCGTCGCGTCATGTTTGTTTGTACAAAATATTTGATTTAATTTTGCGGCCACCAGAATAATTTTGTATATTTTTGTAAGCACTTGTTAATTAATTGAATTGGTAACTGAACTATAGTGCTAATTTGGTGAATTAATTTGACTGCTCTTTATTGATTTGATCATTTATTTATTAAAGGATTTAATTTTTTTTATGTTCCTGGTTCCATAATGACCAATGGGCGTGGTTATATATAAAATTATAAAAAATAAAATCAGTTGATGCAACTATCTGACATGATGGAAAGTTTTTTTTTTCCTATTTTGTTTGCAATAAAAAATGGCGGGAATATTAACATCATTTTATAAGTTGTATTAACACAACATGTTTGATGTCTTGTTGTTGCTTCTTTTTTTTTTGGAAAATACCGAAATTATATCTTGGATCATTTCTAGTAGGTGAAAAAATTGTTCCATATTTTTGGACTTGGAAGGCGTACCTTGAACTTAATTCATCTTTAAAGTATGCGAGAGTATATCCAGATTATGCCACCTACTTAAATATTTATTTATATAAAGCTTCAATACATCCGGGTTTCAAGATCAAGTTCATGTAACCAATTTAATTAGATATCAACAAAAAAAAAAAAAATAATAGCTTCCTATAGTTCCTACGATACTTTCTAATTAGTTATGAAAAAAGATAAATATCACAATGTCTATATGTAAATAATATAATATACCTTCATACGATGATTTGCGTAGGAAAATAAAATAAATATAGAAAATAATAAGAACTTACGATTAACGACCAAAGCTTATTGTGTGAATTTAACATGTTAATTAATTTGTAACAAGAACAATGAATACCGACAAATTTGGGAGGCTTTAATCAGCTTCAATTGAATGTGAACAAATGAGACCATAGGAAGTACATCAACTGTTTTGTTTATTGTGTTTCCAGTCAATTCGGTCTAATAAGCTGATTAACTAGATAGATAGAGATGCCATATCGTTTCCTTCTGTAAGGCGCGTTCGCTTAAATGAATCATTAATGTTTTAAAACTATATATAAGTACAAATAAATAAATATTAAATTTTTGTGGAACCCGGATGTTGTAATGAAAAACAAATTGGATTAAATGGCTTGTGCAAGAATCCGCTATAACCAGCCTTGGATTGACTTTGGGGTGAAATAGGCGCAAGCCAAGGGCATCATGAGAGAAAGAACACCACAGCACAGTAAAAGTAGTGCTTGGCTGCTATTCTAAGTGTGGCCTCGAGTCGTACTCAATGCAGCATTTTTTTTACGAATTCCTTTTTGGTATCAATTAGAAGCCATCATAGAAATTAAGGGCTATACTTTATTTATAGGTGATCATCTTTAACCCAAGATTATTTCAACTCGTAATCCTAGAATGTGCTTCAACCTAAAGTTTGATTTGTTAGCCAGGGATTTATCTAATCATCTTCTTTCAAAAAATTCTTTTTTAATGAGTTAATGAAAACCCATGAAACGAAATATGTAGGGTTAAGGTCATAAATCATAATGCATCTGAAAGTGTCAAAACTCGTTTTCCAAAATTCTGCATTTTTACTTTTTTTCTGTCTTAGAAAGGGTATGAATCAGAAAACATAAAACTGTATTTTTCGTAATTGTAAATTTTTATTAATTACCTTGGTTAATGGTAATCCCTTAAAAAAATTTGTTTGTTTTGTTAAGAAATTTATTTCGATATTGTAAGTATTGGAAAAAATCCAACCCAACAAAGTTGAAAAATTGAATGCATCTTTTTGAATGTTTCTAACATCTATGCTGAAATTTTGTCTAATATTTTAAAGATGTTTGTTAAAAAGGCGCACTCGTAAATTTTGTTATATTTAACACAAATAAAAATTTTGTAGGTACTAGTTAGAGTTTTTATTATTGTATTGAGTCTTAACAGAATAACGTCGCGATTCGACGAAACGTCAATTTTTGGAATCGCCAGTATAAAAATTAGATAAAAACTAAATTGTATAAAAATGATTTGTCAATAAAATTGTTTTTCTTCAAAAAAGAAAATTGGTTGAAATGACATGCCAACAAAAATAACAATAATATCCAAAAAAATTGTCAGACAAAATTTTATAAGAAATTTTTTTTAAATCACAAATCGGCCAACCCATTTATCTCTAATATCAATATTACCTATGTATAACGAGATAATCGACTTCAACGTTTGTTGCAATGTATTAGATTCAAAATGGCGGAAAATGCCAGACGGTCAACAACTTTAATTGTAGAAAACAAGAGGGGAAACCTTCTCCTAGAAGGTACTTGAACATCTTTCGTAAACTTAAAATTTGATAGAGGAAGTGGACTTCGTTGAAAATAAAACATGGATATTTAAGATTAATACATATGTATGTATGTATATGCATATGAACATAATAGGATGTCCATTATTTCCCACACTCACGACTTTGGAAAGTGCATCCACTACTTTTAGCCATACGTGATGCAAAAAAAAAAATCCAATGGGTAGATATTACATAATTAAAATAAAAAAAAAATTCTACAATCATTTACATACATGCAAACCCAATATTTACAAAGATAAATTTGCTTTAGCTAAAATATATACATATAATACATAACTTCCCGGTTACGCCCCTTCTTATGATTAAAATTTCACTGGAATACCAGCTTACCTCTATTGATAAAAAAATATATATCTTTTGTCATGACTCAAGTTTCTGCAAAATAATGCCTGTTAAATAAAAATGAATTGGCTTAGACAAAATAATTTTTGTTTTGAAGAATTTAACTGCCCACGTGCCCATGAGATAACAATTTAGTTTATTGAAATTTTATTTACTTATTATAGTTATTTGATTTCTAAAATGTATTTTGAAAAATCAGAATGATTCACTAAAATCCAATTACTTATATTTAAAAGAGCAATAATAATAATTACGTGTAGGTACGTGATTAAAAATTCAAAACCATCATGTTCTTTATGATATGACAACCAATTTAATTTGTTTTGAATAAAAAAAATGTATAATAAACATTGTATATACCTAAGTACGTGATCTTCAAATTTACAATGTTACAGAGGTTTCCGTTTCCATTAAAAAACACATGAGATAAAAATCATTTCAAGGTCAGCATCACACTTAACATCAATTTTAAAAATCATTAATATTTCAAAAGGAAATTAAATCTGACTAACATTTAATTATCTATATGTAAATAAAACAACAACTCATTTTGTTAAGGGCTTGTCTTTATCTCTCAGCCAATTAATATACTTAAATCCCTTTGAAAGCAGTTAAAATGTATTCAACACCTATTGCACTATTTTCCTATTTTGATTTATCATTTAATTTTCTGTTTGAATATTTAATTGTTGTTTGGTATTCAAACTTTCTGTTAAAACCCTACTAATCAATTTAATTGGCTTTTAATTCAATATTCAAAACATCATTGTAATTTATATTTTAGGTTTTAATAATTTAGTAACAGCAATAAAGTGTAATTTAGAAATTCCACTGAATTCCATTGAAAATTATTGAGTCAAAGGATCACATGCGGAACAAGACCGATTTGGGACGTGTACAAGATTCAATCTGGAGGACCTTAATAAAACAAGGTGTTTTTTTTAAGTTAATACATCAACATACACAAACTTCAATATGGACACCAAGTCGAAGTAAGCAATAGGACTTTTATCTTTCTCTTTTAAAAAATTCACAATAAGCTACAAACTAATGTCAAAGTCCTTATTTTGGCACTATAACTCGCTATAAAGACTTTTTATCATTCACAATAAACAAATCACAAACGTCAAAGTCTTTACTTTGGCCAAATGACAGTTTTGTAAAGACCATTAGTATGGGATAGTTAAACTGTCATAAAAAATATTGTCATTTAATCATAAATGGACAAATCACTTTATTTCGTTTTCTATTATTTGATTCTTCTTGCTTCTTCACAGCTCAGTTGGTCAATATGGAATTTTTGACGTATTTTTAATAAAGAAAGAATGATGGAAAAACAGAGATTTAGATCCTACAAAAATATTTAAACGCATAAATAATATCTCTCTAACGGGGTTAACATTATGAAAAAAAAAAAAAAAACAGAAAACTACCTATACCTTAAAGTGGTTTAATTCTAAGAGCATAATAGTCAGTTGCAACATAATCTCCTAAAACCAATTTTTGCTAAAATGCTTATAAATATGTCGACGTGATACATTTTTTTCTTGAATGTAATCATCTAAAATCTCCATGGCGGCCAATACAACACTTACATTCGCCCCATTTTGATTTTAAGTTCTAAGGTCGTCCATCTTTACCTTCCAATCATAAAACTTGAAATAAGTATGTGTTTTTGCAAAACAAAAAAATCCTCTCCCGACTGATTGTAAACATACATATTTTTGATCTAATTAGTTAGTGTGACTTTCTTTATAAACGACCAACCCTCTAAAATGCTCCACTTAAGTTTGAAATGATGCATCCTCTTTTCATTATACCAACTAATTGCCCATTAAATGGTTCGAACCTGACATCGCACCGTTATAAATATACATATATGCATATTCTTTGCGCTTTGTAATTCAATTGACATTTAAAAAAAAAAAATGCAGTTACAGTACCCACTGGTCGCAGCAGATATTCGTCTGGGAAATGTTACACATTTCATTTGACTAAAATGGAATACTATATTCATTTATATTATTTCCCAATCAATTCAAATTGAATTGTATTGAATAATTTATTGGATAATAAAATGCACCTGGTGCACCTATTAAAAGAATAAACATCATAATATGCGGAGTTGTATACTGCAGCGGCGAGTTACGCGATGTACCTAGTAGGTGGCGTTAGAAAATATGTACGTCATTTTGCACGCATTTAAGTTGGCATTTCGTTGCATAAGTTGCTGAACTTTTCTAAGCGCATTCAATTGAATTGTTAGAAGACAGAACTGATATCATAGATCAATTATAATTATTATTCCAAATGACTAGGCAAAAATAAGAAGAAAAAAATAGCTGGGGTTTCAATAGAAAATTGATTATTATGATTGAATGTGATGCTGTGTAGTGTACCAATAGAATTATCTGTACCTAAGGTTATGGTTTTTTTTATTGACGTCCGTTTATTCATGAATTCAAGACTTACAATGTTGCTAACAGCTTTAAGACATTTAATTCTATAAATGTTATTTTTTTATATGCAAGTTATTCCATTGTTTTACGAGTATCTTTGTTCTTAAAGTATTTTAATTTCCTTAACAATACTATATAATTGCCCCAGCAACATTAAGATATGTAGTTTAGATATAAATTGAGTGAACTGGTATAGTTACTATATTTAAACCAGTTTTAAGAAGGGTTAAGCCATTCAAATTTGACAAATGTCGTGATAGAATCTTATATATGTACATTCTATTAACAGGATTCTAATGTTATAGAATAAAATAATAATTACTATAGTTATTTGCAAACTTGCATTCAAATTAAAACAAGATCTGAATTTCTGTTTTATCTATTTAATTTGAACAATTAAATTTGATTGTTGACCACAGTAGCAAAAAAAAAGAGAGAAAATGTAATCGCGTGTGAAGTTTCAGTAAAAACAAAAAGTGTTATAAAACGATTTAATGGGTTTTTATAAAGACAAATATAATTATTTATTCCATATGAGTAGGTAATTAGATGCAAGAATATATAGTATAATAGCTTATGTTTGAATTGGTATATTTCTGCCTATTTGTATCAGAATCCTGGTGATACTAAAGGTTTAAGCCTGTGCATGTTTTCTTAGACAAGTATTTTAAAAAAAAAAATATGAGTAGGTAATTTAGTTTTATGCAAAATTTTCCTATTTTAGTATTTCTGTAAAAATGCATACATACATATTTTTAAATAACTTACTTCGGCACAAAAAGACTCAAGAGCTAAATTTTTACATTTGCTACCAACATTTCTAAAAAATGACCAATGTGATCATTCTCTCAGAAGCGCACGGCTTATTTTAGTAACATTTTTTTTTTAAGTCTAAAGATTTGGATTTTGCAAGGGTAAAATAAATATTGAGTAGCATGGAGCTATAGGGAGGTTGGTAGAAATGGAGTACACAAGCAATCTCGCCCCGTTATTCAATAATTGACACCATAACTCTTTTGATTTATGAATGAAAAAGGAACGAAGAAACCCAAAACGCTTAAGGCGTCCAAAGTGTCCATAACGCCGAAGACGCCCAAAGCACTGAAATGGCTCAAGACACTAAAATTTTTCAACCTGCCAAGACACGAAAGACGCTCAAGATACCGAAGACGCAAGAGTTAAAGAAGGCACATTATCAATATCTTCATAGGTGTTAAAAAATACCTGACCAACTGAAATTTTTGCAATCGCTAATATTGCAAAATTTTTCAGGTTGGGGGCATAATTCGGTATGTTTCAAAATTCGAAACAGCAACTTTTGTAAATCTAAAATTCTGAAAAAAAAAACAAAATACATAGCTTTTCAAAATTATGTATTGCAAAATTCTTTATTCCAAGATTCTCTAAATGATAAAAGAAATTGTATATTGCATTTTGTTTTAGAAAACCTCATTTTCGGTCGGTTTTAGAAAAAACTCTTTTCGTGGAAATAAAACATCAAATCAAATTGGCTTATGACAGCCCATCAATCATCACGGACACCTTTCCTAGAACTCGAAAGCACAAGTTGCTATAGAGTTCATAACAAAGGAACACATTCCGATAATTTTGAATTTACAGAACTACAGAAATACAGTATTCTGGATTTACTGAATTTAAGAACACAGAACAGAATAATAGAATACAGATTTATGTTATACAGAATTTTTAGTCCATATACAGAATTTTGGTATTACAAAATTTTTTAATGCAGAATAACGACGAGTTCCCAAATTTTTCAAGTAACGGAATTGCATATTTTATATTTAACACTTATTATTAACACATAATATCAGCTTGAAGTCAGTGTTAACAACTCATAATGTTGCTATTGTAATAGCTCAAAATAACAGAAAAAGAAAAAAATCATAGTATGCTGATGTTCACTTTGAAGTTATTTTTGTTTATAAAACAATTTGGCACATTAAGCTTTTAATTTATCACCGTTACGATATAAAATGTTTATCTCGAAAAGGACTTTAACGATTTTGAGTAAATTTTTTCTGTGGGTTTTTCTAAGAAAATAGAATTATTTGGGCAAAAAATATTTCGAGAAAAATCTTTATTAACAAGAACCGTTACTTACGTAACTTGTCATCGAACGCAATTTTTGGTTTTTGATATTTTCATAAAATTTTGTTCAAAGTTTTGAAAAAAAAAAATCAATTACGTACATATTTTCGAAATCTCAATGTTTTGAAAACGAGTGGACAGTTTTTTTACGTTTCTTTTTAAGTGTAATATTATTAAATACTTAAAAGTAGCATATCATTGTTTATAGTTCTAAATTTTTTTAAGAAATTTAATATTTGAAAATTAGTTTTTAACCTTTTGATTGAAAGGTTTTTGATTTTTTTTCTTCAAAAATTCGTATTTTTTCGATACCATCTGAAGATAACATCATCAATTTGGTTTGTTTCAGTAATTCAAAAATGGCATTGTATGCTCTTTCAATTTAAAGTAGTTTCATATATGTATGTACCTACATATTTTAGTATCTATGTACATACATATTATTTAACACAAAAATTCAAAATTTTATAAACTCGATTCGTTTACGTATTAATGAGATTTATTAACACGCATTTAACACAATTAAATGGCAAAAATTGTTTTCTTCTTTTTTTAATGTCAAAACGACTGCAAAAGTACCTTAATTGTTGTTGTTTCAAATTTATAAGTTATAAGTTATAGTCATCATTATTTATCACATTATGATAAAAAAAAAAACTAAACGAAGTTCTTAATAGCAATAATTTGTTTAAATGCATAACAAAGCTGATCATAACCAAAATATTTTTACTACGACATTCCGACGAAATAATTGAATTAAAAAAATTGTTATTATATTTTGGTGTTAGTCATATAATTTATGACACCTGTCAACACTCTTACATACGGTTTGATTACATCTATACTTAGCATCACTCTTTGCATAACAATACAAAAACTTTTAATGACACGAGTACTAAATTAAACAAATTGTCATAGCTATGTAATAACTTCCCGTATAATGTATAAAATACTATGACGAAGTTGACTTTATGAGTTTTGTAAAGATTCAGTTAAGTCATCTTCAATTGTTTTAAAATATTACATATTTATGAAGGTATAAGTTCTTATAAGTTTAATAAAAACCACACGGATTTTCCACAAAAATAAAAACTTTTTCCCACTTACAAGTGAGTACACTATGCATTCGAGAAAAATAGATTAAAACCATATAGGTACTCATAATATTAATTTTGAAATTATTTAATATTCTCTAAATTGATCATTATCATTCATTAGGTGCAATTACTACTTCAGAGATTTATGTGTCTACTAAGTAAGAATATATACATCTTATTTAAAAAATTATCAATTTGATATATTCACTGGACGTTTATACAATCGTGTTGTCAGATCCGGATTTGGTTATGTGGGAACCCTTCAATTAATTTTTGTACTGTATTCTTTGCACTTGTTTTGAAATCTTAGCACCTAAAGCCTAGTACGCAGAAAAATCCAATTTCTGGTTCAAGTTTTACTCAAATATTATTTGTTATATATTTCTGCTCTGTTTTTCGTTACCCATATTTGAGATTGGTCGCTTTTCATTTAGTCTTTGAAAGAGTGTACAGCTACCGCTCCTGCGAAAGGCTACAGAAATCATCCGAACTTCGCTCAGGAATTGAAAATGTCTTCCAAATCTTTAGAGACAAAGTGCACTTAGTTTTTGAAATCTCCTGACAAGAGCTTCAAATGACACCTAAGTATAAATAAACTTACACATTAATCCAAATCGATAAAGTCATTGTGACACTAAGTGCCCTTTTTGATGCCCTGCAGCTACGGCTACGCCCCTGAATGACAATTTGGATAGAACAAATTAGAATAATTAAACATGCCATGGCTACGCCTCACTTTTTAAAAGCCAAGGAATCTGATGATAAGCTTGGCAACCTTGAAACAGTTTTTAATTGCAGCCAACTTTGTGGTAGAACACATGAGTTGTTGTTGTTCATCCAAATCTTAAGAGACAGTAGGTTATTCCGTTCCGCCTGGCGACTAAGACTATACTTGTCCAATCTAGACCAACTTGAAAAGTAAAATAATATCAAAATATAAAATTTCATAAAAATCGGTAAAGTCGTTTTATTCGTACTAAGTGTACCTTTTAGAGACATCCTTAATACGGCCCTGGAAGATACCTTTGGGGGGAAGGAGGAGCAGAATATATGTACCCTCACATAAGATTTTGTTCTCTTCTTTGTCCAATATACATGCTCTAGCCCTTTTAAGGTAATAAGATTTGTTAAGGCCCTAATTATTTTTCCTTCTAGTTGACTTTTTATAACTCTTACAAATTGCACCAATTATACAAAATGTATGGTTCACCTTTTGCACCCAACTGTCTAGCATCTTTTTAATATTATGTCACACTGAAATAGTTTTAATCCATTAACAACCCACTTAAGTCGAAAAAAAAACTCTTATTCTATTTCAACATTCATTGCAAATAGCATACCCACGATAATTAGATAGCAGTCTATCTAACTTCACAACGACGCGGACGGACTGAGAAGTGGAAAATGGGGGGGCACAGACCACTTTTTTTTTTTTTTTTTAATTGCGGAAATTAATAGCGATTCGGTTGGTTAGGTCAGTTTATAACACTAGCGGGTGCCTTAATTGGTAAAAAAATAAAAATAAAAAATTAATCTTATTCAATCACCCCGCATAGAATAGACAGCCTATTAAATTTTATAAGATGCCAAGTCGTCATTAGCAAGTTCAAGTCGTCATGTCATCCGCGCACAAGTTCAATTGTTATTCTAAATAATTTACAAAAAGATCTTAAATGCATGAAAAAAGAAATACAATACCAATCGAGTATATATTATGTACCTTCGTTCATTCATTCAATTTTATAGATATACGAGTAGGTAGGTACCTACAAAGAATTCGTTTTTATAGTCATTTAATAAATAAAAGGGGAATAATTCCAATTAGTAAGAGTATACCTATCGTTTAAATGGACATAATAAAGAGATAATGATGTCCCATTGAAGGATCATCCACATTGAAGGGCCATTCGCAGCAGAAATATTCTCGTTCGTTGAGAATCGTTAATCCAATTATCAAGTGGACCGTTGAGTTTCATTGTAAAACAAAATTATCAATTATCATATACTTAAATATGGATTACAAAAGTAATTTGATCAAAGTAAAATAAAAAAAAAAAATTGATTGATATTTCTTTGTCATTATTTGTCATAATTCAGGAATAAATCTACATTTACCTGTTATAATGTCCTCTTCAGGTTCACAAAATCAGTGGAGGACCTAAGGAAATCAATTTCATGCTTTCTGCCCGTATATTTCTTATGATGTTGATGGACAAGAATTGAGAAGTCAAAAGAAGCAAACCAAATTGAAGCCTTTTTTTCTTGAATTCCAAAACCATTTTTATCGAAATTTTTTATTCAATAACTGTTATATCACGAACTCTTGTGTTCTTCTTCAATTAGTAACAAGAACCGCCACCGTTTTTGATCCAAATTCTAATTCAAATAAAAAATTGAAATCGAACCCACTCAAGAACTTTAGAACAAAATTCCAAATAATTTCTATTTTCGTGACCTTTGTTTATTAATAACTTAATAAGTCTTCGTGGGCTACATATTTCTGTTCAAGAAAACTTTTTGGTGACTGATTGCCAAGAGGGAGTTAAAATTCTTAGAAGCTACTGTAGCAGGGAATCTTCCTTGTGTAGTGGAACTGACCTCCCCAGGTTCGATTCCGGATACCGCGGCTTATTTTAAATTCATTTTGGTAAGTAAAAATTAATTCTTGGAACTTTCTAAGCTTCATAAGTAGATAATTCTTCGCAAGAAAATTGTTTACTTAGAGCGTAAGAGTGGCAGTGCTCTTTAAAAGGGTACCATCTCCATTGATAAACTTCCTGTGAGACCAGGTCAGAATCTATTGACTTTATCTTACTAAGACGTAAATGGCAGTCGAATGGCCATACGCAGTCTATAGCAAGTCAAGCGAGTGATGCAATGGAACGCCCTCAAGTGGTCAGGGATAGAAGTAATTAGCGAAGATTGGTGAAGATTAATCAGCACTTCTGGGGAGTAGTTGAAGAGTAAATATGTATATCCCGGAACCGTACACGATGTACGTACACGTTAGTAACGGTTTTATGCTGTAGCAGTATAGGTATTACCTAATATTTTTGTTATTTACTTTTCTCATTTGTTTTCAGTACTGGGTTCGAATCTCCGTATCAAGCAGGTCTTGACGCAACTGAATTATTTAATTTGACACTACGGTTCAGCTCAGTGTTTCCCGACAGCAGTAAAAATTTACTGTTTAAAATGTTTGTTCCCTGCGATTGAGCAGTAATGCAAAAAGAAAATAATTCAGGGACGTATTTTTCCTTCGCTGATATAGGTATGCGGGCCCTGGTTTTTCCATCTTCGATGATTTTTTTTTGAAATTCTTATTTTGCAGCTACCAAAATTAATCTTATTCGATTTAGAATAGTTTTTCTCTCCAGTTTTCTATCGGTTTTTGAATCACCCGCAAAGCGATAATTTCTGAGAAAAGCTGAGAGCAAATCTCCGAAGAAAATATGATCTGAACTAAAAAAGTCTTGTGAATTTGTCTGCCCTCAGTGCACGGTCGGTACTCTGAGAAAACCGAGTAAGCTCTGATGTAGTTCCAATGGAAAAAGAAACACAATTTTTAAGCTCCGATGTGTTTGAGCTAAAAAAGAAACGTAAAATATTTTTATGAAAGCTCCGTGATTTGCCCTGAACTAAAAAAGAAAAACGCCAATTGATTTCTTATCCCTTGTTCATTGTGTAACATTACATTCACACTGATTCCCTCTTTGCCATCTCTGTTGTTACACTGAATTAAAAGACAAGGGTGTTTAATTTTTTTACCTTTTTACCTTACTTATAAAATTAAATTAAAGTTCAAATATTGAAGAATGTTTATTAAAAATTCATATTTTCGCTTATGCCGGTGTGATCAAAGCGCAAAAAATTACCCACTGCTGCCCAGGCCAACTAATTAAAATTACTTCAACCAGATGGTATTTATCAAAGCTAACCCTACATACATTTTATCACACAATCTCTTAACTATCCAATTAAGAATCGGTTCAATTTAATGTCGTTATGTTAGGTTAAGCGAAACATGCCATGAGATACTTAACTTTTACTGCATTTTAATTCGTTATTTCAGTGGCGTATCAATCAAAATGCTAATGTGCAACAAATGGTCTCATAGTAAAATATTCATTCCTTTATGAATGAATAGTATAAAATCCAAAAATCATGAAGACATCAACATCGCGATAAGAATCATTTAACAAAATTCCCACGACCACGAAAATACCAATGACGAGGTATAACTTCCTCCGGATGATAGAACATCAATCATGACAAATTTATTTAACTTTTTTTTTTTATTTTGCAATAACCAATCTTTCGCACGGGGCAATTTTCATTATTATCATTGCAAATTGCTATATCACACGCTGACATTTAAATGGCTTTACAACTTAAATGTCTATCTTTGAGAATGACAAATAACAATAATTGTAATTTCCCTGTGTTTTTTATTTTTTGTTTAACTGCAGTCATGGAAATCTACTTAAAATATTAAATTGCGATCAAAATTTGTTGAGTTTACTATGACTATACAACAATGATTGTGTAATTCATATTCTCGTATATTTTCGTGAATGCATTGACAGTCAATTGGCAGAATGACTTTCCGTGACAGTGAAATTCATTTAAATATTTGATAATCTTCTTCTTTTTTGTTGTTGTTGTTTAATTGACTAATGAATTAAAATGTTCATGCATTTTAAAGGAAGTTATATATCAATGCCAGTATCTTCTTATTTTTGTATCTTTTATCTTAAGGAAAATATACAACCACATCCGTTTGAATTTTCTTCACTTTTTACATTGACATGACTTGAATGCATAATTTCGAAATAGAGTTTTGAATTAAATTGAGGGACATAAACGGATGTACTGATGAGTACAGACGTTCAATTTTGTTTATAAAAAGAAGCTAACTTGTAGGTTTAATTTTACCTGAAGAAGATTAAATTCTGGGTCATAGTGCATTAGAAGGCCAACAACTGATAGCGCAGGTGTGCGAAAATTTGTTTAATTTAAATTCAACACCACGCTCAAGAAATTAGATGATAACAACATAAACTTTATTGCAAATTTGGAATAAAAGATTTGCATTTATAAATACTTGAAAATTCGACACAAAAGCTTATTCCAAATTATGATGCCACCGCATATCGTTAATATGTAAATTAATACAACGACTTGGCTTTTGATAACCATTAAATTAATGAAAACATATCATAATAAGTGACGACTTAAAATTAGTAATAGAAACCTTTTAATTAACAAAGTTTAGTTTTGGACAGTAGTAGATCAGGGTGTTACGATAACTGTTATGATAAACGCTATCGTAACATGATTGAAGCGAAACTTTAGTATCTTGTTAATCCAATATTTTATAATAGTGCGGCAGGCGAGAAATATTTCCTCTTGGGAGGAACTGTAGAACCCTCCGTTTGGATTCGGTATAAAATTATAGTTCCCCTTCATTCCTGAAATAACATGCACTCAGGAATGGTTGAGAGTTGAAAGTCTTTTAGGTGCTTGTTCTTCACGGACTGACTCTCCAAAACATTTTTTTATTCTGGAATTGTAGCGCATATTGGTTCTAGATCTGATATGTGTTTCATTTAGGCAACGATGAGTTCCGAAAGTCTGTGTGCCGATGATCATGGACATGTACGAGGCAGTTGAATGAAAGGAATCATCGAAGAGTTCCCATTTGAACAAGGGGTGCACCAGGGGAGTGTCTTGAGTCCCTTGCTATTTATTACAGTCCTTGACTTTCTGTTCGAGGAATAAATGACGGACCCAAAATGAATCAGTTATTTTTTGCTATGGAGCAATAATAAGTGAAGCTCCTGTGTGCTTGTAACGAGCACTTGATGTGGATATTGGTGGATGTTCTAAAGTGGCGAACACACCAAATACCTGTCCATTTTCTGATCCACAAAGGCCTAATGGAAGAGTTCTTCCGAAGTGCGAAAACTTTGAATATCTTGGATCTGTGATCAATTGCATATATGGTTCACGCAAGAAGTATGAGAGTAATTTGAAGACAGTTTAAATGAAGATGCTTTGCATGACAGTAGGAGTGACAATCAGTGATCGAATAAGAAGCAAGAAAATTCGAGGAAGCTTTCGCCTTAAAAATACGATCTTGCACAAAATACAAAATACAGCATGACCAACTCAGCTGGTACTATCATGTTAAAAGTACAACACTATCACGGAAGAAAGGCAGCCGCAAAATTTCCAAACATCTGTTGATGTTTTCAGGGGTTAAACCGACGAAGCCAACAAGTGATGCCCTAGGGTTGAACAATATAGAGTGGGCGAGAGTTGTGGTCCCACTCGAGATCATAGTAATCTCCAGTAAATGAAGAAGAAAAATAAACTTCATGCCATTGGATTTGAACATTTTTTTTTGAAACAGAAATTTGAGAACTTAAAAAATTAGTCCAAGCTTTCAAATCGGAAATCTTTGAATTTCATAGAGAGATGAAATTAAAATTAAAATTAAATTCGTCTATTACTCAGGACCATTGTTTTTCATTTCATTTTTTTTTATGAAGTCTATGCTTTAATGTTTTTTTTTCTTTTATGAAATCGTTAAAACTTCGAGCCAATTAAGCTATAAAAACAAATTTATTCATGCGATTTATTCTAGCATTTTGTTTTTGAATTATTGGTAACAAAAAATTCCTAAGAAACATAGAATTTTTATGAATACCTATACAAAAAGAGTTGGGAAATATGAATAAACAAAAACAAAGAGCTCAGAACCTGCTTTTGTGTTATAAAATCTATTCAAAAATCAACAAAAAAATAAATTCATTGGTATCTCTGGCAGGTATTAAAATAAACCATGTTAAAACTTTATTTTTAAACGTATTTTGCAAATTAATCCCTTTCAACAGCTTACAATTTTAGTTTTCAGATTTCTAATTAAATTTCAACTGAATGTATAAACTTTTTGTGAGTTTTTTTTTATAATATATTTTGTTACATTTTTTGTTTTTTTTTTTTTAAACTCAGCTACAGTCAATGTTGAAAACTAAAGTGATTGATAAAAACAAACGCAAACTTCATGCAACTCACAACGAAAAATTTCTTTCATAAAGGTACAGTTTTAAAGGCTAAAAATTTAAAGGTTAAAAATTTTCAATGAGCTTGTTTCAGTATTGCCAAACTATATGAAAATAAAATTATTAAAAAAATCAGTTTGGTTTCTTTACCTACAAAAATTTATTAAGGATTAAAAAATACAAATTAAGAGCAATGGCAATATGTACTTACAATGTTGTGGTATAATTTTTATAAATGAAATGGCAGTTTTTTAAGTAAGATTTTGAATCGTGTATTTGTTCTAAAAAGTTATTGGAACAAAATCACGATTAGTAAAATGCCTTAAAAAACGATAAAATTGTAGAAATGGCTGTTTTGCAAAAGATAAAAAAGTTAGCAAATTTTTTAATAAAGATTTATATTTTTTGTTCAAAACTGTACGTTATTAGGTACTGTTTTAGACAACTGTTTTCAATACTCTAATCAATTTAAAGTCAAACAAAGAAAAACAAATGGTCTTAAGAAATATATGTACTTTTGAAGATATAGAAGATATAAAAAATGGAGTTCAAACTTAAAAAAAAAACTACAGAGCTACAGTAAGCTTTGCCATCGGTTCTTAGTAATTTTTTACTATTTTTATTAATTTTGTTTTAGAAAATTAAGCTTCCTCCTGATCAATTTTGTCTTATTTTGGTCCAACCTAAATACCCAGACTTTTTTCAACTTAAATCGGAAGCATTTAACAAGAACATTTTCGAAAACATCTAAAAATGTTAAACTTTTAAAATGACATATTTTGTAAATGAAACAAATGTGATTTTAAGACTTAAAAGACTGTTAAATATTTAAAATTGTTTTGTGTACATTTTTTAAACTCTGGTAACCCTATCATCAAAATCCTCACGTGTAGTTAGCTGGATGTTTAACTTTGCAGCAAACAAAAGATTCTCCGAATTGTATAGTATTTTGGAAAACATTCATTCATCCTAACATTCAAGTTTTGTGATAGGTATATTTATGTATACCTAGTGTATGGTATATACATATGTGTATCAATATAATGTATCTACATCTCAACTGGTGCGAATGATTTGGTTTCAAAACAGATTCCTTCGTTGTGAAATCTCTTGAACTGAACGTTGTGGTGAACATGATATAAAACGAGCTGAATCAATAAAATCCCAGCTATTGGGTGGGGTTTTTGGCCGTTTAGATATACGATTTTTTATTCACAATGATATTGTGATTGCTTTCATTAGAACTATGGAACGGACATTTGAGGACATTTTTTTTTAGATGTATAGACTGTCGATATACCATACATATATGGAATTTGGATTTGATGTCAACCCGAGACAGAATAAATTTGAATAGAAAGTTTTTTTTTAACTTCCAACGATTTGTATCTGAATTACTGAAAGTACCATTTTAAAAATTGTTTGTTTAGAGTGTACAAAGCAAAAAGATGATAAACTACGAGTAAAATAAAATTGCAACAAAAATCACGTGTTTTTCAAATTGGAGAATTCAACCGCTACGGTGCTGGGGTGGGTTCGATCTAGCATCAAAATAAAAATCTGACACTAGAATGTCATTTCAATTAATATGGATATGAAAAGATACCATTTAGGCAGGTGCCAGCATAGGTAGGAATATATGATCAATTTGACGACAACGATTAGAGGAATGCCGTTTGCTTTAATTGCAAATATTTAAGAAAATAATTCATAGAAAACAACAAGTTTGATTTTAATAACCGATAAATTACCTGCTTTTAACAATGTTGAATACGGAAAGGTAAAATAAATGATTGTTCACTATTAGTAAAAGTAATGCTTTACAATAAAAGTTTCATTGTAGTAGTAGTACAATTTTGTATTGTATATTTTACTGTAAATTCCCGAATGGGGATTTTATTTTATGTATTACAAACTAATAAAATTATATTTTTGTCGGCAGCTATTTTTATAGAATTTTGAACAAGATTTTCTTCATTGTTTTAATACGTACTATTTTTTTTTGAATAAAAACCATAAAAAAGGACGCCATTGGATTGCACTAACTTTTAAAAAATAAAACTACAAATACAAGATTGTCATATGAAAAAAAAATATAAAAAAAACAAAAAAATTTCTTATTTGAGTCCAAAATAGAAAATGACATCTGATGATCAGAAATCCTTAGTTTATTTTTTTTAGTCCTATAAGTCCTATAATATTCACATGTGAAAAATAAGAGAGACCAAAAAAAGTTTAGAGTGATTAAAGTAATCTAAAACTAGAAATTTATTCCAAAAATATTTTTCCAGGGAATTGGGCCCCAATTTTCCAAATTGATTATTTTTAGCACTTTGAGTGCCTGAGTCAAAAATTTCAATATTTAGAAAATAAGGACCATTCTCCTGTGCCTTAAAAAAATCCCTGAAACTTTGCAGGGTTCTTGAATTGGCATTTAGCGATAAAGAGCATCTGTTTTTTGTATAAAGATTTTTAATTATTGATTGCTTAAAACTACAAAAACCGTTTTTTTTTTAAGCTTTTAATTACACTTTTCTAAGTAGGTACCTTAAAACGTGACATGATGTTCCTTTTGATTTCATCGCGATATTAAATTGACACTTTATTAAACAAAAAGAAGTACTTCGCCTGAACTAATTATTTATAATGGGCTAGTAAACCGTGCACAAAATCAGAGGCGTAAAGATTCACACGTGCTTATTATTCACACGTTACTTATTAGAAATACAGTGTTTTAAACTTTAATAGTTTTTCTTACAATTTTCAGTATTACATGCGTTTCTGAATTACATTGAAGAATGAATTTATTTCTGTCGAACCTGAACTTTTGCGTAACTTTTTTGTAACATTTATTAAAACAAAATTATATTCAAAACAAAAACATGATATGAAAGTTTTCAAAACCAAACGTCAGCGCGTGCTGCACTTTAACTATTGCATTTTTAAATTTCATGTAATTTTCTATTGAAGATCTTAGATTAAAATAAGACCATGCTAAATTCAATTGGCATCTACTAAAGTTGCCTTATTTCAAACAGCAACAACATATCCAGTTCAGTTATAGCTAAGAGGCACACAGTGAACATGATGGAGGATGAAGAATGAAGTATGAAAGCACATGGTATAAATCAGCAGCAGTCTCATTATTTAGCACGATACGTACTTAGGTACTTTATGGAAAGTGGAAGTTTTACGAAGTGCAGTTTTATGAAGGCAAACAAAAAACACTAAAAGGCAATTAGCAGTCAAAATTCAAGAAAAAAACGAATAAAGTGAGAAGATAAAGCTGGGTACTTTCAAACTTAACTTTTACTTTTAAGGAACAAGTAGTTTGGTTATCTGTCATAAAAGCCAGGGAGCTATAGACACTGATGAATGAGTGTCTTTTTTTTACTTTGCCTTTCTAGTCTAGACTATTTTAAATTTGTAGTTTGAGCGCCATAAATGGTGGTTGTAAAAAATTAAAAATATGGGTGGCATACTGGGTTGGCTAATGAGTCTCATTTAACACTTTTAAATATGCCTTATGTGTATGTCGATTCAATAAAGTTGACAAAATGCTTTAACTTCGAACTTTAAAGGAGCAGTTTCGATGTTGAAGGCTTGTGTTTGTATGTACCTGTCTCAATCATCAATGAAATTTCGAAACATTCATCTATTTTTAGTTTTGAGATTACAATATCGATTTTAATAAAAAAAAAACAAATTTGTTTTTACAGAACACTGGTTGAGAAAAGATACTTAAAGCCTATTACTCTCATCCAAAAAATTAAAGCATCAAGCATTTCAAACAACAAGTTCAACTTGAAGATAAGGAATTCAACTAAATATCACTGGTATTGGTTTAGTCATAACATTTATTTAAATGAAAGGATGTCGTCTCTTTTACAATTCCAAGTGTGATATCCTTGATCCTTCAAATTTGATCATTGCAGTATTTCTTTAAAACGATTTTTTTGCAATATGTAACTTATACAGTTTTAAAAAAAAGTGCCATGTATCGAATAGGCTTTATTATTACGGAAATCATTCGAACCGAAAAAATTTTGATTTTCAAAATTAGGTAATACGATCTTATTAATTTCATAATGAAATATTGTAAACTCTTTTAATTTTTCACATTTTTAAACAACGAATCCGATGGGCTTTTGGGAATAGAGTCGCTATGGAGAGTTTTCCGAATGCGGACGTTGTGCTAGCTAGAGTTTTACAAAAACGGTGATTCGGTGACTGTAGGACGTAGAAGATTCTGTAGTATTTAAGATTTTGTGGAAAAAAAAAATGAATTTCTCTTATTCGAAAATGGGTCAAAAAGTTTGAAGAGATCGGTACAACGGTTGAAAGACCAATGATATTAAGAACCGTAAAAAACGTGGACAGTGCTAATCAGTCTGTTCGTGACGAATTTCTATTCGGAAGCGTCATAAGTAGTTTTACTGTTTGAGGTCTACATTTGGACGATTTTTTTTTAAACTAACCTGACAATTTTTTTTCACCCAAATACCTCGCCTAAACGGTACTGCAGATCTAGCTCGCAATCAACTTTGAAAAATTTTGTTCTTCAACTCTTTTTTTCTTAAAAAGATAAAAATCAAAAACATGCAAAAATTCACTTAAAGAAATTGGTTTTTGAAAGTTCCACATGCACATTGTATATAAAACTTATAGTACTATCATCACGATGGTTTTTGTGTTGTGGGGTGTGGTCGTCTGAGGGCGCACTTGTATATACACAGAAACAGCAACCAGAAAATTAGTTAGGGGTGTGATCGCTAGGTGGCCGACGTGTGGAACGTGTTCATGAGAGTACTATGCAAATTTATATACAATGCACATGCATAAAAATCAACTCTGGAGAATTTTGCTCAAAACTTGGTAACCTTTATTGCTTTAGTTAAGTTGTAAGAATGCGATAAGAAAATAAAATTAAGAACATTATAAATTATCAAAAATGGTTGCAAGCAGGAGATTAAAGGATGTTTGTATCTATAAAACAACATTTTAAAATACATTTGACGACGTATAGAAGTCGAGAAAATGGCTTTAACGCCTTTTATCAAATTCTTTTGAGGACATTGATCTTTTAAACTAAATTTCAAATATTTCCAAACTGCATACATATTTACGGATGCATAATGATGTCATGTCATAAAACAATATCTATCAATTCTCTTATAGATATAAAGATTTTATAACTGTGGATAAATCCGATACACACTCGGATCTAATGCACATGGCTCAGTTCATATAATATGGTGTTCATCACTGAGAAAACACCACGTGGAGAAAAGCAGTCAGCTGTTGTGAGCCATTGTCCTCTGATTCACTGCATTAAAGCAGATATATTAACTTATAACTGCAGGCAGTTGACAAATAGTTAGTTATTGTATACAATGAGTGTGATGATGTTACTGTACAACACTGAAATATGAAAATTCTGAAAATATCTTATTGTTTGGTTTGTACCATAGACAAATATGAGCCTTTGTTAAAAAAGGATAATTTTAGTAAATAAACATTATTGATTCATTTTGAAATGACTATATAAATGTGTTGACCCCATGTTTCAGGTCTAGCAAATTCCGCGTGTTCCGAGGAATTTTCAGACTCATGTAAATGAATTCAATTTTTCGGCCAGTTTTTTACAAAACGAAACTGAAATATTTTAGTTAATCATTATGAGCTTATCGGACAGTTCACAATGAGAAAAAAGTAGATCACAAGAGTTTAAGTAGAACATAAATATAGGGTGTTTTTTTTTCAGAGGTATAGAGCCTCATAGAATAAAACAAAAATGAGTTTTTTAAAATGACATAAAACTGACTCCATTCGAAAGATAATTTTTTGGCATTATAATTTTTATATGATTTCTGACACATGACCGCCACGACTGGCTCGGACGTAATTTAATCTGAAGATCCAATTTTCGATGGCTTTTTAAAACATTTCACATATCTTCACAGAAAATTATTTAGAGGCGTTAAATGGCACGATCTTGGAGATCAATCTTATAAAAACCCAGATTGGGATAAATTTGCACAATTTGGAAGCTTTGTTAAGGCGTCAGTCTATTCATGTTGAAATGCCGAACCACACGAAACCATGCAAATTACTTAACAGCTGTTAAAATGGCAGCTAGTTAAAAAAGTGCTGCCAACTTAAAGTTCTATACCTCGCAAAAAAAACACCCAAGTTTCGTATCAGTAACATTTCTGAATTCCACCAATGTTGCTGAAAAATTGTAATTTTTTTTGTCAATTCTAGAATTTCAATATTTCAGGGTTTTACAATAACATATAGACAATAAATATTATCACAAGGAACACACGAGTGACATTCAGTAGATATAATTGAATGACTTAAAATAAATCAATGCATCATGTGAAAAGAAAGTAGGTACACAGCCTTATTTGGTTTCCTATTTGGGAGTTTGTTTTATCATTAATTTATTATTGTTAATGAAACCAATCATTGGATAATAAACTGAAAATTATTAATTGATTAAAAAATTAAAACTTTTACTTTCGAAATAAAATTGATTTTAAGGTAAACAAAAAATGCAATACCGTAAAGTGGGGTTACTTTGCGCCGGCATGGGTAACTTTGCGCCACTGACGAAAAGAGTTGTTTTCTTTATTCACGCTCAGACATATTACTTTCTATAAACCGAACCTACCGTAATGTACACACACATACATATACATCTGCCACATGTTGCACCGGACCGTGTACCGGCAGTTGATAAAAAGTAATTCACGTGAGAAGTTAACGCAGCAATTTCGTGAGATTTTTTAAGTGGAAAATTTGGTGTGGTGCAACAGTTGTGTTAACTTTAAAGAAGTAAGGACCGATTTTCTTTTTATAATATTGTTTTGCTTATAACTAAAGCATGTCCTTTGTTTGTTTAGTTAATAAATAATAATTATTTAATTTTTTTTTCTGATACAATGCAGTTTTTTTTTATTTTGGGGTTACTTTGCTCCTGGGGCTTACTCTATATTTTCTTAAAGCTTTTTATTTTTATCATTCACTTTTTGTATTCTTTATAAAATACTTTTCATTTTTTGTTTTTTAAAGTGAATTATTTTCTTGTTGTTCTGAAAAATATTATTTATGTTTATTTTTTTGTTTTTATACTCAAATTTTTAAGTTTTTAAAGCAATAAAAGAGGCTTTTGTGTTTAAAACAAAAAAAAAAATTGGTTTTTGAATTTTTTGATTTTTTTTTTTAACAGATATGATCCGTTTGATCAGGGCTATTGAAATAAAATGCAAACTTTTCCCCAGCTCTTAAGATAAAGAACATATAGTCAAAAGTTTCATATGGAGCAAAGTAACCCCCTCCCTTGGACTACTTTGCCCCACTTTTCAACCACAAAAAAAAAGTACTTTAAATGTTATTAAAACAGTTTTCATACCAAAAATGCATTGTTTCACATATTATTAATGAAACGGCGTTAAAAAAAAAATAGATAAAAATTATTTGAGTACCATTTTTAAGAGGTTTAAAAAAAAAGTGCAAAAAACGGAGCAATGTAACCCCACTTTACGGTATGCTTAGAATTGAATGGCACAATAGCTTGACTTATACTTTCAGTAATTTTTATGTGCCTTAGTTTACACGATAGTTTTCAGGTGAAGCTGATGAGAAAAATTTGATTTCCGCTACTTCAAGGACTTTAACAATAAAATATAAGTGTAATAAATAGAAGATTCAAAAATTAGCTGTAAACTATTAGACAACTTAAGCTGTTAAATTTTTAAATATTATTTACTTTTTTTAGTCATAACAATTTATTACTATAAAAGCATATTTTTTTTGCTAGATTAAGTTGTAAAGCATGTATTTGTAGTTTATTGTTTGTCAACCTTTGAAGAAGACTGTTAATTTGTTTCCATTATCTAAACCTGCTACAATGTTTTGTGATGTTTTTTTAGTTATTAAATGGAAGTAAATATAAACACAATATTTGAAGAGAAAATACTTCCTGGGGTATTGACACATCCGTAATCAAAATATGTGAAGATAATGTTTTATTGTAAAACAAAATAAAAAAAAATAATTTGTTTCTAGAGCTTCTACTAAGAATAATAGTATACTGTGATATACCATGCTAAACATTAGTTGAAGCCTTAATATGTATTATACAAAAATGCAAATTTGTCGACTAAACGCCATTGTTTTGTTTTGTAAATAAAACCGCTCGAATAGGTTTATTTTTAATTTTAAACCCTTTTCAAAGGATATAAATTCCAGTAACCGCAAAATTGTTTCAACACAAAACCACAACGGAAGCTAATTTAAAAAATAAATATCCTGACTTAATTAATGCCAGGCATATTTAACTGGACATCGATGTCTCAGAATCGAATGATCAGACAACAAAAAGAAGTATGCAAATTTCTTACGTTCCAAGATAACATTATTATTTGGAGTTTATTATTTATCAGTTTGGAGCTATAACTTCTTTTTTGTCTTAGTTTAGCAATTCAAATAATGAGTTATGTATATACTTTTTTCAATTTTGTCAATTCTAAAATAATTTACCTAACTAATAGGACCAAAATAAAGTTTAACGTACAAAAATTTTAATAAGGCTTTAAGGCTTTACAAATTTTTGTTTATTTTTATTTACATTTAAAATAAAAATAATTAATTGAATATAAAAATATTAAATTGGTGACGCTACAATCCATGAAAAACCCGGGCTTAGGTGACTTACAACTCTCAACCATTCCCGTGTGCGTATTGTTATAGTTTATAGAAGTGGAGGGGACCTACAATTTTAGCCCAATCCGAAGGACTAATATGAAAGGCACTCCATTCCTAACAAATGATACTCTGGAGAATTTGTCAAGCAAGAGGCAGAAATTCGTGAAAAAAACATTTCTGCTTTTAGATGGACTAGGCTGGGAATCTAACCGACTAACCATAATGCCACAGTGTACTACTAATTAATTTAATAGTAATTAGTTCAACAGTAAAAACTTCTTTGAAGATGTTTAAAAAAATACTTGGAAACCCTATCTAGTGCCTACAGTATAACAAATGGAATAACGAATTTATAAAAAGTAAACATCTCGCACAACAATGGTCCATTCTTTTTGCACAATTTCCATCACTTTGCACTATATATATGTATGTATATATGGTTCCAGGTATCTTGGTATCTACAAAGGTAAACGCAAGTTAAATTATATGTATATATATCTTAAGAACCTGTTTTCCTGCAGATGTGATGCTTCTTCGCCATAAGAAATTTTTAAACAGACCATCATACACTCACAACATAGTTAAACCAAAGTATAAGATTCATTCTTGTGCAATTCTATAGATACTTTATATTCCCCCATACACAAATGAAAAAAAAAAGATAAAAAATAAAATACAAAATGAAATAGAACAAAGAACTCCATCAGTGCGACAAAAAGTTTAAGTGGAGTGATTCACAAAAAAACATTAAATTGTTTCTTTGAAGTTTAGAAACCGAAACGAAATGTCTCTTCAAATAGCAAGAAGATAGAAGAATTAAACGGATTGATTCAATTTGCAGTGTGTTACTTCATTATATGTACATATATATTTCATAAAAATTATATGGATGTTTTGAAATCAGAAAAAAAATTCAACTATACAACTCTTTTGAAATTTTCTTCACACCTGCTGGATAGTGCTTTTTTTTCTCCACAACAAATACCTAATGCCAAATATAATTTACAAATAATTGCCTTCAAATTGTAATTTTCAATTCACTAACAACTACCTTCAGTTTATGCGAATGAATCATAAAGTTTGTTTTGTATTTTTTTTTAGAAAACAAAAGTCAAACGAAAAAAAAATAATAACGAACATACCAGACCAAGCGGCTTCTTTAATTTTGAAACCTCTTTTCTTCAATCATAATAATAATAAATATAATAATAATAAAATAATAATTCGAAATTTATGAGGGCAAATGACACATTTCAAATCGTCTTTGTTGTTGTTGTTTGTTGTTTTTGGCTTAAAAGAAATTCTATCTTGTGATTTGAATTTTAATTACTTTATAGTTTTTTTTTGTATATTTTATGAAATCTTAACTTACCATAACAAAGTATCACAACAACAGCCTTTAGCAGGGACTCCAAATGTGAAGAGAAGAACATTTCAATTTAATTTTTTTTGTCAGTCACTTACTTAAATAAACAAAAAATATTTAAAACTTTTTTTTTTGTAACAACTTTTAACGGTTTGTTGCATTAAGGAGTGTATCACAAAAACCACTATGCACACAAGCCACAAGCAAAAATAAACACCACTTAAGAGTGTGATATAATTTGACTTAGTTCAATGCAAATAAACTGTATGGAAAATTTTTGCATAATATTTTTTTAACAATTTTAAATATTCTCATAATAAACTTTTATAACATCGCACAATATAAAAATAACGCACTCTTATTCAAATTTGACATAAACTGATCAAGCATTTGCTAAGATTTCAAACAACACCATAGCCCGATATAAATGACAGTTGTTTAAAGCTGATGACAAAATACGACTGACCGACGGCAGAGGGCGATCAAGACAGTTCCGCTGCCAGTGAATAAATGAATGGACAGCTCTAGCTGAAAAGACCCCCATTGACCAATATCGAAACCGAAACCAAAAACCGACAACGACACCGCCACCGCTACCGATACTGACTACGACAGCCCTGACTGGCTAAATAATAATGTGTACAATTGTTTAACCGAGAGTGATGATAGTCGGTCGCACAGCTAGCAGCTGATGTGATTGTTTTTTTTGTTGTTGTTGTTGTAACTTACTAGAATGGCTGGCTGTGAGCAGAGCTGTCGTTTCATTTTTTGAGAAAGCAGTACCCCGAGAAAAAAAAAGCAGTACAAAGCAGTACGGTACCAACATTTTTTTATTTAATATAAAAACAATTACATATTGTTAAAAACACAAATTGCATAATTGTGCGATTTTAATTGAAAATAAGGGGTGAGTACGATAAATTTTGCGCTGAAAATTGCTAACGGATTTTATAGAGGGTTCGAATATAAGCATTTATAAGTATGGGAGGGGGGTCTATCTTGTCCCGTTTGGGCGGGAGGGTCAATTTAATTAAAAAAATATTAAAAGTGAAAAAAATAATAAAAAATAACGGTAATACCTGCAATTAAGTTTAATACTTTTTTTTACAGCCAATTCTTTGTACTTGATTGATTAAATAATTAATAGTTAAATTTACAAATCAATATTCCTTATGGACTAACACTGAATCTTATGCTATGTTCCCACCAAATTGAATTTTTAGATTACTTGTTTGTTGAACATAATTGCGTCGATATATTAATTAGATATTGAGAATTAAAATAAATTACAATTGCCTAAATCTTGTTAGATCAACTGTTTTAGAAATCTCGAAATTTTTCAACTGCAATCTCAGATTTCGATTTCATGGGAACATACAGTCAATCAAATTCATATTCGTACAGTAGGTTCGAAATAATCTAAACACTCTCTAACCAAAACTGCATTTTTTTTCAATTAATTTGAATAAAATTAATCAATTCATTCAAGATTAGATAAGTAATGTCTTACCAACATTATGGTTCAACTGAAAATAATTTTATACAAAACCCTATCAAATTCATATTCGTACAGTGTATTTTTATTCGCAAAATCAATAAAAAGGAACCGTTAAAAAAATATACCAAATACTTTTTTGTCATTTATACGTATCCGTATTTCAGACGTATTTCAATTTAAAAAAAATAACAAAAATTTACAAAATGGGAAGAAAGCGGGGTGAAACGTCGGTTGAGCTACGAAGAATAATAGTAAAGTACTACAGTGACTGTAAGTCCTTAAAACAAATATCGGACGTGGTTGACAGACCACGCTCAACGGTCCAATCAGTCGGTAAAAGGTTTAAAAATAAGAATAGATTTGAAAATAAGCCAAGAAACACCACACGCGGAATTTTCAACATTCATGATAAACGCGTTATCATGCGTGAAATAAAGAAAAATCCGCGAATTAGAAACTGGCTGAAAAGTTGCGTCAGGAACTCAACAAAGAGTTGTGTACAGAAACTCTGAGGAATTAAATTCGAGAGCATGGCTTTAACGGTAGAGTTGCCCGGAAAAAATCGTTCATACATAAGTGCTGTAAACAGAGTTAAACGGCTTAACTTTGCAAAAGAGCATCAATCCAAGGATTTTCAATTTTGGAATTTCAGTCTGTCGTCTATGGTAATGGACTGATTTTGCGATTTCGTACATTTTGAAACAAAAATGAGTATTCTCTTTCTCATATGTCATATTTATCGCTTGTGGGTTTGTGGCTTGAGGCTTGGTTTGTTTGTTTCTTTTATTTTTAAGGGTGTGTTCAAAGAAAATAATGTTTGGATGCGTTTACTCTGCAGTACAGTAATAATGAAATATTTGATTTAAGTTCACACCGACGAAAAGCAGTACTTTGGTCGTGGGAGCAGTACGGCAGTACGGAGTTTCTGAGCGCAGTACAAATGCTGCAATTGCAGTACTTCGACAGCTCTGGCTGTGAGTCGTAAGTTGGGTAATATGACAGAAGACCCAGTCCCCAGTGGGAACGTGCCATACAATAGATAATGTATATGAAATGCACGGGCAATCATCGATGAGTATCTCGCGTTCGATAAAAAAAAAAACTAAAAAAAAAAATTAATAACAAAAGAAAAAAAAAGAAGCTAAGTTATTGAACTGGATAAAGAGTTTAAATCTATCAGATACCAATATCTATACCCACTTGGGCGGGCATCAGGGAGGCACTTTGTACATTTATGATGCATGAGTTTTATATGCTTGTTGCATTCAAAAACATATAGACACACATGATTGTTGCGGTTCTTTAGCCACCTCTTTCTGCTTTAACTGCAATATTACGGTTTATTAGCACAGGATTTTCAATTCCCATAGAACACCAACCAACATACTTGTAGATACTTTTTTTTTAAATTTTCTTTCTATAGATACCATATGTATCTATGTATATTAAGTTGAGGAAACTACTTAATTTGATTGAGTGACCGTTGGGGAGTTCTTCACTTTTTTTTAGCTTATTTAAATTGAAAGTTTGCTATGCAATTAAAGTTTGATGCACGATTATGATGATGATGGTAAGTTCAGATATATTTGTTGTTTTTGTTATTATGTCTTTTTCTGTTAAACAAGGGCTATTAAGAGAGTTCAAGGTTAATTGGTTTAAAGTTATTTAACTAATGAGGTTTTGCTTCTTTTTTTTTGTTATGGATATTTTTTTTATGAATTGCAATCTATTGTTTTTTTAACCAACACATATTTTAATATACCTACTATATGGAATTTTTGTATGGATGGAAGATGAATCTAATCGAGTATGTATTTGACTTTCGATTTTAGAGATTAATTATGTTATTTTTTTTTTGGTTTTGTTTGCAGTTTTATAGATATTGCGGAACTGGTATACCTATTATGATGATGAGTTTGAAAATAAATAAAGATCATCAACCTTGTTGCATTGATAGGAGGTGATTAACATTTTTTTACCTATACACATTTTCATATTTTTTTTATATAAATCTTATTCGATTAAAACAAAATTATGAATTTTCTAGCAAAAATCGGTGGGATAAAGGTACCTACCGATGCAGTGCAACATTAGCCAATAAAACAGATGTTTTGTAAGAAGATTTACGATTTGTTTTTCTTGTGTAAGCAATTAAAATAATTCACCCGACTAAGTTTTTTTTTTATAGTTGGTTAATATAATGGCTAAAATTTCAGCATTTTATAATGAAATTTAATGGTGTACATTTTAATTATTTCAGTTGTAATTTTAACTTAATATACAAAGGTACCTATTTAACGGTATTGCGTGTTTATATTAAGTTTTTTTTTTTTAAACAAAACACCTGACCATAGGGTGATTATAAATAAACCTTATTGTATTGAGGTAAAGGGTATTGAAAATGGCATGTACTAAATTTAGGCAACTTTATTTTGTGTGTGTTTTTTTTATTGAACCAAGGTTAAATAAATTTCCGGTAGTCTTAACTGTGGTTTTTTTTTATTTCTTTTAATTTTTCTATGAATGACTGATTCTAGCCGCTAGATACTAGCAGCTGGATTCTGCAACCTCGTTATCAACTCAATTGTTTTAACTGTTCGTTCAATTATAGTATTTAAATGTTTATTTGTCAAAACCTGGAAAATGTTTCCCTGTCCATTTTATATGAATTTTTTTATACATGTATGATTATTACTAAACTCGACTGAAGAAATATCGCCAAAATCGTTGGAGTCGTTTTCGAGATATGTAGATATGTTTTATCTTAACGGTTATATGACAAGGAATGTTATTTTTGGAGCTAAAAAAATCCAATTTTTCTTCTAGGGAAGTAATAAACAAATAAATAAAACCTTAAGTCCGCTGATTGTCGTGGTACAGACAGACAGACAGACTAAATTGAGGGACACATTTTCTCGTGATCATCGTAATACTAGGTGTGATTAATTCATCCGGTTCTAATTTTTTTGAGAATCCAAAACTTACCTAGCACATTTTATTCGCAAGTAAAAAATGGTGGTTGAAAAAACAATATAGAGTTCATTTGATGGTCTTGTTTTTTTCTGGTGATCTTTAATTAATAAATTTAATCTACAAAAACATATAAAATATAATGACAGCTGGTAGCTATCTACTATTTGATTTTTACTTGCTGCTATAGGTACTTTAGGGCAAATAGTAGAACTCGAGAATACTAATTTGACTTTATATTCCAATGATCACGTGTCTTTCTGTCTTTGGAATTAAGGGTTTAGAAAGATTTTGATTTTCTTACATACAAATGGTTTGGCAAATTGTGGTCTGCGTATCAAATTACTCAAAAAATATTTTTTGAATTCTTAAATATAATGTTATTATATGTCAATATATTGAGATACTAAAAAATACTTTTAAATAAAAATATATAAAATTTTTTTTGGAAATGCTGCTGTAACGATTTTCGATTTTTTTTTCAAAAAATTTTATTTTTACTTATGCTTTAGATGAAAGCTTCAGTCTCAAACCTGTTGTTTACCATTCTTTAGCACTTTAAACAATGAAATTTTAGGACTTTTCAGTTTCCTCTCTGATGACATTATTAAGTTTAATTTAACACAGGAGCAGTTTGTGTGATACAGTCGTGTATTTTATTTTTATTTTCTGCGCTAAATAAACTTAACTTAAAATACAAATACATATTATGTTAAAAAAGTTTAAAACTTTTTGTAATTTGCAGACTATTTTTATATACGATTATTTATAGGTACATAATTATGTACATATGTATGCATGAAAACAAATCAAGTGTACATAGATAAAATATATTTTCTTCTCCAACAACTTTGGAGAATCACTAAAAGTTCCAAGATTTTTCCATTGATTCTAATTCAACGTAAATAAATTAACCAACGACGCGACGGACAAGCTTGCAAATATTACACCATACTGCTAATTCAATATAATAACCCGCATAATATTAAACACGATGCTAAAGTTTGTTGGTCTTTTGTAATTAAATTACAAACGAGAATATTGTGTTTGCCAGCTATCCGCATAAATATAATATTTAAGATTTAATTTTGGAAAAACTCCGTTGCTTAGCCTTAACCCTTTCAACAAGAGTCATAATTATGTGGTTTTAAAATTAAATTTTAATAGAGGAAAAAAAGTGAACTGATGAAGGTTAATTTAAGAGAGTAATTTAATAGCACTTGCTAATAAGTTAATAACTTACAATGGTAGAATAATGCTAATAAATTAAATCAACAAGTCTCTAGAAGTTGATTAATAAATATTCAGAGAAAGCTTTTAACAGGCTTTTAAGTCCATACAAAAAAAAAAAATGGATGTTAGGTGTCTTCCACCTTATAACTTTTGTCGAATCTGATTAAATCTAGACATTTTAGACCCAATAAATAATAGGAAAAAATGGTATTATGTCAAAATAAGAATCCATGAGACATTTCGAAGACTTCAAAAATTTGTTTATAATGAACTAAGAAATTTTATAAAATTCAGAATTGGTTTCCCGGGGAGTTGACGACTTTTGACAACAATTTGTAATCGAAAAATAATCATTGCGTCAGACTGTATTTAAGTTATCATTGAATGGTGCCAAATTTACTATGAGAAATAATTTCGTCTGAACAAAACAATAATGATATTTCATTGACATAAAACCCAACGTTACATAATGAGGAATATTTACATAGTTGTGGTTGAAAATATTATGACCAAGACTTTTGAAGAAAAGTAAAATTATTCTCTACTCGTTAGACGCTCCTCGCTGCTTGCTACTTCTAACTCAAAACTGCTTACTAGCTATAAGTGATTCCTTACTCGTAACTTGTAAATCACGACTCTGAACTCGCCATTTGGTTCTCTTTACCCTTTATTGGTTACTAGATATTCGCTTCATCAATAATAAATAAAAATCTTTGTTCGTTACTCTTTAATCGATACTCGCTACTAGATATTCCACAATCATTACTCACTGCTTGTGTATTCACTGCTGAATACTTACTGCTCCTGACTGACAACTTTACTAACTACAAGTTACTCACTATCTGCTGGTTATTACTTGCAAGTTGCAACTCATTTTATCTTAACTATCACCTCTAAAAAGCACTTGGCTGTTATTAATCGCTACTCGTTTATCAATAATTGTTATTTGTTACCTGTTAGTTGCTACTCAATACTCCTTACTCGCTGCTGGCTAAACATTAATCATCTCTTTTCATCGGCCACTGATGGCTACGCGTAAGTTATGACTCGCTCAGCCTTCCTCGCTGTTTGCTATGAGCTGCTCATTACTCGTTGCTAGCTCTAATTGTTACTCCCTACTCGCTTCTTTTTACTCGTAACTTATTACTTGTTACTTGCTACACGTTAATTGTTTTTTAGTTAAAAGAAACGCTACTCACAACAAGTTATTCGGTTTTCGCTCGGTTCTGTTATAATACGAACTCGAATGTTTTTTAAAAAAGATTTACGAAAGTATTTCAAAGTGATTTGATCATATTTTTTTTTATGAAAAAACATTTCACTTCATGTATACTAGTTTTAGTGTAAACTTCTCAATTTTTCAACAAAAAAAAAAGTTAGAGAACCAAGTAAACATCCACAATTTTCCAGTTACTTAATAAGAATTCACTTCAGCTATAGAACCATTCCTAAAACTCTTATAACTTGAAATATAAAATTTTATATACGAGTATTAGATATGAAAAAGTTTTAAAACACTTCCCCCTTATCGATAAATACTTTAGCTCCATTTGAACTTCAGGAACATTTTCACATAATTTTTTTTTCTGCAAAAAATAAAATATAGTTAAGTTATCCTCAAACAACCTCATTGCCAATGTGAAAAGAAGGAAAAAAAAATTGAATTTAAAACTTTCTTCGTTTCTCCTTCTGTGTTCTTATACTCGTACTCGTATTTGTCCAACAAACAAATTATCCGCACAATTTATTGAATTTTTTCTTTCAAACACTCTCCTTACCTATAACTATAAGATAAAAATAAATTCACTATTAAATCGGTTCAACCACAAGAGTATTGTAGGTAGCTGTGTAAGTACATTTATTGCATTTGTTTTTATGTTGAACTTTTGCGCTACGTCACGAAACCTGAATTCCACGAACGTCAACATAATTCAATAGAATATGGATTCAAATCGAAGATATTACTAGTTCTAGCTGGGAGGTAACTACAGAGTTGGAAATTGCAATTTTATAAATCGATTGCAGGACGATATCCTGGCAAATGATTTTGTATTGATAAATCTTTTTTTTCTCTTCTTTTTTTTTTATTCTATTATTAGATTTGTAAGTTTGAATAAAGTTTTCAAGCTACATTATTTATATGGGTTTTATATTTATTAAGAAACTATATAATAAAATATTTATTTTTATGTGAAGTTGTCATGTCCAACTTCTCTCTGGGTGCCTAAGAAATTCCATATTTGTATTACATTTAAAATGCAAACCCTTATTATTAATAGAAAGTTAAGCGAGATCCTGTATGGAATATTAAATAAGGAATGAATTGACGTAGGTATTGGAAAAATATAAGTTTTTTTTTTTTGTGAAATAAACCAACACGATGAATTCAAAATTTGATGAACATACAAATCTTGGAAACTATTTTTTACTCAACCGACATGTAAATATTTCAGGGATTGGGTACAAAAACTTGTATACAATAGAATATAGGGTCACAACATCCCATGTCATACAATCCCAAATTACGAAATCCTAACTTTTTTTAGGTGAGATTTATAAATGTTAATAAACGTTATATATATTTTTTAAATATTTAATTAAAGAAACCATTATGGCCAGTTGTATCAAAATCCACTACAACCAGTTTATAATAAAATACCTACTTACAAAATGCCCTTCACTGTTTGTGAACCATCCCTGGACTTTATCATATTTTTTTAAACTTAACGGAAAAGTTTAAACAGTGCAATTAAAAATGTTTTTTCCCCAGGCGTCAAATAAAAAAAAATGTTGAAAGCTCTCTTTTTCGAAGAGTAATCAAAGTCAAATTGTCACAAAGTAATGTGTGCACTTGAAAAAGTTTTTTTTTGCCAAATTGCGATTAACTTCTGTTTTACTATAAATGAAATATAAAATAATGTGGCAGGTTTTTTAACAATGGAAATAATTCAGCTCAAATTATTTTATTTATTTTGTATTTCTTACGCTCTCTAAGTAACTGATAAAATGAGCTTTATTGTCTCTAAATCAGTTAGCAACTTACGAAGTCATATAATTTTGAAAAATAATTCAAAACTGAATGAGGTAACAACTACTATTAAATAGATGGAAACATTTTGATATCAATATTTTTGACTCTTTTCTTCTTAATTTGTCTTCGTAATTTTTTTCTTATTTATTTTAGAATTAATCCTCTAAATAAGTACCTATGTCCATGTTATTTAATGTTTTAAAAAATTCTTGTACAAAAATGAAGGAGAAAAATTCTTGGCAAAAACAAATTAGAAACTTACGGTTGAAACAAAATTTTTGTTAAGCAAAAAAAAAAATTGTGAAAAACAAAAAATGTTGGACAGAAAAATTTTCAACTGAACCAATTTGTCCAAAAAACCATTTAAATTAAAAATTAAATTTATTTCACAGGTTCCAATAATACTTTATTTCAGAAAAGTAATGAAAATCCCGTAAAATGTTTGAGATATTAATGAAAAATTGACATTTTTTTTGAAAACACCATCTGCAACTATTTTTTTTATATCTATTATTTTCTCATCTCCTATTTTGTCTTCTTTTCACATCCCAATATCCAAACAAAAAAGCCGTTCCCCGATTTCATGCCTTTGGTTTTTCATCTTTATCATTTCGTAACTTTGGCATTTCGTATCTTTGTTTTTCGTAACTCTGGCGTTCTGCAATAAATTATCTATTACGATTAACTGAACTTAAATTAAATAAAATTTTACAAGGTCCTCACTTGTCAACTAAAAATATATCCTTCAATAAAACGCTTTGATACAAGAAATTTAAAAAAATGTTGAAATAAAAAAATTTAATATAAAAATAACATATTAAAATTTATCTTAAAAAAATTTCTCTTTTAAAGCAATTAGTAGTATTAAATTTAACTCCATCATCGCCTCTAGCATTCTCATAATTAATTGTGAAATAATTCTTTGAGTTTTGTTTTCCGTTTGATGTCGTGGATATTCAGAGGGAGTATTTTTTTCTTTTGCCTTAAAAAGTCTCGTAGTGAGGTTAACTACTATCGTGTTATGCATACATCGAGCGTACTCGCGCGTATCTTGTATGCATCGGCATCACCATCAACAAAGAGACTTTATGAACCCAATCCTTTGAGGATATTTTGTGCTGTCTGAGCTGAGTGATGTCAGCAGGATTGGCAGAGTATCATGTGTGTTGGCATGTTGGATCGATAATTTACGCCAGAGGCACAGATATATTCAATGGAATGCTTGCGTTGCGTTGATAGAAAAATTGGGAATTTAAAAAAAAAATAATGAGAAAAAAAGAACATTGATATTGTACAATGTACATTGGATGTAAAGAATTAAAGTAATGAGTTTACACTGTAGATTTTTTCAAAGCAGACGTTGTCGTCTTGTCACTTCACTAGCTTAGCAATGTTGAGAAATGTCAAAGGATTCCTTCTTGTACTTTAATTTTTAAATGGCAATATTACATGTATGTACATACTATTGAATTTAGAGATTTTGTCCAATATCAAATTCGTACCGTATTATCATTAATTTATTTGAAGTTTCACCCCAAATTGTACGCCTGGTTTGTAACCTTGAAACAAAACTCTTGTCTGAGAAAGTTTTTTTTTATAAAAAATGATTTTGTTAAAAACAAATCGTTCCCCCGTTGAAACAAGCAGAAATATTGAAGACTATGACATTGATCAAATTTAAAGATGTACAATTGTACAACCATACAAATTGGGCTCTCAGCTAAACAAAATCTTGGCCAAACTTACGTCTGTTTCGTATATTGCATTATTTGAAGAATAAAACTTATCTGTCGGTTTGGCAAACATTTTTTTTGGGCATTTTTAAATGTAACTTCATTTTTTTGACAAATAGGTACCTATGTATTTATATTTGCCAATTTTTCTTTTATTTTTCCAATTTAGTTTTGTTTTGAAAATTTATCTGTTTTTCTGAATGTTTTTTTTTTAATGTTTGTAGGTATTTTTATTTTTTTCGACAATTTTTTTGTAAATTTTCTTCTCGTGAATCGTCAGTTTGTTTTCTGTTTTAACTATGGAATTTACCAAATAAGCCTAAAATTCGAAAACATTGGTAGAAATTAGAAATGTTTGGTTCTCATAGTAATTCATTTCTGATTTTGGTAAATTTTAGAATAATATACAAACAAATTCCTAGGAAGCCGCAAGTTACTTTTAATTAGGGAACCTGGCCACTGAAGAGACCCTAAGTTGATCATGGGAATTGCATAAGCGGGCTATAGCACCCCCAAAGAGGGAGTTAAAAGTAAAAACTACATGGGTGCCAATATAACTAACTTGTTGTTACTTGGTATGGAGTGCGATGACACGAATTTTTGTATCAATTTTTTTCATAAATTTAAAAATACATATTTGTAAAAAGTATTTTTTATCTTTAAGAAAAATTTGATTCGTTTTATTTAAGAATTTATTTACTTTTATTATTTTAAAAGCAATGTCTTTATTGTCAATAAACACAACATAAATATATTCAAATCTAGTATTATGTGTTTTTCAAGGAGATTTCTTTTTAAAAAATCCTGTACTGAAAATAGTCAATGTTTTATTCATACAGTATTTTGACGTACGGAATTCTGTATTTACAATAATGACATACAGAATTATGGTCTTTCACAATTTATTATGACATTTTTTTTCTCCAAAATGCATTTGAAAAATAAATATTTGCGGAATTATTAAATTTTAAAAGCTGAATAAGGTGTCAAAAAAGACAAAAAGGCCGCAATTTTTTAATAGTTTTTTTGAAAATGTTAAATTAAAAAATACATTTTTGAGTTTCTGTTTATGCTTAGATACGTAATAAAAGTGGTGTTAATTTTTGTTTATTTTCATTTCCTTTCTCCTTCATAATATTTGAATGATGAACACACCCATTATTTCAGCATATATACTTACCAACCTAAAATTTAAATCCTAATACATATGTGTTGAATTTCAAATTTAACACATTTCAAGGAATACTTCCTTGCTCAGATGAATCGGAAATAATATTATTTGAAAGCTAGCAGCTTCTACATCTCGACATTATGTATCTTTAAAGGGATCAAATTTTGTTTTAAAGTATTGAATATATTGGAATATAATATAATCTCTTATTGGAACTTTGTAGGTACAGCTGCAACAGCCCTTAACTTGACGGAATTATTAATTAAAATTTATATTCGCTCCAATACCATAGGGGATTTTTTTTCGCTTATCGTTTCTTATTCTTATTTTGTTCAAATTCCATTGCCATTTTTGTTTACGGAAGTTATAAGCTTTGAATGGTGCGTGACAGTATCTATTTACATTTTTGTGCGTTTAAATTGGTATTGATTTTCTTTCGTATCAATTTATCGAGATTGCAAATTTAGTATCTTCTCTATGGTATACGAAGCATAAGCAGATGATTGGATGGAAAGCACATGGATTTAATTTATGATAAATGTTTATATGTTTGCGAATTTATATTATTGAAAGTCACAGAACGTTCAAATGTCAACAACTCGTGATCTGTTAGTTTGATTTAAAAAAAAAAAAATATCAAGTAATTGTTGCAAATTTCAATAAACCACACTTCAATGTAAGGCACATGATAATTTTTATTTTGATTTGCAGAAATATATATGTATATAAGTATGTACCTATTCTATAGATTATAAGGCAAATGGTAAATTATGCATTTAAAAGATACAGGCTAGGAGTTTTTCATTAAACTTGACAATAGTATTAAAATATAGGATTCAAAATGATTGCCGTTTGTTAATTTAAACCACTTACTTGGTTCGCCATTTTAAGGGATTTACTTCTTTTCTATTTGTAAAACATCCTCGTTTTTTTTTTCTTCTCTGTTAAATTTAATTTTCTTGGTTATTAAGAACAAAAATTTAAAGTAAATTTTTGGAAAGTGGTCAATTTAACCATTCCCACACAAGTTATTAGGCTGCCAAGTTTCGCAACATAATATTTGTTTTGAAGGTTGTAAATGAAACAACAACACTTGAGTGAGCTCACATCAAGATTTCACACGCTCAAGCTATAACTATTTCAAAACTTTATGAGGGCTCATAACTCAAAAAATCCTTTCTCATTAACTCGTAATTTCCCTTGCAAAAAAAAATATTCAAAGAAAAAAAAATTTGTTTGGCTTCAAGATTTCAAATTAAAAAAATTGAAGCTTTAAATCGTTTTTATTCTCAAGAAGTGTTGCCATTGAGTCAATACTGTCAAATTCGGAAAATTGGCCCGTGGTTCGATAACCATGCTTCCGATGATGAGGTGAATGGTTTGATCGGCTCACACATAATCAAAATTAAAGCAAAAAATCATTAGTTCAAAACCCTCCCAATCCATGTGCATTGGGGCAAGAAGAAGTGCTGGAATGTTCATAGCAATTATTAATGATTTGGTGAATTGATCACTTTTAGGACAGTATTAAGTTGACTAATCGCCTAATCAAAGACGGTTAAGAATTAAAATTTTTGATCCTTTATTTTGCAGTATTAATTTAAGCGTTTAAGTTATCGAGAATGAAGATGGGACATTTTTTCCGCCATTTTCTCAGAATAGGTCAATTTAGTCACTTATTAAGTCCTTAATCTTATTCAAAACCTTTTGACAAAATATCAAATCGGCTGAATTTTTTTTAAATTTTTGTCTGTCTTATTAAATACATTTCAAAGGTTTCCTTAAAAAAAATCCTTTTATTTCTATATTTTTTAAAAGAAAGTCTTTTGATAAAATTAATTAATCAACAATAACTTCCCTTAAAATCGAAAACAAATAAAAAATCATTTTCTTATTTAAATATCCATAACAATTCATCACTTTAAATTCCTATATACCTAATTACCTTTCAAAATAATTAAGTACTTAATGTTCTTGATTTTCATTTTCTTTTTAAAGAAATCGAAAAACAACCTGAAAATATTTACATACCTAATTGCCCTCGAATCCTTTTTGCTCATCTTATCGGAAAAAGGAAGGAAGGAAGGGGTAGAGACAGAGAGAACTTAACGACCCAACCAGTGGCCTTTAAAAGTGAACCTAGTTAGGTTTCATCACCCTTTTGTTAACCTTAAAAGCGAGAGGGTATCTTAATTTGAAAATATATACATACATACATATTATTTGTAGATGCAAAAAAGATAGCTGAAATAATTGCTCATAAAAGCCATAAAAATAAGCCACCTGAGACAAACAATTATTAAGCTAAAATAGTGCCTTTATTGTATGGATGATGTTCCTCTTTTGAATATTAATCCTGAATTAATTTTTTTTTTTGGAGATTCCTTTCAACAAAAAATATAAGAATTGGTTTTCTTTCATGTAGAGATATGTATAGAAAGTATCTTCTACAAAATGTCTGGGTCAAACATTTTAAGGATACAATTTCCCCATTATAAAATTAATTTGAAGATGTCCTTTGGGTTATAAGGACGCTACACAAAAAAAAACATATTTTTCCTTAGGGTAGATTAAGTCAAAAAAAAAAAAAAGAAACTCTGAGTTAAAATTACGAAAACTTTAAATGGCTACAGTTGAAATACTTTTCGTTGATGTTTTCTAGTGACTTCATCTTCTAAAATAACTTCCCTTTTTAATCTTAACAGTTAACTTAAGGAAATTACAAAATAATTTCTAAGTCATCTCTATATAGTCATGTTTAAAGATAAAATAAGAGGTTTTGATTTTAATGCTATATCAAATATCATTTTCAAGATGATTGTGTTTGACACAAAGTCTCTTACTCTTGATAATTATTTTCAACCCTATTCCCAAACAATGATTTTAAGACTTAATACCCTATCTGTACATCTATCAACAACCAATATTAATAAAAATGTCTTCCACATTGTGTTTTTGGTTTGCCTTTTTTCCAATCTCCTTTCAATAATATTGTAGGTATGCTTTTTAAATTGAAACCCTTTTTGACTTTGGTATACAATTAATAACGGTTTAAGGATTGCTTAAGTTCTTTGAAACCATTTTCAACTAGAGAGAGCTTGAAGGGATTTATTGTTTAATAAGAATGGAGGGTATATGATTTTTATTTTGATAGAGGATTATACACGAATGTGAACATTTAATAATAAGAAAGCTTTTTGGCTTAGCAGTTATTTAAAAACGATTTACTAATTTTTTTTTAGGTAAATTTATTTAAGAATAACGAAGTGGATTGGTTGGAAGACAACAAAAAAAAAACTTTTACCGCATTCCTCGAAACTGTGAATAAAAATTGAAATTGGTTTAATTGAGTGAAAAAAGGTACGAAAGGATCAAAAATAAATTCTTTTTTGTTTTGAGATTTGGTATAAATTAACCCAACACAAAATACTATCATTATCTGGTATTAAATCAATAAGATTGATATATTAAGCCCTTTTTCCACATAATTTTCATAGAAAAATCGACGGGCTAAAGATCATTTCGGCAAAAAAATTTCTCAAAATATCTCAGAAGTACTTTCTCTACTAATGGTGGAACTGAACTAGATATTAATCAATTGGCAAAGTACGGTAGTACGAGGAATCAGCACAATTGGGGAAGAATTCCAGAGATGCCGCATAGAAGTAGTAAAAGCCCTGTGCCCCGTAACTGGAAAATGTTAACTTACGGACATAAAAAGTCAGAGAATCTAAATAAGTAACAGAAATGTAAGTTTTTCAAGACAAAAAAATCATCGCACTTGGGTAATAATGGTAATTTGTCGAACAATAGTGCAAACCAATACCCTTAAATGAAAATTTCATAATTTCTTTCTGAATTTATTTTTCTAACTTACTCCTTAATAACTTTCACAATTTCAAAAAAAAAATCGCAATTTCGTAAGAAAAATAAAGTTTGCTTGAGTTATGGTTCACAGATATTTTGTTAGTTAACTTTGAGATCGACAAGATCTCTGAAAGGTACATGTATAACAATTGCTGCTTATCCAATTCCTAAAAAAAAATATTATTGCCTTTTTATTTCCAAAAGCACCTCTGTTCACTTCACATCAATTTTCCGTGAACAGTGCATTTTCCTAAGCAAATATCGGTTTTACTTAAATTCCGTATTTTTACACAGCTCATGAGTGCAAATTGTAATCAATTAAAAATTTTTGGGTAATAGTCGCAGTTAAGAAAAAAAAAATCCTCAACTAAAATTCCTAACATTTTTATTTCTCAAAGAACCGTTTTCCAGATATAGCTTATAAAAGCATGAACCTACCGTTCCAATCAAACCATTTATAACATAGATCTTTCTCACGTTAACGCATGCATTTACTCTTTTGTATGAGCATGCGTAAACGCATTCATTTACGCATCCGTTTACTCATATATTTATGCAACCTTTTTTTTTATATAAAAATGTTGTTAAAATTTTTATTTTAAATCAAGAAATATAAAGACTTTTAATAGTTTTCTCATAAGTTTCCCTTCAAAATTAAATTTACTATACTTCTGCCGCAGAAATAAAAAAACCTTATTCTCAGGTTAACTAATCCATGGGCATTGTATATAGAACCTAAAAAAAAAGTTTTTTTAATTTATAGGTTACAATGTCCATGGAATAATTTTTTTTTAGCACAATCGCAACAGGAAGCCCTGCCTTTTCGTTAAGTCCGTTAACTCACTTTTGTTATTCCGCTTAGAGTAAGTTCACTCACCAGACGGGCACCATTATACCTAAACCTTTTTTTTTGATTAAAAGTATGTATTTCGCCGGGTCCCAAGGAATTTTCAAACAGAAAAGTAATTTTATCATAAATATAAAATAACAAGTTATAGGAGCAAGTTCATGCGATCCAGTCGGGAATATTATTTTCTAATCCCCGGAGGAAACCAAAAAAAAAACATCCAACTATAAATAAATACACAATCTTAAATTCACAAGAAAACAAAAACAAACTAAAAATACATAGAATCAACAGGCTACTACAAAACCCGTTGGTTTTCTACATAAATATTGCTACCTCCAAATAATCAACTTCATAAAACAAAAAGACGAAATAAATAAAACAAAAATAACTCAGTTATTCACATCAGTCAATTTATACCTATAACACTGCTTATCATCAACAGACATAACAAAGCTTCATTTAATAAAACAATGGGGTGTCTCCAAAATACGTAAATCCTTCTTATATCACTTCATACCTGCACAAGAAATAAATCTCTTATTAGTTATTACATATTTGTACAAAATGACAAAAGCATAAGCATAAAAAAGAAGAAACAACTGAACCGAAAAATAATATTGTCAATTCGACTACTCACCCAGAAAGCTCTGAGAATAAAATATAGAAAAAATTGTGCTTTTCATTCATCATATTGCTCTGTTGAAATTCTGGTCCACCAGCACTGGTAGGTTTTATTATTTGCAGAGATGAATGAATTTGCTGCCTTTATTTCAATCGAAATTGTCATCACCACCACACGAAGTCAGTCCTTGGCCTCCGCACGCATCCCCATCATCATCAATAAACAGTTAGCTTCACTGAATTCGCAACAACAGTAGGTATACCTAGTTGTATAACAGTATACGAAGCATCCAAAGTTTCGAAGTTCATCTTTTACCCCCAACTGGGGGCTTATTTCGCAATTCGCAAGGATCTCATCTCTATATCCTGTCGTATAACGTTGGAGCTCCGTTACGGTCATTCAGTTGAGTTTTGGTTTGCTTCCAGTGCGGATGCAAAAAGGACCGTTAGCAAAACGAAATATACTAATATAGTAGTCGTTTTATTCGAATCGAGTTTAAAGTCCGAGTAACGGCTGACGACCGGTCCACCGAGCGAAGACACCAACGGACGTGTGTACATCTTTTTGTGATACAAAAAAAATAAAAAATAATGAGAAAAAAAAATATCCTTGTGGTAGCGGTTTACTGGTGAATAAAATGCCGAGTTACGTCACTGTTGAACACAGTGCGATGGCAATGGTTGAATGTAAATTGAAATTAGAATATCAGAATCAGTTATGTTTTTGAGTGATAGAGTGCATAAGTTTTTTTAAATTAAAAAAAAAAAATTCTATAAGTATAGAAATAGATATGTAAATCCGAGTACATAAATGTATGTATGATGTATGTGTTTAAAAATGTTCAAAAAAAAGGAATTTTAGCTAAACGACTCAAGGATTTTTAATGGGTGGTAAGTTTTTGAGATGTGGATATTTTTGTTTTCCCTGAGTTGAGATTTATTATTCGTGACAGGATAAATGTAGGCTAGAGTCGATTTGACTTGTTTTTGTTTTTGATGAATTACCAAAGTCATAATTAAGCTTAGCAGAGTTTTGCAAACTCCTGTTGATTATTATGTAGGTAGGTACCTACCTCCACATTATAAATTAAGCTTGTTAAAGGGATGTACTTTCCTATCTACATATGTACCTCATTTTGTGGTTAAAAAGTTTTTTTATGTTCAACATTTTCCATATCAATTAATCTGCCTGATTTACTTAGTTTCAGTTTATTATTAAATTTTTAAAGGGTTTTTTCAAATGTGGTCTGTTGGATAAAATAACAGTTATGTAGAAAGGTAGGTATGTCATGTGTGTTTTGTACTGGAAGTGCATAAGTAAAATAAATAATAGAATGAAACTTGTTTGCTTTGAATCGTAAATTTTCACTAAAAACCGTGGGGGCTGTTATAGGTAGTTACGATAAAGGACTTTAAACACCTTAACATTCGATTATATTTTGTTTAGAATTGAAATTGAAATATAAAATTACGAGTTGGCTTTAGATCTGTATTCGAAAAATGTATTTGGGATTATTATAGCTTCTTTAATTAATTCCTTGGAATTTCTGATTGTTAAAACATTTTTTTTTATAAATATCAGAATCGATGTTGTTTTGTTTCTTGAAATTGAATTTTATTTAGGTATCATTTTTTTAATATATATCTCATTCATATAAAATAGGGTTGAAAAAAAAAAAAAAATTTAAAAAAAATCAGGAATGGGTCTTTGGCGTTGGTGTGTTTTTTAAAAATGCTATAGAGTTCATATTCTGAAAATAAGTCGAAAATTCAGTTAGAGACAGAAGAATTTTTATGATGCAGTAGATATAGATATACATATCAATAATAATTGCTCTTAAATTCTGGGAATTTTTAATTCTGTATTTAAATAATGCAAAAAACAAAAATATTAATGGGGAATTATATCAATTTCATTTCAATTCATTACAATTAAATTTAAATAAATTTCGCACGAAAAAATGCTATTGTAGAAGAAATATGAGAAAACATAAAATTTTTAATTTGAATTGCTAAAAAATTCCGAACAACAATGCTGAAGATGCTAAAAGATACGAATTATTTTTTTTGTAAATCTAATTCTTTTATGCATTAAAATTCTTACAAAATAATATAGGTATTTAATAATTATATACACATAAAAAATATTTTGAAATGCAATACTATAAAATAAAAATTATGATCGCAATCCCTAAGTCGTTTATGAGAAAATCGAAAACAAAACTAGGTTTGAAATTCTGTCTGTATACCTATACATACATACATATCTCAATCTACAGCCTAAGCTACTGGAGGGATTTTCTTCAAACTTTGGACTTGAAAATCAAAGGCGATTTCCCTAAATTTATTGCTTTAAAAATTTTCATGAAATTTCTTCAATGGAGTTATTTGGTCGAAAAATATTTTTCAAAAAAAAAAAAAAACTTTATCAACGGTGCCTGTGATACAATTTTTTATGAAAGAGGTAATCTTATTCAAAAAATATTTTTTGATTTTTGAAAGAAAGTCAGCATTTATTTATGAAAAGTCAATATTTTGAAAACAAGGTTAATATTTTGTACTAAGAACATACCATTTTTTTTAAATATTTTTTGAACAGAAAAAGGTTTTTTTAATTTCTATTGAAAAACTACGACTGAAAATTGAAATTCAAATTTTTATATATCATTTTAATTTTGCAACAAGCGGGTTTAAATCTTAAAGATAATTTTTTTTGCATACAGAAAGTAAACAATAAAAATAATTTTTGTCAACCATTTTTCTTTATTTGTTTTTGGCTAAATGATTTTGATTTTACGAAAAAAAAGTCTCTCCATCTTTTTTGTGTAGAATAAAGTTAAAAAAAAAACTTAAAGTTTTTGAGTAAATAGCAAAAAACTGAGTTCTACCCCCTTTTAGCTACCCCTCAGATGTTAAGGTCCAAAATTAGGGTTGTTTTAAGGACTTGTTAAAATAAAGCACTCGAGCGTTTCGAAATTTATTCGAAGTTTAGGATTTTTTTGGTAATTTTCCTGTGCCAAGGTAGACTGAAAACTCCATCACTGAAAAACAAATCTTAAAAGATAAAACTAGCCAAGATACGCAATTTGCTTCTAGGCGCAATGAACGAAAAGTCTGGAAATGAAATTTCAATTTTTTTTTTTCAATGGACAAATATTATATTACAAGAAATGTGGCAACCCTCAACTAGGGACATGGTGGCGTCGAATGCGAGAAGAACAGTTGGTCAAGCAATCTAGGTAGCGGAGCATGAATTTGAAGTGGTGCAATCCTTTAAATATCTTGGGTTGGGTCAATAGTAGCAGCCGATAACAATATAGAAGAAGAAATACGCGGGCGGCTGCTCAATTCCAACAGAGCCTGTCAAAGCTCTTCAAATCCGGAGATCTCACCATAACTTTCAAAACTGCACAGGAACATATGGTCACAGTATTCACGTATGGATCTGAGACTTGGGTGCTTAGCAAAATAAACTCCGACCTCTTAGCCGCGTTCAAGAGAAAAGTCTTAAGAAGAATTGTTGGTCCCATATGTCAGGAAGGACGATTCCGTAGACGGTACAATCATGAATTGTACGCAATCTACCTTGAAGCAGACATAGTGACAAAAATTAAGCTCGGTAGACTCCGGTGGGCAGGGCACCTAGCTCGCATGAGTGAAGAGGAACCGGCTCGGAAAACCCTTTGTGGTACATTCTATGGTAGACGGCAGCGTGTTGACCATGCTTGCGCTGGAGAGATGGCGTAGACCAGGATGCCCGAAGACTTGGGGTGCGCAACTGGATGGCGTCGGCTCAAGACCGGAATAGGTTGAGAGACTTGTTGAAGGAGGCCAGGACCGGACCCCGGTTGTCGACCCGATGATGATGATGATGAACTAGGGACCACCAATGGACTGAAAATTTTCAAAATTAGATTTAGATCCTGGATAAAATCCTCTTTCCAATTTTTAACTCTCAAATAAATACGATGACTGGGCTATTTTTATCAAGAGTTCAGAGTTTCAACTAAAAATATTCACCTACAACTAACATCGCTCAAAAATCACTTTTCCAATAAAATATGGAATTGACGCTTAATTATGTATAACAAAATATTTTGTTTATCGATTGATCAATAAATTAACGCTACTCAGGACGATCGATAGTGTGAAAGAGCTTTTCAGTGATGTTTGAATTTTTTTACTTGTATGTGTTTAAACTTTTCGTTAAGTTTAAAAAAAAAATGATAAAATCCAGAGATGATTCACAAACAGTGAAAAGTATTTTACGAGTATAAGCATTTTACCAAAAACTAGATTTAGTGGATTTTGGTGCAACTGGCCATTTGACCTATTACTCTTGAACTACGGTTAAGACTCAGCCACTTTTTAGAGACATCAAGATTCTGAGAGCCCCTATTATCTGGCGCCCAGGTGTATTATCCTTCTCTGCCGCCGCTGATATTAACTGGAATATTTATTAAATTCTTTATTCTCAAGAATAAAAAAATTATCAAAACAAACATTGGGTTGGTGTCAAATTCATACTTTCGTTTATACCTAAACAGAGTTTTAAATTGTTTTTCATTGTTATTGTAACAGATTGAAAAATCTGAAAATATTTTAGACTTTCCTTTCAATACAAAAATAGAAAGTTGGTAACTTTTGTTTCTCTAGTCTAAATATAACACATTTATTTAAATCAATATAAAATGAACTCAAACCACCAATAATAATTTAAAGTGAGGAGGTTTTCTTTATGGTGTATGAACATAATGTACAAATCCATCGTAGGCACTGAGAATGTTTTTTGTTATTTTAATTTTGATATTTTTCATAAATATTTATACTAATGGTAAGGGTTATCACCATAATATACGAGTACTCGCAGCATCGCTTCTCGAATTAGTTTCTACTTCCCTTACAACCAATTATGATCAAAAATACTCAAACGGTAGAAGATTCAGTAAAAAAAAAGACACCATGTTTCCGTAGGAACTATATAGACCAAAAATTTTAAAGAAGATAAAACAAAAATTATGTCACATTAATTACTATAATCAAAAATTTTTTAACTCAACTGATTAATTTTTATTGAAGTTATTTAAACCGTTGAATAAGTTTGTTTTGTTTTTTTTTTGTCTGGAAGTCAACTTCAAAGCATTAAAGATGATTATAATTTTATGATGATTTATTTAATGATTTTATAATATTTAGATACCTACAGCTATAATTTTCACTTCGAAGATGATAAGTCTTTAAAATAAAAATTAATGTCAAATCCGATAATTATGATAACTAGGGGGATGGGGATCTAAAAAAAAAAAAACAAGGTTAATGAGAAATGTTTATTCACTTCAATGTGTTACTTCATTAAAGGAATCATACATTATGTAGCTTCTATCTTAGTTTGTTAATTTTTTTTTAATTCATGGAATTTTTTTGTATGAATATTTATGATTTAAAAAGTTACAGTATTTTCAGTGAATATTAAAGTTTAAAAAAGCAATGAAAGCGCCAGTAGCTAAATTATGTATATCATTAAAACTGCAAATGACACTCCTGTTATAGTAGTGACAAAACTACAATAAGTTCTAAAAAATAGAGGAAAACTTATTACCATGAAATAAAGGGCGATGATGAGTTTTTATTTTTATTGGTAAGATAGAAATATTTATGTAATGCCATAAAGATTGGGTAATAGATAGATAAAACAATGGATGATTAGAGGGATGAAGGAACCGATACATTTTCAAATTTCAAAACAAAATTAAATATTTTAATTTTTTTTTAGAATTAAGGAGGGTGGTCTATTCCCCACAGTTTAGGCGGGGCAGTTTTCTGAAAAAATTGACTGAAGTCAGAAAAATAAAAGGTGACTGAAAAGCTTCTTGGGTGAACGTAACGAATTAACGAATCTGAGGGGCGTTGGAGTCATGCCAATCGGTATCCTGGCTCTTTGGAATTCAGACGCTATGGAACGTTAATGGGGAGCAGACTATGTTGCGCGTGCGAGAGTTTAAAAAAAAAAACGGTGATTCCGATGATTCTACAGTGTTCGAAGTTTTCGCCACTTAAATGATGCGTCAAGCATTCCTCCTATTTGAAAATGGGTCAACAAGTTTGATGACACTGGTACTGGAAAAACGAAAATCCCAGCGACCAAGGTAGAAACGGTAGAAAACGTGGAGAGTGTTAATCAGTCTGTTCAGTCTGTTCACTGAGTCCACCTGTCGTGCAGTTATAATTAATTTTATTGTTCTGTTAAATGAGTCGAAGGTCAAACAATGTTATTCAAAAAAAAAAAAATTCCCAAATTGTGAACTTTATTAATTAATAAACATTTGTTCGATACACATCTTACTTTTTTTTAAATCTATGCACCAAATATAAACTTTCTTTTTAGACACCTTGTATGTTTTGTTTAAAAAAATAACGGTAACATAACAATTCCATGATGTACGTTTTTGAAAAACCAGAAATCCTTTCTTTGATTTTCTTTTAAAATAATTTCGTGCCATTGAATAGTTTTTGAAAAGTTTATTTTCAATCTCAAAGTTAAAAAAAAAAAATTATAATTTTTTTCCAACATTGTATGTAATTTTTGTTTTTCCAAATTTAGGTTTTTTTTATAAAATTATTTATTTTAATTTCTCAAAAATTAAACATTTCAGTATCCAGTTTCCTGTTTAGTATTAAATTAAGAAGAGGATTGAATTTTGAAAACGAAAATTATAATTAATTACATAAAATTTTGCAAAGAAAAATAGCTTAAAATATTTAAAAAAAAAATTATTTTTAAACAATTAAGTTCGAAAATTAATTTTTCAAAACAATTCACTAGCAAAACTTCATTTAAAATGAAAATCAAAGAAAAATGTCTGGCTTCCCATAATGAGAAATGTCTGGCTTCCCATAATGAGAAATAGCATGGAAATGTAAATTTGAGCATTATTATTAAAAGGGGGATTTTTGTCTTGTCTTGTTTAAGCCAACCTTTTCCATGTTTCCATGAAACAAAGAAATGATAAAGAAAGGGGCGGATCTTACCTTAATCATTTTTTGAATTCTTTTCCGGTCATGATAACAAATTTCATCCATATCATTGTAGCCGTTTCCAAATAAACCATAACAACATAACGTACAGATGCACCAATATATTTAACAGGCTTTAAAATTTTAAAATGACGTATTTTACATAAGTTCCATGTCAAATACGTCATTTTAAAAGCCACTTTAAAGCTTAAAAGCCTGTTAATTTGTTAAAAACGTTTGGTGAAACCAGGCATAAGTTTGCAATTTGGGTAAAAATATTTATTTTTTTTCTGATTATGAAAACCATTAACACTCAGATTCGTAATCAAACAGTACTCCGAGTATAAAATACCTAATGTAGATTAAATGAAATTCTAATGTTTATAAATTCACATTTCATTATTTCAAGGCAATAAAGAAATTGCGACGCCACATAGAACTCAAGAATACCATGAATAATGGCTTGAATTTATTTAACGAAACCATACATGTGACGTGTACCTACGAGCATGTACAATTTACATAAATAATATCAGTAGGTATAAACTCATAATGAAAACGGATGTTATGCGACTAGACCTAGTGAAAAGCATTACGAAAAATTGTCCCAATAATTTTTTGGCAAAAGCATCAGAAATGAACTCACATTTTGCATGTTTCCATGTCTAGATTTAAAGCCAAAAAGGCCGATTATATAAATGGTTGAAAGAACATCCTGTTCCTGTAGATGCCTTATACCTACGTATTTATATTAAAGCAAAAAATAGTTAATAATAAAACCGGAAGAATGCTTCAGAATAAATTACGGAATGGAATATCCACCTGAAAGAACGATTAATATCACCGAATTCCTCTTTCATGCCATGGAAATTTTGGATTCTCTAAAAATCCTTTTATGACAAAACTTCATCAATGAATCTTTTGTTTTGTTTCTTCATTCAAAATTTTCCTTTTGTTTGCCGCAATTTGCACTTTTTTGTTAATATTTTGAAAGAGTTTATGATGATGGAGTGAAGAAATTGGTGCTCTGAGCAGTGTAATGAAACTTTTAATGATTATGCTTTGTTTATAAAAGAAAATTAATTTTCCAGATAAAAAAATATCAAGAATTCATGAAAAATGATATGTCTGTTGATTGTTATTAACTTTCGTTATTTTTTTTGAGATAAATGTTGAAACGATTGGTGGCTAAGAAGATATGGATGGGCGTTTCAAAAAGATGAAATTTCAGTTTTTTTTTGACACAAAGCTAATAGTGAACATTATCAGCTACATGTTCATACAAGTTGTGTACACTTACGGTATCCTCCACAAAATAATTTTAATTCGTTTTTTTTTTATTTTAAGGATAAACATAATTATTTTTTAGTTTATGTATAAAGGGTCCGCAATCTAACGTTTTTTTTCAACTAGTGCTTATTTTGTGAATGGTAACACTTAGCTCATGTCTGGTTTGACAGGTAATTAGTTTTATCCTTCCGCTGAACGAATATGGCTGTGTATTCGCTTGAACAACGCTGGGGAATATTGCTACATTACTTTGCAAATCATGGTAATGTTGCAGAATGTGTGCGAAAATTGATATTTTGATTTTTGATCGCATTATCAGGCCTAGAGCTGATGTCGTTACTTTTTACTTTTTACTTTTTACTTTTACTTTTTACTTTTCAAAAAAAAAATGTATTTTTTAAAACCCAAAAATTTTTTTTGAAAAGTTTAATATGTAGATTAAGATTATATGTATCCTAATTCATAAAAATAGCAATCCGTCAAGCCATTTATGAGTTTTGAAGGTCTGAGTGCGGCTGATTAAGGACAAATGTGAAGTTAAATCAAAGACATCACGCAGGAATCACCGAAGAGTGCAACAGGGAAGTGTATTGAGTCCTTTACTTTTATTACAGCCCTTGACTATGAGCCTCATTCTTGATCTATCATAAGTGAAGATTCCGTGTCCTTGCAACGAGCACTTGATGTATGGTTGGAGCGAAATGGATACGGCATTTTCTGGAGCACATGGCTCATTCCGGGCAGTGCTTCCCAAATGCAAAAAGTTAAAATATCTGGATCTGTGATCAAAAGCAAATGATCTTGTGATGACAATATCAAACGTTGAGTAAACGTAGGGTGGATGATGGCGGATTAACTTTTCCAAGATCGATAAGTGCTGCCCCTTAAGAATTTTACTCTCTTTCTCATCTAAGAATTTAAGGTACAATGTACATAGGTACAAGACGTATGAAAGTAAATAGACATCGGAAACGAAATTGCCAGCTGAAGTTGCTTTCTTGAACAAAATACAGCATGACCAAGTAATTGGATGATGTATAAGCTGATGAACTGACTGACGCTGCCGTAGACAGCTTAAAAAAGATTTAAAGGTTGTTGTTTGTTGACAAAATAAATTTTTCACATATTTTTAACGAATTTTCTTGTGGCAATATTTAATTTTACAGGACATTTTTTCGGCAATTTCTTATATGTGTAAACAATTTTTCACGATTTTTTTGCAGATGTATTAAAATACATTTCGTATTGAAAATTTTTTGCAATATTTTTTTTAAACATTTTTTTAAAATTTTTTTTTAATTTTTTGCTGGAATATTTTAACTTTTTTTTAGGACCGCAATTTTTTCACATTTTTTTTTTGGCCAATTTTTAAAAAAACTTTTTACTTGGTTGGTCTTTTTATCTGAACTTTTTTTGACGACTTTTTTTTAAATTTATTTAAAAAAAAAAGTGACCAATTTTTTTTCTGAAACAAGAACTATTTTTTGTATTTTCAAAACTATTTTATATTGGTACCTAAAGACTTGTTTTGATTGAGGGAATACAAAAAATCTATGTTAAAATATAGCAACAAAAAACTCTACTGCTCATTGGCAAAGATGCAGAGTTCTGGGCTGGTAATCAACAAGGTCCAAGATTAAAAATTCAGAGAAGACAAGGAAAACTGGCACTTGTACATCTCAATGTCGAACGAATACATTTTATATTTTTTTTTTTTATGGGAGCCATTTTTATAGAATGATCAATAAGATTTTCTCACGACCTTATTCTCAGATGAAAACAATAGAGAAATCTTATTGTTTTTCTTCTATTTCATGTGGTTCTCTTTTCTTCGTGCATGCAAGATTTTAAACGAAGAAAATAAAATATTCCTAATAGACTAAATAGATTATGTATATGGCAGATGGAAGAGAAACTGATATTTTGGTAGAATAAAGGAGTAATGGTAATTATGTTACTGTAGCCATACAGACATCGTTACACCAAATAATGCATCAAAATTTCAAATTTTCAGTTCCATCAAATTATTTTAATGCAAACATAGAAATCAACTTTTGTTTTTTTTTCAATTGAATTGACTTCTTTCTTTTTTGTAATTTTTTCAAGGACACCATCAATTTCAATTTTTCTGAAAAGTTCCAACAGAAATAAGTACTCTCTTTGGTTTTCTCCGAAGTTTTTATTTAGGAATATGCTATTTGCAAACATCCTTGAGGTTGAAAAGTTTGTTTTGAAGATTACTCGTATGTTTGCATACCACCATAATTAAGCAAGACCCTATCACGAGACCGACCGAAAATATTCCATCAACTTATTTTATAAATTTTATATATACATCCATTTCATGCTGCTTTACATACTTATATATACGTACAGTGCTGAAAATATAGCAGGAACAAGTTTGAAATAAAGCTAACTTGTGGCAACATCTTGCACATTTAGGGACGTTTATTTAAATATGTGCACCAGTTTCCACTTCCACTTCAATTTTCCATTTTTATTTGGTTGTCCTCCTCTTGTCCTAGCAAATGTCACACTTTTAATTAGAAAACATCAACCACGGAGCTCTCTAAAGGAGTAAGGAAGGATAAATTGAAAAACAGAAAAAAAAATGTAAGTCTACTCGTAAATGTCTCATGTAGGAGACTATTAGACTATAACATGGTGTGTGGTGTAGCTGTTTCTGTGAAGAGCCGGACTTCAGAATCAAGAGCAGGTACTGTTTGTGTATAATATAATTTTTTTTTAAATTACAAGTAAGTAAACAGTAAGTAATCGCAGGAATGACCAAAGAATTTCGAACTAGAGTAGGGTTGCATCAGGGGAGCGTCTTGAGTCCTTTGCTCTTTATTACATTAGTCATACAACGAACCAATCTAGTCATCTAAGTCAGCTTTCCGTTGACTGCAAGGTTAGCCTAACCTAACCTAACCTCAGATCAGCAGAAATTTGTAATTGTACATTGTAAAATGATAAAATAAATTACAAGAAACTATAAACAATTATTCAAACTGTTTTTGTTTAAAAAAAGCTAAGTTTTGGCTCACCACAAAAAAATAACAAAGTTATAACTTAAAAAATAAGTTCAGTTTCTTAAGTCGAAGCCAAGCTGTTGTTATTGGTGAGAAAATGTCACGAATATTGAGTCTTTTTTCTGGAGTTCCACAGGGGTCAGTTCTTGGTCCAATGTTATTCACAATTTTCATAAATGGAAGGGAACAACTTTAAAAGATCAATTGAATATGATTCCTAAAAATTTGGCTTTAATGACAAATTAAATTGATCTTTTAAAGTGAAGACCATATGAAAGTAGTTTTTGGCAAAAATGGAATCTTTCTAATAAAAAAAATTGAAAAACTACGGTTTTAAAATGTAAATCATCGATAATTTTAGGTCACTTGAACACCCACCGGCGTAGCGTTTCCTATCTCTCTCTCTCTTTTATCGTTACTTTCACAAGTGCTCTAATGAAATAGCCAGTTGCATTCCTCCTTTTAAACGTTTCTACCGTAATACTCGCGCTTCCAGGAATGCTCATCAGTTTACTCTTGAACCTAATTTCGGTCGTACTGTGAAGTACAGAGATTCGTTCTTTAGCCGTACTACGCAAATGTGGAATACCCTTCCACGCTCTGTCTTTCCCTCTCATTTGTGATGAACTGAAATTCAAGACTAATGTTCACCGACATCTCCTTTCAAATCCCCTCCTACTTACCTGAAGCTCGCTCTGTGTCTCTGGCATATAAAGGGTACATAAAATCCCCTTGAGTTCGCGCTAAATATAAAAAAAAAAAATATTTCAGTGAATATAATTATGGAGCCATTGCAGAGGGTAAATACGTATTGAACATTTTATAAAAATGGACTCCTTCAAAAAGCAACATTTGTTTTTAATTTTTACTTTACTGTGGCATTTAGTTTTACTATTTTTTTTTTCCAGTTAACACGAAAAATATAAACCTATGATAATAATGTAGTAAAACATGTTGCGTTCGTCCACAATGGTTTTATAAGTTCTTCCACAATTTTTAATTCATTCACCTTGACAGCGAATTAATATCTTAAAAAAAAAAATTCTTATTTAAGACTTCTATTAAAAACCATCACCCGAATTTCAAAAGAAGATCTTTCCTTTCTGCTTATCTCACGACAAACTAGTAACACCCGCTTAGTTATTTACAGATTTGCAAAGGATTAAATACATTCTTTCAACCTGTGAATTTGCTTGTTACTTTCATGACAAATTTGTTTTGTAAAATTTACGAGCAAAACGTAACGACCGACGACGGAAGTGAAATGATAATGAAGATACGTGATTTACTGCCGCACTACAAACGATTTGATATTCACCTGTATTTTGTCTTTTACCAATAAAAGTCTTTTTTTTTTATTTCGGTTTTATTCCATACAATATAATAATTACAGTTCGTAGATATATGTACATTGTACATACATATCTGTGTATTGTATATACATTATTGTGTGGAATAAAACAGAATTGAATTTGCGGTGTTTAGGGCTATAATAAAGTGTCTACAATTGCAGCAGTGTTTCGAAACCTTTTTGTGATGTGCCGCACCAGTATCTTGCTGAAATTTTCATGTCCCTCAAACAATATAAATCTAAATACGAAAATAATTATTTTGGGCTTTATTTCCAATTTATTTCCAAAAAAAAGAACTCCCAAAATTAAAGCGAATAAATTGAGAAATAACGCCCAAAATTGGAATTGATTGCCCAGGAAAAGGAAATAACGCCATCATTTTAGGAAAAAAACATAATTTAAAATTTTGTCAATAAGTTACTTATAAGTTAATTTTTCTTCAGTATTTAAGAGAAGATAAGATTGTTTAGAAATTATGCGCAAATACTCGCTGTATTTTATTACTAGGAATGTTTGGAATTTTTAAAATTTTGAAAAAATTGATTTTTTGAAAACTCATTTATAAATATTTATTAAAAGAACATAAAACATGATACTAGATTTATCACAATATACCCAAAAACCCGCATTTAATTGTTCCACATTTTCTCAAATAGTGTTTGTAGAAAAATAGAAGAAGAAATGAAATTGAACTTTGGAAATATCGCTCAAATTTTACAAAAATTTTTCTAGGCGTTATTGCCTAACATCAATTTTTATATTAAAAATCTGAAATGGTTAAGTAAGTTTATTCTCAAAGCTAAATTAATGAAGCAGTCTTAGGCTTTTGAATACAGCTTTTCAAAGGCACAAATTAATGCAAGGATTTTTATGATTGACTATGTTTTTGTGGAACCTGATGATGTTTAATATCAAGAATGAAAATACTAAATTCACCCGTGCGTTTTTCAGAGAATAGTCACTTCTCAATATTTTTCGTCTAATTTGAAAACTAAGCCAAATTTAAGAAGTTAACTTAAGTAGATACTTTTTGAAGAGAATCAGATCTTATATCAAAATAAATAATTTAAAAAATTTACAAAAAATACAAATTTTAATAAAAATTTCGAAAAATCACACATTTTGATGAATAATGATATCAAAGACATCTTCCAATAAAAATAGGGAGAGGTGGAATTTCTAAATAACACACTAATAAATTAGCATCAATTTTTAACAGACTTCAATTGTACTGTTGAACTTAAGTCAAGCTTAAACCAAAACCCGACTTTAATCTACCTCTGTGAAGCTGGCTATTAGAGTATCAATTTCCATAATTCTTTCCAAGCTGTTTTCTTTAGAGAGCCATCTTACTTCATTGTGAAGTATACATACTTACTTCTCATTTTATACTTCAAATAAAAATTTAAAAGGACTTTCAGCTCTGATAGAACTGATACACATTTTTTTTTTAGCTGCCATCGATAACACACTGGATAAAAAATATATCACCGTGGGTGTAAAAAATAGATTTTTCGGAGAAAATCTAATGCAATGTAGTATTAAATTGCCACCCAATAAAATCAAACTGCACCCCTGTGGGACGTGGTTCCGCCGTTGGGGAACACTGGTCTACAATTTACATATTGCTTTGGGTTTAAAGCCCCCGGTATATATTAGGATATCCTTGTAATCCCAGAAATTCAGGCAATTTAATTGCAAATGTTACCAAATAAAATGTCAGTACAATAAAACCACTATCCCAGAGTGTTACCTAGGGCTAGGAGTATGTTTGCTTATTTGACACCAGTTTTAGCAATTTTAAGTTTATAGTATCTATGTATCTATTGTATGGCAGGGCGAACATTGATTTTGGGTCAAAAACAAAATCAGTGGTTTTAATCAAAATGAAATAATGAAAAACCAAAAATTGATTTATTTGAGCTCAACAGGTAAGGGGAGGATAAATTTTTTCGTAAACATTTTTGAAAACTAAGCACATTAGGGGAAAAATCACTTTTACAGAATGAAAATAAATTTAATTTCCTGCAAACAAAAAAAAACAGGAAACAGAACAAATTTAAAAAAAAGGTTGAAGCTATTTTTCTGCATCTTTTCTTTATGTTACTATATACCATAAACCCCAATCACTCCAGGAGCTGTACTTTTTTTTTTAATTTTACACATCGATACTCTTTCCCATAAATACAGTATTGCAAATTAGAATTGCAAGGTTTTATTTACTAACAGAGTTGTAAAAATTCGTATTTGCTGCAAAATAAAATAAAGTGCACGGGTCGCACGTACTTGTTCCTATGTGCGATAACATATTGGTTTTAAATAAAATTTAAATTTATCATACCATCTATTATAGTCTCAAGTAAAAATATGAAAAAGCTTGAAATTCATTATTTGAATTGATAAAATCAGCCATAATGAAGTTTAATCTCAAAAATGAAGACGCCATCTTATGTACTTTAAAAACCCGGTTTAAAAAATTTCATCAAAATCGTTAGAGCCGTTTTCGAGATAAAAATGTTTTGTCTAACGGTACCGTTATTTTTGAAGTTAATAAAAAATTCGATATTCAATCTAGGCAATCTCCCCAAAACTTTATGTCCAAAGTTTAAAGAAAATCGCTTCAGTAGTTTAGGCTGTAGGTACAGACTTTTTTCGCGTTCTCTTTCATCGTAATGTTAGGTCTGATTAATATTTCGAGTTCGATTTTTTGCACGAATCCAAAACTTATTTACTATAGTCGTAAGAAAAAATAAAAATGCCGAAAAAAATGAAAAAAAAATCTGTCAAAAAATATTGACAGAGAACAACCAAGTGAAATTTGGTGTTTTACAAATAGTTAAACAAAAATTGGTCCAAAAATAGATTTTGAAAAAAAAGAATCAACATATTCAACATACATGTACATTGTACATGCATAGATTGTGGAAAAAATATTTTTCTGAAAAAAAAATTTGTCAAACAAAAAATTGTGAAAAAAAATTCTTCAAAAAAATATTTTTTTACAATAACCAAGTGAAAATTCAATTTTTTTTTTTTAGGTTATTCAGTCAGTTTTTTGTTATGGATGGTTCTCTACTTGGGGACCTGAAGAATCAGTAGTGGATTGATTTTGAAATTTATTGATTCTTTGGAAACTACGTTAAGGTTTCTCCATTTATGATGATCATCCTCTGAATAATCTTTCTTTAAAAAAAAAAAATACGTTACAGATGAAAATTCACATAAACTTCCTATCAGTAAATTAATGTTTGTATTTATGTAGTTAGGAAGAATTAAATAAATAAAACTACATACATACTTTGGATTGATAATTGTTTGTGTTGTAAGTTAATACATCAAAATTAAATTCAGTAGATGCTAACTTTAAAAATTGATTTTTGATAAATCAAGTGAAGTGAAATCAAGCAGAGCCAACAAATTTTATGGATCATAAACAATGGTGTTTACATTGAATTAACAACATAATAAATTGTACACAATTCAATTTTGTTTACATTAGCTTGCAGTGTTTTTTATTTATTATTTTAAAAATCACATTTTAAAAAGTTGAATAAAATGAATAAGAGATATTTTTGCTTTTTTTATATAATTTTCTCATATGCAACAGGGTAGTTCATATAAGATGTCATTAAAAGACAAAAAAAAAAAAACAAATATTAATTATATAAAGGTTGAAGGTTATAAAACTCAAAATCTTCAATAAAAAAAAGTGAAATTAATCAATTTTTATTTTTTAGATTTTTAATTTAATAGAGTGTATGTAAATAAATCGAGTTAAAGGCATTAAATTTCAATAATCAAAATAAATTGGTGTGGTCTGACTCTAGCGAAATGTTTCTATAAAAAGTCGGAAGGTCAAAAGATGAATCCTCAGAGTAAAAAAAAGAAAAGAAATGAAACGAAATTTAATTCATTCTTTTGTTGTCGTCCATTTTAATACGAGTATAAAGGTCAGTAAGATTTTCCCCATTGTTTTAATACGACGCTCTTTTAAGATGAAAATCATTGTGCTCACCTTTTGTAAGGTAAAACTTCTTCTTCTACTTAGAATTCCAATAAATGTAAAAAAAAAATCAAAACCCAACTGTCGCAAAAAAAAAAATTCTTACAAGATTGATTATTACATTTTTTGGACTTAAAGGAAGTCTTAAAAAATTAACACCCTTGCCTCTCCTTCTGGGCCAAAAATTACAGTCTTGCCTATTTCTCGTCTCGAATGCCTAGAAGTTAGTCTCATCTCGAGAATTTCCAGGAATACTGTAGGTAAGCTAAGTAAGTTCTGAAAAGCAAATCGTTCCTGTGCACACATATTTCTTTTACGTTCGAGTTTAATAAATATTTAAAAAAATCTGTTTCTTAAAATATATTTAAAAATAGAATAAAATAACTGACTTCCAACTTTCGGTATAACGGTATTAGGTCCAACCATTTTTATTCCCAATTTTGGTTGATGTTTCTTAGAATTTTTTTTTGTGCCGCATCTCATGCGAATCATCCTGTAAATTATTGATATTGATTGCCTTATAACGAGGCTCAAGGTTTTATTTATATACACTGGCTCTGCCATTGCCATGCTCCTATCCAAGGTCCCTTCAGATATACAACTGAATGACTGAACAATAAATATGTACGAGTACGTTCATGTGGAATACAAAATAAAATATGCCTTTGGATATTTTCATTTCACAAATAATATTGCTTACAGAATAGTTAAGCATTCTTGGTTTTTTTTTTTTTTTAACTTGGTCAAAACAAATTCTCATCTTCATCATTGATGCTGACTAGGAGATGCATATAGTAAGTTCCGAGTGGACATTTTTATTGAAAATATTTATGTTTGCAGTTATGGATGATATATGTACAGTACATATGTATGTAAGTAAACAAGTGTGTGTCTAAATAGAAATAAATAATATTATTTATTTCTTTTGTTGTCAGTCATGTTGTTTTTTACCTTATTCAATGTGACATGAAGGTAGGAATAGGTACTAGAAATATTTTATCCATCTATAGAACATGTTCACCTTTTGTTATTTGTTTATTTGTTTAGATGTTTTATTGGTTTATTTGTAGGCTGCGGGCTGGTGGATTTGTTTATCTTGTCCATCTCTATTGACATCGAACAAATTCAAATTTTACTTAAAAAAAAATCAATATTTTGAAGTAAAAATTAAAATCATGACCTCTGAAGGACCCAAATCAAATAAAAATTTATTGCTTCAAGGACGAATAAAAATATTTATATTCCAATGAGATTATTATTCGCATTACTTTTCAATACTTGTTGCCACAAAAGACAAACTTGGAAACAAAAAATTGTTGAAAATCGTTTAACCTGGAATAAAGATTGATCCAACAATAAGTTTTGTCTAAAAAAATTTCATCCTCAAAAAATGGATGACAAAAAAAATTATAAAAAACGCTGTTAAAAAAACTGTCAACAAATTAAAAAAAAATCTTTTTCATGTAACAATTAAATGGAGTTTATTTATTTATTTTTGAAAAAACGATTTTGAGCTTACACCTTTTCTTGGCTTATTTCAAAAATGAATTTTAATCATTCACATGATTTTTTCATGATGATATTTTAGATATATTCCATTTTTTTTGTTTATTTCAAAGCATAGGGGCAAATTCGACCTACATCATTTTTTGACACATTATTTCTTATTGTTAAGATCATAAAGCACCTCTTTTGCAATTGCAATCCGTTAATGAAAAGACGAAAATCAAAAGGGTAGAAATTTTTTTGATTATTTATTTATACAAATCTATGTTTATTTTATTATTTTAGCGAAATTTGAAATTTTTGAGAATAGTTGTAAGCTTTCGGTGGGAGGTACCGTTATTTTCGAAAATGAAATTAAAATTTGTTCAAATTATTAAAAATAGTATTAAAAAACTGTTTTGTTCTAAATTTAAAAAGTATTTCCTTTTTTTTCGAAACTCAAAAAAAAATTTTTTTTTGAAAACTTTTTATAAATTTTAGATTCTTTTGCATACAAAATGTTGATAGTAATCAGATGAACTATTTTTGAAAAAATCAAAAAATGATTCTTTGGGAGGTAACGGGACCACAGTTTGGAATTTGTTCTTCCATTAAAAGTGAGCTATTTTATTCTTTGAAATTTTTTCAAAAAAAATCTGATTTTCCAAAAAGAGAAATAAATGAAAAATGGCAGGTTATTTTTGATCTTAAAAAAGACGAAAAGACGTGTAGAGGTACAGCCTAAAAAAAACATTACCTATACACCAATTTTCAAGAAAATCCACTCACCCATTTAGGCTGTAGCTCAACGGACAGACAGACAGAATTGCGGGGCCCACTTTTTTTTCAACTTTTTCATTAATCCAAAAAAAAACTTGTACAAAGGACATCAGAGTCCACTCTAATTAACATGTTTAACCTTCACATTACATTTTGACAATCATTAAAATAAGATATCCTTAAGAGTTTGAGTCAATTCCGGTAAACAGACAAAAGTTTTTCAATTTAAAATAGACACACTAGACTAAGAAGCACCAGCAAAAAAAAAGTCAGATAATCTATTTGGCCTTCGTGAAAAAGCCTTTGTCTATAAATTCGGTGGAAGTGGAAGTATAATAACTTACTTTTGTTCAATTCAATTCATCAATATAAGAAAACTTTTAGATTCAAAAAAAAAAAAATGTTTGAATGAAAAACTGTAACTACAACAACTGTTCATTAAACTTTTCTTAAAAAGGAAAAATCTAAAATAAAAATTACTTTCTCTTATCCAGATTTAATAGTTTCAAATTTCCATTTCTAAGAAGAATTGTTGATGTATGTACATGTACATTTATAGGATTTAATGAATATGTATTAACATTTCCCGGAAAAAAAATTCTGATTAAAGTATTCCTTGACTTTAGTACAATTTAATTCGTCAAGGTTTACATATGCTGTACATAATTTCATACAATACATACATAATAAATAAATTCTCTAAATATTTTATTGTCATAGTTTCTCCGTTCTATTTTCGTAAACAAAATCCTATTGGTTTATTCTTGTTTCCGTGGTTTAATATTCTTAAATTTTCCCACACAACAAACGTCTTAGAACATCTTGAGGGATTTTATATAAAAACATAACATGGCTAAAAAAATTCTTAGGGCAAATAAAATCATTAAAATGTATTTTGAATTTATAAGGTTATTGTGGTTGCTATAGACGACATTATACAAAAAAAAAAACTTTGAAAAAGACAGACTCTCAATCTTCATACAAAAATTAATGCTTTTGTTCAAGCTGTGTATATTATTTTGGGATATTCTATATGATGGAACCCTAAATTTAAGACCGTTAGAAAAAAAATATAAACCAGAAGTCAAATGCCATATAATGTACGCTCCCAACTATACCCAAGAATAAACAAGTTCTGAAGATAAATAAAAATAATTTATATCCCTAATAAACTACAAACATAAATTATGTATGTATTTAGGTAGATAGAGAATAACATTCTATACATTTTTGGGTTTTCAAGATAAAGAGATCAACTCAAGAATGAGCACATTATTTTTTTTTTGTTTTGTTTTTTTTTTTGTAGCCGTAGGTATACACCATTAAAATAATGCATGCAGTCATGAATGTGGTCCATTTTATTGTGTCTCCCCTTGCGGAAAATAGGACATCCTATAATTATTCGCGCCATTGATTGTGGGCTTTTAGAGATGCATTTCAGCCCTCTACAAATGTTCCCCAGGTGTGCTGATTCCTTTTCGACCGTTCTTTGCTAAGTACTTCAAGGTCGGTCCGGTTTTCTAACTGCCTGCGTGAGAGAATTCCATTGCATCGCTTGACTCGCAATGCCCCCGTTACCCGGAAGCGGATACGTATGGCCGATCAACTGCCACTTAGGTCATCTTATGATAGAGCCAATGGGTTCATGGACCTGTTGTTCTAACATGAAGTTAGAACCACATTGGAGATGAGGAAAATTTTTTTAGCTTTCTTTTAACAGTGAATGTGACCTTCAAGTGCTGCATAGAAAAGCACTGATTCAATATTAAAGCGGAATTTTAAGCTTATTGAGTTATTTCTCCATATTTTGGTCAGCATACTGAACGCAGCCTTAGCTTCGCTAATTCAACTGCTTATTTTTGGTTCGGTTCAGCGTTCCACCATCAATAGAGAAAGTACTTCCGCGATATTGAAAAATTTCTAGTTATCTACTATCTGAATTGTTTGCCCAGAAATATTTAATTGAGCAGATGAGGAAGTTCCAAGGTTGATCTTGTTTTATATTTATTTGCCGTGTTGAACCTTAGTCAAACGATTTATGCTTCTCTCTCCACCCTTGTTGTCTTGTTATGGAGATTCGTGATCCTATATAAGAGAGGAAGCAAATGTCCTCCGCGTAGTCAAGGTGTTCCAGGTATGATTGCAGATGCCACTGATTTTCTCCGTTTTCGTTTGACAAAGCTGCCTGCAGCACATCACTCATTTCCAACTGAAACAGTATTGGTGACAGTACACAATCTTGCCCGCCTCCAGTTTGGATCCATTGTATGTAGCCTTGATAACACTAGTTTACAAAATTTTGGGTCACCGATGCTGCCTAAAAAAAAACTTTTTTTTACTAATTTGGGGTCGCTGAAAACGAAAATGACATTAATTTTTTTTTTCAAAGAACCGTTTTCGAGATATACTCAAAAAAGTTTTTTTTTGGTCTATTTTTCGAACACTGGCTTATATCTCTTAAGTGATCTTTTTAATTTACATATAGTAAATATTTTTGAAAAGATAACACTTTCTGCTTTCCAACGGTATACGGTTTGTTATAATCGGATGCGAATTCATTAAGATACAGGCAATCAAAGATTATAAAAGATTTTTTCGAGCTTTTTTGAAAATTTATCATTTTCAATTGAACCGTGTGGATAGAAAAAAAAAATAGAAAAAGTATTTTTTTAGCTCAAATAAAATATATTTTTGTAACTAAAATTTGAAGACCAAATTCGTTAAAATTGAACGATAAATATAACTAAATTCACTAAATTCACTTTTGTGAATTTTTGTCAAAGAAATAACAGAAATATGTACTAACAGGCCTCCGGAAGATTTTTTGAGAGAAATGTATTGTTAAAAATTAAATTGCCTAGGAAAAAATTACATTTTGAATTGAAGTTTAATAAGCAATATTTTTGATTTTGTTTAATTTCAAAAGTCAAAAAACCGTAACGACAAAAATTATTTACCTTAAAAATTAAAAATGAAACCGGATTTTTTGTTTTCGATTTTTTCGTAAACGTTTTGCAGGATTCCTTTCAAACTTTTTATGAAAGAGGTCCCAAATAAAATAAATAATATTGAATATCAATATTTTGAAATTTTGAAGTTTTAAAAAAATATATAAACTTGCACACCAATTTTTTTTTAAGAAATTTTACATATAAAAAATTAGTTTTTGAAAAAATCGCTCTAACAATTTTCGAAAAAAAAATGAAATATTCGTATTTTTTGGGTACATCAGACATCATCTTCCTAATTCTGCATTAATCATATTACTTAACAAAACTTTTTAATTTCCAAAAAGCATCAAAATAAAATTAACACTTTTAAGAAAAAAAAAATAAACAACAAGAACCTCTGAACTCCACAAATAAATCAATAAAAATACAAAAAAATAATGAATAGAAGTTATTGATTTAAAAGTGATTGAAAATATTCTCATAACAATGGGACTATACAGGTGTGAAGGACACCAAATGTTATATACATAAATATCGCACAGATTAATTTGACTCATATCTCAAGCCAATGGCAATAATAAAAATTGATGAAGCACCAAATCATTCTTTAACTTTAAGATGTTTAACCTTCACGTTATTCTGTGAAAAAGACCATCATTTGTCAACTTTAATTAAAATGAAATAAAAGATATTTTTTGAGAGTTGGTTGTATTTCAGTTACAGCAAAAAAGTTTTTCAATTTAAGAAAGTCAGATCATCGACTTGGCCTTCATTAAAAAAAAAATAAAACAACAAATTTTTGTTCAATTCATCAATAGGAGAAAACTTTTAGTTTCTTCAAAATCCCTTAAAAATAATGTGTTTGAAACAAAAAAACTTATACCTACTGGAAAAGAAATAAAATCAATTTTTAAGGAGACTTGTTATAAATTTACATATGTATGTATAAATATTCCCTTGAGAATTAAACTCTCAAACGAATAATAATATTCCTTGACTTTATGTTCCATAAAATTATAGTCGAAATCTTCATATTATTTTATTGTCATAGTTTCTAAAAAATAAAATCACTTTCTTCCATGATTTAATCTTCTTAAATGTTTCCACATGACTATATCTTAAAAAAAAATAAACAAACAAGTAGGTTAGGTACATATACGTAATATCTTGGAGCACTGTTACCTAAGGCTTCCCACATGAGAATCCTATATGGGGGAAGATGCTTACCAAATTTATACTCAAGCAAAGTTTTTTTTTAAGAAAAATGAAAGCAGGAAACAAATATGAATTTTGTATTTATAAGTTTGTTGTTGTTGTCTTAGGACATGACAAAAAAAAAAACTAAAAAAAAAAAAACACTTTAAAGGGAACCGACTTTCAATCTTTATACAAAAATTAATGTTTGTATACCTACCGTCTGTTGACATTGAAATGGTCCTTATGATGAAAGTCCATAAAAAATGAAAGTAAAAAAACATCGGTAGAATTAATATAAGGTCAGAACTTGCAATTTAAATTATATTAGACCGTTCGTTATTTATCGACCAAAATCCTGAGTTGAGAAACTAATTGAAAATAATTTTCAAAAAAATAATATTTTTAATTGAACACCAATTGCAGTTAAACATCTCATTATTTAACGTTTTGCAAAAAAAAAAGGTTATATATGTATGAAATTAAAAAAAAAAAATTTCGTTAAAAAAATTCCGTCGAGCATTTTTTTTTCCCAAAACAAATTTGTCGGAACGATCAATTAGAAATATTTTTGAAATTACCTCATAATTTGCAAAAAAGAGTGATAAAAAATTGACAAAACAGTATCGAAAAAAATTATTGTAAGGAAAAAATTGCTACTCAACTGATTTTGACTTATCAAATCTGCGTGGGAAATATTAGGTTTGTATATTGAAGCTTTTCCAAACAGTTTGGAACAGTTTAGAACAGAAAATTACAACTTTTTGCTGTTCAGTGAGAAATTTTCTGTTCCAAACTACTCTGATTTGCTGTTCAGTGAGTCTGCCTGGAACAGTTTAGATCAGTTTGGAACAGATTGGAACAAAATTTCTTGCACTTGCATTTTAGTCAGAGTAGACTAGAACAGATTCATGAAAACTGTCAGAATCAGCTGTAGGTAATATTTTGTTTCATCCGTCACGTTACTGACTGTTCTAACTTGTCTGACATTTCTCATGTAAACTGTTTTGTTCTGCTCTATTCTGCTCCACTCTGTTCTGCTCTGCTCAGAACTTTTCTTAATTGAACAAACCTATTATTGTATTTCAGTATTGGGGCTTATTCATAGTCAAACTTTAGAACCAAGTTCAACAAACTGGCCTCGAGTCTAAAGTTAACACACAGGTTAGAAACAGCTGCTATTCATAAAGAATTTGGCAGCTCTGTTTAGTACAAAAAACAGAATTCTACTACAATTTTAGTACTATTGCCTGTCAATCCATTGAAATCCAATCCATTTTTTGACAGATAGAAAAAAACAAATTAGTCAAAGAGTTAACCGTTTTTAAGGATTAGACTCCAGTTTATCTTTTGGTCCCGGTCTAAATTGTCTATGAATAACATAAACTCCATGTTAGCTTATGATCCCTTACCTAGATTTCAACAAATCTTTTAGTACTAGCTTCCCCAAATGGATAGATTGGGATAATAGTGTGCCACACACTAACAAGTCGACAATTACCATCTTCACAGATGGCTCAAAAATGAACACTGGAGTGGGTGCAGGTTTCTTCTCGGAAAACCTTAATCTAGCCAGTTCATTCAGACTTCCTGACCATAGTAGCGTCTTCCAAGCTGAGATCTTGGCAGTGAAAAACGCTGCTTATGACATATCCATGATGGCAATATCACACGCGGACATCACTTTTTTCATTGATAGCCAAGCAGCACGCAGCATAATGTAAGACTCTGCTGGGTTCCTGGCCATAGCGGTGTGCCAGGTAACGAAAAAGCAGATGAACTGGCGAGAGAAGGCTCAACACTTGATCCCCTCTCTCATAGATCATAGCATAGGAATCCCACTATGCGAACTGACACAAGACATCGATAACATTGTTGTGCAAAAATCCAATGAAAGATGGAATCTCCTAGAAACCTGTGTTTATACCAGGATACTATGGCCTAGTTACGAAAAGAAAAGGTCTGATAGGATTATAACCCTAAATAAAACTGCATTAAGATGCCTTATAGGCATTATAACGGGACATAACCTTCTTGGTTACCAAAAAAAGAAAATGGGACTCATTACAGATGACATCTGCAGAGGCTGTGGTAACGAAGACGAGCATGAGAACACTGCTCACTTTCTCTGTCACTGTCCATCACTCTGTCAGACTAGAAAGAAAACCCTAGGAAACTACTTCTTCAATGAATTAGAAGAATTATTAGAACTTTCAAGCAAAAGCTTACTGAGCTTCGTCAAAACATCCAAATGGTTAGACGAAGTTTACAACACTTCAGGGTACCACAATGGATCTACATTGATCTAAGTGTGACGGTATCAAGACCAACTGTCAGCCCATAAAACCTAACCTAACCTAACCTAGCTTAGAAGATACAAAGAAACAACTTGTCAGACGACTATGAATATGCCCCATTGACTTTGTAAAAAAATATTTAAAGTCGCTAAGAAAATAAAGTTCCATACATTTACTGATTTTGACATTTCATAATCCACATTCTGACATAAATTGGGAAGCCTCTTTTCGAATTAGAAAAATAAAATGTCCCATGTCTTTTGGTAAAAAAGACATGGGACATGGTTTTTGGCGCTGAAATTGAAAAACGAATACACTTTGCGCCATCTAGGGGATTTTCCACTAAGGAGCTTGATCCTAAAAAACAACTCGAATAACGAACGGTCTGATATATCTACAAAGGTACATAATTCTATACCACCTAAGAACAAACGAGTTGGAATAGTTTTGAAGATCAATAAAAATAATTTATATCCCTAATAAATAAAATGCAAACATATGTACATTATGTAGATAGATATAAGTTAACTTACATACTATTACTACACTTTGGGATTTTAGATAAAAAAGTTAAAAAGAACATCAACACAAGAATAAGCCAATAACTTTTTATGACATTAGGTAACATGCCACTACAAAGATACATTATAGACAATGGGGGGTATTATTTTAATCGTATAAACTGGCAACAAATTTTTTTTTCTTCCGCTTTAAACAAATCAAAACTAATCTGTAATAATGTGAAAAAAATTTTATTTAAAAAACTTTTTCGTTCTTATCTTCGGTTCTTATATGTATGTATGTCTTTTATTTTTACCTAACAGGGTATTTTTGCAAGTGAAGTTTCAATGCCTTAAGAAATAATTTCTATCACAGATAAAATTGTAGGTCACCTCTATTCATGCAACAACACGCACACAGGAATGGTTGACAGTTGTAAGTCACTGAAAGACTTTCGCTCCACTAAATTTATTTATTATTATAGGTTCTTTAGGGCAAGTTTTGGATTCGTAAACAAATCAGACCAGACTAAAGATTCCCTAGAGGGAAAATTGAAATATATTTTAGCTTCAAAATAACGGTGCCTGTCATATTACTTTTAAGACAAAAGCATATTTATCTCGAAAACGGCTCTAAAGATTTTGATGAATTGTTTTCGGTGGGGCTCTGTAAGTAAGCTACAAAAAAAATTGCTTTGGGTTTTAAAAATACAAATTTCTTTTTAAAACTCAATATTTTGAAAAACGTTTAAATTAAATTTAGTTTTAAATAATTAAAACTGGAGTAATAATTTTTTTTAATACTTAAAAAATTATTTCTTGAAAAAAGGTTTCCAATCATTTTTGAATTTTCTTAAACAATATTCCTATTTTTATTATAGGTACCTAACCTACATGAAATCACAACTTTAGTGTTAAACTCAAACTTCTTAGCTTTGTAATTTTTTTAAATTCTAAAGTACCTATTGTAATTGTTTGTCTATCTTCGCTTTAAATTTGAATTTTAACGAACCTATCAAATTTCCATATTTATCTAATTTGAATTTAAAGCAAGTCACAAAAATAATATTTTTTATGTTTCCTAAACTTCATATAATCGGAATTGACTGTATTTCATCTTGTGGCTGTTATAGAACATAAAAATTCCAAAACCACGTCAATTTGAATTGCTTGTAAAGAATGTAAATATAAATATAGTATAAAGTAAGTATATACGAGTATAAAGTTAAAGGCTATTTGCAGGTTTATGAGGGTGTACAAAATAAAGTGAAAGTGCTGCTCATATTCCATGCATTGAAAATTGAATATAAACTCACTTACCTCCTTACTTTTTCTTGAGTGTGGAGATTCAATTTTTGGCGTGTTATTCTTATGTAAAAAAGGATTCAATCAGTTAGTTTATATGGTAATCGGTTTTCTAAATAGTGTTGGTAGTAAAAGGTAAGGCGTATAGGTAAACATGAGAACCTGTAAGGAATATAATCTTTAATTTTTTGTTTTCAAATAAACTTCAGAAAAGGTAAATATGTATGTTTATTTAAGGAAAATTTTAATCGTTTGAGACAAATTGATATGTAAGCAGATGTAGATGTAAACAAGAAGAGGGTCGAATTTCAGCCTTATCATTTTTAGTTGAATCGATATTTAGGCAGAGTATATTGTTTATTCAGTCTATCTCGCTTGAAGTACCTATGCAGTTTGTTAAATTCTTCCAACACACACGGGAGAAGTAAAAGATATATTATTGTTTGAACGAGTTTTTTTCTCACCAACTTTTTTGCATAGTTAAATTTTCGTCTTATTCCCTGAGAATTATTTTTGCCAGAACTCTTTTTCGACAAAACTTTTTTTAACAATTCATTTTTTTTTTGCCAATTTTTTGACGAATTTTTTGTCGAAAATATTTTTTTCACAATTAAATTTTTAACCATTTTTAACCTGACAATTTTCTCTTACATTTTAATTTTTTGAAGACACTTTTTTCTATAATAAATTGTTATCCAATTTTTTTAACAAATTTAATATTTTTGTTTGCAATTTATTTATAGCCGAAAATTTGTATCAATTTTTGTCTCAATTTTTTAAGTTAAGGTACTGTTATTTTTTATTTAAAAAATCGTTTAAGATATTTAAGATGGTAAATCGTTCAGTAGGCAATTTATAGACCATCGAAATGTTTTAATGGTTGTTTAAAACCAAAACGATACTATATTCACAGTTTCTTGCATAACTTTAAAACTAAGTCAAATCTTAAAATTAAACCCAGAAGACTTTTGGTGGAAAATTTGAAAAGTATAAAAATTTTTACGAAGTACGTCGGAAACATTAAAAAAAAACAGCATAAAAGATACTAGATTTTTAAATTTTTTACTAAATTGCTAATATAACTAACTAAAACTAATAGACTTTAAACTCTCAACCATTCCGGTGTACGTGTTATTATAGGAATGAAAAAAAAATATAATATGCCGAAAGTAAACGGCTACGGTGGGACGCCCTCTATTCTCGATTGTTAATTTCTCGCCAGAGGCAGCAGCCCACGAAAAAAACTTTTGCGTTTTTTTTTTAAAGATGGACGAGACCCAGTTTCGAATCGAACCCAGACACCCCTTTGCACTTACCATTAGGCTTTGGGCTACTATACAATCTGGGTAAATCTAACCAAAAATAAAATGCTTTTGGCCAATTCCACATCCAAAATTTTGATCAGGTTTGTTTCACAAATTCAAGTCTCTCAAATTCCATTTCCCATAACTCCTAAAAACTTTAGTCTCAGATTAACTGTTGAGTTTTCTTATTTCGAACGTGCCATCATAAAATCATTTGAAAAGCATGTCCACAAAAAGGAACCTATTTTCCACAAATGATTTCTTACATGATCCGTGTATAACAAAGACAAATATTGACAAAGAAAACAAAAACATACATTTATCAGAAAATACCATCAATGATGTATGTAACTGTAACCGATGCCAAATATGATTTATTTTGTAATTTCATTTACTTTCCCAAAAAAAAAAAAATGCCATATGACACAATTTCCCATGACAACACGTTAAAAATATAAAAAAGGATATCTAATAAAAATAAAAAAACAAGAACAAAACCACATTGGATTCGCTTTGACGTTTAAAATATCTTTTTGTCTATCAAAAGGATTTATTTTCTGATTGTCATGGTTTTCAATAGATATAAAGATATCTTAACACATTTACATTGAGTCAGTGGCAGATTAAATATTTCATCTTAGAATGTTGGTGGTGATGTTTTTTTTTTTTGATGGATGGATTGAAAACACATGTGAGATGTACTTAAGGATTCCAAGGACTTCAAGTTTAAATTCAACAGAAAATAAAATTTCTATACCTATACAAGTATCAAAAAAATCTCGATTTTTTAATCAAGTCCCATATGTATAATCGTTTTCGTCATACATACTTCTATAATCGTCACAAAAAAAGAACTTTACTAAATTACTGTTTTTTTATTTTTAAATCATATTTTGACAAATTGTTGTTCATACATATTTTTTTTGGAAAATTTTTTCGACAAATAATGTTTGCTTTTTTGAGGTTTTTTTTTGTGTGCTGGCTGCCAAGCTTAGGCACTATCATATTAATAAGGGCATTTTTAGCAATAGCTTCAACTTATAAAATCTTGTGGTAGCTCACCCAAGTGTTTTTTTCATTCTAAACCGTCAAAACTTTTTTAATTTTTTTTCTGACCAAATTTTTGAAAAAAAGTTTTTTTATGGCAAAATATTTTTCGCTGCATTTTTTTTCAATCATTTTTGTTTTTTTATGAGGACTAATTTGTTTTTCGTCAGAACTTTTTTCTCAGAATTTATTTTTTGAAGAATTGTTCAAAAAGAAATCCCTGTAACCAACTAGTTGCTGAATGGCTCAGGCGGTTCCATTTGTTTGTTCCAAAAATTTTCTTTTTAAAAAAACTTTTTTTCGTATATTATTTTGGCGAATTTTTTTTACAGTTTTTTTTGACACATAATTTTTCTTTCGTATTTTTTTCGGTTGTTTCTTTTTCAACCCATTTTTTCAAAACTTGTTTTTTTAAACAGTTTTTTCTTCATTTACCGGCAATTGGCATGATCTCGAGTAGGACCACAACTCTCCGACTCTACTCCTTCAATTGTTGAGCAAAATGGTTTCATTTGCGGAACGAACATGAAACTATTTCCGCGGAACTGTTAATTTTTTCCGAACATGTACAAGAACATCTCTGGCAATGAACATGCTAGCGACGAGACCGATTCTGTCATTAACTATTTTAAAAAATTTTCATGAAATATAATACTACATTGATTTTATATAAATACCTACTCGGAGAATATTATTTGTCGAAATAACGGAACCATCACCAATGATAAAAAACCTCAGAAAAATGCGATTTTTCCTCCAACAAGATTTTATTTTTTGAAGGTTGATTTCAGAGTCTTTGGTGACATTTTAAACGAAATATTGTTTTTGCGTCAAAACATGGTTTTTTGTCTATCTGTCAAGCCAAAAAAAAGTTTAATTTCATTGTAGGATGGCTGCGAAATCGATGGATTAAAAAAATCTTTAAAAAATCCGCGACTCCTACAATAATAAAAACACGTGACTTTCAATGCAAACAACACGTTGCTATTATTGTAACTGTCGCCACTGCGTTAAAAACCTCTCGTCAGAATTTTTCCTTTCAGAATTCGAAAGTTTTCAGATACTCCCAGAATTGCGATTTTTGGGCCTTTCATATATGGATCGAAATATTTCATTTCCTATTTCCATCGTCTTCCTTAAAATCTGACGTGTTGATGTTCGCTCTTTTTCTTTTATTTGGTTATTTTTATTTAGTTTTGCGAACTGGAATCTGGAACTGTTCTAATTTTGAAAAAAAAAACCAACATGTCTCAAATTCGAACATATTCATTCTATTTCTAGTTCATTTTCGCTTCGCGGATATACGGACATGTTATGAACATGTCCATCTCCGTATGTCCAAATCTGAACATGAAATGAGACATGTTTGTTTTTTTTTTTAATCTTTCCATTCTTTTTTTGTTTCGGCGAAGTGATATCGGAACTATGAACATGTTTAATTTTAGTGTGCGGAACGGAACGACTTGGTTCCAGGAGATGACATAGTTCCAGGAACTATACATGCCCGGAACTACCCAACTCTGACCTTCATCCTTAGGCTCCACTTGTGGGGTTCACCGGATTAGGAAAACCAAGAAGTCGAAATTTTAGGAAAATCAAGCTTCGTTGTTCGTATTCTTATATCTTTCAAAGAGATTGAAAAATCTGAGCCGCGAAATGAGTGATTTCAACAACATTATCCCCAATTGATTATTAATCGAGAAATTATACATATGTATATTTTTCAGAATTTTTTGATGAAAAATAACTATCCTTGATTTGTTTAAGTATTAAAACATTTTTTTAAAAAATTGGTTTACCATTTTTTTTTTGTTACAAAAATCAAACAACATATGTAAATATTGACATGTTAAATAATAATAATAAGTTTTTGTAATGAAACTACCTTTCAAAATACATATTGACAAATTTTCCAAATATCTCCTAACTTGCAAAGTAATGCAGGTTCATTCAAATTTTATCTTATGCTTATCACTAGGATGCCAATATAATTAGATTATTCATGTTGATAACTTTATCTCATTTGGAATAAATAAGAAGTATTTAGCATACATATACACACACCTTTGTATGTGTTGTTATTCTCATTTGAAAAGGACAATTTCCAGATTCTTACCAAAATACCATTACGACCAGAACAAAAGTGAGTATCCTTTCAATCAACCATAAGCATAATACTTTGCCAAGATACCAACTACCTTGAAAGGAAACCAATGATGTGAGAAATTGGCAAATATACTAAGCTCTCTATATAATATCACCTGGCTATAAGAGTATAACATGTGCCATACATTACTCCCACAAAAAGAATGTCCTTTTCCTTTCTGGGAAGTCGGAACTCTTTTGAAAGGCTTGATGTTGGTAAATTGACTTAAGGCATTTAATAAATTATACAGAGAATTTTTTCGGTTTACTAAGAACATTTTTGTTTTGATTTTTCATCTTGTATTTAAAAAAAAATGTATTTGAACATAAAGATGTCCTTTTATTTATTTCGAAAAAGAGGCATGGAAAGGAAAGACCTAAGAAAAAGAATATTTAATGTTCTTAAAGTGCTGCTGATGGTCCGCCACAATTAAATCTCTTTATATGAGTTCAAAGAGTTGTATAGCTATAAAATGACGGAAGCAATTATTTAACAAACTGTATGTAGCAGAAAAGAAATGGAGTTTTAGATTGAAATTTGTGTTTTTGTTATTTATTTGAAGACTTGAATTTTTAATCTGAATCTTGAATATGAATCTTGAATCTGAATGTTGAATCTAAATCTTCAATGTGCATCTTGAATCTGAATCTTAAAACTGAATCTCGATTCTTGAATCTGAAACGTGAATCTTGAATCTAGAATCTTGAATCTTGAATTTTGAACCTTGAATCTAGAATATTGAATCTTGAATATAGAATTTTGTATCTTAAATATTAAATTTAAGTCATGAATCTGACTGTTTAACACTGACTCACAATATTTACAGTAGAAATTCAATGAGCAATTTAAATGAAATGAAATAAGCTTAAAAAAAAATTGTAAATATTTTAGCCTTATAGTATCCGTCTACCAAACTTAAAAATTTACCTTAAGTAAGTGTACCTTTATTATTAAGTTATTGGTTAACTAAAAATTGGTTCTGAATATTTTATTTAAAAACTGAATGAAAGATCTAAAAGGGTTTTATTATTGCAAATGAAATTGAAATTGAAGGAATAGAAAAGTCTAGACATATACATACATTTTTTTAAGAGTAGCCATCATTGACATGGGCATGTCAATATTTATAGCTTAATGCACGAATGCTTTTGATCAAATATATAAATCAAGTTACTAGAATGTGCCTATTTATTTTTACGGCCATCAAAATATTAAAAGCGAAGCATAAATTCATGCCTAAAAAAAAATTCATGCCTAAAAAAAAGGATAGACAAACAACATTTAACTTTCACAAACATTTCTCAATATAATCGGCCTCAAATCAGAAGAATCTAAAAAAAGATATATCACAGCCAAATTCCTATGCGAATACAAATGTGTGTTCAAAAATTCCATTAGTTTAAATTGAAAACTTACAAGGCCCACACATTGTCTTTTCATAAATTTCAAAATAAAATTAGATTTAAAATCAGAATTAGAGAGCTTGAGAATAAAAAAAATAATAACTCAAACTAGTGCATATACATATTTAATATATGAGATTAGCGCTAACTCTACACACATATAGCATCAAAAACCCCAATTTACGAAAAAAAAACATCCGTTCAAGTTTTCATTCAGTTGAATTGCTTTTTATGCCCTTCCTGAATTTCAAACAATATGAATAGAAAAATAATAGGCCTCAACATCTACGTCTACAATTCTACATCATACCCATGGCCAATGGCGAGGCCAGAACACAATGAATAGGTTATGCAACTTCCTGTGGTTTAATGGGGAAACAAATATGTAATATTTCATATCCTTTTTTTTCGCTAAATATTTTACTTTTTAACGAAGCAATAAAAACGAAACTATTTTATTTTCAACAAAGCTGTATACTTGACCATAAATAAGGGAAAAATGTGAATTAATAAAAAATAAAATGAAATCAAAAAGAAAAAAATAATATAGAATATTGGACACACAATGCCCTGTGGGTGAAAATTATTTTTGCATGTTTTTTTTTTTTGTTTTTAAAGTTATCTAACTTCGAAAAAGGACTCGTGGCTTATTTGACCTATGCATTGATTTTTTTTTTAAGAACACTCCGTTTCAATTTATTAAAACCAAAAATAAAGTACTTTTTTATTAAGGTTTGTAGTGCTGGATGAAGGAGTATCCTGAAGGGTACAGATTTAAATTCATCTCCTCAAAATATTAATTTAGTTAGAAATATGTCCAAGTGACCCTCCTACGTACACACAATTTTGTTTCGGCTTATTTTTGTTTAAAATGGATCTACTGATTTTTATGAATAAAATTTAAAGCCTTAATTAAGTGGAGCACGAAAAAAGCGGGTCCTTCTATTCTTTCTGTCCGTCCGTTAGATCATCGATCTGTCTGTCGATTTGCAGCCTAAGCGTATTAGGTTAGGTTAGGTTAAAATGACTGTCGGGCAAGAATCCCACTCATTTAGAGAAAAACTAGCTAGATAGGAACTTAGGGGATTTCCTCACAGAAGAATTCTCCTAGATGGTGTTTTCTTCTAGCTGAGAGGACAGGACAGGTGCACATAAGATGTTGAACAGTTTCCTCTTCTTCTTCGTCCATGCAGCTCCTGCAGAAATCGTTGGAAAACACGCCCATTCGTATTGCGTGTCTACCTATTAAGCAGTGTCCTATGGTGGAGCTAATATGCAGTCGATTTAAATTTAACAACCCCTTTGAACGTTTCAAGTCTATACTAGGCCATATTTTTTTGGTTGCCAGACAGGTATTACTCTGAGTCCATCTGAGGTTGGTTTTCTTTAAAGCATCCTGCTTTAGCATGAGTTTACATGTAGCGATAGGTATACCTATACTTTACTTTTCTGGTTGTAGAGGAGTGATTGTTCCTTGTTTGGCGAGTTCGTCCCGGCACCCATATGAGTGAATATCAAACTTTTCAGGAATCTCCCTTAGAAATGTTTGACAGTCTAGGACCGTGATTGAGTTCGTAGTGACAGAGCCAAGAGATTAAGCATATTAAATTCAAGATTTTTTCTTCATACGAGTACATTGAAAAACGTGAAAAGTGGGCCCTTGTTGTTGGGGGCTACCTCGTCCTACACCCCATGCCCATATTACTGCAGTGATTTTCTTCAAACTTGAAACTTAAGGCTTTTAGAAAATTCCCTAAAGGCGATTTTTTATCTCAAAAAATATTGGTATCCCTGTCATGTCATCGTTAAGACAAAATATATTTATATCAATTTTTTTGAGTGGGTTTGAAAGTAATTAAAATTGTCGAAATTTTTTTCAAAAAACCGTTATTAACGGCACATGCCATAGAATCGAAATTTTGGAAATTTTCTCATAAACGGTTTGACAAATTATGGTCAAAATTTTTTATGAAAGAGGTCTTACACAATAATCTTAATAATGTTGCATTTCAAAAATTTCAACAAAAATATTTTTTTGGATATTTTTCAACTCTAAATTGAGATAGAGATTTTTTTTTAATTTTGGTTTAAAGTGAATGTTAAAAAAAAACTGTTTTTAACAAAAAATTATTTTTTTGAAAAAAAGGCTCTGCACTTCAATTTTGAGGTCATTTTGGAGAATTTAAGTGTTAATGATATGTATGCTTTCTAATGACATTCTTGTTATTATATTTATGCTGAATTATTTATCATTGGAGCGAATTCGTGCGTCTCAAATTAGTAAAAAAATAAATTTTTTACAATTTTAAATTAAATTTTTTTTTCAATTTTGTTGTTGTGAATGAGTGCTGTTTTTAATATACATTATGCTTTGTATATGACAACTATAGCACTCTCATGGCGAGTTTTTTTTAGGGTTGCCCGGATCCTGGTGGTGGCGCTGCAAAATGTGAGGTGTAAAATTCGATTTGGTGAGTCTTTAAGCGTCGAAAATTGGTGGTAGGAGCAAGAGGAGACTATTTTTTGGATTATTGCATCCAAAAAATATCAATAAATATCATTTAAAACCTCCATAAGCTCTCCGCAAAAAAAAAGAGTAAGGGTTGCCGGCATACATTAGATGTCGCCCCATTCGACTTCCACCATAAGAGTACTAGAGTTTTCAAATACAAAGCATTATGTATTGCTCCTACCAATTAACAATCAATCACCTGCCTTTTTTTTGTCACACCACTATCACCAAATCAAATCACCCTTCAATTAGGGCTAGCCACGACACCGTGACCAGTCTCCATGAATGGCTCTTTCTCATTTTTCTCATAAAAACTAAATTGGAAAACTTCTGAGCTGGTACCACAACCAGGCAAAATCATACGAGAACGAGACCGAGACGATACTAACATTTTTAAATTTTGGCGAGACTTCAAAAGTCTCGTCTCAGACTCGTCCCGAAGCCATCCGTAGAATAAAATTTATGCCTAGTGAGGATACAACATACAATGACATAAAAAATAAATTTGGCTAGAACCCTTCATTAAACCTTTTTTATGTAATGTGTTACAAGAAAAATCATAACACACGAGTTTAGAATGATAGTAAAAGGGACAAGAGAAAATAAATATCTTGTAGTTTTTCTGTTTTTATTGTTACTGAAAACAAATGAGTTGGTGTATATGTAGGTATAGAAGAAAATAAATTTCCAAATCTCCTGTGTTTTTTAAGAGAAAAAAATCCTTCCCATTTATTAAGGTTGAAAGGGTTGATGAATTCCGGTTGTAGGTATGAATAGATTTTCGTAAATTGAAGATGTTTTCAATCCAATTTATTGAACGATGTTTGTTCCATTTTATAAGGTTACGTTACTGTGAATTCATGGAATGAATAAATTCTATAATATTACCGGTAAGACCTATGTAGAATTTTTCAGCAACATTGGATTTTTTTTTTATTAAAAGTACCTACGACTTAGGGATCGTTTCTACTATTACACAACGACTTTTAAGTCCTGAATTTGAATTTCTCTTCAAAATGACTTTCCGATTCACGTCTTAATCGTGGATTGAAATAGCACCAGCAACAGCAGCCACGATTGTTTAAATGAAACTCTAAGATTACCACATCTTATTTAAGATCAAATACTTCCTGGATTTTCACCAATAACTGCACGGACATTCAACAGTACGAATACTACGCACGATAAGTAGGTACATACATACATTAAAATAAACTACGACAGCAAGTAAAAGTTATGGTCGTCCACAAAACTAAAATAAATAATTTAATACACACATTACAAAACACAAATGATAAAACTTTAAACGAAATATCTGTAGAAATTCCGGGTCTGGGACTCTCGGTTCCCAGATGCTTATTAGAAATATGGAAAGGAAACAAGGGAACTATATCTTTAAAATTATGTCTGGTATTATATGCCAGGAAGTGGGCATAAGGTCTTGTTTCATGGAAAACAAATGATTTCTAATTGTATACCTACTTCCAATCGGACGTTTCTCAGAAGAAGCGCAAGAGGAAAGTGGCAAGAAATAAAATAGCAAGAAAGTTTTGGGAACTGTTAACAATAAATATCACGTTTAGATACGAATACTGACCTCTTAAATCGATTGTTAATAATTTCAGATCCATTCCTAGCAAGACTAAGATGCCTTCTGAAAAGAGAGAAAAATGTCATGGAACATGAAGTTTTGCAACATTTAGATGTACCAAATAATTAAAAAATTAAAATAAGCTATTTATTTGTTACTTCCTCTCAGACAAACAAATTGTTTTTGAGGTTAAATTCGCGCGAGTTAAGGGCCATCCATATGAGTGAATTCGTAATCCACAAACCCAAGACGCACAGAGATGGTATGCGTGGTCGCCTGTCAACCTCACAGGTCACAGGTTCGATCCCGGCCGTAGTTCTATGTCATGTTTTTATTCCATTATCATTGATCATTGTTGGGCCGCTGGTTTACTCGTTACATGTTGTTCAGGCATAACACTAACAACATGTGATTGAGTAAATACCAGTACGCCCAACAAATATGACAATGAACAAAATAATGTGAATTATAAAGGGACATTGATACAAGACACGGCATTTTCTCCGCTTTAGCCCAGCCGCCAACCCTGGAGATAATATCTGAGACAACAACCACCTTCAGTCTCACTCTCAAGTACCTCGCGCCACATACCCTTCCGTACACCCTTCTCATCCCTATCCTTCACGCCCGCGCTGTGTTGAAAAACATATAAAGGGTACACAATCCCCTTGAGCGCGCGCAAATTATAAAAAAAAAAAAAAAAAGTTGTTTGCCTGCTTTTGTGTCTGGATCGCAGCTTTCTGACACTCATATGAATGAAATGTCAAATTCTGCGAGCATTTGCAATTCGCAGGTCGCAGCTAATAGGAATGGCGCTTTATTTGTTTGCAGCTCTGTGGAATGCGTCTTGGTTTTGTGGACTGCGAATTCACATTTGTAAATATCATTCATAAAATTAATTACACGACTAAAATAAAAAAAAATAACATTCGCTTTAGAAATTGCTTCAAAAGAATTATTCGCAGACGCAGGTTGGAGCTCATTATGAACAGCACTTTAAATTTGCTGTTGCTGTTGGCTTTCTACTGTTCTTTTGTTGTTGTTTCGAATGGAAATGTCAAGCTGTGCTCTTGTCAATGTGTTTGGAAAGTATTAGCTGGTCAGCGTGCTGTTTGCTGTTGACGGGGCTGGTAATGTTTCACCCTTTACAGGTCAGTTTATTTTCCATCTCATTTTTCACGACTTATAAGTCATGTATGAGCGGTCTGAAACAAAAAAAAAACACAGAAGTACATAATTACATTTTAAACAAGGTGCTCCGAGTAAAGAGTAAGTGCTAAGTGGTAACTTACTAATGTTGAACACACCATGGTTTCTATTCGCCTATTTTTTCATTAAAGTCCATCACTCACCTACCATCACTCATTGGGGCCATAATTATCCTTTGAATCAATGAAACCAACTTCAAGTTAATGTCAGAACATAGCACAAGTCATGTTAAAAAAAAGAGAAAAAGGGGGCATTTTTTATGCGGAGGTGATTTCAGTCTTTCCAATTCAAGTAACTTCATTATGAAACATACATATATATGTTGTACAGTGTACACATATTTGAAAGAACAGAATCGATGCGAATGATGTTGTATACTGGATTGTACCGAGAGACTTCTCGTATATTCCTTAAAAAAAAAAAACAATGTATATAAGCCAATAAGACCAGTAAAACCGAAGACCCGACACACCCAAGTTAGCAGTCAAGCACTACTTCCACTGCACCGAGCGTTTTTAACTTTTCATTTCTTTTTATTTATGCAGTGCGAGGTGACTTATTTAAATGTCATCTACTATATTTAAAATGTATGTATGTATAAAATATAACAAAATTGTTTTTAGTACTCTGTTCTATCTGGGTTGGGTTAAGCGTTAAGGCTAAAGCTTAGATCACACCATTTGCGTAGACTCAAACGCTTTGGTTCAGGCTACAAATTTACATTTAAAAAAATACATTAATTTTAAGCATTAAATATTCATTGAAACCGTTATCTTTTTAATAGCTCTTCCGCACCGTTTCGACACATACGCTCCGGTAAACTTAGTTCGTCCTGCATGATTGTATAGAAGTTAGGGTCCCCGAGCTCTTCAAATGACAGGTTCAACGGTGTTCTTTTTTTTTTTTGAGCATGTTCAACCCGTTTCTTCAATACAACTGGAACTCTGCCTGAAGACATGTATGTATAATTGCCGAAGAGATCCCAATTGCAATTTCCAACGCATTGCAATTCTTTGCGATTCCTTTTCAAAGGAACCGTAGAGGAAACGGATCCTTGTCTGGTATGATGCGGCGGCGCCTTTAAGTACGTTTCTGGCAATGTTTTACGCAAATTTTTCTTCTGAATCAAATTCTGGTGCTTTTGCACCTAAAAAAACAGATATAAGGACTCGCGTAATCGCATAGAAGGCAGAAGTATTTATGTCCGTGTAGGCTTTCCTTTTATGGTAACCAAGATACCAACTGCCAAAGAATCATTTTTCATACTGGGAAATCTTACATTATTTTTAGAATGTTGAGCTTGTGTTATATATGCTTCGTTCGCAGGTTCACCTGGCCCCTTCACCTGGCGTCGCAGATATGGAACTTCTTTTGCCTTCTTATGCACCGATTTCAGGCAGATAAGACGTGTATGCGCTGCGCACAAGGTTTGATTGACCATTCAAAATCTTTAAATGTTTTGCCACGAATCTATCCAATCTTTGTCTGCCGGCCTTGTTCGAAAAAATTACATTTTTTATTTTATTAAACTCTCCTTCAACTCAAACATATGTGTCAACATATTTACAAATACACATCGGAAGGTGCTTTATGCCCTTTAGCAGTTGTTTTGAGAAAACTGGGCAAAAATGGGCTTTTGGAGAGATTCCAGCTGCTAAGTGGATCTCCGATTTAATGTCTTCGGCCCATTTTGCCCAGCTATTCGTCTATTCTTCTGATGGAGTTTGAATAATTTCGATTTCTCGATCACTGTTTATAAGGTCTTGAATTTCTTGGCTTTATATACCAGTGATTTGTTAAAATCATCTCCTCAGTCATTAGTAGCCTGCTTGAAGAGATTTCTTACACAAATTAGTTTTTCCAATGACACCTTAATAAATTTTTTTATCCGGCGTTGCTCGTTTTTAAGGCCACAATGGTTGATTCATTTTTGTGTTGCAGCTCGGAAGTCTGTTGGCCAGAAATTTGTCACATCACCTTATTATAGTTAACAATCCTCTGAAGTTACTCACTATTGCTGTCAATAAAGCACGGGAGGAATCTGTGACTGTCCCTGATGGATGCAAAACTCCCGAATGCAGCCACTGCTTCAACCAGTTCTGTAGAGTGGTGGTGTCATTTGTTTTGGATAGCATTTGGATGATGTTCGCTTGCCCACTGTGCCATAATGCACTACTCCTATACAAAAGAAATACGCTGACTCAAGATGCCATCCGATCTTAGTATCTTATATACTAGGCTTTCAGATGCATCAATCTTCAAGCTGGTAAATCCTGAGTCAGTTTTTTGTAGTACTTTGTCGATTGGTCCCATATAGGACAACAAAGGGGTCGTACCCAATTTGAAAAATGGGAAGCTTCTGAAGAGTCTCTCCGACCCTTTTTATTTTGGCAATGGCCACTCTCGGATTCTTGTTCAAACAAAGAGTTTCCATTTACTCGTACTTTCCCATATATTATACTGATGATTTCGACAAAGATGGTGCCTCGGGATCCCCTGGTAACATTTATTTGTTGGCACTGCTAATGTAAAACACCTCCGCAAAATTTGTGCAGCAACTTGTCTGCTACTTCTCGTCTAAAAGCTTGGCGCACCTACCGCTTCACACACGTGCTGTTTTAAAACAATTTCTGCAGAGTAACGCACAAGGATTGGACTTCCATAAAAATTTTTAATCATGTGCCACATTTTCCTGCCACATATAAAATTATTAAGTTTCTATGCTAAATGCTCTATAAATAAAAAAATTGAAAAATATAAGAATTTCCAAAAGAAAATATTGTGAAAATTAAAATTGTGTTTTCTAGTTTAGGATGCAAATTGAAATGTCAAAAAATAAATTAATTTTAGGCTTGGCTTTATTGCAATCGTTTTTATAGCGCTGCCACATTTTCGACACATGCGCTTCAGCAAAATTAATTTGTCTTGGATGATGGTATAAAAGTTTGGGTCCCCGAGCTTGTCAAATGATAGGATCAACAGCGTTTTTTTTTTGTTTGTTTTGAGCATCTGCAACTTGCTTCTTCTATACAGCTAGGGTCCTTGCCTGGTACGAGGCTGCGTCTTTAAGTCTGATGATATTTCGTCTGCATCAAATTCTAGTGCTATTCATCGGTAAAAACAGATACAAGCATTAGCGTTATCTCATCGAAGGCATAAGTATTTATGGCAGTGTCGGTTTTGTCTTTAATGTTAAAAATACCACCTCCCAAAGAATCATTTTAAATAATGGGAAACTTTACATTTTTCGTACAATGTAGGACTTCTTTCATATGTGCCTCATTTTCCAGGTTCGGCCTATTATTTGTCTTTTTTGCCGTCAACTTGCCCCTCCAATTTTCCTCATATCGTGCCGGTAGGATGTGAGTGAGCCGTGCGTCGGCTAAATGTCACTTTTGGCACATACGTTTTTCCCAAAGCCTTCTTGTTCACCGAAAACAACGATTATGTGCACCGCTTCAAACAGATAAGACATGTATGAGAATGAGCACCGCTCGGTCCATCGCCATTTGAGCACATAACACATTGCACGCGTTCGACGTCTTTGCGTTGAGTTTGTGGCACGTGCTCTAATATGGGCTCAGTCGGTGGAGCAGATACTGGTCAACTGTTCCTTCCGAACGGGTTTTGTCGAAATCTGGGCAAATTTTAACCAAGAGAAGAAACAGGTTGAGTGGTAAAAAAGTTTCTGAGATATTGTTCCTAAATGCCAACATGTAAAGTTTAATTTTTTTATTTTCCTACATACTTAATCAAATGTGATAAAAAGTTTTATTTCTTCTAATAATATACCATTGTTTTAATGTTTTTTTGTTTTTATTATTAAACAAATTTGTGATTTTTAAAAAATGTGTTTTGCTAAGAAAATGTGTTCTTATATACATAAATATTATCGTTTTTCATTTTTGTGGTTGGACCCCTTTATTTTATTTTTTTTTTAAACCTTGTTATTTTAATTTTGTTCAATTAAGTTTATTTTGAATTGTTTTCTTATTATTACATACTATTTTTATTTTTGTCTCTCCATATTTGCTATTTTTTTAGCACTTATTTATTTTTGTAGTTTAAGTTTTTAAGTTTTTTTTTTAACCTTTTATTTTCGTTATCCAGTTGAAATGGATTTTAACTTTTTTTTTATTTTTTGAAGAAATATATTAAAGAAATAAATTAATTAATTAAATTAAATTAATAAATTTTTATTATTGTCTAACCACTGCTTTTTGTTTTAAAATAAAAAATAATCTTTTAAATAAAATTTAACTTTTTATGTCTTTGTCACCAAAAAACTAACTCATGTGTTTTATTCAAATTTCATTATCAACAGGATGTCATTATCATTGAAAAATTTAATTTTTGTATTGCATATGTACATTTAAAGGTTTGTCCCATGGGACATTTGAGGTGGGACATAGTACCAAAGGAGAATTGTTGGCCCCAAATGTGAGGAAGGACGATTCCGGAGTCGGTACAATCGTGAATTGTACGCAATCTACCTTGAAACATAGTGACAAAAATTAGGGTCGGTAGACTCCGGTGGGCAGGGCACCTAGCTCGCATGAGTGAAGAGGAACCGGCTCGGAAAGTCCTTTGTGGTACATTCTATGGTAGACGGCTGCGTGGTAGACCATGCTTGCGCTGGAGAGATGGCGTAGACCAGGACGCCCGAAGCCTTGGGGTGCGCAACTGGATGGCGTCGGCTCAAGACCAAGATAGGTGGAGAGACTTGTTGAAGGAGGCCAGGACCGGACCCCGGTTGTCGAGCCGATGATGATGATGATGAATTAATGCCATCAAACAAGTTTCTTTTGCTGATCTTGACCTGCTAACTTGAGGGCATGTCCAATATATTTAAATATATCGATTTCTCTCATTTAGGAAAACGAATTTCACGTGGAAGTACCAAGTAGATATATGGCATCTGTTGCTATAGTAAATTTATATCACTCGTCTTGGCCATTTGAATTTATCAAAAAAGAATATTCCAACTACCAATATTTACACCACAAAAAATGTTATGGGAAGTATTGATTTGAGAGAGTTATCCAAGGACTGTCATCTAACCAATTTTCATCAATTTGTCCAAACGAAAAGGTTTGCAGACATAAAAAACATTACTTTTGATGACTCAACTCATAACATAAAAGTCAGAATATATTACATATACAAAAATAAAAGGCAAACATATTTCAACATCAGTATTAGGCAAAGGAATAGTTCAAGGTTTCAAAATAAGATTTCACAAGCAAGCAAATTTGTGAAGGAGGTTATAAAGATAACAACTTTTGACACGAAAGTCTATTGTAGGGTGACCTGGAACGAGTTATACTTTTTTCCATTTAGTCTATGCCAGAAATGAACGAAATTTATTTTGTGTAGATAATATCTCTGTTTTCTTTATCGTTTCATCTTTTGAATTTTTTTCTTTTTCTTCAGTCTAACAATTATTTATGTAATGACATGCAGGAACTAAATTATTATTTTCTTTTTCTTTATAAACTTCTATAGCCTTTTAGGGCATGTTCAATTAAGACGAAACCATCATGTTCTTCATCAGTAAAAGTTCATGCAATTACATTAAAACAAATCCTGTTCAATTGTTTCGAAAACCTACTCTGATGATGATGATGATGATGATGATGATGATGATGATGATGATGATGTTTTTGGTTAAAATAAAACCTAGATTATGTATATTCAATGATGTATGTATTTTTAGAAAATACACAAAACTTGATTTGATATTTTACTTCTTCCAGGAAGGGTATATGTACCTATCTAGATATCGTATTAGTACTTTTAATGAAGTTATTTACTTATTTCTTTTGGTTTCCTAAGAAACCAACTGTGGTTGTATTTTTTTTTCAAACCATTCTTGAATGAAATGAATAAAATATATCAGCCATTTCGACTAACACAGAATTAAAGATTATTTAAAAGTGTAGAACAATTTTGTTTTCCTTTTTTTTTGTTGTTGTACCCACTGAGTATTCTCAGAAGACTTAAGTTAAATATCTTCTTGAATTAATTTTGACTTGATTCTCTACTCCCTTTGTCATTAATATGCTAACATTTTCTTCCAAATCAGATAAAGGACATTTTATCCTTTTTTTTTTTTGTTCAAGTTGTTCTACCTTTTTTTTTATTGCGATGAAGCTACTTTATTTTAGAAGGCATGAATAGAATTATTTACAAAATCAACCTCGTGTTTTTAATGAGATAAGATATAATGATTATAAAGAAGAGGAAAAAAAAAATTCAACACCTTATGTTTGGCTAAGAAGGGTTCGGAGGAATTTGATACTTTTAAGTTGACACCATTCCATTAAATATATATTTTTTTTTTTCAAAGGTAAATGCCAACCAGGCACGAGTTTACAAATTGACTGTATTAGAAGTCAAACATACCAATAATTTATACCGTATCGAATTCAAGTCTATTCATTGGTTTTCCTTGAATTGATTAAATTTCCATTTGTTTAAATATATGTATTTATTTTTTTTAATTTCATACATACCCAAGTTGGGTGGTTTTCCAAAATGTTATTTAATGTTTGTAATTAAAAAAAAAAAACTATATTATATCTTCGGATAGTAGGTAATACGAGTAGGTTAATAAAGGTCAGCTAGTTTCAGAAACTGGTGAGACATAGATTTCTTTGTTTGTTTTCCAACTCAACATCAAAATGCTTTTAGCAACACATTTCTGGAATTAAAAAAAAAATATTCTGAATAATAACTCAACAAATTGACCTTTTATAACAATTTTGTAACTTTTCAAATAAATCTCGATAGGGCCAAGCATCGAGATAACAGTCGATTGACCTTTTATAACAATTTAGTAATTTTTCAAGTAATCGGCCCAATCGAGCATCGATCCGAGATTCTACCAATCGGAGACATTTTGCTTCGATCAATCAGCTGATCGGAAATTCCCTCCGAAAAAATTAAATGCATGCCATTTGCATGCGATGAAGTACTTCAAATCGTTTTTTTTTTCCTTAATATTTTCTCCGAATTCCTCCGACAAGTTCTTGGCGCGGAAGTTTTTCTTTTTTTCCGATGAGAGCTACTTCGAACTGAAATTGAATCTCCGAAGAGTCCGAAGAAGGATGCGTTGCGGAGGAAGTTCCGCTCCGACGGTTATCTCCATAGGCCAGCATACATTTTTTTACATTCCAGAAATGAGGTGCTAAAAATCGTATGTGTATTACGACGTTGAAAAAAGGATTAAATTATTAAATATTATTCTAAATATTTGAGCTTTAGTAACTTTTAAAATTGTGTAAATTTCTTTCCATTTTTCGAAATGAGGTGCTAAGAATCGCTATCACCTTGAAAACTTTAAATATTCATTTAAAAACTATGGCTGACCAATTTCTGATACTAACTGACCTTTTTGACCAATTTTTCGACAAAACTGCTATTACTGACCGTATTTTTTGAACTTTTTTTTTTGGTTTTTTAACGAAAATTTTTGTTGATAAAACTTTTTTAGCAATTTAATTGTTGAACAATTTTTATTCTCTTGGTTTTTTTGAAAATAAGATTTTTTTTCCTCGATATAAATTTTTCTTCAAAAATTTGAAAAAATATGATAGAAAAATATTTTGCAAAAAAAAAGAATTTTTAAAAATATTGGTCAAAAAATACGTAAAATTTTTCTTCAACAACATTTTTCCTCTTTTTAACATTTTTTTTATGAAATTATTTTTTCGGCATTTTATTTTTTGAACGAAATTTTCCTCACATTAAAAAAAGAATTGTGAAAATTAGCAGTATGGATTATCTTAAAGCAAAAAAAAAATCTTTGTAATGTCACCCGCCTTGCGACTGATAATAGAGTTTCGTGGGCGGGCAGTTCTCCTGAAAAGAGAGTCAACGCCGCGCCGGCTGAAGGTAAAAAAAAATCCATTATTGGAGAGGAGACCTAAAACATTATTTGTTTTTTTTTTTTTAATTCAACCAGAAACAGTCTGAACTTTTTGCGCTTTTTTGAATCTAAAATAACATTTAAATCGATTTACATAAATATGTTTTATTTGATTAAATTCAAATATAATAATTCGATCGATTTTGACATATGCGCAAACTCAATTGAATATAAAAACTCGAAAAAAAACTTTAGTATGTTTACTGTGCTGTAAAATAGGGACAAGTTTGTGTGAACTAGTGGTTCATTTTATATTAACCGAATAAAGACCAAAGAAAATGACAAAATGACAAATTATACCAATTAAAATATACATTTCTACCTAAAAAATAAAATACAAAACAAGGCTTAAGTCAACATATTTGACAAAGTAAAATTCCATTAAATTATTTTCTCCTGATTAGCCAAATCAGAATCACCAAACTAACCTAACTCAACCCTAAAGCACAAACAAAACTTCAAAACTTAACTTTTCAAACTTGCCTACAAAAGACCATCAATCACAATAATGCATGGGATTTTACCAGTTCATAATTCCATAACAGAAGTGTTTCAAATCCTCTTGTTGCCTTGTTCATCCACCACAGTCAATTTCTGTGATTTCCAAGATGATGGAATAATGTGAAATGCTCTTCCCAATCTTCTCAGTTTCCTCACTGTCTACCCTTAGCATCACCATTTTATTTTCAGTAAAGTTTATTTCCATCATCAACACTCTGAAACGTATATGTCATCAGAACATTTCTTAAACCATCGCACAAAAGTTCCCTCTCATGTAATTACCACCTCTTTGTCACTTTGACATTGACATTTCCCATTTAGAAAAGTTTTTTTTTTATTTTTTCATTGTGATCTTCCTGAAATTCTCTCTTCCACTACAGTTGTTGATTAGGTGCTTCCTTTTTGAAAATTCACATAACAAAACCTAAAGAGTATTCGATGTTGTGGATGGTCCTTTGAAGAAACAAATTTCCAAGAAAAAATACACCTTCTATTGATACAAGATTTAAACGGAACAATTATCAACTCGATTTGTTCCGGTTCTTTACAATTATGTTCCCACCGAATGACATTTCGGCAGAACTAAAATATCAAAAAAAAAACGTGACTTCCCATCAAATGGACCTGATGTAGATATAATCGAACGATGACGATTAAATGCAAATCCCCAAAGAAATATCGGACTCTTTCTAAACAGAAAACGTGACGCAATGTCTTTTCCATATTCGAAAATGTTTGTGGCGAAAAGCAATGGTGTAGGTACACGATTGAATTGCACGTATTGGCTCTCAGAACTTTTTCTCTTTTCTATCATCGTTTAGTGTTAGAACTTTCAAGTAATGGTTTTCATTTGTCGCGGATTTGGTTTTTATTTTTATTTTAATGCGAAATCTCGCTTAGCTAAACCATAACAATTTTGTGGTGCCTTCTGTCGCAGATTCAAAAACGTGATTATGATTGCTCAAGCTTGGTTCTTCGTAATAGCATTTATTGTCTAAATTTTTGATAACTCTTTCACGTAGCTGTCATAGTATCATGAGGTACATGTATTTGAGTATCTGGAAGAAGAAGAATCAAATTGAATGGTACTTTGCCGAATGTCTTTTGGCAAACCTAAACACCCGTAAGTAATGACTTTCTAATCGATTAGATGATGATGATGATGCAAGTTAAAAAAAGAATGCAGATGCGGGCAGCAGACACAAAAAAAAAATTACTGCACTGCTGCAGGTTGGTCGATTTCCGTTTGAATTGACAGAAAACAATAAATTGTCAATGTTGGATACATCGATATGCATCGAATGCCTATGAGCTGTGAGAAATCAGCAGAGGAGGTTGTTGACAATGAAAAGTTCTTAAAAGGATTTTATGGATGAAAACGGATGCTTTTAGCTGTAAGTGGAATTCAAGTGGTGATAGGGGGTTTAAACAGAGCTCTTAGTAGCAAAATAGTAAAATGTGCTTTAAACATAAGAGTTTTTATTCAACCTGAGCCTTTAAGGGAATGGAAATCGTCGCTGGTTGCAGAAACAAATATCGGTCAAATTTGGGTGGCTGGGATCGCTGTAGCACAGAACTTCCATTTGTGGCTACTTTACTATACTACTTTAGGTAGTATATTACTATAGATGGCTGCTATAGCAACTCCATTCTGTTCAGTCGTTTGATGAACAAGTTCAAGTGAACGCGTTGAACCAGTTAATCTTTTCTTGTGGTTTTGTTCATCAGTTCAATGGTTCCGTATTCAATGTGTAGCCAGCCAATTTCAGAAAATCCAAGCCAAAACTACAGGCACGCTGATACCGCAGTTGTCATACCAACAACCATCAAGTGAATTGGTTAGATCTGTATCGTTCAATAACAAACTAGAAGTTTTGAACAACAGTACACAGATTACTACCTATTGGAATTAATTTTCAACTATCCCTGGACACGTTCATAGCACATAAAACCTAACACCAGAGAGGGCAAATATTTTAAAAAATTGATTAAAAATGTTTTATTATATGTATATTTTCAAATGCATACGTTTTCCAGTGTTTGATAAGAGCCTTGAATATTGGAAGCAAACATAGTAGTAATGTAAAATTTTGAAACATAAATTTATTTGAACGAAAAAATGTTACTTGTTTTTTTTTTTAATTTTCAAGAAGTATTGCAAAAATGGTCCTATTTGAAAACACATTAAAGAATAAAGTTTAGACTTTTAAAAAAGTGTTGTTTCTTATTTCCTGTTTTCAGTATTTATTTTTTGAAAATTTTCCCTTTCTAGGTTTTAAAAAGTCTTTTCTAGAGATTTCCAGGAAGGCGCTCAAAAATCGGGTCTAAAAATTCAATTTATTCAAACTCTGTCCCGCACACAAAAACTCAGTTCCTCAAACCCTTTCAAACCCTTTGGTTTGATTCACAGTTCGAAAACACATTTTCGTAACTGGATATCTAAATCAAAATCTCGGTTTTACAAAACCCTGCTTTTAATAAACTCGTTATTAAAAGAAACTCGCAAACTAAAATCTCGACTTTACAATAAAGAACTTAAGTACTAAGAGGTCAGCATTTTCAACTGACAGGTATAATAAGGGCAGTGAAACTGACTGCAATGATAGATTTTTTTCTTCATTTTAGTAGATCATAATTTTTTTGTTTTTGAATGTGAAATTCAAGTTTACGATATTTTAATTTGCTAGATTTTGGTTCGTACTTTCGATACTTTTTAATGCGATAGATTTTTAGAAGAAGGATTTTGTAAAGTAGAATTATTTATTTAATATCTTTCGTTGTGGAGTAGATATCATGTATGTACATATGTATACTAAACATAGAAAAAAAATAAAATTAAATAAGAGATTTTTTAATAAAATATTCTTTGGAGCTTGAACATATCCAGTCTATGTAAAAAAATTTGTTTCATTTTTCACAAAGAAGTTTCTACTCTTAAAAGTAAAAAAAAACTATATTCCTCCGTCCATAACTTTATTTCATGTAAATTTGTTGCTATATACATATACATATGTATTCTGTAAAAAAAAAAAGAAAAACTTATTCACTTAAAACCACCCAAAGGTAATTTTTATTTTAAATTAAGCACACGAGTATCCTCTGCAATTGCATCTAACCACAATCTCTCTGAATTTCATTATTTGTGTTACACGGCAAAACCAAATTACCAACTGACATGAGTATTGTTCAAACAAAAGAACGTTGCTTGCTAATTAGAGCTTTTGGCATTTTGAATTATAAGAAAATGAAAAAAAAAAACACAGGAATAAAAATCTTTTATGTGGTAATTAACTGAAATTCATATAAAAAAGGACTACATTGTATTATTATTTTTTTTACATTTGTTTGTTTCTTTTTTTTTAAATCCGAATACAATACTCAGAAGAAAGCTTTTGTTTTTTTGTTAAAAAAATTTAAATCAATACATTAATTTTTTAAAGAACAAAGTCTTTAAGTTCTGTATTTCATGAGAGAAAAAGCATTTTATTTTTTGAAATGGCGATATATTCTAAGGCTAAGCAATCAGTAGCAGAGAAGTAAACAAACTATTTTCGTAGGCAATTGCATAATCTGCAAGTTTTGTAAAGAATATTTTTAAATTGACTTAAATTTTTATAGGTTATATTTCAAAAACCAATTTTAGGGCCTTTAACACCCTTGCAATTGTAGTAGGTATTCAAATTGATGGGGACACAGCTTTCCTACGATTTTCCCGGAGCCAAATATCTAGACTATTACAAATCTTCGACGAACTTCGCTCGGAATCTTTCAATTTTATCGATGAAATGTGACCAGCAAAATATATGTTTGTGGCCTGGATTAAACCCTGACCGGATCAACACTGAAAGTTAAATTATAAAAGTACGGCATTTATAGCGTACGTTAAGAAAACCTACTTTGATGTACTCTTCCAATAATGAGTGTAACAATAAACTCAAAAAAGTGGACGTGGCGTGGGGCTCCGCGAAATTAGGCCCCAGGAAATAAGGCCCCACAAAAAAAATGAAATAAGGCCCCAGAAAAAGTACACAAAACAACAACAATAAAATTTCTCAAATTTTGGGGTCTTATTTCATTTTTTGGGGCCTTATTTCATTTTTTTGGGGCATAATTTCATTATGAAATAAGGCCCCAGTAAAATAAAATCCCAAATTGTTTTTGGGGCTTAATTTCATTTTATTTTAAGAAAACAATTTGAGGCTTTATTTCATAATTTGAAAATAACATTGTCTTTTACAAAAAATGATGTGAAAATCCGCTAATCGGGGACCCACAGCTGCTTAAGTACCGCTTAGTGTGGTGCCAGCAATAATGTTTCAATGTTAAGCCGATATGATGTGTGATATGATTTTTTAATGCTTAAATGTAAGGATCGTGTAACAAATCGCGCGATTTGTTACAGCTATTCTGTTACTCCCTGACGGTTTTCATCTTTCGTGTTGAAAACCATCAGGGAGTAACAGAATAGCTGGAAAAAATCGCGTGATCTTAAAAGTTTGTATTGCTGAAGGACATGATAATTACAAGTGTTGTTTTTGCAAGGAAATTGTGCAGGATACAATCCAAGTATTTGTTTGATGGTTTGGACTTTGGGGTGTAATTTCATTTTCGAAAATAAACTTAAATATGAAAAACTAAATTGGGGCTCTATTTCATTTTTCTAAAAAAAAAGTCAAAACAAGTTGGGGCCTTAATTCATTTTTTTGGGGCATTTTTTCATTTCCGTGGGGCTTTATTTCATTGGGGCATAGTTTCATTATGAAAAAATGCCCCAATTTGGGGCCTTATTTAATTTTTTCTTTTGGGGCCTTATTTCCTGGGCCTAATTTCGCAGAGCCGTGTCGCGCGTGGCAGTGGGATGATTTAATTTCGATTTTTACTGAACCTGAACCTGAACTACTGGGTTTTTTCATCAAACTTTTTACTTAGGCTTTAAAGGAGCTTTCCTATTGGGGAAATTGAAATTTTTTTAATGTTAAAAATATTGTCATCAAAATTTTCAAAGTAATATTTTTTGAGTTTGTATATAAAAAAAACATCAAATGTTAGTTTTGAAAACTGAATATTTTTAAAACGAGCAAATATTTTTTTTATTTTTATATTAATTTTTCTAAAAAGTATGTAAAAAAAAAACTAAATATGATTTACATAATATGGCTTTAAAATTTAATATTTTAAATGACAAAATCTTTTTTGAATAACCCAATTTATATACAGCATTTTTTTTTCTTTTTTCCATTCAAACTAAATATCTACCTACATACGAGTAAATTACTTTTCTTTAAACCAGACAAGTCTTTTTTTTGTCCCATCCAAGGACACTCAATTCTATTTTGTGTGGTAAAAAATTTGTCTTCATTTGGAACTTTATAGGGCTGCGCAATTGTATGAGAATAAATCATTCAATCGAATACAACTTCGTAAAATCATTGAATTTGATTAGCCCCGGTATTAATTATAATGGTTTTCTGAAGAAAACAAAAGTAGTTAAGGCGATTTAAGGGAATTTTCCACAACTGAAACTGGGTTTTCATCACATGACACTGGTTTGTTTGAAAGATGAATCTTTTCAGAGACAGTAATTATTTTTTTATATAAGAAAGAGTATTAAATGTGAACAAGAAAATAAGTAGGTTAGGTTCATAGTTTATTTTTTTTTTCTCTCTTTCTTTTGAAATATATTCTTTTGGAGGAATCCTTAGCTCTTAGCAACATACGAGTGTGTTTTTTTTTTTTTTGCTCTTGTCTGGGAATATATCCTTGTTATTGTTGAATGAGGTGATTATATTGTTGAACTACCAACGTTATTTGAAGCTCTTAAACAAGAAAATATATGAAGTGCAATTTTAAGATTATTTATGATAGGTTTTATTTTCGAAACATTTTGTATAGCGAGGGGTTCATTAGAATTGTAAAAAAGAGGCTGGGTGTGACCCACACTGATAACTTCCCATATGTGATCTTGAAAACTTTATATTTAGTTTTTTTCAAATAACCAAATTTTCTGCGAAACAAACTTTAGCTGTTAAATTGAAACAATCATTATTTTGATTGTTTGATTTGTTATTTTTGATTAGATTGAAAAGCATTTTAATTATTTAAAGAGATTTGCGAAATGCAAATATATTATAGAGATTGTTGATGTATAAGTTGTTTCTACGTGACCCAGGAGGTAAACTTCCACCCGTTTTTTTTAAAGAGGTTTTTGTCAAAAACTGTCAATTAGATATTTGTCAAAATTTAACCTTTCATTAAAAATTGTACTATGTATAAAATAAAATATTTTAGAAGGCACAATCGTTGTTCGTTCGCAGGATATTCGAGCTGAAATACAATTGTAACTACTTTTCTTTAGAATTTTTAACAGTTTTTGATTTTTGGTTAAAAAACTGCCCATTCAATATTTGTCAAAATTTTATCAGTTGCTAACAATTATGTTATGTAGAAAATAAAACAAACAAGAAGTCAATATCGTTACCCGTTTTTGAGAAATTTGAATCGAAAGACAATTTATAACAATTTTTGGGAGAATTTTTTGTAGTTTTTAATTTTTTGTAAAAAAACTGTTCATTGAATTTTTTTGAAATTTTCACCAGTAGTCAAAAACAACATTTTTCGTAAAATAAAATTATTTTAAAGTTAATATCGTTTTTCCATCTGAGGATATTCGAGTTTTAAAAAATTTTTTTTTAGTTTTTTTGATTTTAAAAAATAACGGTATTTTGATTTTTTTCCAAATTCATATCAAATTTGTGTGACGTCATAATGCGTCGAATAAAATTTATTTCAAATCAATAACATTATTTGTTTGTGAGATATTTGAGCCCAACCAAAATTTTCACTTCTTTTTTAAACTGCTGTAGTAAGAAAACAACTGATTGAATATTAATAAACGCCCTTTCAGCTTCTTTCGAAGTTATTATCTATAAAAAAAAATTTATTTCAAGTCGATATCTCTACTCGTTCTTGAGATATCGACGACGAAAAATGGTACCAGAACGTACGAACGTACGAACGTACGAACGTACGAACGTACGAACGTACGAACGTACGTACACACACACACACAGACATCTCTCTAAAAATGATTGATATAGGCTCTAGGGACCTTGAAACGTCGAGAAATGTCAAAAATTTCAATTTGACAAATCGGACCGATTACAATAACTCCCTATGGGAAGTTAATAATAATGCATATACAAGTTTTTCACTAAGAAAATTTTAATAAATGTACCGACATTGAAAAAATCATTCAAAAATATAATTAAAAAAAAAAAATACAAAATAAAATATTTTCAAATACAAAAATGGAAATTTGTTACTAAATTTCATTTGCATTAACAAGAAATGCAAATTTAAAAACAATTTTCTTGGATTGAAAAAAAAGCCACAATGGACTTATTATTTGTAGAAAAAAATATTATACGTCTCTACTGAATTTTAAACGATATCAACGTGTAAAAGTCATCCCAAAATGAGCTGCCACTCAAGAAGTTAAATATTAATATCTCAAAATAGGTATATCTACTGTAGCATTATTGTGTGTGCTGTGTTTAAAAGATAGCAGAGGTACCATTAATTTGGTGTCAAAATAATTATAATTCATCCTTTATATCTTAGGAAATAAGTGTTTATTTAAAAACAAAAAACCATACTGAAAATAAATATAGGTACTGTTTGCAATTGCCAACTTTTGATTTGTAAAATAAATCAAACTCTAGATATAACTCAGACCTAACAAAAGACAAATGAAATGTCGATTCCCTTTTTTTTAGCTTCAAAAATAATTTACATGGTTGACAGTTTTAAAGATTTCGACAGATTTTTTCCTGTAGGGTTTTACAAATGTAGGTAAAATTATTTGGTGAAAAAAATATCTTCCAAAAAGTCCGCCTTTTCTCGAAAATAATTTATAAATTTGTTGAATTTAAAAAAAATTCAAAAATGTGGGAGCTACCATGGAATCCATATTTTTGTTTTTCTATTTTCCTAAAAACGGTTTATCTGATTGTAATCGCAATGTTTAATTTATGCAAAAGCATCTGATATTTATAGAAAATTATTCAATACTTAAATTTTCAAAAAAAATTTGAGTAGATATTGAAAAACAAAATAAAATGAAAATTTCAAAAACGGATCCATAAATTTTTTAAAATTTGGTACACAATGATTTTTAAAAATATCTTCAATAATTTGAGCAAAAAATAATTTTAGTTTCAAAAATAACGTTACATTTCATAAAAATTTTAAAAAGCCGTTTTCAAAAATTAAATTTCTCGAAAACGGCAACGACAATTTGGTATAACATATTATTTTTATTTTGAAGATTTAATATTTTGTGGGTTATACTTTCGTTGCTATAGATCTTAGCTTATTTTAACTGATTCCATAATTTTGCATAGTAAATTTTGTCTCACTTATTAATTAATACTGGAAAATCAATATATCCAAAAATTCCACATATTAACTTCTGAACTAATTTTGTCTAATAAATAAATTAATATCAATACCCTACAGCAGATAACTATACTTAAGATAATTTAGTCAGGGAAATCAATATAGAAAAAAATTCTCAATTAAAATAAAAATTAAATTGTCTGAAAAAAAGAAAACAGCATTTTGAAAAACACAATGAATATGAAGCAACTTTTTCATACCGATTTTTAAAAAAATGCAAAGTGGAAATAATTAATATTATTTTATTTTATTTAGCCAAAAAGTTAGTTCGGTATTTGATTTTGTTCACACTCTCCATCTCCTGTTTTAAACATCCTTATTATGATTATCCACGAGCTTAAAATTCCAAGAACAAGCTCTTGTGATCCAGTCGTGCATTATATTTTTAATGTTGTCAAACACAAAAATGTCCTTAAACACAAATGATAATTTTAATGTAAGCAATTCTTTCCCGCACTTGAGGTTAGATTTATATAAGTAAGACAAGAGGTTAAAAGCAATCCCCAGTCGTGCATAAATTTTCTGGTTTTAATTTATTTAAACAGGTGGTTTGATATAGCTGTCTGCTCTTTACATATTTTTGGTTATTTTTCTGTTTTCCGGGCTCAATATATATTTTATTTAAAAAAAAAAGGACAGCCTTATATTTTTGCACAAACTTATCTCATAAATAATTTGACTTCAGTTGAATATAAATATTTCAAAAATTCAAATATGGATTAAATTTTCATATCAATGTTTTTTTTATTATTTTATATTCCAGGATATTTACATTATTAAAAAGGAAATCGGAGACAAAAGCAATACAAAATCCTATGAGTTGTCCTTACTGTTGAAATGTGCTATTTCATTTGCTGAATATTAAATAAAATGTCCTTCAAACCTAAAATCGATTTTATATGATTTGAAAAAAATATTTGTATTCATATACAATTTGTTCAGATTTATAATAATGCTAATTTTGTAAATTTTAAAAAGTCACGTGCTATCAAACAGAATTTGTGTCATTTGTTACTTTACACTTGCAATTTGCAAATATCAGTCCCTAAGTTTGTCAACTTTATTTGGAAAATCAATTTGTTTTATATTTAAATTTATTTCTCAAACCTTCATTAAAACAAAATGCAAAATTCTTATGAAAATTTTTTTCAAAAAAATTTCAAAAGTGTTTGCACTCAAAGCTCAATAAGTGATAAATGTATTCCAGTTGAAATATGAAACAACACACGTGTCGCACATAAACATGTATGTACATAGAAGGACACTCTCTTTTTATATTTGCTTTAGGACCGATGCATATGATTATCATAGATGAAGCACTTTAAAATCTTTTAACGTTCCATTAAATTCATTTCAAGTCGTTTGTTTTGTTTCTATATCATCAAAACATACCTATACAAAACAAATACTTTTCGTTTTATTATTTGTTCTTTTGAAAATAAAAAAAAAGATTCTTCTAGTTTAACATATCGCTCATTAAGATTGAAATTGAAAACATGAACAAATGGCAGCTTTCTAGTTTTAATGTTTCGTAATGTATGTATGTATGTACAGTAGAGGCAGTTCCGGGATTGCGAACTAACTCCCAAAGGAAGTCACTCCAACGGAAATTATGTTGAGACTTAGTTCATAGTTAGTTAGTTCAGTTGGGATTTAGTTTCCCAAATTAAAAAAAGTGTTTTGTTCATTTAAGTTAGTTCACTAGTTAGTTCCACACATAATGGATCTTAGTTCACAATGAACCAAATCCCCATTTGGTAATAGTAATAATTTAGAACCACCCGATATTTTGATAGGTAAAAATTATAAGGTTCACAATCTAAACAAACAAAATTAAATCAGTACTTCAACCCAAACTCGATTGTGTTAAATTTGTAAATACTTTTTTTGTAATTGAATTCGCTACTGGATTAGTAAATGTGCATTGAAATCAAATGTTATAAAGATGTAGCGCTTAAAAATAAGAGGAAACTGAAAATTTAACAAATTTGTAGGTTTTTTTTTTAGATTTTCTCAAGAAAGGTTCATCTGAAACGGTGAGACAGAATTTCTTTAACAAAATAGTATAAAAAAACTCAAAATTTTTATAAAGAGTGCAATAAATCTTGACTAAATGAATAGGCGGTTCAGTTTCCACTTGAGAAATTATTTCACAATTATTTTTTGAGCACATTTTATTTTGAAAAATATGTAATTTAAAAAACTTTTATCATTTATTATTTTTCAACCATTTTGTGAAAATTGTTTTTTTTTTTTATATTTTTAGAAAACTTTTTTACATAATTTTTTTAAAATTTTCACCGGGAGTTTTTTTTTACAATTTTTTTTTTGACGAAATTTTTTTTGGACCATATTTTTGCGTGACAAAATGATGACTCTTAATGGCAATTTTTTTCTTCCATAAAACTTTTGTTCTCAATTTAATTTTTGATCCATTTTTATTTTCGGATTCAAAAAAATTTCGACCGATTGTCCCCAATATTTTTGTCGACGAAACTTTTGTTTAATAATTTTTTTTATTCTTTATATTTCAACCATTTTGTGAATTTTTTTTTCAAAATTTATATTTTGACCAAATTTTATTCTCATAGTTCCATGCAATTTCCATTTTCTTTTTATTTTTTTTTATAGATTTTTTTTCGATAAAACTTTTTTTCAAAATTTAATTTTTAACCAATTTTTATTCTTCAAAAACATTTTCACTTCATTGGTTGTTCCCTGGCAAGTTTTTACAACCAATATTTTTTTTTGCCAAATTTATATTGAGAGAGAAATTTTTTGAACACGAACATTTTTGGAAAAATTGGATTTTTAAATATCTCTTCTACTAATTAGGTCGTCGGACCTTATGTACGTGAGTCTCCCCTTGGGGGCCTGTTTTTCTTCAGACCTAAAGAAAAGTTTTCTCTTGGCATGCACAACATGAGTTGATTGAAATTGTGAAACAAATAAACGATTTCATTTCAACATTTTCTTCCTTACTCGTAGTCATGTTTAAACAAAATTCAATCAATAGATAGGGGAGAGTCAGCAATAAATAGGAAATTCGAAATTCGATTAAATATCTATACGAGTAGCTAGCTATTCAATTTGGGTTAAAATTATTGAACAAAATTTGTTTATAGAAAGTACAGACATGTGTGCTCTTCTTTTTAAGAAATTGAACCATCATAACGAAAGTAGATATGCAATGAAACTGTCTATTTGTAGTTTTCTCTCTTAAGATCATGTTAAATCATGTAACAAACTACATCAATACAATATCAAGGATTACCTTGAGCTATCCCACACATAATGTTCGATACTATTAGGATAATTAAGGTTTAATCATGCATCACATTACACACTTGGATTTTGAGGTACCTATGTATTTTTCAGTAAAAGAAGTACTATGATGATACCTACTAGTCTTAAACTTACGTACACATGTATATAATATAGTCCATCGATAATCCTTGATTCCTGTGTTCTTGCACATTTTCTATTTCATGGAAGGGAAAAATGTTAAACATCCCTCTTGAAATTTTAATTTAAGATACCATCGCGATAGTTTCTTTTGAATAACATAAGATATTATAAGGGTCGTTATTTAATAAATATACATTCCAACATCGACAGTCAAGGTTATAGCTTATAGAGAAATATAAGGATGCATTTATTATGCGCTTAATTTGAAGTTATTAATTTATATTTTCTGCAAAAATCAGTGAAGGAGAAATCGATCACTCACTAATTTGAATTTTAATAACTTATGGGTTTTTGGGAAACAGTTTTCCACAATTTTGGTTTCATTCTTCGCTGTAGAATTAATTAAAATGTATACATACAGGTAACGCGCGAAGTACCTACACACAAATTAATTTCTAGTGTCGACGTAGTGTTTCACACCGTAAGTTCTTGTAGCTAGATTCTACTATAACGTATATAGGATATCCCAGGAATAATGGTCCAATCTGAATATGGTATTGGGTCAGTTCATGACCCAACACTTTTTTGGCAACATCAAAAAACATTCAATTCACTTGGTGACGAAATTATTTTTGATTAACATTTTTTTTTTAATTTTCTTTCGAAAAATTTGTTTGAAACATTTGTTTTTCCGATCGATTTTTTTTTTTGACAATATTTTTTTTTTCAACAATTTATTATTTCTAACTTCTTTCTTTTTTTTTGAGGATTAAAAGTACCTTAGGGATTTTGAAACAGAAATATAATTTTAGTAATTAGATTAACCAATTGCTAAATAATCAATCTGAATTATGAACCCGAAACATTTCGAATTTTTAACAAAAATACTAAATCTTATCGGTTAGTTCTAGAATTTCAATGATTAAGTATTTTGTGTACTTTTACATCACTTAACATTTGTAAGCTTTTCTAATTCCTATAAGAAAAAAGTAAACAAAATTGTCAAAAAAAATGTTTAAATTAAATTTGTCAAAGCAAAAAATAGCTAAATAAAAAAAGGGAAATAATTTCAAGAAAAATGTTAGAAAATAAAAATTTCATCTACGAAATTTAAAAAGAAAATTGATTAAAAAAATGGCGAGAGAAATTTTGTTAAGGAACAATCTATTTGAAATTTTTCGTTCGTTCTATCAATAAGTCAGAGATATGCCTGTTTATATGTCTTGTTTCGATTCAACTACGTTTTCATGGATAATTGTAATAATAGTTGGTGCAAGACACCTAGGTGCCGTGCCCATTTTTTTTTCTACTATTTTTGTGGGCACGGTCCCGCTCACGTAACTCACGTACTCCGCTTAGGGTCTATTTTGATAGTTTACTTGTTTTGTCGTTAGACAGGACCCATTCTAAATATTAATTTATTTTTGTTGACTTTTAATATAAAAAATCCGTGGTGCTAAATGTAGGAATTTAAAAAAATCAAAAATGTTGGTTCTACCTTAGACAGATTTTTTTTTGTCATATTTTTTTCGCATTTTTTCTAAATTTTGTTCTAAAAAATTTATATTTGTTATTTCTTGACCACTTTTTTAAACATTTTTAACATTTTTTTAAAAGAATTTTTGTTTGATGAATTTTTTTGGATTTTTTTTAAAGCGCGAGACTAAAATTCAGATGTTTTTTAATTGATTTCAGACCTTTGCATTAAAAAAAACAACATCGGGCTTAAATATATCGACTTTCGATGATGGTGATGATGATGGCCGACGTCACTTTATAAAAAAATAAATATCGTGAAAATTTTAATAATTAAATAAATTTAGACATACCTACAAAAATTTGAAATTGAAAATTTAAGGTTTTTAATACATTTTTTTTTATATTTCTCATTTAATTTTTAAATAAGTGTCATAAGAATACATTTTCTTTCATTTCATAACGAACGTTTTTCAAAAAGCTTTTCAAAAACTCTACAAAAAATATCATTCCCTTGTTTTTTTTTATTTGTGTATTAAAACGGTATTGTTTTTCGAAAGGGAGCTGAAAAAATGATCATATCAACTGAATAAGAATTTTTCAGCCTTAGATGTTTTTTTAAAATATTGCCATATTTTGCTAGCACACGGATCAATAGCAACTTAAGTCGTAACGATTTTATATTATTTTATTTTAATTTATTTTTAGCGAAAAATGGATTTTGTTCAAAATTTTGCACCGAATTTAATTGAATTACTTATTTTTTGAAATCGACTAATTGCATTATTGGTTTTCAAAATCCTATTTACTCCTACATTTTTAGCCCGGTGTTCGTTACTTTTCCACCTGGCGTTGGCGATGGCGGTTGTTTTTTTGTATCAATCAAGTGGTGAAAGAATTTTTAACCCGATTACCTAAGTGATGTGTTGTTGGGTGCTTCTTGAATAATTAGGACTTGTTAGAAGTTTATTCGAAATGCCTCACTATATTTCTGATTCTCCCCTTCTATTTCGTTCTATTTAATAGAATCAATTAGTTCGTGTTTGCTGATGAATGTTTTCTTTTATTTCTATCTCCCTTAACTAGATACACCTCCGCTGGCTGAAGAATTCAGTTCTTAAATAGAAAACAAGCTATATATAAATCACAAAATATATATACATCACAGCTATTTATATATAAAGCTCAGCTAAGTGACTGGACTGACTGTACACAAACAATTTTCTAACTATTGATTTAAGTTACGTTGATTCACAAATGGATGAAAAAGTGAAATTGAAATGGACAAAATTGCATACCCAACAACTAAAACAACAACAAGAACTTCTACTAAAACAACAACAACAACGACTACATCATCGACACCTGAACATCAGGACCTCATCGGTGTGCATCCATTTGCTATCTTTGTATCGTCCGGTATTGTTAGTGGACTTGGTTCCACGACTGGCATCACAATTACTATGGAGACTACTCGGGCGTCCTTGTCAACAGTGACGACAATGAAAGAGATGACAGGCACCACAGTGGCATCATTTGCATCACCAACCTCCACCGAAGGCTTGTTTATGTCATTAAACATGACAAACCAAACACTGCGGTGAGTATTTATTTTTATAGCTTTTGATTTTTGTTTTGTATTTATTTTTTTACTAAAATCAATACTTATTATAAAAAATATGGTTTTCTTAGTTTTCAATTGAATTGGGTGTTTTCTTGCTCTGTTAACAGAACTGCAAAAACAATGCCAAAATTAAGACAATTTAGTCAACGTTGATTAACTAAATTTTTGAATGCAAGTACTTAAGTATTGTTAAGTATTGTGATTTTGTACTTTAAGAACTTATATTCAAATTAAATTTTTTTCGACAAAACTTTATTTTCACAAGTTAGTTTTTGACCATTTTTCATTTCTGGAAATTTTTTTCCGTTACATTTTTTTCTGACCAAATTTTTGACTGCTTTTGTTTGAAGAATATTATTTTCGGAAAAAAATTGTGTGGATGAAAAATTTAATGGATCAATGCATTTTTCTAGTATTAAAATATATTTCTGTTTAAGAATTCCAAATCCAAGTAACAGTACCAATTTTAAGTACCAATACAATTCCTTTGTGCTTTTACTTAAAAATTTTAAGTACAAGTAGAAAAAGTGCTATTTATAATTCCTAGAAGGAATTTAAAAATTACTGAAGTACTCCTAAAAAGTACCTACGTATTAATTTTAAATCTTAAGTATTTTAAATCCTTCAAATTCGTTTACGAGAAATTTGATTTAAGAAAACTTTGTTTAAAATTTTTATAAAAGTACCTACAGTTAATAATGTTTAGATTGAATTTTTTCGTCTTTAATAATATCCTTTTTGACATGTTTTTGAGAATTTTGAGATTTTCGGGAACGTTTTTTTTTAACATTTGTATTTAACATTTCGTTGTTTTTTTTATGTGAGCCAATATTTAATCAAATTCATTGAATTGGGTCAAAAAAAATGCAAATAGCGGTACCTATATTTTTGGCCCCACAAAAAATAATAGTGCGGAAATGCAGCCTCCAAAAACTGAGCACCAATTTTCAAGAAAATACACCCCCCGTTTAGGCTGTAGCTCAATGTATAGGCAGAATGGTGAGACCCACATTTTTCGAGTTCTCTATCATAGTAACGCCAAGTTTGATCAAAATCTCGAGATCGAATTTTTTCACTGCTCCAAAACTTGTGCTACAAGTTATTATAATTATGTAGTTCCTAAAGTCGGATAACTAAAGCGATAGAATTACCGACTGTTCGAGCTACCGTCAAGCGCAATGATTAAGGGCAGAAACATCATCCCTGTAACTGTCCAATGGGATTTTAAAATATGTTTTGCTAAAAGTTGTTTAAATTTTTTTTAAATTATTAAATTTTGAACACAATTTTAAATTGTTCTTTAGCTACTAAAAATAAATATAATTTAATGTAGCAACAAAGGGTATAAGATTTTTACTTTAAGCAATAATACTTCAGTAGACATCACATACAAAAGATTTAGATTAAAAACAGTGAGTATACGAGTATCGATTTTTGATTGAACAACGCTTAAAGAGAAAACCACATAAAATTGAAGGTATGCCTTTTTAAAATATGTAATTAGGAATAAATTAAATTAACATCAATAAAGTAGTTATCTTTTAAAGTTTTTTAAAAATACCTCAGGCATTTAAAACACAAATTATTTTCTTTTATTGTTTTTATTTTTCCAATTTAAATATTTAATTTAAAAAGCATTAATATAATTCTTTTAACCTTTTAATTAATTATCTTTTTGTTTATATTCATTTCAGGATAATAGAGTATCCAGCTCTAGCGAACTTTAAGGGTGAATACGATTTAGAGTACATTGCTAAGATTAACTCATTTTGGTTGTCATTTGATCCTCCAAACCCAAGATCTCATTATATTATGGCTGTCATTTATATAATAATCACAACGATTGGATGTTTTGGCAATGCTTTAGTCGTATACATGTTCATAAGGTGAGTAATATAGTATTATTTATTTTTGTATTAGTTCTTTTTATGAGGAAAAAAATGAGCTTTCCATTGAGGTTTACCTTTAATTGCTTGCGTTTAGATGAGACGAAAAACACGCTTAAAATTTGGTCAACAAGAGTATTAATATATAGATAATGATGTAAAGTGTGGATAATGTATATCCTATCTTTAATCGACGAATGATTTTAATTTTGTTTCTCTCTAATTTGATTTAACCTTTTTTTTTTAACTTGATATCCTTCCTTTTACAAGATGATAAAATTGAAGAAAAAAAAACTTTACAAGGATAAGGAAACCCTTTTTAATTGAAACTGATTTTATCTAACAGAAGATTCATTTTAAGTTGGTTGATCTGATTATAATTTATTGAGTATTAATTACTTAAAAAGCAAATTACTTTAATAAGCTCCTTTAGTCCGTTATTATTCCAATGAAGTTCACTGGGATTGGCAAGAATTCATTATTTGCATGAATACATTTTTAGGAATAAAACATAATAATTCGAAACATATTTTTCTTTCTCTGATTAGAGATAATTTTTTTTTACTTCTGGTGAAAATTAGAAAAAATAAAATTGGTATAAAAGGAAAATATGTGTTTTATTGTGCAACGAAGTATTGATACGTAATAGAATATTGCAAGCAAATAAAGTCTGATCCTTGAAATCCTTTATGGAAATTCTATAATGGATAAAATAATATTGCAATAAATTCAAAACTATATTTGGAAATTATATTAGATAAGAACAATTAAATTTATTTATTATTAAATATTTTTATAAAGTCAATTTTGAATTAAGAACATTAATTTCTGTTTTAATATTTGCCTTGCAAACAAATTTACTGTAAAAAAAATTAGTGTCCTCATAAAGTGGAAAGAAAATTGACGAGTCTCGAACGAGGGTCACGTTTTTAGTACTTACTGTATACGTAGCGATAGGGGTAAAGAAAGAATCGAAAACCTTTATATTAATTGTTTTAAAACTTTTTATTTTATATAAATGAGAAAATATACATTGAAAAAATATTGATTTAAAAATAAAATAAAAGAACAGATTGATTTTTGGACTTAAGACCAGTGCATGGTATAATTATGCGAGAAACAGCATCGGCAACGTTACTAGCGACATTGTTTTACTGTTGGTGTTTTCCATGGGTAAACCAGATTTCGATCAAACAATTGTTTTTTTTTTCGTGGCCCTTGGAATACTATTGGAATTGATTTTTTTTTTTTGTCATTGTATTGGTGTAACTTTGAGTACGTGTAAACGAGTTCGGTGAAGCTGTCAAATTTCTACCTAAACATTTTTTGTTTTCCTTTTTAAATAGAATTTTCATCACATCAAAAAAATTTTCACCACTTGATTTTATTTTTTAGAAGAAGAAGTGGAAGTTGATGAATCTACCAAATCATTTAAAATTGCATCCAATTTTTGTTAAATTTATTTGTTTAATAGAAGAAAACTCATTTCAACAAAAACAAATTACAACTAAAAAGAAAAACTTGTATCTGTCAAACTGACAGCTGAGTGTTGTATTAGTATTAGTGCAAAGAGGGGTAAATCTGCCGAAAGTCCAGATCTGCAAGTGTTGAAAATAAAACAAAAATAAATCAATTTATTTTGCCCCATGGAATGCAAAAATAGGAGAAATCTGTTTTTTGACTGATCTGGATCAAAAATAAATTGATTTATTTTAACCATCGAAAACCTCATGTACATATTTCAATCGTTCAGTAAAAATTAGATCAGCGCCAGAAACGTCAAAAGCGTTGTTTATACATTGGAATATAATTAGTTCAATGTCGGAATTTCGAAAACAAAAAATTCAGCAAAACACAAAAACCCAAAAACCAATTTAAATAATTTTTTTGCAAATTTTGAATTTAGTTTGATTTTACGGTTTTTTTCGATTTTGACTTTTTAAACTTGAATTTTTGGCTTTCAAGAACTTAGATTTTGTGTTTTGTGGATTTTATTTTACCAGATTTAAGCTTTTTGAGTATTGTGGGTTTTGGTAATGGGAACACTGCACTCCAATTGTAGACCTCTGCATGTATTTCAAAGTTATTTTTCCATCCAGAAAGGACTTTGAGGATAATGTAGTGAAGACAGATTTTGACAGAATCATCTGAATCCTTGAATGCCTCTAGGTCTTTTCGGGTCCCTGATTTTGCAAGTGTTTTTCAAACTGAATTAATGGCGTTAAGCGAAGCATGCAAAATACTTAAACTAGACCCAAACCACGAACCACCGGAATACGACAGACAGTCAGGTGGCTTTTTAAGTCATTGCTTCGCTTTCATTATCCTCTGAAATGGTACTACAATGCCAAGATTAATATTGATAGTATGGGTTGCGGGTCACTGTAGGTATTGAGGGTAAGGAAAGGATTTTCATAACTCACTTGCGGAAAGAGTAAACATTCTCCTTAGTGCGATAAAGGACAAAATTTTCTTAATTTTTCTCGCAAAATCCGCAATAAGAGATGAAGCAACCTTACCGACTGCCCCATATCTAAAAAAAAAAAATAAGACCAATTTAATATGCAGTTCCAGGCAATACATAGTAAGGGCTTGTTGCGATATGGGAAAACATGCGGCTTAGGTTGTTCCTCTTAATTTATAGGTCAAACGAGTTTAAGAGCTTGCGGGCGCCATTTACCTACCTGGTTAAATCTGCAGTTCTAAAGTTTTAATAAAAAAGGCTCTGTTACATTGAATAATTTCAAATGAAAAGGATACCTATAGATATAACTTACTCCTACATACCTACCTACTACGTATACTTTGTAAATATAAATAGTATAGTAGTATTTCTTTCTTTTTCAATTTTAACAAAGAAATTTGTTCCTGCCAAAACTGCTACTAAATATACAAAATTTAATCCATCATGACTCAGCTTAAATCTATTTTTATTTTTTCCTATTTGAAATGCAAGACAAGTTTTATAGCTTTTCATTTGTCATCCAGGCTATTATGTTTTTATTATTTTTTTTCCTAAAAAAACAAAAAGTCAAAAGGTAAAACGGTTTAGTCAGGCATCATAGAAGACTTTAGCAGGTTGATATGTGATTATTTCAGTTAAATGGACACAAGACACAAAGCATCATTCAACTGTTTATTTATTAATGTATGTCTTTCCTAAAGCTGATTATTGGATTCGTGTAAATGAATAAAGTAAATGTTTTTTGTGGCACATTTTACGAGGTTAAGAAGCATTTGAATTTTGAGATACGATTCGTGGCATAATGGTTAGTGCGTAGGACTGTCATGCCGGAGGTCTGGGTTCGATTCCAATCTAAAAACAGAAATGTTTTTTTTCAAGGGCTGCTGCCTCTTGTGAGGAATTGGAAATAAAATTCTATGTCTCCTCTATTCTGCAATAACACGCACACGGGATTGGTTGAGAGATGTAACTCAATAAGGAACTGCTCTTCATAGATTGTCACACCAACTAAATTATTTATTCGAATTTTGAGGATTGGGTCTGCTGCTATTTTGAAATGTCTACCTTTTTCAATAATTGAATTGTCCCATGTCTGATGCCAACTACATGCAGGTGCCTTAGCTTTTTATTGATTTAGAAGTTTTTACGTTTGGCATTTTTCCTCCTTTAATCATTAAAAAGCAAATACTTGCGACCAATTCCTACCTTTTATTTCTGTATTATTTTTTGAAAAAAGCTGTGTAGGCAGTTTAAAGATTTTTCCTAGAAATAAATGAACTCACGTGTCACGTCCAGTTTCCAATATTCTGCTGTGGTCAAGAAACACAGGTGTGTAATTTGGTAACGCGTTGTATTATTTGAAAAGGAAAGAAACCTTTTAACCAGAATAATTGATGACTTCATTAAATTGTATAAAATATTTTTTTCGTTTAAATATCTGCCATAGTAGTTGTTACAGTTACAGTTTATTCTTCAAACAGAAATATTTTAAATTTCAATTTTTGAATGGAGCTTTAATTTGGTTTTCAACAAACCAATTATAAAAAAAAATCAGAAAATATTGAAGAAATGTTTTCTGACTTACAACCCACAAGCTTATAAAAATGTTTGTCATGACCTTTGAAAAAAGTCAAGTAAATTCATGAATGCTTTAGGCGAATATTTTCCTGATGAGGTCATCCAGGTAGATGAGATGGAGGAACAATAACATTTACCCGATTTAATTTAAAATAAGTTGAAATATCTGGTGATTTTTATCAAAGTAACTATAACATGAAACATAATCACAAATATCGAAAACAGTTATAATGTGAAGGATTACAAACAAAGGATCCAAGTGGTATCCTTCACAATTTAATATGATGCCAAAAAAAAATGGCAAAAAAAAGGAAAAGAACAAGGTTCCAAATAAAAAAGGCGACACATCAAAATTCGAAAAAAAAGAGGTTGGGTGCGACCCACACTAATAACTTCCCATTTGTGCTCTTGAAAACTTTACCACTTTTTAGTTTATTTTTTTTATATTTTTGTCAAAAACTGTCAATTAGATATTTGTCAAAATTTAACCTTTCATAAAAAATTGTACTATGTATAAAATAAAACATTTTAGAAGGCACAATCGTTGTTCGTTCTCAGGATATTCGAGCTGAAATACAATTGTAACTACTTTTCAATATTTGTCAAAATTTTATCAGTTTGCTAACAATTATATTATGTAGAAAATAAAATAAACAAGAAGTCAATATCGTTACCCGTTTTTGAGAAATTTGAGTCGAAAGACAATTTATACCAATTTTTGGTAGAATTTTTTTTAGTTTTTAATTTTTTGTAAAAAAAACTGTTCATTGAATTTTTTGAAATTTTCACCAGTAGTCAAAAACAACATTTTTCGTAAAATAAAATTATTTTAAAATTAATATCGTTTTTCCATCTAAGGATATTCAAGTAATAAGAATTTTTTTTTCAGTTTTTTTGATTTTAAAAAATAACGGTGTATTGATTTTTTTCCAAATTCATATCAAATTTGTATGACGTCATAATGTGTCGAATAAAATTTATTTCAAGTCAATAGCATTATTTGTTCGTAAGATATTTGAGCCCAACCAAAATTTTCACTTCTTTTTTAAACTGCTATAGTAAAAAAAACAACGGATTGAATATTAATAAACGCCCTTTCAGCTTCTTTCGAAGTTATTATCTGTAAAACAAAATTTATTTCAAGTCGATATCTCTACTCGTTATTGAGATATCGACGACGAAAAATGGTACCAGAACGTACGGACGTACGGACGTGTTGTATTGTATTGAAATAGGCTCTAGGGACCTTGAAACGTCGAGAAATGTCATATTCAATTTTCTTGAATTTATTTTTACTGGCGATTATAATACCTACATATGTACATATAGATAGAGCAAGATTTGGGTTCGTAAAAAAAACCTTACAATACGATGATAAAGAACCCGAAAAAAGTAGGTCCCGCAATTCCGTCTCTCGGTCTTATTTGGTTAAAAACTATTTTTTTGATTTAAACCGAAATTTTCATTACATTAGAATCAGATTTTGCTTTTCGAAATTCTGATGGTTTGATTAATTTTAAAATAAATTATTAAAAAACTTATCGAACATTTTGTCAATAAAAAGTCGAGTTCTAATGTATTTTTTTTTTTTTTGATTTTTACATGAAAGCAATTTTTTTTCTATTTCACAGAAAATTAAATGACAATCCATCAATAAAAGACTTTTTGACTTAGCGTCTGATTTGTTTGATTTAAGCATTTAGCTTGCTATTTTATTAAAAATGTTCAAAATTTATTCTTTATATTTTTTTTTGATCAATTAAAAAAAAACATGTTTAAGAAAAGGTGACTACACTAAATTGTGTTTGAAATTTAAGTTTGAGTTCAGGTATATGTTTTGACTTAATATTTTTGTTTACGGGCTTAAATTCCAGCTGCGACGATAAAATCTTGTTTTCTACAAAAATGAGAAAAACAAATTACAAAACTTTTTCTCATCACAAAAAAGGCTCGAAGGACCTTAATATCACCAAGAAACACAGAATTTGCTGGATAAAAATTTAGATCTCGCACTGAAAAACTTCATCTAAAAATATGATAATTTGACAAAGAATTTGGACTTACTCGTACCTATTTGAGTGACAAAAATCCTTCGAACAAATTGAATCAATTTTGTATACTTATTGATAGAACTGCAATTCCTGTTAAAAGAAGCTCTTTAAAAAATATGATTTGCATTTTTTTCTCTATTTTATTAAATTTATATTCACAATATACAAAACTACAACATAATAAATCATTCAATTTCAATTGCAGATGCAAATCCTTGCGCACTCATGCCAACACTCTAGTGATAAATCTAGCAGTAAGTGACTTCTTCATGTTGGCCAAATGCCCCATCGCCATATACAATAGCTTTAAATTGGGACCTGCTCTTGGTGACTTGGGTAAGATTTATGTGCCTCATCCTTATTTACCTCTTATAGAATAAACTCTCTTTCCTTTTTTGTAGAATTTGAAAAGCTTCATCAAATTTATCTTCTGAGATACTTATTTATTTATTTTTTTTTATCTATTTTTTTTCTCGTTGCCCAGGTTGTCGTCTGTATGGTTTCTTTGGAGGACTCACTGGAACTGTATCCATTATTACACTCACAGCCATTGCCGTAGATCGTTACAATGTAGTTGTCTATCCATTGGATCCTTACCGGTCCTCCACTAAACTGCGCTCTCGTCTGCTAGTTTGCTTCATTTGGCTTTATAGCTTCTCCTTTGCTGTGGTACCGTCGTTAGACATTGGTCTAAGTACATACGTTCCCGAAGGATATCTCACCACCTGCAGTTTTGATTACTTATCCAAATCAATACCGGCGCGGATATTTATGTTTGTGTTCTTCGTTGGAGCCTGGTGCATCCCATTTAGCATTATTTCGTATTGTTACTTTTATATTCTTCGAGTCGTCTCCAATGCGTCCGGCATTCAATCCAGCAAGGATTGCAACAAAACCGAAATAAAACTAACTGGCATCGTGATTGGAGTGATTGGTCTTTGGTTTGTTGCATGGACGCCGTACTCGGTTGTGGCTCTGCTGGGGATAAGTGGCAACGAAAATTTAATCACTCCTCTGGGTTCTATGATTCCGGCGATTTTTTGTAAGACTTCTGCATGTATTGATCCATATATCTATGCTATTACACATCCAAGGTTTCGCATGGAATTTCGAAGGATGTTCTTCGGGGAGCAATATATTCGAAGGTCTTCAACGTATCGGTCATCGTTTCCGACAAGGTGTTCAACCAGCCGGAGACGTCGCATGATTAGGGATGTGGAATTAAATATTAATAATAGCAATAGTTTAAAGAAGATCAGTGAGAATTCTGGGGAGGAGGACTACGAACAGAATCGCTCGTTAAATGTTTAAGAGTATGGAAAATATATATTATACATTCACGAATTTAGAAGTTTTAAAAACTCTTACAAAAATTGATTATTTATTAATTAAAAACAACTACCTTAAGTTGCTGTTTGATTCACGTATTAAAAGCCTCTCATTTTGAAATTAAGAAATTAAGGAAAAAAGGGAAATAAGAATTTTTCTAAATCAAAAAGTATTCACGACATGGTGACGATAATAATTATGTACCTATCTAATGAAATAATACCTGAAATTGAATATTTAACTAAATACATATTTTTAATTGTAAAAGTTGTAATTGTAATTTAATATTCGCTACTATTTATTTCAATTTCATATCTCAATTTATTTAAATATTAAGTTGTCAGTTTTTTTTTTGTTTTTAATATTTAGTATTTAATGAGGGAAGGTTTGTAAATAAAGATTCTTGTTTGATGTTTTTCGTAAACAATTCAACTTTTGTTTAAGTGCACTTTTAGTTTAAAGGAAAAATAAAATAAAAAACATTTAAAATGTTAAAATTCACTTAAAGATTTGCACGGAATACTCTTATCTAAATAAATTTAAAAACGGCATTTTTCCGTTGCGCCAAAAAAATTTAGCTCTGAAAGCCAATAAACGAACAAATAAACTTAAATGCTATATCCTCCAGATAAATTTTAAGAGCGATTTTTAACGAAAGTACACCATCCCACTGAGTTTTAACGCATCCATCATTTTTTTTATATTTTTTGATATTGTTTTAATTACTCAGTAGGACGGTGTGGATGAGATTTTCAGTGAAGTTTGACAATCGGTTATCGGTTGCTGCGAACGGGAAATCGATAATTTCGGATCATCAGCAATACTTGTTCTTGCAGCAACATTATTTTCTATTGAGCGTGCATTATGATGCCGCACAGGTCTTACAACTTCAGTAACGCTTTCAATCGCTTCAAATGCCTTCATAATTTTACGGGTTGCTTGCGTAGTCGGTCAATTATGACGACTATAATCATTACGTAGTGGTAGTGCGTGAAAAATGTCTGCATTTAAATCAACACTTTTGTTGTATGTTTTAATAATTTTAAAGTGTTGTTCGATTGTTAAGCGATCCATTATTCTATATAGCAAACATTAAACTAATTTACCTGTGTTTTCAACACAGAATACAAAAATAAATTAATGGAAAAAGTTACGTTTTAAAAATTGGTCAGGATCAAATCATGATGAAAATATAACACAGCTAGTATAACACTTTAGATGACATTTGAGTTTGACAAGTGTAAAATTCCGGCGCTAGAGACGTAAAACTACGAAATAACTGTATAATCTTAAATTTTTATATAACTAATCATATAAAAGGACCTAGTTTTGTTATTCGACTAAGAAAAACTCCGAAACACTCTTAAAATATGAAGTTTTTGAAAAATAAAGCATTATCATTTATTGGATAGAGTATTTTTTTTTTTTTTTCAAAATCATAAAATAGGGTTTCGTCTATGTTTCTAGAAAATTTTAGACTCAGATATCTATAACTCTAAAACGAATAACAAACATTGCTATAATTTTTTTTTTTTGAGATTGCTGATATAATTTTAAATAAATTTTTTTTCCAAAAATAAAAAACGGGTTTCGTAGATTATAAAAAAAAAAACTCTTTCAAGAGGACGAACCAAAGCTTATTAAAAAAAATTATAAAACATTTTGAGACGCAAAAAAAAAAAATTCCAATTTTTCAAAATTAGTTTTTATTGCAATTCTATTTTGCAAGGCTATTTGAAATATTTTAATTTCTTTAAGATCCGCTTTCGATTGATGTAACTTTCAATTTTGCGCCTGGTTTTGCCACCTTCTTTGCAGTAGCGAGTAGTAGAATTTTTTCTTATCTAATTTTTTCTAATCTAATTCTAAATTTCAAAAATCTGGTTCAAAATGCAGGTTTGTCCAAATTTCAAAAAAAAAAATAATATTAGTGATAAATTTTAAGATTAATAAATCTGTCCTATTACTATATTCAGTTATCAGTTCGGAAGATGATTTTTTCGAAGATTCTACAAAAAATATTAAGAAGTGTAAGTGTTGCTACTTTTTTATTTTGAAATATTTTTTTTTTCTCTCAATTTTAGTTTTATCATAATTCCAAGTAAAATAATTTTTAAAAGCAGTCATCTCGAACAAACGTCAGTTGACAGAGTAGATTTGTGTTAAAAAATGTATTAAAAATTAAAAATCACTATATTTATGAAAAAAAGATGATCAATTAATTTTGAAGTTAGTTAATGAATATATTTTAAAGATTATTAGTAAAAAAAATAAAAAAATATTTTACTTAACTTCAGTTTGACCTCCTTAACATTTAATTTAAAAATATATATAAGTAAATAATATAAACAAGTTTAAAATTAAATAAATAAATTGACAACAAATTAAGATTATGTATATAAAAAAATTTAAATTATTAATACAATTTGAATTGATTATAACAAGACCTAATGTGTAGTTAATGATTATAAGAAAAATTATTAAAACAAAAATATTAAATTAAGGAATTGAAAGTCTTAAAATAATTTTGCATGCCAAATTAGATTAAGAAATTAATCAATGAGAATACCTATACAGATGGAAATCGAGATGTGATACGGTCCAAACCACCAATTGAAAAAAAAATACAAAAAAAAACATTATATTAATTTTTGTATAACTATGTACTAAGTAAGGAAAAGGAAAAAAAAACAAATAAATCAGGTTATGAATGAAAATATATTAATAAGTTTAAGTTTAAGATTTTTTTTTCTTTGAATAAGAATTCATAAATCTATGAATGCAATTTTATGAATTAAAAATAGACTGCATTGTTCTGAAGAGTTTTAAGTTTAAAAAAAAAATTGGCACTAAACAAATAAATAAAAATTATGACCAATTTGATAAATTTAGTTGGATAATTTTTTTAAAAATTAAATATATGTAAAAAGTACACAAAATTTCGTATGAACAATCTCTCTCTTAATGGAATGCGTATTTATTAATTAACAATAAGTTATATGTTTTTGGATGTGGTGTATGTGTGTGTATTTGAGTGTAAGTCAATGTTATGTATAAAATAAATAAATAAAAATGGTATACAGGTAAAGTAGAAGAAATAAAAAAAAAACAAAAACAACATATTTTTACACATTTTTAGTAATTTTTTTTCTAAAATGTACTTCGAATATTCTTGTACCCAATAAATCAAATCAAGTATTAAATTAAAAAAAAAAAATCTGAAATGTTAGGCATGTAAGGGTAAAAAAAATATTATTATGAAATGTAGATATGCATTAGTAAATAATGTAAATTATAAAGTCAAAATAAATATATATATATTTCTATAAAAAGAGAATATACGAGTAGAGTACCACGTACCTAAACATTATATAATTTAAGAGAATAAACAAAATATCAATATGAGAATAAAATGTTTGCAAAATGAATGACAAAAATGAACAGAAATATTTTCTTAGTCTTAAATTTAAGTATTTAAGAATAATAATTAATATGTTGACAAAAAATCTAAAAAATATATATATATTTGTTGTTAAAAATCAAAATAAAAGTGATTTAAAATGTATGTGGAAAAAAGGTGTTTTTTTTTTAATTTAATTTTACCCTAAAGATGAAACGACTTAACACAGTTAAATATACAAATTGTATACTGGGACTATAAGCCCGTTTAACTGCACTTTTAAATAAAAATGGAAAAGAAGTTTTTATAAACTTTTTTTTGAACTGTTTTATTAACTTAAAATAATTTAAAAAATTGGAATTTTTTTATAATTAGCGCGCACTAAAGGGGATTTTATGTGCCCTTTATATGTCAGAGACACAGTGTGAGCTTTAAGTAAGTAGGAGGGGTATTGAAAGGAGATGTCTGTAAACATTAGTCTTGAATTTCGTCACATCACAATGAGAGGGAAAGACAGAGAGTGGAAGGTTATTCCACATTCGTGTAGTACGGCTAAAGAGCGAGTCCCTTGTGAGTACGACCGAAGTTGGGTTCAAGAGTAAACTGATGAGCATTCCTGGAAGAGCAAGTATTACGGTTTAATCGTTTAAGGGGAGAAATGCAACTGGCTATTTCATTAGGGCACTTACCTTAAAAGTAACGATAAAAGAATGAGAGACAGGAAACGTTACGTCGGTGTTCGAGTGACGTAAAAGTATCGACGATGTTCCTGTCTCCGATCATTTTGAAGGCTCGTCTTTGTATACTGTCCAAGAGGTTTAAGTAAGTTGCTGGAGCACCAGCCCAGAGATGGGAGTTATACTCAAGCTTTGGACATATATAACTTTTATAGATAATAGCCAGATCAGAAGGGGAAAAGAATTTCTTGCATCTACAAAGAAAACCTAAACATCGCGGCATTTTTGGCGACGTTTAGTATGTGATCATTCCACAAAAGATGGTTTGTGATACACATACCTAAAATCGCAAGCTGATTAGTTTCTTCGATGCAAGTGCCACTCATAGGATAATGGCAGAAGGCAGCATTGAGTTTTCGAAGCATTTAATTCTACGCGATTTCAATCCCCATTGTATAATACTATCTAAGTCAGAATTTAATGTACTTATAATATTTAGCCGTTTCAGTTCCACGTCCGAAGAGCAGGGATGTGGATCTGGAAACGAATATAAAAAGCTAAGGGTGCTATCGTCAGCGAAACAATTTAATGGATTAGTAGTTGCAGACAGGAGATCATTAATTAAAATGAGAAAGAGGGTCGGAGACAAAACGGAACCCTGTGGCACACCAGCATTTATTTTGTGGGTTTCAGACTTGAATCCGTCTAATACTATTTGTGTAGAGCGATTCGAAAGAAAGTTACTAATCCAACGAAGAAGGGTTTCACCAAATAATGCATTTTCGCTGCGAAACACGTATTGCCGGTCATTACGAAGCTTTCTGAAAGCATATTAAAAGATGAGAAAGAAGAAATCAAAAATGTAGAAGAATTAAACAAATTTATGGCCCCTATTATGATTCGCGAGTCGCGCCAAAAATGTGTCGAATGTGACTTTTTGGCATTACCGTTTGCGACTCGCCTAATAACATTCGCCTCAAGTGTCAAAAAATTTGGCGAATTGAAAAGTCATTCTATTATCTTTAGCGAATGTTCGCCTTTATCTGTCAAAATCAGTCGAACTGCAATTCTATGTGACTTTGAAAGGCGAATGTTGAAGCTCGCTTTTAGCAATACCTCGACCAGAGAAATTCGCTAAATCGTTCGACTTAAGACGAACGTTCGACTCGCGAGTCATAATAGGGGCCTATAACTAAAAGGACTTGATATAAATTTAAATTCGTTATTAAGAACATATGTACTTTGTCATACTGCCTCAGATATATGTATAGGTAGAGTTTGTAAAGAAAAACATTCGTATATATACAATATTTATTTATAACAGTTACCCAACTTCCGATTTCAAAGTTGAAGAGTTATTTTAGTCATACTGAAAGGAAGTAAAAAAATTACTCGATTAAAATTGGTGATAAAAAATTAAGGATTATTTTCTCCAACATCAAAAAAGCTCCGATAACCAAATCGTTATTGGAGTAAATCCTGATATAATGCTTACTTCTTACATAGTACCTAATTTACTTATGTACCAACAAGTACTGAACTCAAATATTTATTTGAGTATTTTCTCCAATATTTATATTAGTAATGAAATATGGTTAGGGTTATATATTCTGCGACTCTTAAATGTTCTGCTCAAATAATATTTAACAGACTTTTCAATTTTAAATTAATGTACATATATTGTATGGAACAAACATTATTTTAAGACTTAAAAGCTTGTGAAATTTTTAAAAGCGTTTAATACCTTGAAACATTATGATTCAACACTTACTTTACAAGTGTTGCAGCGGTAAAGGAGCACGGATAAATGATTGGAAATATTTAAATTTAAATGATAAGAAATATTTACTTGAAAAGATAAGGAAATTCCAAGGCCGATCCTTTTTGCTTTTGTCGAATTGATCTTTAGCCCGACGATTTCAACTTCTCTCTCCACCCTTTTTGTCATTATTTGATGGAGATCCATGATCCTATGAGAGAGCAAGCATATGTACTACCGTCGTCCGCGTAGTCAAGCAGTTTGAGGTATCGTCGCAGAGTCCACTGAATTCCTATATTTCCATTCGACAAAGCTGCGTGCCTAACAGCAACATTGTTAAGATGTAACAATTCAAAATAAACTAATGTTATTAGATAAATTTATTAGTTGAGAGTTAAAAAAAAGACATCAAGTTTAAAATTTCAAAAACTATAAGTAACGGCAATTTTTGAATAAAAATTCAAAAATAAGAAATTTTTCGAAGTAAGAAAGCTCCGAACCACAAATAATATGTTCGAAACACACAGTTCGACAGCTTTTTCGTAAATACATCAACAGGTAAAATATTTTGCTTCCCTCGCCTTATCATCATCATCATCATTCCTTTACCATCTACCATTCTGTCTGTTACATTTCTGCAAAAGCTTCTGCCACCCCCACATCTAACATGATAACATAATTTTTTCTCTAGACAAACAAGGCCGAGTTCGATATACATATGACCGGTCCAGCATCATGATAACTACCAAAGCCAATACAACATGCTGTCCCATGCATGCCGACCGGTATACATGCGACCATATGATTTTTTATGCGCAACAAAAACTTTCAATTTCGCGCATAAACAAACCACATACACCAACAAAACCACTCTCTTTGAATTTTATTTTCAACTCTACCAATACTGTTAAGAATTGAAAATCCATCGGATACTTTTGACAAATTTTCTTATACAGCTTGGTAAGCAGTGTATAATAATTCCTTAAACCGCTAACATGAACTAAAGAAACTTTTTCGGCGGCGCGATGGTTTTCAGAATTATATTATCAAAAAAACAAAAAACAGACATAATCGAAAGAATGTTATCAATTACATTTCTTTTAATTTAAAATATAAATGTTAATTCTTTTGAAAAACAAAGTTTGTTGTGCAAAAAGTTTACAAAGAAAAAGGGATTAAATGAATATTTCATTATGAAAAAAGTTTGATGAAAAAAAGGTCAATTGCGTCGCGTCTTCCACCCGCACATACGAAATTGAGTTTTTCTTTTTTTTTTTTCTTCTCATTCAATATTTACACCTGGAACTGGAATTTATAAAAATTATTCATAAAAGGATACAAAAACAAAAAATAAGGACACATCTCAAAGTGATTCTTTCATAAAAAATATAAGTTTGGATTTAACAACAAAAAAATTTTTTTTTGCAACCGGTATGAAATTTAAGGTGTTACGCAAAATTGATGTAACATAATTTGTACGAAAAAAAATTAATAAATAAAAAAATCCATTAAATCATTAACCGACCGAGATAAATTTAATTGGAACAAAAATGGGGTAGGATAAATCTTATTCTCTCGATCCTGAGTGCCATAATTTTCTTCTTATTACGGCCATCAAGGGTTTTTTTTTCACAACAAAAAGGGTTTTTATGGGGCATGAAGGTGCTGCGGGGGTGGTTGTGTGGTGTAAGCGGCTTTGAACGACTTCGCTGAGTGCACCTCATGATGCTGTCAGAGTGTGCGCTGTTCTATTTGCTTTCAAATGACAGCGGGAATAGAATAAAACACAACGTCTACCCTACTTACAACATACACATTCAAACAAATTTGGTTGGGGTGTTGGGGGTGGTGTGCTCTGCTATACAACAGCCCTGTACTTTGTATCGTGCATTGTTCTGCACGTTTTATGCTGGCAAATACCAAAATGTACCCCCATTCAAATGTCACAACCGACACTCACGATTTATATGTTTTGTTTTGTTTGTTTATTTGTTTATGTACTAGTATACAAAATATTTCGTCTTGATTGTTTTTCTATCATCATGATTATTGTTATTATACCCGTTATTATTTTTCTTTCACTTTTATAAGTCAGAAGGGTGACAAAATCTTTGTGTACATGCTGTGTTTGCATTAAAGGATAGGACTAGGATTTTATTATGGTGTAGATTTGAAAGGCAGTAGAGAGGGTTAAGGCCAATAATCTTTGAAAGATGAATTCTCATTTTATCGCTGGTGGATGCGATATTTTTTGAAAAATATGGTTGACAAAAATTTCATTTCGGAATTATGATTGCATAGTGACATATTTTACAATCCATATGAAAACAATGGGTTTTTTGGTTTGTTGGTTATATAACAATTTAAACGGCTGGCGGGTGAAATAGCCATTTTTGATAAAAATAAAAATAATTTTTGAAGTGTGAATCGTATACCTAATTATCACTAGCAAAATGATGAAGGTACTATGAGAGAATTTTTTCTTTTAAAAAATCATTGGAACAAACATTTAATTGATTGCTCCAATTGCATTATAGTAAAACACTTAAGAAGAACAAAAAAAATGCCGAAAATACTCATGTTGCAAAATGAATATAGCTCAAATTACTTATAAGAAAAACAAAGTTACAGTTAGGCTTTTCATATGAATATTGAAGGTTAGAATATTACAACCACAACTAGATTGTGATTTTTGTTAATATTTTAAATTTTAAAACTTTGGAACAAATTTAAAAGGGATTGTGAATTTTGAAAGAAGACACGTATTTTTGACAGTCAATTTTTTTTTCTTATCAGTTTTTTTTTAGATTTTTTATAACGTTAACTCAATTTTTGGAGTCTCTATCTCTCAGCGCAAACTCCCTTGCTCTACATCGGGAATGTTCACTGACCGGTCAGGAACTATTAATCACATTTTTCAAACAGAAATGCATTTTAATGTCTCAAAAATACAAAAATACTAAATGTGAGAAAATTGTTTTGTGAGAAAATAAAAGCAAATAAATAAAGTTTTGTCGAAAAAAAATGACTTTAAAAAATTTCAAACAAAAGATTTGCAAGGAGCAACCAAGTTAAGTTTTTTTGAAAGTTGGTTAAATATGTTGGTTCAAATTTTGTTGAAAATATTGATCTGTAAAATTTTTTTTCTCAAAATAAATCTTCTTAGACAACAAAATTTGTCAAGAAATATTGGCCAAAAAATAAATTGTGAAAAAAATTTTGTCAAAAAAATATTTTCAAAAGAATATAAAAAAAAATGTTCAGAAAAAAAAAATTGTGAAAAAAGTTTTTCATGTTCTCAAAAAAAGGGCAACAACCAAGTATAAATTGAACCACCTACCGAGTCATTCACTTCATCAGGATTTCATCCATTTAGTGCTGTGCCTAATTACATAATATTAATTATTATTTTATAATACATTATTATTTTTTTATAATATAATTTTATAATATAATACTACAATTTTTCGTTGACCTTAAACATTATAATGATGGATAACTCACTTCTGCCTGTCGGTCTATCTCTCTTTACCTGCAGACAAAGCTACTGAAGCTATTGTCTTCAAACTTGGAACTTTTTATTAAGGTATAGGAGCTAGTTCTTGCGATCCAGTCTTCTCCAGACTTGACAAAATTGAAGTTATCACAAATAATTACATTTTATCTCCTGCAGGATTCGTTATTTTAACTTGCGACTAAGTGGTACTTCTATAAAGGAGCACGGTCATTTCAGTGCATCTTTAATTTTGTTTAATAATGATGACTTGTTTCATATGAAAGGTGGCAGCTAAGTGGAAATCGAGCGCGAAATTGGTGTTTTGGTGCATTTATAAAAAAATATTTAGAATGAAAAAAATTAGTTTAAAAAATAAAGGTAACTGTAAAAATAAATATTTTTATTTTTATTCAAGGCCAGATCTGCAAATAATAAAACAATTAGTAAATTCGCTGCTTTTTTTTAGGAATTTTTATGTTTGCCTGTACGTGGACTTTTTTTAAGGTTAATGAAAAGATTACGGCTCAGATTTAATATATTTTCAATTTCTTAACATCAAGACCCTTAAAAACATTTCTAGATTTAAAAAAAAGGTAAATTTTTTTTTGCAACTATTGCCGTTATTTTTAAATAATTGTTTTTCATTAAAACCAATTTTTTTTTTTAAATGCACCAAACACCAATTTCGCGCTGGATTTCAATTGATCTGCCATATAATGAAATGAAGTGCAGTTCATGGCCTTTCATATGACATAAGTTTTATCACTATATTAAACAATTTTCAAAACTAGGACCAGGACCAGGGTCCGTACAAAAGTGGTCATGGTCCCTTTGTGCATGTGGTATATGCAGAAAAAGCATGTAGACATAAGCCTTTTATTTGGTTTTTTTAAGATATATTGAACAGATTTTTATTTTAAATTTAAATATATAAAAGTGAAATATGTATATATAAAAAAAAACCGTAAATAAAACTTAGGTACTTGTAAACCATGAATTAAATTTCCCGAAAAAGGGGAAGATGTAATAAATTCAAAGAAGTACCCAATAAAACTAAAAATTAACCGCATTTGTAAACGATAATTCGCGACAGGTCGTTAAGAAAACCATTAATCGATTTTATTGTGGTACTTAGAAAAATATTTTTAAAGGTGGATATAAATAAAACATTGAGTATTGTTCTAGAGGTTTAAATAAATATATATATAGGCCAGGAGAACAAGGTATATTTTGGAATTGAGGTAACGTGTTGTTCTTGTTTCTTGCAAGATTTGGGACCAGTTTGCTGAGAGTGAGGTAAGTGTAATTCCTTGAATACACGTTTGGTCCCATTTTTCTTTTTTTCACATAGACCGTTGTTCAGGTTGTTAAGACTAGATGCAACAAAAATAGATACATTTTTAATTTAAATTAAATTACATTAATTGATAAATTTTTAATTAAAATGAACACTTGAAATTTTAAGTAAAACAAAATTTATTTTACGAACATTTTCAAATCAAATTGGAATTTTAATATTTCAAATTGTTTTCATATTTAAAATTTAAACTTAACTTAAAACGGCGCGATACATATTTTTTGAAATTTGGTACAAAACAGTTTTATAATACTATTAATCTATTTTAATAATTATACAATACAAATTCAAAAAAAAAAACCGGTATTGAAAAATGTCTCGCAAACAATACTGACAATTTTGATAAAATTTTGTGTTTTCATTATCTAGTAAAAAATATTATTAATCAGTAGAAACAATTCAATAAAGACAATATTAACATTATTAATCCTTTCTCAAAAATCTAAAATTTCTCAAAAACGTTTTCGAGTATTTTGATAAAATGTTGAGAGTGTATTTTTATTTTAGTAATGCATATTATTAATTAGTAAAAAGATCAATTAAACCATTATATACCTACAATACAAACGTTGAAAAAAATTCGTTTTCAAAACTCTTAAGTTTTTAAACAGCACCGACAATTTTGATACAATTTTTAAATTTTTAAGTGTTTTAATATTAGGACAGCCTTTTACAAGACAAGAAGTAGATCTAAATTAAGACAGTACCTACTATACGAATGCTAAGAAAAAACCGTAGGTATTAAAATAAAAATATGATATTAACAAAATTCAAAAGGTTTTCAGATTATAAACCTATAGTGATTTGATTTATTTGACTAAAAACTGCCAATATTACAGACCAGTAAATCAATCAAATTCAATGCCATCCAAAATAAACTCTTCTCATTTTGCTATCATAATTTGATAAATGTTTGCAGCCTAATTTATTGTATTATATGTATCTGCCTCTTATATACATAAATTACAATCATCTAAATTATTTCATTCTTCTTTAATCTTTTATCCTAAATAACATTCTTCATAAATATCCTATTTTTAGTTGGAACGCAATTGTTTCTGTTTAGATATAAAATAGATAATTTTGCATGTGTGATTTATTGTGTTTTATTTTAGCATTAGCATGAGCTTGAGCATAATACATTTTTGCTTAGTAGGCCAGTCGACAGAGTCAAGAGTTTAATTTCGATAATCCAAAATCACACATCTCAAATACTATGATTGGAATTGTAAGATGGTTAAAATAAAAATGGCGCGTTAGTGTTGTGCATTTTGAAAACGCATTTCCATCCATTTCTCGAGAACGGCTGATTTTACATAATGACATTTCGATTGAGAATTTAATATTCTTTTTTTTTTTGTATACAACTTTATTTATAGGACTTATACTTTAGATTTAAACCGTCTAAAAATTTATTTTTCTGATTTCTTTTTTATGTATTCCTTAAGGGTACTCTTTTAGAGGTGAAAAACTTTAAGTAACACATTTTTAACAGACGGTCATTTTAACAGCCGTCAAGTTAAGTGACGCATAGTTTCACGTTTCGGACCCGTGAAATGGTCTACAAGATCGTGCTATTTAACGTCGCCAGATTATCCTCACAGTGAAGTCGGCATCTTGGACATTCGCCAAGTTATTCCCCATAATATGCCAGATATCATATTTTATTATTTAAAGATTATCTTAAAAGTAGGATGACTTTTATTTTAATCGTTTTTAAAAATGGTAGGTTTTTCCAAAAAAAAAAATCCTCTGTCGACTGGCCTATAGGGTTATTCTTCTAATTACGTTGGTCTCGGGCCATTCATTGGTGGCCATGCTTGCAGTGTTTTGAATGTAATCTGTAAAATTAACTCATTCCATCTCACAAGATTTTTTTGTATCTTTTTGTCTTACACAATAATTATAACCCATCTGATCTATAAATAACTGTTTGTTCACCTCTGCAAAAAGTATAAAATAAATAAAGAAATACACTCGTAGGTGCATGCAAAATAAATTCCACAATTTATTGTAATTATAGTAATGAAAATGAGATTTGTTTGTTTATTTTTGTTTTCTTTTCGATAGACTGTTGAATAGCAAAAATTAACACTACTGAAGTAATAATTATTTTTCATCCACGTGGATCTCTGCATGCTATCAGTTCTCTGTCTTTTGTTACCATAGGCTCCATAGGCTGTGAAAATATTTAAAGTTTTAATCATTTTGAGTATAATACCTTTTAAGTTATCCCGTTTCATCCCCATCAGCTGAATCAAAATAAATAATTTCTTTTTTATTTTGGAAAAAAGCGAGGAAAACTTGATAAAGCTCCAATTGAATATTTGTCTTCTAGGAAATATAAAATCGAAGTAATCTATAACAACAAAGACTGATACTTAATATCGCAAAATTTTGAAAATATGTAATCAGTTTGAAAAAAGAATTTAAAACTGATTCACCAAGCTGACTTTGTTGAACATTTCGGACATACTTACAATAGATTGAAATAATTTATAATTTCCGACCACTTTTTTGTACCTAGCACTAAAAGTTTGTAGGTATTAATCACTAAGAAACAATATCAAGCCAAAAAAAGTTAAATTTTTGTTTTTGTTTGATTAGGCATCTAATTAAATAATCACCGCCGCGCACCGTAGAAGACCACCATCAGGTTTCTTCCTAAGGTCATTTTGAGGCAAAAAAGTTAAGAGATGATTTTCTCATTTGATTTTTCTTCTCGAATTATAACGACATTTTATGATTTTTAGTCCCGATATTTTTTTAATTTCAGGATTAAAAATTGTGCATCCTGTATCCAACTATTTTCATATCTATGCTCAGATCAGATAAAAATTAGGTTTGACATGGAAAAACTTTTGTAAATTTTATATTCGAAGGAGGAATTTTTTGTTGATTTAAAACTTTCTTCCTTAAAAGTTTTTCTAAGACATAAAATCAAAACTAAAGGTTTTCAAAAAATTAAAAATTGTGTAGAAAATTTTCGAATCCAAAATGTATAGCATATACATATACGTTTTAGAACTTTAATTTTTGGAAAAATAGGTACTTAGAATACTTTTTGGAAGCAGAAAAAGAATTCGTTTATTTTTTTGCCATTTTATATGAAATTGAAATTTGGAAAAATAACAACAAAATTTACCAAAAAACAGGGTACTTACGTCACACACTTCTTCCTGCATTGTAACGTAATAATCCCGACTGTCAAGATACTGTGCAAGTGCAGTTAAGACACTGCTCGATAGAACTGCACTGCAACGAATTTACACTTCAGAACGTATCGGTATGAAATTGTGTAAAGATTAGTTGTCGGTTAATGCAATGAAGCTTAAACAATTTCATATAGGAATAATATTTTGAAGTGCAGTTTTGAAGTGTAGTTCTGGCGAGTGTAATTTTAACTTAAGATTCAAGTTTTTAAACAATAATTAAATCCCAGGGCAAAAAAAAAATCTACAAAACTACTATGTTCTGGCCAGCATAGACCACCAGAACACAAAACCACCAAACAGTCAGTTTTTCTGGATTTAACGGTGTCATACACTTGAGGATTATCTTCACTCCAAATATGGGAGTTTTGTTTATTGGCGTAGCCATTCAACCAAACGTCAGCTTCATCGCTAAACAATTCAGAAAATCGGTATCAACGGCAATCAAGTTTTGGTTCCATCCTTGAATCTACACCTTGTTGTTCAATGTTCTAAAAAATCACTTGACAGCTGTTAAAATGACCGCCAGCAAAAAAGTGTTGCCGATTTAAAGTTCTATGCCTAAAGTTCGATACCATATTCGTATCCGACTTGACACTGTCCTGATGAATTAAAGTAAAAATCCATAGCCATCCCAATTTTTCAACCATAACCATTTATCTTCATTTCAGTAAGTTTGTCAAAATAATAAAACATATCTTATCAAGTTTATGCCATAGTTAATCCTCTCATTAATTATTAACCTGGCTAAGTAGTTGTATACCAAGAATATACCTACCAATCATATTTCATTTAAAATTACATGGCAATTTGTCCTGCCTCTGCCTGACCATCGCGTGTCAAACAAATTCAAAAAATAATGACTATTTAACGAGTGCATGCTTAGCCGGAAACTCCACCCCGATAATATTTTCAAGATATTCAAAGCTTGATTCAGCTCAAAGGCGAACACTTAATTATATTTTTTTTTTTTACTATAGCTTTGTTTTGCTTTAACGTTCATATTTCTTGTAAGCCAAATGCCACCATCGTCTCGCCTGCAGGGAAAATGAGTCCTTATTATATCCTATAACAACAACATTGAGAATAACTTAAATCAAGTGCGACAGCAACAAAAACCGTTAAAGGAAGGAAATGACTCTGATTCAATTTCACACACGCCAATGAACCCTTGTTAACCCTGCTATGGGACGACAAATGGGTGATAAAAGTCACATTGCTCATAGTATCTAGTTGTTGTGTTGCATGCTGTCGGTCGGTGGAAGAAGGTTATGGCAAGTATGCTAATACCTAGTTAGCTTACACTTTCTTTTCTCTTTTTTTTTCTTTTTTTTTTTTTAATAAGCAACCTTTTGCAGTTCATAGGTACTCTTTTTTCTTGTTGCTGTTTATGTTCTTGTTTTTTTTTTGACACCTGATTTCAATTTACACACTCATTGGGCAAATCAATTCAATTACCTAAAATTTTTTTGGATGAAAAGGAATTTTTGAACATAGAGAAGTTACTTTTTTGAAAATTCAACCCAAACCTGTATCTACTCAGACTCAATCAATAGAATGTTTTTGGATTTGTTGTAGAGAGTTTGAAATGCTTTGTGAATAACGTGCGTAATAAAAAAAAACACTTTTGAGATATTGGTATAAGCACATTTTACGAATATCGGAATATCGTGCTATGCATAGTGAAAAAAATAACAGATTTAAAAAAAACTTCTTCGGTTTTTTGGGAAATCATACTCAATCATACTTCATAAGAATTTTTATTTTTGTTGATAACATTTTTAAAAAATGTTTGTTTCTCTTTTATTTAAAACGAGTTTTAAGCAAACGCATCTAAAAATTACAAATAGTATGGAATACAAAAGTGGGAGCCCGTGGCGTTTAGTACAGTCATTCCAGAGGTCTGGGTTCGATTCCCAGCCTCGTTCAACAGATAAATTCTTTTTTACGGGTTGCTGCCTCTTCCGAGTATCCAATAGCATTCGATGTATCACTTGTCAAGAATAGAGTGCTTCTCGCGCTAGATGTTCGGATTCGGCATAAAATTGTTAGTCCAATTCATTTCGACAATAATCACTCACGCAGGAATGGTTGAGTACTGTATATTTTTTATTTTTTTTTATTTCAATACAAACGATTAGACAAGAAAATAAATTTTTGGGAATTTTGAATAAAATCATTTTTTTTTTTCTTGAAAACTTAATATATTGAAAACCACATATCTAACGTTTTTCGGACAGAAATTAATTTTATTTTTAGCGGCACTCACCTACCTACTATATGATTGTAAATAAAAAGGACTCCAAATCAAATCTTAAATTTCAACTTTATCGTTAGGCCTAAAAAAGCTGAAGCTATAAAAGCTGTTCAAGATCTTTAACTCCGAAAGTATAAGTCCTATGAAAAAATGTCGTATTCAAAAAAGAAAAATAATTAAATTTTAAATCGAGATAGGATTCACACATTTCTTGTAAAAAAAACCGTTCTAGACATGTGCATTAAAACGCGTATTTCAAAATGGCGGACAAGGCACAACACTTACATTTATTTGAAACTTAGAACCAATGGTTTTGAATTATGGAAATTAATTTTTGCTTGCCGATAATTTCAAACCTTGTTCTCAGGTTAACTAATCCAATATTATTGAATAAATATTATACAATATATTCTTCAGTAGTTATTGGTAGTAAAAACCATTTCTCTGTAAATTGTGCAATTCTACTACAATAAACTTGATTTAAAAAGATAATTAAATAAAGGAAAGGTGTTGCCATTTTTCATTCTTTTAACTGTAATCACCCAATCAAGAAAGTCACCGTTTTCACGGCCAGCTGAAACCACGATAAAAAATCCTGCCGAACGATTGAATTTGAAATCAATAACCTTAAACCTGGGCCCTATTTCATAAAATTACAAGACACTACTCATATTGATGCATTTTGGTCTAATCTTTGAATCAAAAATTTCCTGTAAGCTTTCGATCTAAGTGATTTTATGTGATTTAATTCATGCATCGATTTTATTCAAAAAATCACACCAATATCATATTTAATCATCCTTTTATTTCTGTAGGGCCTCCACACAATATGAACTTGGATTGTCCTTCTAAACTAAACTTCACAAGGCAAACAACAGACTTCAAAATATGAAGGAATTTCTAATCTCCATCCTGCAATAAACTCTGGAATCTTCAAGCAAAGGTGAATTTAAAAGGTTAACTATTCTGTCTTTGTAAATACCTATATGTAACTATATGTATATTAACATTCCCATTATAGTCAACAGCCCCGGCCATTATATATACTCGTATATCGCCGCATCTTGGCAATAACAAATATAAGTGTAACTAAAAATGTTCCACACACAATGGTTGCCAGCGGCATGTGGAAGCCTAGCACCAGCCCTTATACCTCCTGCCCACATTGCCGTTCTGTGGTATTTCTGGCAAAACTATGCTCGGTTTGTGGATAAGCGGTTTTGTTCATGTTCCTGTTGGGATACCGTATTCAAAGGACCCTACGAATCCGGAATTGCCTCATACAAACACATGTACTTCAATGCCACACAGAATTCAATGAAAATGTGGATTCTAACTGTCCTAGCAGTGATTGGACTTTACGAATGCATCAAGCAGTTGATTGCTTTGATCCTTCAGAATCGAGTAAGGTACTCAATGGTGCTGCTATTTTCACTGTCGATATTCTCGCATTATTATGCGTGGTGGGCATGCATGAATTATTATAACGATGACTACTACAACCAGTGGAATCATCAATTGTTTTTTACGGTAAGTTTTTACGACGCACAATGGAAGGGATGGATGATATATTGTGGGTAAAGCTTTGGTGATGGTGACACATACATATGTGCCTATATGACGAAAAGAGCTTATGTCAACTTGTCAAGAAAATTCTTATCCATTAGCCCCAGTTATTTATTATTTTGAGGATGTTTGTCAAAATAGATTTGCATGACAGCTAGCGTGACACTTAAAGGTTACATAAACATATATTTGGGTATAATGTGTTTATTTGATCGATTAAAGTGGTTTCGCTAGCTTGGTTTATCTTATGTAAACTTTTTTTTTTTTTTTTTTAAATAAAATATGTTTCCCATTTTATTAAAATAAGTTCATAAATTCAGGTCATATGAGGGTAAGAATTTTATTTCGAAGAGATTTTATTGTTATTTTACCCTGAGAGTTTTTGTTTTTGGGGTAAGAGTGTGCAATTGCCATTAAATTTTCATAGTTGGTATACAAAGTTTCATAAACATTCATGTCAAAATAAATAAATTAGAGCATTTCTATTTTATCCTACATTATTGCATAACTATTTTCAATTACGAGCTTAGATTCTAGGTTCTTAGAACTGAAAATAGCTTTAAAAAAAGTGGCACTCCTTAAAACTATTTTAAAAAGAAGGCCAAGTATCCAAGTCTACCTTTTGAGTAACTCTTATAGATTCTAGATTCTAAATCACTGTAAAAAAAAAATATTTTTACAAAAGCGACTGAAAAGTATTTAAAGATGGGGGCATAGTAGAATCTGAATACGTGTCTTAAAAAGGACAAACGATATATTGAGATATGTGTCTAGACTAGGCCCCTATATATTGAAATATTTTTAAATGTTGCCACTTCTGCAAAAACATATTTTTTTCCAATGGAAAAGAATTTGGAATTAAAAATCTAGACTACCAGTGTAAGTCAAAAAAAAATGTACAATATTTTAAAAGATAGACTTATCAACACTAAGCCTCAAATTTAAAATAGTTTTAAGAGGTGCCACTATTCTAGAAATTTTAAACCAAAATAATCATGTAATGCCTTCAGAATCTTATAGGTAATGGCTTCATTATCTAAAGTTTTTTTGATGCAACAATTTTCAAAAAAAAAATCATTGTATTCAAAAATATACCGTTTTTCGGTCTTATGGATAAAATTTCTTGCTGAAAATGAATTCTCCGATCCTTAAACGTCTAGATTAAAAAAAAAAAAGTATTTTATGACTAAAATAAATGTTTTTGAGATTCTTAGAGTTATCGGCTGCCATTTTGGAAATAATTTTCTGTTTTAGTAAACTCCATTTCCGCAAAGAATTTATACCTAGTGGGACTGTAAACTGTCAAAAAACCTTTTCTTAAAATTTGTCCCACTTAAGTTTTATTAATCTTTTAACTATCCCACAATAACCTCTACCTACCTAATACCAAATTAATATTATCTTCTAATTTCTGACATTCAAATTGCAGATTACCGAACTTATATCAACTGTGATGGTAATGCATCTAGCGAGCACCAACAATGCCGTCACTTCGAAGAAAATATTTTGCATTGTTGGCATTGCACTTCTGCACATAGCAGCCAGCAGTTTCGATCAATTTGTTATGAATGTGATTCGAGGCGAAGGATATGCCCATCAAGTAGTACGAGATATTGGATTCATGATACCCGATATATTACAGCTGCTGATACCACTTTGGCTATTGCAACAAAGCCGCAAGGAGTCATATCTAACACGGCCATTTTATAGGGATCGAACACTTCACAAAGATATTATAGCTATGATGTTTTTTGTATTCTCTTTATTCACTGTGTGTTCGATTCTGTGATGGAGAAATGTAAGCAATTACAACGAACGGAAGTGATTGAAACAAAAAAAAACATAAATTGATTTCAGCAGTCAAAACCTTCTGTGGATGATGTACATAAATATAGACCTCAAGACGAGTTGGTAAATCGTGTAAGTTTATGTAGGCTGGTTCAATTATTATTAATGATTGTTTGATAGCGTGTGTAGAACTAAATCTTTAATTTGAGAAATATTATCTGGATATTAGCTTTATCTAATATATTTATGAATATCTATAGAAAACTGCCTATTAAATGTCTGGTCAATGTTAGTTTTAGTGTAGCGTAACTTTTAATGTTGTAGGCATAGGGGCTAGAAAGACTCGAAACTCGAATGGGCAAAATATTTGAATTCAAAAGTCGGACTTGCATGTTTTAAATAGATCGTAGCAAGCTCAGGAGTCTCGTCGAACAAACAAAAAAAGGTCGATATATTCAAAGAGATAAGAGCCTAAGATAAAAAAACAGATGTTCGGAATGACAAAGTTACGAAAGGAGAAGGGTTCAAAAAGACAAAATTTCAAAGAAGACAAAAACTTAGTTTTTCAAAATTTTTTGTTTTCGAAGGCCTACTTTTCCTTTCGTTATGTACTTTGTTTTTCGAAGGCAGCGTCAAATGTCAAAATGATTATAAATTTGGTTGAGGCCTACACTAAAAGCTTAAATTTAAAATTTTAATGTGCACTTGTGCTAGAGCTTTATTTGCTTATCATTGAATCATTTCGTAATGTGGAGAAATAAAAAATTGCAATAACTTTAGAAAACCAAAAATATTAAGAAAAGACGGCTAATTTTTTGACAAAATTCAAAATTCTTTAAACTTGGTTTAAGAAATTATTAGAACTATTTAGTTCTCATCAAGTTTAAAGAATTAAGATATCCAAATTAGATCTCAGTCTTAGATAGAGCTTCAATAAATATAGGTATTGGGAGGTTAGGAACTAAGGACTCGGTTTGACAAAGAATTTAAAATTCAAAAATGATTTTAAAGCGAGTTCTAGGAATTAGTTTTAGTTGAAAAAATGCACGACTTCTAATTTTTTACCGATACCGGTAAACCGAGAGTTTTGAATGTTAGAACTTTGTCAAGAAATTAACCGTTTTGAGAACATTGATATATGTATTAATTTAGAGCGATTTTTAAATGTCTCGTAAATGGCTTCAAAAATAACAACATATTTTTACTTCTTAAAACAAAAATAGTATTGCATTCTAAAATTTTATATAACTATTTTTATTGCAATTTGTCAGCAATTCAGATACTTCAAAAAGTAGTTTAATTTATTTCAAACCTTAGCCCCTCAATTTGAATTAAACACAACTTGCAGAATCGATATGCCGCCTGGGGAGTTATTTTCAAAAAAAAACTATGGCCACTTATAACATGGTGGCTGGGGATTCCAACTGGAAAAATCAGAATTATTTTATACAAATTTCATCTTAAGTTAGTTAGTATTATGTCTTGTTGATTTATAAAATAGTTTTTTTTCAATATGTGTTCTTATTTTTAAAGTTCAATTCTTTTGAAGTTTAAAAACAAACTAGATTCCTTTCCATTTTTTTTTTTTTTTGACAAATGCTCTCGAACTATTTATGTCTGCTTAAGGTACATTATGAGCCGCTTCGTGTCGGTTATAGTCGGGAAAATTTTAGAGAAAATGTTTTTCTAACCATAAACATCTATTATAAAATGCAATTTTTCTGTCCCAATTGATACCACAGATACGTATTTTAAAAATCTCTGAACAGAACTTCTTAAATTGTTTCAAAGTAGTTGAGTTGATATTTAAAACTTGTTCCCATTTTCAATGATCTTAGAACGGTAAATTTAAACACGCAATTATACCTTGGCAGTTGATACTGTGGATCTCATTTCGATATCAAAAAAAAAAAAGTCAGCAATTCGGCCCCAGTAAATTGTAAAGAAAGTTAAACATATCGAATGCAACAATTTGTATACAATGAAAGTAGAATAAAGATACCTTCATTTATAAAATATAAATATTTTATAGTTAGTTAGTGACTGGTTAATTAAAAAAAAAACCTTCGAAAAGTATCTACCCCAACTATATATACATATACTGTTGTTAGTCTTTACTTTTTCTTGTACAACACACTATAAAAACAAATTTGTACTTTTTTGCAGGAAAAATTTATAAATAAATAAATTTATAATAATTCAAAATTATTTAAAATTTTCGAATGAAGAATCGAGTTATATTTCTTAAAATAATAATAATAATTTATTAAAAAAAAATAAACGAAACAAAAAAAAATACATATTACAATATTTGTCAATATATTATATCAAATAGTAAACTTCCCATCTGAACTTAGTTCTATATAGAATTTGATAGTACATTTACCTTTATATCACTTTTATATATTTTATATCATTATTTGTAGACTTAAGAATAATTTTTTTTTTATCACGACTTAGTGTGAGACCATTATACAAAAAGACTTCCAAACGAAATAGATTTTTATTTAATTATAATATATAAATCCTAGATACTTACATACATAGATATTAAAAATAAAATTAAAAATCATATATACTTAATGTAATATTTAAAATAGAGAATCAACAATTTCTTTATTTAATTTAATATTTTTTATTAACTAAATAAAAAAAAACAATAAAGTTAAATTTGGATTTTAAAAATAGTTGCATGCAAAAACTGATAGTTATTTTTTTGTTATTAAAAATTTAATTATTAAGACAATATCATTAAATAGTTTACATTTTGTATCTAATTATCAAAGATAGAAAATAAAAAATAATGCGTACAGATTTTTGATAATGATTTACACTTACTTTATTTTAAGTAAATATAAAAATAAACATTACATTAAAACAAACTAAATAAATGTTTTACACTTTTTAAGGTATATTATACTTCATTGGTAAGTTAATGTATATTTTGGTTTTACAGAAAAAAAAATTCGTATCGGCTAAAAAAATATACTTTTAAAAGCAACAAAGCCAATAATTTTTACAATTTTTATTTCAATTTCATCGGATACTTTGTTTTATAAAACTTTGTATTTTTACTGATTGGTCACTTATACGCGTATTGTTGTACCAAAAAAAATAGTATTTTAAAATTTAACTTTTAAATTTATATGAATTTTCTGACAAAAAGTGTTTTTTTTTATTAAAACAATTAATATCAAATTATACGATGGTGATTATGTAAATAATGCAAAACGTAAATATGTATAATAAATTGATTTTATATACACTAAAAGAAAATCGTCAAAAAATATACCGTTAAAACCGTTTAAAAACCGTTTATAAACCGTTTACCGTTTAAAAAATGACTGTAGAAAAACAGTTATTTTTTAAAAAAGTTATAATTTAATTTGTTTTATTAAATTGTTTATTTTGTTTTATTAAAATTTGTTAGGTAAAAAATTAAGATCGGGTTCAAAATTAAAGTAGGTACTTTTTAGGACTTGCTAAAGATATCAAAGATAAGCAAAAATTAAGCTTTTTTGCAATTTATTAGAACTCGGAATTTTTTAGTAAAATAATCCTGCAATATTTTTAAGATGAAATGAAATGCAGCACCAAAAATTAATTTGCCAAAAAAAAACACCGTAGAGACAATTTCAAAAAAATTTTAGTCAATTTAGTACGATCTTAAAGCATTTTTAGAATGATACTTCCTATTTGTTAAAAATAGAGGAAAATGTGGTATAATGTAACCTGATGTTAAATCGGAATCCTTTTCGAAGAGATCTATATCCAAAACCGTCAGTGCCATTTATTACTGAATAACTACAATGCTCATATTACAAAACTTAGGTAACCGCTTTCGCCACGACCATTTCACTTAAAGCTATTTTTAATAAACGTGCGAAATGGAAAACTTTTTCATTGTTTTTTTTTTTTGTGTAAAGTTTATTTCAGGTCGTGTTTTTGGCGTGCAGAAAGTTTATAAATAATTTTCAGTATTTGAATGAACAATTTATCAGGTTAGAATTTTAATACAATGTACAATGTTTTTTTTCCTCAAGCCACCGACATCCCAAGAAGCCAAATTAAAACGCCATCCAAACCAAAAAGAAAGTCTTGGGACAATGGCCGATGCAATTAAAAACGTTATTGTAAAATGTTATTCTTTCATACTTATAATATGAAACTCACTGCTCTATATTACCAACACAAAAACTGAAAATGTAAAAATAACTTTTTTTAAATAAATACTACAATTTAATGCAATAAGTATTCAGAATATGTTTTTTTTTCTTATATATAACGTAAAACTAAATAATTAATGTACGTAATTAAACAATTTTTGATGTCTTTAGGTAACCAAATGGGTTTCCATATTCCACCTTCTCCTCTACTAATTTGCTAATTATAAACAATTTATCGTACTATCTTTTAGAATTTTAATAAAGTTATCGGCAAGAGTATGATAAGCGGGGTGCCGAGAAATGATAACGGATTTTTGTAGAACACGGCAATACAAGCATTTTTTACTACGGTACTAAGGGAGGGGGGTCTATCTCCCCCCGTTTAGGCGGTAGGGGCAATTTATAAAATATATACGTTAAATGGAAAAAAATAATTAAAAAATAACGGTAGTACTTAAAATTAAGTATTATACGTTTTTTTAAAGCCAACATTCTATTCTAATAGCCAGTTTTTAAATCAAGTCACAACTATGAACAGTTTTTGAAAAATTTAATTTTAAACTCAAAATTTGAGTAAAAAAAAAGTTTCAAAAAAAATTTAAATTTCAATATTTCAAAACCATAAGTTTATAAATAATTTTTTTTTAATAATTTGTTGCTCTAGATGATTTTATGCCTTTTAGTTTTTGAGAAAATTGAAAATAACCACAACTACTATTTTAATTTGGTGGGGTGGGTGCAAGGTGGGGTGCATGCATAGTTTCTTTTGCATTTAAATAAGCTGGATTTAGGAAAAATTAATTTATCTTAGGTACATATATCTTAATACATATTCGATTATTACTATCAAAATAAGACTACGCAAATACTCAAGCAAGGAAAAAATTATTTAATTCAAATATTTTTTTTGGTAATTTACAATTTTCCCAAGAACTAGAAGACAGAAAATCATCAAGTTTTCAGTTTTTGATCAAAAACAAATAAGAGCAATGAATTCTAAAAAAAAAACAACAGCAAATAATCTTAAAGTTTTGAAAAATTACACTTTAAACCTTTTTTAACTTTTTTTTTGCCCAAATTTTGAGTTTAAGACAGTTTTTTCAAAAACTATACATAGTTTTGACTTGATTCAAAAACTAGCTAATAGACAGTGTTGGCTTTAAAAAAATGTATATAATTTAAGTGTAAGTATTACCGTTATTTTTTAATTATTTGTTTTCCATTTAACGTACATATTTTTTAAATTGCTCCTACCGCCTAAAAGGGGGGAGATAGACCTCCCCTCCCGTAGTAAAAAATGCTTGTATTGCCGTGTTCTACAAAAATCCCTTATCATTTTTCGGCGCCCCGGTTATCATACTCTCCCCAAATTATCATCTTCTTTCTAGCAACATGATAACACCAATGTCACTTTGACATTTATAAATGACAAACAAAGATCCTATTCCTAGTCAACCTTCAGTGATTTAGGCGTGTAGTAAATGTTTAGTTATTTTATACTAAAAAATACTTAAAATCGACTAAAATTGTACGCCATTACATTTAAGCGATTCAAATGAAATCAAACTATTTTTATCAAGCTTATTTGATGATTGTGACGTCACAGTGAAGTGTCAAATTATACTTAGCATTTGTACCTTGTTTAACGTTTCTTTGTGTCATAAAACTGATTCACTCAACCACAATAAACAAAAAGCAGAGATACACCCAAGTCGCCATCTTGCTGGGGTCATGACGTAGCATTCGTCTGTGAGTATAGCTTATGCGGAGAGCTATTTCAGAAAGCAGAAACCTATCTAATATCCCAGCAAGATGATGATGAGGTCACAGTTACTTTTCATTATTAATCATTAATCTGTTTATCGTGCACTCAACGAATCCAAACAATTTCATCAATAATTCTTAATTTTTTTAGAGTGAAAATTTTTATATCGAATATTATATTATATATATCAAAATATCTTAAAATGTACATGTGGAATTATGTATGTACATAATTCTGTGAAACCTCTCAAATATTAACTAGCTAATTTCTTTTTCTTCTTTCAATAATGGTAATGGCTGATAAAAACCTCAACTTGGAATTGCAAAAAGCGGTACAAAACAAAAATCTGGGAGAAGTAAAAGCTCTACTCTCCGCTGGTGCTGATGTTTACTTGATAGCAAAAGATTTTGGTGGAGTTGTAAATAGAAACACACTGCTTCATATTAGTAATAGCGCTGAAATTGCGAATGAACTTTTATTACGAGGTGCTCGTGTTAATGAAACAAACAACTTCCGAGAAACTCCTCTACATGCTGCTATAACAGGTGGAAAAGAACTAGGATTCGTGCGAGTGCTTTTAAAACATGGAGCAGATGTCAATGCAAAAAATCGTAGGGGCAATACTGCTCTAAATCATGCTGTAAAAAGATGGTCACAATTGCAAATTATCGAAGAACTTCTAAAATACGGCGCTGATATTAATATAAGAAATTGTGAACACAGGGGTTATGAGGATTGTAATACATCCTTGGATAATGCTATATCTCGTCCGAAAATAGCGAAATTATTAATTAAGTATGCTTTAATAAGAAACTTTGAAAACGATTATAAGAGAACTGTTAATTTGGATGTATATGGAGAGCGTGCGAGTAATTTATCGAGTTATCTTACTGAGTGCGTTTGTGAAATTATAAAAATGAAAACAGATGAAATTATGATTGGCGTTCCATTATATGATTTTGTCAAAAATAACTTTAACAAACAACTTCTAAGCAATAATTCATTATGTGTGCGGTTGTCAAAAATTGATTATTCTGTTAACTATCCCATATATAGTGGTATTGTATTGGATAAAATTAACCCCTTTTTGAAAAGAGCTGATGTTTTGAAATTATTAAAAAGGATACAAATTTATACTCGATATCCAGATGAAAAAGAAAAAGAAATTATGTTGGACCCTCATTCGATACCCTTTATAACTGAATACCTTGCCTTGGAAGACTTGTTGAACTTAATTTTTGCTTCCAGACGACAGACAGTTTTGACTGAATCAGATACGAGTCTTGTCGAAACGTCTTCAAGCAGGGATGCCAAGCGTGCAAGATTGTTATAAATTTACTAAATTCCTATAATAAAGAAAATTATATTTTGATATTAGACATGACATGTTTTATTTTTTACTTGAGACCAAAGGATCTAAGGGTAAGTTTTGATGTGTAAAAAATATTAATGAGCTCAAGATGTTTATCAGACATTACGATGATAGATGCATTTCATCCTGTATGTACTTTGACCTACTGCCTACTAAAACCTATATGAGTTTCTTCATACTTTGAAGATTGAAGTTGACTTCAGTTTTTGATCAAAAACAAATAAGAGCAATGAATTCTAAAAAAAAAAACAAGTGTAGATAATCTTAAAGTTTTGAAAAATTACATTTTAAACATTTTTTTTAACTTTTTTTGCCCAAATTTTGCGTTTAAAACAATGTTTTTCAAAAACTATGCATAGTTTTGACTTGATTTAAAAACTGGCTAATAGAATAGAATGTTAGCTTTAAAATAATGTATAAAACTTAGTTGTAGGTATTACCGTTATTTTTTATTTATTTGTTTTCCATTTAACGTACATATTTTTTAAATTGCCCCTACTGCCTAAACGGGGGGAGATAGACCCCCCTCCCATAGTAAAAATGCTTGTATTGCCGTGTTCTACAAAAATCCGTTATCATTTCTCGGTGCCCCGGTTATCATACTCTCCCCAAAAGTAGCTTTCGAGTAGTGCATTGGAGAAGTCGGCCATAATGCACAAAAGTAAAATGAATCATCTTTCTATTTTAATCGGTCCTACTTCAACAAATGTCATTTCTACTTGATAAAGATGTGCTCTTCGTTAAAGAAACTCAACAAAAGACCAGAAAGTGATGGCATTACCCTATCATTGAATTTCTTTGTTAACGCTCATTTTTAATCGAACGTTTCCTACAGCGTCCATTATTTTTAGCCCTTTAACAATGGCCTCGTTCACAAAGTTATCCTAAAGCAATCCAGATTGGTTTGTGTTGTTGTAAGTCTTGAGAAAAAACAGGTGATTATAAACAGCGGCTGTTTTTTCTCAAGAGATTACAACAACACAAACCAATCTGGATTGCTTTAGGATAACTTTGTGAACGAGGCCAATAAGAGCTTTATATATTGAATATAAAAAATGCACCCAATCACGTTAAATCTGGAAAAAACTTTTTGGTAATTAAATTATATTAATAGAGAAAAGGCAGCACTTTTTTATATCTTATTATTCTAGTACAGCAAAATATAAACTAACATTCTGCTACAATTCTCAACTAAAAGCAATCAAAACAAAACGACAAAAAAAAACAAAGATAACCATACAATTACAATCAATTGTAAATCTATACTGCTTTCACTCTTACACATGCTTAGAATAAGTAATAAACAAAAAATAAAGGTGATTTTTCTTACTATGTGTAGTGTTTTCCTACTTTTCCGCACATTGGCTATGCATCTATTGACATACGAAAAAGAAGCGGTTGCATATTTTTTTTTCTTTTTTCATTCGCAAATAATTCCCTTTGGGGTTTGGTTGCGTTGCGAATTGCGATAGTGGGGTTGAATTTTAAAATTTTCTTTCAAGGAAAACTTTAGTTTTTCGTGAGTGTCATACAATTATTTTTTACTATCGTCATCGTTTAAGTAATATTTATCACAAATTACTATACTATTTGCTGCATAATTTAAGTTTAAACTTGTTTTTTTTTTTGTATGCTTATATCCGCCTCTTTGAAGTATACATTTATTATAAACGTGAGCGACAGGTGAGTCTCTTTATTTGTTGCACTCAGCATTGTTTACTTATTTCATTAAACTTATAATGAGCCTATGACACACGCTGAATGCGATTTGTATTCAATCTTCTTATCAACAACTTATAACAAGTAGATGTAGATACTTACTTATTGTACAGCTGAGGGTTAGTCCGTGGACAATCTAAAATATCTTGTTAATGAAGTTCTTTCACCCACATTTATGTAAGTCGATCGCACATAAGTTCCAGCTATTGAGGCAGAGTAAATATAGCATTCTGTAGTTACCTACTTACTAGGAATTATCAATAGGTATACCTATTACCTATATCGGCTATGGAGTTTTTGCTATTTACTTATTAGGATCTTTGCAACTCTTTTTTTGTCTAGTGTTTCTTCTATCTGCATTTTGCTTTAACAGCGTTTGTGAAGAATTCATTACCTTGTTTATAATCTTGTAAATAGCAGGGTTCTATAAAAGTAAAATTGCAAATATATTGATAAAAGCTTAAAATAGCTTTGAATATGACTAACTTCAACTTTAGCTACGTAGGTATATAATTACAACGTTCATCATTTCGTTTTTGTAAAGTGAAAACATAATAAATGAAGATTATCATTTTAGTTTGTATTTGGGTTAAAGAGTTATAATTGGATTTTTCATTTGTATTTTGAATAACATACGATAACTTATAATCTTCCGTGAATAGCAAAGGTATTTGACTTATGTTAACAATATCTATCATTAATTAATCTTTATTATACTATTATCTTATCTTAAAATTTACTCATGGTCTTGACATATCTCTATGTCTGTTATAGAAAATTTGATACATAGTTCTGTTTTTTTTTAATTAGTTGCATCGACATTAACAAATTACGACCAACTTTTTAAAATAAAATCATTATAATTAAGTTAATTTGCAACAAAAAGTGGGTGAAGTGATGACACTCCCAAAAGCAAATGCAATGAACTGATAGATGGAGATCTTCTGAAAAGATTAATGGATGAATTTGTGTGCTAATAAAAAAATGCACGAATGTATTGCACATAATGTAGGTACTTGTCGACTTTATGAAATTCTAGAAAATGAAAGAAAAAAGTTCTACTCAAAGCAGAATAAAAGATAATTATAAACATTTTTTCTTTCAGAGTAATTCTATTTGAATAACTTAACGTTTTTTAATAGTGCAACTGCAAGCTAATGAATTCCATGGTCTTTCTTTTTTTTTTAGTTCTCTCCAAATGTTCCCCTGCTGTGCTAATTCCACTTCGACCATTTTTCGCCAAACACTTCAAAGTCGGCCCAGTCGCCTACCTGCGTGAGGGGGTTCCATTGCATCGCTTTACTCGCCAATTCACTGAAACTTACGTCTTCGTAGGATAGAGCCAATGGATTTCTTATCTGTTCTCGTATTAAGTTCATCATTGGATACACGGTTATGCCATAAAATACCAAAGATGTTTCGAACAGTAGAGACTGTACTCGCAAGATATTGCAAGATTTTTACCATCTCAACTGGTTGTACAGAAAATTGTACTTAAGCAGATGAGGAAGTGCCAAGGCTGAGCATTTTTATTTTTTTCCATATTGACATCTAGCTCAACGACTTGAGCTTCTCTCTTCACCCTTGTTGTCATTTGTTGGACATTCATGATCCTATGAGAGTGTAAGCATAGTCTACGTAGTCCAGATGTTTAAGGTAAGAATGTAAAGTAAGCTGAAATTTCCCGTTTCCACAAAGCTATCAGCATTACATCACTAATCACCAACATCTCGAGTGTGACTTGCCATGTTGTACCTTTAGTAGAAATTAAAAATCATTTGATAGGATACCGACTATAGGTAGCATTTTCGACATTTTTTTTTAGCGATTTGCATTTCTATAACCTTGTTTTTATATCTTATCTATTCAATGTTGTCTTATCGATTTTTTTATTTTTGGTTTATCAAAGTCTTGCCAAATTGTTAAGCTGACAACGAATGAACATCAGTTCTTTTCATTAAAATTCTTGTTTTTGATTATTTTAATTGGTTCCGTGAAGGAGAATTGTATGCGCTCTAGGGTGGTCCAAAAAAAAACTTTTTTCGTTTGACTTGAAAACCCTAATATAAATTCTGTTATTTTGGTAATCGCAATTTTGAATTGAATTACTGCTGTAAAAAAAACTTTCGACCTTAGAAAGCTGAATGGATAGCTATTTTGTTTTGCACAATGAACTTTATTTATGTTATTATATATATATAATATACTATATGAATTAATTTCTTGTTCTTCAGGTGCGTTCTAAAATGGTCAACATAAAATGGTTCCCAGCAGCGCTTGGGAGCCTTGCACCAGCTCTTATACCACCTGGACACATTGCCGTACTATGGTATTTTTGGGATAGTTTTAATCTAACAGTTGACAAGCAAGTTTGTTCGTGTTCCTGTTGGGATACCGTATTCAAAGGACCATATGAATCTGGAATTGCATCATACAAACACATGTATTTCAATGCAACACAAAACACTACAAAAATGTGGATTCTGACTGTCCTGGCTGTAATTGGACTGTATGAGTGTATAAAGCAATTTATTTCATTGACAATTCAAAAACAAGTGCGTTACTCAATGATGCTATTGTTTGCCCTATCGATCTTTTCACATTACTATGCATGGTGGATGTGTATAAATTACTATAATGATGATTATTACAGACAGTGGAATCACCAAATGTTTTTTACTGTAAGTCTATGATTTCGTATTTTCTACATTATAATTAATTTATATCGAAGTATACTAATATAAGTGAACGCTGATTTTAGAATTCAAACAGACTTGCTTATCCAGATCACACGCATCTTATTAGAATACCTCTATACAAAAAAAAAATATCACTTCTGTGATTTAATGGCAATCAGCGTATATTTTGTTTTCAAAATGTAAGTACATACTTACCAAACGGTGTAGTGTTATTTATTAAACAATTTGATCACTCATCTCAGTTAGTTGATTTGATTTAAGTTTTCTTAAAATTCCGTATTATAGTTAATTTAGCTCGCTAAAGATAAAATAAGTTGAAAAAAGGCAAGATCTCGAATAAGAATTAAAAGAAAATTGGATCAGAAACAAAAAAAGTACTCAGATGATAAGCTTTGACCCATATTTTTGTAAGCATCCACCAAATCCATATATATTAGAAGCTAATTTAACTCAAAACTGTGTCTATTTTACAATACAAAAGCTATAAGCTCAATAATGTTTATAACGTAAAACTTTAACCATTTTTCTAAACTTACTTCCTCAGTATTATTATAGGAATTTGGGAATTCCCCACACATTAATAGATAATGAAAACTATAAGTTCCCATGAAAATTTATAATTAAGATCAATGATGCGCGACAAACTTTATAAACAATTTAAAACACATTTCTAAGTAATCAGTAATCAGCTTAGGAAATGTATATTCTATTGAATTCATGTTGAGTTAATCTTTTTAATAAAATAAATTGAAGTTATATTAGTTTTCAACTTGATTAAAATGAATATAGTTATATGACTTGAAAGAAAAAGGGAGGTACTTTGTACTTTGACCATTTTTACCAATAAGTATAAGTATAAGAACTACAGTCGCTTGTATGTGATGTTATCGCTAACTGCTATTTTTTTTTTTATAATAATTTAAATAATATAAAGCTCATTAGAACTTTCCTCATGTCCCAGAGCACAGAATTGCTTTTAAGCTATAATATCACATAAATAGCAAAAAAAATGAAACACAAAAGTTTAATAAATCTTATAAAGAAAAATAAAGGAAATTAAAATTCCTTAACGAAATGAAACCCGACAAATCGTCTTCGGGTACACTATTATTAATCGCTCAAGGCTACACAGACCTAATCCTTATTGATGTAGACATTATGCGACAAACCGGCTTGAAGAAGAATACCTATGCTTTGTTTCTCTGTTCAGTAAATCCTTTGAAAAGACATAAGCCGTGTTTTATGAACAATTGATAGCAACTCAGTAAAATTTTTACACACAAACAATAACAAATAAATTTATTTTCACTTTTTGTTTTGCTTAGAAACAATAACAAAGTTTTTATAATCACTTTTTTGTTATTGTTTTTGTGTGTAAAAATTTTTGCTGAGTTGCTATCAATTGTTCATAAAACACGGCTATAGTCTGTTTCCTGCACCATGCACATATTTTAATTTTGTTAAGCCTTTATTCATACATGTATGTAAACTCTCAAATGATATCGTTTCGCTTTTTATTTGTGACAATTTTTTTTTTTTTCATTCCAGATAACCGAACTCATTTCAACTGTGATGATAGTGCATCTAGCAAGCATTCATAATTTAGTAACTTCAAAGAAAGTTCTGTGTATAGTTGGAATTGCCTTACTCCATATAGTGACAAGTAGTTTTGATCAATTTATTACCAACGTTATTCGTGGCGAAGGATTTGCTCATCAAGTAATACGAGACATTGGATTTATGGTACCAGATATTTTGCAAGTCATTCTACCTTTATGGTTATTCCAAAAAACCCGCCGAGAATCTTACAGATCTCTATACCATGATCGAATTCTTCAAAAGGATATTATAGCTATGTGTGTAATTGTGTTTCTATTGTTTGTATTTTGTTCGATGCTGTGAACGAATAGAGATAATGTTTCTTATGTGCCTGGGAATTGTTTACAAAAATGTATTTTTTTATTAACTATACAGTTGATTTAAATTGATTTGAATAGTGCATCAAAAATTGAATCAAAATTATAACCCATCTAACCCATTGATTATGGGTGTTAATATTTTTTAGTTTATCATGATTATTTAAATTATTATCGCAAAGCGAAAATCCAAATACTTAAAACTACAAACATTACGACAATACGTATAAAAACTTATTAATTTTTTTTATTAAAATCTCTTAGAATTAGATTTTGTATATAAATGTTTATATTTTATTTTTCAAAGGAAAATAAAAACATTAAAAAAAATATGTTCTATTTGTGTTTATTTATTGATTGTTACATAGAACTAAGTCAGAGTTTATGTAAGCAAACTGTCATAGAAACTGACTTGGTCTAATTCATTAATGATCTGAATTGCATTTGAGTTTCTGGTCTAGTGACTCTCAAGTAAAAACTAACTAATTCTGACTACGGGTTCTAAAAATAGTCAAAAATTAAATTGTGAAAAAAAATTGTCAGGGAAAATTAGAAATTTTTGAACTCGGAGATTAATAGTTGGTTAAAAAATAAATCGTCATAAAAAAAGCAGTAAAAAAATTTCTCAAACAAAAATTCTCAAAAGTTGTGTTTTCTCCGAACAACCAAATGGTTATTGAACCGCCTACCGAGTTATTCAGTCCATCATCCAACCAGTGTCGTGCGTAACACTTTATGTACGAGTATATTAATTTGAAATTTTTTTCTTTATTAAGTATCTCTCCTATAGGAGAATCGACGCATTACGGATTTCGGCTGGAAACATCTATTTGGATTTATGGCTATTTCTTAAAATTGTGTAAAGTAACTTTCACTTTTTTCATGCATTTTTAAGTTTAGCCCTTACCAAAATCATATGAAATCATATGGAAAATCATAATGACATAATGTATTTCGTTTTGCTGTCAATTTTCCAAGAAATGGCTAAAAGTGATTAATAATACAAACTTTTCTTACACGAAGATTCAAAAGACTAAAAACATTTTTAATTTTCGATCTTAAAAATTAAATTTCTTTATTTTTCGCTTTATTTTTTTTGTTGCTTAAAGTATAATATTATTGTTATTCTTAGTTCTCTCTTGTGTTTTTTTTAATATATTTTTTTTGTTCTTCATGAAAAAACATTATTTTTTTTTTAATTTTAACAAAAACATTCTTATTTTGTATATTAATTATAATGGAATGTTAAAAACTCGAAACGGAAATACATAATAATTTTATTTTTTTAATTATAATAATTTTATATTTAAATTTATATAAAAAAAAATATATATATATTTTCAAATGAAAATATATACAAGAGTTTTTGAGACGGAGATAACATAGTTTCACTGAAGCAACTTTAGGTTGTTTTTTTATTTTTAATTATTTGTACATTTGCCTGGATTATTTTGAAAAATATTTTTTGTTTCTTTTAATATTTTTATTTTAAATGCAAGCTTTGAAATTGTATTTCATGATTAAAGATTTTATTTTTTTTTTTATTATTATTATATACAAAAACTTTGGCAAATATACAAAACAATAATTTCAGTTTTTACATATTTTTAAAACTAATTTTAAGATGCCTCGTTTACAAAATGCTGTTATTTGTATCTATAATAAATAAGAGAGTGTAGAAAAAAATACAAACAAATATGTATATAAAAAAAAAAAAACGATTACGAAAAAATACGTAACTTAAAGTACAAAAATGGACGGGACGAAATAATATGGTTAACATAATTTCTTTTTAAATATTTTTGTTACAAAAATTCTGTCAACTTAAGTTTAGTTTTATTTTTTATTTTAAAATTAACTAAAGGTAGATTTAAACTCTTTTTTAGTAATGCAAAAATGTGCAACCGTAAAGTGTATGATATTTTTGATAATATGTAAATGGAAATGCATTCTCTTTAAAGCGGTATGTGATTGAATAACAAATCATCTCAATTTCAAAATTTGCTTAACTATAGTTTTCAGATAGCAAAAAAATAATTTGTGCTAAGGAAAAAAGAAAAGTTTGTAAATGGCATCGAACTTCTAGACGAGCCAAAGAATTATTTTTGGTCGATCATTCTACCTAACTAAGTCTAATCGTTTTAATGCAAATAAACTAAAAAATAAGGTATTCGACAAAAAAAATATAATAATAAAAAACCTCTCTCTCTATCTTTCCTCTCATCTCTTTATCAGCTCATCGTTTTTTTTACTATTTCTCTTTTGAAAACCACCTAAATGAACCATTCTTTTCTTTTCGTGACTTGGTGTCCAGTTGTTGATTGTACAACAGCTTCGTCCGGATCGTCAGCATTGTCGGCACCCTTGTCTTCGTGTGTAAGATAGTCACCTTTGTGCCGGTGAAGATATCTTCCAATCAATACTGCCATAATAACAATAAGAATAAATAAAATTGCAAGAAGACCTGAAAACGAAATTCAATTAATATCCATTATATTCTTGATTAAATAAAAAAAACTTACTGCCCAAAAGCACTGAATTGACTTCATTGTAGGCTTTTCTCAACTTCTCTTCATCAACCAAAGGTGGAGGGCGGGTTTCTATTTCAATGGGAGGATGGGTTACAGGCTCCACACCACAGAAGTCCTCAGTAAGTTGTGCTAAAAAGAAAAAACAGTTTTATTAAATTTAAGTCTATTTTTGAAAACTCGAAAATCCTAATAAAACCTTACAGCAAGAGCTGGGTATAACTTGAATTTTCTTCTTGTAAGATTACACCAATCGCAGTTAAAACAATTCTTTGAATTTTTTACAAATATACTTACTTCCCAAGGACTTAACATTCTGCGGTGGATTTTGTTGGAACATAAGTTTAAGAGGATAAATATCATCAAACTGAACTCGAGATACACAACCAATGAATCCATCAGGCATCGATTCGTTCTTTCCAATGTACATGTATTGAATATTATTGAATTGTGCATCAGCTGATGCTTTGATATCGAAATTGTATTCAACAGGCTCATAGTTATCCACTTGTAGCACCACAGTGGAACCACTGTTCTTTCTTGAGAACCGTACATCATGATATTGACCCAAACCGAAATGTTTCTTAGGATAAATTATTTCTCGACGTTCGAAACCGAAATCAAAAACGCATCGTAAATGACCTAGAATACAAATTACAATACAAAATTATATAGAAACAAGTGTATCCTCATTTTCAAATTCAAATCTTACCTGAGTTAGAAATTTGTATAGTTAGATATTCTCCAGTTAAATTGGAAGAGAAACCAAGAAGGAAGCCCTTTGGATTTGTTGTGGTAAAACCAACACGTATATTTTCTGAAATAGTTGACCTGAAGGAACCTTCAAATTCATAACGAATCATTGAACTTGCACGAAGATTAACGCCAATTTCTTTAAAGAGGAAAAAAATATATACAAATTAACATTTGAAACACAAAAACTAAATTTATTAATTTTCTTACCATCAGCACAAATGGGCCCTTTGAAGGCACTCCAACGACAATCACACGAGTATCCATCGTATTTTTCATAACAGGTACCGTTATTAAGGCAAGGACTTGACTCACAACGTCCAACACAGTCAGAACTTATTCCATAAAGTCCACGCATAGCATAAGATTTCAAATCAACCATTTTTCCATTGAGAAGCAGAGCTCGAATGCATCCTACATAGCCATCGCGATATTCTGTAGTAGCACCAATCACAAGATCTGATGTGAGATGTAGCGCACGCACTGGACCTGGTGGCTCTCGTACTTCTGCTTTAAGTGATCCATCTACGACAAGACGAGCTTCTTTGCTGTGGGGAATTAAGAAGTAAGATGGATGATCTTTTTTTATCTTAACACTTTTGATACTTACCGATTTCTTTCCACGCTGACGGTATGCCAGCGATTGTCATTCAAATGATAACTTGTCTCCACATTTACACCCAATGGTCCACTACCTGCTTGATATTGGAACTGCAATTTCGTTCCACCAATGATGCTCAATTTGATATAATCTGTTGGCCCTGTAGCATGGAAAAGTACTGCATTTTCTGTAGTTGTCCTGAATTCCATATAAATATCTCCCGAGTGTCCCATATCAAATGGTGGTAAGTTGATGGTAGCATCACCAATTCGGAATGTAACAACATTACTGAATAAATCATCGCCCTCACAACGTAGAGGTCCAAGAGTATATCGACCTTGTTTTTCATCTAACGGTGTTCCTGTATCACCAAAGCGCACAGCACGGACGGGTAGGTATTCTTTTTCACGGATGTCACCACTATCTTCAGTCCATTCCATTCTTTCTGAGTCGCAATTACACCATTTAGTTGGGTCAATACATTTTCCGAGAATTCCACATTCGCATTTACGAGATCCTGGTAATGCACCTGCCCAGTAATCCATTGGTTGATTATGTCTAGAGACCCACCATGAAAATGGACGGAATGCATTCATTTCACCTGAAAGGAAATTTGAAAAAAAAAACATGAGATATTTAACGATAATTGTTTTTATTGAATTTGAAACATACTTGGAGAGTTTAGGAGCCTAGCAGCTCTGCAGGAGTAACTGAGTCGCTGCCAACAGGAATGAGATCGGTTCAATAGAGCTTCTACCTGCATCAAATCTGCGTCGTACATAATAGTCTGTTCGAATGAACCAGGCTCCTGGAAGCCATCAACAGTTGTTGTACGTTCTTGACTGTGACCAAGTGTTGTAATTACTCTTCCATCAGCTAGAGAAGCCATATAAATTTTAATAACGAACAATAGAAATCAATTTCTTTGTTTTCAACTCACAATAAAATTCACAGACAACTGGGAATGGCTTCAACGGACCACTTCCATCAACATCAATGTGTATGTTTTGTCTTTGTTGGACGCTCTGGACATTCTTCAAAGCCAAGCAAGAAAGTGGATATTTGGCTAAAATTAAAAAAAAAATATATACAGACTTAAATATATATCACGAAGAATATAAATTGTATTACATGTGTGACACACTGCTCCAGCATATCCAGTCTGGCTGCAATCGCAGAAGAATTCCATTGAATTTTGATGACATGTTGCACTATGACGACATGGATTCGGATTGCACCTATCGATCATTTGACAAGCATCAACAACTACCTCATTATCGCAGCACACTTCTTCGCCTTGTACCCAATCCTTTGGTAATTTATAGTTACCATCTACTGATATCTGCCTCATACAACCCACAAACCCATTCTTATCGTGTCCTCCTGCAATATTGTACACAGGTCCCGTATTAATTTGAATTATCTTTGTTGTAGTCATTGGTCGTTGATCAATGTCCAGGACCAGCTTATTCTTTCCAATTGTTAAAATCAAAGAATGCCATTTGCCATCGTTAAATTGCTCTTCATAGTTGTCCAATATTATTCTAGGTTTATCACCTAGCTTCAAATCGATCTTGACCTTTCCAAAATCCAAGAAAACCTTAACATATCCACCAGAATTAAATTCGTGATACATCATTGAACCTCTATCCTCATAGGTACGGAAATATAAGGAAACATTCATTTGGGCCATATTTGGATAACCTTGGAGACGTGCATACGACGATCTGGTAAGGAATGTCACTGGATAAATCGGTGGCGATGGACAGGCATAGATTGTGTTAACTCGTTGATAACGGAAAGCTTCACCATATTCATAGTTATCTTTCATTTCGCGTATGAAATTTGATGAGTTCAAGAAGAGATTCTCAATGCAACCACTGAAGTTTTGTGTGACCAACATACCTTCTTGGACATTTGGAACACCACCTAAATAAAGCTGAAAAAGAAAACGTTCAATTTTAGATATAGAACTCATTGAAAAATTTATTGTATATTTAAACTTACATTACGGTTGAGATTCAATCGACTGTATTCTCCTTTAATTCTACCTTTGACTATAACACGATCAACTGAGAATATGACATCCCGACGATTTCGGGACAAAACAACATCATGCCAAACATTGTCATCCAAAAGACTACCAACCGATAGCGAGGTCATTATTTTCGATCCTAAATCCATATTCAACAACATTTTGTTGTCTTTTACTTGCAGAGCAAGGTAGTCGCCTTGGGTGCCTCGTGAATACATCAATATTCCATTGGCTTGAGCAGTCTTGAAACGAAACCGAATGGTTTCGCGTGTTGAGGCAATCGGTTCTCTGAGTAAATCGTATTTAACTAAACTTGTTCCATTAAAATAGAGGTTTTCGGAAACTGAAAATTTAATATTAGATTTTATTATTAATTTCAGCTCTAGAAAAAAAAAATAAACAAATGCAGATAACTCACTATAATCACAACCATATAATTCCACACGCATTGATATTCTGTCATGCCATCTAGTAGGATTTATGCGTATCCATTGGGCAATTATGGGAACTTCGAAGACATTAAAATGAACTCCATTTCCATCGGTGTTTCCTTTGAACATCTTTGTAAAATAGAATTTGAAATAAAAAATTATATTCGTTTAAGTTTCAAGCTAATGATGTTGTGTTAAAATGGTATTTAAGTATTATATTGAATTTGGTGTTAAAATAAAAAAGAATGGTTAAATGAAAATTAGTATTTTTAAAGCGATTTTGTTAATAATTTGATTGAATATTTATTTGAATCAGATCTGTTTACTTAAAAATTCAGTTGAAGTACAAGTATCAGTATCAGTACCAAGTACTTAAAAATTTTAAGTACTTGTACTGGCACTAATAATTCTTCAAATTAATGAAATTACTTGAGTGCTTTTGGAAAATAATATGATTGATTTTTCGAAAGCTTGGCTCGCACAGAAACGCCTTGTAAATTTCTTTAATACTTTTCCATTCGAAATGTTTTGTTTGGTCGATCGCCGACCATCATTGTGGGATAATCGTAAATCCAAGAAAACCTAATAATTCATGTCATATGGATCGATTCAAATAATTTTAACTCCGGTCTACTGGATCAATTTTCAAGGTTAAGGTCTTAATATATTTAAGAAATCATTGATATTTTGAGTTGAACATTTTTGGAGGTGGGGCCACGCCTTCGATATGAAAATGTTAAAAGAAGACCTAAGCAGTTGATGCATGTCATTTTTATTATTTTTGGACTTTACTTTGCTATCACCATTTTTTACGTCGGGTCGTTACGTCGTTTTTGATTGAACCAGATTAAAATTAAAATTTTTACTGAACCCAAGAAATCGATTATGCCAGAATCTATTTTAATTTCTGAAATCTTGATTTCCAGCTAAATTAATGCTCATCAGCTTGTTAAATAGATCTTATGAACTGATATCGACTATCGAATATTAGGTTTAAAATGTTGGTTCGTATTTTTTCAATGTTTTTTTTTTTAAACTAGTTTTTAGTTGAATATATTCATCAAGAAACAAACAATATTTAAAAAAAAAGGATTTAATTTTGAGCTTTTTTTTCCACCAAAGATTGAAATCTGTAAGCTCATTCGAGTGAGTGAGATAAGTCACTTTTCATTGAAAATCGATTTAGCTAGCAATCATTTTTTTTTTAAATTTGTTTTCTCTGTCTCAATCAAGTCTTTCAAAAGTTCGAACCAAAATTCGGACATATCACTAAATACATAAATCGCTTTTGCAAACGAAGTGAGATGAGCCGACGAGTAATCTCATATCAATAAAAATATTTTATTTTTGACTACATTTAAATTCTTTCATCAGTTTATTCCCATTTTAATGATTTGAAAACACTATCTTTCACAGTTTTTTGAAAATTTTCTCTGGAAGGTATTTTATTTCATTTAGTGCAATGATTTTAACAAGAATTTTCACCTTGGTTTTAATACAGAGTGATTTATGATATAAATCAGAATCTTCAAGAATTTTACTGTGCACGGGATTGATCGAATATTTACAGGAAGTTTAATTCAGGAATTAGGAACTGGACAATAATTGTTTAGGTTATTTCCTCTATAACTTTTAGATCAGTAAAACATTCGGCTCACAAAAAGGCACATAGAAAGATGCAAATCAAAAGATTTATTAAGTTACCAGCTTACAAGGACATCAATATCGTATCTCAGTAATGTTAATATGTGTATGTTTAAATATTTATAAAAAAAAACACTCAGAATAGACATTAAGATAAAGATACAAAAATTAATAACAACAAAAAGGGTCAAATCAAACAAAAAACTACGAAAATTAATTTTGTTTTTTTGTTTTATGAGGAATTTACCTGTGGTTCACTCATAGAACTAACATATGAACGCCAATATTCACCATCATCTGAATATTGGACAATGTATTCCGTCACATATTCAATTGTCTTCGCTCGACCCATTGTGGCAATTTTTCGTGTCATTCGTTTCTCACCCAAATCGATTGTTAGAAAATGATTATAAGTATTTTCTACCGGAGTCCATGCAGATTCACCTTTATTTTTTAGTTTTGTTTTGTTTTTGTGTTAATAGTTTTACGTTTAATTAAGTTTCAGTGCACCATTTTGTTAATTTGTGAGAAAAGATTAGTTATAGAAGAATTAAAAAAAAAAAAAAGTTATTTTTATGTTTACGTATTTATTTGGTTAGTAAAATGATGATATTGGTGATTTTGATTTTAAATTTTTAGTCCAAAAGGTATAGAAGCTCAATTTATTCACTCTCCATTAAATTCTATGTAGTTCGGCATTCAAAATTCGAAATTTTTGAGTTTTCCGAATTTTAATGACGTGTTTAAATTTAAAGAAAGTTAAAAAGTTGGGCCTGAGTCATTTCGAAACGTTTTTTTTTTTAATTTTCAAATACAATTTTTTATTTAATCAAAATCACCGAATTTGTTGGTAAAATGTATGTTTTATGTTTAATAATAATTACTGACTTAACCATTCATTCATATAGCAAACAGTCAGCAGCCAACACCAGAAAATAAAAACAAACAAAGTTAAAATTACAAAACAAACAACAAAAAGAATCAAAATACATGCGTGCAACCATTTTTATCAACTTAATTTAACGGTCGTAATACCTCATGCCACTAACAAAGAAAAAAAAAATGTCAATAGAAGATGAGGGATGAAAAGATTAAATATTTTTGGGGATATTATAGGAAAAGACTTAAAACGACTGAGGGAGTTATGATTAGGTTAAGGATGAAGAGACACACAATTCCATGCCCACCATATTTTCCTGTTAACATTACACCATTATGCTTATGCGAGACAAAGAGCTATAAAATTATATTATAAACGGGGGAAGATAATGTAGTACAACAGCTGATGATGCTACTGTTGCTGATGAAAACATAATGACAGACGGATAGAAGACTGAACTGGACTGTTTGTGTGTTAATAATATTTGTATACGTTTTATTTTTGCGCCACATGGAAGTCCACATTATAATAGAGATTTGTGTCGCGCTTACCTTTATATTGCCTCCTGGCTCCTTGTAGTCTGCAAATTCCAAATCAGTTATTCCATAGCTTATGGAATATTCGGTAACATATTCATTACTATGTGGACGGCCTTGGATGGCAATGTGTGTCACGTTCATAACATTGCCAAGATCGATGATAAGTTTCTGGTCAAAATCAGAATGTTGGGCAGACCATGATGTTCCAGCTGTTTTTTTTTTTTAATTTTTTTTTTTGGTTTGATTGTTTTTTTTTCGCATAAAATATATTTTATGATACGAGGTGCAATGATTGGAAAGTAATAAAACAATAATAATAATGGAAATCATAAGTACTCAAATGAATAAATCAATAAAAAAATAATTATATTAAAAATCAAAAAATAACAACACACAAAACAAAAAGATCCACACTTTGGTTTAAATATAGTACAGACGATAATGCGATTAAAAATTTATTAAAACAAAATATTGAACAAGTTCACTTTAAATAATTTTTAAAATAATGCATCAATTAAATTGAAATGTTTTTGAGCGGTTGGTAAGAGTGCTTCTAAATTCTAGTATGGTCAAAGTGGGATTTAATAGAGTACATAGTAAAAGTAGATAGTTTATGTTTCGAAAATTTAGAACTCTACCTCATTGAGTAAGAACTACAGATTGGGACGTGTTTCATCAAATTTTCAAAATTGTACCACCGATTTATTATTTTTATGTCAAAAGATGAAAAATCTAATGTTTGGAAACTTTGTCACTTTGTCTATCTCTTTGGGTATGAACTATAGGGAGTGGGACCATTGATTTGAAAATTTTTAAACTTGAAGCCAAACCACCAATTTTCTTATTATTCTTACACTTTAGTTAACTCACTAAATATGTCGGATTAACTTTCTCTGGTTTAACTCAGCACTGAAAAAACTGGACCTTAGGGGAACAATAAAAAGTAAAGTCCAACCTGGTACTAATTTTTGCATTTTCATGTACCCCCGATTTTTACCTAGATAAACTAGATTTCTAGATCCTGAAAAAGGGATATCCTCTAAACTGCGCCAATTACAGAGGAATCAGTCTACTTAACATCGCTTACAAGATCCTCTCTGCCGTAATATGTGAACGTCTGAAGCCTTTCGTCAACAATCTGATTGGTTCTTATCAATGTGGCTTCAGGCCAGGAAAGTCAACCATCGACCAAATTTTCACGTTGCGGCAGATCCTGGAAAAAACCTATGAACTCCAAATCGATACCCACCACCTATTCATCGATTTTAAGGCCGCGTATGACAGCATCTAACAGACAAACTGTATAAAGCTATGTCTAGTTTTGGCATCCCTGCCAAACTCATTCGCTTGTGCAAAATGACGATGGAGAACTCACGCTGCTCCATAAAGGTTGGCAATGAGCTTACGGAATCTTTCGACGTCAAAAAAGGATTCAGACTAGGCGATGCGCTGTCGTGCGATTTCTTTAACATCGTTCTTGAGAAGATAGTACAAAACTCCACCGTCAACACCAGAGGCACTATCTTCCAAAAATCTGTTCAACTTCTCGCGTACGCCGACGATATTGATATAATGGGAAGAACACAGCGTGATGTCAATGGCGCCTTTGTGAGGATTGAGACAGAAGCGGCAAAAATATGTTTAGCGGTAAATGAGGGAAAAACGAAGTCTTCAAAAAAGGACACCCAACACCGACGGCTCGGCCAGAAGTAGAGGAGTTTGTCTACCTAGGTTCCGCTATTAACACGGGCAATAACACCAGCGCCGAGATAAGACCAAGAATAACTCTTGCTAATCGCTGTTTTTTTGGGCTAAGAAAGCAATTGAGTGGAAAAGCCCTCTCTCGAGCAACAAAGGTAAAACTGTATAAAACCCTCATCATCCCTGTCCTGCTGTATGGTGCAGAAGCATGGACCTTGACAAAATCGGATGAATGTGCCTGAGGATGTTTCGAGAGGAAAGTTCTTCGGGTCGTCTTTGGCCCCGTGTGCATTGATGGGAAATGGAGACGAAGATATAACAGCGAACTTTACGGGCTGTACAACGACATGGACCTAGCCAGAAGGGTCAAGGTCCAGAGACGCAGATGGTCGGTCATTTAGAGCGCATGGACACCAATGCTCCGGCCCGGAAAGCCTTCGACACTATTCCCGAGGGACGCAGAAGAAGAGGAAGACCGCTACTCAGGTGGCGCACACAAGTGGAAGAGGACCTCAATCAACTTGGAGTGCAAAACTGGAGACAGCTAGCTAGGGACCGAGCTGGCTGGCGGAGACTGTTGGTTTAGGCCCAAGTCCACACCGGACTGTAGCGCCACCTTAAGTAAGTAAGTTACTAGATTTCTATTAACCAAAAAATTCTGCAGATGAATTTCAACTCTTTCCAACTCTTCCTCAGTTGTGCTGGTTCCTCTTAGACTGTTCGTCTTCAAGTACTTATAGGTCGGCCTGGTCGTCTGTTTACCTTGCGTATGAAGGTTCTATTGCTTCGTTTGACTTCGTATCATAGAGTCAATGGGTACCCAACCAGTTCTAGTATGTAGTTCAGCATTGAAGATACCGTTGGGCCAGAAAATCCTCAAGATTTTTCATACACATTTACTAAGGAACGTTTGCAGCTTTCTTGTAATAAATCATGTGACTTTCCAAGTGGTGCACCCATTAAGAAGTACGGATTGGCCTTAAAGCTTATTGAATTGTTACTCCACATTTTAGACAGCATTCCGCACGCATACTTTGCTTTCACGATTGGGCTGTTAATACCTAGTTCGGTTCCGCTATTAGTAGAGACATTTAACATTTTCTACCACTTCAACTTATTGTTCACAAATATCTACTTGAACAAATAAGGAAGTTTTAAGGCTGCTAATTTTTGTTTATCTTAAGCTTAACAATTTCAGCTTCTCCTTCCTTCTGATCCTATGTCCATTCTATTTCAAAACCTTCCATTATGCAGACATACACTTCAAGGTCTAAGTTTCATGTCGTGTAAAATGCCTTAGCCACAAATTTATTTTTTAAGTTTATAAAAATTAAGCACCCAAATATCGTTTTATATGTACATCGAACGTCACAAGAGCTTTTTTTTATTACTGAATCACTTTTACTGAACATGTGATAATTACGCCTGAATTCCTTAATAAAGTTAACAACATATAGTCAAGCATACGAAAAAATATACCTTACTTAGGTATACATTTTAAAAATTTCTTTTTCAAGATTTTCCAAATTATTTAATTTGAACGCGCGAAAGATTAATAAAACTGTAAAACGCGTTTATGTTGAAAACTACCCCAATAGAAAACGTGCACACTATATTTTAACATTTAACAATTAAATTTAAAAAACCATCAATGTTTTTTAAGAATTTCCTATGTCTGTACTTATCTTCACCTAATTTATAATTATCATCCATCCATCCATCACTTGATCATACGATTTTCTCAATTAAATAGAAAAATGTTTTCAATTTCTTAAAAATTGGAATGTGTGCCATATTGTTTCTTTCATGTTACATCAATTAAAGTACGAACACACTTAGCAATTTTACTTTTAATAGAACCAATTTATTAGATCATACCGCATTGAAGAACATGACACTGACAACATTTTGGATTCACTCCAAAATTGTACACAATTGAGTTGTATGCTATAAGTCATACAACTCAATTTCAAATAAAGCAGTGATGAATAATTTTATTTCGAAAGCTGAAAATAAGCCATAAAATAAAAATTTCCAAAAACAAAAAAAATTTGATGTCTACTATTCAGTCAACCACGAAAATAAATTTTTGAAAGAATATTTATTTCAATCCAAATGAAGCGGAACTACGTTTCCTGTCAGGATACGTTTAAGAGACCTGTAAAATAAAAATTTATGTTTATTGTTTCAAAAACTAAAGGGTACATTGTCAAAGTCATTTATAGGCGAATTATTGTTGTTCAATGTCACACCTGCCCGGTGCAATCATGCTTTTCCAAATTCAATTCATTTCAAACACCGCAATTGAGAACCTTCCAACGATATGTTATCCCATGGTGTATAATCGTTAAAACCTCTTCGGATATATTTTTTTAAGGGGTCTTATTTTATTGAATCAAATGAAAAAAAGTAAACAAAAAACATTTTGTCTGGTCGAGTTTCGTTATTAAAATCATTCATTCATATTTGCGCTTGATCAACCTTCTCTGTCTGATGCCCTAAATCTAATTTTGCAATGTGATCGCTTTTTCGGTGGTGTTCTGAATGAAAACAAAGACTGCATGAATGTTCTCACCCTATTCGTATATAATCCATCATTATAGCCAAAAGAACCTATGCACTTAAGATCGTGCTATTTGGCTGGAGGGTTCGTTAGTGTAGACCAGCCTTTTAATTCTGACACCCCTCTCTTCTGACGCGACAACATCTTTGTTTAGTTTGTATGCCAAGGGTTAGGTCTTTCTCTTTTTGTAAACAAGGGTAGAAACTACCATCAATCAGTTGGAAAACGATTTAAAAATAAAAACCGAAGGTTGGAAAGATGTTTGTATGTAGGAACACATTTTTATGGTGGGTAACCTATTCGTGAATGAAAGTGGCAATTAATGGAAATTGTTGCAATTCAAAGTGCATGGTTGTTAGACATAGTTTATTGCAGTTTTATATGGAATGGGGTGGAATTTAATGGATTTAATCAATTGTTGAAGGCCGTCTAGGGTAATTTTCTTTCTTTGATGACAATACAAATAGGCGGGGGCGGATTCTAAAATAGGGGCCAATATATTGTATATATATATTTTGTAATTGTTTATTTATACTTATTGTCGTCCGGAACAGAGACGAGTGGATGCATTTGTTCCACTTCACGTGGCATGACATTAATAGTTGGCACGCTTTAAGGATTTGTTCTGGTTAAGTGGGAAACTTTGATTTTAATGAATAGTTGCAAAACTCGAATATTGTTTCCAAGCTAATAAACAAAGTGAGCATTTTTTCGAAAATCTTAGGAAATGGAGACCTGTCAATTATAGAGGCATCTGTTTTCGAAACGTAGCCTATAGATTATTTCTGCCGTATTATTTAAGCCGTTCGTCAACAACTTCTAGAGCCTAATTCGATTCGAAAACCAAATCATTCGATTAAAAAAAAAAAAACATGTTCTAATTTTATTAGTTTTTGTTGTTTTAATATTATATAAAAAAAAAACAACTTTCGAATCGAATTACAGAGTTAGGTTCCTCAATTGGCCTTAAACCAGAAAAATAAATCATTGACATTTCTATAACTTATGAAAAGATGAAAAGATGAAAATTTCAGTAATCTCTAACATTGTACTGATAAGCATAGCAGCTCTTTATTCGAATAAAAGAGATATTTCTGCAAACATAAGGAAAACATACATAAAGTAGTTGCTTCTGAAAACTAAAACTAACCAATCTCGAAATAACCGACATAGAAAATTCGATAAATATTGTTTAAAAATCAACAATACACTTGTCTTTTTATTATAAATTTACCTGCGAGTAAAGAACTGTTGTTCACTTAGAGATTAGTATTTTTATTTTATTTGAATAACAAAATCAAACAATATTCAAGGCAATACAAATAAAAAAAATCCACCATTCGAGCTAAATAAATCCTCCTTTACAATAATTTTCTTTTACCACAAAATTCACATTAAATATTGCATATCAGCACAATTTATTTTGCGTTCTGATTACTATTAAAATATTCTTTTCAAACATGCATCGACTTCCTACCACTTTGGTACCACGCACCAGTTGGTACGAAAAAAAAAAAATAAATAACAAACTATTCCCAAGAATTGATTTTCTCCTACCCGTAATCTTTATGCAGACATATAGTTTAACTAGACTAGACTTTCTGGCAGACAATTTATTCGACTGTATTGCTCGTAATAAAAATCCCATTAACTCAACGTTATCCGATTCCGAAAAAACTAGGACAAACCACAAAACGAATCCAAAACTCCCTCAAGAGATAAAGCAAATGAATAAATAATTGTAATCGAGAAATGCTTTTTTTTTATTTTGCTGGCCAATTAATTTTATGACTGTCAACATACATAGGTAAATGAGGTATCAAATAAAAAACTTTATAAACATGTCCAGTATTAAAACAAATCTTATTTATTACAAATACAATTTAGTTTACTTAAATTACGTCAAAAAAAATGTTTTGCTATGACCTCATTTGTTTTCGTTCCTTTTGCAAAACATTGCGGCAATATTCTACACATTCTGATGCCGCAGGCGCACCTGTGTCCACCTCACCACCTAACAATAACTCATCGAAAGTGAAGAATTTAAACTTCCCCTCGTCGGTGGGAGTGCAATTCTTAAAAGCAATTGCAACACAATGATCCTTATCTATCATGTGTTCTTCAAAAAGCCACATGGTCTCGGGAACATCATTAACATGCAGTTTAGTACTTGTGACAATCTTATCTGTATCCAAGTCATCCGATTCAATAGAAAAACTTATCTTTTGCAAATCAACTGTAATGCCAACACCAATATTCTTAACATAGCTCTCCTTTAGACACCAGTGTCGTATGAATGCTTTCAAACTCTCGTGCTCCGTGTGGTGGGCACGTTTAATGTAGCGCCATTCGCTGTCTGAGAAGTTCCTCGTCATTATACGAAAGAATTCCCAAAGTGGTTTGCCGCCAGTGTATTCTACTTTCATGACATCAATGCCTACTCCAAAGTCTCTTGTTGGAAGGGGCTCTTGTTGTTGTGAATCATCAGTTTGGTCTGGCGTCGTCGTCACACCAGCGAGAACAACAATGCTGCCATGATGAGAAACGTTGAAACTGATTGGACGTGAATCTGGGTTTGAATTCTTGAGATAGGGTTTCCCTCGAACATCACGGTCGAATATTATTTCATTATATCCAATGTTTGTAGTTTCGCTGACAAATTTTCTCATTAACAAACGGCCGACCAGCGACGAAAGAAAATCATCAATGAAATGGAATTTAATAAGTCTGTTTTTTTCTTCTGTTTGAATGCACGAGCATGCTGTTGTTAGTTGAGTGAGAGATGGTGTAAACTTTTTTAAATCTACTGCCCAACGAAAATACAAATGTTTTCCACTCATTTTAAAGGAATTTAATTAAAAATATTACAAAAGTATTTTTTTGTTCACTAGTTTATTTACCACATAAATGACAGTTCGTTTTATTTTGTCATTTTCTGTGACAAGCAAAACGTTGGTGATGCCAAAATAATTAAATGAAATTGTAGTAGATTTTCGGAAAACAGTGTAGCCATTTAAGTTATACTTCAAATATAGGTGCAATAGTAGGATTGTATTTTTTTTGTGTTTTTATATTTGCATATAAATTAAAAGCTTATTTGATGGTTTAAATTTGGGTCAGATTAAATAACTACCACAAAATTATATTAACATGTTTCAATGTTTTGAGTTTTTGAGTTGTTGGCCTAGATTTTTTTTGAAAATTTTCCATATCAATTCAGATGCATTTAATCCAATTCCCTATTATTCACTCGTTTTATCCAAAAATTAATCCAATTTTTTTTGTTGGATTAATTTTTGGATTAACAGTTAGTTTTTATGCAAGATTTAATAGTATGGCGGTTACTATTATGGTTTTTTATTAGCTATCTCAATTTAAAACATTTGTTAGGGTTGTCGTAGTAAGCATTATAAAATGCTTGATAGGGTTACCAAGGGTGCCGACTTCTCTTTGAAGACGCATTTGAATTCTTCAACGCACTTCAAGAAAAGGCTTAATCTAGATTTTAAAATCTAAGTCATATTTATACTGTAAAGTTAATAATGAACTTTGATTTTTTTAAGAATTCGGCTTCAATATTTGGATCACGCTCTTATACCTTTCTTATATAATTTGGAGCCTTAGCCTTGGAATGAAGCTTCATTTATTGCGAAGATAGCAACAAGGTGACTTTTGTTATATTGATAAATAATTGTAAAATCCGGAATGGAAATAAAAACCAAATAAAAAAAAACTATAACTTCTTGTCGGGGTCTATTGGCCAAGCTAAACCAATATACCTATATTATTTTGAAAACTTCAAACAAATTATGAGTTCCAAAAATTAAAGATGAAATCAATAACCTACTCTATTTTAATTTTAAATAAACACTTTCCACGAAATTATATTATTGTTGAGATAATATATTATTTAAAAAATACACGCCAGTCAAATTTCAAATTTTTAATTTTTCACACTTAATGCCATTGTTCTCACATTAAACGTAAATTATTAACATTTGGAAAGTGCTTTTTTCAATTCTTCATTTGAAGGAGAAATATTGAATGTGCATTGCACTCAGCTAGTATCTATCTATACACATATGTATGTATTTCGCACTTCTATAGCGAATGCCATAAATAATCATCAGCATCAAAATCGAGCGAAAGGAGAAAAATATTCACACTTTGTGTTTTTTTTATCACACATTTTTTTGAAATAAATCAGGGTGTTGGAATTTTTAATAGTAGCTAAATAATTAATTAGATTGAGAACTTAGTTCAATAACATCGATAAGATGCGAACAAAAATAAATATATGATTTAGCTTTTCTCTGTTCGAAAAATAAAATCCAAAAATGTTTGAGATTTTTAAATTGACATTTAGTGTTCGTTTCAGTTACTAATTGTTTAAAAATACAAAAATTCGATTTATTGAAAATTAAATATATTTGGTTTGTTCTTTATTTTGTAACAAAGAAAATGAAAGTAGGGGAGACAAAACTAACACTTCATGAAAGTAACAAGCCGAAATAAATGTGTAAGAGCATTTCCAAGCACACAGTTTTGTGAAGAATTTGACTCTTCGCTCAGTTGATCGGTCTTAAGAAGGACAGAAGCCATAGTGAAAAGAAAGAAAGTATTTTTTTTTGGAAATTTGTTTGGCTGACGTCTTGGACATACAAGACGAAAGTTGAATCAAATCGGGAGATGGGACCATAAAGCAGATTTTTCTTTAAACAAATGATTTTTTTTTTTTGGAAAACAATCTAGTAACTGAAGAGGTGTTAGTAATAAACTAAGAGGCATTGAAATAGGATCTAGATGTAATATATTGAGCCAGTTGAAAAAACTGTCCGCTGAAACTTAATGTAGAATTTTTTATATCAACGATTGGAAGTAGGAGGGTTTTTTTTTTTTGATTTATCCATATGTAAATAAATGTTTCTCTAAAAATTAATTCGCATTATCGTCTTATTTATATTTTTCAACTGATAACAAAGTACAATAATAAGTCTCAAACACACAACACTATATATGTATATATTTTTAAAAAATTATGAAAACAAAAATTTAACAGCAGCCTAACGCCGAAGTTTACAAATAAAAAACATTCGAACAAGCCAAGTTATCTTTCTCAAAATTCTAATTTCAACAATCAAGCACACAAAATCAAATATATAACAGTAAAATCAACTTAAAATTAAAATATATACTTAAATATATAAACTTACCGTTTAATCTGGCTTTGTTGGGACCACGATCATTAAGTGAAGACGTAGCTGTTAAAACGGCTTTTTCAATCAGCGGCGCGTTACAGTCATAATCGGAAAAATAGTCATTGTACGCATCTGGAACACCAAAAGAAATAAGAAAAAAAAAAAACAAATTAATTTACCAAGCAATTAAAAACCTAAATGTGCTCATGTTCATGTGCAAGATTTATTTTGAATGATGAAATTAACAAAAGAGTACAACTATAAGAACCAGGACAAAAGACAAACAAAGCAACCAAATGCGAATATATTTGGGTCGCTGGGAGCAAGTGGAAACCATGTAAGTATTAATGTGGAACTATATACCTACACAATAACGGTCGAGTTTTTTTTTCTTCGTTTTTAAGTTAAAGAGTTCCAAAAACCACACAGTATATATAGGAACCCTACCGGGAACCTTTTCTTTTCGTTTACAATTATATCTAAACCAAGACCGACAGAAAATAAAATCTATAAGATTTAATGAGCTTAGAAACTTACTTCGAGCAGCATAAGATTTGCTATAGAAGTGCACTCATAGGGAAAACTAAACAAAGCAAATAAAAGGAATTCGCATTGGGTTCTCTTCAATACAACATGATAGATAGATTTTAGAATATAAACATCACAAGGGGTAAGTTTGTAAGTAGGAAACATTTTTTTTTTAACTTTAACAAAAGTTTCTTACAAAGTTAAATGGCAATATCGCGTGATAAAAATTAATTATTTTTTTTGTGAAAAAACATTTGACACAAATTTCATAGGTACAATATAGTTCCTTGAAATACAGTGGATAACGGGATATAGTGGAATATATAAATCATAATCTTTAACAACCACTGCCACGATCATATACCTTCATAGCTTTTGTTCCTATAGGGTTAAAAGAAATTAAATGCACGATTGGATCGCACATACATATGTATATGCTCCTATGTTAAAGTATTTTAGAACAAACCAAATAAATCAAGATATGAGTTTTTTTTTTTGAGATAAATAAGTTTTTTCTGCGATTACCTTTATGACAGAGACGTAACGTTGTTTTTGAAGCTAAAAAAAAAAAAACAATTTCCCCTCTAGGAAAGAAAACAGACAGACCGACAGAATTGTGGGATCCATTTTTTCGCGTTTTCAGTTATCGTAATGTCAGACTTGATAAATATCTTCAGCCATATTAATAAAAACCGCTTATTCTACCTTTATTCCACGACTTTAATAAACGATGGAATAAGAGTTAAGCTATGGATTAAAATGTTCAATGAATAAAAACAAAATGCTCGTGGAATAGTAAAGTGACGTCTACCAAACATCTCTTGAGAAAATCTACTACAATAAGTAATATGCTTGTTTAGTGACTTGAAATTTTCACCGAGTTTCCCAAACATATTTTTTTTTGTATGGGTTTTGAGAGCAAATTATGAAAATTTGTCGAAAAAAAACTCACGTCACCAAACACACCTAAGGACTTTTATTTTTAGGTGAGAAGAAATTATTTTCATGAATTGTGTTTGGAAATAAATAGATGTTCATGGAGATAAATGAAGATGCAGTATACCTAGGTACCTATAATTTTTTTTTGATAGTTGGAAATTAGGAAGATATATACATAGATAGTTGTGTACCTTAAGAAAGATAGATATATAGAGAAATATATAGATGGAAAAAGATAGTTATGTTAGATAGTATATGTAGGTGAAATGGGTGGCAATAAATCTGCCATTATTATTATTATTTTTTTCAAAACATTTTCTTTACTTAACTTTTACTTTCACTTATATTTTTTTTATTTTCAAAACAATTTTGAATCATCTGGTTTTTATTCCTTCGCTAAACCACCTTCTTCGGTGGATTAGCTTAGTAAACGTCACTTAGTAGACATTTTGTTTTATTCATAATACTTTGCGCTTAGTCCACGGAATAAGGCCTAAACCTTCGCTATTCCACGTTTATTAATTTGGCTGTTAGTGTGTACAATCATTAGTACTATGTTTAAATACTTATTCAAAACTGTAACTTGTGTTATCCAACCTGCGGTTTAAAAATGTTTCAAGTTAAGTTATGTTTTTAAAAACCTCAATGCGGAGGTGATTTTACCATATTATGTTTTCCAAAAATTAAAACCAACTCGTAAAAAGTTTAAATATATTCAATTTATTACTTCTTATTTCTAATTGTTCCCAACCAAACATCTGGTTTCTTTATTATTCCATCAATCACAAACGTATCGATGGAAATGGAATCAACACATGCACCAGCCGGCAAAGCCAAAGTGAATAAACTCATTTTTCTTTTTATTGATTTTTCACCATAAAATAATTGTTTTTTTTTTTTGCGCTCCTCGCTAGCAACAACAAACAATCCTTGTGCTCTTTGTCATACTTGAATGGTGGCATATCACGTCAATTTGCCGCTCCTTGTATCTTTACGTCAAGTTTCAATGCAAAAATACATAGTAAGTCCTGCCCCCGCCTTGTTGTATTTGATTGATAGTAAAACCAAAAGAAATTAGTTCCATTTAAGCAGAATAATACAAAAAGAAAGCCTGCCGATTTGACACATCGTGGTTCTTTGTCCTTAATCTTACAACGAAATAAAAATTTAAAAAAAAAATGCTTATTATTATTTAAATATGTATATAAGAACAACAAAAATCATAATGTGTAGACTAGGAAGGAATTAAAAGGAACATAAATATCCTCTGTGGAGTGCATTTCTCTGTTGAAGTTGAAATACTCTTCCTATGCAATCTGCCTGCAGTATTGCATTATGCAGACATTCCCATTTAAATGAAAAAAAAAAAACTATACAAGTACGGCTGGATTATGAAAAGAATTATTTAAATCGCTCACAGTCTAGCTGACTGGATCAGAGTGGTTGCTGTTTGCACGTATACAAAAAAAAATATGTAGAATGGTTGAGGAACCATGTCGTGTCCTTTGGAATCTCTCATTGCTTCTAGTGTGGCGTTGGAGAATTAAATCCTTTTGGCTCTCTTTGTACCCTAAACAGCTGAATGAAATGCAAAAAACAATAAATGAATACGATAACAATTTCGTTTGTCACAGCGAAAAGTTCACACTTTAATGATATAAATTTATATACAGTTCCATCACTATCGCAGCAGGATATAAATTTAAGGAGTACGAGTATGCATATGAATTCATTGTCTAGCATTAATGTTGGCTGATGGGTGTTAATGTTTTAAAGGAAAGTAGAAAAGAAATTGTGAGCTATTTGTAGGACAATGCTGATTGACAGGAAGTGGTGTTACCGGAGCATACGACAGAATTAGCTTCATGCGCCGGAAAAAATAAGGGATTTAAACTTTAAGTCAAAATGGTTATAATAAAAGCACACATTTATTATTATGGTTATATATATATTTTAATTATAGGTACTATATTATATGGCATGTCTTGCATTCTAAAAAAATAGACCTCAAGATTTAATCCAGCTTGACGAGAAAGACGAAAAATTTGCAATTTGTCCGTCTGTTTGTCTCGTCGGCTACAGCATAATCTGTAAACGGGTGGCTGGATTTTCTTTAAGCTTTTTTAGGACATTTCTCCAGGATTTGTTTTAATAAGTTAATTTTAATTTTCATCGTTTTGAAACGTATTATTTGGTTTTTATCAATTTTTTTTTATGCAAGAGCATCTAAAAATTATTAATAGTACACAATGCAAATACTTTTTTGTTGGATTTATGGAAAAAAATTTGAAAAGATGCAACGACGCCGGCGTAAAGTAACAAAGCGAAAGCCTGTAGTATTCAGTGGCTCTAGTGGGGTTATACTTGCAAATCTACACAAACTTTGTCGAGTTTTCACAATGGCGATAATACCAGTTGATCGTCTAGAGTAAAGCTGCTCGTTGAGTACTTTTTTTGGCGCTAAAGACGTTCCAGATTCAAAGTTATAGTCAACTCATAATGGAATACCACGACTCTCACCAGTAACGCGAATCATAAGATTACCTAGTACTTCAAAACCTGAACGTTCCACTCTTCGACACTAAACATCAGGTCTGACAACTCGTACCGAAACCACAACAAAAAACTGTACCCTCCTAATTTAAGCTGAAAAGTCTAATGGTATCGTTTTCTAGAGGCCACAAGTCAAAAAACGTTCTTAATACTCCACCCCACACCCATTTAATTGACTTAACGTTCACAAATGTCTAATTAAATTATCCTAAACGCATGTCAATGCGGAGGCCGCCAACCACCCCGATAGCTGGAGTATGACATTAGCCTTAATATGTTTCAATACAATTAACTGCGTGTGCCCCGTAAAGTAAAAAAACAATTAACTTAAAAGCTGCAAAAACACTCAGAACAGCAAATTATGAAACTTAAAACCGAAATCGTAAATTGAAAATTCTTAAAAATAAACTATACTTTGTAGTTAATGCTGCGTTTGTATATTAACCCAGTTTTATGGTTTTTTGCTTTTGCATTTCTGGTCTTATAACTGAAGCTATGCAATTAATATTCATCGTCTTAAGTGTAAAATTAAAATTCACGGAAATATAAGTCTTTGAAATATTTGCACCATAAATGCGTATTCTTTCATATTATTCTTCTATTAGGAAAACAGTTTACTCTCGGTATTTGTTTGCAACAACAAAGAAAACGCAATGCTCTAACGTGGGTCATTAAATTTCATTTGCTTCAGTGGCAACTTAGCAACTCATCGAAATCAATAGAACAATACAATGGGGAAAGAATTACCAATATCTAAAGAAAATCTCTATATTGTTATCAGTTTTTGCAGACAGCAATGTGGAAGGATTTTAGTAGTTTTGTAATAAAAGTTTACTAATTAGGTTTATTGTTTTGAAGGAGCCACCTCTTTTTGATGCAACACAAAATTAAAACCAATTTGTAACCATTAGGTTGATTGCCTTGTATTTAAGTAGTTGGAGGATTCTTGTTTTTTTTTTTTGTTGTTGTAGGGTTTGACAAGAATAAAACTGCCAAAGCTAATTACGTGATGCACGTGAGCTTGTTAAGTGGTGTAATAAATTTGTTGTGTCGATTGATCACTGATGAATCATTTTTACTTTTGCTCTTAAATAGGTAGGCTTTGGAGTTATTATTTGTTCTTAACTGATGATGCATACGTTTTTGTCATTCAAAAGTTCAAGGAAATAATAAAGAAATAAGTTTAAAAACATAAATATTGATTTTGTAGCATTATAAAACTATATAAAGTAACTGAGGCACAATTGAATATGAAGTTGCAATCAATTTGAAGAATGATGTAGCCGGAATTGAACGAGTTTTAGCTTTTACACACAAACAGTAATTATGATATTGTATCACTAAAAATCGTAAATTAGTAATTTGTAATTTTTACTTGATAGACATTTAGTTGGCCCATTGCCCATCCCTAATCATCATTAGGGTGAATAAGTTTTATATTTTATATACCTATTTAATGTATTTTTACTATGGATAATTTTCAAGCAAAGAAAAAAATTTATTGACGATTGTCAATTGACTAAGAAGTACATTGCGATATCTGGCTTAAGTAAAAATAATTTAGAATGAAATTTTAAAAAACTTATTTTACAAATTCTACTTAACTCAGATAGCAGATTGGCCCTTGTTTGTAAATTATTATGTTGCAAAACAAACCCAACACAGGAAACGGAATGAGTTTAAACAAAGTTAGGATACTACAGTGCCATGAAGGTTGTAAAAATGTTTGGTCATTTGTGTGTTCGACGATTTTTTGCTGTTGAAAATAATGGAGCAAAGAGTTTGTGTTAATTAGTTCTTAAAAAATGGTATTAGCTTTACTTTTTGATCACACCTCGTATTATGACTCTCCACCTGTACAGAACATTAACGAATTAATGGGACCAATATTTTTGTTTAGACTCGTACAGTTATCAGAGTCCTTAAAGATCCCGAATTATACTAAACCGCTGGTCTAGATAGTATATCATCCCTCGTTCTGAAGAGGTATTCTTGCGTGCTAGCAAAGCCTCTGCATAAGGTATGTATTGTCCTATTCTACTGGTCTCTTTCCGAGTAGATGAAGTGGTCTTTCAGCTTATCGATGATCTCTTGTCTGAAACATTCTTTAGTTTGTTTTGCTGACGGGAGTATCCCAAGTTTTTTTATACTCTTTTTCTTGTTCTTGAGATGTGGAACTAGAAAGGCAGCGTAAGATAATCTCATTAATATCTAGCATTGTCCAATGCGGTATCAGAAAAAGTGTTTTATTTAATGCTTCTAAAATGCAATTCTGTCTCCTGTCGTTAAAGCAGAACCCCACCAACCATGCAACTATTCATAAGCAGCTCTTCTAAATGTAAGTTGATGTTTCGCGATCTGGATTGGCAAATTGTACTAAGCTTATGCTAAAACAAAGTCGCAATAGGAACAACAAACTTTGGAAAATGCATTTGATAGGAAAGAGATATCAAATTGATGTAAAGATCTGTGGAATAATAAGATGATTGTACTGCCATTTAAGCTATACCTATTGTTAGGTAACCCGCCAAGTGTTTACAAAAATGTGATTCATTCAAAATAAAAACGCAGATCAAACTGTCAACTGATTAAAAATTTGTATTGAGCTTATTTTCTTCAAATACCAAAAAAAAAAAAAAATAGAATGGGAAAATTTAAAAAGTGAAAAATCCCATACTTAAAATTTGGCATTTTGCAAATGATATTGTAAGCACAATAATTTTGCTGCTCAACACCCACATACCTATTTTTAGGGTAGGTACATATGGAGACTATTAATAAGAAAAACTAAGTTTAACCTACTCATGCATTTCCAAACACGAGTACATAATATCATTTGAATTGTGCAGAAATTTAAAATCAATATCTACCTATTTGAAAATGAAGAATCTAAAATAGCACACGAAATACGTTCATCTAAAATGTATCCTACTTCTGACACGTAATGGAAAAAAATACGCATTACTTTTTCCACATGCGAATTATACAATAGTATAAGGAAGAGGAAACATTGAAAAAACAGTGCATCACGTGTTCCTTGTTCACATGGACCCAAATCTTACTTGAATGCCAGCCAAAAACATCCCCTTGACTTGACAAGGATAATCGCATGCTCAGTAGAAGCATATTTGGCAGGAAGTTAGCGACATTCTCATCCTCCTCATAAACCGGCAATAAATTGAGTAGATTCCTTATGCTTCCATCTTGTTTATTTAAAAGCCGCTTTAATGTAACTATCCAGTTCCCATAAGCAACACAGATTCCACTTTTCATATGATTCACATAGAAGCGAATATTTTTAATTGATGATAACAACAATAACTTTTTAGAAAAGTGATTCACCATTTATTTAACAACAGAGAACTCAAGACTATAACTAAGTGATAGAATTAACAATCAACCAAAGCAATAGCAAGAGCAACAAGAGAACTCAAGACTCACTTGTACACACCATCTAAACTGAGAACATAATAGTGAATTGATAATGTGATCCCCCCATGCCCCATTCCCAGTTTTTAATACTAGGTACATCGATCGTTGCTGTTGGTGCTCCCCACTCTTCAATCTAGCGATCCAAACAAGCCGTACACGCCCAAACTCCACAAAAATTTGTATTGTTTCTCTGACCTGGAGCCTCAGTCCAACCAAATATTTCACATTATTGTGATGTTTACACATTTTTTTCAAATATGTCCTCTCAATTCCAATAAGGACTTTCTACCAAAGCAAATAATTGTTACATTTGTTACATTGATTATTAATTTACCTGCATTAACATTCCGAACGACGACAAGAAGTGTTATAACCACAAGTACACTCATCGGACGAAACATTTTCATGGTGGTTTTTTTTCTTTCTTTGATAATTTTCTATTTACACAAGCATTTGGTAAGAGAACACTTTTTATTTTATATTCCACTGAAGTAAATTAGTTGTTTGTTTTAAGAGATCATTCGGGGGACAAATTATAATGAATAAAACTTTGAATTAAAAGAATTCTTCACTTTTTTATGGATTAAAAAAAAACACACCCACCCCAAAAAGGAGAAAATAAATTAATCCCTAGTTTAACAGCCGCGCGACGTCAATCAACCAACACGCTTGGCTTTCGAAATATTTCTGATGTTTTCGAAAAACTATTGCAGAAAAATGAAATTCGGTTGTCATTTGGCTATGTTCGTTTTGTGAATGTTGGCTGCGTTTGTTGAGTAAAATATTGTACTAAAATCATTTTGGACGTAGTAGAATTCCAATGAACAGTGCTGTTCTTTTAGCAATTTTATTTATGTCGTTTTCCTTTGGGCATCCGTTGTACTTTTTTCATTCCATTTGCACTTCTGTTTTATAACACCAAGTCACCACCATAAATATTTCATAGATTAGCATCATCTGTCAGCTTACTATATCATTTATCTTTGAAATACAGCCGTGGTTTTATTTATAAACGTTGTCTAACTTCAAAAACCTTGTTTATTCTTGTCTTAAAGCTGACTTACTTTGACATAGGAGATAAATGAGCTTCATTCTACCCGATCGCAATAAGGTTTTTTCCCCCAAGAAAAAAAAAACTCTTTCAACAAGGTTCCAACAAGCTTGTCTTGTTTTTCTTTATTGAACAGATGGAGAAAGCACAAAGACAAAAAAGTAAAAAGCCCAATCGGATAGAAACTGACTCAAAATTTTGACTACGAAATTGCAGTTATGAGTTTCATGATTTTTATCAAACTGTCAACGAAATAACCTCTGGCCTTATGCAAACTGGCTATAAAATGTATTTTCACAGGATCCATATTTTGAATTGTTAATCATGGGTTTAGCTTATCAACAGATTTCAGCTTTGTATATGAAAACTATAGTACTATCATGGCGAGTTTTTTTTTAGGGTTGCAGAGGTCCTGGTGGTGGCGCTGCAAAATGTGAGGTGTAAAATTCGATTTGGGGAGTCTTTAAGCGTCGAAAATTGGTGGTAGGGGCAAGAGTAGACTATTTTTTGGATTATTGCATCCAAAAAATATCAATAAATATCATTTAAAACCTCCATAAGCTCTCCGCAAAAAAAAAAGAGTAAGGGTTGCATAGGTAAATTAGATGTCGCCCCATTCGACTTCCACCATGATAGTACTATAGTTTTCATATACAAAGATTTCAGTTACTCCAATTTAACCAGGACCTTTAAACTTAACCCACTGTCAACAATAGGCGCCTAACAATCACAAGTATTTTCTTGTAAATTCTCTTATTAAAATGCTCTAGTACTTTAATTGAAAAAAGTGATTTTGGTATCACCATAAATCAGCTTAACCAACTTTAATATTTAAAAAAATTAGTGTTTATCTTAATTTTCTCCATCTACTTTCTCCGTTTGGATAAAACAAAATAAAAGAAGAGAAAACGAGATTTAACACCAACGCGAAGTTTGTATACAACGGCAACGGTATGACCTGTTTTCTTTTATTTATCTTATCAATTGTTGTTTTTTTTTTTCAAATATCTATTAACTACAACGCCTAGTCGTTCTGATCGAACATAATATCGCTAAAAAATTATCAATTGATAACAAACTGCTCTCCAATCAACAATTTTTTTTTTTAAAGTTTATTCCAATACTCCTCTTTTTTAGTGTTTGCTTATCAGAAGAAAGACGTGGTTTTGGAAAATTTGTATTCGTGGCTCTGGAAGCCGGCTATATTAAATTTTCTTCTGCATAATATTCTCAACACGAAAATGCCTGCTGCATTGAAAGTATTTTCCCTAATAGGGATCGCCTTGTTTTTACCTTTAATATCAACAAATCTTGCTACTGAAGATGATTCTTGTTATTCATTCGCTGATGGTTCGGTGTATCCGGCAGGACAAGCTAAAGCCGATCATCAATTGCAATACACAAAAGCAGTCAGTAAGTTTATCAATTTTCCTAAAATAAGCAAAAAATGTTATTTTTATTTATTTTTTTTTTTTAGTTTCAAAACAGGCACCTAGTTTTGAAGGAACTGCTGTAGTTAATGGAGAGATTACTAATTTAGCTCTATCCAGTTATTTGGGAAAATATGTTGTACTTTTTTTCTACCCATTGGACTTGTAAGTATAAGTATATACCTGAATGAATAACAATTTAAAAATACAGCCTTTTAGGTTGGAAACTTAGTTCATTGTATGCATGTCGTGTAGGCATAGATGACGTTGCATTTAAGTAACATGTGCGTTCTTTTGAGTTCAGTGCTCTTAAGTATAACGGCATTATAATTCTGTCTCTGAATTTGTGTATCCAATGGGATATTCAATATAAACATTCCTGGACGTTAGTTTAAATCTGAATTAAGTGACCGAATAATATTGCGGTTACTTGCAAATTATGATGATGGGAAAGGTGACACCACGAATGAAAATTGGATTTTGTGAATGGATTTCGGTGGTTTACGTCGGGTTGACTTCAGTAAACGTCAGTAGGCCTCCTAGTTTTGAATTGGTCAATGTCTGAGGTCAACTTACCACCTGTGTCTCCCATGGTTGGATCATCCAATGCTATTACCATTTGAGAATTTTGTTCCCCAGGAATCTTTTTTATGTGTACATATATTCCAGGACAACATAAATATTCTGTCCTTAGCGCTATGGCGACATATTTTAGAGTTTCTGCATACCATCCTGGACAAGTCTAGAGTAACAATTTAAGGTGATTAAATATTAGTTAAAAAAATGTAAAATAGACGATGCACGCAAACAATTCGAAAGCTTTTCTTGGAATTTAATTAATTAATTTATTGACATCGGGAATAAATTTTCGTTTGTAATTTAACTTAAATGCAAGATTTGCAAAAAAAGCAAAGCATATAAAATAAAGCAGATGCAAACGAACACTGCAACATGTTTAAAATTCTCTTACTGATGTGCCAGGAGATCTACAAAACGATGCCAATGTCCTTTTCTTCATTTAGTCCCATATATCTACATAATGTATAACGCTTACAAAATCAACTCTCCATCCAACTGCTCTTTTGCTACGTTTAATTAAAATACATGTTTGTATTTCCCACTATTTAGACAGAAATGAATAGTTTTAATGATTTTAAAAATTGGAGTTAGATTTTACTTTAGAATAATCATTTCTGATTGAATGTGAACAAAGTTCCGGAAAAGTAGTAAGGAACGACTTATATCGTATCTCCTTTCTTTCTATCGAATCTTTTGAGGAATCCCAATATTTGTGTTTTCTTATTCAAGTACTCTGAAATGCATTTTGAAAGCGGTAGTATTCTCCGCATATGACCATCCAATACTTTTCTTAACGACCTTCAAATCTACCTATCATATTTCAATGTTATCCAAAATTCGATTTTTTTTTAACTTCCAGCACTTTTGTCTGTCCCACGGAAATCCTGGCTTTCTCCGATCGCATTGATGAATTCCGTAAGATCAACACAGAAGTTATAGCTTGCAGTGTTGATTCACACTTTACTCATTTGGCCTGGATTAATACACCACGCAAGGAAGGTGGTCTAGGCACAATCAAAATTCCACTTCTAAGTGATTTAACACATCGAATTTCCAAGGACTATGGTGTCTATCTTGATGATTTAGGCCATACTTTGCGTGGTCTCTTTATAATTGATCAACATGGTGTCCTTAGACAAATAACCATGAATGATTTGCCAGTTGGACGATCAGTCGATGAGACTCTAAGATTAGTCCAGGCTTTCCAATATACCGATACACATGGTGAAGTTTGCCCAGCTGGATGGAAGCCAGGAAGTGATACGGTAAATTGGTTTAAATTTTTCCATAAAACACAAGTATATTTTGAATGATTTTTTTTTTTTTTAAACAGATTGTTCCAAATCCCAAGGAGAAGAAGAAGTACTTTGAGAGAAACAATTAAATTAACTAAAAAGTAGATTTGTGTATTTTTTTTTTTAAATAAAAATTTACATGACGATTATGGAATCCGCAATACTGGATCTACAGAGATGTACTTACTTTCCTATCTACTCATTTTTCGTTGAAAGAAAAGTTAACACTGCTCTTTGAATCACCACGGTTATATTATTGCATATTCCCTAATCGGAATGATTGTCAAACTTGATAATCTAACGTGTTTTCTTTGACGAAGACTGACTACGATGATTCTCTCCACGTTTGCGTTTGTTCAAAGGATTCCTAGGGTCATAAGCATCGTACCAATCATCAGATTTTGTTGAAGCATCTTTAGCCAAAGTTGGAGCTGTTTGTTCAAACCGCAACGTGTGCGACAGCCAATCATCTCCTTGGATTTCTTTTTCTACATTTGCTTCGTTGAGTGTTTCTTCGGTGTCATTATAATCGGTGTTTTGTTTGAGTGTCTCTAGTTTGTTGCGAAATTTTTTCAGGAGGTCCAAGGTGAATTGTTCTCTAAAGAAAAAAAAAAAATAATATAATTAAATTACTATCTTAAATAAAAAAAAGGACGTTCTACCTCGTCGGTCCTTTTTTGGGTAATTTCTGGTTCATTTTCGTGTATTTGACTTTTTCCTCAATGAAGTCTTTGACCATTTCATTTGACGACTCTGGTTTGACTTCAATTTCTTTCTCAATTTTCATCTCCAAGAGTTTATCTTTTGCTTTCTTATCTGTCTGATATTGCTTTTTAAGCGTCTGAATTTCCTCGCGGATTTCTTCCTTTTTCTTAGCTTGATCTATTTCTTTTTGTCGGTCGGCTGTCATTAGGACATCTTCATCGGAATCCAATTCTTCAGGAATTGCAACTTTTGTTGTCTTTTTAGATTGCTTCTCTTTCTTGATTTGTAATTTGTTTTTAATTCTTGTTAGTTTTTCTTCGGTTGTCTCATTTTCTACAACACCATCGTAGTCCTCAATATCCGAAGGGGTGTTTCCGCGTTCTATTGGCTGTACTTCCTTGCTTAGTTTGGGATCATCAACAACATCATGCAGAGATTTAGCTTTCCCAGAATTTTTTTGGGCAAATGTATTGCTCTGTTCTTCATCTTCTTCGGCTTCTTCACCGAAAGACAATAATCCAAAGTTTCTAAACATTTTTGCACATTATATGAATATCAAGGAATGCATTAGGGACAGATTTAACTTACTTAACTCCTTTTTCCTTCTTCTTTCGTTTCTCTTTTTTTGACTCGGACTTTGTGGCTCGTGGAACAATATCCTCAAATGGATTATGCAGAATTTCTGTTTTGATAATTTTATGTGGATAGAGTGGTCGTTCGGTGTGATCTACAAGTCCCTCTTCTAACTTCAACATATTAAACACTGTATCTCCGGTGACTTTACCAAAAAGTGTATTCTTATTTTGAAGTTCAGGTGTTGGAGCCATTGTGAAGAAAAATTGCGATGCATTGTCGTCAAGGTCTGAATTGGCCATACCAACAAGTCCACGACGACAATAACGCAAACGTGAATGGAATTCATCTTTAAATGGTGCGCCATAGATGGATTCTCCACCAGTTCCATCACCATTCGGATCACCACCTTTTTAGAAATCAAAGAAGGTTTATTTTTGAACACACAAATTTAAGTCAGTAATAAGTAGGTACCTTGAACTATGAATCCTTTTACAACACGATGAAAAATTGTACCATTGTAATAGCCTTCCATGCATAATTGGATGAAATTTCGGCAAGCTTTTGGACATTCTCGCGCCCAGAGTTCTATGTCAACATCTCCAACAGAGGTTTTTAACAAGACCTGAGAGTTTTGAGTACAAATTGATTAATATCAGAATATTTAAAAGTTTAATTTTTTTAAAACTTGCTTTCCCAGATGTAGGGGGTTCTTGAATATAAATATTACTCATTTTTGTTGGTTTTATTTATTTAAAAATATTAAAATTAACTTTAAACTGTTGTTCAAGTAAAATATTGACCTTAATAAAAAAAAAACAACTTGTCAAAACAAAAAAAAAAGCAGAGAAGCGGGTGCGTTCGGAAGTTAAACTTATATAAGGTTAGAACACAATTGTAGATGGTTCGGTCAAACAGAAAGATGGCTGACAGTGTTTATTTTTCTTATTGCTGCCTATGTGCCTGGCTACACGGTGATTTTTCAATCGCCTAACCAGCCAGTTTGTAGTCAAGAGGGATGAGGAGTAAAGAGGGTAGATGCTCACGAGGGGAACTGAATTTTCCGAGTGTGCAATACAGTTCCATTGCTAATTGTTCACCTTTTTGACGTTTGTTTATTTTTTTCCGGGTTTTTGTCAATGACAATGTCAATTTTGTCATTCATTGGAATTTCAAAGGTGTAGATTAATGTGTTCAAAAATATAATCAGAAGATGAGTTGAGATTTTTCAAGCTGATGCATAAATAAATATGATTGGGCATAACACTGTGTAGCCACCGCACGTGATTTTTCAATCAATTGAAAAATCACCGTGTAGCCAGGCACTATAACTAAAACATGCGCGAAACAGATTGAACCAGCAACAGCGCCAGCGCCGTCAACAGCAAACACATTACCACCAGCACGGCCCCGCCGTTAATTTTTCATATTTTCAATATTTTTTGTGGTACCTTTGACAGTGTGAAATTTGGCAGCAATAGACCAGCAACAGCTAATTAAGAACTTTGGCCAAACGGCGCTGTTGACGTTCCTGGTCCATTTTGTGTTCAACAATTGAAATACATTGGTTCTAAAATAATGGCGGCCGCTGTTGCTGGTGACGTTGCTGGTGCTGGTTCAATCTGCTTCGCGCTTAAGCCTGGTAATAACCGACCAAACCTCCCTCATTAGAGCACACAAAATTCCTTTTCATGAGCTAATGAGGAGATTTATTTAGAGTTAAGAGGCTCTGTTGTTGAAAATAGTTAAAAAATGTTCTTGTGTGTACAAATAAATTTTCAGAGAATTAGTAGTTTTAGTTGTTAATCATGGATTTAGATAATCAGCAAAATTCGGTTGATTATTGTCTTTTAACCAGAACTTTTGAACTCTTGCATTCAGCATTTTGTTCCACTTGGACAGTTACTTTATTCCAAGCAAGCATCGATGTAAAATTATCACAAGTTATGTTTGCAAACATAGAATTTTTCTACAGTTCCGTGTTCTTCTCTGAGCTGGAAATGAAAACCGGCCATTTAAATTGATTTATTTAGCGGCTGCGTATGCGTTCAATTAGTTTTGTCAGTATCTCTACCGATAGGAAAAACGCCACTAATAACCGCTTGAGAGCTCTGCTTCCACCTTAAGCTTTCATGTCAATTAATGTTTATTCTAACTGTACGTACACAAATAAACGTCATTTTGACATTTTAATTTCATGTATTTTTTTTAAATTAAAATTTTATTTTTTATTTTATCTAAACATAGCTGTCCGTCTCCGTATACAAAAAAAAAAACAAAAAGTTATCCTTTAAATATTTACCAATTTTATTTTAAATAAAACAAATCACAATGGACATGGAAGAAGAAACATTCACACTTGAATCCGACTCAGAACTTCGTTTTGAGATCGAAGAAAAAGATGCCAAGGTCTACGTGCAGGTAATTCTTTAAAATAATTCTTATATTTCAAACACAGTTAACATTTCTATGGATTTCATAATTTACAGTTGAAATCAGGGTTTGCCGAAATGTTTGGCACAGAACTAGTCAAAAAAAAGTCTTACGAATTCATAACCGGAGCCAAAGTCGCCATATTTACGTATCAAGGTTGCACGATTGGAGTTCGTGGCAAAACAGACGTTCGTTACACCTCCAAGGAAACACCAATGGTGCAATATCTTAATTGTCATGCAGCTCTGGAACAAATGCGTAGCAAAGCAGAGGAAAATGACACTCGTGGTCCTATCGCCATGGTAGTTGGACCAAGTGATGTTGGCAAAAGTACACTATGTCGTATATTACTTAATTATGCAGTTCGCTTGGGAAGACGTCCACTTTTTGCAGACATCGATGTTGGTCAGGGAGCTATTTCAATACCTGGGACAATTGCAACGATTTTAATAGAAAGACCTGCAAGCATCGAAGATGGATTTTCTCAAACAGCACCTTTGGTTTTTCACTTTGGTCATAAAAGTCCAAATGACAACAAGACATTGTATACTTCTATAATTTCAAAAATGGCAGAAGTTACCCTAGAATCATTGTTAAATAAACGCAGTAAGTTTAAAGATTTAAAAATAAAATTTTTAACCAACAAGATTCTTTTAGCGAAACACTCTGGTATGGTTATTAATACTTGTGGCTGGGTAAAAGGGGAAGGTTACCGACATTTGTTACACACAGCTCAGGCTTTTGAAGTTGGTGCAATCTTTGTGCTTGATCAGGAGCGTCTCTATAACGAACTTCTCCGTGATATTCCTTCTTTTGTAAAAGTCGTGCTGTTGCCAAAGAGTGGTGGAGTAGTAGAACGTACCAAAGCTCTACGACTCGATGCTAGAGATCAGCGAATCAAGGAATATTTCTATGGATTCCGAACACCTCTGTATCCCTTTTCATTTGAAGTAAAATGGAGCGATGTGAAGATCTTTAAGATCGGGGCACCTCCGTTGCCAGATTCATGTATGCCAATAGGGATGAAAGCGGAAGATAATTTAACAAAGTTAGTGGCTGTACAACCTAGCCCATCGCTCATGCATCACTTACTGTCTTTGAGCTTTGCAGAATCGCCTGAAGATGATGTTATTTCAACGAATGTTGCTGGATTCGTTTGCGTGTAAGTGTGTTATTTTTATTGTTTACATTGTTGGTGTTTAAATAACAACATAGCGGTTCTTGTAATGTGTATTAAGGGCGGATCCAGCCTTAGAGACAAGAGGTGGAGGTTCGGTAAAGCGACGTTCTTCTAAAATTATTTTTAAGAAATATTTTAGTATCTGGACAAATTTTTTAGTTAATATTTTTCATAAAACTATAAAGGATATTAACGCAAAAATTCTGATGTATAATATGAACCAGGGAAGAAAACTCGTGTACCTACCCTCCCCCCGTCCCTGGATCCGCAATTGACACGAAACCTAAAAACATATTCGCTAGTGATTTAATGATTTCATATAATGGACCAAATCTAATCTTTTTTTATAATTTATATTCTAATTCTAGCACCGATGTTGACACAGAAAGACAAACTCTCACCGTATTATCTCCACAGCCCCGACCATTGCCGTATAGTTTGCTTATTTTATCCGAATTACAATTTATGGATAGTCATTAATGTTCATTAAAATTTTGTTACATCAAATCTTTTACTTAGACGAAAATATAAATCAATAAAATATTTTTATATCAAAATCTTTGTAATGTTTTTTTTTAAATGACTTACAAACTTTGTGGTAATTGTGGTAAGCTTCGTAAAACTTTAAAATTTTTATGAGAACTTGACTTGTTACCAGAACCAGAAAGATGTTAAATGTGTAAACTCCTAAAGCAGTACTTTAGAGTTTAATGTACCATAAAGTATAAAATATTATTTTTTTTATAAACAAAATTTAAGAATAAGCTAGTTATTATTAAAATTAATAACTTTTAGTTGAATAACAAAGATACAACAAAAATATTTAATAACATAAATCATTAAAGAGTGCCAAAACATATTGTGTCCGAAATTCCACAAAATTCGACATTGGGAAGCGAATGCATTATGATTGCACTGAAGATGTTTTTCTTTTTAGTAAATAGTAAAAATTAATTTTTTTTCAAATTAAAATATTCAATTCGTGCACCATTGAGCCTTAATTGCTTTATAGTTAGGGCTTGAATAGCATATTATAATTTGGTGACGCTGTCGGGACTCGGGAGCGATCGGATGAAAAAGAGCGAATACAAAGAAATTGAATGATAGGCCCATAATATCACTTTCTTGCCTTTCGTTGAGTTTCGGTACGGTAACTTTGGCGTTATTGAGTGAAGAGCGCACCTGCATCAAGTAAAACTAACACTGCTCAGGAAGTTGCTAGACCAATATTTTCGGTTGCACCAATATTTAACAAGCCATTCAGGCCTATTCTGAAACATCTGTTATTCTGCTATGAATTTTCTGTTATAAGCAATAAAAGATTTTCACCATAAAAGATCTTTTATAATTGGTATTCAGTTCTTCCTTTGTATATGAAAACTATAGTACTATCATGGCGAGTTTTTTTTAGGGTTGCAGAGGTCCTGGTGGTGGCGCTGCAAAATGTGAGGTGTAAAATTCGATTTGGGGAGTCTTTAAGCGTCGAAAATTGGTGGCAGGAGCAAGAGGAGACTATTTTTTGGATAATTGCATCCAAAAAATATCAATAAATATCATTTAAAACCTCCATAAGCTCTCCGCAAAAAAAAAAGAGTAAGGGTTGCATAGGTAAATTAGATGTCAAAGGAAGAACCTTTGTATATGAAAACTATAGTACTATCATGGTGGAAGTCGAATGGGGCGACATCTAATTTACCTATGCAACCCTTACTCTTTTTTTTTTGCGGTGAGCTTATGGAGGTTTTAAATGATATTTATTGATATTTTTTGGATGCAATAATCCAAAAAATAGTCTACTCTTGCCCCTACCACCAATTTTCGACGCTTAAAGACTCCCCAAATCGAATTTTACACCTCACATTTTGCAGCGCCACCACCAGGACCTCTGCAACCCTAAAAAAAACTCGCCATGATAGTACTATAGTTTTCATATACAAAGGTTCTTCGACCTTTTATAAAATTCTGTTATGAAACTTCGAAAACGAAATTTGTTAGCAAACAGAACTAAAATCTTTTATCATTATCAGCTGATTCATAAAAATAATAATTTATAATAATAATAAATAATAGTTGCAATTTGTCCATCCAGCCCTTAAAATGCAATTTTCCTCCAGATAAGTTGTAAAAACGTGCTTTAACGAAAATAAACCATCCCACTGAGTATGAAGACATTTATCATTTTCTTAAGGTAGAACTATAATAGTCAGACGTGGTAGGAAGCTAATGTCAAATGGAGAAGTCAGCTATATAATGCGCTTCCACCATTTTGATTTTTGTATCTATCTGTCAATTCAATTTGGCAGGAGCGGCCGATGAGCACTCTTGTTATCGATAGCGAAAGTTAACGAAGCCTAATGAGAGGTACCGAACCGCAATCATGGACGCGTCATATAAGTTCCTCGTATTCGCTTCGTTCCTACGACCACTTCAGCTGACGTTCAACGATTATAATTCAACCTTTAACCTTTTTTGATATTGTATTAATACTCAGCATGATAATGTGCAAAAGCTTTTCAGTAAAGTTTGACATTTCTCACATTGCTTTTTCCCCAGGCGTCGAATTAGAAAAAAAATTTGACAGCCGTTGGAAGAGCAATCAAAATGATAAGGTTTTTTCCCCAGACGTAAGATTAAAAAAAAAGCTTTCACTCAGAGGCCGCCAATTTTAAAGACAAACAGCTGAGTGACAAAAAGCAGCTACTGCACTAACAGTCCCATCACTAGTATTTCTGCAAACAAAACAACAATCACACAGTCACACGTAATCTCTTCATTCATGCACGTCTGCCATTTCTTTCTATCAAATACCAAAAACAAAAATAGTAAGAGAAAGTCAAAGCTTCAAAGTGGATAAGTGGTGATACACAGCCTTCAGGCAGCTTCCAAATTAATTAATAGTGGATACTAGCGGCTGAAAAATATCTCATCGAACGTTCAACAGAAAAACATTTTTATTTTTGTTTCCCAAAAAATTTATATTTACTTATTTCCTCTTCCAAATCTTCTTCTAACTAGGCAAGTTCAAAGTACCTTTTCTATAATTTGTGTAAAAAAAAAAAAACAAATAGTTAGTTACCTCTATCTTTATATGTAAATATATATTTCTTAAATTTTGTGGTATATGACCAAATTTTAATCTATAAAAACTATTTATCTCATATAGTGGAATAAAAGAAAAATGTCAATGCCAATGAACAATGTCGGACAGGGCGGATACGTTCCACCGGGATTTGGAGCAGGCTATCCACCACCACAGGGCAATCCAACACCAGATATTCAAAGCAATTTTGTGAGTAATTTTACATGGAATTATCATTGTATATTGTCAGCCAACACGATTTAGAAATGTCGTTTTCAGCAAAGCGATTAAAGGTTTCAACCTTAAGAAAAGCTAATGAAATTCCGAGAACAATTGTGTGTAGGTACACATGTACATCATTAGGAAACATTATTACCCAGCTAAACTTGTGAATACAAAAAAGATATATCTCTTCTGTTCCATAGTTATTTGACTTTTGATAAAAATAAATAATATTGACGTCACCCAAATTGATGAATTGGGTGTTTGATGGAAAACATACTTTTTCATAAAAACGAATGTTCATAGTGTAATTGTTGTTATTATTATATGCTTCAATTATTTCAATGCCTTGTTGAGCTCTTAAGTTTATTTTAAAAAGGGCAGATAAATATTTTAAAGATAAACATAATCGGTGGATTCGATAGAAAATCCATTCTATATTTTTGTGTGTTCACTTGATAATGGGTTATGTATGTAGCATGGAATGCCTGGGTAGTATTAAAGTGTAGGTAGTTTTAATACAGGTCTGATATTGGAGTTTATTTGTCAAACTTACTGTACCATTGGGCCAGTGCAATAGATTGTATAAATGTAGATTGATATTGAAGAGAAATATCTGGACAGGTTAGTCTGTTTGACGTGAATTTTACTTCTTGCTAAACCTTATCTAGGAACAAAAATGCCTTCATGGTGTTTAATGTCCCTCAGTCACCCACTGCTTTCTGCTTTCTTTACCCTGAAAAATTTATTTGAATGGTTTTCTTATATTCATTCACAACATTGGTAGACAAGTACACGTAGTCCTCTTATTGAAATACAAATCGCGCAACGATTGCAGGTACCTCTGCGATTAAGTTAAAATCTGATGGGTTGATTCTGCCTTGCATTAATTGAACTTCCCAGAAAACAAGTTTTTTTTTTTGCTAAACTTTGATATACATAATGTAGGCATATTACGCCGACAGACAGTTATGATGTAGGTTTTGCTTTATTTAGTTTAATTAAGTTTGCCATAGAGAATCTAGTTTCTGGGTTCGTACAAAAAGTCAAATGTTGTTTAGCTAGAAATATGTATATTAGATTTTATTTAAGTGATGAATAATTTATATGTATAACAATCATTTTTATTAACCTCAATTGATAAAATAGCAATAATAATCAAAAAAAAACCTAAATTATTATTGTTGCATAATAGCTGTATAGCTTAGATTTGTTAATTATATTTGCTTTTATTAAACAAAGCAATTTTTACCGTTCTTATAAATAACATGGATTATTGCTTCTCAAACATGACTAACTACCAATTGATCACATATATATTTGTAATATTTTACTTCAGGGATTCAAACCTTCCGGTGGACCTGCTGGCTATGCACCTGTTCACCCAAATTGATGAATTGGGTGTTTGATGGAAAACATACTTTTTCATAAGAACGAATGTTCATAATGTAATTGTTGTTATTGCTTTAGTGTTTCAATGCCTTGTTGGGCTCTAAGTTTATTTTAAAAAGGGCAGATAAGAATTTAAAAAATGTCAGATAAACATAATAGGTGGATTCGATAGAAATCCAAGTGTGTTCACTTGATTGTGGGTTATGTATGCAGCATGGAATGCCTGGGTAATGTTAAAGTGTAGGTAGTTTTAATACAGGTCTGATATTTAAAGTTTATTTGCCAAACTTACTATGCTATTGGGCCAGTACAATAGATTGTATACCGATAAAAATATAAAATATTCATAAATATGTAGATTGATATTGAAGAGAAATATCTGGAGAAGACGTAGATTTTACTCCTTGCTATACCTTATATAGGAAAAAAAATGCCTTAATGGTGTTTCTGCTTTCTTTACAATGAAGAATTTATTTGAATGGTTTTCTTATATGCATTCACAACATTGGCAGACAAGTACTCGTAGTCCTCTTATTGAAATACAAATCGTGCAACATAAAACTCCTAAGATTATTCCTTGTAGGTACCTCTGCGATTAACTTAAAATCCGATAGGTTGCACTAATTCAACTTCCCAGCAAACTAGTTTTTTTTTTGCTAAACTTTGATATATGTAGGCATATTACGCCGACAGTCATGTTGTAGGTTTTGCCTTATTAGTAATTAAGTTTGTCATAGAGAATCTAGTTTCTGGGTTTTTACAAAAAAATCAAATGTTGTTTAGCTAGTAATATGTACATATATTAGATTTTAAGTGATGAATAAGTAATATGTACATATGTATAACATTTATTTTTTTAAACTTTAATTGATAAAATAGCAAATTAAATAAAGCAACTTTTACCTTTGTTATAAATAACAGGGGTTATTGGCTTCTCAAACTTGCCTAACTACCAATTGATCACATATATATTAATTTGTATTATTTTACTTCAGGGATTCAAACCTTCCGGTGGACCTGCTGGCTATGCACCTGTTGCTCAATATGGTCAAGACCCACCACCATATGCGGGCAACCAGCCTCCATATATTGGTAACCAGCCTCCATATGTAGGTAACCAGCCGCCTTATGGTGGTTCTGCTCCACCATTTAACGGCCAGCAACCTCCTCCACAAGGATTTGGACAACAGCCTGCCTATGGAGGTCATCAACCAGGATATGGTGGCTATGGACAACAACCAATAGTTAATCAACCAACCGGCCCAATGCCGCCACCAGGAGCTGTAGGACCTGGTAAGATTTATTTATTCTTTATAATAATATCATAATATGTAGTTTAAAGTAAAATTCCTTGCTGGCGAAGGGCCTGGCCTTACATTGTAGCAAGAAAAATACGTTTATGAGTACCTACTGCTGTAATTCGCATGACTTGAGACACTTTAAAAAAAAAAAATTGATAATAAAAAGCAACGCCCCAGCCCTAATATTTTTTTTTTGACATCATATAAAAATCAATAGATTACACACTGCTAGTGACTTAGTAGAATTCGTTAGGTATGGTCATCCGCTTTTTTTTCGATAGAAAGAAAACATCAACATCAATTTTTCATTATCTAAATAACTGCAAAGCTTTCCGGTTCGCCAATATATTTTTAATTTGGTTTTAGTCTGCTTTTAACTTGCGACTATAAAAGATACTATAGGCCAAGTTTTGGATTCGTAAAAAAAAACGAAAACAAATTAATGAGACCGTATATTACATTATGATAGAGAACCCAAATAAAGACCTTAAGTCTTAGTCACGTGAGCAACTTTCTTTAAACTTTGGAGTTAAGTCTTGTGGGAGATTCCTTAGAAGAATCACCTCCAAAAGTCACGACCTAAACCGTTAGGATAAATCTTTACTTGCAATAGAGCACATAATTTTTTTTTATCAAAATCTATAGAGCCATTTTCGAGAAAAATACGAAAATGCCTTAAACGATTTTGATAAAAAAAAAACAAATCTGTCGTCTATTGCAAGTATTCAATAATTCAAAGTCGATAAATAACCAAAGAGGCAATGGTAATGGTATAGTTAGCATATTCGTGGCACGAGGGTAGTCCGGTAGTAAGAGTAAGGGGTAGGATTGATCAGAATCAGAAGAAGCAGATATTATAATATATCAAGCAATATTTAACGTTCTTTAACTTAGAAATTTGTTTAAAAAAAAAGAAAAAATTTGAATTTAGAAAAATGTACATGAAATGTAAATGAAAAAAACCAATAATCTGAAATGACCATCCATGGATTCATAATTTTTACAGTTGTCCGTCATACTGCAATATGATGTCCAAATAAATCTGAAGTGTGTATCCAATTAATCCGTTCAAAATATATAGTTGCGATTTTAAAGTACGTACATTTTAGATAATCCAAAAAATATGTTATCTAACAGCGAAATAGGTGTCATTGTATTTTTTGGAAGGACGCAGCACAACTGGGTGAATTTACTAATGCCTTCTGTAGAAGCTATTGTACGTGGAACAGGGGGAAACAATTCCTCATCTTATCGTACGTGCTCTGCTCCACCCCAAAAACGTAGACTCCACTTGGGAGAGTTTTACTTTTTCGATCCCACCGATCTGGGACATTTTCATAAACAACAGTCTCTTACGCTTCATAAAGGGTTCAGCGAGTAGAGAGAAAATCTATAGATTCATAGCGTTGTTCACATTGAACTGCTCCCTCTTTATATCTCGCCCCACTTCCTAGTCAACATGAGAGGTGATTGAAAAGCCAAAAAAGGCAGTTTCAAAGTGAACACCGTCTACGGTATCACAATGTCAATCATAGGTGTGTAGGTTCTGCTGACAGCACGTCAACTTAACCCAGCGACAGTTTTATATTTATAAAAAATTATAATTTAAAACTCACTAGTCATTACTCATTAATAATAGAACTTCAGTATCTGAGTGGACATTTCAGAAAGTTGTAGAGTTGCGCATAAGTACTTATTCAGATTTAGGTAATTTTCCAAGATTGAATTTCAGTAGTTTAGGCTGTAGGCAATATAATGTCAACCTGCCATCCATGATTCCGAAAGCTTCCAACCATAAAGCTTTGTCAAACAGATCGCGGTTCAGCGTGGTGGGGCGATCAACTTATCTTTGCTTATTTTTCCAAAAGAACGGGGCGTTCAATAGTCGATCATTTTTATAAAAATTAACGCAGCCTTAAAACTTGTAAATTGTTCAATAGTCGATCATTTTTATATAAATTAACGCAGCCTTAAAACTTGTAAATTTATATCATAATGTGTCTTCGTCATTTGTATGTGAAGCATAAATGGAAGAATTCAGAACTACCACTCTTCTATGACATCTGTGAACAAATAAAATGGATGTAAACAAAATATTTTTTTTATAAAAATGTTGCCAATAAATATTGTTAATTGATATTTTATTGTTAAAATTTCCACCACGGCGACGATGATTAAAATAATGACGAGGTCCTGTGATTAGAATATTTGTTGTTGTTGTTTTGGCACCACTGACGAAGAAGTGGCGTAGTCTTGTATTTTTTCAACCGTAATTTTTTTCAATTCTTTTTTTTTTTTATTATTATCTTGTTTTTTTTTTTAATTTAGTTTTCCGTCTGGTTAATTTATATTTGCTAAACGACCGACACGTAGGCACCTCCTTTTTATCTTCGATTACTTCTTTTAATTTCTTTAGCTCAGTGCTTAATAAATAGTGTTGCTTATTTAAGTGATCGATAAGATATCTGTTCTCTTTGTATAATACTCAATGAATTGCTTGTACCAGTTTTTAGTACATTTTTCGTGCAAAAAATACCCATTGACCGTACAGCTGTATATGTATGTTTATATTATAATTTAAGAACTGTAGAAAATCTTCTAACTGCTCACTTAAACAACTCCTGGTACTTCCATTTCCTTGTTTTTTAAAAATTTGTTTTCTATTTTAATATGTCTATTAAAATCGATATATAAATTAATGTCAATCAATTTTTAGAACATCAACGTCCACAATAAAAAAAAATATCAACGCCCCTATAGCCCATGGACTATAGGTTTGTTCAAAATAAAATAAATCATTGGATTTCATTTTCTATGATAATTCGTTATTATCAACAACTTTCACTATCAGTATTATAATGCATTTGCCTCATTAAATATGCATTTCTCATACGAAACCCTAAGTCAATACTCTTCAATTTACTAATCTCTCGGTAAAGTGGAACAGTTTGTTTAAAATTTTGTCGCAAATATAATATTTTCTTAATTAGGGATTAATTATATTATTTAGGTTCCACGATTTAATTGTTCTTGTATCACACTGATAAGCATATTAACTTAGCCTCTGACCTATGAAGATAATGTCGTTTTGAAGAAGAATAATTTCATTGCTCGATTTGGGTTTTGCTATAAATTAATAATTTTAATCCGCAGTGTAATATGTACATCGAATCAGTCCAAGAGCAATACAAGGTTTGTGTTGATCGTTTTGTAACTGACAATTGTTATTGTTGCCTAACATCCTCCCCCATTGCGGTAACACGTCCGTCGTCGTCGTTGTTATAAATTCAATCGTATCGAATATCTACTGTGGTCTTTTCAAGCGCTCGCGGCTACAATCTACCTCAAAGTCATTTCCACAATATGTGCGAAGATATCTGTCTTTGTCGCGCATCTTATCATTCTTAATCAACACAATGATACTTAAATTTAAGTTATTTTACTCTATCTACTGTCTATAATATTATTTTGATTACAGATGTTTAGCTAAGTTAAGAGCATTTTTTTTTTAAGTTGTTGATAGATTCATTCCGGGTCTATTTTTCGGTAGAATTCCCCCAGTCGGTATAATAATCTCAACGAGAGAACTTAACTAACGTCGGTTGTGGTGCTGATAATGAGTACAGTGATAGATTTTACTTCGACCAACGAGCTATACGATGATCCTCCGCAGGATTCCCATAAAGTTAATGTATTTCAAGTATTCTGGAGTCAATTGTGTGAGAAATATACAAATCTACGAAGAACAAAAATTTCCTTCGTCGCTCCATCCATAGTGGAAGCTAAATCTTTAGGAAAAAAATTCCGTAGATCATTGCGAATAAATAAGTCTTCAAAGAAAAAAGGATACGAGACAATTTTCTCTGATGAAGATAGAAGGTAATAAAATCAATACGGACATAACGTCCAATTTCATATACATATAAAAAAATAAGTTTAAAAGTCACAATAATTAATTAAGATTTTTAGCAATGTCACATAAAAAGCTATCGCAAGTGTCTTCAAATATTTATTTATTGTTTTGAAACTTTTCAAATTTATTGTTCTTGTTATCATATCGACTTGCGAGATAAGTCCGAGGAGATTATAAGCGGAAAAAAAGATTTCTTTGCAAATATAAGAATAACCTAGTTGATAAATACGTAGGTAGCTTAATCTTGACAATGTCCAATCACATTATATTTTAGTTTTCTTTGAAATTGTAAATAGGGTTAACTTGACCTCCCAACGACAATGTTCACTAATTCAATTTGATTCAATTGAGTTTATGTAGGTTGAGTTGACCTTAGTCGTAAGTCTTTAAAATAGAACATATAGTAATAATATACATACATACATTATAGAAGTAACTTAAGAGAACACAGAAAATAAGATGATGGCCAGGAAATTCTTTTTTTTTTTAATATAATTTATTGTCGTATGTATATGTGTTTAGTTAATAGTTGGTGCAGTTATTGTAAAGAAACTTATTTTTCTAGGTCTATTGTGTCACATATAATGGTGACTGATAAGGTATCTTATAATTCAAAAAACTTAGATTTTTAAAAGTCTATTTTATTCTATTATTAACTAAATTCGTTAACTGCACAGGGAATAAAAAATCACATAAATAAAATAAAAATAACGAAGTAGAAGGTCGTATTAAAATTGAGAAAATCGTATTGACCGTTCTATAAAAATGGTCACCGACAAAATAATGGAATTCGAATCCCAACATAGATTTATTTCATCACGTCAAATTTTTGAGATATCCCCGTTAAAAAAAAATGTAATTGCCACAAGAAAAATTGATTGAAAAAAAAAATTATGTCTTAAAATAATCAAATGAATTTTATTTTAAACCATGATAATAAAATTAAGCAAAAAATTAGGTACATATGTCAAAAAAATGTTCTTCCTCAAAAAATGCCGAAAAACAATTTTTTCAAAAAATGCTAAAAAAAATCAGTCAGAAATTCAGTCGTCTAATGAACATTTATTTGTTTTTTTTTTTCAATTTTATTTTATTTTTCAATTTTATATATTAAAAAAAATCTTTGTACCTATTGTAAAAAATATAATAAAAAAAACTAGTTTTATTTAAAAGACAGAAAAAAACAAAATATTTGGATAATCTTGCAATGAAAAAATTGTTTATGAACTCCAACTTTATCTTAACTTTCCCGAGTAAAACAACATAATAATTTGTTTTCTAGTGTTTTTTTTTTTCTTTAAATATATTTATATAGCTCTACAGTAACAAAACAATAACAAAAAGTAAACAAAAAAAAAACTTAAAAAAAAACTTTTTGCTTGCTAGTTATAATTTATGGCACTATTTATAGGTTTTTGAGAAAAAAACGTCTTTTTATAGTTTATAATATAAATACGCCGCAGACGAAAATTATCAGCTCCTGGGACAATTTTATGTCGAAAATGATTTATAGTAATTTCCCGTATTCGCTTCGTTGTGGAGTTATAACGATTTTTATCATTTTAGGCGTTTTTTGTTTTGACTGGCTCTATCGTTGCCAAACTTTGATCGATTCTTAAATTTGTTGGCAAATTTTATAAACTCATAAACTGAAGACTTTTTAAATTTATAAAATTCAAACAAATAAAATTATGAAATTCTTTTAAAATCTTATTTGATTAGAAATTTCTAAGTCTAAATTTGTTCATAACATTTTTCAATTTTATATTTTGAGTTTCATAAATATCAAAACATAAATTCTCAAAGTTCAACATTTGGGTAGATTTCCGGGTATAATTTAATTTAAGATAAAGCAATGCCAAATTTGAATAACGAAGAGAGATATAGTTTAAATAAATTTTTTTAAATTTATAATTTAACAAAATGTGTCACGAAAATAGGGATTTATTTGTTTAATTTTTCCCAAAAAAATGTACTAATACAAAATATTCAATAGATACGAAACAATCTAGTTAAAGACACCAAGTTCTTCTCTTCTTCTTCTATTTTCATTTTGCGAGGTACATATTTTTAGAAACCACATTTTTACCTTTCCTTAAAAAAAGCCTGTGCCTTATAACATAGAGACTCATTAAAATGTAGTGAGTTCAATTATTATAGTACATTTACAATTCCCGATGAGGATTAAATTTAAAATACGCATATCCTTTTCAGCAGATTAAACATGAATTCATAATGTCTGTAAAGTAGGTGTTAAATTCCAAATCATTTATCGCAGGTCACTATTGTTTTCTTGATCTTGTTTTTAATTAATTTATTTCTTTTGCGTTTAAGTAATTAATTGTTATTCCAGAAATTTGTTTACCACATTAAATTTTGTTTTCTTTAATTGCAGGCGATTGGATGACTATACCCGCTGGAGCTCCGAATTGTCCGCGCGGCTTGGAGTACCTTATGACTATCGACCAGCTCTTAGTTAAGCAAAAAGTCGAACTACTCGAAGCATTTACCGGTTTCGAAACTAATAATAAGTTCTCAATCAAAAATAGTTTAGGTCAAAAAGTTTATTTTGCTGCAGAGGAAAATGATTGTTGTACACGCAATTGTTGTGGCCCCTCCCGTCCATTCGAAATGAGAATCTTTGATAATTATAAAAATGAAGTTATTCATTTGAGTCGTCCATTGGCATGTGATAAATGTTGCTTCCCATGTTGTTTGCAATCGATAGAAGTATCCGCACCTCCAGGCAATTTGATTGGTTCTATTGAGCAAGAATGGTCCATATGCTCGCCATCTTTTAGAATTAAAAACCAAAGAGATGAAACTATGCTTCGTATTGAGGGTCCGTTTTGTACTTTTTCAATGTGCGGCGATGTAGAATTCCAGGTAGACACAACAAATTGTTAAAAAAAAACTTGGAAATAATTGTTTTAACATTAATATTGTTTTGCTTCAGGTTGTTTCATTAACTGGGGAGAAAGTTGGAAAAATCTCGAAACAATGGTCCGGACTAGCAAGAGAAATGTTTACTGATGCCGATTTCTTTGGAATTAATTTCCCAATGGATTTGGACGTTCGAATGAAAGCTGTCCTCCTCGGAGCAACATTCCTTATTGTAAGTCAATCAAACGCCTGCAGATGTTATTCTGAAATTTGTTTTTAAAATATATATTTTATTTTTTCCCTCTAGGATGCAATGTTCTTTGAAAAATCAGGAAACCGAGAATCCGACACGCCAGGAATGTTTTAAGTAAAAAATGAAACAGACTGCACAACTTGCTTGATTTGTCTTCTATAGATGTTAACTAGCAAAATGCACAATCTCATTTTTTTTTACATTTTTGTATTCTCAAGGATTTAACTAATATTTTATGCGACGTATTCACACTCATTAAAAAAAAGAAAACAATATTCTTATGATGCGCACAATAAAGTAAAAAATTTAAATTTCGTAAATTCTAGTCCATTTTAGGCCAAAGCACTAACTAAAAAAAATCATAAATTAATTAAATGCATTTTTGTTCTCAATGATGTGATTCTAAGAAACAATTGTTACTATTCGGATGAACTTGATAAATGTTGGTTGCCTTTTTGTTAAACTAAGTGCCGATGTTGATCTATACAGTCTTTTTAAAGAGATAAAATCAAACTCAAATAATCTTTGTTTTTATTATAGCTTATAATGTTTCCTTAAAATGACTTAAATAATTTAAATATACATAATATTATATTCTTTTAAGTCTATTGCATTGTTATAAAATAAATGTCTCTATAATGTGGTTATTTTGTACGTACATATAAATGTACATATATGTAAATGAAGTTACGTGCGGGTAAATAGAATATGACATTTTTGTTATAAATTGATTTACCGGTATATAATGTATTATTATATCGAACAATTATTATTCAATAAGAATTTATTACTTTTTACAAACAGAAAATATTCATATATATGTATGTGTATAGTTATTATTATATATAAAATAATACAACCAACAAATAATGTGTATTTATGTAATTCACAATGAATAATATTAACAAATAAAAATACATTTTTCTGTTTATTTTTTTTTCAGTAATTAATTCTTAATTTGGTTTCATTGCAAGTTTTTGAAATGATTGTTTCAGTTAGAATAATAACAAAACTAGACTTATTAACTTGCGACTATTCTATTCAAACTATGATGAAGAAGACAAAAAGAGTGAGCCTGGCAATTATATCTGTTCGGATATAGGATAAACAGTTGTATGGATTTTCTTTGAGCTTGGTACATAATGTTTTTTGGTAATTCCTCCTTATACCATGAAAAATAAATATAAAATTTTCCAAAGAAGTGAAATGAATCATATGTGTAATTGATTTCACTTGAGTCGAATTCCTCGCTTTCCTTTTGGACTATCGAAAAGTTCTTTTCGTAGATTACATCAGCTTCCAGCTACTGTTTAGTTCCACGTCAACATTTTTCAAAAGAAGCAACTTCTCCATAAATGTATGCAAAGCGCAATGAATGTCGGATTTTTTTTTAATGTGCGGCGGATCACTTTCAATAAGGGGTTTCTATTTTCATATTCACAAAACGTATTAATAAAAGATTTAACAACTAAAATCTACGGGCATCGATAAAAGTAGTTTGTCCTACTTAAAATCTGTGGAAACGTATCGGGTTTTTTTAAATTTTATATGCTGGTAACATTCTAAAGTTCTGAATTTTTGGTGCTTTTGCTATAAGAGGAAGCAAATAGTTTTTTTTTTTTCAAAAAAAGCTCATTTCTTATGCTAAAAAATAACTTTTAAACATTGAATATCTCAAAAACTCGATGTATTTAACCATTTCCAAGGTCATATTCAAATTCAGCACATCGTAAACCTTAAAAAAGTATAACAAGTCAAAAAATTGAAATTCGTTGTTCATTGTAATTGAAATTGAATGTGTTCCAAAATGAGAGATATCCCCCACGATTTCTAGAATAGCCTGTTAGTTCAGCAAAACATTTTATTGAAAAGTATATAACAAAAAAAAAGTATTTCCTATCAATTTGTACTTCAAATGTTTATTTAGCAAACGCTTTTATACTTTCGTTTGATTGGTCTACAAGAAAGTGTTTATTTTCTTTTTTTTTATTTTAACATTACAAGTGTAACTAATATTTTTGTTTGTTCAGATATATAACAACAAATTATCTATCAATATACTCAAATGTATACAAATCGTGTAAAACATTTTTTTGATTTAAATTTTTTCTTAATATTGCATTTTTTGCTTCCGTTTAAATTGTTCAAATAGGTGTGTGTGGATGGGCTGAAAAGGCAGTTGAGAAATTGTTTCCTCATTTAAACCTTGAGATCGCCCAATTTCGCCGAAACGTTTTTCGTATTGGCCGGAGCTTTCTTTCCCTTTTTGCCAACTGGTGGCTTAATTGGTACTGGCTTCTTTACCACCATGTCTTTGTGTAGGGTTTTAAGACTGGCATCGACTTTTTCTCTTTTATTCTTGACTGCTTCCCTGATCTAAAATAAATATTGATATCTATTTGAAAAAACGAAAACGAGTGAGAGGATGATAATAAATAATTTACCATTTTTAATGTACCCTGAACTTCTTTTGGCTTCTTCTTGGATTTGGTATCGTTTACTTTGAAAACGTTCTTATCCTTTTTTGATTTATTTGGAGCTCCGCCTGGCTTACCTTTACCGCCCTTCTTTGCATTGCGACCCATAGTGTTCTATTGTCTGTAAAAAGAAAAGATTGAAATATTTCCAATAAAACTACGAACTGAAGGCAAATAAGTTTTTATGTTTGTTTTATTTTAAGTTAACGGATCTATGAACAAGGAATCTTAGGATTAGGCACGCCTGCATCAAGTTCTAGTTGCGATGGTCTCCGCTTAGATGCTTTACTTTTGGGTGTTGTTAGAATCTCTTTTGTAAGATAGAACGCAACTCTGTACATGTCCTTGTTTGGTGCGACATTCCGAACGAATGTAATTGACTGTAGATTTTCCTTAAGTGGAAGACCGAGATTATCTTCCACCAATTTCTGGACGATTTCTTTTGTATTATCTCCTTTGGCGAATGAATAGACGTGTACAAGTGGATAATTGAGTTCAGTTTTATCGAAATCAACTTCTGATGCAGCTATAAGTCCACGAAATGCATCGAGAAATTCAACAGCCATCGCTGGCAGATTCATGGTTATGTGGATTTTGTAGTTGGACGACTCTTCGTTTAATCGGCGAATGAGATCATCTCGAATCTCATTCGCAATGAATTCTCTTCCATCTTTGTTGAAAGTCGTAATACTCCCAGAGCATTTATTCTTTTTGGAATTATGTGCAAGCCATTTGTAGCTTTCGGGATTTAGATCATTAGCAAGAACAGTACATCGTTTCTTAGCTGCTGGCACACTAAAGGGTCCTACTCCAGCAAAAACATCATAGAGAACATCGTTTGGTTGTAAGATTTTCACGATTCGCTCGTGTTCTGTGGCCAAACGCGGATTCCAATAAACTTTGGAGAAGTCAAATTCAAAGGCAACACCATTCTCCTTGACTTCAACTTGAAAGTCTTCCTCGCCACAGATTAATTCGATTGGAAAGTTCCTGTATACATTGTCAATGGTAGAAGCTTTATTTACGACTGATCGGCAGCCGGCAACTTTGTCTTTTAATACATCGCCAATTAGTGCTTTGTAGGGTTGCAAATGGTCCCGCAAATTAATGTGGACAATATGTCCTACACGGGAATACGATGTCAAACCTTCATCCTCTTCGGGCAAGACACTTTTGAGGATTTCATCTGCGCGCCAATTTTCGTATAATAATTCTAATTCGCCAAAATAGAAATTAGTCTCTTCTACCCCTAACTGAGTTATTTCTTTTGGGAGACAATCCCAACCAGTGACAGGACCAGGATGAAGAAGAATCTCTTTAAATGCCTGTTCTTCTAATAGTGGCCTCACTGGTTTAAGTCGGTCCATTTTAAGAAGAAGTTTCTTTATCAGAGGAATAACTTTCTGGGAGTTTCGTTCCGAGACTTTCAACTTAGGAATATTGATAATTTTTCGAAATGCATTACGGTCAAGTGTGGTCATACCACGCACGCTAGTAGGAGGATGTAGCGTGGAGTAATCCATGTTCTTCCAGTAATGACGGAACGATATTTGTGTGAATAATACAATTTTTGGATATGAAACAATACACAAGTGTTTTGTTAAGTAGTTTCGAATCATTCAATTTATATTTTGCAATCTATTTTCTAATTATTAATTAAATTTAAATGGGAAAAAATATATTTTAGAAATTTACCTTCTTTTGACACTTTGATAGATCGAGAATAAAAAAAATAGATAAATCTATGACGAAAAGTATGCAATGAAGAATGTTGAAGGGGATATAAGTTTCATTCACAATAGACATTTTTTTTTAATACCACGTTGTGTTATTAATTTCAATAAATATACCCAAAATATGATTAGCCCATTTTAATTATACAACGTTCTCATTAAAGCCGAAATAGGATAATTTTGGAAAATACGAACCTAAAAAAGCCTCAAATTACGAAAAAAGCCTTCAAATTATCACTTTCAATAGAAGGCAAAAACAAAATGATCTTTGATTTTTGTTGGTGTTTCAATTTTCTTTTGAGTTTTGTTTACAAAATGTTTTAATTATTTTACAGATTGTAATATGTAATATGTAATTGTATCTTGTATAATAATAATAAATACGTTTAAAGACTTACCCAAACCTATGCGAAAGTGGTGCAAAATAGTCGTGATGATTTAGCATCCGAATGTTTCGCATATCTATTTGGGGTAATGCTACGTTCTCATTAGAGCAATTATGAGGTGATTTATCAAATTGAGTAAAAAGCATTCAAATTACAAATGAGATAATTTCGTTTGACACCTCATTATTGTTTTATACTTCTATTTCATAGAGAAGTTTCAAATTTATGAGGCTGATTCAGAATCAACTCCAAATCTATGTTTGGCTGAATGCGTTCACCTAATTTTCGAGATGTTTGGGGGCAAATTTTAGCCGAAATTTTTACATTTGGAAATGTGAATTTGTTATAAGGAACGAAATAATTTGGAGCTAATTTGAAAATTATGAACGAAATTACCTCATTTGGCTTCAAAAAGGCCATATGATAGCTTGAGTTGTGTTTTGCATTGGTATGGACAAGCCTTTAGGACTTCAATAGATTATAAGAAGTTTTCATGCAACGGGGTAAGCTCATGGTCATTGTATATAAGACTTTTAGTACTATCATCACGATGATTTTTGAGTTGTGTGCTGTGGTCGTCTGAGGGCGCACTTATATATACACAGAAACAGATTTGTATATGAAAACTATAGTACTCTCATGGTGGAAGTCGAATGGGGCGACATCTAATGTATGCCTGCAACCCTTACTCTTTTTTTTTTGCGGAGAGCTTATGGAGGTTTTAAATGATATTTATTGATATTTTTCGGATGCAATAATCCAAAAAATAGTCTCCTCTTGCTCTTACCACCAATTTTTGACGCTTAAAGACTCCCCAAATCGGATTTTACACCTCAAATTTTGCAGCGCCACCACAAGGGTCCGCGTTACCCTAAAAAAACTCGCCATGATAGTACCATAGTTTTCATATACAAAGGAAAGAGCAACCAAAAAATTATTAAGTGATGTGATCGCTTGGGGGCCGACGTGTGGAACGTGCTGATGATAGTACTATGCAAATTTATATACAAATACAATGCTCATGGTGAAGTTTTTTCCAAACCGACGCGAATTTTGATTATTTTTCTATCACTGCCGTTTTGATTTTCTTTGAACTTTACTCAAATGTCAAAATTTATGTGTCGAAAAATGTTTTTTTTTTAAATAAGGGATAATCATGCAAAGAGATAATTTTCCGCTTTGCAGAAAGACATAATTTTCCGCTTACATATTTTGACAGCTCGTTTCTGCGGAAATAAAATTATATGGTTTCTCGGAAAATCAATTTTTCGGGGGCGGATTCTTTTGGCCCCCAAATTTTCGAAATCGGTTTTTTTTTGAAAACTGTAATTGATGAAAAAAAAAAAAAAATTGGAAGAGTGGTCATCAAAATGGTCATCTTTTAGCAAAAGACTTAGAAACATCCGACATTTTTGGAGCCAACTTAATACACCTTTCAAGTTGCTTATTTTATAACATTCATTTATATAATTTTTTCTTCTTTGAGTGACGAAGTTCTTTTATTTAAGCCATGTGTTAAAACTAACTTACCACTAAGCTTCGTTCAATTCAGTCATGAATTTTATTTTATTTTACAGTCCCATCCAACTTCCGTTCAGTTGCGTGATAGTCCAAAGCACCAAGTAGCACGCCAAATCCTTGTACTGATAAATTTTAACCAACAAATTATTTAAAAAAAACAGTTTTTATATATATTTTAAACAATTTTTTTTATATTTTTTATTTTTAATTTTTCTTAATGCTTGCAATTTTGTTTTCTTCTCTCTGTCATAAAATAATATAATATAATATAATATACATTGTTTTAAAATATATTTTGTATAATTATAGTGAATTCAATTTTTGTTTACAATAATATTTCCTTCACGTTTTGTTCATAATAAATTATAATAAAATCCTCAACAAATTCTCAATAGAATTTCTTGGAAATACAACATATAATAATAAATCACATTATCTAAATAATATGAGGCTCATGAAAACAATTATTGAAAACAACCCAAATAATAAAAACAACTTATACACATTTTTTTTGTACAATATTCGTTTTCTTATTTGATTAGTTTTTGTTTCATTTTAATTGTTTCATACAGTTTTTTTTTTTAATTTTTAATTTAAAAGTATATTTTCTATGGTGCTTATATCATTTTTTTTGTAAAGTTAATCTAGGTATATTTTATCTATATAATATATACAATACATATAAATCATTTTTGGTTGTTGTATAGCTAATCTAAATAATTTTACCCAATGCTTTGCTTTATTTTACAATAGTTAGCTATTTTTTTTTTTAAAATATTAATTATTTATTTTTAACGATTTAATGAATGAAGCTTATTTAGCAGATTGATCGAATTGGATAATTCAAGCGAATGAAAGTTTTGATTTGCACAAAAACCTTCTATAGTATGTTTAGATTTATTACTTAAAATATAGTTATTCATTAATTGTACAGTATTACGCAGCCTCCACGTATTTTTCATTGTTTTTTTTTTGTTGTTGTTTTATCTGATATGTCTCTAATAGGCTATGTAAAATATTACCTTTTATTTGTTTTTATAATAAATTACAAAAAAAATTAATATTCTGTTTTATTTTATTGTTTAATTTCAATTCAAATCAGGAAATGGTTTAAAAAAAAAACTGGCACTGTATAAAATATGAACAATAAAATAATATATTATATATATATATCATTATCTACTCTTTAAAATTGATCATTTGGCTCGATCAATTAAAAAAAAATATTAATTTATATAATAAAAAATATTTTTGCAATCATAGTGGAACACTCTTTGTTATGAATGAAATTGCAGCAATAGATTTTATTGTGGACGGTCAAAGCAAGTGCTAAGTGTCTTTTTTCATATGAATGCAAGAAAAAAACGAAAAATAAACTTTATTCTTTTTTTGTTGAAAATTATATAAAATAATAATAGTTTTTATTTGAAATAACCATAGTCATAATATTTTAAAAAAGAATAAAAATGCAACTTCTACAGAACTTCACGCAAGGAGATAAGTTTACGCTTTTGCAGAAAATTATAATTTTACACTAGGTGTCTCATGAACGTCTCTCCGTGTAAAGAAGGAATAATATTTTTTTTTAAATTTCGATTTTTTAAATTCAAAGATGAATACATATTTCGTTTTCACTTTCTGCATCAAAATTTTCCTAAACAAATTCCGATTGTCGGTTCTTCGGGAATAAATTTACCTCGTTTATCAGGTTTAAGGCTTGCCGGGACCAATACATTCGGAAACGACACTAAACAAAAAACGTTGTTATTATTGACAAAAACACGTTGTTGTTATTGTTTTTTCCTCGTCACTAGAATTTTTCACCGATTTCAAATTTGTTTGGGGAAGTCTTTATGCGAGTTTTTTATATCTTTGCATGAATACTACAGTTCAAATATATGTACGTATGTATGAACGTACATAATTTCAAGTTAAAAAACCTCCTGTGCTTGAAAACCTACATTCATTTAGTGGTTTCAAGTTGGTAGCGCTGCTGGCATTTGGAACCTTATAAATTCAGCTGTCATCTGAAGTGTCATAATATTAGTCAAATGTTACAATTTCCGATGATGGATCGTTTTTTTATCAACAACGTGTTAAAATTATTAAAACTTACTACAAAAGTGGCGATTCAAACGTTGCCTATTTTTGCGCATTACGTAATTATCAGAAGAATTTCATAATCTGCAATATTATATAGGAAGTAGATACTAATAACCACGATCATAATCATTCTTTGGGACATTGGGCTTGTTGGCATGTGTTTGTTCTACTTTCTTTCTCCTTTTTTTTTTCAAATCTGCAGATGCAGATATATATGTATGTACATGTAAATCCAATGTCAATATTTCTGCCAGAAAGCTGGCTGAATGCTGGATGAAAAAAACTTACTATGACGTATGCGTTTATAAGAGTTCGAAAAGTTACCAATACATTTTTGACATTTGAAATGGCAATCTGCCAATAAAACTTCCAAGTCTTTAGTTTGCCAAAGTGACAGTTTGGTTAACATCCCTGTTGTGAATCAGACATAAATCATGTGAAAAGTGGTGATATTAAGCCGGAGCCACAATGCTCTCGTGTGTTGTGTGTCGCTATAGCTCCAATATATGTCATATGTTTAGAATTAGAACAACGTGTCACAGCGTGTGACAGCGATACAGGATACACTATTCCACAACAAAGCACTCAAGAGTTGTGAGAAGGTTCCAGTTCCAGCCTCAGCCGTGTTATTTCCGAAAGAGTATAAGTACACTTTTTTTCAAATAAATTAAAATCCTCCTTAAACTCAAATTATAATTGAAGCGTTCAAGTGAAGAAGGGGGTAAGTGACATTTTTATAGTTTTGAGATATTGAAAGTTTTTGGATTACAACTTTTTATGAGCTGACAACTGAAACTTTCTGTTATAATAAGATATTTATAGTTCACGCAATGCACTTGTACAAGAAATAATAACTCCAATTTCAGATTAAGTTTTTATGTGCTTTTAATTTCTTAAGAATCTATTACACGTCTTAACTTGTTACAAGATATAAAAAGAATGCCACGCATCCAGACAAAATGCGTTTACAAATAAAAGTTAATAGAATGTGTTTACAAATAAAAGTTAAGTGAATGCGTTTACAAATAGAATGAGTGCATTGCGTGAACTATAAATATCTTATTATAACACTTTCTAATGAGGAAGAACAATAAAGCACAAACCAATCGTTTAAAAAATACATATGTACTTCATTTAATAATATCGACTTTAAGCTACATATTTTTGACAATTTTGCTTAAGAAAAAATCGAAAATGTCACTTACCCCCTTCTTCATTTCAACGCTTCAATTATACATGCAAGTATAGATAAAATTAGAAAATAAATGGCCATCTTAATTCTCAATTCTCAACTGGCAATATAAAATCTATTTTTAAAATATTTTTAACAAACCTATCCCGATCCTATCACTAACGATACTATCAAAAAATTCATTCGTCCTTAATGCAAAATTAACCTACCCCTATCTATTTTAAATGTTATTGCTACAAAATTCATCAAAAATCATTTTAAATGCTAATTGGCAAATTGTCGGTTGAAATAGGACTGTTTAATGTTTCGTTAAAATACCTATAAAGCCAACTTATAAAGTAGCATCATCATCTCTCTTTTGTATATCACATGTCAGCTTCACTTAAGTGACAATTGCTCTTCACTTCTGAAAACAAAACTGAACGAAACTGAAACAAAAGTGAAACATGCATAACGTCTAGTTTATTATGATGAAATGTTTGCATGCAGCATTTAAAATGATTGATGTTGAATAATAGGCCGTTTCTAATTCTCATTTAATAAATTATATTCTTTTATAAAGAACCATTTATTTGCAATGAATGAACACGGGCCAATGCTAATGGACGGATAGTTGTAGTTTACAAAAATATTAATTTATTCGTCGACAAATTAAAAAAAAAAACAATAAACCTTGTAAGGACAACCAATAGAGCATTTTTGATTTTTTTTCGAAATTACTAAAATTTTTTTTTCATATTTCTCAAAAACCAAGGAGGCTGTTGCATTTTATTTTCTAAAACAAACATTTGTAAAACTTTCTTTGCACCTTTTTTTTCCTGTTAAATTGTGATTATCTTTCTAATTGGGAAAAAATAACTCATAAACATATCTCTATTTTCTAAACTATCAATGGGGACATGAAGTGAATGTTTTTTTTAATTAAATTCAATTTTAATTTATGAAATTTTTAGCAAACTACACAACAATAAAATCACTTTCCTATTCAATCATATTCTCTGTTGGCATATTGGTATATTAATAAAAATAAATAATAGATTTATTTTTTTTATACATGGTTTTATCTAAACAAATTATTTTTTCTTATTTTCTAAGTTTATAAAGAAAACAAATTATCAATTGAGTTAATATATGTTAACATTTTTTTCTGTATCATTCATCAATTTTTTTTCAGCTTTCACAATGCAATATGGCCAACTAGAGTTGGCTTTCTAAACACACAATGTACCTTATATACAGGTACATAATTTCTATCAATTTCATTTTTTTTATTGACTAAGGTTTTTTTTTTATTTCACTTGAAACAAAAGTATAATATTCCAGTTATAAATTCAATTGACTGTGAATACGAAAATTAAAACCAAAATGTATTGAAAATAAAACACAAACAAAAAAATATTGTAAACTAATTTTATTAAATAAATATAAATAAATAACTCCTTACAACAACTTAAATAATAAAATCAATAATAAAAAAAAACATAAATTAAAAAAAAACTCTTAATTTGACGAAATACAATATGTAGTAACAATGATTTTATTTTACAATGTACAAAATAATGTCTATATATTTTTGATCTTTTATTTATAATGATGTAGAAAATAAATTCACAGATGCTTATCTTGTAAATAAATTATACTTTTTTGTTTTTTTTTTTAAATTTAGCTAAAAAAGTGCTATAAACATTTCATTTTTATTTTTACGAATCTTTGGTAATATAGTTTTATTTTTATTTTATTTATTTTTAGTTATAATAATCACAGATAAAAGCCATCAATTTATTAACTAATTCACTCCTAATATTTTTTTTTACTATATTTACCTATGTAAGTATGTATGATTTTTATACACATTTATTATTTATTATTTTTATTTGATTTTTATTTTATAGGATTCATTAATTTGCAAAAATTTTGTATAATATTACGCTTGAAAGTAGGTTTTAATATTTTGTTCGCTATTTTGCCTTTGGTACGGTTTTAAGTTTTTGTTTATGATTTCTTTAGCTGTCATTAATTTTGTAAACGAATCAAGGATTTCATTGATATTTTTTTATGTAAATTAGTTTTTGGTATCTTTGTTTTTTGATTATTAATTAACTCTCCCAAAAGTTTTATAATAAGGTATAAGCGGGATCTCCGTAACGGCTGACTTTATGTTCCACACCTGATCTACTTCGAAAGAAATTAATCGCGTTCGAGAAAATGTCGGATAGGTGGTATCTAAAATCCAAACATTTCTCGGATTCCTTTGAATTGTTGTAGGATCAGTTGATTTTTGAATAGGTACTGACTATCAACTTGTATGCAAAAGAATCGAGATACCCCATGGTTTTTTTTTAGTGAAAAAACACATAGATTCAAAAATCGAAATGGTGGAAGCACATAATATGGCTGACTTCTCCATTTGAGTGTTCGGAAAGCTAATTTTCGTTCGGTTTTGACATTAGCCTTAAAGATGACAGCGTGAAAGCAATTTATTAATTATGAAAGTTTTGGACGTCTGAATCTGATTTAAGGTAGAAGTAAAATTGTTCGCCACCGAGCAAATACAAGGAATATGAAGAGCCCATGATTGCGATTTGTTGGTTTTTGTTGAGTCTTCGTTAACTTTCGCTATCGATAGCAAGAGTGCTTATCGACTGTAGCTGGTAGCTAGCTACAGAAAAAGGAGGGAGTGCATTATATGGCTAACTTCTCCAAGTTAGTGTCACTTTTCGTTGGTTTATGACATTAGCTTCGGATAACTTTCCACCTTGAGTGTTGAAAGGAGAAAAAGTCTTCTTTTCACTTTTTCACAGTAACCAGTACTCATAAAAAATACATGTGTAAAAGTATTCAGAAAACTTTCAACCCAAACCTCACGCAAGGTTAAAAAATTTAAAATGACGTATTTTGAATGGAACAAACATCATTTTGTTCAGTTTCGTAAGGTTTCGTTCACTTACGTACATAAATGTCAATTTTACAACGATTATGTAATGGTCAACAGCTGCTTAAGTTTCGAAACGCAATTATGGGTAAATTTCGTTTTAACGATTCTTGTGTTAGCTTTTCGTTAAATTTTGACAATAGCTTAAGTTCACATAAGCTGATTATGGTTGACCATTAAGAAACGCTCAATATTAGGACTGTGTGTGATGGAAAATAAGCAAATCACAAACGTCAAAGTCATCAGTTTGGCCCAGTGCCACTTTGGTAAAACTTTCTATTGCTGGCTCTTACGTGCAGTGGAGTCAAGAAAAAATTGCTTGCTTGAGTCCAGACAAAATTTAATCATGGGAACATGGGATTTTTTAACTATAAAGTAAGATTTTAAATTACATTTTTCTTGTATGTTAATGGGGTACACAGAACATAAAAAAAGAGAAAGATAAATGTTAAAACATTGTACATTGAATGTTTAAATTAAAACATTAAATTTATGTCTTCTTTGGTTTAAAAAAAAATAATGCTTAAATATTTCACGGTCAAAGTTTTATCAAACAAATTTTTGAACCAGGGATAAATTCGAATTGCATTTACAGGGAAAATAATATTTCAATAAATATCCCGTTTTGCTGTGAAATTGAAAACTATAACAAAAACAATTTTAACCATAAAAGTTATCTTTGAGTTTTTTTAAAAGGGTGGTAAACATAACTTAAAATAAAATAAAGCTGATTATATAAGTTTTTTTTTAACTTTCATAAAAATAATAAATTCTTATTTTTAGTGTTTTTTTTTTAATCTACAGAATAGTATATATGTAGGTACTAAAAACACATACAATAAATTGTTTAGTTGGCTTTTTTTGTTTGTTAAGTTTTATTTCTGTCTTTAAGTGATTGCTGTTGTAATTTGTATTTCCTTAAATTTTGTATTACAATTACATATTTTATAATTTTCTAATGACATTTTTTGTGTTTTTTTTTTCATTTTGTAGCTTTAACTTTGCATCTCGATGATAAAAATTGATTGACACTGATTATCGTTTATTTCGAAATATTGTATTATTTTTGTATTTTCAGTTAACTAGATTTATATAATATAGTTTGTTTTTTCTTGTCTTTTATAATCAAGCTTGAATTATTTTTTTTGATGCATTCATATATATATTTTATATATATGTTAAGTGTGTGTATATATTGTACATTTATATATATTTTTTATATAATATAAAAAATGTTTTGTTTTTTGTTTTATCTGACTTAATAAAAATTGTATGCATTTTTTAGTTTTTAAATTTATAAAGAGGTATTATGTGAGTAAGTGAGTGTTGTGTGAGTGTTTGTGAATGAATGTTGGTTTACGAACGATGAATATATTATATAGAAAGTGTTAAAATATTCAACCAACCTTTAGTCCCAAAAGTCTACAATTTGAACGGATTGTTTTTAATGATGGCTTTATTATTGTTTTGATTTACGGTTAATGATTGATGTTCTGTACATTTTCTTCGGGTGATAAACGTGGCCTAACTACATAAAAAACTTATTTTTTTTTTTAGTGTAGACTAATGTGACTAAAGTTAAATAAGTTGTTTCTTTATTATTTTTTTTAAAATTAATTTTTAGCTTTAATTTAGCTTGGGTGTATTTTTGTTTTATATTATAGACATAATAAATTGCTTTTAGATACGAATTGAATGGATTTTTAGTTTAATATAATGGTTTAATGCTACGAATTTCCTCCTCCGGATTCAGATTTCTCATAAGAGTTACCTCGCTGTATTAGTGAACGATTTTCATCACTTGAGCCACCACCTTCGCCACTTTCATCGCGAATATTAACGTTCGATGTGAACGTCGTTTCTGAATCTAAAAATTAAACAAATAAGTATAATTTAGATTTTGAAAAGTAAAAAAAAAAAATCTAGGACAAAAAAGTTTTCAATTTTTTAGCTGGACATTCACTTTTATTAAATAAAACTGTGAACAATAATTTCAATAAACAGTATTTTATGTGTTGACTTATTTTGGTCAGCCAAATCGAATTGCACAATTTAGGGAGATTAAAAAAGATTGTGCTTACTATTTAAGACCAAACATTGTTTTACTATCATTACATTTATAGTCGGTATTACTTGTAGTGTTACATGGTTCAACAAGTATTTCGAAATACAAACCAAATTAAACTTTTGCTATTTTACTTGAGTTTAAATAAGATAAAAAAACTGCATGTCACGTTGGTCTTCGAACACGGCCACTCTCAATTTCCGGTTTTTTAACCTACTCGGTTTTCCTCTACCACTTACTACTTTTTCAAAAGTTTTTTTTCCTGCCTTCCCTTTAAAATATTTAACCAAAGATTTATCACTGGCTTCAGTTGAAAAAATGCAAAATGTAGTAGATATGATTTTGATAGGTAATCATAAAAATGTTGATAGAATGAATTATGACGGTGATATTAAAATTTGTGGTTTTGGTATTTCTTCTTAAACGCTTCTTGTAACTACAAAACACACCTTGAAGACTTATTTCGTTTTCAATTGGCAATTGTCGTTAAATTGGGCAAAAGTGACAGTTCTGATTCTAAAAAAAGGATGATTTCTCTTCTGGATTTGAAATCAGAAGCAAAAACAGAATCACTCACATATTCAAAGATTTAAATGTCACAGTTGATAAATGTCATATTTTTTTAAATTCACAAATTGTGCGAACTGTGAAGTGATTGCTTGAAATACTAATACAGTCACACCAAACTTAAAATTTTTCAGAATCGAAAAAAAAATTGTTCAATCGGGATTCCGAATCTAAAACCAATTCCGGATTGCCAATTGAAAACGACATTATTGAAATTCAGAGAAGAACCAAATTAATAATACAAAACGTCAAAAAAGAGCTGGTGGGATGCTTTCATGTGAAATTAAACTTGCTTGCCCAGGACGCAAGTCGATTTTTTTCGTTGCAAACTTAGAGTATATATAATATGGAGTGCTTGTTCCTATATCAAATACATTGTACATAACGCCAGAAGCACAGATAGGGGGCGCTAGTATCTACTTTCTTACAGTTTCGGGAAGCACCAGCGCGGACCTGTCAAACTTCAATCATAGTTTTTTTTATATTTTTTTGAAGAGGGATGGAAATTAAAAAAAAATTAAATTAAATTTAATTAAATTCTGGAGGGGGATAACCACTAATCAGTGGGGATAACGCACTCTTATTCGAGGTCCGCGCTTTTGCTTCCCGAAATTAGTGAAACTAGCGCCCCCTATAAAAGTTTCACGTTTGAAGTTGAACAAGCACTCCATGTTATATATGCTCTAAGGTCGCAAACCACGTTTTAGCCGTTTAGTGTGAATACCCTATTAAATCAAACAAAGCTAATACCTATATACTTTTTTAAGGAATGCGTCAGCGCTATACAAGTTCATTCATAAAATTAATTTCAAATTGACTAAATAAATTTTAAATAAATTTTTTGAGACTTGAAATTTTTTTAGGGTAAATCTCATTCAATATTTTATTAACTTTTGAACAAAATAATATGTGCTACTTTATGCAGTATCGCTTGCTAGGAGTACAAAAATGGACCTTTAGCGACTCCACTCTTAAGTACGATTTATCAATACATCACTGTCAAAAAATCACTTTTTTTCTTTTATAAACAAAAAAAAAAGTGCAATAGTGATTACGCAACCTAAATTGTGAAAAAAATGTGAACAATTATATTATGAACGATTTATGAATACCTGATGAGTTGTAGAAATTTTGTTAATAAATTCCATTCATCCAATTAAGTTCGGACACATTATGTAATTTTTGAAAGTATAGCCAATTTTAGTGAATGATTTTTTATCGAATCAAAGTCATTGTTAAATTGTAAAGCTACAGAAATGTAAGCTTTTGAATTGAGAATCAGTTTTATTTTTAAGGAATTGAAGTAGGTACCATCTTCTTCAAACAAAATCTAAAGAACATGGAAGGAAAGTATAAAATGTTTGATTATAAGTTTAATGAACAATTTCACTCACCTAAGCTACTGTCTCTATTTGCTGAATCATATCGTGAGTCAGCTAATTGGGACGTACCCGATGATCGTGATAATACGGGCTTGACGTGTCTCAGTTGTTGTTCTTCCGGATAACGTGGCGTTTGGAATTTAGTTGGCTTGGATTGCAGTGTTGCTGGTCCTGAGCGTTGTTGTATTAATGTTCGATGCCTAAGAGGAGGTGGGGATATTGATTTTGCTAAAACTGAGTGAGGTAATTTGTTCGGTGAGTAATCGCTTCCAGATTCACACTGCAAAAAAAAGAAAAGAAAATAAAGATTTTCAAATTTTAACCAGTTAAAACTCACCATAACGGTGCCATTATCAGATACGCCCGAGCCTGACATATTATCCGCAAGCAACCGCTCACTTTCAGGGTCGGCAAGAACTCTGGACACATCCGATTTATTCTTCAGAATCGACTTGGAGCGTCGATGATGCTCCAAATTCGGCGATGCATCAATCGAATCAATCGATGACGAATGTCTACTTTCGAATTTCGCTAGAAAACAAGTGGTTAATAAACCGTTATCGAGTATAAGATATCAGCACACAAAAACAGTTTACCTCTAGATCCAACATTTTGAATACCAAACAGATGCTGATTAATTAATTTAGTAGCAGTAGCCAGACTCTTGGCAGGCATGAAGGATGAACGCTTCTTCTTAACGCTGCCGTCTTGAGTGGAGAGACTCTCCTGCGACAGTTTTTTGGTATCTTCGAATCTGGCACGAGGCTTTGAACTTTGCTGGAATCGTGTCTTACGATGCTTTGGCACTGGTGTCTCATTCAGACTTACCCTACTACCACGGTCCTGAACATCGAAATTTTGAAAAACGTCATCCATTGGACTGACGCCTCCACCCAAGCTCCGTAAAGCGGTATCACCCGAAGCACTTTTCTTAACTTGCGATCGAATCATACCGCTTGTCGAAGTCGTAACACCTTGCTGTTGCGTGTCCTTTTCCAACGGATTTATATACAGATTGTCCATATCGATGTCAAGAGCACATGCTTCATCGACCAGATCCGATGTCAGATCGGCTTGCGACAAAAACGGATGCGTTTGACAACTGGCGTACGTGTCGGAGCTATCAACGCTGGCCAAATCGGCATTGTTATTGTAATTATTGTTAACATTATTGTTGGCGGTGTTGGCTACTCCCGTTGATATACTATTAAAATTATTATTGTAATTATTGTTAAAGTTATTAGTACTAATATTAATATTATTGCTAATGAAAGGCGCATAACGTAGAGATGGATTTTCCAATGGTAGAGCAACGGTTGTTGTGGTTGTGCCATATGATGCAGATGATGATGAGGCTACCGTTGTGATTGCTGATACGGATGTCATATCGGATGGCAGTAGGATACTGCTGTCACCATTGGCCATAAGAGATGCCGCCGATGGGTGCGGTGGAATCGGAGGTGGTGGTGCCAGTATTTTCAATTGGTTCGATTGACTGGATTGCAATGAACGCATTTGCAAGCAAATGGGTTTATGGAAGTCCGATGTTGGAAGTGAAATGACTCCTTCGGCATCTGTAAATTCTTTGAAATCCTGCAATAGAGTAATTATGAGTGATGACTTATGTCATTATACGAGGAAATATTTTTGTTGGTTTGGAAAATTCAACATTAGGAAGAAAGGGTGTTTTTTTTAGTGTGTTAATGTTTGGGAAAATTAAACAACAAACATACCCTTTGTGTTAGACTTACAAACAACATTCAATGTTAAACAGTGTTAATATGCAGGGGATGTAAAAGAACATTATGTAAATTTGTTTGGAAACTAGGAAGACTGGGAACCGAGAAAGTGCATGATGTTAGATTCAAGAACCCATTAAATCTCTTTTCCTTATCCTTTGCAATTAAACGTACAATTTATTGGACTTGTATAAACAATCCACAGAAGTCTGCCCGAAAATTGGATATTTTAATAGTTTGCACTTTGGTAGACCTTCTTTGTTAGAAAAATACGTAACCCTAATAGCAAACGGGAAGTTGCATTTTATAACTAAAGCAACTTGAAAAATCTTGTTGACCTGACTGACACACTTAGACCAGGATTTGCCCATTGTGATACCACATTAATTTTGAGATTTTCTCCCTACTCGTTGAACCATTTGGAGCTCGAGAGACTGTTTAATGTTTATGTCTTTGTTGACAAGAGGCTGGGATCGTTAAAAAGTATTCTCCCAAGTGAAGCCTACGTCTTTGGGTTGGAGCAGGGCATATACAGAGCAGATGAGTGGTTGTTTCTTCCTCCTCTTCATCCATGCAGCTTCTGCAGAAGTCGTTAGAGAAAACACCCAGCCTTGCTGCGTGCTTCCCAATTATACAGTGTCCTGTAATGACACCAATTATGGAGCTAATGTGCGATCTATTTAGAAACAACAAGCATCTAGATCGACTCAGATTAAACAGTGGCCACTGGGTTCTGTGCAGCATTTTTTCCTTTAAATTACGCAACAACCATTTTTAAAAACTGTTACAGGTGGCTGTACTTTTTTTTTTAGCAATTTTCTTAATGATTAAAAATGTTAAAAATAAAAGTGGATTTAGGAATTTTTCAGTCTAGGAGCCAGTTTAAAAGTGTGGTTAAGCCTAATCCATGATTATTCTAAATTAACTATTTTTTGTTGTTGTTAATCATGGATTTAGCTAATCAGCCAAATTTAGTTGATTAGTGTCATTTTATCAGAACCCATGAAAGTTATAAGCCTAAGAAAGAATGTGGTCACAAAAAAAAAAATAGTCAAAATGGGGAAGTAGTAATACGTTCTCGTTAAAGCAGAAATGAAGTAATTTCGTAAATTGCAAATAAAGCGTTTACATTGCAAATGAGGCAATTTCATTTGACAGCTCATTTTTGTGTTCTCTTTTAATGTTTCATAGAGACATTTCATAATCGAATCCAAATTTGGCTGAATGCCACCTGATTTTCGAGGTAATATTGAGCAATGTTGGTTGAAGTTTCATTTGGAAAATTCATTTGGAAATGAACATTCGTATGAATTTATTTAATAATTTTAATTTGGCCAAATGAGACAAGAATGCCCTAATAGGATTTGTTGTTGTTGCATTCAACACGTGAATAGTTAGTCCAGCGGTGATTTTTTAAAAATTGCAGTGGGAATAGGGGTGTTTACATGGATGAGCATGCTCGACAGCACATACATAACAATGGCCGTGTTCGAGTGATAGGCCGATAAGGTATCTGAGAAACTTTTGCATACAAGTTTGTCAGCAGGTGTCCAAAAATCAGCTGATGCAACAACAATTCAACTAAATCCGGAATTTTTCCACTTTAGATACCTATTCGACATTTGTTACTCCCACTGTGGTGCGTTTTTTTTTCTAACTTTTCTCTAACTACTTTCCAAAGGGATGGGAAAACATGGATTGGACAATAATCCAGAAAGCAATCTCATTATATTCTAGTAAAAATTTAAAAATGTTAGTATGAGGATTTTGTGGTCGGGGTTATTTGCAAAAATACAGGAAACAGTTTTGACATAGATAAAAACCTCTTATTTTTAAAACCTTAATTTTAGCAGAAAACTTAATATAAAATTTTTAAATATAAATCAATTATTCTATACACCAATTTATGTGCTGTGTTAGTTAATGAAGAGCAAACAAAAAATATAGTATATTAAGCTTTCTATAATAATTAAAACATAAATGCATTGTTAAATTTCAACAATTGTTTTTTTTTTTTATTTTACAATGTTGTATTTAATAACAATAAATATTATCTTATGTGAGTAAATGTTAATAAATAAAACAAATTGCCTAAATTAAAACATCCATGGAATGTGCATTAAAACATTTGTTAGTATAGGTATGTGTTTAAATGTTACTTGTAATGTTTTTTTTTTTTTTGTTGTGAACATAAAACACTGAGCTTAAGTTATTACATTTAAATTTAAAATTAGTTAACATTTAAAAACAAATTAACAAACAAAATATATTTATATAAATATCTACTCACCTCTTTATGTATAATTAAAAGTCGTTCACATTGCATGTAGAACTGTATTTCTAAAGCTCTGTCTTTTATATTATAATAAATTAAATATTGATTTAACTAGTGTTTTGCTTTTTCAACTAGGCTTGTTTTGTTTATATTTTTTGTTTTTGGTATTGTGGTTGAGAGTTGAACATCGTGCATATAGAACTTCATTCCGAAACAAAACAAAAAAAAAATGATTCAAACTAATTTAACTATATAACGCAACTACTATAGTTTATAACAATTTTGAAATAAATCATTTTGTATTGAGTCTTATAATAACAATAACAATTACGGAGACAAAAAAAACAACTTAAATAATTATATATGTAACTATTATATTTTATAAGCTTAACGTGCTTAATGTCTTTTTGTTTTCCATATATATGGTGTTTAAATATAATATTTTCATGCACATATATTATGTAATACACTATTGAGGCATTTTATGTAATTGAATAGTTTTTTTTTCTATATACTCTTTGTTTTGTTTTTTAAACTATTTTGATGTATATATTTGTTTTTTTCTCTAATTTTCTTAATTCAAAAAAGCTTAATAAAAATCTATTTAAACACTATTTGCTCGTAATGGAATACATTCGCAGTGACATCCTTCAAATTCCTTTAAAAAAAAAGAAACAATATTAAAAATAATAAAGAAATAAACAAAAATAAAAAGATTTTTTTTTTGTTAATCTTGATAAAATAATTTTGATTAAGTAAATTTGCAAAACTTAAAGCAAAAATAAAAGTGATCTGATGGTTAGTTACTTTGATGAGTAGTTTTTAGTTAAAATTTGTTGCTTCAAACTTGACATTTGGAATATACCAAGGCATAATTTATTCACTCTTAATTAAGAACTATAAACGGAAAATTTCTGAAGCTTATGTCAAAACCAATGTCAATTAATTTTCTGAATTGGTGAAGTCAGTCAAAATGGCCGCGTTCACATTGCGCTGAGATATGCTATCTCAGATACTCGAGTATCCGTATATGTTTGTGAACGACTAAAACCGGATAGGTTAATTTAGCTGTTTGATTTGAATTCAAGTCAGCTGTTTTTTACATTTCTCTTCAGATAGCTGAATATACGAGAATTTTTTAGATCGGTTGAGATTTTTATTTTGAGAACAGATGTTTTATAATCAGCTGTTTTTTCTCAAGAGATAACAACAACACAAACCAATCTGGATTGCTTTAGATAACTTTTTGAACGTGGCCAATGTGCTTCCACCATTTTGATTTCTGTAGACAGCTGTCAGTTCACTTTCGCAGAAAGTTAACAAAGGCTAAACGAAAACCACTAAATATATTTATTCCTTATGTTTGCGATTCAAAAATAAATTGACATTTACATATGTACATACACATATATGTATGATTCTGTAATTTTTAAATTTTCAATTACAACTTTAAATTTTATTTAACGTTCAGTTGCACAAATATTTAAACCGTGGTCTAGCAGTTTTTGTCTTCCAAATTAATTAAGGGCTTCACTAAGTCATCTGAACTGTCGTGAAGACGAAATAGCAACGTGTTGTTAATCGTTGTTGTTGTTATATCGTCGTATCAGAATGTTTCCATGCTTTTTTATGGTGACGGTGAGTTAGCTTTAAGTGATCTCTGAGTAATTTAAACGTAAGTTTAATTTTCACTTATCGAAAATCCAAAGAGTCGCATTACAAATCTATCAAAATTCAGTTAATCCAGAGTTAACTCACTAAATTAGGTGAGTTAACTTTGGATCTAAATTGAATGAAAAACGTGTTCCATGAGTTGACAAGTGTTTAACCCTGTCATTAGTATAATCTTCCATTGAAAAACTGGGCCAAAAACAACGAATGACCAGTTTTCAAAAGGAAATTTTCAACTCCTTTTTTGATTTAAACTTGTTTTGGATTGGTTTTTAGAAGCAATTTTAGCTAAAGGTCAATTATTATTATCAGTAAAATAATAATTTACTTTAATACTAATTGCTTGGCTTAGTTAAATTTATTGTTGAATTTGTTTTAAATTTTAAAATACCAAACTAACATTTGAATCACTCTCAAAATAACCACATCAGTTATGAACGATTAAAAGCAATAAATTAAATGATTCCAAATAGAGTAAAAAAAATACTGCATGTACAGAAGCCCAATGATTTAGTGCAAAAAACAAAAAAAAAATATTTCATTGAATTTATTAGTACATTCAGTCCACCAGATGGAATTCTTAAAACTAAATAATACAAAACTAAGAAATCATATTGTATAGCGTTTATTTTTTAAATCGTTCAAAGACAAAAAACCCCAAGTGTTTTCCTTTAAGTCATGAGAGTTTTTAATAAATACCGTTTTTAATATCATGTGACCTCGTTCCATGAAATTAAAAAAAAACTTTTGCAATTGAGGTTACTTTTTGACGTCAATTCTAAGGTTATTGCAAGAACACATTGAATAGGAAAGAAATGATTTGATGTTTTGTTTCTATACCCAATTAAAATCAGCTAGTTGTTGATGTGAAGGAAACACATTCGATTTAAAACCTCAATAAAAAAAATCAATCATAGAGATTTAAACGTGTAATACAAATTGGAATTGGCTACAATGGAGAAAAGTCTATCATTCTTTAAAAATGCGTCAATTCAATATGACAGATTGTTCTAAATGGCGGACCATTATTTGACGTTTAAGTGATAAATGTTAATAAGGATTATAATACCAAGGATATCATTTTTTTTGTTTTTTTTTTGTTACGTAGAATTCAAAAATTGTGTCAAAAATTGTTTCTTATAATATTTGAACCAAATTCAAGAATAGCTCGGGGCTAACTCTTCACTTGGACAAGTTAATATAAAAGACGAATCATTATAAGATCTTACATAAGTGAGGCAAATTCTAACAAAATGTTACGGTTTATAGTTCTAATTGGTAGAAAAATAGTTTACCAAAATCGCACCACCAGAAATCAATATTTTTAAAAACGTTGATCGGTAACCCTGAAAATTACACAAAACCGAGGAATAATATTTTTCCGTCAAATTTGGGGTTGTCAAGATGGGAAAATTAATTTCAAGCAAAAATTTTGTTCCTTGGAGAAAAATGGTGGATATATTTTTGAACATAGAGGTTTTTTGTAAAAAACGGTACAGAAATCTGCAAAGCCAGTAAACCCAATCTTTGAAGTTGCATTTCTTAAAATATTTAATATGCTGGATTTTTCCAGTTCTTGCTTTTTGAAGTACCTTTTTTGCAAGAATTTTCACAAAAAAATCTCTTTATTCAAAAATATACAAAAAAATTTATTGCTGGAAATGAATTTTCAGAAATTCAAATATTATTGTTTCTCTAAATAATAAAAGTAAAAATCTTTGTGAATTTTTTTATTTCTATTCCTGAACATCTTCAGAAAGCGGATAATTCAATTATTATTCATTAAACGAAGTTGAATCATGTATTATCATGCATCTGTCCAATCTATGATAAACAAAAGAAAAGTATAATTATTTAGGTATAATTTAGAAACAACTTTTTGATTTAATACAATAATTTAAAATATTAGATCTAGCCTTAAGAATCTAAAATAAATTCTACTTTTCAACAGTTACATGAAATTATATACTTTTGGAAAACTTTTTAGAACTTCAATTTTTACCGAACAACTTTAACAGTAAAATACATACGAGGAGACCCTATTGCCAACATATTAATTAAAAAAAAAACTTTAATATTAAATGTAATTACGCAACCTACATTATATTTTTATGTAACTTGAATACCAATACCTACGCAATTTATAACTTCTAGTTTTTTTTTTAATTTGAAATTATGAAAAAAAACATACCATTTTGGTAAAAGCTTATTTCGAAACTTTATCAGGTCAGGCAAATTTGATTTTAAAGATAGATATAATCAACTTTAACAACGCCTGTATCAATCATTTTTTTTAACATAAGATAGTTTTTAGGCGATGGTGGTGGACGGACAAGTCTGGTCATATTGAATTTGTTGCCATCAATATCAACATCAACATCCTGAAATTATTTAATTTTGATTATTATGCATTTTAATAATTAGTTCGATAGTTTCGTCCAATAATAAATTTTTCAATGCTACAATCTAAATCTATATATTACCTTCTTAAGCTACTGGGTTCTTAGTTATTATTATTTTATCTTTTGTTATTCATTAATATACAAAATTATGAATAACACTAAATCTTTTTTATGATACAAATAAAATTAATTTTATTAATCAAGGGCAAAGTAATTTTAAAATAACATTTTTACATATTTTTTTAATGGTTCATAAATGTACTTTTAAAATTTCTAAAATCTAAATTACATTATAACAAGTAAATAATTTAAAAAGAAAATTTTTTAGTCGAACGAACTACAGAGTCGGACTTTGTGTATGAAGTGTACAAATTTTAGGCTAAGTATTTATCGAAAGAATGCTATGCAAAGTTACAATTACAGTTTTTCGTAATACATACATTTTATCGGTATTGATGGTACTAATAAATTAAAACAATTTCGGTGGCACAAATAAAGTCCTCGAAGAACCAGGGCTTAAAGAGACTTTAAGCACTCAACTAGGAATGGAAGGTACATAAAATTGTTTGCCCAAACCGAATCGCTTGGTTGAGAGAGGTAGGCACTCTATTCTCGCAAGAGGCAGAAGCCCATGAAAAAAAGTATTTTAGTTGGACGAGGCTTGGAATTGAACCCAGATCTCCGCGATAACAGTGCTAGGCTTTAGTCATTACGCCACTATCTTTACAGGCTACATAGCTTGTTAAAAAAATTAGAGAATTTTTTTTAAATTTTTTTAAAGTTTTTGTTTTAAGTTGGGAGGCCTCTCGACGTTTTCAGGGGTCAATGCGGAGAACCCCAGAATTGGAGCCGTGGATAGGAAGAGTTGTGGTCCCAGTCTAAAACATGACAATCATAAATGATGAAAGAATTTTTTTTTGCCCTTTTTTACGAACGGAGAGTAAAAAACAGTGTTTTCTAATTCTAAATCTAAAATATCTATTAAAAAACATAGTTTAAAAATAGTTAAAAACTAGGAATATGATTCTTAAGAAAGCTTATATTTTTTAGTACGACCAATTTTCCTAAACAAAAAGAACACTAAAAATCTAAAACATATTCGTTCTCTCAATTTTCGATAAATATATTGAAAATAATTAGATTTTTAAGAACCTGGTATAAAATTTGGCAGTGAAAAAAGAAATAGAATTTTTTAATTGGAAATGGAAGAAATAGAATTTTAAGGAATTCAACATTTTCGAAACTGTTGCAGAATCAACTTTATGATAAGGGTACATTTGTACATTTGAAACTTGTAGTTCAATTTTTCAGTACGAGATAAAAGTTAAATCTTAGTTAACTTGACACATATGTATGCTAGGTTAAGACTGGACTTTTGTTTAAACATATTTGGGTCTTTTTGCCCTATTTTTGTTTCTGTATAAATGCGCTACTAAAAAAAAAATAGTTCTGGGGTTAGATGTGGATTATTTAAAAAAAAAACTTTGCCTAAGAACTTCAGGGTATTTAAATTCAAGGTTTGAAAAAATGTCTAACAATAATAATTTTATTTAAACTCAAAATTGTGGAAATAATAAAATTAAAATTTTAAGAAGCTACCAAGGACGACAAATCTGAAAACAAGGATCACATATAAAGTGGGGTCTAACTGGTTCTTACGATTTAAAATTATTTCTGCAGGACACGCATGACTCTTAGTAAATTAAAATTTATGTAAGTAAAACAAAAAAAAAATACACAGAGAAAAATATTCATAAAAGTAACAGAACAAATGTTTATTCAAAATATTTCTTTAAAGAAATTGGATTGATTTAATGAAGGAAAAATTATTGAAATTTAATAAAAATCTCGTATTTTTTCAAGAATAATTCAACTTTCAACAAAATTTACGTTAATAATACGAAAAAATTATTGTTTTGGAAAATTTTACAGACAGAGAAAAGTTTCTTTTATCTGTGGTTTAAGTTGGTTGACTTATACCATTAGAATTTCCTGCTAAGGATTTGCACAAAGTGAGAGTGCTCGGCTGGTAATCGGAAGGTCCTAGATTTAATACTCAGAAAAAAACAAGAAGAACAAGAAGACACTTAAAAAAAAGTAAGTAGTAGAAACTAAATGTCAAACTTATAAATTATTTTTTTTTTTAGCTGGCGGGAGGCCATTTTTATATGTAGAATGATTAATACGATTTTCATTTCATTTCTCATTTATTGATTACGACCTTTTTCTGGATGAAAACCACAGGCAAATCTTATTATTTTCCTTCTATTTTATTTCATTTCTTTTTCTCTGTGTATTTTTAATAAAGAATTAAATTTTTTACATTTTTAGAAATGAAAGAAAAAAAATGTAGGTACAATGAGCCTACTTAAAAAAAAATAAGTCACTCTGACATGCAATTACTAAATTAAAAAAACATTCATCACATTTCGCATAGCTAGTTAAAAAAAAAAATAAATGTCACATTTAACACCGACAACGCTAACACCAACGACAACAAGCCATTTGCATGTCAGACTCGATAAGCATGTTTCACTTGCACCATCAACAATGCATAACATAATTACATTCATTCATTATACACCTGTACGAGTACAATTAGCACTTTTATCTTAACGGTATCATAACAAAAAGGAACAAGAAGACAAGGCTTTTATTAAATACTTTAAACTTAATAACACATTGTCAAACAAAAACAATTAACTATCGTGTTTGTGTGTTTAATTGTGAATAAGTTGTGTTATATTGTGCTGAAGCCATTTTTTTTTTGTTTATTTATGTTTTCAGTAGGTAGGTATAATAGGATAGAATAGGTATACATACATTACATACATTATGTAGGTTATGAATGTTTTTAATACATAAAAAAAAGGAAAGACCTCAATTTGCTGTACCTTTGTAGTGCAAAAGCAACATTCGAATTCCGTTGGGACGTCCTGTTCGAGATTGTCCATCCTTTGGTTTTGTAAATTTTCTAGAGCGACTTGACGTCGAAGTTCAGCTACCTCCTATAAATGAGTTTTATTTTTGTTTGTTTTTAAATTTTAGAAAAAAAAATGTATTTTATACAATTTTTTTTTTGAAGATTTTTATCTAATTGCTTGAAATAACTTTTTTCTTCTAAATAAAAAAAATTAACATTATTTTGTGCTCTTACTACAGATGCAATTTAATCTAGGTACATTATCAATTCGGGCAATCAAACACTCTGCACTACTTTTGAAAGTTTGTGGTATAATGGAGCAATTTTAAAAGCGATTCTAAGTTTTTTTTTACTGTTGCAATATTTTTTGAGAACATAGTGGATTGCTGGTGCAAATGAAAAAAAGATAGGTAAGGGAAGAATAGGGTGGCCAAGACAATTTTCTATATGGTTAGAAGATTTAAACAAAATAACTGATAGCTTATGAAATGGACAAAAAAAATACTAGTTTAGAAGTTGTGATTGGACTAAAATATTCTGAGGAGTACACTTTTGTTTTTTAATAATTAGCACGCACTCAAGGGGTTTGGCAACCCTTTTAATGATTTAATATAGTGCGAGCAGTGTTCGGAGGGTTAAAGAGGGTTTAAGAGGAGATACCGATGAATATCGAGTCTGGTAAAGCATTCCACATACGTGTGGTACGTCTAAAGAACGAATCTCTATATTTTACCGTACGTCCGAAGTTAACTGATGGACATTCCTGCTTTGACGAGTGTTGCATGTGAAACGTTTAAGGGGAGTAATGCAGCTGGCTACTTCGTTAGAACATTTTTTTTATAAGAAAACCGATAAAAAAGGGTGAGGCAAGAAACATTTCGACAGTGATGGAATGTGTCAATGGTTTCATTCATTGTTTTGAATACGATCGAAGATAAGTAAGATGGTTTGTGAAGCTTAACCCCCCCCCCCAGACATGAGAATTATCCTCGAGCTTAGGGTGGATGTAAGATTTGTAAATTGTAGCCATATCAGAGGGAGCAAAAAATTTTTTGCAACGGCCAAGAAAACCCAAACACTTTGCAGCATTTTTCGCTAATTCCGTAGTAGGTGGTCAGAGAAACACAAACCGAGTATAGAAATATTTTTTGTTTCCTCAATGACGGTGCTACTCATAGATATGTTCCGCTTTAGTGAAAGAAGGCAGCATTGGGTTTTGGAAGCATTAAATTCCACGCGATTAAAGATTCCCCATTGAACAATGCTTATCATAAATCTTATCATAAAGTGCCGTTGAACTTTTACAACTGAAGAGTGGCAGAGGGAGTCAGGAAATGAGTATAAGAAACTATAAGTGTGCTGTCGTCAGCGAAACAATGAACCGGGTTTGAAGTTTTTTCTAAAAGATCATTGATAAAGATTAGAAAAAGGGGAGGAGATAGAACGGAACCTTGTGGCATGCAGCGTTTATTTTATGAATGTCAGACTTGAATCCATCCAAAATACAACTCGTATTTAACGATCCAAAAGAAAACTTCTTATGCATTCAAGGTAAAAATTGTCAAAACCAAATGCACACATTTTTGAGAGCAAAGCTTTTTTGTATAAAAAAAAGTCTAATAATATTTTTTTGTGCAGAATAAATGAGGAACAATTACTATTTATAAAAAAACTTTACCCCTTTTTACGCCCACTAAATACATAAGCTCCGGTCCAAAAATAGGGTAATTTCTAGACGTCTTTTTTTTTCTTTTTATTTTAACTATTTTTCCAGGCAAACAAATAAAGAAAAACATCGCTTCCAGATTTTGGAAAATTATTTTTTTTGTCCATGTATTTTTTTACATGCCATTTTTTGTTGATTTGAGTTTATAAGGACCCATACGTTTATGTATATTTATTTTTAATTTTAGGCTTGTATAAAAAAAAACAAGGAACATCGCTTCTAGTACCTACAGTTTTTATTTTGTTTAAAATCAGTTAGTTTATTATGGCTGCAATCGTAAAAAATGTATATTGAGATTTTAAAAACGATTTTCCATCATTGAACTAGCCTTTAACTACAGCTAGTCCTAGGTTGAATCAAAATTGTACAGCTGTCATTTCTCAAAATTTTTTGCTTGTTCAAAAGAAGTCTACCAATTTTTGTGTATAGAATAAATATTTTTTTTCAAAATCGTTCCTACATAAAACCTGAATTCTACAGATAGCCCTCTTAATGTTTGTATCGTACTGCTCATAAAATTGAAGTATCTTATCCGAATTCAAGTAAATTCAATGCTTTCTCCATTTGTGGAAGAAGTTTTTCCGCCTTCAATATTATAGTTTCCTGATTTAATGTTATTTTAAAACTTCTGCTGTAAAAATATTGCCATTTCAACATTTTTTTAACTGCTCTTTATTGATTTTTTGCCACCAGAGGAAAAAAAAATCTTACTCCAAGTCCTGAAATCAACACAAATCATTAACGAAGTTTATTACACGCTACTTAACTCAATTACTTTCACACTAGCAATTTCTATATTTAAAAACAATTTGCTCCAAACTTAGTGCACATGAAAAAACAAGGTTTTACAAAAACTTTTCAATTTAATTTTTTTTTGTTGCACATTAATTCACACGCAATATTTTCTAACCACAGTCACAGCAAAAGCAATTTGGCATAGAAAACCAAAACCAAAAAAAAAAATATGTTTCAAGTACAATATAAATGCACCTGAATCTACATGTGCTTGAACACATCCCTTAAAGAAAGGGCGAAATGATACACCGAGAGAGTAAAAGAGACCACAGAAAAAAAATTAAAAACAAAGGACGATCACAACAATAAAAATGGAAAAAAAAGGACGAAAATGAAAAAAAAAAAACAAGAAACGAAAACAAAGCGCAAATAAATTTTCAATGCTTTTGCTACAACCAGTTGAGCATATTCATGTAAGAATAATAGTCTGGTGCTGCTGGTTCTGGCAAAAAGGAAGCACACAAGAACAATAAGGAGCCAAGAGTGAACGAAGAACAAAAAAAAAAAGAGCGTCTTTTAAGTATCCTTAGAATAATGACACACAGAGACAACGTGTGGTTATGTAGCTTTTTATAGAAGAAGGATGAAGCGCACTGCACTGCATAGGCAAGTTGCTTAAGCAAAAGGAGCAGTCAGAAACTTGGTGTTTCGAGTACTCTGTGCCGCCCGCTCTTTATGCCTCATGAGAAGAACACTTTAGTCGGTTTCCATTCATTATTTTGCTAGAAAGGATCAAGGCTATAATAGTAGTTTGTGTTTGCTTGCAAGGTAGATAAAGAGAGGCCAGCACTTTGGATTGCTTATTTATTTGCATTTTTACTGCTGAAGTTTGAGCGCCTCGAGTAGTCATTGAATCTAAAGGAGGCATTGAGTTGTTATTGATGATAAAATAGATTGTTTTGAAGTTTTATTTTTAAATTTTCTATTTTTTTTGTTCCTTCATTTGCATAGATGTCAGCGAAACTGCTATTCCAATACAAATATGGTAAGATTTTCGGTGGTAGATATGGGGTTTGGAAGTTCGTGTTTTATGAGAGAAAGTTTGACGTTTCCAAAAGTTGTTTTATGTGTCCTTATAGGAATATCATTCGAAGCGAAGGTGACAAGTAGTATCGTGAATGCTGACAATTTTCCCCAAAACTCTGTCTATGAATCGGACAAAGAATATGGACTTTACCACAGAAGTGTTGAAACAACTACGGAGTGTGGTAAGTTTAAGTTTTCGTTAAAACAATAGAAAAATAATACGAATTGTAGCGAAAGAGGTATTGAAACATTTTTTCCACAAATATTTCTTCGCATTCATATTTACCTAGTCAGCTCAACAACATTAAAAACAACGAACTTTTAAAATTGATAACTAAAATTCAGTACTTCACAATGTTTTTTAATATTTCAGTAGCTCTTCCACCAAATACCACAGCTACAGGATCTCAGGGTGGAGCTACTAACTCTCAAAATGCCGGCTCTCAATCCAAAAGCAATAGCACTGATTCAGCAGTTGTTGTTGCATCCTCAGACATTACCCCAAGCATTTCTGCATCTAAACTGTATGCATTAGTGCAACATATTTATGCTGCACAAGCAAGAGTGCAATTGGAAGTAAATGAAATCAAGAGAGCTCAGGCAGTTGCAAATTCTGCCCAAAAGTCTCTAGAAGAAGCTGCTAATAATGTACGCGTAATTACATCAGCATTGCAATCAGCTCAACAAGATGTTGCTGCCGCTGCAGTTCGGGCACAAACGGCTCAAATGCAATTAGCTGCCCATGATCAATTACTTTTTGCAGCTCGACAAAATGTCGATGCACTGTCATCACAAATGGTTGGATTGCAGGCAGAGGATGGTGTTGGAACGCCTAAGAATTTGGTGAATATTCAAGGTTTGCTCAAACAATTGAAAGAACCTTTGCCCCAGAGTCAAACACCTACTCCAATACCACCAATTGATAAAGCTTTAATTGAGGACGAAGGGAATAGTGATGGAGGAAAAAGTATCGAGGCTAAAGGACTTTTGGACTATGATGAGTATTTTAATGAAATGTCTAATTGATAAAAAAAAACAAAGATGTTATGTATTATGTACGTTTGTTCTTATATTTATTTATTTATTTTTTTTTACTTTTTTATGATACAAATTATAATAAAGAAAACATTTTAAGAGCTGATAAACTCCTTGCACGGAACACTAAAATATGATTATTAAGATGAACATAGTAAACATATGTACTTACTATGATCATAAAAACGAGTTTAGGGAATTTTTGAAGTTGGGCTACTTATTGGGCTAAGAGTTCAACGCCCAAATTTCAACTTCATCAGTCAGAAGCGAAAAAATGTTCTAATTTTTTGGGTGAGATGGAACACAAGGAATTGTTTCTTCCTCCACTTTATGTATTCAGCTTCTGCAGAAATCGCGCTGCGACATGCAGCTTACATTTACCGGTGTTCCAATTTCAGCGAGTTCATCAATTACTGGGAAGGTCTGACACCCAGTTAAGGTGAAAGTTGAACTACAGCGCCATCTCTATGAGAAATAAAAGTGAGTTAAGAGCTATTTTAGAGTTTGCAAGACTTTCTTTATCAGGTTTTTTTTTCAACCAAGAAAAGACGTCTCTAATAGCTAAGAGCTCCATCTGGAACAATGAATTTAGAAAGTCAAAAAGATAGACCAAAGTTAAGTCTGTCATCAATTTTTGTACCGCCTATACATATAAAATTGAACTGATTCATCTTCCATGAATATACCGTTTTACAAGTTAGATCTGAATTGAATTGTGACTTGGAAGTCTTACATTGAACTGTAGTTTTGGGGACGGTGTAGTAAATGTTAATAAGAAAAGATCAAAATGTGTTCAGAATAACATTTCTAGGGAGAGTGTCACAGTAGAATTTTCAGTGCAGCTGCAGCAGATTGATTGGCACGAAGTACACCACTTGTACAAATGCAGGCAGATCTCTGGATTTTTAATATGTTGCGATTTGTCGCTTTTTCTCGTGCACTTTTACCCCTTACAGGAGGAAATGGATATTGTACCCTTCTTCACTCTCTTTTTCTTATTTTATATTTCTTAGTGCAGAAGACTAGATCAGTTTTTTTTTGTTTTTCATATCCAGTCCTCACGGATAAATCCAACTTGTTAGCTTATTAAGAGTGTTTTCTAAAAGATATTTCAAGGTGTTTGGATTCTTACCAGAGACTGATGTAGCATCGTCCAATCACATGTAACTCCCCTTTTCTATAGGATTAATAGCAGCTCTTTCACTATTAAGTACGATATGAGAGAGATAGCAAATCACTTTGTGGAGTGCCCCACCTGAAAGATCTTCTTTCGAAAAAGACTCCCATTATTGAATTGATAACCCTGGCTAGTCAGCATTTGATTAAGCAGACAAGCGACAGCGCGGATGTCTTGAAATTATCAACATTGTATATTCTTTTTGGAGTAGAGAATATTTCGACGGGTGTAGAAGCATTTCTAGATAATGACTTCCATTTATGTTGTGCAGTAATTTTGAAATCAGCTGAATTAATATTATGAGGACTTATATGGTTTAAAGCCAAGTGCGCATTGTAGTTTGTAGATAAGTTAAAATACTGTTGGTTGTAAAAGTATTAGCATTTATAACAATTTTTGGAGGTACCGAAAATATTTGTAGCAGATAAAGATTCCTCGCAGGAGTAAGTCCAAGAATCATTCGCATTTTTCAGATAGCTTGCCATAAGTGTAGCTTTTGAGAGGATTTTTCTTAATCTCGAGCAAGGGGAGCATTGTGTGCTGCCACATAAGGTAGGTACTCTATTAATACCGTTTCCTCGGTTCTTTCCTATATTATTTGAAGGGATACCTTGTAAGGATTCCAGCCAAAAGTTTCTCTAGTTAAGTGGAAATATGATAAATTTCCTTAATGTATAGATTCGATATAAAAAATTGATTTTCAATGTTTTGTTAAAAAAAATAAACGCAGTTAAGCCACATTTTTTTAAAGAAGTGCTGCAATCTAGCTGACTCGATCCCCGTTGGAAAATTATTATTGTTTTGGAATTATCATTATTCAAAAAGGATAGAAAGCATTGGAAGGGAAGATTTATAATTTCAAATCACGTAATGCGTTAAGTGGAAAAAATAAATAATTGTTGTTTTAAACAAACTCCGAAAATTCCGGGAAGAAATTAATTATTTAGACTAGGATTTTTCTGTTAGTTTTTTGGCTAGTTTAAGCGCAGTGATTTGGAATTCTGTAATATATGAATAAGTGTTGAATGTTTTTGGAATGCGAGCAGGTTTTATTGCATAAAGCTTTTTTTTTGTTTAATTAATTTGTTTGATCAAAAAGTGTGTACACCTCAAAATATTCTTTAATTCATCGCAACTATTTATTCTACATAAATGAATAGTCATTTTCTGCTACCAGCCAGATAAAAAATAATGGTTTTCTATACTATTTTAAAATCAGAAAGCAAGCATTGCAATAAAAATCGAAGAGAAAAACAAATATTAAAAATTATAAAACTTCCTCAAGACAATAATAAATTTAATTCAAAAAAGTATCTCGAAAATCCTTCTTTGCAAATTCAAGAAATGTGAATTATAGTGAACGTAGAAAATTTTGAAACTTTTAATTTTTTTTTTGGTCATAAAATTCGAATTATTATAAAATATTATATTTTTTGTTGTAACAATTGACAAAAAATGAATAAACGAAATAAAATATTTACAGCAATCTAATGCCAGAGCCTTGAACAATCTAGCTTTCAATATAAAAAAAATATATTTCTTAAAGGCTTTTTTTTTCATATAATAGGTATCAAATTTCAATATTGCAAAAATGTATTCGAACGAAAATTAACAAATAATATGCTTGGTTTTGTTTAATGTTGATAGTACCTCCTTACTCCTTCCCCGTAATTTCTAAAAAAAGTTTTTTTTTTTGTCGGAGAAAGAAGATAAATAGAAAGTTTGGAAATTTGTTTAAATTTACAAAGTTTTTTTTATATAGATTTTTTTTTTTAAACTAAATCTTGACCTGATTTCCCTGATAAATAAATAAACGAAAGTAAAAATAATTGAAATAAAATTTATAGAAATCAAAGTTTGTAATAGTGGCTTTTGTATGACAACACAATACAACACAACACAACAACAAAATGTTCAATACCCAATTATAGATTTTTATTTAATAAAGTTAAATTACAATTTAACACAAAATATATTGTACATACTAATTTTGCAACACTAAGCTACAACACAATCCATTGAAATTAAGTAAGAATTAAAAACTTTATTAAATATTATGCTGGAGAATCTAAATAGTTAAATTGATTTTTTCTAAAATTATAGTCAACATAGTTAAACTTTCATGGTATCAATATCCCTGATAAAATAATTTCGGAGATAAGTACGATAAAACTTATATCCTTAAGTTAACTTTTGGAATTAAAAAAGAATTGAAAAAATTTTCAATAGTTGTTTTGATAACCAGCCAATAAATGGAGAAAATCTGTTTGCAACGACCGTCACCTGCATTTGCCTCAATTATTAAAAAATCCAAATCAGGGAATTCTGATTACGTTTTCTGAGTTCAAAGTAGTAGTCCTAGAGGTAGAACTATAATCGTCAAACTTCAGCTGAAGTGGTCGTAAGAAACGAAGCGAATAGGAACTTATATGACGGCACGTAATATCACCATCGATAGCAAGAGCGCTCAGCGACCGCTTTTGCGAAAGTGAATTGACAGATATGTAGATTCAAAAATCAAAATGGTGGACATAATATGGCGAACTTCTTGATTTGAGTGTTCGGAAAGCTAATTTTCGTTCGGTTTTGACATTAACTTCCTACCACGTCCGACTATTATAGTTCTACCCTTAAGTTGAAGTGGGAATAAATGTGGTCTCCGTCAAGATTATGATAATGTTCTATTAAAGAAGAAGAATGGTGGCCCTTATTTCAAAATGGGAGAAAATCAGAAAAAACATATTCCAACAGTTTTAGACCATTTTTCAAAAAAGGTCTCGAAGTTAGACAATTTCCCATTCATTGAGGCAATTTCAGCGAAATCGTGTATGAAATTTCGATTTCAGAGCAGTTCATATCGTTCGAATTTACCAACTTATTTCATACTGACAATCTTCTTCTTATGGCATTAAATGTCAACTATTCAATTTGTATTAAGGATATTCATGGATGGATAAGTTGGTTAAGTATACCATCAGCAACTTTCAAATTTTGTACCTAAAGAATTAAAGAAATCTGTTTGGTAGACTTAATCAAACGTCATTTTGACTCTTAGAATGGGGAATGTTCAGAAATATTATAAATATTAAATAACTGAGAGATACAAAAATAAACTATTCCCGTGGTCTATAACTTTCGCATCGAGTTTGTTGGTGATTTTGAAAACTTCTTTTCGTGTAAATTTCATTAGCGTTTTTATCGTTTTCTAATCTAATTTCTTTCGGAGAGGACTTTTGTGTATCTTCCCTTTTTTATGATTTTGATTGTGTCGCTCTAACTTCACGTTAAGGGTATTCATGCAACGAGATAATTTTCCGCTTTGCAGAAAGATATAATTTTCCGCTTCACGTTTGCATGAGCACCCCATAAAAATTCTTGCATAAATGTGAGAAATAATCAGCTGTCACAACTAAACGTCACAAATTACTTCTCGAAACTTTATGTGGTTTATTTTTTCGCTTTCTGCATCAAATCTCTGAGATATGGTTTGCAGAATATTTTTCCCATACAAATTTTGACAGCTCGTTTCTGCGGAGATAAAATTATCTGGTTTCTGAGGTTTATCCGAGTTTTCCACCGTTGCATGAATACCCCTGTTGATTTGGGATAGAATATCTCGGTTAAAGAATAACTTTTTAATCTGAACACGCCTAGCTATCACACATATTTACTTCTCATATATTTGACGTTTAACGAACAGCTTATTCAATTACAAATGAGATTTACAAAAAAAAACTATTAACAGGGTGATCATTCAAACTTTTGCGTATATTTATCATCTTATACAATAAATTGCTAAATTTATATATTATTCTGTTTAGTATAATGATTAAATTTAATTTAATCAAATATACCTATATCCACTTCAACTCATTAAAAAATCATTTTGTGGGAGATTAAACTTTGAAATCAAAGCTTCCAACAGCTTAACACTTTATGGCTTACACTCACGATATGATGACAATAACATAACTTCTTCGACATTAAACAATGCATACCAAAGGCTGCCACTGTTCATAAAGCAATTCAATGAACCAAGGAATTAAATGAGCTTTAGTAAATCTGATCAAAGAAGAACAAAATGTTAATTCATCAAACCAAAGACACCAGAATGAAGGACAGTACCGTTATTCTTATTAATAATGTTTACATATACTATATTGTTTGTGTGTTGTATTCATGCAATGATGTAAAACACTTGGTAAGTTTGTCAATTGGTTAATGAACTGTCAAACTTTGTATGGAGAACGATTTATGCAATTTGGGTAAAATTATCCAATGAATTCGCTGCGTAAAATTATCCTGATTTATTTGGTTAAAGTTAACCAAACGTCATTCTAACTTTTTTAACTAGACGTGTTGAGTAATATAATACATTAATATATTGTAGTCTAAGAACTAAAACAGGTGTTCCGCAACTATTAAATTTATATTATTTGCCGATTATGAAAGCTACTTTTGGTCAACTACGTCGCTTACATCGTCTTGCTATCCAATTTTTTCAAGTGTAAACAACGAATGTGTCATTTAAATTTAGCATTGGCTTTCTGTCACGCAGGCGTTTCTGTCACATATTTGACGTTTAATGAACAGCTGATTTAATTACACGTTCATGCAAACTTTTGCGTAAACTTAAACAATTGGTAAACTTACGATGTTACATAAATACCCTTACTATTATTATCTACCTGTCTGTGAATGGACTGATTACTTATTTAATTTTTGTACAACTGAAATTCTTCTCCAGCATAATATTTTTCAACAAAATAAACAAAAGAAAATAAATAAATGCAATTTAGATAAAAAAACAAATTTTAAAAACCAAACTAAAGGGTTAATAAGAAATTCACACTTATTTTCAGTCTAACTATGGTGAGTTAAATTGTTTAGAATGATTTTTTATATATCTTTTAATAATAATTTTTGTGTAATTTTTTATTTTAAGTAAAAACTTAGCGAAATTAATGAAAAGCCTTCCATTTTTGAACTTACCCCTGGAGTGACCATCATTTGGGCTGCTTCAGGTAAAGGTCGCTCATCGCCTTCGGCATTGGGCTCAATTATTTGAAGCGCTTGCTGTTCAGGATCTTTTTCCTTCTGTTGCAATAGTTGTAATTGCTGTAGTTGTTTTTGTTTTTGTTGTTGTTGCTGTTGCTGTTGTAGCTGATAGGTTTCCATAGCATCCATTGATGTTTTCTTACTTTGATTCTCTACTGAATATGGCGGAACTGCATCTTGATCAGGTACTGATTGACGATGATGCTGAAATTCAAGACATCAAAAAAAAAAAAAAACTATCAGTACAGAAATAAACAAAGATATGCACACAACAACGAAATGCAAGCTCAACACTTTTTTTTTGGCGTTTTAGCTTAAATATTTAGATATATTTCATAAAAAAATTCATTGAAAATGAATTTAATACGCTTTTAGCAGTTTTCGACATACTTGTGACATGTTCGAATGCCTAAGTGATGCAACATGATCGAAGCTCTTGTAACATCCGGGTCCTGTGGTCGCTGGATTCCGTCCCATCGAGGATTCTCCTTCGGTGCTGTTCCCATCTGTTTGCGAAATATTGTGCCCTGTGGGTGAGCGCCGTATCGCTTGAGTCAGCCGTTGCCAATTCGAAATGGATTTGCTACGACTTTCTCGTTTTTCTTTTTTTTTTTTTGTTTAATTTTAGTTTATATTTTTTTTTTGTATGAATGTTAAGTGCATTTATGTATGAATTGTGTATGTGGAGTGAAAAATGTTTGTTAAAATGAGTATAATGTTGTTAAATTTTGCCATATGAAGTGAGTGGTAGTTTTTCAAACGTATTTTTTTTTAAGGTTTATTTTTTTTTTAATTTAAATTCAAATAACAAAGAAAATTTAAAAAAAATTCAAACATACATTTTGCCGTTTTGTAGATATGACATGGTCCATGGAGATTTTATGGTTTTTTTGCCAATTTTATGTGGTTGCGCACATTCGTATTTTTTTTATAGTTTTATTTTTTTATTGATTTTTTTTTTGTAATGGATTTATAGGTAATATACATATAAAAAAAAAGAAGGAAGAAAAAAATAAAATATTTACGTTAGAAATTTTTTATCGAGGTTTATTCTAAGTTTTAGCTCAAACACTGTACACAACATTTATATACACAATAAGTCACAAAAACGAAGTTTTACGTGGACGAGGAAAGCCAGTGTTAGTGACGTGAGAGTATCACCTTATTTTTTTTTTAAAGTTAGTTTTTAATAAAATAGGTTTATTTTAAGAAGAGTAAATATAGTAAATTTTATAAATAGTTAAAGAGTGTAACATTATATTGTTAAAGAAGATTTCATTGATTGGAAATTGATTAGATATAGTTAATGAGTTTCGAAGCGGGTTTAGTTTGCGTTGGATAAGATTGGGGGTTTTGAAAGCTTTTATATTGTAAAAAAATATTGACAAAAGCTGGAGTTTTTTTTTTTAAATAAGAATTTAATGACAAAACATTTAGATTTTAAATTAAAAACATAATCAACTGTAAAGTAAGTTGGATTAAAGCGGCTTTAAAATTGCAAATGCTTTTTACAAACATAATGTATTGGATATGCATTATGCAATCGGAAATTATGCACAAATATGAAATATTTCAAGCTATGCAATTATATAAATTGAAGATTTTGTCGAACCTGTCTATAGCGGTATAACACTAATTTACATTTTTTTTTAAATTTATTTAAAATTAGCTATTTCTTGAATTATTTAGGACATTGTCTAACTAATTTCATATTATTTAATACAACTAATATCACTTTAGTCAAGGCTTAGACAAGATGTTAGGTGCTTCTGTTTTCAAGGTTATTTTTTTTTTACACTTATTATGGAGGGTACTGTTCAAAATTCATCATTTAAGATATCTTGATTGATGGTACAGATCTTCCACCAACCATGAGGAATTAATGTTCAAAAGTCCCGCCAATACAACGCGACTAAAGTATGCATAACTTGTAAGGTAAAGTGTCAAAAAGTTGCAAACAACTTGATTGAGGGTCAGTTTGTTTAATGCCCTATAGTTGCTCTTTTCCAGAAATAAAAAATAAATTTGAGAAATTTCGAATTTTTTTAATTGGGCTTTTCGCGCATTTATTTTCATCTTTTCTCTTTCTCGTTTTGACATTTGAACAACAACAAAATCTATTGGGGTATATTCATAGTCAAACTTTAGAACAGAGTCCAACTGGCCTCAAGTCTAAAGTTAACACACAGGTTAGAAACAGCTGCTATTCATAAAGAATTTGGCAGCTCTGTTTAGTAAAAAACAGAATTCTACTACAATTTTAGTACTATTGCCTGTCAATGCATTGAAATCCAATTCATTTTTTGACAGCTAGAAAAAAACAACTTAGTGAAAGAGTCAACCGTTTTTAAGGATTGAGCTCTAGTTTATCTTTTGGACCCAGGTCTAAATTGTCTATGAATAACATAAACTCCAGGTTAGCTTACAAAGAAACAATTTGTCCAACGACTATGAATATGCCCCATTGAATTTAACAAAATACGTCAATTTCCACCACGCGTGGCCACGGTAGCGTTCTCCTAGGTAATTTAAATGTTTTGAAGTTTGAGGGAAATGCCCAAATTAAGTTTAAAGTCTACGAACAGACTCTTTTTCTTTTGCTTTATGGCGGCCATATTTGAAATTGCAAGGAGATATTAAATATGGAAAAAAAAAACTGAATTTGATTAAATAAATATATTCTTCGTTTGAGTTCAATGAAAGTCAATTTTTAAAGAACACCACTAATATTCTTCTATAATTTTTATTTAATTCAAACTTATTAAAAACAATATTCATATAACATTTATTATGTTTTTTGAATATTTAAACTCTATTGAGTCTATTTTTAAAAATATATTTGAATGTACATATTCTCAAACCAAACTTAAAACCTCGAAACTCAGATTTCATGAATAAATTTTGCACTATTTTTTGTTTAAATATTAATAAAGAAATCGGAGCAGAAGTATTTACAAAACATTCCATATTTTAATTTGATATAAAAGACATGACAAGAAGATAGGCAAAGCTTTTATACTAATTGAAATGTTAAAAAAAAATTATTTTGCTGGAGTTGTATATCAAAAAGTTAAAGATAGATATTTTTAGAAAAATCGTTAGTTAAAGGCTCTTGACTAGTTCGTCCCTATAATGGCTACAATGTAGTCCAAAAATTCTTGAAATAATTTCTTCAATATTCTATTTAGAATTATTTTTATTATCAGCATTATCAACTATTAATTAACTACATTTTCATTCTATTATTATTTGAATTATTGTATTTCAAAATTTCTACCAAAAATCTAAGAAAACTATTTTTAAAATAAAAATTTATTTATGAAAAAAAAAACTATACAGAAAAGATAAAAAAAAATTAAGTTAGTCCACAATACGGCAAGTATAGATTCTACAGACATTCTTTTAAAATATTTTAAGATCTTTAGGAAACGCTAATCGTTTTTTTTTTTCAATTTAGTGTAGTTAATGGAATGGAAATTGAAATGAAAATGATAAGTAATGAATTTATTATATATTTAGTTTTATATAGGTAGATAGTAAATTAATTTCCTTGAAATGCTTTGAATTATTATTTTGTTATAATTTAATACAAACGCATTATAGTTTTTTTTTTGTGTTAATACCATTTTATTTATTTTTTAACAAAACAACACATTATAGATGTATTTACCATTCGATGTAAGGAATAAGTTTTTTAAGTTAAGTATTTAATTTTAATTTTAATACAAATAAATAAATTATTTAAAAGAATCTATTAAATGCATCGAATAGTAAATACCCTATATTTTGTAAATGAGCAGCACTGACAGCAACAGACTTAAATTAAATAAAAAAAATTAACTTTTGCTTGACTGGCACAAATATAATTAACGTCTTTGGCTTTTTATATGCAGTACACAAATTATAAAAAAAAAATTTATATATTTATATCCACCATCAAAATTTGTATTATTTACTAAACAAAAATAATAAATTATTAGATGCAAAATATAAGACAATAAATTTAAATTGATCAAGAGTGTCATTAAATAATGTATTTTTTTTTGTTAAATTTTATCTAAACAAATTTACGATAGTCAAGCTTAAATCACTTTATACGTAAATAAATGTTTGAAGAAGGATTTATCTTTTTTTTTTGTTATTGCAAATAGAACTTATTGGGTAGATATAAAACAACAAGTGAATGCATGACTTAGCCATATTAGAGTGTTCATTTAGAAGTATAAGTTTAACTTATTTTTCCGTTAAGTTATTAAAAAATTCAAATTAAAACAAATCATTCTTTAGAAAAAGGACATTTGACATTTGCAGCAGAAAAGGGGATTTAAATCAATTTTTATTTAATAGACAAAAAAATAAAAAGAAAATAGAAGATTTAAGAAAAAAAAATCCAATTTTAATGTTTCTATATTTTTCTTATTATTATTTAATAACAATTTTCTACAGTAAAATGTTAATGTTAAAATTATTTGCACAAACGAATATACGATATATATATATTTTATAAATTTATTTATAGCCAACAACAAAATCGAAAATAATAATTAAAAAAAAACAACACATCAATATAATAATAAGAATTATAATCGAGCGAATATATTTATAATAAATTTAAAACTATCTAAAATATCTGTTTTTTTTTTGTTTTTTTTTTATAACATTCGTGTATAATATTTATAAATAACTATAGGTAACAATATAATAATAGCAAATTATAATATATTTTCAAAATAAATTGTATAACCTATATAATGATTAATTAATAAGGCAACAATGATAATGCACACGATCTAAAAACGGGATTTAATGTTTTTTTTTTATGTTTTTAAGTTTTTTTTGTTTTTAATTTATTGTATAAATATAAAATGTTATTTTTTTTTGAAAATATTAAATTCGTTTAAAAGCAAAGGGCTGGAGTTTGATTTCAGTTATTGTTTTTTTTTTTTCAATTTTATTTTTGTAACTTAAGGACTCTATGGAAGAATATAAGTGTGTGTGTGATTTTTTTCTTTACTTATATTGGGGGTGTTCTTATACAAATATTCTAAAGTATTTGTTGTTTTTTTTTTTGTTATAGTGAATTATTTGGGCAAAACTTTATTTTTGTCTTTGTTTATATGTGAAAACTAATTACATATTTAAACTTGGCATAAAATACCCAGGACATAATTTTTTTTTTATTAATTCTTAATTTTTTCATATACTTTTTGTCTTAAGCATTTTTTGTTGTTGTTGTTGTTGTGTGTACGTACAATAATGTATAAACATAGAAAGCAGTATATCACGGATTGTATACATATAAGGCCTTATCCTTAATAGGAATGATTTTGTTACTTTTTTTTTGTGTGTTATTTTTTTTTTAAATTTATTTTTGATTACTAATTAAATGCAAGGAATGTGTACGATTGAATGAAATTGTTTTGTGTTTGCCCCTGGAATGTGACTACTATTGGTTTTTATTTTTATTTTAATCTAAGAAAAAACATGATGTTTATAGGTTTTTTTTTGGAAATCCATTTTTGTGTAAGCGCTGTCAAAACTTACCCATAGACAACGAGTCGCGTGTGAAATATGACTATGTTTTATTAAATTTGTTAATTCAAATCTATGGACGGATTATATTGGTCGTTGTTTTTTTTGTTTCTTTAAAAAAAAAACCAAAATCTTTGGATTCATATTTAAAAGATAGGAATGGCTAGGCAATTAGGCATAGATCGGCATTATCGATTAGTTAAACTGTTCATTTCGACCATGTCTTAGGGAAACGTAAAAAGCATAATACTGTTAGAAACACTATGAATAAAATGAAAGGAAGATTAGTTTGACAGATTTGTAAGTGTTTTTTGAAGTGCTAAGTATATAAATAAATATCAAACTGAGATTTAAAAAATCTATTCCAGAGATAAATTTTTCTTTTTTTAGTTTTTGTTGTTACAAATTATTTTTTAAGACATCAAGTAATAGAACAAACTAAGAATCATCATCAAATATTGTATTGAAGAATCGGTTTTTTTCAAATTTTGTTTGGGAGATCAGATTTGAGTAAAACAAATTATCACCAAATAAAAATAAATAAATCAGAAACACACGAAAACGTTTAGATTGATGTTCATATGTTTTAGTGCATAACTTCTGTATCTTCGATTTAGTGGATTACATTATTTCTAACGCCATTTTGTTTTAAATATATTACATTAATCAAAATGAAAATATTTAAAAAATAGAGCTTAAAAAATGTGAATCCTAATTAAACAAAAAACTCATAATTTTTTTCGGAAATTACAACTTAAAAAGTTATCAAAATTTTTCTAACTCAGAAAATAGTTTCTTTTATAAACTACGGCTGTCAGCAAAGCCTTTGTTATAAAAACCAAAATTGAGTTTTTCAAAGGTTTTAAATGTACTGAATTCAAGACCCGTTTTAAAATTCCAAAAGAAATACACTTTTTTTTGTCATTTTTGAGTTGATGTAGTAATACAGGGTAGTTGTTATTAAAAAATTTAAATTTCTAAATAACCGATTTTTTTTCCTTAAAATCAGTTTGAATCTTTACTTTTGGAGATATACTTTGTTGAAAATAATTTGTATTTGCATATTTCATGAGTATTTCTTGACATTAAGATAATTATGAAGACGAACAAAATGGTAAACAAGACTGGTACCAATGAGTCTTATGGAAAATTCATCCCAACGGGTTTTTGACTTGCTTAGACAAAAATAACAACAATTGCCAAAAAGAACAAGATTTCGATCAAAATGGTTTCAATAAGAACAAGATTTACTTTTTACTGCCAAGCTAACTTTCTGGCATAGACATCTCTAATAAGAAAGAAAGAAACTTTTAAAAGACACTTACACTAGCCAAAACAATAAAATTATTGATCCGTTTTCTTTCAGTATTTTATTTCTTTTCTATTTCAGGTTAAGACCGCCTATTACTGAGTTAGGCAGCTATAAGACAACAGTAAACAATATATTTTAACAGACTGGCTAAGTTTTAAGTTAGGCAAATTTTATAATATAAGGCCATACGTTTTTATTCGATTCCACATTAATAGAAGTTTTCACATTATTTGAAAATAAAAATTACGTATACGCCATAGTGAATACACAATAGCGGGAGAAAGGTAGGTGCAAAAGCTCATTGAGCAAACAAATGCATTTAGTTGGCCTCAGATATGAAACAATATGGTGGGAGACATGTCTGCGTTTTCTGAGGTCAGCCCCATAAGTGGAGCAGTGGAGTGGGAGAGTTGTGGTCCCAGTTACGAACATGTTTTCTGTGCTCGAGCATTTAAATTCAGTAATTTTTGTAAAACTAAAAAATAAAATTTGGTTTTTAAAAATTCAATACCTACTTTAGAAACGGGTTTACGAATTTTTTTTTGAAAGTACTCAGACTAAAAAAATAATTTTTCTGTGATGAGATTTAAGGATGTCTCAAAAAGGAGGACATTTACAAAAAAAGTTAACTCGCTGGAGTGCTTAAACTTGAAAAAGATTAAAATGCAACATCCTGCTAAAGTTTCTTTGGGTTTCCTAAATTGTATCTAACTCAACAAAACTCAATTTAATTTTGTAGGAAACTCAACAATTTAATTAATCTACAAACTGCGAGCCTATTATTATACAAATAAAGAAGAATAAACCAATAGCAATCAATTGTATTAAGACAGTGTGTATATAGGTATGATAAATATAAACTCTTTTTGGTTAATAATTTTTATTTGGTATTCGTTAACTACGATGGCAATTCAGCTTAAATAAATTGCAAACAATATATGAATTATTGAAAGTTCTGCAACTTTTAAAACAAAATAAAAAAAAGAAATATTTTTAATTGAACAAACTTAATGCATTCATTCAAAGTCAACAATTTATAAAAAAAAAAATTATAATCATTCTAAAGCAACACATAGACATGTAAGAGTGTAAATTATTTTTTTTTTTAATTTTATTTAATATTTAATTTAATGTTAAAATCAAAACTCAGACGAAAAAAAAAACAATTTCAAGTGCTGTCTTTTTTTTGTTTTTGTTTATTTCTAAAACTTAACAGAATGTGTATAAAATTGTAAAAGGTGCAAAACTTTCAAAGTATCAACACAAACATTTTAAGGTTCAAATTGCTTAAGTTTTTTTAATAAATTCTCAATTCACTTCACCTTTTTGATTTAAGGTTTTTATTTAAAAAAAAAGCTTCAACTTATTATTTTACAAAACAATTTGCTTTATGTTATAAAAAATGGATTTCCCTAGTTTTTTTTTTAATAATTATTTACATTTTAACTACAATGTTTGCTTTCAATTTGATTTTTTGTTTAATTTTCTCAAATCACAATTATGTTCACACAACATTTATTTCTTTTTTAAATTATTGTTTGATTTTTTAAAATCTAAATGCAGCCAATATTTTTTTTTTGTTTAGGAGAGCTGGGAATTTTATACGTTTTTGCACATTTTTAATGCCATGAGACTTTTTTTGTGTATGATTTTTTTGTTTAATATTTATTTTTATTTATTAACATTTACAACGATTTAACTACATATAATTATATTCTACCTATACAGTAAAAAACTAATTCATCGAGAGTTTTTCTGTGTGCATTTAATAAGTGTTCACATTTCATTTAACTATTTTATATTTTATAGGTTTATATCTAAGTTTCTTTTTATTTATATTTTTTTTTTTATAATAAAATACATACATTTTATATTCTACTTAAGATCTAATATAAAAAAAAAACAACAAAACATATTCGTAAAAGAATAATAATAATAAAATATATTATGATTATCTACTGTCTTCGTTGTCACTAGAACTATTTTGGTTTTGGGCATCTTGTTCCTCGAGAAGACTTCGATTGAGCTCTTGAATTCTGGCAGATAGAGCTCGTCGCCTGGGTGTTCCAAACGATGGCGGTGGCGGTGTATCGTCAATAAGAACATTTTTCTCTCCTGATCAATATATTTTTTTTTGTCGTTGCAATTGTTTTTATTTAATTTATTTTTTTTTTCGATTTCGAAATTAGGGTAGTGTTTGAATTGTTTGGTTAATATTTTGTTGGTATTTTTTTTTTTTGAATGAGAAAAAATAAAGGAAAAGAATAAACAAAAACATAGGTGAGATAGAAGATGTGAGATATTTACGAAAAAACATTTTTTTTTTGTCAATAAAATCATAAAAGTGGTCCTACGTAATAATAAGCTTGAAAAATTCCAATTTTTTTTTGTTGGAAAATAACGTTATAAAAATTATTTTTTTTTTGTTCTAAAAGAAACAGTTTTACAAGTAGGATGTTTTTTTTTTATTTTTTTTTATTCTAAGGTTCAATTTTTTTTTGTTCAAAAATTCATGCAGAATAAGCTAATTAATTAAACAATTAATTGGGTTTGATCAATATTGTTGTGTATTTTTACTAAATTATTTAACAATCGTAGTAATTTCAATTTCCAAAGGAAACAAAAAAATTAAAAATAAAATAAATAATAATAAATTAATCACGGTTGGTGGTGTGAATATATTTGTGTTGTTTTGATTTTTGATTTTTGTGTGTACTTTGCAAATTTTTGAGTTGATATTGTTTCGATTGCCAATGTAATGTTTTAGCACTTGAAAATATTTTTTTTTTTTTTAATTTAAAGTATTTTTATTCAGAAAGAAAAAAATTAAAATCGAATGCAAAATAAGTTAAATTTAATATTAAAAACTAAAATCTAAATTTAATATATATAAATAGCAGAAAATTGTGTTGCAATTTATTTTTTTTTTTGGAAGGAAACTTGCATCATTTTCAATAAAAAAATTATATCTAAGATTTGTTGCATTTTTTGTTGTTGTTTTTGTTGTTGATTTCAAAGCTAAAATGCAAATTAACTTAGCTTTCTACAGCTACATAAAAATAGATTTGCTTTAAGTGAAAGCAGTTTTGAATAATTATAAATTATATGTAATGTGGTATATTATAGTAAATACTTATTATAATTTAACTTTATAAATTTTAAATATACGAGTATATGTATGTGATGTAGGTGTTTTGAGATTTTTTATTCTCCATTTCAAGGAGAGAATCCAAAATGGATGGAGCGTCAGTGATTTTGCTTGAACTAATTTTAAGCCCGACATTTTTGATAAAAACCTACCCTGAATTTAGGATGTTGTTTTGCCTAAAATCCCCTGCCTTCTGAGTATTCCCCTAACACTGCATGTGCTATTGTCCAAAGGTGTATTCAAATCTTTAACTAAACTCTCTAATTCGCTCTCAAAATAATCTTCTAAATAAAACAGTATTCTAATCTCGGGAGGTTCAACTTAAATAGCATTAATATAATACGCTTCAAAATATCAGAGCAATTTTGTGCATTTTGTCTTACTGCAAAATTCCAAATCAACACATTTAAATAAATGTCCAACTTCAAGCAGAGAGCTAAATGTCCTGACCTCAAAACTTTAACTCAAAAAATGGGAAAAGCTATTGGGCCAGACGAGATTCCAATTATCGTTCTTAGATGGCTAACAGTTAACTTCTCCCAATCTACAAGGGGAACGGTGATACACGAATAAAGTGATACCGTTCAATGAAGCTGATGTCACAGAACATGAAGATAGTTAATTGAGTATTGATTGGCCGTTTGCAAGCAGTACAGCTTCGTTTCGGGTTAATTAACCACAGATGTAATATCCAACTGAGGCTATAATGGAAGCAAGTTAAAACAAAGTTTAGATGCCCCGCTGCAATTGACGAGTTCCCAATCGAACCAGGTATGCGCTGGGGAAGCGTCTTTAGTCATTTTCTCTTTATTACAATCCTTGACTTTCTGTTTGAGTATACAGTGAGGGACCCAAAAGTTAATCATTCATTTCTTTCTGACGAGTGCTCCTCAAGTGTATAAAGGTACTTTCATGAATTGTGAACAAAACTTGTTTTTATTTATTATCATAAATAGCGAAAAAAACTTTTTTAAAAACAATTAAACAATTTGGTTTGTGATACAAAATGACTTGTTGACTGCGGTGGTATTAATTTGCTAACGAGCTTAAAGTCGCTAAGCTTAATCAAGCTTCTTTCATGATTCAAAAAAATCTATACTTGTTCAAATGGCATCATAAATTTCGAAGCATAAACAAATTAAATAAGAGAATTAATGAAAACTATTAGTTAAGCTTTATTTAAAAAAAAACTATGCAACAGGTATGAAAACAAATATAAATTGAATTTAAACAACTTTTAAAATGGCTTTTCATTTTTCTTCAACAAAAATATAAACAACTACGTAAGGTACCTCCTTACTTAAAGAAAACTCCCTGTTGCTAAACCTTACTGACATAATTATACCAATTTGCAAAAAGGAAATTTCATGTAAATTATGGCACCGCACATCAACATGTTTAACAAGGGCTTAATGACATCCTCATTTTGTACAATGCTTAAAGTTGCCTGCTGTGCTACTACAACACACAAGTTCTTTTCTTTTTTTTTTTGTTGCATTTGCATTTGATGATGGAAACAACACGATTAAATACCTTCAAGTGTCAACTACCCTTGCGTGATGCACTTTAAAGTATCAAATGTGAATACAGAAATGATTAAGTACTTAGCCCTCTTAAGTAGAGTCTTAATGGGTGTTTAAAAATTTAAAATCGCATCGTATTTACTCTCCTTGTTTAGGTATTTTTTCAATTGTAAAGGCTTTATAATGAAAAGAGAGTAGAGAATTATTGTAACTTGATACCTCCTGTTTTTTTTATGTGATTGAAAATGTTGTTTATAATACTGGTGTAAAAGTTCTTACAGTCGAAGGAGTTTGGTGAGATCAAACAACTCGAATCTAGAATCTTTTTAACAACAAATTAAGAGTTTAGTTTGTGTCATTTTAAAAATGTATAATTGTGATTAAAAATATCAATCCGTAAAATTTGCAGATTGATAAATTGATCAAATTACTATTTAGGGGCAAGTTTTGAATTCGTGAACAAGCTTATTATTTCAAGATTTATTTTTTCGCAATTTAACCCCTTTGCATTTAATTCTTTGGTAAATTTTTATTTGGCTATGCTATGATTCCGCAAAATCATTATTTTCAAAATTTCACTTCGAAATTTTTGTTACATGTGATAGTGTAAAAAAATTGTAACAGGCTGGACTTTAACTAAAAAGGCTAAAATATTGAAATTCTATTTCCTCTTTAAGCGCTTTTTTAACATTTTGCAACAAACAAATACAAGTATGCAGCTAAAGATTTCAGAGATTTCATGTGTTTCAGTGGGGTTGGGTACAAAATCTGGTTCCACAAAATATCGCAGCAGAAAATCACGTTTTAGTACTAAACTGACGGCCTGCATTGAATTTCATATCCATAGTAATGGTGACACGATTTTATGAGAATCAACGAGAACGAAGTTTTCTACTATTCAATTTAAATAATCAATATGAAAATGAGCGCTCGGACTCCTTAAATTTTCAACGAGATTTGATTGGCTTAGCACAAATTCTCCGTCGAAAAAAAGTATAAATATAATTTTTGTACGTAGGTTGCTTTTTTAGGCGGTGGAATTTCATTTTTATTTTGAAGGATGTTAAATTTTTTTGAAGGGGCAGAATTGTTTGAACTTTGGAGGATCTATGACGTATAATAGTTCAGCATCAAATTTTGTTCAAAGATTAAAATTATAGTTTATCGACAAAAAATTTACTGTCAAAAAAAAAATTGTTCAAAAGCATTTTTGAGGAATGTCCGCAAAATTTTTTGAGGTTTTTAGTATGAATATGTAAAGAAAAGTATCCGTTCTTTTGAAAAATGTAATTTCTGTTACATTTTGATTTTTATTTAGACGTTATAAAATTACTTTTAAAAAGAATGGAATTATTTATTTTCCGTTCAGTTTATTTTCATTTCAATCCACTCGTGCGAATTCTGTACCTGTATCTGGATGTAAAGTGGGTCTAAAAGTAGATTATTTTTTATGGAGTTATCATATTTTTACAAAAGCCCACAGATTTAAATGTTCCAAAAGCTATTAATTTTTTCACACTTATTTGACTTTTAAGACCATTTTAAGTGTCATTTTGGATTTTCGAAACTTTTTTTCAAATTTTAATTTTAGTATTTATGTATGTTATGGTTTTTGTATTGTAATTGAAAAATAAATTAAAAAAAACTGTTAGTGAACATTTCAGGAAGCAAAATAAATTTTAGTGTTTTTAATGTTGAACTGAATGAGCTATCATTTATCAAAATTTCTGAAATTGTGGAATTAAAAATTTATTTTGTAAATGCTCAAGCATTTCTCTTGGAATATAATAAATTAAACTAATCATTGGTCAACAAGATTTTCTACATAAAAATACAAACTAACCTTAACTGCGAAGATTTTTTGGTGTATTCAATTCAATTTTAAATTTATAATATGTATGAAACGTTAGATTTTCGAGGTATTTTAGTTTTAAAATTGGAAAATTCTCTTTTTCATAATTTATGACAAAAATCTAACATTGTTCGAAAAATTACACTTAGTAAGAAAGAGTTTTGATACACAGACAAAAATGCCAGACTGTTTTATTTACATGCATATGCTAAGCTACCAGGAGCAATTTTCTTTAAATTTTGGACCTAAGGTTTTTAGAAAAACCTAGAGGGTTCCCTAGCAGATAATTGAATGTTATTATTATTATTTTATTTTTTTTCTTCATAGATAAAGGCTTTACAAATCTTTTAAAGTACGCAGCTTGCTCAGAGATTTGATATTTAAACTATATCTTACAATTGAAAAATTTTTTTGAACATTTAAAATTTAATTTTGAATTGGAAATTTCATTCGAAGGAAAACTATGAATAAAAACCTTCATTTAATATGAAAAACCTAGAGGGAAAATTTATATTTAACTTCAAAAATAACAGTATACCCGTCATTTAATCACTAGACATAACTTATTTATCTTCGAAATGACTCAAACGATTTTGATAGAAAAATAAATAGAAAAACCTGCATTCTAGGTTACTAAAATTATTTGGTCAAAAGTATTTTTCAAAAACCCCTTTATTATCAACTGCAACTGCCATAGATCCGGATTTTTGATTTTCGATTTACTCATAAACTGTTCGACAAATTGCCTATGACGCCGACGTATATTGCAAGTTAAAAATAATATCCTGATCGTAGTCTCGTGGAGATTTCAAATTATAATATTTTTATAATAAAGTAATTATTCTCCATAGTGTCCTTATATTGAACTTACGTAGACAAAACCATTTTAGATGTTAAACTGTAATTTGATACTCATAAATAAAATATCTCTTAAAGAAGTTTTTGCATAATAATAAATTAATAGTGTATAGAGTATTTTTCATGTGTGTGTTTTTATGACTAAGCAAGCTACTATTTCAACATAATCTTAATAAAATTTTATATTTCATTTAAAATTTATCAATCTCTAAAATATAAATAATGTTCAATCATTACTAATTGCTACTTCATAATAATAAGAAAAATATATTCCTTCATTTCTTAGTTTCTAATTATTAAAGTTGAATTATAAAATTTTAATGATGTCCTTGTAGCATTTTTTGTTTTTTTTTTTTAATTTATTAATTTTATATTCATGCATAGTCAATTTCAAGTGATTTTCAGAAAAGTTGTTTACGAAAAAAAAAAACTAAAGACAAAAAGCCACACTACTAGCAAGCATTTACAAATTAAAAAAAAAGAAACAACAGAAATAAACAAACAAAAGCATCGTGCAAATAATTTTTGTTTATTAATAAAAAATTTGATTATAAAAAAAAAACAAAGAAAAAAAGGATTTCGCAAAATAAGGGGTACAACAAATATACAAAAATTAAAAATATTATTTCTCATCATATTTTGAAAAAAAAAAAAACAATATACATTTTACATAAAATAAATATATACATATATACGAAAATACATATATATGTGTAAATTATATAAATTCGATATAAAAAGTTAATAAAATAACATACCTGTATCAACTATAACATCGATGAGATCCATACTCTTGGCAAAGGCATCTTTCAAATTAATATGATGAAACGACACAATGCTGCCTTCACGTTTCGCTCGATCAAGGGCCTCGCGTCTTTTGAGGGCCTTCTCTCTGCGCATCTGATTTTTATAAAATTCGGCAAAATTGTTAACGATGATGGGAATAGGCAAAGCGATTACCAGAACACCGCATATGCAACACACAGTACCAATAACCTTTCCCAGTGCAGTAGTGGGATAGATGTCCCCGTAGCCAACAGTTGTCATTGTAATACCCGCCCACCAAAATGTTTCCGGAATCGAAACGAATTTTGTTTGTGGCTCATCCTTTTCAGCAAAATATGCTAGCGAAGAAAATATGAGAACGCCCATTGCCAAGAACAGCATTAGTAGACCGAGTTCCTTATATGAGTTACGTAGCGTAAAGCCTAATGACTGCAGGCCCGTAGAATGACGGGCCAGCTTAAGGATTCGCAGGATGCGCATGATGCGAAATACTTGCACCACCCGGCGCACATCCTGGAACTGGTCCGTTGCATTTTTATTTGTTTCCAATAGAAATAGGGACACAAAATATGGGAGTATTGCCAATAGGTCTATTATGTTAAGGCCGCCTTTGAAAAACTTCCACTTATCCGGCGATGCACTAAATCTAAGTATGTACTCTAATGTAAACCACGATATACAGACGGCCTCAACCATAGCCAATTGCGGATTATCCTGAGGTGTACCATTATGATCGGTTTGTAGTTGTGGTAAGGTGTTCAACGTCAGGGCTATGGTAGACAGGACTATAAACAGGATTGATATCACCGCGATTACCTGCAATGGTAATTTGGTTGTTTGTTTTTGTGTTTTTTTTTTCTCTAATTTTTTTGTTGTTTGTGGACTATTTTTTTCCTTTTTTTTTTGTAACTATTGTTAACTGGTGATAAAAAAAACTTAAATAAACTTATTATATATAATTTATAATAATATTTAAGGAATTTTTAAAAATTAAAATTGCTTTTTTTTCAAAAAAAAAAAAATGTTTTTTTTTTTTAATTTTTTTGTTGGAAGCATATTTGTATACTTTCTTCTAGCTATGCTAAAAAAAGTGAGATAACAATCGTTCTCGTTGGAAGCAGATAAATAGCAGGCGAATGTTGGCCAAGATGTTTGCAAAAAATCTAAAGTCAATTCTAGAATTTTTTTCACTGTTTCACAAAAGGCTGGTATATCTATGTGAAGAATATATATATTTTTTTTTCTTTATATTTTAATCATTTTCTTTGCTAAGTCCTTATTTTTCAAAAAAAAAAAAAAAAAATTAAGGTTATGTGGAGAAATAATTTTGACGCCTTTTTTCGAGAACATAAAAGAAATTGATGCGTGATGGTTAGAGAGATATATGATTGCCTTAGGCCATAAAGGAGTATAAAGAAATTAAATTTTATAGAAAAGAAATAGTTTAAAGACGAAAGAAAAAGAAAATAGAAAAAAATTAAAAATTTTAAGCATCAAAAAGTGAAAACTATCTACACGTTTCGAAGGACTAGTTTTGCTTTCCAAAGAACTCGTAGAACTCTTAAAATTTTTCAAAAAAAAAAAAATAACAAAATAAAAAAAACTAGGACAATAATATACAGGACAATTACGATAATTTCTGTACAAGTAGTGACAAAACAAAAAAAAAATTAAAATGGCAAACATAAGAACAACAAATTATAATATGGATTTTTTAAATATTCGGACCAGGGACAATAAAAAATGCACAACTATGATGAGTATAGATAATGCTGCATTCACTATACTTTCTAAGTTTTTTTTTTTTTTTATGGAATGCACGAAATCTGAATTCAAAAAAAAAAAAGAACGAATGGCAACTCTCAGAGGATTTCTAAAAAAGATGAAGATTTTTTTTCTGTTTTATTTTTGTGTTATATTTTGGTTTTCTATCTTCAAATTGGTTTATAATTTTTATTCAATGAATGGTAAAAAAGTTACATCTATTCGGGTCTGCAGTCGACTATACGATTTTTTTGTTTTCAATAGATTCCTACTTTTTATAGTGATTTTGTGTGTTATTTTTTATATAAAACTTTTTTTTTTGAATTATGAAAAGGAAAAAATATAAGAATGGAAAAGAACATTATTTTTTTTTTCGTTTAAAAAAAAAAAAACAGTTCTACTTAAAACAGTTTTACAGTTCTTATACATTTACGTCAAAATTGGAAAAATCAAAACATTTATATATATATAATTTTGGGATTCGTTTTTCATATAACTGTACACTACAGTTTTAATACTACAATTAGAATGGTATATAGAGTAAAACAAATAAAATAAATTAAAATTTTACAAAAAGATTTCAAATTTTAAATCGAGTTTGTTAAAAATAAAAATGGTGTTTTTTTTGTTTTTGGGTAATGTGTTGTAATTGAAATGATAACAAAAATTTACACACAAAATATAAAAAAAATAAAATAAAATGAAAACAAATATAAATATATTCTTTGCAATAGGTATGATTTTTTTTTTTAATTTTAATATTTGCTTTTGACAAGGAACTTTTCAATATTGATTTTGAAATTTTGCATTTAATATAATGTTGTGACTTATAAATTTTTTTGCTTTGACGTTTTATTTACTATGTCTTTTGGATAAACTACTACCGGCTTCTTTTATATTGAAGCAAATACTCTTATTAATGTACTAGGAATCAATTATTGAAGCTCTTGATTTTATATTGGTTCAAATATTCCTTTAAGTCCAAAAAATTTTGGCTGGAACAAAAAGTGACTACATTATTAAATATCGGAGTAAATACTCCGATAAATACGCAAGAAATGCGTTATATCAGCGTTAATTCCGGTAACAATTGACTATTGGAGCAAATGTTCCGTGGATTCTGTAATATTTGAGCAAATACTACCATAAAGAGCTGAGAAATGAGTTATATCTAAAAACGATTGACTATTGAAGCTCTGATTTAATATTGGTTCAAACACTACTTTAAATCCAAAAACTTTTGATTGGAGAAAATAGTGGCTGCATTATTTAATATCGGAGTGAATACTCCGATAAATACGCAAGAAATGCGTTATATCAGCGTTAAATCCGATAACAATTGACTATTGGAGCAAATACTCAATATAAATTTATGTGAAATTAATTATATAATCCGATATCATTTTGTTTTGTACAAAATACTCCAATAAATATCTAAGCAATGGGTTGTATTAGCATTAAATCAATAAATATAATAAATAAATTAAATAAAAGCAAATACTCCATGAATTCCTTAATGTTTGAGCAAATGCTACCATAAATATCTCAGAAATGAGTTACATCTAAAAACGATTGCCTATTGGAGCCTAAAAATTAATTATATCAGTATTTACTCCAATAAAGATTTACTTCCAGTCAGAAAGACTATACTCGTATATAGAGGAATAACATTTTAAATATCTTTCGAATCAAAATAGTGAGATATATGAATATTTTTGTCAAACTAAGATGGATGTTCTTTTAGCTCATTTCATGTTTCATTGTGTTTTTAGAATGTTTAACTTCTTTCAAATTCAGGGCGAAACAGGAAAATTTGGTTTCCCAAATTTACACAAGAATGACTTCACACGCCTGTTTGAAAAAAGTGGTTTTATTGTTATCGAAAAAGCAAAAGCAAAAGTGGATAATTTGCCGTTAACTAGTCGTTAATTAGACATGACTAATTTATTAGTTCGGTTTTTTTTTTTTTGAAGGTCCAATAACTTGACGCTAGGTTAGCGAAAGTCACCTTTTAAAAGGGGTTGACTATAGTTCATGGCTTAGGAATATACCATTAGCTCCACCTAGAAAATGGGCAACCAGTGCATTTAGCTACTCCTGGGTCAATATTCTGATTTTATGATAATGATTAGTCATGTAATCCAAAATGTTGATTCTCAGAAGTTTCCACGTTTAAAAAGAACCACATACGAAAGATTCTAGAAAACTTTCATGGCATTTATAATAGAACCGGAATAGTGGCTCTGAATTAGTTAAATTTTCTCGTGCTTTGTTTTCTACGTTTTTTTTTTGGATTATTTTTTTTTTTAATTCTTATAAAGAAATTACAATTTTCGAACATCGACTTCTTGCAGGCTTGTCTTAAGGCAACTCGTCTTATTTTATAAGTTTTTGACTTTATCAAAAAACGAGTTATAACCAAAATAACAAGAAAATTGAGAGACATTTTTTGTAAAGTGTAGTAAAAATTTTTTCATGACTCCTATGAAAATTTAATATTGTCACTTTTATTTATTGCCCTGCTTGAAGGCTTTTTAATACGTCTATTCAAAATCTCAGATCACGAGTTCATCAATATATTCTTAGATATTTTAATTTATTCACATTTCATACCCATAGCAAAGATTTAAAAATTAAACTAAACAATAACACAGTTTTATTATGTCTAAAAACTTAAAACATCATTTTTGTAACTAAATGATAATTAAAACTTTTAAAGAAATGCCATTTAAGTTTGACATTCAGCGCTAAACAAAAAACATAACTATATTTTGCATATTTATTTATCTATTAAAACAAAAAAAAAGGTCATTTAAGTGTTCTATTATTATTATTATGAAAAAAAAAAAATAAAATAAATAAAATATGAACAAATTCTGTTTCATAATATCGAAGGAGAAACTTATTAAATATAATTTCTTTCATTTTATATTTATTTGTATTTAATAGTTCTCCATTTTGTCCAAATCTACCATGGAGACCACTGTACGCAGTCACTGTATATTTAACATATTTAAAAAAAAAAATTCAACTTAAATTAATATGTTTTGTTTATCTTAAAAATATTTAATATTTTTCGTTTGATTTGTTAATGAATTGTTTTATTGTATTACCATTCACTTAATGATATTACGATTTAAAAAAAAAAGTATATATTAATCATGTCAAAAATGAATGGCATTCTAAAGGAATTATATTGAAAAAAAGAACACAAAAAAAATATGTTTATAAAAGAAAAACATATTTAACACATAAAAAAAATTAATTTATAAAAAAAAACGTGTGTGTATTTTTTGTTGTATATAATAAAAGTGTTGGTAATAAAGAATTAAAGAAAATCAACAAAAATTTAAATAAATTTTTTTTTTATGAAATCAAAAGCTTTTAAGCTTGTTAAGCGAGCTTTAGGGGATATAAATAAAAATTAAAAAAAAAACATAACACAAAATAACTAGGGAAACATTCCAAAGAAATTGTGCATTCTAGTAATAAATATAACCTTCTATTTTATTTGTGCAAGGATAAATAATAAGATCGGGTTTCAAAACATGACTAACTTGAGAATTGTCAACAATTTACATCACAATAGCTTAACTTTTTATTAAGTTTTTTTTTTATAAATTTGGGTAGCATATTCCTTACAGGGTTGGTGTTTTTCAATTTCATACAACAAAGTTAAGTGATTTATAAAATAAATGCAAGCTTAAGAGTTACGAGTTAATTTCAATTTTTGAAACGTGTTTTTTTTTTTACTTTTGATTCAATTTCTTTTTGAATAGGTTATCATTTCAATCATTTTCGAAAAACAATTTTAAATAAAATAAATTTTGTATTAAGGTTCTAATTTTCATCCAAGCCCTTTTTAGTTCTTTCTTTGTTGTTGATGTTGGTGTTGGTGTTGATGGATGTCAGAGTGTCAATCTTTCATTTTGTACTATAACAGGATCAATACAGAACGATCCAAAATGAATGAACTTTTTTGGTACTTTTCTCATTTTGTTCCTTCTGTTCAGAGTTTTTAGTGATTTTAATATGAAAATGGGCACAGAAAATTGAATGAAAAAAAAAAAAAAAAAAAAAAAAAAGTTAATGAAACGAAAAACAATAGCCCTGGAAACTCTTATTTCCAAAAGCTTCCGAGAGCTTTTCTAAAAATTTTAACCTTTATTATTATTGGTGGAATTATTTTAGATAGAACTTATATAACAAGCTTCACTTTTTAGGGTGAAGTTAGGTATTTTAGTTATCATATTGAAATCTATTTGTTGCAAGCTGTCATTTTTAGTTGGCTGTCTACTGAATTTAAATGACAGCTACCACTTAAAAGTTCTAAAGCTTTTGACAGGTCATCTGTCATTAAAGTTCAGTTGACGTTGATTGACATTTAAGTGCTAACCACAATAGACAGACGCGGTTGGAAGAAAATGCCAAAAAGCAACAAAGCAGCTTCCCGAGCGGTGAAGAGGAGAAGTCTAGTAGATTTCAAACAAGTAAAATGAATCATTTTTCTTGTTTTTGCGTTCTTACATCACAAAATTATATCAATTTTACTTGGTGAATGCACACCCTTACTCCCGAAACCAAAAGTTAACCAAACTCACCGAAAGGCAATAAAGTCACTTCCGACAGCGATTGGTTAGCCCCTTAACGAAACATCTGTGGAAGCTTTTATTCATCAATTTTACAAATGATGGTGTGTAGGGCCCTGAAGTAGTGAAAACAATATTTTTTCACTATTATGAATATCCGAGACAATTGATTTTGGAATTCTTGTTATCTAAAATAATTTTCTAACTGGTCTAAGTAAAACCATGCTTAATTTAAGGTATTTAGCAGGAATACAATTCTGTTTATTATTTTGTAAATTTATAAAACTGATTTAACAATGACATTACATACACATAGTACTGTCATTTTCTTTTATAAATTTACAAAAAGGCCTGTTCAGATAAATGATAAGCGAGATTTCGCGCAATGAGAGAAAAATGCAATCTACAGAAATATTAAATACACCATTTAATTAGATGATTTATTTTTATGGTTTCACATTGAAACTTTATTGATTTCATTACAAATGCATACTTATGAAGATCTGCAATGTGAGTTTAAAATTGAAAACCTAATTTCAAAGTATAATGCGTTGCATGTAGATTCAACGTATTTAATAGTTGAGTCTGTCAGAGATTTTGACAATTTTTTTTTTGGATTTCTTAGCTGGCTAAAAAATGGCTAAAGAATTATTGAATACTTTTAACATTAAGTTGAAACCCTTTGTATTTTTGAAGCTGGTAGGCGTGTCAATTTGTTTTTGATATCATAATTTGTAATTTCAATTTGATTTGTTTCCAAAAAGTTTGGTGTTTGCACCAAATACTTCTGAAACGAACATTGAATTCAAGTGCATTCTTTTTACTTTGTTTCTTTTTCTCTCAGTGCAGAAATCAATAAGCTGAGCACGTTACAACACAACTTTTTCTTTTTTTTTTGTAATCGAAAATGTAATAATAAAAATGGTACCCATCGAAAATCCATTTTTTTTTTCGTACGATTTTTATTTTTAAAAATAAACAAAAGGGTTTTTAACAAAAACCAATTGCTCAATTTAAATTTTTGTTTTAACAAAAAATTCTTTGATTGATTTTGACTTCGATGAGTGGAGAATAAGTATTTTAAAGTGAACGAGACCTTTTTTTGTATTATAGCCAAGATAAAATGCAGTTTCGTTGCGGAAAAATTGTAAGGTTTTTTAAATGAAATTACATCTACTTTGAGTTTTGCCATAAGCAGCACTTGGTCGAATGTCCAGTGACAGATCTGACCTCCATAAAAACAAAATTGTAAGGGTCAAATGTCGACATTGTTTTTGAAAACTTGGAGTCACGAATTTTCAAATTATTCTTGTAAAATAAGTATACATACATTGTTTTTCGACATGTTTATAATTTTTGACATTAAAGAAAAAGGAAAAAAATTATTTTTTTGATTCTTTGTTACTTCATGTTTTAAAAATAGGTAGCAACATCTGGAAACTTAACTTTCCTTGAATGCAATTTTTGCAAGCCAGATTTGTCAATGGACAGAGTATTTAGAGGAGTATAGCAAAGTAGGAAAATTTTCATTTTAAAATTTTACTTCACTACGGTGTTTTTTTTTGTAATCTTTCATGGGCTATTAAGCAAATTGTATTTCATCAATTTTCGAATAATGTTGTAAATATTTTTTTTTATGCAACCCTGTTCTCAGTTTTATTGAAGTCAAATCTATAAATTTTTTGAGTGCAAGTAACTTTTTTCAAAAAATTGTTCTATAGTTCTTGAATATTATTCAAGACTAAGGCGTTTAGGTTGAACCAAGACAAGTATGTAGTAGCTCGTAGCATAATGGTAAGTGCGAAGGACTGTCATGCTGGAGGTGCCATATGCGAGAAATTGACATCATTTTCTGGTTAAGAATAGACTGTTTATCACGTTCAGATTCGGGTTAAAATTGTCGCCTTCATTCCTGAAATAACATTGAAATAGGAATGGTTGAGAGTTGTGAGCCAGAAACTTACTAAAGGCGTTTTTTCTCGTAAAAATGTCTTTTTAAATTTGCTTTAAGTCACTTAAGCCACCTTTCCATTTTGAATATTCTGCCTAAGTCAACATTAAACTTTAATCTAAAAAAATATTATTTTGCAAAAATGGCTTAATTCAAATTTATGCTGTTTCCTTATGATGTAAATATTTTCCAGATGGCATAGAAATAAGTCGATTAACCATTAAGCCCCTTCCTTAATTTTTTTGAGTAAGAAATTTAAAAAATATAAATTGAACAGTTTTTTTTAAATTTTTCTTTTTCAAAACTATTCGGTAAAACAGCTTGATTTGAGAAACCAAATAACAAAAAAACTATTGCACAATATTGTAGTTCTTTTTATTAAATTGCTCCACCCTTCAATGGGGAACAAAGACCCCTCTTAAAAGTTTAAGAGTTGTTTTTCTTGTCTCAGTCCAATCTACTAGCCTTACCCTTTTGTCAAACCTATCGCAAATCACCCTACTTAATTATTTTAAATCTTTTAATTATAACAGCCCATTCACTTTGTTTCAGTCTGTATTGTATATTTATAGTTGCGACAAACGTGCGTACATTGGGATTTATATTAGAGTAAATGTTTAGTAATTCTTAGTTAAAAAAAAGAATCGGCCATACCTTGAGGGCAAACAAAAAAAAAAAAAAAAAGGACACCACAAACTTCCGTTTTAAAAATAAAGCTTTTAAAATTTTCAATAGATCAAATTGTATAATTATATAATTGAGTGGTAGTTATTTTTGTTAAACAATTAAAATTATTAATACGTAGAATTGTATGATGTAAATTGTTTTAAATACCCCTCTCTTCCTATCATTTAATCATGCTATACATAGTTATGTTTATTTTTTTTCATATTTTTTAATAAAATCTAAAAATCTGAAAACCTATAAATTCATTCACTATAGTTATATAAATAAGAAACAGGAAAAAAATCAAGTCATTCAAATTGATTCAGGTTTTTGGTATTGGTATTTTTCATTTTCGTGCAAATTTTTTCATCATCATCAAATCCAATAAAAAAAAATAATTATAAATATTAAAGTTGTTCGAAAAAATAATAAAAAAGTTCGTCAGCCTAAAACTAGACAGTAAAATACAAAAAAAGCTTTTTAAACAAAAAAACTAAGTAAAATACACATCAAGCATATAATATGAATTTGTGCATACACAATACATAATAAAAATTTATATCTTTATGTAGAAAAATAAAAGGGACATGGTTCGACTGTTTTAGAGTACTATCAATCCATGTTTATATAATATACACATTCCTTACAAACATTTACCAAAAAAAAGGGACACAGTACATGACATTAACTTTTTTGTTTTACTTTACTAAAAGGGGGATATCAACGGGCAGGATTAACATTTCATATTTTTTTTTATTTTGCATTCTAGAGAATTCAGCACACTTAATGCTGATTCCGTACACATTACAAAAAAATAATTTAAAAAATCAATGTAAAGAAAGATAATTCAAAATTTTTTTCTAAAAAAAAAAAAATTACAATTCAACACATTTTTTTGGAGTTTTTATATGAAGTAAATTATTTATTTAAGATCAAAAAAAGAAAAAACAAAGGAAGTTAAAATTTAAATTTTATTAGTTTGAAACAAAGAGAGAAAATTAAACAAATCATTCACAGAATTATTATTTAGAAAAAATTAAATTAAAAATCAATTGAAGAAAAATGATATACTAAGTATTTACTGTGAAAATGGAATATAAAAATAAATTACTTTTGGTTCTCATATTTATCTTAGTCAAAAAAGGATGCGTTATAGGCGGGGTATATATATTATTATTAATGCTTTTTTTATTTCACTTCAAGACTAGCAAAATGTATGAAATGATTACAATTGACAGAACTCCGACATTGTTTCACATATCTTCAACTGACAACTTAAAAAAAAATATGTATTAGTGAACTTTCTATATAATACGATATAGTTGGAAGGAAGGATTTATTTTTTCCAAAAATTGTATGTATTATTTATTTACAATGAATTTTTAATTTTACAATTATTATATTCAGCAAAAAAAATATTTAAATACTATTTATGTGATTGACAATTAGGAGATGTACCCAAATATGTTGTAATTATTTCCATTTCGGCGGTGGTATATTTTTTTTTCTAAATAAAATAAAAGCTGGGTGCTAATATATAGAAATATATATAAAACATAAAAAATATATATAGGCGCAGAGAATATAGAAGAAGCTAACAGAGAGTTAGTAATGATTTATAAATAAGAAATTGCCCTGAAGCTAAACTAATCTGTTTTGTTAAAAAGGCTTGTTTTTTTTTGGTTTTATTTTGCGAAGCTCCTAGCTAAAAAGACATAAGATTTTTTTGATTTTGTATAATTTGCGTTGCTAGTTCTTGTTTTTTTTTTTTTTTTTGTTTTTGAAATGGAAATGTATTACAACACGAATCTGGCCACTTCTCCCCAGAGTTCGTTGCATTTTTATTATTTTATTCGAGGAATTCTACAGCACACCTGCCGCCTGGTCATATCGCTTATTGCCCATTCCCATATATATATTTTGATATATTTATATATTGGAAATATACTTGTGTTTTTTTTTGTATATATTTTTGGTATATAGTAGTATTTGGATTTTCGGTTTATTTTTTAGTAGATACTATTTATCTAAAAAAAATGCATATAATATGGATTAATTAATTAAGCTAGAAACAATTAAAATGAATTTTCAGTTTATATAAATTTTTTGTTTGTTTGTTCAAATTTTGTTTCATTAAAAATGTTAATTGTTATTTTTTTTTGTTTGTTATTAGTATAAAACAGCAAAAAATTAAATTATTTATATATAAATTAGCTTCACTAGTTGAATTAATAAGATTTCACATAAAACAAAAAAGAAAAACTTAAGAAAAAAGCAATGTAAATTGAAATTATATAAATATTCTACAGGATAATACAAAATATTTAAAAATGGAATCAATGTAAATTAACAGGAACGAAAAATTCTTAAATCTAAAGTAGTTATAAGTAAAATGATTGTAACTTGGAAATTATAAATTGTTTTTAAATTATGGCACTGTTTTGCGAAATACAGTAGGACCTTAGGAGTTTCAACACTCGATTATTCGAAGGATTCACATTTTCGAACACTAAGTTTTTGACACAAATTCGAACACTTGCCAAAATTGGTACTCAGTTATTCTAATTGTTTACTAGTTCTTTTCGTACAAATGACCAGTTAAAATTATTATTAAACAATTTTGAACTTTTTCGATTTTGGGCTTGTCTAAGCCGTTTTTATTTTTTTCCTCTTTCATCACAAAAAATCACAAAAAAATTCTTGAATTTATTCATCCGAAGTATTAACTACTCGTACGATAAAGTTCAAATTTAGGTCGGTCTCTAATAGTTCAAATTATTGAGGTCCTTCTGTATTCCGTGCTATTCTACTATTTCGGGAAATATACGAATTATATTGACGAAAAATTTGGTATACACTTGTGTGAGTATCAGTACATATTTTAAGTTCATCTGGTGCTTTGTAGAAGCTAGCAAAGCAAAGGAACTTTTTGGACGAAATTTAAGAGGGGTGAGTTGGAACATTAGGCATATGAACGGTCAAGCTCTTAGCTGGAAGTGATGATGAAATGAAGGCGAATAAACAACTTGTGCATCCAATAAACAAAAGGGCGAAAAATTGATAACAGGACGTTAAGACAAGGTTACTTCTTAACATCTTGGCCTTTTAGCTGTTTTTAAAACCAGTTGACGTTTGATGTCACTAAAATTGGTGATGCAAATAAATGTGTGATATTTTATTGGCTTGACCTCCAAGTTTAATTTGAACAACCGAGAAAGGATGAATTTTGGCTTCAACAACCTTAAGAAATTCCCGCAGGAAGAGTTTTCGTCTGTCACTGGAGATTTGAATGGACTTGGATTATGAAGGGTAGCAAAGTAATTTTGGAAGTGGCAATCAACTAGCCAAAACGTGGTCTGCTGGCAGAATTTTCAGTAGAGAAAATAAGGAGACTTCTGGGAGTGTCAAGTGTACAAAAGGGAAAAGCATTTACATAGCTCTATTACCAAAAAATATCGTTACACATGTACCCTCTCATAATATAGATCAAATAGTACGCCTGAGAGTAGGTGCTTCAAAGACGTTGCAAAAAAGATGCAACGAAGAAGTGTGCTTCAGGCCGGTAGTACGAAAAGCTGCTCATACAACCAACATGAACACGGTTGGAACACTCCGAGGGGCGAGGACTTAATAATAGTTGCACCTAATAACGAAGAATTCGATATCACAATTGGAGAAACTAGTGCTGCTGTTGAGAACTCCAAAAATGTTAAAAAAAAGAATTCTTATGTCCAAATTTATCTGGGTGACCAAACACAGAACCAATGGAGTGGAAGTTACTTTCACCCAATCTACAGGGGGAAGGTCCAAGAAAGCTACCGTTCGATCAAGCTGATTTAACACACTATGAACATCGTTGAGCGGTTATTGGATAGCCGACTGATAAAAATAATCGACCATTTGACAACCGGTGCGGGTTTTATTTGAGGGGGAATCAGAACTTAAGGTGCAATTCAAAGTTTCTTGCAATTCAAAGTTTCTTGAAGACATTTGCATATTGTATTTTTTGAGTTAGAAGAACATTTGATTGACAATCACGGAATCTAATAATGGTTCCACTAAGGGAACGCGGAGTTCCAAAAGCATAAGTGTGAATGATCCTGGACATGTACGCCCAACTCAAAACAAAGGTAAAATCCCCTGCAGAAGAGTTCCCAATCGACCACCTGCACCACGAAGCTTTTCCCCAGTCCTTTGCTTTTTATTACGGTCCTTAAGTTTCTGCTTGAGGATGAGCTGACAAACCCAAAAGTGAATTAGAAATTTTTTGCTGACGTTGAAGTTATCATAAGTGTTGATCCTACAACCTTAAAAGGACAGGTGATGTATGAGCGGATGTACTTGGGAACAACGGGTACCGCTATAGCGTGACAAAATTTAACTTTATTGGATATATGATAAATAGCGAAGGGTCTTGTGATGACGAATTTTAATAACGCTTAAGCATTGGTTAAACAAAGTTACGAGAAGAAGCGTTGACAATTATCAATGCAGTAAGCGAAGTTGGACAAATTTTTCAATATCCAATAGCTATTCCTGTAGACATTTTCTAAAGTAAGAGTTATTGAAGATTGAAAAAAAAAATTCAAATACTTTAAGCTCTGGTGCTTTTAATTGCAGGTTAAAGAACGATGATTTTCCATTGATAAAATGTAGCTCTTAAAAGCTTAGATGAACCTGGGAGCGTTCAAATAATGAAGTAAACATGACTTTACTTTTATGGAAAAAGAGTTAACGTTAAAAATTATATACAGTAAAAGCAAAACAGTGCCATACTTTTAAATAAAACAAAATTACAAGTTTAACTATATTTCAAACTTAAAACAAAAAACAGAACAAAAAAATTAAAACTGTACAATAATTTTGGTGCATTTTTGGTGTTTTGTATTTTATTTAATTGTGTGCTGAAATCCCCCATTTATTTACCTTACACCGAGCGCATTGTATATATTTTATATTATATAAAAGGCAGAAGATTAGTATAATATAAATATAAACACTGTTACAAACGAAACAACAATATATTATTAATTATTTACAACATCAATATTGTATGATAACAATGAGCTGTTGTAAATATAATTTTTTTTTTTTTATAAAAAAAAAATAGAAATAATTGCAGTTGTTATACATAGGAAAAATAATAAAAGCCTTTATTTTTGTATTCGTTTAAGCTTGGTTATATATAGTATATATAGAAATATAAGAATTTTAAAAGAATTTTTAAAAAAAGACACCAACAGCAAATTTAACAAATTTGGGATATTTAATTTTTGAAGGAATACTTTAAAAAGCGCTTATTAACAGTTTTTAAGCAATATATTAACATATTGACAATATTATTTTTTGAAGCGTCGAATATTATGTACATAATTTGATCGCATATAAGGTTTTTTTTAATAATGGGAATGTAAAATTTTTGAAATGCAGTTAGTAAATATTGGTTTTGAAATTATATTTTTTTAATAAATACTAACGTTTTGTGTTTTTTATTTTTAATTTTTAAGAAAATTTCAAGTTTATTTCTTGCGAATATATAAAAATGCGCAAAATTTTGTTATGGTCCCGACTTCAGAAGAGATTTTATTTGTATTTGTATTGAATTTGTTTTTTAAATGTGAAGAGTATTAAGAAAAGGAACTATTGGTTGATCAGAACGGCTTTTTGTATCAAGTTTAAATTTTCATCCTTTAAGCGGGAAAAGTCCGAAAAGAATATCAAGTCAATGCAAAGACTCAAAAAATAAAATTAAATATACCGAATGTTAGTCAGTATTACTCTCGCTTTTATTGGAACTGTTTTGGTAATTAAAAGTAGTTTCAATAAGTCCAATCTGAAAGCTAACTCTAATATTTAAAAAAAAAGATATATTAGTAACACTTTAGATCCGGGAAGTAATCTTTTGTTTCAAACTTCTATTTTTGCTTCTCATCACGTTTAGTGAAAAAAATAAAAAGTCAAAGATTTTCTTGCAAAAAAAAAACTTGCATTTTCGAGAATTATGGAACAACAACACCACTATACTTTTTTTGTTTTTATATTTAGCGCGCACTCAAGAGAATTTTATGGACCCTTTATATGTCAGATCACAGTACGAGCTTTAAGTAAGTAGGAGGGCATTTGAAAGGAGATGTCGTTGTCGGTGAACATTAGTCTTTAATTTCATCACAATAAGAGGAAAAGACAGAGCGTGGAAGGGTATTCCACATTCGCGTAGTACGGCTAAAAAACGAATCCCTTGAGTACGACCGAAATTGGGTTCAAGAGTAAATTGATGAGCATTCCTGGAAGCGCGAGTATTACGGTTGAATCGTTTGAGGGGAGGAATGCAACTGGCTATTTTATTAGAGCTCTTAGACAGGAAACGTTACGCACGCCGGTGTTCGAGTGATGTAAAAATATCGATGATGTTCCTTCGATCATTTTGAAGGCTCGTCTTTGTATACTGTCCAAGAGGCCTAAGTAAGTTGCTGGAGCACCAGCCCAGAGATGGGAGTTATACTCAAGCTTTGGACGTATATAACTTTTATAGATAATAGCCAGATCAGAAGGAGGAAAGAATTTCTTGCATCTCCAAAGGAAACCTAAACATCTTACGGCATTTTTGGTGACGTTAAGTATATGATCATTCCACAATAGATGGTTTGTGATACACATACCTAAAATCGCAAGCTGATTAGTTTCTTCGATGCAAGTGCCACTCATAGATAATGGCAGTACCCCCCATCTCGCTTTAATGACAGTAGGCAGCATTAATTTTTCGAAGCATTAAATTCTACGCGATTTTTTATTCCCCATTGTACAATGCTGTTTAAGTCAGAATTTAATGTACTTATCATATTTAGCCGTTTCAGTTCCACGTCCGAAGAGCAAGGATGTGAATCTGGAAACAAATATAAAAAGCTAAGGGTGCTACCGTCAGCGAAACAATTTAATGGATTAGTAGTTTCAGACAGGAGATCATTAATGAAAATGAGAAAGAGGGTCGGAGACAAAACGGAACCCTGTGGCACACCAGCATTTTTGTTATGGGTTTCAGACTTGAATCCGTCTAATACTACTTGTATAGAGCGATTCGAAAGAAAGTTACTAATCCAACGAAGAAGGGTTTCATCAATGCAATAATCTTACTTTCTCCAAAACGATGTAAAGATTTGTTCCACTGTTCGGTGAGATAAACCATCAAGTCACCAGTGGACCTATTGCTACAAAAGCCGTACTGCCGGTCATTAAGAAGCTTACTCCCGGATAGTAATTTTTATTTTATGCTTTATTTTGGTTTTCATCTTTATTGGAGTAGATATTAAAGAAAATTGTAATTTTTATTTACGAGAGTGGTCCGTTAGTTCAAAGATTTTGAAGTCATTAGTATAGGAAGTCTAAGTCAGGCTCTCAGCACTGATTGATTCGGGATATGCGTCTCTCGCCGGTTCTAACTGTATCCCAAATTAATTTTAGAATGAAGACGGAATTGTAACTGGTTTAATAATATGGAAAATTAATCTAATGTCACACCAATATTTTCGGAGTGTTCACTTTTTTCAATACTCTTCACATTGCGATTCTTGTAAAATTGGATGTTTAATATTTTGTACAAAATAATAAAAGTATTAAGTAAAATATGTTTAAAATAATATTTGAATGAAAATAAATTCAACGTTAAGGTAGGTACACATTAAAAATAAAAAAATATTCGTATCCCAAGAAAACAAACAAAGTTGTTTTCATTTAGGATACAAAATTAAAAAATAAAAATAAAAATAAAATTAAGATAATAAAAATAATTAATCATAATTTTACCTTACAAAGAAATTTAACAACTCACCCTGGCCGCAAAACTAGTATTAGGCTTTTCCAGCAACTCCCACAGATACTTTTGATATTCGGCGCATTTACCTTCGCCAAATTCCTCCTCGTCCCGCTGTCTCAGACTCTCAGCCTCCTTGCGCATTTCTTCGTGGACATTCTCCTTGCGCTGGTGGTATTTATGCTGACAGCAAGACTCCAGATAGAGCTCATCGACGCCCCAATACTCGAGATCATCGCTGAAGGCCAGCACGCACATTTCGTCAACAATGTGCAGCTTGCCGGTGCGGTAGAAATTTAAAATCGAACTAAAACTTTTCGGATGTCTATCGAAGAAATATTCGTTGTCAACTAAGGAATAATCATCGCATAATTCCGTTATGGATTCGTGTGTGGTGCATTCGCGCAGGCGGCCAAGTCTTGTGTGCGGCAGACGCTCGAGCGTCCGCCAAAGAACTTCGTGCTTGACGCCGCCCACGTTGATCGAAACGCGCGTGTTCATCTGTTTGGACTGTGCTATCATAAATGGTTCAGGTGGTGGTATGGAGGACATGGATCTGGAATGTGTCCGTTGCAGAAGTGCGGGTGGCTGGGAAGTTGTGGGGTTCGAGTTTGTTGGCGATGTAATGGGGAATGGAGCGTAGCGGACCTCTTTGTTAGTTGATCCGCCGCCACCTCCGCTGCCGCTGGTGGTGCCCGCTCCACCGCCGCCGGTGTTGGTGTTGGTATTCGCCACCGATGTACCGTATGACAGATTGTTCGTATCGCCACCGAGACTGGTGTTGCCAGTTTCGATGTAGCCAATAGCCGGATCGTAGCGACCCAAATTGCTACTGCTGCCGCCAGCTGTAATGCCGCCGACGCTGGTACCACATCCGTAAGAACCAGCGCCGCCAGTGCCCATGGCCCGGGCCCAGTCCACATTGCCGCTCGTATCGTAGTATGGCTGATTATCGCTTCCACCGCTTCCGATCGTCTCGTTTTCCACCCAATTCGTCGTTTGTTGCTGCTGCTGGTAGTATTGATGTTGTTGCTGTTGCTGTTGATGTTGATGGTGCTTCTGTTGCTGTTGCTGTTGCTGTTGCTGCTGTAATTGTTGTTGCTGTTGGCCAACAGCCTGTCCACCACACAATGTGCCGACCATTTGTGATCCTCCATTATTAAATTGGGGCGGTGTAGACTCGCCCAGTTCCCAGCGCACCGCTTCACGGTCTCTATCGCGTTCGCCGACCATAGGGCCGCTACTGTAAATACAAAAGACAACACGTTAACTACACATTCATCAGATTGAATTTAACTCATCAAAACTTACCGCTACATCGAATCAATCATCCCTATTATTCAGCTCCTTACTGAAGATTCTTTTATATCGGTGATAATTTGAAAAAAAGTGTAAAAACGCTGGCTATTGACGCTTTCTGCTTTAGCTACGATAACTTGCTTTATTCGACGTGGATGATTGCCCCTGCAGCAACTATTGTTCAGCCAACACTTCGTCATGTCTTCTTGGAATCACGTATGGTTGAATGCGGGTGGCGCGGCGTGTTGGCGGGCGTCTAGGAATCGATAACAAACGAATTCCTTTCCGTATGAGAGTGTATGTTCTTCTGTATGTATATATGATTGAGGTTAGTTTTTTTTTTTATTTTTGTATATAAATGGTGTTTTTGTGGGGGAACTGCAATCAGTTTAATTAAAGCTAACCCATGCCAGCTGACGAGGACTCTCGTTCAGCAACCACAAAGGTTTGTTATGCGATGACATCTGAAATGATAACAAAAGGGAAAATAGCAGCTTGTTAGAAAATGAGAGAGACAGTAGCTTGAGAACAATATTGAATTTAATAATAATGGAATAAAGGTAGGCATAGATAGGCACACAAAACAAACAGAGATCGATAAGACATTTTTAATTAAACTAATTAAACTTAACTATCTGGTAATTGTGTTCCAAAGGATTAGAATTTCTTTAATCAAGATAAAGATACGAATAACTCTCTGTATATTCAATTATCAAATTATTTACTAAACTATTCTAAAAATTGGATATTTTACTTTTTACTATTATCCACTTGCAACTTGTAGCCAAATACATTTTTGTCCAAAAAGATAGCAGCCTTTATAAAACAATTAAAAACAAAATTTCATATTCAGGAAAATGTTTTGGGATTTATTTATTCTCAAACCAGTTATAAATTTGGATTGCGTCTTCATCTTCTTCAAAACAACTTTATCCGGTAAAACTAAAGCTAAGAATTTGAATTGCAAATTCTTCCGTTAGAATTTGAATTTTTTCAATCTGAAGTTCTGAATTTCAAAATTCTGCATTCCAACATTCTATAAATAATTTTGAAATTCAAAACTATGTAGGTATGTACTCAAAGAATTTTGTTTTTTTTTTAATTTAAGAATACCAAATTTTGGATTTCCAGAGTCTTGGAATACAAAATACTTACATATTCGGGCATTGGAACTATGACCTCAACTCTGTGAGCCTTTGCAAGGAACTTAATATTATTTGGTCAATAAATATTTTTATATTTTTGTTAAAAATCTAGAACGGTATTTCAACATTTAAAAAAAATAAAAAATTTTTCAGAAAAAAATGTTTTTAAAAATGTTTCAATCTTTTTTTTTTAATTTTCGTTAAAAAAATAGTTCTTGAAAAAATCCAAAATTTAGTTTGATTATGTGTGGATATAAATTCTGTATTCTATTATTCTGCTTTTCCATTTTTCTGTATTTCAAAATTATGGTTTTTTAAAATTCTGTAAATCCTATTTATTCATTAAAATTCTGAAATAATTTTGAACACGTTTTTAGACCACGTTGAACAACTTTTATTCAATTACCAAAAAATACAAAGTATTTTATAGAAAAACTTAAACACTATTTGTCAAAAAGTTTTTTTTTTGCCTTTTATTAATGTGTTTCCTGTGGTTTTGAGTACTACATGATTGGCTGCCATAAACTTACAAAAATCAAAAGGAATATTTTGAATTTCATGTTTTATTTTAATGGAAATAATTTTTTCTAAAACCTACTCCTACTCGTTTATTTTTAAAATTCTGTATTCTTAAATTCTGTAAAAAAGTGCGTACAGAATTTTGAAACAGTTAATTTTAAAATACAGATTTTTGGAATACAAAATTTTGAAAAACAGAATTTTGAATTATAAGAATTTTAGAATACAGAATTTCAGATTTACAGAATTTTGGAAATTAAATTTTGAGACTTGAGAATTGAGGAAATTGAATTTTATGTCTTACAAAATGTTTGATATACAGAATTTTGAAGCACAGAATTTCTTAGTCCGTATTTTAGCATATGATAAATAATAAATTTTATGCTTTTATTATTTATTTATTGAATAGTTGAAATTAATTAAGTCACACTATTTTTTGACCACAGTTCCTCAAAGAAGTGTAGGAATTGTAGAATGGTCTACTTTGTTTTTTAAACAAACCGTTTTATGTATCTAATGTTCTAAACATCAAAATGAAACAAATCTTTACTTGTGAATTTATTTATCAAAGTAATGACTTGAAGGTTAAACTTAAACAAAAACTCTTCTACTACAAAGAATATAAGAAGATACCTAATATAGAACTTACAGAATTACTTTAATTGAAAAGTTGGATGGTGGCCAAGTTTCTAGATTTGTTCTTCAAGGAATTTATTATAACTTCTTCATTACCTTAAAATTCTCGGTTTCTTTAAAACGTACTCCCAGCAAATTAGTTTTAGATTACATCATCAAAGTAAATGGAAGTTTGTAAGGAGTGAGTTTATGTGGTGGTCTGGTGTGTGTAAGGAAAAGACCAATCAAATTAATCGAAAAATCAACAAAAAAATTGCAATTCAAACTATAGTAGGATATTAAATGGCATCAAAGTTAAAGACCCAATTATATAATTTTACTGATGGTGATAGCCGCCTGCTTTGGCCCTTATACCCCCTATACACATAAAAACTTCTAATTTGGTTTTATTTTTATTGGTTGACAAAAAGTCCTGTATCTACCTATACACTTTTTTTGTTTTGTATATGATGAGACAACGATTTTATAGAAATTAACTGTCCCTTTTGACTGCAAAGTACATAACATGGAATCCTCTCTATGTAGCAAATTGATTTGTGTATAGCGCGTAGTCCATTTTATGTTCCTAAATTATACGCATAAAAATGTCATTAGAGAACCAACAATGGACGCATCAAAAATGAATTATCTTTTGTTTTTTTTTTGGGTCTTCTGAAATTAACTGAATCTATGGAATGTATGAGGACGCATTGTGCGTCTCTTTATTTTCATCAATTTGAGTGGATTAAAGGTATACAGTTATATCGCATGAACTTGTGATTTGTGGAAAGGCAGAAAATGTTGTTTTTGAACTTTAGTGAATGGCATTCCATTGAGTTTATGTTGTAAATATTATCCAGGAGCAATAAAAAATTATGTCACATTTTTGAAAACATTAAATGGAATATATGAAGTTATTTATTATCCGTTGGACACATCAATGTCTGGTATGCACATGTGCCGAGGATTTTGGGGTAAATATAAATTTTTTGAATCCAAAAGTATTTAATTAAGACCATTCGAATGTTTACTGTAAGTCTTTATGTATATATAAAAAGCAAAAAAATTATTTAAATGACGTAATGTTAATTTTTGATCTAAATTGTGCTTATCTCGTTTAGGAAGTATAAACAAATTTAAAATTGATTTTAGTAAATTGTCCTTTAAATTTTAGTAAAATTCGTGTACACTTTATGTCAATCTCTTAAGCATTAAAAAAAAAAAACAAAAGCTTGAAAATTTGTTTAAGAAAATCAAGCACTTCTTTTTAAAATCTTAAATTTTCGAAAAAAAATATTGAAATCATTTTTTCGAAAAAAAAACATAATAAGATCCAATTCTTTTATAATCGGAAATTAAGAAAATCAAAAATGCTCAGAAGTTTAATGTAGATAGTTATTTATATTTACAACCCTTTAAAAATCCGAATTATGGATTCAGAAAAATTTACAAGACTTCAAATTTATTTAAGTTTGGAAAAAATAATTCTGAAACAGAGAATAATAGAAAAACATACGGAATTATTTTCATACACAATTTTAGATTCATATACAGAATTTTGTGTTTACTATAATGTAGTAATAAACTATTCCATGAGAGGTACCATATGTCCACAAAAATAAAATTTTATCAACATTTTAGGAGCTGTTTTTTGGGACTTGTACATTGTATATAAAGCTTATAGTACTATCATCACGATGATTTTTGAGTTGTATGCTGTGGTCATCTGAAGGCGCACTTGTATATACACAAAAACAGCAACCAAAAAATTAGTAAGTGATGTGATCGCTTGGGGACCGACATGTGGAACGTGCAAATTTATATACAATGGACTTGTATTTAAAAATTTGAAGTACCTGTTTTTTCAATTAAAAAAAAAATAATAATTATAATAATAATAATAATTGTTAAAAGTACTTAAAGGTTACTGAAAAACTGTTGTTTCAAGAAATTAATAGTTTTTTTTTTCATAATTCTATAATTAAAAAAAAATATAATAACAAAAAATATAATAACTTATACAACTCCTGTGCATCACTTAGGGTATGTTCAAGCAAGCGTCATTATATTTAGCTTTTTTTTTTGATTAAAAGTATACCGCGGGTTTCAAAAACTATTAGAAATGTATTTTAACTTGAAAAACTGCATGGTGCATTTCGAAATTAAAATTTGAAAAATAACTGTCAAGAAAAAATGGTTAGGTACAACAAATTTCGAAGAAAATTTTCGCCTACAAAAAAATGATCAACAAAATTGTTAAAATATAAGAATTGGTTGTCAAGTTTTTAAAAAAATTTGTCGAAAAAGTTTTCGAACTAAAAAATTATAAAAATTGAAAAAAAACTGCCAAAAAACAAAATATTGCCATAGAACAGTAAAAGCAGCTCAAAATTGTCCATCAAAAAAAATTTGATATTTTGCATGAAAATTTGACCTGATGAGCTGTTCTTAAGCCAGCACAAATTTAATTTAATTTTTTTGTGTAGGTACCGTATCGAGTAGAATTATTGATTTCGACCGGGTACCCGGTACACGGAACGGGTACCCGGGTTACCAAATTTCCGCGTATTACCCGGGTACCCGACACATTTTCGGGTACCCGTCAGATGTCGGGTACCCGGGAATTTATATATTTGCCCTATTGAACCATTATAACTCAGATGAGAAATGAAAAAATAACAATAACAATAGGGTGCTTCTTAAGGCACAGGTAAAATTAAAAATGTCCACGTCCAAATTTTTTGTTAAAGAAATAAAAAATGAGTTGGTTTTTTTGGTTATATCAACTTTCTTTAACAAAATGTACTATAACTCTTAAACAAAATCAGTTATCGAAAAAAGTTCTTTGACATTTTTTGTAGAAAATTTATTGCTTAAAAGTTTTATTTATAACTTTTTCTTCTAGGATCAAAACTACGTGAGTTATGCGCGAAAATCTAAGTTTTTATTGAAAATAAAGATGGTGGCCAAATAAAACGTGTCACAAATGTGAAAAATTTGATGTTGAGCTTGTGTAAGGTTACACTTTCAAATTATATTGAAAACGAAAGACAAAAAAAAATTTGCACTACCCTAATACAAAATATTTTTTTTTTTCCAAAGTTTGTTCTTAACACTAGCCCATGGACTTTTTCAATACTACCTGTACCTTAAGAAGCACCATATTGTTATTGTTATGTTTTCATTTCTCATCATTTCATTAGGACTAATAATATAAATTCCCGGGTACCCGACACCTGACCCAATCATGTTTCGGGTACCTGGTTAATACCCAGAATGGCCGGACACCCAGGTACCCGGTCAGTGTACCGGGTACTCGGGTATCAAGAGCTCTAGTGTCAAGTCGTTTCCGATTGACAAAAAACTGTCATATACATAACACCACGGAATATTTTTTTGTCAACTAAATTTTTCTTAAATCGTCAAACAACTTAGTAATTTTCTTCTCCAAAATCTTGAGAACCTATGAAAACTTATGAGTTTGATGAATTTCACATGCAAAACAATTTCAGAACATTGTATAAAGTATTTTAAAAGTTATTACGGTACAAAAAAAAAAAAAACAATTTTCAATTTTTTGTTCAATTAAATGAATTTCATTATTTTGTTTTTCAATTTTCTTTTACAAACCACAAAAGATATGTAAATAAATTAATCAAAAGCTTCGACCTTAGAAAGTTGTTCCGTGTTCCCAAAACACAAAAAACCTCCTTCACTTTGGTAATGTTGATAATTGAAAAAAAGTAGCTTTCAAGTCTTGATACCAGAAAAATCTCAGGAGAAAATCAAACGTCCTATTTTTTGAAGAAATATTTCCCTTTCATGTATGTAACCAATTTCGAAGAAATACTCTATCGTGATGTATAATTCAGCCATTCAGCATGCGTTTTCTTGCCCAAAGTTGCTCAATGTTCACAATTTACTTCATACTTAACTGGGCCAACAATATACCTTAAGAATCTCAAAAACAAACCTAAACTACACGTGCACACGAAATGCTCCAGAATTTTTTTTTTTAACTTTTTCCTAGGTATGTAGGATCTAGGTACATAGTTACCTAAATACATAAATGTATATGATTGTTGTGTACCTTGTACTCATATTCATTCTTGTTTGTTCTTATTCAACAAAACGCCTTATTTGTTCAGAGCTTATAAGCTCGTAAATTTTTTCACTGCCATGGCATATAAAAATATACAAAGGTTTGGCCTTTCTCTTCTTCGACTACGACTTCGACTAGCCATAGCCAAGCCATATAGTCAGTTTCAGAGGTTAGGGGAGAATGCTTTTATATTCCAAGAGCAATTACTTTCTTTTAGCCCCACAAGCCCGTACTCCACCAAATAGTTAGTTTTTCTCGGAACGACACGTTATAAACTCACAGACACAGACACACGCTGCAAGGTATCCATTATGTCCGTTATTTCTATTTCGTGGCTGTAATTAAGTAAATGACTTAGTAGATATTATAGCTTCTCAAGAGTCCGTTTAAATTGACCATTACTAGGGACAGAAAAAAAAAGAAAGAAACAATGGGAAGATAAAATACCCATATAAAAATATTTAAGTCTCCCACACTCTGGTATTGATTTTCAATTTTACAAAAAAAAAAAAAAATATTAATAATAAAATGGAATTAACTGAAGTATTTATAAAGGCACTGGGGGCATGTTGGTGGAGGTGTCAATGAACTTTGAGCTTATGGAGGTTTCTGAATTGTATTTTTACAATTTTTTTTTTATCGGAATGTCTCCAAGGGAGGGTCTTCATTTTATTTTTTGTATTTTTATTTTTTCAAAGGAAAGATATAATTCCGTGGCATGGTTCACCTTTTCATTTAAGCTTTTTTTTTATTAATAGCTGCGTGGTGTGCGCATTGGTCATGAAATTAAAGACCAGCTATTTAATGACAGAGAGTGATAAAATGAGCATGGATTTCATTTATTTGCTTGATTGATAAAGCTTAATTGTACTTTTTTTTTGGGGGGTATCCAGAAGATCATAAAATTTGACCTTGATTCGATACTTTAAAAAATTGTTGCTAGTTTTGAAAGGCCAAAATATATTGAAGAAGTGGAAAACATAGTGTATTTTTGTAAAGATTATCAATGGAGGTTAGATTAAAGTAGATGAATTAATTCTTTTGGTACATTGAAAACTTCAAATTCATCATTGGAAATGATTGTATTTTGAATGTTTATTTGATGAAGTTTTGTAATTGACGTCTTGGAACACATCCTTAACAAAAGTTTATTTTCTGGAATCTTCCCGATTCCATTCAAATGTGCCTAAGTTTTACCACATTTCATGGAAGATACAAAAAGCCATCTATAAGCCTATCTTACTAATATTTTTGAAAAAGCTGTTGAAAACAGATTGGGGAGTTTATTAAATTGATAAAAAAAATTTCAGAAATGTTTAATTTGGTTTTCAAAATTTTTGTTCACAAATATTTTTAAACCTTGATAGAAAAAAGAACACAACCGCATTATTTCTTCACATAGGTATCAAAGGCCTTTGACATAGTTTATAATGAAATATTGATTAATAAACTTTAAAATACTGGGTTTTAATGGTTTTACTGGTTTGACTGGTTCAGATGATGGCTAGAAAAGAAAGAACAAAGTTTTTTGATATAATGAGTGAACAAAAATCAGTAAATTCAGGAGTTCCCCAGGGTTCGGTTTTAGGACCAATACTCTTTCTTATCTACATCTCATAAATCTCTTAAAGTCTAATTGATAGCTTTTGTAGATGATGTGGGATTCAGTAATGTTGCGGTTACTTATATGGATCTTATCTCTAATATTTTATCTAATTTGTTAAGAATTTGGTTTCCTGCACAAAGTGATAATTAGTTCTAAAATTATAATGATGTTTTGCAGGCCAGCTGGGCAGATTATTATTGATGCTGATCCATGGTAGTAAATTTGAACTTTTTAATAACATCTATGGTTCTGAGGTTTATTCAGCAAAATTGTAGTGATAAATGTTTTAGTAAAATTCAAATGTGGCATCTCTTTTTGTGGAGGTAATAAAAAAATGGGAAACATGAAACCAGAAAAAAATGGCACCATGGCAAAAAATTCAAAAATCGTTGGAGTGTTTTTTTTTGAATAAAAATTTAAGAAAGAAATACTTACTTAGTAAAATGCATTCGAAACCAAAATTGCCATAAAATATATTCATCAGTTTTAAAAAGATTTGATTTTCAAAAAACTAACAAATTTGGCCTCACTTTCTTGACAATATTAAGATATGAATTATAATATCAGTTTTTGGCCAAATTGTGCAGAATTTGTTTGTCAATTTTTTTTTATTTTTAAAGTGCTCGTGTCCTTTTTTCCCGTTAAATCACTTTTTTTGTGTACTGTAGCACTTGTAAACATTATACATTTTTTTGTTTTGATTAAAACTACACTGCGAATCCCATGAAACTTTCAAACTGATATGTATTTTAATACTAAAAAATGCATGCTGCTAAATATCGAAATAAAATTTAAGCAAAAATGGGAAACCCCAATTTTTGTCAAAATGAGTATTATAGTAAAATATTTTTAAAACAAATTTTTGGCAAATAAATAACATGAGGTAAAAATATAATTTTGTCAAAAAAAAAACTGTCAAAAATGGCAAAAAAACTGTAAAAAAAATATCGTCAAACAAATTTTTCATGACACGTATAACTTTTTTTTGAAAAGCTTACAGACTCAAGCCCATTAGTCCATCATACAATCAATGTTGTACGTAAATATATTAAGTATTAATTTTTATTTTATCACACACACAATTTTCAAATTTGAGGTAATTTTGCTCAATTTACGAGTTAAAAGTTTTTTATTTCTCGTCCCTATTTTCATCCCATGTACGACGTGCCTAAACCAGCTGCTGTTTTTAAATACCCAATTGAACAGCATCCGACACGATGTCCTCCATTATGTAATATAAAATTTATTTCTTATATACAAATAGATCCTTGATCCCTCTGTGTCGGATATAAGTTACATGCCAATGAAATATTGAGGATTAAGATAAAAAAAAGAGAAAAAAAAATCTATAAAATCCTGTGTCAGGCCCAAAAACAATGGCATATTAACGATATGTCGATGATGACGCCGCGCTTCGCCGTCACTGACGGTAGACAACGGCAATGTCTTACAAAAAGCTTTGACGTCACTTTTTTTTTTTTTGCTAACTTACAGACAATCTATATTTATTTGACGCAAATTCAGGACACAACAGGAAGTCGAGTGAAAAATACAAAATTCACAAAGCAGAGAGCAAGAGCCAAGACTTTCATAGCAAAAAAAAACCGAACTCACTGCAATTGATGATGTTGACAATAAAAATGTGGTCACTAAAAACAAGGCAACCCAACAACAAACCTCAGTGCTGACAACACCATTCTGGATGCCAACTTTTCTTAAAAAGTTTTTTTTTTTCTGTTTTTTTTTTTCTTATAACCATATCTCAGAAAGAAGAAAGATTTTGTTTGACGCTTCGCAGGAGGTAGATTATTTTTGTATGCGGTTATGCAATTTTGGAAATTGGGATCCTTTTCTTGATACAAAAATAGATAAAATGGCTTTTAAAGCAATTTCTCATTTAACCTCTCTCATGCATTTTAAATGAGGACACGTTAACACACCCTCTGTGGTCCTCCAGAGAAGTTGTTTTTTTTTTATCGAAAAGGAAAAACATGGAAAGTTGTTGTAATATGGAAACATGGCCATGTGATAATATATCGGATCCAAAGATCTCTATAATGTTGCTAACCAGGATTGGAAGCACCATGGTGTGACGCCAGATTCTATGTGTCAATGCCAGGAGCACCATTACCCAATTACCACAATATGTATATTTCGATGATAATTTTCAAAAATATTGAATAAAAGTGTTCGAAAATAATGTCACACCAGTCTCATGGGCACATAAGTTAAATTGTGCGAATTATAGGTATTCACAATAATCTCCGTTCACCGGCACCTGTTCGTGTCGGTCGTCGTCGGCCATTTTAATGGGAACAAGTGTTTTGTTGAAAATAGATCCATGCTGCCAGCCGCTGTGTGCCGCGTCCGTCAACATTCCACCCGCCATTGCTATCGCCATTACCGCCACCGGCCATCGGCCTAATAGTAGGACGGAATCCTTTTGTGCATAATAATAAACAACTTCGTCATAGTGCGTTTCGCCCCAATAAAATATATTCCCGAAATAGAATTGGCTATTTTTGAACAAAGCATCCGTGATGATGGTGTGCACATCTCAAGGGATTCCCCTTGCCTAGCCGAATCAGCTTATAGTTATAATGTTATGAGTTATGACGAATTACAGTTTAACTTTCAATTTTTTTGTTTTTTGAAATAATTCTAATGTTTTTGTGAGTCATTTTAATTTCATTGCAGATATGTATACAAAAAGTAACAGATGGATATTTTGTTTGCTTATATAGACTCGTGTATATTTGTTAAGTCTGATGTATCTCAAAACCAAATTGTAGATATAATTATTCATTTTAAAATCAGGGATTTGGTATTATGACAAGGCGGTGAAATGTGGGAAATACTACAACTTGTATATTTTATAGAGAAAAAAAATAATGTATGTATGTGTATGAGATAAAATTAATGTCTTTTTAGAGGCGACTCATTACATTGATTTAGTAGATGTATGTGAGGGTTGACAGTGAATTTCGCTGGGAAAATATTAACAGAAAATTATTAATATTTTTTTTTTTTAAATAAAAATTATGTATCTACACTTTTCTATAACGGATAAATATTTGAGCAATAGGAATCGAAATGAATCAATTTTTTGCGCTTCCATTGGATATTCAAAGTTTTTGATACAAAATTAGGGATTTTAGTTGATTAACAAATTTGCAATGAGTGCAGCTTTGCGAAAAAGCAATGTCATGACATATTTCAGGATGAAAATTACTGATGATAAGTAAACAATTTATTTATATTTTTTTTTTCAAAATTTTATTTTTCAGGTTTTTTAGCACTTTTTGAATATTTTGAGGCAAAATATTTTAATTATTGGATATATTTTATTATCGTTATGATCTGACCCAAATCTGTAGCTAACACAGTACTACAAAACTATTTTGGAAATTTCCCAGTATTTTGTATGGCGCGTCATGACGTTTAAAAATTAAATACTGATCACTTCTTGTGAATACTTAAAATACAGCTATTTTTAATTTTCAAAAATATTATAAATATAAAAATATATTTATACAAAACATTATGATTATAAGCTTATGACTCTTTAGGCAGTTCAAAACTATTTTCACTTTATTGGTTTTTTTTCACAATTTTATTAAATAATTTTTGAATTATTTTTTTTAATAGTTTTGCAAATATTTTTTAACAAATTTTTTTCTAGACAAACATTTAGGCATAATTATAATATTCAATGTAATTATTCTCTTATAAATTCTATTACATTAATCAGTATTGATCTCAAATTTTGTGTCACTTCAAAAAATTTTGCTAGATTAACATTTTTTCTTGAACCACATATATTGAATTCAAGTTAATGACAAGTTAGAAGCTTAAGAAAACAATAAAATTGGTTTTCAGACAGTTGCATTATTAAGGCTTTTTTGACAGTTCCCAATTGTCAATTTTTTTTTCTGTTGTTAAGTTCAAATAAAGCAACTGTAGAAAAATGTATATTTACGTTTTGAATTATTTCGAGTTTATGAGTAATCGAACTTAAATTTCACTGTCAATTTTTAACTATCAAAATTGTTAAAATTTTGACTTCAGAATGTCAGAGTAACTTAGTAGTTAGAGTAAATTTAGATTTTTCAGATTAATTATTTATTACATCCTTGACGAAATCTTTTACACGGCGTTTTTTTTTTGTGAACTAGAAGCCTCATCATTTAAAAAATTGGGATAAACAAATCACAAACCGAAACCACTTTAATCAAACTGACAGATACAAATTGTTTAAGTGTTAGTGCATGGAGGGGTAAATCTCTCAAAAAATTTAGATCTGCAAAATTGATTATAATCAAAAAAAAAAATAATAAATTATTTTTGCCCAATGAAACGCTATGGTTGGAGAAATCAGCTTTTTGACAGATTAAAATCAAAAAAATAATAATTGATTACTTTTACCAATGAAAAACCCCATTATATAATTTCGAGTATACGAGCAATTGATATTAAATTAAATATTCACCTTTTCAGAGTTTTAAAATTGATAAATTTGTATTAGCTTCAATCAGATTTGATACAAAAAAAATTCACTAAAAAAACTATAAAAAAATATGGGGCAACTTCTTACAACTTCAAATTTTCAAAACACATGAACTATCGATTTCTTGATCTGGTTATGTTTTGCTCAAGAAAAACCTTCAAGAACGCATTTTTCTTTTAGTCCTCTGTTCTTAATAAATCATATAAAGCATGACTTATAATCGTATAGGTACTGAAAACATCTTCTTTAGCAATATAGGATTTGGAAAAAAAAATTTTCAATCGTTTTGATAGATGCATCAATATATTAAATTTATGTATACATCCATATACACCACCATATAGTAAGTAGAGTACATGATTTTAGAATGAACAACAGAGAAGATGACCTAACTATGGATGGACGGACACGGACATACCAAGGGTATTTTGTAATAACCTTAACCCTCACGGATTACAAGCCACTGGCACCGTACCGCATCGAGAGGAAAAATTGTTAAGGAATTATGCACATTTCTGTGCATGACTAAGGACAATAATGACGATGTGTATAATTTACTAGGAATATGGCTAAATAACAGTATTATTATTGTTTTTGGTTATATACATGTGGAATGTTCATTGACCATGAACACATAATCTTCATATATGGAGCGTGACTTTGTTTCAGGTCTAAGAAATAAAATAAATCCTAATAATCGTCCCATATGTGCACATACATATATGTAAGACTAACTACAAGGATATAACTACAGGGTGGCTTGCAGACAATTCGATCGAGTACTCAAAAATTATGAAATGAAGTCTTGGTTAAAAAATAACAAGTACAAATTAACTCCTTTATTAAAGAACATCATTTAGAATAACAAAAAAAAAAAATAGAAGAAAGAGCCAAAAAAGAGACTTGAGCTCAAAATTGAAGATGCTATCTGATGAATCTCAAATCTCAAAAATTAGAATTTTGTATCTATTTATATATAGGTACATTATACATATATATATAAAAATCAATTGCTGTTCGTTAGTCTCGCTAAAACTCGAGAACGGCTGAACGGATTTATCTTATCTTGGTCTTGAATTATTCTTGGAGGTCTAGGGAAGGTTTAAAAGGTGAGAAAAATTCGAATAATTGCCGGGAAAATCCTCAAAACAGCATTTTTCTATTTCCCATACAAACGTTTTCTAAATAAAATGGAGAGTCAATTTGTAATTTATTACCGCTGCATAAAGTTCAAATTCGCGTGCGCGTTGGAGGATCTAATATCGCGTTCTGAAACTCAACAAAAGTGAAAGTGAATCGCGAACGCGACAAAATTGTATAGTCTCAAAATATATAGTACATAAATAGTGGTCGGCTTCGAGAAACTCAATTTTAGCTAACTTCAGTTGTTAATCTGTCCGATTATTTTTTTAATAAGACTATATAGAAATCGAAAGATAAATCTTAAGTTTTGTCACAAATGTTCTCGAGTTTAAGCGAGACTAACGAACAGCAATTGATTTTTATATATATAGATTTACATAGTTTAAGCTGGTAGATATAGAAAGTTAATAAAAAGAAGGATGCTTTGAGTTTTGACAAATTCATAATTATTTATGTTCAAAAAGCTTCGAATCCGAATCTCCACTTTGATAATTCTATGGTTTTTGAGTCCGTTTTTGACGTATTTTAGGAAAGTATAGTTTGAAGTTTTTGGAAATAGTTGGATATTACAAATCACTTTAGAAAATTGATGCAAGATTTAATCGCCTTGAAATCTGTTTAGAATTAAAATTATTTTACTTCTTCTCCAGACTACAATCGAATTCTTTAATCTAAATCAAAATTAAGGCCTTTTGAAGCAAAATAAACATTTTTACAAAACATTCTCCCAAAAAGCGTTACTCAGAATAAATTCACCAGAATTACCTAATTTTCAACTCCCGTTTGGATACGCACGGTTTGGCTGAGAAAAAAACCTTAACATACCGTAAGCTTTAGATGTAGAAACCTACAATTTGTAAGCAATTTTATATTCTTTCATATATTATATTATTTTAAAAAAATAAAAATAGAAAAAAGAAAATTTAAAATAATTCTTTTTTTTTTAAAGATTTCTTAAATTTTGTAATTATGGGCAAACATTTCTAAAATTAGCTTTAACTGTTTATCTATATATACATAAATCTTCTGTCACGCTGCTTGTCCGATGTTTGAAATTTGGTAGGAATACTCTTTTCACCGAGTAGAGGTCAGCTAAGAACGGATTTTACGAAATTTCACCCCAAGAGGGGTTGCGGGGTGTTAATTAAAAAAAATTCAAATTTTAAAACTACAGCTCTTATAGGTATGAAACTTAGTCAGGATATTCTTTTTGGCATGTTTGAATTTATTAAAAAATAATTTTATGATGTTTCACCCCCAAAGGGCTGTGCGGGGGCGTTAAAAATTAAAAAAAAATTGTTTTTTCCAATTTATAGCTTTTGGAACTCTGAAACTTGGCCAGAATATTTCTTTTGGCATGTTTAAATTTACTAAGAACTAATTTTATGATATTCAACCCAAAGAGGGTTGTGCGGGGGCGTTAAAAATTAAAAGGTTTAAGGTTTGTATAATATGCTCATTGATGCCACTCGCCACCAAGTGGCGGAACAACGCGCTCCGGCTAGTTTCAAATAAAATATTTATTTATTTACAAGCGTATGTAAATTAAAAAGATCACTTAAGAGATATAAGCCAGTGCTTGAAGAATAGACCTTTGGTATATCTCAAAAATGGTTTTTTGAAAAAAAAAAAATTTATGTCAATTTCGTTTTCAGCGAACCCAAAGAGTAAGAATTAATTTTTTTTTAGGTAGCATCGGTGACCCAAAATTTTGTTTAAAACATTTTTTTTTAAATGCATTTGGTGGCCAAATAATTTTAATTACTTACAAAAACCGAAAGAAAAATTTTATTTAAATCGTTAGGTACTTCTTCAAGAAAATAAATGTTTTCAAAAAGTTTATATGATAAATGACAGTTGCGTAATTTTTCGGACTTAAAAAATTTCAGAAAATTACCTAAAAACCGTATGCTTCAGTTTTAAAGAAAATCTCTTGAAAGGCTGTAGGTTGAGGTACCAGAAAGACAGACTGCCAAACAGACCTACAGAGAAAAAGACGGACTGACAAATAGTTAGACCGACAGGCAGACCGAAAGATAGACCAACCATTTTCTTGAATCAAACTGCGAATGTCAGTAGGGGGATTTTATTTGAATCAATTTAAATACTGTTATTTGAGAATAAAATCTGAAAATTTCTTAAAAATCATAACAGGTAAACTTAAAAAAGAGAGTATGGGTGCATTTTAACAAAACTATTTAATTTTTTTTCACAAGAATGGCTCTGTAAATTTCATTTAAATCCGAGCGGTTTCCATGAAACAAAGTAATAAGAAAATGGTCATGAATGTAAACGGAATTTACTTAAACCAGTTTTAGTAAGAGATTTCTATTCGAATACTTACAATTGTACATATCTATTTCTTGTGCTCTAGATTTAAAATTCTTATTTATAAATTTTCCAACCAAGGAATACTTTTTTTTTTAATGTCCATAACGTAAAAAACTGACGACACTGGTAATATTGAATAATTATATCTAAGACATTAATTGAGTTAGACAGTAAAAACTAAAGAAGTAAACATTTGATTTGTGCATTCTTTCAACTCACTCGGGCGTATACGTAATATTTTGTTCAATTTTGTTTGGTGTAATATTCAAAGTCGTTTGTATTGTATAAGGTGTTTTTTTTAAGATAGGTATAGAACTTTAAGTTGACAACACTTTTTTCAACTGGCGGCCATTTTAGTAGTTGTTAATTGATGCATTTCAAGAGGAATAGACTGACGCCTGAAAAACGCTTTCAAATTGTGCAAACTTATCCCGATCCCGATTTTCATAAGAATTTTGTTTAGACATAAAGCTCACTCTTGGTTGAAATTCTATGTCAATCAACAAAATTGCCATATTTGGAGTGAAGATAATCCTCAAGTGTATGTAGAAAAAAAAAAACTGCATGGTGACTGTTTGGTGTTCTTTATGGGCTTGTGGAATCAAAAGTGCTGAACAGAACCTTACAGACAATGGTGACCCCTGGTAGAGCCATGATTAATTAATTTTTTCGTTCCTTCATTGAACAACCATTATTTGAAACAATTGATTTATTGAAGGAAAGGTTTGCTAACTGCAGAGTTTTAAGTTTCGGAACCGTGAATTGGCCCAAAACGATCGACCACTTGTAGTGCAACATTCGTCGTGTTATTGATGGTCCCATATGTTGGAAAAAGTGGTCGAAAATTGGATCTCCAGATTAACCAGTCGCAGTTGTCACGGTAATATGTCAGAAATCATATTTAAATTATAAATTCAACTTTGTTTTACTTCATTTCAAAGTTCTATAGCTAAAAACAACCTTTATTTTAAATTTACTTGTATAGTTTGTGTTCAAAGCTTGAAAACTTTTCTAGTTGAATCAATATTTACTTTTTGTTTAAATAAATAAATAAATAAATAGTAAATTATTTTCACCTTAATAAATACAAAACAGAGGATGTCGTATTCTATTGTACATAAATTGTTACTTGTTTTTTTTTTAATCCTGCCAACCGACCCGACCGACCAACATCGACATACCGCCATACAGCAGTAACTCAAGTTATATGAATAGTAGTGTCGTGTGGTGTTTCAAAAATGGATTCAAATTACTTCCTTTGCAACTTGTTGCTTTCACATCAGCCACTTGAACTTAGCGACACCATTTCTTTTTGATGTGTAATTAGAAAATGCATGCAATTAAGGGAGAGAGTGCGATTAGTAAAGTGTGAAGGAAGCCATAGAGTCAATTATACTTTTTTTTTTGTTCTTCTATATTTCCTTTGACTTGTTTTTTTTTTTCATCTCTGCTCTGTTGTTTCATGATCGTTAGGGAAAGCTTAGTGGGTGTTTTTTTTGTTGAATGAATTTTCTTTTGTAAAAAAAAAAAATTGCTAACTATATTTTGAGAAGAAAAATGGCAGCAACTGTAATTACTTTGCGGTTTGCTAGAGCGATTCCTGTAATCTAATTTTTTAAACATTTTCAAACACTGATAATTACAGTATAGTAATGTGTAAATAATATTTTGAGGAGTGAACATTACTTTTAACAAAAATCGAGCTTTGTATAGTAATTTGGTGGTTTTGAAATAAGGAAGGGTTTCTTGGCAAATTTAATGCAGATGCAGGACTTGTTGAACTTGTTCTTTTGTTGTTCAAGTGTTTTAAAACATGGAAGATTGAATACTCAATAGAAGGGGCTTTCAATATTTCTACGGTTGTAAAAATTTGAGCCCAAAATATTCCGGATTAGTTTGAAAAAAATGTTCTTATTTGCATTCGTATATCTTAATAAGAGTTTGGTAGATGAAGTAGGAGGAAAACTCAGCTGTGATCGGAAAATTTCCAGCTGATAGAAAAACCTTACACGGCAGTTGTTCGTCAAGGCGTCCATACGGTCCACAGTGTTTGACAAAGTATAAAGAGTATGAGAGTAAATTAAGGGTGGATTTGGCATGCAGCAGGAGGATAGATAAAGTGGGATCGAATAAGAAGCAAGAAAAATTGGTGGAATTCTTCACATCAACTGGAACAATTTAAAACCGGGTGGCCTGTCGACGTGTTCTGAGGTCAACCCGGTTATCTAATTAAATGGAGCCTCAGGGAAAAGCAGTGAAGTGAGAGATTACTGGCCCATGACAATCGGCGGTAAACGGGGGTGAAGAATTTAACCATTACCATTCCAGGAAGCGCGAGTATTACAGTTGAATCGCTTAAGGGGAGGAATGCAACTGGCTATTTCATTAGAACCTACTTACCGTAGAAGTAACGGTAAAAGAGTGAGAGTGTTCGAGTGACGTAATAGTATCCTGTCTCCGATCATTTTTAAAGCTCGTCTTTTAATACTGTCCAAGAGGCTTAAGTAAGTTGCTGGATCACCAGCCCAGAGATGGGAGTTATACTCAAGCTTTGGACGTATATAACTTTTATAGATAATATCCAGATCAGAAGGGGGAAAAGAATTTCTTGCATCTCAAAGGAAACCTAAACATCTTGTGGCGTTTTTGCTGAAATTAAGTATGTGTTCATTCCACAAAAAATGGTTTGTGATACACATACCTAAAATCGCAAGGTGGTTAGTTTCTTCTATGCAAGTGCCATTCATAGATAATGGCAGGGCGGGTAAGTCTCGCTTTAACGACAGAAGGCAGCATTGAGTTTTCGAAGCATTAAATTCAACGCGATTTCTTAATCCTCATTGTACAATGCTGTTTTGGTCAGAATTTAATGTGCTTATTATACTTAGACGTTTCAGTTCCACGTCCGAAGAGGAGGGATGTGAATTTGGAAACGAATATGAAAAGCTGAAGTTGTTGCAGACAGGAGATCATTAATGAAAATGAGAAAGAGGGTCGGAGACAAAACAGAACCCTGTGGCACACTAGCAGTGTAGAGTATATTGAGGTGGACATAGAAAAAGGCCAAGAACCCATTGTCTAATCGGTAGGTGATGAATACGTTTTTTTCTCTTGAAATTAATAGATTTTTTAAACTTTCAATTTCGATTTTATTTTTGGCTAGGTGAATTTTTAAAAAGCACAATTTTTGTTGAATTACCTACGATCCTGTCATGGGGCAACCTTTCTTCTGACTATTCTTTTACAGTTAATATATTTTATAATTGTAAAGGATCATATTTGTATTTATTAGAATTTTAATTCAACTGCAGTTTTAAAAACTCTTAATACAAAAACAGTTGTTTGCTATGGCTTTAAAAAAAATAGAAAAAAGCTCATTCAAATAAATAAAAGGAGAAAATTGCAATTACTATGCATTAACAAACGAAATTCAACTTGATGAAATATCTCAATATTACAACATTTTCAAGCAACCTATACAAATTGGTATAGCTACCAAATGCTTACCTCTTGTCTTGTTACATAAAATAATTTAAACATTTACAGGGAATAAAATCTTTACATTGATAAAATGATGAATGTCTGACGTTCCATGGATCTTGTTCTATAGTAGTTCATATCAGCTCATGCCCCTTTTGATGCAAAGTTTTAATGGAATTCAAATAAACATAAGCAAAAGATATCCTCAACCAACTACTGATGACCTCAACAGAAATTAAAGTCTATTTATCCACTTCTATAATAGACGGTACGGGTAGAGTTCTTTGAAGTTTGGAACTTGCTTATTTAACTTTTATTAAACGTTGAAATAAACTTTCGATCAAAGTTTGTGAAATAGATTTCCTTAAAGTTAAAAAATACTGATGCAAACTTTGATTTATAAACTAAAGCACAATTAGATTTTTGTCAAATCAGGGAATCGAAAATTTATAATTGGGGGATGTTAAGGAAAGAATATTTGTGTCAATAAAGAGATTTTTTTTCACAACATTCTTCTTAGTTATTTTATATGTTGGTATAAAAAAGAACAGAAGTATCTACGATGCGAACTAAAAACAAAAAATGTCAATAAGTAATAATAGTTTTTGGTTTAAATATAATAACTTAAATAATAACAATTAAATTTTGTATAAAGTGAATGTATTTAATGGTGTCTGTTTCAGGAAAAAATACCGCAGTTTTTTTCTCAATCCGTTCTATATCAATCCGAAAATAACCAAAAACAATTTTCCACCTTTTTTCATTTTTTTTGTCAAAAAATTATAAAAGTTTGCTCTTTTGGGGAGGACTACTCACTTCTTATTTATTTTTGGTTGAGCGGATTAGATGCCAGAGTGGCCTGATTTTTTTTTCTATAGTTTTTTGCTTTGTAAGTAACTCAAGATGAATGCTGGTAAATAGAAATATGAGCGTTAAATTCTTCACAAACAAGACACCCATCAGCTCATTTCTGGCAGCGAACATTACAACTAAATTGATGATTATTTGAATTATGTAATGTTTTTTCTACCTTTAAAATACGAAAATCTCAAAATTTTGAGGTAGCATTTTTGAAATATGGAAAAATTTCATCAAAGTATTAATTTTGATTCAATATAATATTAATGGGGTTTTTCATTGGTAAAGATATCTTGTCTTAATAAAAATTGATCTTTTTCATGACTAGTGGAACACATTTATTAATTGATTTTTTTTTGTCACTGCGTTGGTGTTATTTTTTTGTCGTATTAGCCGTCAAATCTGCATTCAAATTTGTTCTCATTTGAAAAGTGTTTAGCAACAATTGAAAGCAGAATAAAAAATAAATAAAAATGAACAAGTAAATTTAGACTTTTCAGAGTAATTATACGAAATCTTTTACACGGTGTTTTTTTCCTTGTGAAATAGAAGCCTCATCATTTCAAAAAATTGTAATAAACAAATCACTTCACTTTACTAAAACTAAACTGACAGATACAAATTGATTTAGTTTAAGTGCATCAAGGGGTAAATCTCTCGAAAAATTTAGATCTGCAAAATTGATTATAATCAAAAAATAATAAATTTTTTCTTCCCAATGAAACGCTTTGGTTGTCAAAATCAGCCTTTTGACAGATTAAAATCAAAAAATAAATGATTATTTTTAACAATGAAAAACCCCATAAGTGGGTCTATCCCTACTAAATGTTCAAAATAATGTTCACGTTATTAATGTATAGAAACACTACGTTGGATATTCGCAACGCTAGTGAAGTAGCGCTTGAATTAAAAAAATATTTCCGTACGTTGCGTTTTCAAATCAAATTAAACAACTTTTTCTCAGAATATTATCTGTTTATGTTTATTAGGGCTAGCCACGATGCGAGACCAAAACCGTTAAACCTCGGTGCAAAAGTTAGACTCTCGTCTCGGTCTCGTCGCGTATGTCTCGTATGTTTCTCGTGGTGTATTTTTTAGGACAGTTTTTTTAAGATTTCCTCTAACTGCAAAAAAATATATACGGTCTGTCAAAATTGATGTTTCTACAGCTAGGCAGAGCTAACAGTTGAGAAAGTCAGAAGTTAATGAGCTCTAGATCGAAAATCGAAAACGGCAACTTTGAGTGAATAAAAATAAAATCAAGTAATATTCAATTTCAATTGAAAAACTTTTGACGCACTTTTTTTAGGTTTTTGGCGATTTTCGTTTTGAAATCAAATCCGAAGTAGCAAAGTTGAAATTCGGATTCAGCTTTAACTTTTTTGTTTTTGTTTTGCAAAATCACTCATCTCAAATTGAAATTGAAAGATCGACACTAAGAATTTAAAACAAAAATGGCAAGTGGCTTTAAGTGTTGTTGGTCTAGAAAACTTCATGATAAAAGAAATTTTTACGATTTTCATAGAAAACATAATCTTCTTTCATTTTTGTTAAATTTTAGTTAAGTTAAAGTGATTCAATTTCCAAGTTTTTTGCTTATATCTATGTATATAATTTTATAATTTTTGACCGATATATTTTTTCTATAAATCATAGTTTTAAAGATATGTTTCATTAAAGACTAAATTGAGTCATTTGCACATAACTAAGAGACAAAGTCAACGGTGCAATATTTTTTTTGGTGTGTTTTTCAATATTGTCCTTATCCACTGATGTTTTCAAAATGAGTCAAGGTTGCGATTTAAGTATACGAAAATTATAAAAATTTTTAATTGTTTCAGATTTTTTTCATTTTATTGACCCTTCAGAGGAATAAGTACAATAGCTGAAAAAGTATACTTTTAAGCGTTTTAACATCGGAAGTAAAAGTCTTATTGAAAAGCATCATTAACATAATAAAAAGCAAATTTTTTTTTTAAATTAAACCATTCTTAAGATCTGGGTTAAAATGCGGTTTCAAAATGGCAGCCAACGCACAACTCTTAAGCGGGACCATTTTTATTTTAAACTTGTAGTCGACTCATTTATCAATCGAAATCATAAAATTTGAGATGAGTTTGCCTTTGGTATTTCTTCCTCACAAAACCACCATTTGATGAGTCTATAAATGGAATGCTCATTTCTCCAAGAGTTTCAACAAATACTACATTAGATGCATTCCGTTGGAAGTTTGCAAAATATCGCTTACGATAAAATGATGTCAAAAGGGTCGATATATTCCATGTGTCAAGTTACACTTAATATATTCAATATATTGTTTTTAAATTCTTTTAATTTTAATAAAATGCACAACAGCACAATTAAATCGCCCGAGTTTGACGTTCTTTACGTTCAATACAGAAAAAAAATCTTCGGATATGGTATAGACGTATTCCAACAAAAAGCTGCGCCAACTGATGCATTTTAATTTTCGCAACCTTAAACAATTTTCTTCCCAACATTTTAATGAGAAAGCCATGCGTGCTTTCTCTCTTTTTCTCTGCCTAAAAATAATGTTATTAGTTAATAGGATGTATTCATATTAAATCCGTTCGCAACCCCCTCGCTTAATGTGTTTAATGTTGTGTACACAAAAAACACATGCGACCAGAGATGTAATATACTTGCACAAGCTCAAATGCAAATTCCTAAAACACTAATCACGTTAAAATCGTTTTAAGTTACACAAAGGGCACATTTTGTCACATTTGTATATGCCCATATACTGATGGCATAAATATTTTAACATTTGTCAATTAGCGTGATTGAGGCTGCTCTACGAATTGTTTAAGTTAAAATTGTCTTCACCCCATCATGACATTCAGCCATAAACACACCCCCATACTTTAAATGTCAGTAGACTATTTACATAACATTATCCAATTTGTACATCGATTTAAATTAAAAACAAAAAAAAAAAATACTTATTTTTAACCTCATATACTCGTACCTACCAAGTATCGAGTACCTATGTTTATTTTAAATGTGTCCGTCAAAATGTTTATAGACGACGACGCATGGGAGCATAAAAACAAAGTGGTTATGGAAAAATGTCTCAATGGCACCTACTTTTAGTTCATTATTTAACATAGTTATGTTTTAATGTGATTTTTGTTGTTGTTTGATGTGTTATGCAGGTGCATTCTAAAGAAATTAACGACACAAATTTCAAGCGGATTTAACCTTGTACACAATAAATGTGAAAAAATATTGATATATTAGAAGTATTTTTAAATTGGTGGTAAATAACGATGAACGAAGAAAGAGGTTAAGAAACTATTAACTAAACGAAAGGTGCTAAGGATTTTGTTTTACAAAGAAGGAAAATTGTCTGAGGAGTTTTAAATATAAAGCGGGGTTAGACAGGGCTGTTAACTTTGACCAATTCTGTTCTTTTCTTTCCAATGACGAACTTCATACGAGAACAGGTCAGGAACCTATTGACTCTATAATACGGAGACAGACATAATTGGCAGAAGATTTTGAAATGGTAACGAGCGCATTGCGATGCAATGTAACCCCCACACTCAAACAGCAGATGAGCGGGCAGAACTATAGAAGGCCTTGGCGAAGAACGGTCGAAGAGGGATCAGCACAACTGGGGAAGAGTTAAAGAAAACTGAAATATTCGTTCATCTCGATGTATTCGGCTGGGCACAAGACTAGAACATTGAAGTCCAGCCTCGTAATTGTCAACATTAGGTTAGGTTAGATTACCGTGGCGGTCAGCAAAGGCTGACCTACTTAGACCAATGAGATTGGTCCATTGTGATACCACAAGGATTTTAGATATCCTCTTTTACTCATTGAACCATTTTGAGCTTCTTACGAAACGTGCGATGCTACTAATCTTAGTATTTACTAGATCTCTAGGATCGTTGTAGAAGAATTCTCCTATTAGGAGTCTACGTCTATGGGACAGAGCTGGGCATGTACATTGTACAAAGAAGGTGTGGAATTGTTTCCTCCTCCTCTTCATCCATGCTGCTTCTGCAAAAGCCGTTTGCATGCACACCAAGACGGGTTGCATGTCTAACTAGGATAGTAAACCTCTGGTTTTCTTCATATCTAGTTCTGGCCACATTAATTTTGTGGCCACACAGGTGGTGATGTCATTCCACCTGAGATTTGTTATCTCCTTGACATTTTGCGTTAGCATGAGTTTGCATGTATATCTATGTCAGCTCTGTAAGCTAAGATAGGCATTCTAGTTCCATTTTTGGCGAGTTCATCAGCTTTACAGTTACCAGGAATGTCCCTGTGTTCCGGCACCCAATAAAGGTGAATATTGAACTGTTTCGCCATCTCCACAAGAGATGAGCGACGGTTTAGGACTGTTATGGAGACAGATTCCAAAGATTTGATAGCCCTCTGGCTATCCGAAAAGATGCGGATATCATTTATTGACAGCCACTTTTTCTTTAGTCAAGATAAAACCTATTAAGATCGGACTGCTCAATACAAGTTGTAGTGGATGGTTTAAAGTCTGATATCCATAATGGGCTGGTGTGCCCCAAGGTTCCGTTTTGTATCCGATTTTCTTTCTCATTTTTAATAATGACCTCAAAAAGGAACTTTTCTAGTAATCTATGTGTGTATCACAAATCACCTTTTATGCCACGATCACATATATTGGACGTTGCCAAAAATTTTGCAAAATATTTGCGTTTTCTTCGTCGATGCAAGAAATATGTCTCACCTACTGATCTGGCTGTGATCTACAAGGTTTTCATGCGTCTAAGACTTGAGTGCAGCTGACATATTCAGGTAGGTGGAAATGCCCACCAACTTACCCTTGAGCGGAACGGACCGAACCGGACGTAGTGTTGTATATAGAGATTTTTTTATTAGCCGCACCACACGAATGTGGAATGCTTTACCCAATTTTTTCCTCTCATAACGTTGTTAATGCAAATACCAACATGACCTCAGTAAGTCTGAGGACAAAATTACGATGGCGCGTAGGAATAGTGGAAGTCCAATGCCCCCAAAAGGAAACTTGTGGATATGTCCATCAAGATTTATAATTATTAAGTCAATACTTACAAATCTTTTTTTTTTAATCTTTCATCTTACCTGTAAAAAAAGAAAATAAATTATTTAAATAATTGCGCATTGCATAGTTTTAATTTGTTATAATTAAAAAAATATATAATATATAAATTAAAAGGTACTAACTTAATTTTAAACTTTGAAAATATTTAAGGACCACCTTCATATAATTATGTAGATCCCTAATGTATGTTAATATAAGAAAAGTCAATTAATAAGTTAAAAAAACATTTTTTTTTTCAATATCACCTTCAAATGCGATGCATGTACGTAAGCATATTATAAAGATGCAATATGTATATAAGGAACCCAGTAAAGCAAAAATATATGTATGTATGATTAGACATTTTGTCTCCTTTACAATTTTCATTTTACATAATAATAATAATTATAATAATAATAATCTCCTTTGTTGTCATTTGATTTTAATACACACTTCAGAAAGTTCCCCCCCCCCCTCCTTTTAAAAGCAATTTTAATTTATTTTAAATGAACATTCTGAAGTAGTTGGCAATCTTCCAATGAGTTTTATATGTGTCAGCTGAGACGTTATCTATCCTTAAAAGTGTTCTTCTAATACGAAGTGCGCAACACACACATATTTATACATACATTTCTTAGTGCATTATATGTATAGCAGAGCATGCATGATATTTGTGTTATTAAGGACAATAAAGGAGAAATATCTATATAGGTACTTTTATGTACAGTAGTCAAAAAATTTCAGCGGACGATATTTAAAAAAAAAATATTTGTTCATGTGTTCATTTCCTTTACAAAACTTTAAAAAATTTATAAGGATTCATGTTTTTGTCATAAATGTATATGGGAATAGAAAACTATCATGTACAAGCTACATAACAACAATTTATCTGTCGAAGTTCGTCATTTTTTTTTTATATGGAAAATGTTTTCCTTGTGATATTTTTTGCAGCATTTTAAAAAAATAATTTGAAAATCGAAATTTTAATCTTCAAAATATTTTTTTTTTTACAAAGAAATCGAAAAAGAAATTGTTCCTTTTATTTTTCTGACCAGTGTATATATGAATTTTGATTAGCTTGCTACTTCTATACACACAAATAAAAATATGTGTCGAGGATTTCTCGAAATTAATTTATTTTGTCTTAGCCGCAGACAATAAACCTTTTTGAGACGACACAATACAATAAAACAAAATGCATGACTGGTTCGAAAGTACTCGTTCCTTCGGGGTAGAAGTCTTTTATAAGAGGCACCGTTAACAATGTCTTACAAAGCTTCAAATTTTATTGTTTTATTATAGCTCGCTCTAATATTGCTACATCAAAAAAAATATCAAAAGAGTCGGTATCTTTTGCAAGAAATTTGAAATGTTTAAAAACGGTTTTTTTACATTTGTGTAGGAGGTACCGTTATTTCAAAAACAAAATAAAATCGCATCGATTTTGAAATATACAGGGTGGGTCATGAGTAGTGCGTCAAAATGTTATTACGTGTTGGTTGGGTTGAGACAAGGAAAAAAATCGTAAGGAAGGGGTGGGGGGTTATTCTTCCCCGTTTAGCCGGGAGGGGCAATTTTCAAAATTCACTTAAAATGGAACAAAATTATTTAAAATCAACGGCTTCATCCACGCAATGCTGTGTGATATCTTTTTGAAAATTCAAAAGCTTCTTCTTTTATTCTGTTTTTAAATAAATCTTTTCTAAGGAACAATTTTTGAAAAAATTAATTTTCAAAGTCAAACTTTTGAAAACAAAAAATGAAAACGAAATTTTTGAACTATTTTATAAAAATCTTGAGTGAAAACAAGAAAACCGGATGGAAAAATTTTATTTCGCTTTTAAGAAATTAAAAAAAAAAACCAAAACCACTTTTTTCTAAGAAAAACCTTTATTTTTATTTTAACGTGGCTAGATTTTTAAGTTAATTAATTTATGAAGTATTGATCTTTGTTTTATTTTATTGTTTTTTTTTTTTTAATTGGAGTTTTATGAGAACGCAATAAAATGAAACAGTAGATTAAATAATTAAAAAAAAAAATATTTACCTAATTTCTTCTTTTTTTTAACTCGAAAAAATTCAGATATTCCAAAAAGGTCCAAAAAAAATTATACACCCTTATTTTTGGTCTCAACAAATTTTTTAAAAAATGTGTGGAGGTATACACCAAGTCCCATGAAAAATCAACTCACTGTTAAGGCTGTAGTTCGACGGACAGACAGACAAACACAAAAAATTGCGAGACCCATTTTGTTCCCTATCACAGCTATGTCAAGTTTTATCAAAATCTCCATTTCGAATTTTTTAACGAATTCAAAACTTGTCCTAAAGTAAAAAAGGAAAGATACTCAATAAAGCTAGTTGTACGAAAAAGCTCATTTATTTCACAATAATATAAATTAAGGTATACATATAGCACCAATATTATAGGTATATATTTTACTCACCGTAAATAGTTAAAATAAAATTCCATAAAAAGTCATTAAAATAACTTAGCAAAAATAAAAGCAATTAAAATTGATTTATTTAAGGACGTGTAATAAATATAATGGAAGGTTGTGGGAAACTCGCATGTTTTTGTTATGTAATTAGGAGATTTTTTTTTGTCACATATAGTCATACGTTTATATTTAAATATTGTTTAAATAAAAAAAAACACCTCACGGATTAAAAGTATGAACCGTTAATGAGGTTAGGTTGAACTATGTCTTTGCTGAGTAAAGCAATCTAAATGAGTATTAGTAGATTTACTAATAAAGGTTATTTTTTCAATAAACAAAAATATTTACAACAATTTAATTACAAAAAAAAACAATATCCAAAATAAAAATAAAAATTAGCAATAAATCAACATTATAAGAAACTTTTCTCTTCCGCACACTTTTAAATCTATTTTAAGTGAGTAATAAAATTGCTTTCCGGGCGCCACCAAATGCCTCAATTCCCATCATCATCATATAAAAACCAAGCCCGAAATTATTAAAAATAGGCACTAATGAAAATTCAAATAAACATCAATACTTGTTGATGGAGTAACTCATTTCGTAATATTTATATTTGAATAAAGTAGCACTTATGACGTCGAACATAATAATCATTGTTAATGACTTTCGTTCGCATCAACAACAGAAAAAAAACATCGCTTTTTACGTCATCACATCAAAACAAGGTGTTTTATTTTTTGAAAAGAATACTTAATAATTATGATTATGATGGTTTTTTTTATGCAATATGATTTTTTTTTATTTGCTTGGCAAATAGCCTGAATTCAATTTGGATTATATGCGTTAACCAATCAGGCCTATTGTCCTCCTTATAGACATAATTTTTTTTTTTTTATTAAAAAAGTGAAATAATTGAGCCAATATAATGATGATATCATAACTGAATAATCACTTTATAAGCGATTTTCAAGATGATTCGTCTCAAGGAAAGGAGATTCTTTAGAATTTTTGTTTTTTTTTTCTGATGTCGATTGAATCGTTTTTTTTTTGTAATGAAAATCGGTTATATAGTTTTAACGGAGAAGGTATTATTAAGTCATGGACATTTTGAAGATCTTATATAAGAGCCGAAGAATTTATTAGCCAATTTATTTTGAAGCTCTTATGAATTAGGGACAAAGAAAAATGTAAAAATTAACACTTGAGACGACTTGAGAAAATTACCAAAGACGGTGTTGGATCTCATTTTCCACTTCGCAACAGAGAGATTTCAAGAGATAATTTTTCCACTTATTTGTGTGTCAACAAGATATCTTGAATGAAAAATGTAAGCTTTGTTGGTTGGTGGTGTAGTACTAATTTTTATTCATCATTCATCACAATTCGCCATTCTAAATTTAACCCCTCCAATGTACTAGTGCATAATGGTATCATTTAAAATACGAATGTAGTTGCCATTATATTTTCAAGATGAGATGATTTGAATTTGATTTAATTATTGATTATGTTTGTTTGGAACCAAAAATTCTACTAAATTTATCCGGGGGTTTCGGAGGGAATGGTCACACTGTTCAATTTTCAATATGTTTGGTATAATTCGAAAACTGATTTCAATTTAAGAATTTAACTTAAAAGATCACAAAGTAAATATATTACAATTTTTACAAAAATATTTAGGCGGGAAAAATTTCGAAAAATCATAAATTTTTGCTGTTTGTGCTTGAAAGCTTCTTTTTTACTTGGAATTCATTGATACTATATTGAAAAATTCTTAGTAATAGCTCTATTATATAAATTTTCATTTCCACGGCACAACTGATGGAGCAAATCTTTAATTTTTTACTTAGTAAATATTTAAAAACCACAAAATTAAGATGAAACTTGATAGTTTTGAAAAGAAACCGTTCTTAGCTGGCAGCTTTTATTACGAAACGATAGGTATTTCATTATCGTAAGTATATTTCATTTTCAGATTAAGTCTTGGCTCGCTCGAGCAAAATGCGACTCGAGATATTAATACGACCTTACATTACGATGATAGAAAAATTGGTCTATCGTTCCATATTTCTGAACCACGATCAAAAGCTTAAGCTATACTGGAGCGATTTTCTCCCAAATTTTAACTTAATAAAGGGGCCGCCAAATAACTTGTTTTTTTTTTTTTTGAAAATGCTATAAAAAAAACTACTGAATATTTTGTCAAATTTCTTTTTTTATTTGAAAGTACAATCCTTCCGATTAATAATGGAAAATAATTTCATTCAAATGGCTGCCTCGGCTGGCCATGCAGTAGCCTACACGATCGGTCCAATTTTTAAGCACATTACCGATTGTGTGCAGCTGTATTTCACCAATGGCTTCACGAATATTGTCCTTTAAAGCGTCAATTGTCTCTGGCTTGTCGGCGTAATACTTATCTTTTACGGCACCCCAACAATAACGCCGTCCTGTTTAAACTAAATGTTGCCAATATCCTCCTCTTCAATTTTTGTGAACAAAAATTCGTTCAACATGGTCCGATAACGATCGCCATTGACTGTAACGGCTACTCCTTGCTCATTTCCCAGCGTTGTTCAAGCGTATACACAACCAAATTCGTTCAGCGGAAGGATAAAACTAATTATCTGTCAAATCGGACATGAGCTAAGTGTTACCATTCACGAAATAAGCACTAGTTGAAAAAAAAACGTTAGATGGCGGACCCATTATATTGTTACACTGTCATGAAAAAAACTTATTTACATATCACGAACTGTTTAAACTGTAGAATTTTAGTTCTCGATCTTCTAAGAACTTAGACTTGTTTTTTTTTCTAAAGTAAAAATACAAAATTTCTAAAGTACTTTAATATAGGATCAAGTTCTTGCATTTCAGTCGAGCATTTTATTTTAACAAGTGTATAATTTGACTGCATGCCCAGTTGAATATTTTATTTGTTGAAACGTTTGATTAAAAAAAAACGGATGCTGTTACCAAAAAACTAATTTTCTCTCTATTGGTTCACTATGGCGTATGCGTAATAAAAAAATATTTTTTAATCATCATTGAATCGTTTTATTTACTTATAAAATGTACAATATTTTTTTAATAATTGATGAACCCTAGGAATGAAAGGTAAATTAGTTACAATAACAGATAGGAGAAAATAAAAATTTGTTTGTTATGATTCAGTTTTTGAAGAACAATAAAATCCTATTTGTATTTTCTTTACAAACCAGTCCTGTAAGTATAGTACAACTACAGTCAATCAGTTTAAAAATACATAGTAAGTAATCATCTGACATGTTTTTAATCAATATCAAATCTACCTTTGTTTGGCCATTAAAAAGTTTAGCATTTCCTTTTTTTTGGCAATAAAAAATAATGTCAGTGTACTTTTTTTTTAGTTTTATTTAATCCTCACTCTGAACTGAACAACAAATCTAGGAGATATGTATAACCGTCTATAGCCGCCGTACAGTAGTCCTTTTTCTGACCTGATTTAAATTATTTATAAATGGCACTTCAGGTCTATAAGCAAAAAAAAATATCATTATTTCTCAAAGGTACTTTCACTGCGTATTAATAATTCTTTTAGAAAATAAAACTTAGAACACACTTTTCATTCATAAAAAATGTCATTTCACCGTTAAGTATCCAATTAAATTCATAACAAAAATTCCCAACCCCTAACCTAACTTCTAGGAAAGAACTCACATTAATGCGACCTTTCCTTCATATACCTACGAGTGCAACACACATTATGTCATTTGAATGCAAAATCGCATACCGCACCTTGTCACCATATTTAAACGCAGAAAAAGAAAATTAAATTTATCTTGAATGAAAGTGGTCTCAACAACAACAAAAAATAACCCTCAAGGAATTATCGTGATCGCATACATATTGTGAGGTCCTTACAAATGTAAATGCGTTTGAAACAATCCATTATGAAATAACTAATGAATGACTGCAATACAACCAGCAGCCGCTTGATGGCACTGCTACTGCCTGCCTCTGCCCCTATATATGTCGTCGCACCAGCACCATTTTTGTCCGTCGTTCTTCGTGCGAGCTTGATGGATAATATGTAAATTAGTTTCGAACGCTTTACTTTTACATCGCTTACTTCGAGTATACATAAATATCCGTTTGGCGCAAAATGTTAAGGTCAGATTGGATTTTCATTCAAATCAATAATTCGTTTGCGTTAGACGTTGTCCGGTTCGTTTTTATGGCCCAATTGGGCCTCCTATATATAAATTTAAATGGCCCACTTGGTTTAGCACCTCGAATTCAGGTCTGACATCCTTGGGATGTGTCCGTAAAACGAAAACAAATTGCCACCCACTGGGATGATGGTGCTGCTGGTTGAGCTCGACTCGACGGACGGTGTGTAACGAACTATTTGTAAAGCGCAAAAAACGGAAGTGCAACCTATATTTCTATATTTAGGTAAATTTCAATGTTGGTCTATATTTTTGCACGAGCTGAGGTAGGGTTAGGTACGGAGGTAATAAATATTTATATATATTTTCCAGTGCACGGCGGCGGTGGCGGGCGGCGGTGGCGGTTGTGATATTGCTGTGGCATGGCGTCGGCTGTTGAGAATGTCAGAGTTGGAAGGGATTTGGTTAAGCGATTAGGGAATAATGGATATTAAGTGAGAATCATCTCATAAATCAAATCTTTTAATTATGTTGTGACATTTTGCTAATGGGATTCTTCTTTCAACCCGAAAAAATTGTTGGTTGGTTGGTTGGTTGCTTCGAGCAATTTTAAGTGGTTTGTCATTTTGTTCTGTTCGTTTAGTTATGCTTCGTTAAATACGATAGCATCACAAGGAGCACATTAACCCTAAAAAAAATCGATGCATCATTAAAATACCTTTAAGCTAGCTTAATGGTGTGTTTTCTAGCATAAATCATTATATTCCATGAACATCCAATTGCACATAGAAAAACCTAAAACTTTGAGTTCTAATCTATTTTTTTTTTCCAATGAAAGTATTTCCTGGGGAGTTTATGAGGAGTAGGGTACTTATATTATCGAACCAGGATTTAAGAATTTAAAATTGAAAAAGGTAAATAAAATTTTATGAAGCGTGTTTGCTTTTTGTTCGTCTTAATGCAGTCCCGGTTCACGTTAGTTCAGTCAAATAGTTTAAAAACTTACGAAACAAATTGGCATAAACTGAAATGTCCATCACAATATTAACCCAATGGCTCAGTATTTGGTTCAAAAAAATGTCCCATAATTTTTTGAGAATTTTTTTTTTTGATTTTTTTTACGAAATTAAAAAAAAAAAATTCAAATATTTCTTTGAGAGATGAAATATATTTTCGACCATTTTTTTTCAGAATTGAATTTTCGAGCAATTTGTAATCTCACGTTTCAAAAAAAATAACCACTTGGTGTTTAAAAAAAAAACTCTTTCTCTTTATGATTTTTTCTGGTTTCATTTTTAGTTGGCAGTTATTTTTATTTTTTTGTGAACAAAAGTTTGTATAGACATTTTTTCTTTCAATTTTTATAATTTTTATTTCGGACTTGCGGTTTTTAGTATAAAAATGAAAAGCTTTAAAAAAAAAAATTGCTGGAACTTGCAAAATATTTTAAATTTAAATATTAGACTAAACCAAGCTTAAGCGGAGCAATGGAGTTTCGCGAGAGAGACAAAATGCCTCCTTGCTAGCAACCACAATACAATATTTAAAAAGCTTTATAAATGAATCCTTAGAGGAAGTTAAGCACCAGATAACATTACATGTTTTGTTGCACATATTTAAAAAAATTTATTCACAAAGTCAAAAAATTTAAAATTTATTTTTTTCTTATCTCAATTACATATTTCCTGCAGATAGGGTGGTTTTAAATGTTTCCAAGGCATGTGCAAATGTGCCTTGATAAACTAATTCCTATTGGCTATATAAGTATGTAGAATTATAAGTAAATTTATTTATTTGCCTGATAAGAAAGAAATATACAATGTCAAATTTAGGTACAGGGTGTGCAATAAGAAAAGTGAAATAATAAAAAAAAAAATTTGTTAAAAATTGGATACTTCTATTATTTTATATTTAATTTTATTTGCTTAAAAATAATTCGAAGTAGGTACTTGGCTTCTAACGGTAAACAGTTAATTTTTCAAATTTTTTAACAGATTAAAAAAAATCTATAAAAGTGAAACTCAAGGATACTCAAAATTAGAAATGCAATTAAATTCACTTGTACCTCTCTGCGAGAATGGTCACATTGATCGTTTTTTTAAAAATATTTTTGGTAAAACGTGAAAATTTATCGGAAGTTGAGAAGGCATACAGTTTTTCTTTTGTTTTGGGAAAGAAATGAATTAGCAATGTTTTTAAGCACCAGCTTGGTATTGTTGCAGCAAGTTATTCCCTTTAATACAATTCCATAACCATTTTTGGAGTATGGCTGTAAATATTTTTTACGACGAATTCAAAAATGATATTAAACGATAATTCGACGGGACTTTTGAACATCCCTTTTTGAAAATAGGAAAAAATAATTGCATCTTTAAATTTTTGATTAGATTCAATTATTACTGCAGACGATTGAGTTTAAGCCAATTTAATCCTTCAATTGACCCCTGTTTTCTAAAAAAAATACTTAAATTAAAAACAACGGTTAAAACTTTCATTGCATTTATAGTTTTTGTTTTTAAAGCCAAAGGCTCTATTTCATAACTCGCCTTATAAATGAAGTTTTTTCAATTCACTGTTTTTTAAAAATATTTGATCCTGAACTTTTTTATAGAAATGTGTTACCGTTTTTATTATTAGTAATATATTTTCATTCTTCCTTGAGATTTTGTTGTGTTTGTCTTGGAATTTATTGTTGAAATATTTCAAAATTCTTTTAAATTCGCTACTTTTCTTAAAATTTTGATAGACTCATTTAATTATCTTCTATCTAACGGCTCAGGTCGAATTTGAAGGAATGAACTTTGCCAATGCTTGTTAGAGGAATCGTTTTTCTGATTCAATTAACGCTTACTCTTGGATACCACATGGTTGTCACCTTGGTCCATTGCTCTTCATATTATAAAATAATGACGTAGTTTCGATATAAAAAATTCTACAGGGTTCGTATTTACACTCTGTAAAAAATTTTGTGTAAAATCAAACAGAATTTTACCAAATCTCATGTTAATATTTTTCAACACATTGGTCGTATTAAAAGTCTTACCAGATACAAGATTTGACTTAACATTTTGTTTAGTGTTAAATTTAAATTAAAATACAGTTGGTTTAAAAAGCTACTTTTTAACCTTCAATTTAAAAAAAAAAATAAATTGAGCCTTTGGGTTTTATTTAAAAAAACACTCCCTTTATCAAACCACAGATTTTTTATCAGTTATTCATACATTGTAATGATTTTTATATTTATAGCATACATTTCATCGAATTGTTTTTTTTTTTAGTCAAACATTCATTGATAACAGCAAAAAATAAAGTAAATTATAAATTATAAAAGTTAGATATACATACGACGAACCGGCAGTTTGTATTCTTACTTTGCATTGCAAGGTTCAAATAGTTGGGTAGTTACGCAAAAAAAAACATGAATATTAATTTTGCATTCTCAATACTATTTTTAGTAATTGTAGAAAATGTTTATGGTAAGACATTCTTAATTTTGAAAAAAAATAAAAATAAAATTTAAGCAGTTTGGAAAGTGCTTTGTACCAATTGAAATTTAAATGAATACAATATAAAGTTACATTTTTTTTTTGTAACTGCAAATTTTTGTTAGTGAAAATTTTCTTCGAAAAACCATTTTTTTTTTCTTTAAAAAAAATTCCGAAAATGGTACTGGAACGGAGTTTTGGCTTTAAAAAATCTATAAAACCTGATTGAAAGTATTACTTCTTACTAACTTTTTAAAATTTTTCTATGCAATATTTTTAGCATTTTTTAAATTATCGTACTCTCCCCAAAAATGTTTTTAAAAAAAAAATCGTCAAATTTGTTTGAAGCACCTTCCATCTTATAATTTCATCAAACAATCTGTATTCACATAAATGTTATGTTATAATACCTTTGCACTTGCAGGATTTGCAAAATACAACTGGATACCTTTAAAAACAGGTGATAAACTACCTGAAGATCTTTTTAAAATTCACGAAGGCAAATACATTGGAAGAGCTAGACATTTCGACGAAATTCTGCCAGCAGAAATCTACCCAAATGGAACGGGTTTCATCTCGTCTTGCCACAAAATAATACCTAAAGAAGAATTTGAAATTCTATCAACAAGAGAGCCTTGTGAATACAAGCCTTTTTCCTATATCAGCGATATAGATGAAACCGCAGTACATGTTGGTACAGATTGGGATGGTGAACCTATATATCTAGGAGTTTCGATAAGTGATGACTCTAAAGCTTATCATGTTGCATCAATTTTTTTAACCAATTATAAAATATATACCTGGTTCGGCGCAACACATTATGATAGCTATCAAGGATTGCATTTCCTTAGTTGTCCTAAATTTATTGAGACCAAGTGGATTGATTCTTCAGCGAAACAATTACCAAATAAAACAGTTTCTGGCGGTGAATCTGAGATCAATTATTACGAAATGTATGTTGCTCGATTGAAACGATACTGTGAAGTTGTTACTGGACAGATAATTCCAGAAATGGGTATTTCAACGGCATACTTAAACGATGGCACAGCAATTGAGGCTGCTAATTGTCAGGTGCTTCTTGGTGAACCAGGCGAGTATAAATGGGTTTCAGCTAAAAATGGACAAATTCCTGATTTTGCTGTTGTGAATGGACGTTATAGAAATGAAATGCAATATATTGCTCGATTTAATAATAGCATAGGACATTTGACGCATAGTGAAGCAAAAAGAGAAGAATTTGATTATGATATTTTGGTAGCAAATCCTTAAAAATTATTATTGGTAAATAAATATATATTAGTTATGAAAGCCTGCATATAAATTTTAAATGTTTAATTTCATGTCAACAAGACATAGACGAGAAAAAAAAACAGCAGTAAGACAAAAACTGTATTTTTAGTGCTTTTTATATGATTATCCTCTGATTGAAATTTTTTTTTGTTTATATCAGATGCTACGCCTCAAGCGTGCTTACGCTCTTCTTCGGGCAGTTGATTGAATGTTTTATAAAAATGTGTTTAATGCTGTCTTCAATTCTATATTTTCGGTTAAGTAAAAATATCTTTTTCAAACGCGACTCTGTAGATCCGTTTATAGTATCTTCAGTCATCAAGTAGGCACCATTATATTTTATTTTTGACCAAAAATTGTTTTTCCGGTTTCAAGAAATTTTCAAAAAAAATGCAGTCTTAAATTTAGAAACAAGAGTAAAGAACTAGCAAAAGATTTTCTTATACAAAAGTTTTTTTCTAAAAATAAATTTTATCCAAATAAATGCCAAAAAAATTTTGGCCAAAAATTAAATTTAATTTAAGAAAAAAAAATTCTCAAACAATATTCATCTAAGACCTTTGAGACAAAAGAAATTGTCAGGGAAAAACTAGCGCGAAAAAAAAAATGTGAATTTTTTTTTCAAAATTGAAAATTGCTGAAACTCCAAAAAAGTTTTTAATCCTACATTTTTTTATAGAGTATAATAATTCTGACTGTTCCGAATTTCGAATTATGTACATAATTCTGTACTCTAAAGTTCTGTGCTTCGAAATTCTGAGAAAACAAAATTTTGGATTCTGAAATTTTGAAAGCCTGCATATAAATTTTAAATGTCTAATTTCACGTCAACAAGGCATAGACGAGAAAAAAAAGTTGATTGTTATACTATATAAGTACTCTCAAAAATTTTTAAAATGTGCGTTTAATGCTATCTTCAATTCTATATTTTTGGTTAGGTACAAAATTTGTATAAATTTTAGAAAATGCTAATACTGGCTTTGATCATATATGTAGCTATATTATTTTATCGTATCATTCACAGCCAAATTTAATTCATGCTTCGTACAATTTTTGTTAAAAATCTAAAAACTTGCCTAATCGACATCGGCTTAAGTAATGTCTCAAAAGTATATATGTCACCAAACAGTGGCACTCGGCTTAAGTAATGTCTCAAAAGTATATATGTCACCAAACAGTGGCACAAATCCTTACATCGTTTTAGAGAAAGTATTTGATAGAGTTTGGCATCGAGCTTTCTAATTGATGACGCGTCCTTCTTCGTTGGATTACAAATCACCTTTCAGGCCGCTCAGTTCTAATCAGAACTCCAAGGAGATAAAAGACCGCCTCTATTGTTAGAATATTATTTTTTTTACGTTTGTCAAAAGTATTTTTGGACATTCATCAGAAATATTTTTGAACACACTTGGCAAAAATATTTTGGACACTTTTTTTTTGATATTATTTTTCGAAATATTTTTTTTCAATATTTTTTCTATAAATTTGACAATTCAATAGGCATAAATACCTCACTTTTTGCATATGTATATGTACATACATATGAGATATAGGAAGTCTATCTTTCACGATGTATCGCATAAAAAATATAAAATCACACACGGTCGTTAAAAGTTTAAGGAATCAGAGCGCTCTTTTCACGTTAAATATTCAAGTGCAATTGTAAGAAACGTCGTTCTCGTTGATTCTCATCAAATCGAGTCACCATTACTATGAAAATAAAAATCCATTCAGTTATGTTAGTCAAGAGTGTTGAAACGGCAGGATTTCGGGATATTGTGAATCGGGATTTTGTCTTGAGCATTATCACAGTTTTGGGTGTTCTTTTACTTTTGAAGTTTTTTTTTTATTCAAACAACATGGAGATTAAAGCTCAAGGAAAAAATGCCCAAGTAAAATTAAAAATTATTTCCCAAAAACAGAAATCAAAAATTGGAAATATTGCCCAATTTCACATTTCTTCCAAATAATAATAAAATATAATGTTTGGACTTTATGTCCATCTTATAGATGGACATAAAGTCCAAATTTTTTCAATGTACATTATTTTTTGTAAAATTTTGGCGCTAGTTAATCAATTATGGGAGGTTTTTTTTAAACTTTTTTCTTGGTTGTGAAATTCGGGCAACATTTCTCCAATGAAACTGTTCAAAAACAACAGAGAAATGTGGTTTTCGAACATTTCAAATATCTGGCAATCGTACGGATCTATAGAAAAAAAAACCAAAATCAAACTCTTGTCAAAATAGTACTTGATCAATTTTGTTTTTAAGCAAAGCAAATGAGACGAATATTTTTATACAGTTTTGGATTTTGAAAATTAAAAAAAATAGGATTACGAATCTAAACCTACTACTAAACATCTTTTAAAAAAAGCCTGAGAAATAAAAATAAAGCTTTACCCCAAAATTCAGGTCTTCCAAGTTTTTTTTTTTTTTTCTACAAGGCTTTTTGAAATATGTATTTATATTTGTTTTTAGAACCATTTTTAACTGTTGTCTTGTTGTTCTTGTAAATTTTATTTGCGCCTAATTTTGCAAAACTTTATATATTTCTGAAAACTGCTGAAACAGTAATTTTTTTTAAAGAGAATACTATTTTTAAGTCATGGGATTTCTTGGCAGGGTGCTATTCGGCTTGGTCAAACTTCGAGAGTGTCTGTGAATTTTGAACTAAATGATGACAGTATTAATATATATTTTAGTGCAAAAAGTTCCTATAACCATTTACCATTGCAAATATTTTTAAAATTAAAAACCAATTATTGCGCGGTGAGAAAAAAAGTTGTTCAATGTAGGATTGTAGGCGTTAGTCAAACTTTTCGAGACGAAACTGACTCAGACGAGAGTCTGGGTGGTACTAAAAGTAAAAAAAAAATCTCTCAAAATTGTGTTTTTAAAGCATTAAATTGAACTGAAATTAGACACGCTTTAGAACAAAATGGTTGTTTCTCAACAACAACAAAAAGATTAAATCAAAAAAAAAAATTCGTGTTGGGGTCCATGGCAAGTACGAGACGAGAGTAAATATTTTTCAGTTTTTCTCGATACTAGAATGAAACTGCAAAAGTCTTATATCGATCTCGTGGCCAGCCCTAAATAAACAGAGCTGTTACTCAAAAGATGTTGTACTATTTAAGAAGCCATTCAAATTGGACCATTATTACTTGGGTACCTATCAGGAACAACTTTTGCTAAAAATTTTAATGTTAACGGACTTTACCGAATGCTCATTTTTGAATTTCTTATTATACCTTCAAAAAATCTATTACCATGAAGTTTGTTGTTGAAAATATAACTGCCAAAACTATGTGTACGAAAATAAAAAAAAAACCATTTAGGTAAAGGCCACGAATTTGCATTTAAACGCGTAAGTAGTCCATATGTGCATAGCCACTACAAAGGTCAGTTTACAAATTGTGTTTTTAATGTAATGTTCAAAAATAAAATCCTTTTTTCAAACCGGAAACGCCAGGCTATTGTAGTTGAAAACTAATTTCCAAAATGTTGCACTTGGCATAGGCATATAGACCATTTCCATCATCCAAACATGAAGTTGTACATTTCCGTTTTTCAATGGTAGCATAGGTACCTACCTTGACATGGAACCGTTTGAAATAATTCACAAGGGTAATGCAATAAATTTAATTTAGTATTACAATATTATAAAACAGCAACAGGGTGTGTGTATAAGTCTTGTCCAACTGTTTTTGTTGACAATAAATGTTTCATAGTTTTGCCTAATAATCCGATAGTAAACGTTTAATTTGATGATCATTAGAAGTAAAAAGCTGGGTTATGTAGAGGGGGAGTGAGGGGAGGACAGTGGAAGTAGTGCTTGAATTTTCCAACTTGGATGTGTGAATTTTTTAAATTAACTATTAAATAAAATTTATAAATGAACGAGGAATGATTTAGGGGTAAACTGATTATAGGAAGCCAATATCTTTAAATTTTAATAGGAAATATTTATTCAATTTCTGAAATGATACGAGTAAGTTTTTTATCAATCCATTTTTCAAACTAATTTTTTTTTTCTTTTTTTTGTACAAAAGTCGACGACAGTGTTTTTGTAGCGACTGAGGCTATTAAATATACTTTTTTGGGTATGTTCCGCGAACGCGACTCTGTTTAGGGTATTTTCAGTCATCGAGTAGGCACTATTATATTTTATTTTTGACCAAAAATTGTTTTGCGGGTTTCAAGAAATTTTCAAAGAAAAAATGCATAGTGTTAAATTTAGAAACAAAAATAAAGAACTTGGCAAAAGATTTTCGTAAACAAATTTTTTTTCTAAAAATAAATTTTGTCCAAATAAATCCCACAAAAATTTGGCCAAAAAATTAAATTTAATTTAAGAAAAAAAATTCTCAAACAATATTCATCTAAGACCATTGAGACAAAAGAAATTGTCAGGGAAAAACTAGCGCGAAAAAAAAAATTGTTTTTAATCCTACATTTTTTCAAAAGAGTGTAATAACTCTGACTGTGCCGAATTTTGAATTACATAATTCTGTATTCTAAGATTCTGTACTTTGAAATTCTGAGAAAACAAAATTTTGTATTCTGAAATTCTGTAAATAATAAATATAATTGTTTTGATAATGAAATGAAATTTTCAAAAATACAGAATTATAAAACGTTACTTTTGGTGGATTTGAAATTATCAATATGATTTTAGAAAAACTATTTTCATGGAAATGAACCACTAAATCCAAAATGTTCGCTTGATTTCTTTTTTTGGTTTATGAGACAGGCTCTCAAGAAGTACGGACAACTTTCCTGGAACTCAATTACAGGTAACACATTTCCAAAAGCTAATAAAAAACACTACTTTAAGTGAAACAGAATATTTGAATAGGTTATAAAAAATTCTTCATTTTTTTGTTTTTACTTACTTTTTAATCTTTTGATTAAAATGATTTCAGGGTTTTAATGAACATCGTAGTTTGAGATTTTCAGAATTTAAGTAGCAGAATTTTGGATTTTCAGAATTTTGAAATACAGAATTTCGTACTTGTATATTTATTTGAAGTATAGAACTCGGGATTAACAGAGTTCAAAAAATAGAATTATGTTCATAAAAAATTTTCAATCTATTAACAGAATTTTTAAATTATACCAGAATTCTTTCATTTTTAAAAAATTCTATTTATGGCCCATTACACTCATATTCCAAACAATTTAAACTCAAAAACACTTATACACCTAATGCGTGCTAAAATAAAATAATATAAATATACCCTCCCCCAAAAAAAAATTATCTCAATCAAATAAAAATCATTTGGATGCACGAAATCAATTAGGAAACGAAACACAGACAAAAAAAAGTCTAACCTATTTATGTATAGGGATAACAGTGGGTGGTAATTTCTATATAAATCGTTATAAATAATCTCTCGAATCGCACCTACATACTTAAGTTGATAAGTCAATTTATTTTTTTTTTTTAAAAAGGTCAATTTCCACCCTTATAGTATACCTTCCAAATAAAAAAGAAATCAACAAAATTAACACTCAAATGTTGCGTGAAGTGATATGATGAAGAACACTTGACGAAACAATAATAATTTTTGTTCTTGTTCACGTTAACTTTTTCCATATACAGTTTTATTTATTAGAGAACAATAATAAATAATTATTAGATATTATTTTTGTTTTTCTATTATTCCATAGAAAAATAAAGGAGCATAGCTCAGAACTTGGATATAGGTGAGCTACCTTACTCGACGACACTTACCTTTATCACTTGACTTCATTTTCTCATTAGAAAACACGATAATTTGTTTCTTTGTTAAGAAAAAAAAAAATATAATGTCACCTACAGCGGCCTATATAGCCGTACTGTCGACAGTTCTAAGGCTATACGAACCAAGGAAGAAGTAGAACGTGGGGGGAGTGTAGCAACATTTAGATTGTCGGGCGCCTCAGCAAATGGCAAATACCTCACATTACAAACTCTCCGAAAATAAAACGAAAGAGGTAAATAAAGGTGCAGGCAAGGTTAGGTTATGTTTAAAGTGGTGGTTTTATTTTATCGTCACGCTATAGAAATTTTATTTTTTTATTTTTTACAACAATTTAATTTCTAGGAATAGTTTAAAGCCTTAGAATAAAAGTCATTCATTATTACCTTTGCCAAAAGAGTGTTTAGAAATTTTTTCATAAATTTTCTTATTATTTTCCATGCAGCAGAGGAAAATGTACCTTACGAATTAATTGTACAAAATTGCTCGTACATTGCAGCATGCTATATTTTTTTTGTAGGACTTCTAGGAGAGTTCATTTTAAAAAGCAATTCAATTTCTTTGAGCTGCATCGGATTATTAAAAAAAAAAACAAAAGGGTGTTTTTCTTTAACTTATGAACATATATAGGCATCAAAGTGTTAAATTTGTTGATCTGTAACGTTTGTTGAAACTGAAAGAATAAGTTGGTGATGGTATATCGTGCCAACAAATTTTCAACATTCATGATTATTGTATTTCCGAAAACTGTTAATTAATTTTTTTTTTTATTGCAACAAATGAAATCAAATTTTTGCGATATCAAAAGCAGTATTAATTTCTGGGGTATTATTGTACACGCAAGGTGTTTCTAATTAACATTCGTGTCCTGGATTAGAACACGATATAGTTCATCTGGCACGAGAGAGCTGAGATGTATGTATAGCCCAGGCCGGTGGTGGTTGGTCATGTTGCCCAAAATAAATTTATATGTGTGTTGTGTATATATGACCGAATTTTGGATGATATGTTGCTTAGGTCAGAATGGTGATAAAAAATAAATAAAAAATAAGTTTTTGTTGACTTTGAGATAGGTATGCGAGTTTATTTGACCTTTAGATAAAATTTTAAAAAATGATCTAAACAGGTCATCAGGAACTAGTAAATATACATGACGATTTGCATATATGTGGTGTTACAAAAGGCTAGAGCCTGTCGATTGAAACAACAAAAATTAAATCTTTACGTTATAAAGTTTCTATTCAATACTTAATGCTCTTATTAATTTAATACACTGAAAAATCGAGTTTGAAAAAAAGAAGAAAACTCTGATTGATATGAACAGTTCAGTTTTTGATATTTTTTTTTATCTTCGAACGTTCAGTTTTCAGTGTTTGATTTTAAATTGATAAAAGAATTGAGTAATTTAGACTAGAAAAGTAGTTGAATACGTAAAATTTTGAAAATAAAGGTCGCATTCAGATTTGTATTTTAGGCTATCTGGATGATTTTCTGTTGTTTTAATCACAACTGTATAGCTACGTAACTAAAAAAAGTTATCTTATAGTTTTTTGCAAATATATATTGACAATTATAAATTATTTTAAACAAAAAAATTTAAGATTTTTCAAAATTTTGACTTTAAAAGATATTTTTTTCAAAAACAAACAATTTGGTTTAGGAAATTAGTTGGAGGATATAGTCTTGGCTTTAAAAGAAGCTACAGCATGATATTGTCAGTATTGGAGTTTTTTTTTTTAATAATTATCTGTCAATTTCTGTTTATTTTTTAAGAAATTGCCCCTACTCTTAACGGAGGGGGTCTTAAGGTCTTTTGAACTACTTTTCATTTTTAATATGACAGTCTTTATAGAAATTAAGGGAAAATGATGAAAATTTCTTCAACATAATGTTATCACCAACTTCTGTCTAACACATTTTGCTTTCTCTTCAAAATTTTTAATATTTTATTATGTAAAACAGTTTATTTTTCTATTTTCTAGCGCAATTTTTTTAATCAAATTTGCTGAAAATTATAATTCGTTTAAAGTATAAAAAAGTACCTTTCACATTTTACTGAAAAAAGAGATGAAATATGTCTAAAGATAAAAATACCAAAAACAAGTCTTGATGCATTTTGACAAAAAAATGTTTTTTGTTTTGGAGAAAAAAGCCGACCTGAAACTTTTTCAAGGTTTTGTATTGGCTTCACAATTCTTGGAATTATTTGCTAATTTCACTTTTTATTTTTTTGACGCTTCTTAAGCGGTGGGTCATTAAACTGGTTTTACTGTAAATGTTTCATAATTTGATATAGTTTTTTCTAGATTGCAGAAGTTACGCATTTGGTTAAATAATTTGTACAAACCTAAATAAAATAATTTGATTTTTTTTGTTCAAATTGTTCATCTTACCTGCAAAAAGAAAAAAGATAAAAAAATTATAATACTTGAATATTACATTTCTAATATTATAAATTATTAAGGAAACAAAAAAATTATGAATTAAATTAAAAAACAATTATTTCAACACAACGGCAACACCTAAAGTGCATATTTGCTTTTTGAATTAACCAGCAAACTAGTTTGTAGCAAGTATGTACCGTTTATTTACTTTTTGGGGACACTATTCCGTTCACACCCGTTCAATCGCGTGCGGCAGGTTTGATTTTTTCATTAAAAGTTCTAAGGAATTTCAAACAGAAATGTATTTTAATGCAAGAAATGGATGTTGTCAAAATGTCCAAATTTAAAGATTTTCATCGATTTTTTTTCTAAAAGCTTATATGTAGTGAAAAAATTACCCAAAAAAATTTTGTCGAAAATAAAAAAAAACTGTTAAAAAATTGCTGAAATAAATTTTCGTTCTGAAAAAAGTGTTTGAAAAAACATGTCGAAAACAAATCTTCAAAAAAAAATATTTTCAGAGGACATCAAATTATTTGAACCATATTGGTAAAAATTGACCCAAAAAAATTTCAAATAAAATGCTTGTCACGGTACAACTAATAAGACATTTTTTTTGCCTTAGCCCAATCAGTGTTGTGCAAAAATATATTTATGAGAACAACTTATTTAAAGAGTTCAGTAATTAATATATCTTAAAATCCAACCGCTTTGTTTTTGAAATACCAGATTGTTTGTGTCTTTTGATAATTTTTTATTTTTTTTTTTAACGAATAACATATTCGTACGTATTTCCACTAAAATAATATCCTTCTTCGATTCACCAAATATTTAAAATATATTGAATCTTCAAAAAATTTAAACTTACTCGATATCCTTAAAAACGTGAATTATTCAACATTTTGGAAAATAGATTCTGCCTGTAAATATATTATATTTACCCCAAAGAAACCCAAAGACTCATTTCAAGCAACTTTAAATATAAATGCAAAAACAACGGAAAAGGATATTTGTATCTAGTTGGTACTAAAAAGCATATATAACGTTTCTAAGAATATACAAAACCCAACATGAGCTCACCACTGCACTATTATAATAGAGTTGGTCATTACTTAAAACCGCTGTGAGCGCAACAAGTCCCAGGTTACGTACTTGTGTTTTGTGTTCGTTCTTCATTTTATATTCCATTTTTATGTCCTTTTGTAGATGTTGTATATATATCTTCCAAACAACAACAACAAAAAATTCTTAAATATTTTATGACTAGCGCAAAAAAAAAAATAAGTACAAATGAAGAATAAAGGAGAGTTTTCCAACCAAAAAGTGAACTCAATTGCAGTTAAAGCGCACTCATGAAATAAAAAACAAAAAAAAAAAACATACACACAAACTCTTGGATATTGGAGCATCCAGGAACGGACGGAACAGACGTTTTTATGTTTTTGTGTTGGTTGTTTTTATGGCCGAAATGTCTTTTCCGGAGACGTGCATTAAAGACAGAGACAGAGAGAGAGAGAGAGCGAGAGACAACAAAAGAACACAAAATGGATGGACGAGGGGCACTTTAGCAATAAATTATGTGTGAAGTTGATGCATTTTATGTTGGCAGAGAGATGTAAATAAATTTTGGTCTTACGGATACGGAATTACATCCCAGAGCATCCAGCCATCAGGCATGTGGTTTAGGGTTTAGGGGGTGCAATATATGGAAGGCTAAAGCTCGTGAAGATGCTTTTGTGTGTTTTCTCTTTGAAGTGCATATAAAATCAAGAAACAATATGTTAGATAAATAAATAAATGAAAACTCAATCTTTTTGAAAAATATTTAATTTGATTTTTAATTTTGTGGTAGAAGTTTACGGAGGTAGATGTACTTTTCAGTTGTACGAAGGGTCCTTAAGATCAGACCACAGACAAAAAAAAAGCAAATATAATATAAGAATCGAAAAGTGTAGAAACCTTTCGATTTACGAGGTTTTGGATTCGTTAAAAAATCGAAATCTAAAAATTAATTCCACCTTACATTACGAAAATAGAGAATGCGAAAAAATGGGATTTTCATAAGTTTTTTTAGTTATTAAAAACTACTTTAGCATAGGAGCAAGTTCGTGCGATCAAGTCATGCAATTTGTTTTATTGAAATTGAAGAAACACTCGACACCAAACAAGCAGGATATTGCAATGGATCTTCCTGTGTGACACTTTGTGGACCAGTGCATTGAATATCGATCATCACTTCAAATGCTTTAAGGGTACAGAGTGAAGCCGAAATCGTTGGGATAAAGATCCATACGGCAAGAAAAAAATTAATCAGCCAATGAACCTCCTCATCTACTCTATTTTTGGACAACAAGTTGACATAGTAAAAAATTTTCAATATATTGTGGGTATTGTCAAGTCTGAAGGTGGAACCGGGCTAAGTATTAATAGTCGTATCGAGAAAGCAAAAGCTCAGCGAGTACATTGGGTGTCAAGCGTTAAGGCATACGAGCGGGCTAACCTAGAAGCACTAAGCCAACAGCGGTCGAAGAGGAATCAGCAAAACTATGGAAAAGTTCTATAGAGAGAAATGAAATGGTTCATCTCAATCTATCTAAAATTTATAAAAAGCATTGAATTTTCAGAAAAAATTTATTTTGAATTGAATGTTGAAAAAATAAATTACATTTTTTTTTCATATTGAATATTACAAAAATGGCTCCCTACATATTTTTTTAAATATAATAAAAAAAGGGTTAAAAACCCACACTACTTTGGATAATTTAAACAAACATTAATTTTAGTATCAAAAATAACGGTTCCTCCCATTATTTTTTTTTAAAAACCGTTTTTAAAATCTTAAGTTTCTCGAAAAGTGTACTTTCAATTTTGATAATTTTTTTAAATGCATTAGTATCTTTTATTTATTTTTTTTTCGAAACTCTCGACTCGTGTGTCCACTTGAGATTAGTCACTGATTGTAGATGAAGCTTTTTCATAGGATCTGAATTGTAAAAATAACGCCTAAGCTTTCAAGGAGTTGAAGACACCCAGGACGAAGAAGACGCTCAATACCCATGTTGTCAAATTCCCTAAAAATGTCGAGAAAGCCTAAAATGCTCCAGACGGCCAAGATGCTTAAAAATCCGAAGGCGTCGAGGAAGCTGAAAACGCAGAGAAAAATAAACTGGACACGAAAATATTGTGATGGCTTTATAAATATGTACGAGTATAACACAGTTTTTTTTTAAGTACTGAAACTGTTTTATTTTTCATTTAAAGTATTTTATTTTTAGAAAATTACTCCTTCCTCCTAAAATCGGCAAAAAGAACCCCAAGCTCGGTCTTTTAAAAAGGTCTTCGAAAATTAAAAAAATATTTGTTTTTATTTCTAGCACTTATAATTTATTCTCAAATGAAAAGTTTTCAAAACAATTGTTAAGTGCGATGAGAGACCTTACCTTAAATTTTGCGACCCTTTGTTTTGAGAACAAATTTTTGATGCCATCAAGAATACATCACATAATATGACCCACCCTAATCTGACATATTGATTTGTTACCATATCAATTTAAAACAGCATTACTTTATTTTAAAACCTAAAAGCAATTTATTCATAACAAGTGCAAAGGTATGTTAATTTTAGAAACAGTCAATACCATTTAAACACGAATTTAATCAGCACAGAAAAAAAACTCAAATCAAAAAATAATTCTCTGTGTCCAGCTGCCGACCCCAACCTACATCATTATGCATACCTACCAAAAAAAAAAAAAAAATTAAAATAGCTTTCAACAATTGAGCGTGAATGGCCTTCAATTTCTTCCCTTGAACACCACATAGGTACCTCTATATAGGTTGAGGTACATAAACCAGGTTAAACCTACCTACGTACCTGCCTGAGCTTAATTATAACACATACATACCTATGCAAAATATATTTTGATCAGATCAAATTTGCATACCTATACATATACCAAGCTCGTTTTATCCAACCTTTGTGTGTAAATATATTATGCTCTCCACCTCCATTTTTTTTTTTCATTTTCAACACAAAAAATAAATTAATGAACGACATAAATGTTACTCCATGGAGGACACACGGGGCTATACATAGCTCCTGAATTTATAAATCAAGCTCCCGCACAAATCCACCAACCACGAGCCATACGACTTTATAATTGAAATTTAACAAAAAAAAAAAAGACAGCCCAAAAAAAAAACATCAAACTGTGATGGCGCAAAAAAGTCCTTTTTCAATTCGACAGCATCCAGTAAGGACAACAAAGCAAAAAAAAAAAAATAAGTCATAAAGACGTGTAAAGAGGGATATTGAAAACCATTTCAATTTCCTTTTAATTATCTCTGATGGCGGATGATTTCAAACCGCCATGCCACGCCACACCATTGCCACACCATATGGTCCTTTTCCAGATTGTCAAAAGATACACTCAAAAAACAAGGAGACGATGTAGTATGCGAAATCTGCATCACAAAAAAAGAAATAAAGAAACGAAATTTCTTCGTAACCATAATCCGATTGGGATAGGAACTCGAACTATGTATAATATCCTCTCCCAACCGCCTGGTTCTTCCCGCCCGCCCTTATTTAATTTTTTTTTGTAAAAAATCTAACACTCTATACTTCATTGCTTCCACTCTTCCAATCTCGCCTGGAAAGCACTAAATCCGTTGATATGCTCTCGAGATAGAGAGGCTTCATTTGGATACTCTCTATAATTTCCGTGTGCTGTTTCCACATCCCAATTTCGAGTTCCGCTTCAAATAATTCCCAACAAGACATTGACATTGCGCAAAATCCGATAAATTGGAGCTTTTTATTTTGGTGTTTCCTTTTTCCTTCTTCATTTGCTCTTCTTTATTTTCTCAATTTTCAGCATCATTTCCAATTCGACTTCGACAAAATCAACTCTCCATCTCCATCGTGCTGAAAAAGTTTGCCATCATCCAAAGGTAGGTTATCCTCTTTGTCCACCATTTTTCTTTTTAGTTTTTGTTTTCCTTTTGTTTTCGTATCTTGTTATTCGTGTTTGTGCTTCAATGTCCTTTGATAAAAGAGAAGAAAGAAGACGTAGTGATTTTATACCAATGCGCATTGGTTACTGGAATCAGCCAGAAATTAGGTTAGCCATCACACCATCAGCATCATCATCATCATGGTTTGGTTTGAAATTGGACCGAAATGAAGGTTAAAAAGGAATTCTGCGACTAATGACGTCATTGTGGATGTGGTGACGACCTACTTCTGAGCTTATGTCTCGTCATGTTCACAACTAAAATAACACACACACACATAAAGTCGTCCTTTTCCTTTCCTATGCTGGTTCGATTCTTCTCCATTTTTTTTTTTTTTGTTCTGGAATGAGCCAGCGAGTACACCATACCATTAGCATGAATGGAAAGAACTTTGACTTTGTGTATTTTATTACTCTCTACCCCCTGCTAATCCTCCTCCCCCCTCCTTTCTTCTTAGCCATTTCACCCTGTTTGCCCTTTATAACACACCGAGCTACTATTTTATATTACTTATTTGTAGATGGTTGAGTGTTTTGTAAGATATAAGAGGATGTTTATTGAAGCATCAGGCAGTAGCAGCAGCAGCAGCCTTTCGTGTTTTGCTAGCGACTTTACCTGCCTTGTTTGCATAACCATCATCCGTCCGCCTTGCTAGCTGCCATTATGGCTCTGAAGCCGTATTTTTTTTTTTATTTCTCTAGCAGTTAGAGAGTATTGCTACTGGCTGCTGCACAGAAAACGAGATAAGGACACACCAAGCACTCCCATGAGATTGTTTTTGTGAGAAATATAAATTTTGTTGAGAAGGACGATAAGGACGCAAAAGGAATGACATACATTTTTGCATCAAGTTTAAGCCCAAATATACACACATTCAGCAGAAGCTTAAACTCACTCTCTCGCAAGAATTTAATGGTTTGTTGGAGTTGATATGGTTATATTTTCTAATGACGTCATTTGAAGGATATAAATGGGCCAAAATGTCATTGCAGGTGCATTTGCACTTCATTCCAATAAAAAATACGCACACCATCAGAGAGTCTGACAGGAACAACAACCGTCCATCGTTTGTGATTAATGAATATTCCCAGTTTCTCCATACCGTAGGTAGTTTGTATTGTTCAAGGTGTTTTTTTTTTTTGTGTAATTTTATAGTTTTTCATCTAGGACATCATTATCTTCATTATTATATTTTGGAAGAAAGTTAAAATGCAACTTTCTGTATCTCAGGTGGTTGGTTAAAGTATTTGTAGTGGAAAACTTTTTTGTTGATTCTTTGTGACAAGTTAAAATTATATGCAAATATTGTTCTACTTGGGTGAAACTGTAACTTTTTTTCTGGAAGGGGTGGGTGGGGGATAAACAACACCCGGGCATGTGTGTGACTTTATATAAAGTTATATTTTTGATATTCATAAAATTCTCTCTCAATTTGGGGAATTATGGGGTATTAAGAAATGATTGTTTTTGTTTGTCTTGTTTTCAAGGCTAAGGATTAGAGTGAAAGGTTAAGATGGATATATGTATAGGTAGATTGGGAGTTTGAGTATTAAGGTACGTGATCTTATTAATTTGGATTAGTTTTTTTTTTATGTCCAACAGTGTAAATGGAACATTTTCTATATTGAGTATAATGTTCTCTGTACCTATATCTATCTGTATCCACAATATACTCGTATTTACCTATGGTTGTAAATAAATATGCCATTTATTGTGAATTGATCACGTTGACAGTTCAAATGAGCCTTTTGGGTATATTTTTATAAATTGTTTCTTTAATAGGAATAGATAGGTAGGTATATGAAATTGTCCCTAATCCCAAAAGTAAAAACAATTTTTTTTAATATTTCAAGTAAGTTAATTACTATACATTTTTCAAATACATAATATTATTTTTTACTTGCGGCTATAGGTACCTACTATAGGGCAAGTTTTGGATTTGTGAAAAAAATCGAACTCAAGATATTAATTAGACCTAATATTACGATGTTAAAGAACGCGAAAAAAGTGGGTAGCGCAATTCTGTCTGTCTGTCTATATGTCGGTCTTTCTGAACCCCGACCTACAATCTAAAATACTGAAGCGATTTTCTTCAAACTTTTTACATAAGGTATTGGGGAGATCGCCTAGAGAGAAAAAAACAACGGTACCTGTCATAGTACCGTTAAGACAAAACATTTTTATCTTGAAAACGGCTCTAACGATTTTGATAAAAAAAATTTTAAATCGGATTTGTCAAGTAACCTTAATCAAAAAAGCTTAGTCAAAAATCATTTTCGAAAAAACCGGATTTTTTGTTTTCAAGTTTTCTCGTAAACTATTGGATGGATTTCGATGAAAATTTTTCTAAATACAAGTTGCATATCAAAATAAAAAAAAAATGTTTTTTTTTTTTTAATTTTTTTTTTTTTGAAACTCAAAATTTTGAAAACTAATAAATATTTTTCTTTAAATTTGGTTTAAAATGTTATCAAATACTAAAAATGTGGATACTTTTTTTTTATAAAATACATAAAAAAATTATTTTTTGAAAAAACTGCTCTAACGATTTTTGAAAGTTTTTTTTTCAAAAATTTGTATTTTTATGATACGGAAGATGGCATCTTCAGTTTTAAGATTAAACTTCTTGTTTGGCTTATTTTATCAATTCAAATAATGAATTTAAGGCTTTTTCATATTTTTACTTGTGACAATAAGTTTATGATTATTTTCAAATGAATTTGTTTTTTTATACTCAGACTTTAAAACGAATATGTTATCGCACATAGGAGCTAGTACGTGCGACCCAGTCGTGAATTTTATTTTTACTAAAAAATGAAATAACAAAAAAACTCGAGAATAGCAGATTTTTTTTTGCTTAATTTTAATAATAAATCAGGGTGGTAAAAATATTACGTATACGCCCGAGTGCACAGAAAATTAATTTTCGTTGTCATTGTTTCGATTTTTCTTTCAAATCGGTTGATAATGTATAGTTTATAAATTTTTTTAAAATATAATATGTGCATTAGACAGTTCGTTATCTTTGGATCAAGTTTGTAAGTGGAAAAAATATTTCAAAACAATACAAAAAAATCTCCTATTTTGTAAAAAAAAATTGTTTTGACCGTAAATGGCTCCGCACGTCGGCATATTTCCATATGGAAATTACATGGGATATTTTTGTATGCTGAAAAGTTATATTAGTCCCTATTTAGAGGTCAAACGCATCTTGAAATGAAAATTTTTAAAAATTAAGGGATTTTTCAAAAGTTGTTTTACAATATTTTTTCCAGTTAGAAACACGAACGGTATAGTTGTAGGTAAATATATATTTACAATTGTACATGTATCTGTAGTGTTTGGTACCAACATGATAAATCTAAAAAAATATTCCTCCAACAAAAAATAAATTAAGTAGCACGTCAATCCATGAAGAACTGGGCTCTAAGTGACTTATAACTTTCAACCATTCCTGTGTGCGAGATATTGCTTCCTACGTTAAAAAATGGAGAAAATCTTATCAATCAAATAGAAATGGTCACCGGTAAATAAAAATAAAAATTAATCGATTCACTTTTTTTATTTATTAATTTTAAAGTTTGACATTTAGTTTTACTATTTTTTCCAAGTGTGAGTTATTCTTGCTGAGTATTGAACTTGAGCCCTTCCGATTTTAAGCCGAATACTTTACCTCTTTGCCAATTTATAATAGAACATTTCTTTCCCTGTGATTGAATTTTGCATTTGTATTTGTATATTTGTATGGATTGAGTTTTAATAAGTTAACTGTTTAAAACAATAAGTTTTTCAATTTTTTTTTTTGTTAATAAGTAATAAGTAGTAAATAAGCTCAATAGGTAGTTAGTTTTCATGTGTATGGTGAGAAGCATTCTATTTTTGTCAATTGTTCGGAATAGGCAATTATGTCTTTAGAAGGACTGAAAAAATATATTTTGCAATTTCTTAAGTGTTGGCTTAACATTTTTCAGATCAATCTTACAGAAATATGACATTTGAAACTTTCTGACTTTAATATTCTTGTATTATATAAATTCTGAAACAGTTCTCGAAAACTTTATTTCTGACGCATAATTTTGAAAAACGTTTCGGAAGATATTATGTACTGCAAATATGCCTGACTAATTTTATTTTGAAGATTAATTTATTCATAACGAACTTTGATATTCATATCAATATTAGGAAATTTCAACAGGCCAAGCTGCTGATGTGCTTTGTAAATGACTTTTTCGTACGCTCTTTTTGGCTTTACTAAAAACAAGCCCAGATTAAAACAAAATTAAAATACAAATAGGTATATCTCTATCTGACCATTACCTCTATGAAAGGCGCACATATTTTTGAACCACAATTATACACTTCTAAACACTAAACAAACCTAATCAACCCAGCTCCAGGCCTATACATTCTATATCCTAGTCCTTATCTGAGAACTGCCTGTGGGTATTGTGAGCAACTAAATTATTGATTAGTGAATGGCTGCTTTGTTATTGCTTATCATTTTGTTAAACAAACCACCTTACGCTTTTTCAAACTAATTAATAAAAACACCATTGTTAAAAGCCATATAAACAATATTCGCATATATTAAGCTATTAATAATGTTTTCATTCAAAACACACCACAACATTATTAGTCTAGTGACAACCATTGGGCGTTTATTAATTCAAAATATAAGCTATTAAGATAACATTTTTGTTTTGGTGTGCTTTTAAATCATAGATAATGGGGAATTTTTAGTCATGTGTGTGCTTTTTGGCAATTGGAAATTTCGGCGATGGACTTTAGGACACGTTGCGTTGCAAGCGTCTATATCGTCCTTTGGGATTAAATTTTAAAATCCAGCTGAAACTATGGTTGGTGCTGCATTGTATCTATTTTTTGAATTCTTGTTCTAGGAATTTTGTATATTTCAGTGGCCATTCTTTAGAGTTGAATGAATGAAAGAGTGAATGGGTAAACATTTGCACTGCGACCTTAAGAAGGGGGGCACTTTTGATCTGGATGAGATTTCTCATCTACAATTCATCCTCCAAATTCGTTCCTTTGAGGAGTTTAATAATTTGGGGTATTTTTAGAGAATGTAATTCATTCTCGTCTATATGGTACTTGCCCAGATATTTTTGTCTATGATGCACTAGTGCATCCATTTCCCTATTATGTGGTTAGGCATCTCCTCATGAGCGTTGCAGAATCTGCAGGAAGCGCTGCTCACTAGGCCTAGGATGCTGAGGTGTCTTCTCAGTTTGCAGTGGCCGGTGAGGAGACCCGTTACTCTTCTAAGACTATTCCTGCTTAGGCTGATGCAGGATAGGAAACGCTCCTAGTTATAGTTCCCGAGTAAGAGTTTTGCCTGTTTCAGTTTGGGGAGTTCTTTCCAGATTTTTGATCTTTTCGCCTCCTCTTCAGATTTGATTTTGTTTTTAATCATATTCTCCCCAATACCACAATAGAACTCTGGTTCCGTTAGGGGTGCTATTGCTCCTTATTTTTGCTAGGGAGTCAGCTTCTTCATTGCCCCAGACACCTTCTTTAGAGTTATAGCGAGTTAGAGTTATTTAAATGAATACAATTTATGTTTGTATAATTTAATTCGCTAATCGCAACGGATGACAAGTTAAGTAGTATTGCAATCTTCAATGACATTAAAAAAAAACTTCGCAAGGAAGTGTCCTTTGAAACAAAACTTAACGTTAAAATTTGCGATACCCAATTCCATTTATCAATGTCCTGCAAAATAAAAAAAAGGTTAAAAGAAGGAGATTTAGCTAATTCAAGGAAGTGAGATGAGTCACTTTACAATGAGAATCGATTTATCCAGTAATAGTGAGTCAATGATTTTTTGTGTTTTGTTGTGAATGTTTTCGTTGCTTTCATTTGTGTTCTCTATCTCGCTTATATTTTTCAAGCTTAGGAGCATAATTATAGCCTTAGTGATTCACCTCATTTCACACGCCAAAATAATCTATTTCGACACAGATTGAAATAAAATATCAAATGGTTATTTAAGAAAGGTGTTTTTTAAACATACACAGTAATTAAAATCTTTCGAAATGTCTAGCTTAATACACCTTATAACTTGGGTCTTCATTTTTCCTTCAAGATTGATACGAAAAATTAGAAGCGACATTAGATTTAGTACTTAATTTATTTTGACTCCAAAAATATTTATACTTAAAACCGCAAAATTTACTTGTATGGATGAACTTATTAATTTTTGTGTATTAGACTGACTGAGCTGTTTTTGGATTCATTAAACAGACCTGAAAAGTTCTTAAGTATTTCAGAACTACATTACTTTAAAGTACCATCAGTACTTGGTACTGGTACTGCAGTACCTTGGTATTGGTACTTGAAAACAGGCAAGTACCAGTACTTTTTTCAAGTAGCAGGTATTTAAGTACCAAAGTACTTTTTTAGTACTTTGCAGTACTTTCAATTCTCAACCCAACCTACACGCCCTAGCTTTTTGTTACACCTTAGCAAATCACTCTGTACATCATTTTTCTGTAAAACAATAAATTAGGCTTTCGATTTCGATGGAGGCGGAACAAGATAGCATACTTTAAGGCGCTTATAAAAATGCTGTGACTCCAAATGCATTTGATGAACAAGTATCACATCTCGAAACATAGCGTCAGTGGTCTAAAGTGGTGTAGTGCGTAAGTGCACATGACTGTTGAGACTGAGCAAATCTGATATGCGTGGGTTCGAATCCTACAAGTGTTCTTCAAAATAAAAATGGATTAAAGCTCAGCACCACTAAGGAGTCTGATGATTGCTTGGCAAGCATGAAATAGCTATAACTCTGGCCAAAATAAAATGTCAATGAATTAATAAGAAAATTAATTCGTGAAAAACAATTGGTGGTAGTGCCTTTAAGTTGTTGTTGTTGTTCACAAAAATTCAATGAAATTTTCTGGTTTTTTGTAATAAAAAAATACTTTCTCCTGATGAAATACAAAGTAAAATTCCATTATAAATTCAAGTTGAAGAAAAAATAACTCAACAGGCAAGAAAATACTTGAAATTACTTCAAAGTTCATAGTACTACAAAGTACTGCACATGTACTCCAAAAGTACTGCTCAAGTACTTTGGTACTAAAGTACCTGCTACTTTAAAAAAGTACTGGTACTTGGCAGTTTTCAAGTACCATTAACAGGTACTGCAGTACCGGTACTGATACTGGTGCTGGTACTTGAAATTTTACAGCACTATCTTTAAATCGTGTCGATTCAATTCACTTAACCATAGCTAAAAATTCACCAAATTTACTATTTTATTTTCAAAAACTAATATTTCTCAAATTAACCATTAAAATGCAAAAATTGAAAATTGTAAAACAAATTGCATACTTTTTTTTTTAAATTAAAAATAAATTAAAAAAAAACTCATTTCAAATATTTAGACCAACATCACTAAAATCTGAAATTAAAAGTTTTAAAAACCTATACATCAACCGACGGATGATGCCATTCTGATTGACTCTGTAATCGGATGTAATAAATTTCCCTAAAAATTTTTGTTTACAAAATTGACAATTTTTTTTTACATTTTATTGTTGACCAATTTGTATTCTGACATTTTAAAACACTTTCTACTTGGTCATCCACTGATTTTTTTTGTACAGTTCTTGGCATTTTTTTCATGAAAATTGTTTTCAGCATTTTTTTTCTTAAGTTTTTATTTCGATATTTAGGATTCAAATACATTTTTGTTTCAAAATTCTATTAATAAAAAAGGTAAACAATTCCCTGGCGTTATGAAAACGCAACCCTTAAACCAACCCGCCTGTATGGTAAAATTTCGACATTACAAAATTTTTGGAACTACAAGTATTAGAAATCAGAGTTTGAATTGAGATACTACATTTTTGATATTTCCATGTATATCGCTGGTTTAATCGAAAACACTGATGTTATAATCATTTGAAGCTCTGATATTGCATTTTGAAATTATTTTCTGAGAGTTTCCTTGAATTCAGCTATCACAGTAAATATCATTTCTAAAATAATTTCCCCCCCCCATTTTTCAAAATTTCTATCAAATATTAATAATTGCCAAATTCACCATAAATATATAAATAAATTAAATTTCAGTAATATTAATAAAGATAAATGCGCAACCACTTTTCGAAATATTTATTTCAGGAATTTATTCACTTCTTGTATAAATATATATTCCGTTGTTTATACAATTCAATTTCATGTTTAAGACGCCATTGACATCAACACAAAACGAAGCGCACATTTAAATGTCGCATACCAAAAATCTTTATCTATACACCTCCCCCAAAACCAAAAACATATGGTACAACTGTCATGTAGTAGACCGAAAACTAAATCCAATTAAATCATAGCAATCAATTAAAAGGAAGGTTGAGTTCAATGCAAGGTGGTGTGGTGTATATCTTTAGATATTTACAATATTAGAATTAGAATTTGGCAACCAAAAACCATTCAACAAGAAAATGTTAAATATAGTAATTTAAGTTTAAAGCAATTAACTTGATGACGGTAATAACACGGTTTTTTATTTTTTGGGTTGTGGTACTAAACATTCAGCCTCCTAAAATCCTGAAGAACAACAAAATAATAATTATCAAAAACCAACATTTTAATAGTTCCGTTCCACACTATTGACCCACTTAATAGTGTCGCGCCGCCCTTAAGTTTAAATTTTCAAGTGCGGGTGCGGCTCAACAGTATAGGTATAAACTGTGCAATATTTTTGGCATCCTTCCCAGAAACACTCATCGCAAAATCTGTTCATCTCCTCCAAATGGGTTGATCATTACTTATTCCCAAAATCTGCTTGTGCTTCTGATGTTTCTGCTGGTGTAATAGTTTACTGCTGCTGTTTTGCTGCTGCTGCTGCTGCGTAGCGTATATGTTTATAGTAGAGGGTGTCTTTTCTACGTGATGAATGATGATGATGATGATTCTGAGTGAGCGAGTGAGTGGTGATGGTGACATTCACTTTTTTTTTTCTTTTCTTCATTCCTATATTCCTACTGAGAGTCTGTCTGATTCTCAGCGTTCTGTTCACCCCCTTCTGTTTGCTTATTTCATATTATTTTTAAGTAGATTTTTACATTGGAGCACGTTCTCCTCGAAAATGGATGAACTCAAGTCAGCAAAGCAAAAAAACGGAACTCTCAACACATTCAAGATGGTAGCGAGTCGATATAGCTATGTTTTTAAGTAAGTTGGTGAATGGTGATCTCTCATTGAATCGCCCTAGGCCTAGATTCTTTGGTATCTTTTCGACATACTCGTACCAGAGGGAGAGGAGCTTCAGAGGTATGGTTGGTAAAAGGTATGTTATAATATGTCTCTTATGGGAAACACGAATGTTTATAAATCGGTGCGGTCGCGGTGCAGTGGTGCAGGCGTGTGGTGTATAGAGGGATGTAGTGGCTTGGTACGTTGTCGCGGCACAGTACTCCAAGTTGGTGGACTCTGTGGTGATGATGGACTAAAAATATCTATCACACTAGTTCAAGAGCATTTCAAGGTACTTCGGTTTCAGCCTCAGCTGTGTTGTGTTATGTTATGTTGACTATATGGTAACGTACACATTGCTGAGTTGCTCTGTTTTTGCGTTCATAGCACTTCATGGGCAGAATGTGTGTATTTTGGTGATGGTGACTCGGATATATATTATTCAAGTCGATGAAACATCAGAGTCAATACAGGGTGTTCAAGTATTATTGAGGTGTATTTGCAAGTGCGAAATAAATGCGGTTGATGGAAGCGAACTTCAATTTCAATAACTTGAGCGGGACTTGAGTTTTAACAATTTTTTAAGGAATAGAAATTTTACTGAAATAACTCAAGAAATTTCGTGAATGTGATGCGATCAATGACTTTCACTTTTTTCACTTCTCTGGATTTTAAGGTTTCAGAATTTTAAGTCTTCTCAATTTGGGCTATTCTGGTCTTTGGGTTGTGCTTTCTGGATTTCGGGTTTTCTTTGCTTTGCGATTTTAGGATTTTGTATATCTGGATTTAAAGTTTTCGCGACTATGGGCTATCTGCAGTAGGTATTCTAATTTTTTTTGGATTTTGGTTTCTTATATATTTTGGGCTTTTCAGTTATGAGTTTATAGTATTTATGGATTTTGGGTTTTCGGTGCTTTTTGTTTTTATGATTTTTTGTCTAGATCTTAGATTTTCGAAATCATTTCTTTTTTTTGTATTGCGTTTCCTTTACTTCGTTGCGTTTTTTCAAAATTACAAGATTAATGGATTTTAGGCTAACTATGCATTTAGTTTTCGGGATTTAAAGTTTCCTGGATTTTGGGTTTTCCAGATTTTGGGACTTTTGGATGTTCGTACTATGGGGTTATGGAATTTAAAGTTTTCGAAATTATGGGTTACTCTTCAGTTTTCTGGTTTTTGAAGTCTTATAGATTTGGGATTTGCGGTTTTGAGTTTCTGAATTTGGAGTTCATGTAATTATGGAATTTCAGTATTAGAAGTTTTCGATATTAAGGGTTTTGGGATTAGTAGATTTTTGTAAATCCAAAAGTTTTGTGCTTTCTATATTAATTTTTTCTCTGAATTTGAGTTCAATTTCGGGTTCTCCAATTTTTATATTTCTGGGTTTTCGGGATTATTTGTTTTTTTTTTCGTATTTCATTTTCCTGGATTTTTGGGTTTTGAAACTTCAGGTTCTTGGGTTACCATCCCAATTTTTTGGGTGTTTGTGATCATTTTAAGTTTCTTGGAGTTCTGGATTTTGATTCTTTAGGTTTTCTGAATATTGAGTTCTTAGATTTTGGGATATCTGCATTTTGGGTTTTCGGGATTTTTTGTTCCAAGGCTTTGGGTTTTCAGAAATTTAAGTTTCCTGGATTTTGTGGTCTTTGGATCTTGGACGTCATTGATTTTGGGTTTTTCGTGATTGTTTGAGGTTTGATGGATTTTGAGAATTTGATTCTTTTTTTTTTTTTTTTTTTTGGATATTGAGGTTTTATTTTTTTGGGTTTTGGGATTGGGTTCTACATAACTATATACTGTACTATAACTTTTTTCAGTACATATTTAAATTTTAAGGCCTTTAGCTTTCATGATTTTAATTTTTTTATCTTTTAGGTGTCCCGAACACGTAATTTTTGCCTTTTTTTTATTGGATTTTCATAACGATGAATTTTCAGTATTTTAATTTTAGTTTTTGGACTTAAAGTTTTCAGGGTTTTTGGCTTTGAGAGATTTTGAGTCTTAGGAATCAATATTCAGTTTACCTACTGGATTTTGGGTTTTTTTTTAACTTAGATTTTGCGATTCTTGATTGTGATGCAAATTGGAGGCACCCGTTTTCACAAATTTTTTTTTGTTAAAGAATTCAACTTAAGTAATAATAACCCTTTGATAAAATGGACATGTGAAATTTGTTAAAATTGGGTACACCTATAAAATATCTATTAACCTGTTTTTGATGAATTGAAAACTGATACCCCATCAAAACATGTATAGCTCCCAAAAATGTTCAAGTTGATAATTTAATCACGAAGCACACAAATTTGATAGTCCTGCAATATGATTTTATAATAAACTTGAATGTGCCTCTTCTGTTACAGAATTACACTTTTATATACATTATACAATATGCATTTTGTAGGTTGTACGAACGAATGACAAAACGTGATGCACTTTCCAGAGCTTGATGGATAGACACGAACGAATACGTGAAATACCTTATCATAAATTCATGAATGCTTTTATATTCGCTGTTATAGTGCGAGAGAACTTTTGTTGGCAAATTCAAATTGGAAACATTTTTGTCTCCAAACATTTTTTTTATTTTTGAAATAGAAGTAACATGCAGAATTGTAGATATCTAAACCTGTATAAATAAAAGAATCGTATGTAGGGATGAGTCACACACACAAAAATCGTATGCACTTTGTAATTGTTACATGATGCGAAAGGTAGAAAATTTCGGAAAAAAACTAGTTCTCGTATATCTACCTCTTTTTTTTTTGCTGCACAAAGGATAAAAAGACCCAGCTGGCGTGAATATTGGAATTTTTCACACTCGTCAAAGCTATCCAAGATAAAAAAATCCTGTAGATCTACCTTGACATGTGCCATGGTACATAGCATAACAAAAAAAATTTGATTTTATTTTTCTGTCATATCAGGTTTTTTGAAGTAAATTTAACAAGGATGTAAATGTAGAATTAAATATTGAAGAATTTTAAGCTTAAATTAAAAATTTGAAGAAATAATTCGTTCTAGGACCACCCTAATATTTAATGCTTGACAGTTACCTACTTGGAAATATTAAAATTTTATAAGATAATTTTTGATTACGGAACTGAATATGTAATTATCGATCTCGAAAAATATTCCGTTTCTTTTCATTGAATTGACAACTTCGCCTTTGTTTGTCAAATTACTGAAGTCCTTATTACATCCAAAACCGAAGATGGTGATAAATAAGAAAGATAAATTGATTGGAATCACCAAGCCTACAAATGATGGGTCCAAATGCCACTTTCTTTAGAAAAGCAGAAATAAAAGTGGATCCCACAATCCTGTTTGTCGGTCTGTCTACCTCGACCTACAGTCTAATCTACTAAAGGGATTTTCTTCAAACTTGGAATTTAGGGTTTTTAAGGTAGTTTTCTAGAGAAAAATTAATTTTTCTAAATAATAATAACGGTACCCAACTTTTTTGTCTGGATAGCGATACTAACGATTTTGATGAAATATTATTTGTGATAACGATACTAACGATTTTGATGAAATTTTCTTTGTGGGTTTTTCAACCTAATTAAAATTATTTGTGCAAAAAATATTTTCACAAGACCTATATTAACAGCAATCCTTATAAGCGGTTTTGACGGATTGCAATTGAAATTTTAAAGGATCCATTCCATTTCTTTTTTTTTTTAATTTTGTTCGAATATAGAGAATTTGTGTACAAAGTTTTTCTAAAAGAGAAATTAACAAATCGGATTCATAAAAATTTATTTAAAAAAAAAAAAATACAATTGACTTTTGAATGTTTTTTCGTATTTTCAATACATCAAACATCTTCAATTTTTTTAACTTTTTCTTGTTTAAAGCTTATTTTAGCAATTCAAAAAATGATTTTTGTACTTTTCCTTACATTTCTCAAATGATATTCTTGTTTTGAAGGTTCGTATAATTCAGTCATGTATTTTATTTACTTTACTACCAGTCCATTGTTTTGAAATTCTTAAGCTCAATTTTGAATCCTGTTGTGTTTTATTTTATTTTAATCTATTTTATTTTATTAACTTCCCATAGGGAGTTATTGTAATCGGTCCGATTTGTCAAATTGAAATTTTTGACATTTCTCGACGTTTCAAGGTCCCTAGAGCCTATATCAATCATTTTTAGAGAGATGTCTGTGTGTGCGTGTGTGAAGCTGAAAGGGCGTTTATTAATATTCAATCAGTTGTTTTTTTACTAGAGCAGTTTAAAAAAGAAGTGAAAATTTTGGTTGGGCTTAAATATCTCACGAACAAATAATGCTATTGACTTGAAATAAATTTTATTCGACACATTATGACGTCATACAAATTTGATATGAATTTGGAAAAAAATCAATATACCGTTATTTTTCAAAATCAAAAAAACTAAAAAAAAAAATTTTATAACTCGAATATTCTTAGATGGAAAAACGATATTAACTTTAAAATAATTTTATTTTACGAAAAATGTTGTTTTTGACTACTGTTGAAAATTTCAAAAAAATTCAATGGACAGTTTTTTTACAAAAAATTAAAAACTACAAAAAATTCTACCAAAAATTAGTATAAATTGTCTTTCGACTCAAATTTCTCAAAAACGGGTAACGATATTGACTTCTTTTTTATTTTATTTTCTACATAACATAATTGTTAGCAACTGATAAAATTTTGACAAATATTGAATGGGCAGTTTTTTAACAAAAAATCAAAAACTGTTAAAAATTCTAAAGAAAAGTAGTTACAATTGTATTTCAGCTCGAATATCCTGAGAACGAACAACGATTGTGCCTTCTAAAATATTTTATTTTATACATAGTACAATTTTGTATGAACGGTTTAATTTTGACAAATATCTAATTGACAGTTTTTGACAAAAAATATTTAAAAAAAAATAAACTAAAAAGTGGTAAAATTGATTTTTCGACTCGAGTATCTTGAGAACGAGCAATGATATTGACTTTGCCATTAGGTATTTAATCTCTGTAATATATGTGCATTCCGTAAATCTCTTTAAATAATTAAAATGCTTTTCAATCTTAAAATAATGATTGTTTGAATTTAACAGCTAAAGTTTGTTTCACAGAAAATTTGGTTATTTGAAAAAACCTAAATATAAAGTTTTCGCATCCAACCTCTTTTTTTATTTTATTTTATTTTATTTTATTTTATTTTATTTTATTTTATTTTTTTATTTTATTAATATAATAAATGAAACACTATAAAAATTTCACACATTTATGCAAGTGTCATAAAGGATGTGATTCATTTTTACAATATTGCCATAGCTTGAAGCAGAACCTTTTTCTTTTGTTTCTCCCATTTTTCGAGTATACTTACTGCGAAACAATATTTAAATATAAAAGAAGAGATTATTCAATTTTTGAAATTATATTTCTATGATAAATGCAGTGATATAGCTTTTATTATATGGACACAATATCACATCATCACCACGGGGTGTTCATATTCGTGATGTTTGAAATGGCACTGTGGATCTACATTTATATATGTATGTATGATGCATGTTCACAACCTATGCTGTATCACAGATGATTTAAGCTTGTTCCGCTTGATAATAAATCGTTTATTTTTTTTTTCGTTCAACTGTGTGATAAATGCGCTTTATATCCAACAACTAAGCCTTCTTTTCCTGGAGATATCCTGCAGCGTTCGTTTCGAATGTATGATATGTGTGCTTTTACGCCTCTGTCCTACATGCAAATGGTTTATATTCTAAAAAAAAACTTGTTCAACAAAAACGCATCCCTATTTAAATTCCTAGGTAAATATATTTTTATATGAGCAAACTCACTATAGGATGCTTTCATTTTATAATAACAAACAACAACAGAAAAAAATATCTATGGCATAGGATACCCAGCAAAAAAGCAAAAAAAGGACGAATGTAGAGCAAACAATACCAACATAGTGAAATTGACTAAAACCCCGTAGGGGATGGCAATGGCGGTCCATAAAACTAATTTTCATCACGAGAAATTTTCCACAACATTATTTTCTACGCTCCATATTCCGCCAGCCCTTATATTAACGAACGCATCACCATAACAACCATCATAACCCAGCTAACCAGCCAGCCAACTCCTCTCGGCCATATAATAATGGACGACGACGCATCTAGCATCCTGGTTCCTGTCAAGTTGTTATTGGTTTTGTGTTCTCGAATAATTGTTGGAGTGGGAGATGTATATATATATGTATCTTGTGTCTGTATAAATGAATAACTGATGAGGCTAGAAAAATTGAATAAGTAAGTGAACAAGGAGACGCAGTGATGAAAACAACCACACTTTCGGTTCGGTTGTTCTCATCAAATATTTTTGTTGTTTTTAAATATTTTCTTTTTTTTTTCAGTGCATCGCAACAATACAAACCACATACGCAAATTTGTTTTGTGTTGAATATTTTTCCAGCGCGGCGGTCCTTTTTTTTGTGCTATTTCTTTTTTTATTTTTTTTTGGACGTGAAAAATTGAACGTATTTCAATATGGTGGGCCGAGAACACAGCAAAAAAAAGTCTTCCGTTTCATCAACTTGCAAAATGTTGGGCATTGTTTACAATGTTCCCTCATATGCCTACTTAATTTGATGAGGCCAACATATGTACATATTTTGTAACCAAACACAATATTTAAAAATAGAATGAAAAAAACATGGTAGTTATATGAACTCTTATAATATGTATGCGTGAAAATGTAATTTTAACATATCATCTTATATTAAAGGTATTGGAACTTAAAATCAATTATTAAGGTTCTTGCTTGATTTGTACTGTAGACGTGAAAAAAAGGTTGTGATCATAATTTTGTAATTGCGAAAATGAAAAATTCAGAAAAAACTAAATTTTTTATTTCAAAATTCGGTATTTCAAAATTCTTTTATCATAACGAAGTTTTGAAATAAAGACTTACAAAAAGTAATTTAAACTTGCTTTTAAAATAAATATAAATCTGGTTTAAAAAAAAACTATTCTCATGAAAAGAAAACATCAAATACAAAATCTTCTTTTGGTTTTTGTTGGTTTGAGAAATCATCAAGTAGTACTCAAAAGCACAAGTACCTTTAATTCAGAACAGGGAACACATTCCGAAATTTAAAAACAAGTACTTTTGGTAAAATAGAATATTGGAGAAGGTTATACAAGATTTTTCACTATGATTACATTAGTAATTCACTTTATTTTTGGTTTTTTTATCTATTAAGTTTTTCTTTATTATACTTCATCATCATCATCGGCTCGACAATCGGGGTCCGGTCCTATCCCGGTCTTGAGCCGACGCCATCTTTCCAGCGCAAGCATGGTCTACCACGCTGCCGTCTACCATAGAATGTACCACAAAAGGCTTTCCGAGCCGGTTTCTCTTCGCCCATGCGAGCTATGTGCCCTTTCCACCGGAGTCTACCGAGCTTAATTTTTGTCACTTTGTCTGCTTCAAGGTAGATTGCCTACAATTCATGATTGAACGCGGCTAAGAGGTCGAGAGTGCCTTTTGATACCCAAGTCTTGGATCCATACGTGAGTACTGGCAGGACCATGGTCCTGTACATCAGCAGTTTTAAAGTTATGGTGAGATTTGGAGAACTTTGACAGACTATAGTAGGCTCTGTTTATTATACTTTGTATTGTTTAGTAATTGAATAAAAGTTGTTCAACGTTGACTAAAAACCTGTTTAAAACTATTTCATACCTTCAATGAAGAGAAGTTTGGATTTAAAACAATTAAGAAGCAGAACTTTATAAGGTAGGTCACTAAAAAAGTTCATCTGAAAAAAGTAGTTTCAAATACAATACAATACAAAATACAATTTTATTTGAAAGTTTCGGAAGCATTTAATTTAAATTGTAAAGCATATACTTTTCCGATAAAAATGATTGGGGTGTCTATGGAGATTCCGGAATTTTAGCACCTCATCTCTGATTTTTGCAAAAAAAATTGTTACATCTCTTGGCTCAGTTATTGGTTAGAAAAGTTCAGCTAGTTTCCTAAACTTGTCATCGATAGCTTTTTTTATTTAATGTTCTAAATTATTTTTCAGGGTATATTTAAAAATTTCTATGGTATAGACGGCAGCTTGAGCTGGAGAGATGGCGTAGACCAGGACGCCCCAAGCCTTGGGGTGCGCAACTGGACGGCGTCGGCTTAAGACCGGAATAGGTGGAGAGACTTGTTGAAGGAGGCCAGGACCGGACGCCGCCGGTTGTCGAGCCAATGATGTTGATGATGATACTTAAAAGACTTCAGCACTTCATTTTTTGACGAATAAAAAAAAAGTATGCTATAAAAAAGGTCTGGTTATTTCAGAAATTGTTCAACCATTGATTTTACATATATTGAATTTGGAAAGCTCATTTGAAAAGGTCAGAGTGGTTTATAGAACCTCTTTTTTAAAATTTCAAAATAAGAGTTCTGAGGAAAAAATGTCTAAATGTCTAAAGATAAGTAAAAATTTTGACATTCAGAGTAAAAAAAATGCTATTTTTCTATCCAACTGTCATAACTATAGCTCCTAAGCTAAAGGCTTGAGAGCGTTTTTGTCATTTCGTATTAGAGGAAAAATCGACATACATATATTTTCATTTCAACTTTTTTCGAAGGCAGAAATCTAACATTTTGCAAATATTTTTTCCTGCATAAAGAAACTTGCCAATTTCAATTCATATTCAATACATACATGGCAGATATTTTTTTTTTCTAAACAAGTAGCTTTTAATAAAACCCGATTTTTGGTTCTCTGTTTTTTCATTAACGGTTTGACGGATTGTGATACAAATTTGCAATTTAATAATGTATATCAAAATTTTTTAAAATAATTTTTGGAAAAAAAATTAATTCCTTTTTTGTATGATATATGTACAAATGCTAAAAACTTGCATAACAATTTTTCTTTTTCAAAAATATTTAAAAAATGTTATACCTTAAAAAAAATGTAAAAAAGACTTTTTTTTTTTAAATTCGTATCTTTAGGTTTGAGTTCAAACTTCCTTTTTGGCTTATTTCAGCAATTCAGCCATGTATTTGATTTTTCTTAAATATGTCAGAAAAAAAGGAGGGAAGATGCATGATATTATAAAATTTCTTTAAAATTTTGAACTATGATGTATTTCTTTTGAAACAACAAAAATAAAAAAATATAAAAAATTGTAGAATGTCCCCAACAAGATTTTTTAATAATTGTTATATCCAAAAAACAGCAAAATTAAAGTTTAAGTAAATTTTTTTGGTAATTTAACTTGAAAATTTGGTAACTTAGCCTATCACAAAAACAGAACAACCATTTTTTTTACAATTTATAGGAAGAAAAATTTTAAATTTGCAGTTTTGATGGTTATCTACTCTTAATGTTGAATATTTAAACATTCTTGAGCCAATCAAAGTTTTAAAACAAAAACACAATATTTTAATGACTTTACCAAGAATAATATAATAAGCTACCCTTTAAATTTTTTTTTCCTGAAGCAAATAAAAAAGCTGACATCTAATCAATATACATATGTAATTGTAGTTTTTATGAAATAAAAAAAGTTTACTTTGACCATTTTTTTCACAATTTTAAGTAATTTATTTTAAATAATATTTTTCATATGAAATCAAACAAATCTACCTTATTTTTGTAGGCATTCCTAGATATCGAGATGAAAGAGAATTGAAATCTTGCACTTAAAAGCCACTTTTTAACGGTATTACATTTATATTGTATGTATGTATGCACATATGTACATATATTAGCTTTCAATTCCTCCATCAATTCCTGGAAAATTTGAGTTTTGAAGTACATAAAAAAAAAAAATACGTTTGGTAAGTGACAAGAATTCCATAGCAACCTAAAATGTTTTTCTTTTTGAATAAAAACTAAAGCTTGTCACACCCAGAAATTAAATCGAAAATATGATCATATTTGGGAGCAAGTATGTGTGACCCAGTCATGTATTGTATTTTTCAAAACAATGATCATTCGAATTTTATACAAAATCGAATTACAAAGTGATAACTAAAAAAGCAATTGGTGCACCCTGGCGTATACGTACTTTTTTATTTCATTGAATTTACAACTGATTTATTTGTGCACGTCATTTGGTTTAAGTTAGTAAAAGTATTATTATTTTAAGCACTAGTGAAACAAAGTAAGTTTCAAGTAAGCAATAAAAATATTGTCAGGGCTTACAAAAATAAATGAAATACGTTGAATTTGGTAAAATGAAAATAAAAATCAGCAATTACTTTTCACTAAAAACACCCAAAATTGAATTTAATAAATCCCAGCACCAAATCTATGCACCTGCCTCTTTTTTTCTATTTATATAAAAATTTAAGTTATTTCTTGAACTCTTGAAATTAATATTCCCACATGAATATGAACAATCTATTTTCACATCAGCAAAAACTTGACATTTAACAAATTTTTATTCTGTTTGTCGTTTTTTTTCTACATACATAGTTGTTGTTTCTTCTAAAATTCCATTATACCAATTTAATTTTTTTTGTTAATATTCTCAAGCACTCGAATGAGCGAAAACTGAAGAAAAATAATATTTTAAAAATATTTCGATTCATTTACTACATACGTACATCAACAACAATGCTAAAATTTATTTCGTCAAGAAAACAAGACAAACAAAATAAAGTATGAATTTAACTACATTTTGTATCCAAAACCACAACTAAAGCAATGTGGACAAAAATAGACGCTAAATAAAATCTAATCAATTATTAATATTTTAGCGTGTACCTACCGATTCAATAATTTCACCACCTCCCTCCCGTCCGCCATCATTATTATTATTTTTTTTTTGCCAACAACAGGAAGTTTCACACAAAAACAGTATATCAATCAATAACGGTTTGTGCCGTGTGCCTTGGATTTTGGAATCATTATTCTTCCTACCCGCACGTTTTTCTGTTTTCACTTGAAGAGAGTGACGAAGTTGTGATGGTGATGGTGATGGCTGATGGAACCTGAATCATCAGCTAGAAAAATTGTTGTAGAAAGGAATACAGTTTAAAGCACTTGCAGCATCATTAAAAAAGAACGTGGCTCCATCGACCAAAAAGGCAAATAAACGGATCTTTTTGGAAATGAATACGATTGACTTCCGACATTTTATAGCTGGAAAAGCTTATCCAACAGAAAATCCAAAAAAAAAAAAAAAAAAAATGGGCAGAACGCCATAGAAAAATTTCATCGCTGGGGTGCTTAAAATCTTAAAAGCTAAAAAGATTTACTTTCCGCCCGCATAAAATGCTGCACCGGCTCGGGTGTTTATATTTTGAAAATGGCCACCGATGAGGTCATTCGATATTCGTCACCGTTATTTACCCTGTGTTATCTTTTCCGGCATCGATGCTGCTCCTTTTTTTTTTATTTTGTGGTCCTTCAAAAAAATAAGCTAAAGCACCGCATGCAGCATCATCGGTCAAGGTGCCATTATGGAAATGTGATGTTATGTGAGTGAAAGCACTATAAAGCAAGCAAATGATTTTAATTTTTCATTTGCCTTTAGCGTGTAAACAAAGGAAAGAATATGCATGTGCACGAGCAGCGAGACCCCCGCTCTGCGCCGCCACTGCTGCGCTCCCAAAGAAGACTTCTTTTTTTTTCCACAAGCTCTTCTGGGTCTATTTTTAAAGATTAAAATAAAAATATTAATTTTTTTTTATGAATATTTAACCTAAGGCTGGTGGTATTCATTTTTTTGTTTTTTTTTGTTCTTGTTGCTTTGACTTTTGCTCTGTGTGTGCACTGGAAATGCCTTTATTTGCATTAAGTTTGTTTATGGCTCAAAGTGTTGCCGTTTTCTTGTTTTTGTTTTTAATATTTATTGTTTGTTTGACTATGTACATTTATATATAAGTCGAGGATAATGTGTTTAACATTTTTTTTTTGTGTGTGGTAATCTCTTGAGGATAATGACTGAAATAACAAGTTTGTTGATCTTCTTGATTTTGTGTTGATTGCCAACGAGAATAATAATTGTGAATACATAAATGGAACACTAACGAATCAAAATAATTTGAATATGGACGAGTGGGCTTTGCTCCATTCTGGTGGGAATAAATTTTGTAATAAGAGAAGAAGATTAAATGATTCGTTTGAGCTATTATTTGTTGAAGTATAACAAAATTATGGCTAAGTCAAATTAGTATCTTTTGAATAATTTAGGAGTAAACGACTCGTTGGGAAGGTATATCGGCATCAAATAAAATCCAAAAATTTTTATTTTTTAATTGCGACCAAAGGTACTATATCGGGCAGTTTTGGATTCGTTAACTCGAGTTTTTGATCAAACTTCACATTACTATGATAGGGAAGTCGAAAAATGTGGGCCTCGTAATTCTGTCTGTCTGTCTGTTCGTTGAGCTACAGCCTTTTCGGGCCGTTTACATGCTTTTTATTGCTGTTGATTTTTTAGGACCAAAAATAAAGGTACCTGCCATAAGTATTTGTTGGCTCTTTGGAAAATAAGTTTTTTTTTTGTTGAAAAATATGTAAAGGCATCTAAAATTTGTAAAAATTGTTCAATACTTAAATTTCCAAAAAAAAAAATACATATTTCAAAAAGAACTCGATTCGAATTTTTGAATTTTGGTACAGAACGGTTTTTTTAATACTTTAAACATACAAATATTAAGAAAAACCGGTAACATAATAATAATATAGGTTTTTTTCAGAGGTATAGTACAAAGAAACATGAAATTCCGAATATTCGAAAGGTAATCATCTGGCGTTTTATTAACTTCCCATAGGGAGTTATTGTAATCGGTCTGATTTGTCAAATTGAAATTTTTGACATTTCTCGACGTTTCAAGGTCCCTAGAGCCTATATCAATCATTTTTAGAGAGATGTCTGTGTGTACGTGTGTACGTACGTTCGTTCGTCGACTTGAAATAAATTTTGTTTTACAGATAATAACTTCGAAAGAAGCTGAAAGGGCGTTTATTAATATTCAATAAGTTGTTTTTTTACTACAGCAGTTTAAAAAAGAAGTGAAAATTTTGGTTGGGCTCAAATATCTCAAGAAAAAATAATGCTTTTGACTTGAAATAAATTTTATTCGACACATTATGAGGTCATACAAATTTGATATGAATTGGGAAAAAAATCAATGTACCGTTATTTTTTAAAATCAAAAAAACTAAAAAAAAATGTTTATAATTCGAATATCCTTAGATGGAAAAACGATATTAACTTTAAAATAATTTTATTTTACGAAAAATTTTGTTTTTGACTACTGGTGAAAATTTCAAAAAAAATTCAATAGACAGTTTTTTATTGGTATAAATTGTCTTTCGACTCAAATTTCTCAAAAACGGGTAACGATATTGACTTCTTGTTTGTTTTATTTTTTACATAACATAATTGTTAGCAACTAATAAAATGTTGACAAATATTGAATGGACAGTTTTTTAACAAAAAATCAAAAACTGTTAAAAATTTTAAAGAAAAGTAGTTACAATTGTATTTCAACTCGAATATCCTGAGAACGACCAACGACTGTGCCTTCTAAAATATTTTATTTAATACATAGTACAAATATCTAATTGACAGTTTTTGACAAAAAATATAAAAAAAAATAAACTAAAAAGTGGTAAAATTGGTTTTTCGACTCGAATATCTTGAGAACGAGCAATGATATTGAATTTGCCATTAGGTATTTAATTTTATACATAATAAAAATTTTTACAGCGGGTATATATATGACATATATTTAACTGACATTTTAAACAAAAATTAAAACAGAACTAAGAAAATTCTACATTCGTTAAAAAAACGCGTCGAAGTTTACCTCCTGGGTCAAGTGGAAACAACTTATACATCAACAATCTCTATAATATATGTGCATTTCGTAAATCTCTTTAAATAATTAAAATGCTTTTCAATCTTAAAATAATGATTGTTTGAATTTAACAGCTAAAGTTTGTTTCGCAGAAAATTTGGTTATTTGAAAAAAAAAACTAAATATAAAGTTTTCAAGATCACAAATGGGAAGTTATCAGTGTGGGTCGCACCCAGCCTCTTTTTTCATTATGATTTCTGACATATGAACGCCAAACTGGCTCGGACGTATTTAAACCTGGAGTTCCAATTTTCGATCACTTTTTCTAACATTTGTGACCATTTAGCTGCATTAACGCGGCGAATATTGTCCTCCAAGTGGTCGATCGTTTAGGGCTAATCGGAGTGCGCTAGCGACTTCACATATCCTTACAGAAATAGTGCGTTAAATCGCAGGATCTTATAGGACGATTCACGGGTCCGAATCCTGAAACTATGCGGATACCAAACTTTCTCCTATAAATTATTTGTGGTATGAGCTGAGCTCCTCTACCTACATCATGGTTGTTCAATTTAGGAACGAAAAATTTATTAATCATGGCTCGGCTCTTAAGCAGTCACCATTGTTTAACAAAGCGTTACACTTTTGTTACCTACCGACAATCACCCTCCGCACACACTGTCTACCTAGCCAGACGTACCCTGCCTACCAGTTCAACTTATATCGAATCTGCTAAGTTCAACTCATATCCGACAAAAACGACAACAACACACGTTGTGAATAGTAAATCGAAATACACAAACAAAATACCTTTTAATATTAACGTTCATTTTATATAATTCACATGTGGTTCCTGTAGGAAAACTGACTTGTAGGCTAAGAAAATACGAAGAAATTCGAAACTTCCCAGCCGAAGTGATTAAGGTTTTTCCTTTGTAATACCGAAGTACAAGATTCCCCCGATATTCCCCTTCTCTACTGAGTCGTTGGGCTGCTACAACATATGTACATATATGTATCGTGCTATGTGGTATGGTAACAATAAAAGATTCTGCCCTTCACCAAAATTCCCTACACCCTTTAGGTTTTGCAGGGCAATTGCACCGTATTATTGATGAGTTTTAATTATTTTTAGGCATTTATATGATATTGTTAATTTCTTAAGCTACTTTATTGGAATAACAAAATTAAAAAGGAATAGTTCATCTTTCATTTGGCAAGAGTATTTCGGTTTCTTTCTCTAATGTCTAAACGTTTGTTTCTTTGCTTTCTCGAGACGACTGTGAAGTCCGGCTTTAACTCAGCCTCATGAAGCATCACAATTGACTAAAACGTTCTTGCCAGCATTGTGATGCTGCAGTTTATTCACGTACCCATTCAACCAGGAAAAAGTTTACACAATTTGGAAGCGTTATTCAAACGTCAGTCTATTCATGTTGAAATGCCAAACCAAACTTAACACAAATCACTTAACAGCTGTTAATATGACTGCCAGTTAAAAAAGTGTTGCCAACTAAAAGTTCTATACGCCCGAAAAAATTTTATTTGAGAAGAAGATTAGAGAAATTATTACGGCGAAATATGTAAATATAATTAAAATGTCAAACTTATCGCTTAATGTCTGAAACTCTTATATCTATCACCCTATACATCATCCCGATACACGCTTTTAAGGGCACAACAACGTCAGCCGGCACAGCTAGTACGTATTTAATAATGAAAAATTAGTTTAGGTTTTGACTTCGAAATATTGAAAATCCATCTTGGTTTAATTTTTTTTTTCACAAGGAATTTATTTATCTGTTAAAAGCTAAAAGGATCACATTTTAATGACTATAACTATTTCTTTATTATGGAAGATAAGAAGAATTGCAAATTTATTCAAAAAAAAAAAAAAAACTTATGCTACAAAAATTCAAAACACGTTCTCTCAATCAAACACAAAGCCACATTCGTATATAACATTTTGTCATTTCATTCAAGCATAATAATGCTTTTAGACAAATTAAAAATGAATTACTTCCGCTATGTATTTATTATTGTCATCGATTTTATTCTCGATTAAGCTAATAACAGTATTATAATATATACTCGTCGTCGTTGGTGTATTTAAATGTAGGTATCATTTTTCTCTTGTATCATGTGTGTGGATAGAGGTGTATACAAAATTTTGTTCTTTTCATTTTATTCACTCAAGTATAAGCAAAAAGTAGGTATGAAGTATACAATGTGTTATCATCCCTCAGTCCAATAACATTCGAACTTAAACTATAAGTTTAACCTTGGACTATTTTTTTTTTTTCGAATGACATAAATGTTTCATGTATTTTTATTTTGTCATCGGAGAAATGAATAGCAAATTTATTTGTGTATAGATAAATTATAAAAAAAAAGAAGTTCATTCGGAGCCACTGTCAAACATATCAAACTTACCTTAATAATCAGTTTAGTAAAATTATACGGAAATCTGAAAGGAAAGAAAAAATATTTGAAAAGGAAATTCATTTAAAAAAATAAAACATCAATTTGACAACTTGAAAGTGGTGCCATCCTGGTTTTGAATTAATTAAATAACTTTTAAGCAATTACCTCATCCATTCAAAAACAAAACAAAACAAACATAAAAATAAAAATAAAATGAAATATACTCATAACTTGTCAATTTTTAAAATGTTAAACAAACTTCCCTACATTTTAAATTCTGACACAAAAACAACATTGAACTTTTAAGATTTATTACAGCCTTGCCTATTTATTCATCCAAATGTGAAAATGTGCGTTGTTTTTTTTTCCTCTCGATTTTTTTTTTATTTTTCAAATTAACACTGATACTCTCACCCTCAAAACGATGAGGCCTATCACAACCGATTTGATTATAAATGATTTTAAATGACATCATTTTGTTTGTTTTTATTGCCACAAGGTACACAAATAAAATTCGCCTGCCTATGCCTCTCTCTATCTCTCAGGCCAATCCCATTCCAATATCATTCGAAAAATCCAATCCCATTTCCCATCATCAACATCATCATCATTCGAAACAAAAGTACGAGAGGTATGAAATTCAAACTCAATCTGCATAAACAAAAACAAAAAAAAAGTATAAGCTGCAGTTCTATTTTCTGCTTTTGAAAAACCACCTGATTTATCCTCAGAATTCTGTATAAAAAAAAAAACCGTTGGATCATATGGAAAGACAAAAATGAAAACGAAAATAAAGAAAACACCAAATGCCGCAAAAGTTAAAAATATCCCCACTAATTAAGAATCGTGTGATTTGCGTGGAAGTGATATACAGGGTGGGGTGCAGTAAAGCATTATTACTTTTAAAAAATAATTCCAAGCCTAGAAGAGTCAATTTTCGTAATTTTTAATTCCTGTAAAAAATTATATTTATGCTAATGAATGTCAAATTTTTACCTTCAAAAGAAGAAAATAATGTACCTACTCATAGGTGTGCGGAAGCTCCTTTTATGATTTTAATTTACCAATCGAATGAGCTTTGTTTTAACGCTGGTTGATATTGGCTACTCTCAGACGCTAGAATCTTGAACCAAAGCTAAATCTCAACAAAAGTGCCGAGTTTGGAAGAAAAATAAGATGAATCTTAGTCTAAATACTTTTTTCAACTGGACTCAAAAAATTAAATATTATATTTTGAAAACCCGGGGGTGGCCCCGGCGCAGTGGAGGTAGTGCTTGACTGCTACCCTGGATGTGTGGGTTCGATCCCCAGTCTAGGCAGCAATTTATTCTATATTCCCTCAACTGAACGCCACCCCTGGGATTTAATGAGATAATCAAAACCTAATTTCTCAATCCACTGTGCCAACAAAAATCTGTCCTATCCTTCTATTCCTTCCAACAATGCCTAATTTATAAGACCCTAGGTCTTACGGGCATATAAATGTTTGTGTGTTTTTTTTTTTTTATGTCTGAATGTTTTTCACTGGAAACACTGTCGTCGTTTATCAATTCACAAGCCCACGCTTTTACAACGAAAATCAGTCTTTTACAAAAAAAAAACATCAATGATTGTAAACAAAATATTATGCATAACAACAAATTCAATTAATTTAGTTATTTATTAATTCAACTTATCACGTTTTCATTCTTTCGAGTTCATTGCGCGACGAGAGGACATGCAACGCTCTATTTAGTATATTTTCATTTTCTGACAGCTACAAAGAGAACTCATCACGACGAAAATAACATTGAAATAACACCTTACTTTTATGAACATAATTGTTTACTTCACAAAATTGAATTTTCTTGCAACTTTTGGTTCAAACTTATATCAAAGCTTATGTAAAAAAAATTGGACTTAAAATGTGAGTTTTGGATATGAAACAAACATTCATACGAAGTTATTTTTGAAAACCTTTTTTTGGTTTTCGATTGCGAACCCAAGTAATCATTTTCAATATTTTCACTTTCACTGTTTTGTGCAGTTGATATTCTTAGAGTCAGTATTTTTTTTTCTGTTAAAATCAAATTCAGTAACACCCTGTCAATTACTCAATTGATTTGAAGATTTTCAATTTCTATAAATAAACATTGCAATTAATCAACTTTACGTAATAAACAAAATGAACAAAATAAATTGATCAATCTTTATTCAATTTTTTTAACTTTGGTGTAAAAATCTTATTTAAGACCTGATGATCTTTCACATCAAACAGTATTTACCCAATTTGTCCATGAAATGTAATTTCATTGCCCAAAATATGCGTCTTAGATTTTTTAAAGATATTTATTTAGAATTGGAGAAGGTTTAATTTTTTTTTTTGCATTTATTTATTATTTTCTCAAGTAGGCTGGATCAGTATCAGTATCAGATGAAAAAATTACTTTGGTAATCTTACTCGATAAATCAATATGCTTTTTCTTTAAAAAAAATGTCTTCACTTCAACGGTCACCGGTTCTGATATGTCATGATATCATGCGAATAAAAAACATTTATTTGAAAATATATATTAGAGCCATTTTGTATGAAAAGCAAAAAAAAAAAAGAAAGTAGTTTTTCCAAATATTTCTATACAGAGATCGTTTTGATTTAATGAAGAAAAACTTATCGAAATTTAATTTGAGTATACAGCTGATAACTAGAAGGTCCCAGTTCTATTCTCAGATAGTAAAAAGAAGAAGTGATACTTAGGAAAAAAATAATAAAATTAAATGCCAAATAAATTAAATAAACATCAATAAGATTTTCTCTATTATTTTAATTCGACCTTCTTCTTGGATGATGGTTCTTTTTTTCTTTGTGAGTTTTTTTAGCACTTCTCCCATAGATTTTAAAAATTTTTTTAAAACATTAGATCAAAGGAAGGGCAATACAATTTTTAAGTTTTTATTGAATTCATATATTTTTAGGATGCTTAAGAACAGTTTCGGCAGTTCGAGCTGGTACTGTGATTTTCGGACCCAGACCTAGCGAGAGTTTCGTTGATTTTTCCAATAAAGAAAATCATTAACCAATTCCTTTACTGCAGCTAATTAATACACAGGATGACAATGAATGACAAACTGAACGAAATTATCTAAAAATCTGATCTGATGTACCCATTTTAAGGTCGATTTAAATTTAAGAAAACCAATCCATAGCCCACCCTGTGGCAGCTACTCTATTACATAAAATAATTTGCAAATTAAAAATGCTTTCTCATGGAGAAGTAAATTATTTTCCTTCGATATCCCACTCCCACTGTGCAGAACACACCAACCACGATCTCTCTTATTCAATTATCAATTTATCATCATAAAGAAACCAAACTATTAAAAAGAGTTTTTCTAGAATTTCGTTAGATCTATTTATTGCCTGAACAAAGTCATTAACGAGTAAACATTTTTTTGGGGGTAGGTGCTTTTATAAATTTTAAAATTGGATTTTAATTAAAGTTTTCGTAGAAAGAAGCGTGGCTATATATATACATAAGAGTTTTGCAAAACAAAAATTCACGAGTGAGTAAAAATGTTTATACTTTCAGCTTCCACTTTATTTTAAATGAAATGAGGAAGGTAAGGGTAGGGGGAATAGATTTTTCGGAAGGAAGGTCTTTGTACTATAAATCAAAATGTTTTCCTTTTTTTTTTTGTCGAACAAAAATAAACAAAATGTGATTTTGTGTAAATTACAATACTGGGGTGCTTGGGTTGTTTGGAATTCTAGCAGGTAATTATTTAAAAACTTCAATAAGATGCTTTAGCCAGACTAAGCTAGAAATCTACTCAAGATGGAATTTATGGGATACGTGTCGCTGCCAACTACTGTTTTATTGACATTTGTTGTGAATAAAATCAAAATTTATTTATGTTTGTAGACTCTGTTATTCTTCGATGAGAATATCCGAAACTACTTAAGATTGCACAAAAAAGGAGGAAAGATATGGATGTGAAGCATATTTCAGTGAAATGAACTGAAACAAAAGCAAAGCTAAACCCATGACTCTAAAAATATACATTTCTTAGATTAAAAATATATTAATTTAAGAAGCTTCAAAAATTCAGAAAATTTCAAGAAAGGACAAATAAAATCCCTGTTTCTCCCAAACTAGATTTATCTCGCTTTCGGAAAAGAGCACTTAAGAGAGAATAATTAACTAAACTAGCAAAACTTTGAAGCCAATGTAAACCATCGATATAATCACTACTCGGCAGGATACTAATCCCCAAGCATTGATGGACTGGTTGAAGTAATAAGTATATAAGAGCATCTTAAACAGCTTGCCACTCATTCTCGTTTTATTTTTTAGTGATTGGGTCTTCTCCCCAGTTTTCCAATAAGTACATACTCCCAAATAAATGGTTCTTCCTTCTGTGGACTAGATTATATAGAACTTGATGATGATGGTTTGATGGAGGTCGATATAGTGTTGCTGAGATATATTACAGGGAGGTTACTAAAGTGGTTGAAAACTATTTGAAATACGTGGCAGGAAAATGATGGACGAAGGGAAGTTTAAATAACCTTATCTATTGGTTTTAAAGATAAATATACGATTTATTTGCAGTATTTACCTTCTTATAAAATTAGATGTTACCAAATGCTGGTTGATAATAGTGGAAATCGATTGAATTGATATTTTTGGTTACATTTAAGATGGTTCGAAAAAGCTTATTGTACTTGGATACTTGATTAAAGTCTTCGGACTTATTATGTCCGCGAATCTCGCTTTTTGGGGCATATAGGGCCTACACTCCTCCTACCAGTCCTCTGCAGAGGACCCAACTTTTCACCAGTTGTGCCCGTTCTTTTTCAAGTGCTTCAAGGCCGGTACACTCGTCTGCCTGCCTTCGTAGGAAGTTTCCATTCATCACTTGGGTCGCAGTTTACTCGTTTGGAATCGTCTTTTTTTCGCAGATAATATTGGGTCATAAAATCCTCAATATTACGAACATTTGCAGCTTTCTGGTGACAGTAGTTGTGAGTAGTAGTAGTATTGCCCGTAAAGAAGCACGGATTCAGCTTTGGAGTGGAACAGTGGTGTAGCTTGGTTTTAATGATTTTAGAGTTATTTCTCCACAGTTTGGACAGCATACCAAGCCTTTGCTTTCCCGATTCAACTATTAATGTCTAAATCGCTTCCACCATCAATAGAGACAATACTTCCATGATATTGAACATTTCCCACTTCTCAACTAGTTGTTCAGAAATATTTACCTGATCAAATGAGGAGATTCAGATTCCGAGGCTGATCCTTTTTGTCTGTGCCGAATCGAACTTTCCGCCAACGATCCAGCTTTTCTTTTCATGACTGTTGTCATTTGATAATAGAAATCCATGATCTTGAGAGCCTAAGCATATGTAAGTCCAGTTGTTTAAGGTATAATTATAGAGACCAGTGAATTTCTCCGTTTCCCCTCGAAAAAGCTGCCTACAGTACATCACTAATCACCAATCCATTGAATTCCTCTGTTTCCCGTCTACAAAGCTTCCTGGAGTACATCACTAATCATCAATCCATTGAATTCCACCGTTTCCCATCGAAAAAAGCTGCCTGGAGTACATAATTAATCACCAATTTACTGAATTTCTCCGTTTCCCGTCGACAAAGCTTCCTGCAGTATATCACTTACCACCAATCCACTGAATTCCTCCATTTCCTGTCGAAAAAGCTGCCTGCAGTAAATCACTAATCACCAATCCACTGAATTCCTCCATTCCCCATTGACAAAGCTACCTGGAGTACATCACTAATCACCAATCCACTGTCTTCCTAAGTTTCCCGTCGACAAAGCTGCCTGCACTACATCTCTAATCACCAATCCACTGAATTCCTCCGTTTCCCGTTGACAAAGCTACCTGGAGTGCATCACTAAACACCAATCCATTGAATTCCTCTGTTTCCCGTCGAAAAAGCTGCCTGCAGTACATCACTAATCACCAATCCACTGACTTCCTCCGTTTCCCGTCGACAAAGCTGCCTGCAGTACATTACTAATCACCAATTCACTATGAATTCCTCCGTTTCCCGTCGACAAAGCTGCCTTCAGTACCAGTATAATCACCAATCCACTGAATTCCTCCGTTTCCCGTCCACAAAGCTGCCTTCAGTACATCTCTAATCACCAATTTACTGAATTTCTTCGTTTCCCGTTGAAAAGCTGCCTGCAGTACATCACTAATCACCATTAGGAACAGTAGTGCCTAACCCCACTCTAGAGATCAAGCTCCTCCGACAACCTTTCTGTATGCAGAATTAGGACCCATCCCAAGTAGCCTTTTTAATAGCTGAATAAAATATCCTAAAAATATTCCTGCTATAATTTTTTAAATTATTGAATCATTTTTCCAGATCGATTGATCAAAGTTTAAACATCAGACTACTCATTCACTTTACACACTAAGTATTCCCAGTACACAACCTCTTTACCTTAAAAACTACTTACCTAGTGAAACCACCCCCTCAAACATTTCTTCATTATTAATTGTTATTTTTAATAAAAAAAAAAAATCGAGGTTGATAGCGCTTAACCATAATGATTTATTGATATCTCGTCTATGCTTTCTTCAACAGTTTGAAAGCCATCGATTAATGTCAAAATGGTTTCCCATCCATATATTCATATTCAATCTAAACAAAACATTAATTTCATTCTAATTTTAGTTGGTATGAGATAGCTCGGTCGAATTGTGAAGAAGAGTCAACCTAGTAAACATCTTGACTTATCTGTCAGTTTCAATATAAACAAATATTATGTACATTATATCTCGAAGAAGAAAAACACGTGTCGCTCATATCGAACAACCATCTATATATAATATGTCATCACAACCACATGTTTAATGTTCGAAATATCGAAAATTGTGACAGATGCTCTCTCTTATCCAAAGATAGAATTGCTACAAAAAAAAATTGATGAGTAAAATACCAATAAAGTTCTGAATTGACATTAAGTACATACTTTTTCTAAGAAAATCCCTTCGACTTCACAGTCTGGATAATCGTCAGAAAAAAACTCCCCGAATATGTGTTCGAATGATGTGAAGGGTCGAACGAAGGAAATTAAAAAACAAAAACAGATTGAGATTGTATCCGTGCAGCAGCTACAATCAGCTAAGACATTTTCTTGGACTCAAATTGATATCTACCGAAGCCAAAAAAAAAAGAGGTACCCATAGAAGAACTCGCTCTGTGGGGGTTCAAAACCTTCAAAGCAACACCAGAGCATCACCAGCAGCAAAAAAGGCAAAGCTATTCACCGAGTGTATTATTCCGTTCATACACTGCAATGCGCAACTTCCTCTGTTTATCGAACCTGAAAAAGTATCTATCGAAAGATATCACTGCTATTCGTCGTCAGCAATCGTCCTCTATAGCATTCACCAAAAATAAAAAAAAAATAAATCAGAAAAAAAATCCATCTCAGATCTACAAATGCATGACAAAAAAAAAAGCTGAAAAAAAAACATTTGAAACAGAGCATTGAAATATTCATCATCATTTTTTTTTTCTCTTCAAATTAGAATGAAACACATCGCTGATGCTATATGGATGTTCCTATAGTCTCTATACTTCATGTGCTCTAAAAAGCCAATCGTTGAAAGGTTCAAAGAAATCGACAAAAGTTGTTGGCAAAATTTCCAAATGAGATGAAAATGAAAAGGAAATCGCCCTCTCTTCCTATACCGACCGATAGCGACGGATTCATTTTTCCGCTTCGAAAGAGAATCAAATTCAGAGTCACAAAAAAAAAAAATACTCATATTATTTAAAAAAAAACCTACATACACTATTATTGCTTCTCTGGAAATTGAAGAGATAATTCTATGGAACCACACATCCATGAGTACGGGTACTATCAGAACAAGCTATTCAAATATTGAAGACGGATATATTTAAAAAAATTTACATTTTTCCAGTCATCTTCACAACAGAAGGTCCCTGCACCCATTATTCATTTCGTATGCCAATGATACATTTTACACAGCAATTTCTATACAGAGTGTGTGAGTTTTTTTTTGTGATACGTAAATACTCTTAATTTACTTATTTTGTGATATTTTTAGTCATAACTTTTAAAAATAGTTTTAAATAATTTTTTTTTTCATAAAAATAGAAGTTCATATTTTTCAGATGCAAAATAAATGCACCTGAGTCATTTATGCAGCATATTAGCACCACGCATAGATTTTATTTTTTGAAAAATTTGTTTCACACGCATTTTAAAGAGACAACTTAAAATGTTTTTTTTTTTTTACAGCTAATTTAAGAACAAAATTAAGCAATTATATGCATGTATCATTAAATAGTAACGTATAGAGACAAAATGAGTGGGATCATGGAATTTTGAATGGGACCGATCTGTTTGCCATAAATTTGTGGTGATAAAATTTGTCATTAGGGTATACTCGTAGAGAGGTTGGTGTTTTTAGAAAATTATGATACCGACATATTTCAAAACAATATAAAAATCAATGAGGCGACACAAAAACATTAAACCTTTCACAATTTTTTTGTTTAAATTTTTTTGTCGGGTAGAATCAGGTTGAAATTGCAAAATATTTCGAAAAACTAATAAAATGCTTTGAATTATTATACTTTTGGCATTCGGTACTTTGGTAAGAGGGCTTTATTTTTTTAATAGGTCAATGTCAATATAACCATATTGTGAAGTATTGCAATATACTTGAGAGAGAAACTGGACATCTTAGCGAAGTTAATTTGTTGGGCTCGGGTAAGTTTAAGTCTCCAACTGGTAACACTGCATTGCTTTATTCTGAAAAGGCACCTGGAAGCTGTCGGGAGTCTGGCGGTGGATTGAGGGTTTTCAAAACAGACTCAAAAGCTTGATTTCCTGAGAGCCTTTCGGTAACAGGATCATGAAAGCCAGGACTCGGAAAAAAGTACGTCATGTCGACACAGCATTGTGCACCGACTGTTGTCGAGAAAGAGGTCTTTTATAACTTTGAGACATTATAATGGTTATAGGAGACTTGAACTACAATATTGGCAACGACACCGATGGGCTCAGACATGTTATAGGAAAACATGGATTTGGCAGCTGTTATGACAAAGGCAACGCTTTGTTGATCTCCACCATGCCAACCGCCTTAAAGTCAGTTGGGTGTCGACGGACCGACAAGCAACTTACAAGCGAATTTATGACTTCGCGATCAATAGGTGATTTAGGAGCAGTCTTCAGGACTTTCAAAACAGAAGAGATGCAGATATTAGAATAGGCCGAAACCAAAATTTGATGGTTGCTACTGCAGTTCGGAGATATCTAGAAAAGGAAAGATCTTAGATAAATTGCTCGCAGTTATCAATTATGGATCCAAATTTCACGTTATGCATAATGGAAAGTTGACGTTCACCAAAATTGTTCCAGTTTTGTCGACGGGAAACGGAGGAATTCAGTCTACTTGCAGTCATACCTCAAACATTTTTCTGCGCAGACGACGTATGCTTACTCTCTCAAGATCAAGGGTTTCGATCAAATGATAACAAGGATGCAGAGAGAAGCAGAAATCGTTGGGCTCAAGCGAAAGAAGTTTTACTTCAAAAATAGTCAATTATGTGAAATCCAAAGTCAACCGGAGCTAATGGCAGCCGTCAAAAATGGTTTGATAAAAAAAAAAAAACAAAAAGAGGCTGGGTGTGACCCACACTGATAACTTCCCATTTGTGATCTTGAAAACTTTGTATTTAGTTTTTTTTTTTTCAAATAGCCAAACTTTCTGCGAAACAAACTTTAGCTTTTAAATTCAAACAATCATTATTTTAAGATTGAAAAGCATTTTAATTATTTAAAGAGATTTACGAAATGCACATATATTATAGAGATTAAATACCTAATGGCAAAGTCGAGTCGAAAAACCAATTTTACCACTTTTTAGTTTTTTTTTTATATTTTTTGTCAAAAACCGTCAATTAGATATTTCATAAAAAATTGTACTATGTATAAAATAAAATATTTTAGAAGGCACAATCGTTGTTCGTTCTCAGGATATTCGAGCTGAAATACAATTGTAACTACTTTTCTTTAGAATTTTTAACAGTTTTTGATTTTTTATTAAGAAAACTGCCCATTCAATATTTGTCAAAATTTTATCAGTTGCTAACAATTATGTTATGTAGAAAATAAAACAAACAAGAAGTCAATATCGTTACCCGTTTTTGAGAAATTTGAGTCGAAAGACAATTTATACCAATTTTTGGTAGAATTTTTTGTAGTTTTAAATTTTTTGTAAAAAAACTGTCCATTGAATTTTTTTGAAAGTTTCACCAGTAGTCAAAAACAACATTTTTCGTAAAATAAAATTATTTTAAAGTTAATATCGTTTTTCCATCTAAGGATATTCGAGTTATAAATTTTTTTTTTTTAGTTTTTTTGATTTCAAAAAATAACGGTATATTGATTTTTTTCTAAATTCATATCAAATTTGTATGACGTCATAATGTGTCGAATAAAATTTATTTCAAGTCAATAGCATTATTTGTTCCTGAGATATTTGAGCCCAACCAAAATTTTCACTTCTTTTCTAAACTGCTATAGTAAAAAAACAACTGATTGAATATTAATAAACGCCCTTTCAGCTTCTTTCGAAGTTATTATCTGTGAAATATGAAAAATGGTACCAGAACGTAAAAATGATTGATATAGGCTCTAGGGACCTTGAAACGTCGAGAAATGTCAAAAATTTCAATTTGACAAATCGGACCGATTACAATAACTCCCTATGGGAAGTTAATAATTATCATAAAGTTATTTAAAATTTGTAAAAATATAATTTCTGATGTTTTATAAAAAATCTAATTGAATTCAGATTCTTCAACAATTAAGATTGATATATGTACCCTTGTATCTAATCTAACGAATAAAATCTGATATCCACAAAAAAAAATTAATTATATCACAGCCTATCGTTAATTAAAAGATTTTACTTGTATACCTTCCTTTGAGGTCATTGATTTGTTATCTGTGCTTATTAATAAAATCCATATAAGTTTTTTTCGTGATTGTTATTTGATATCAATAACAGATGGCAAACAATAAAGATTTTCATTTTCCTTCAACAGCTTTGTCTTATATCCACCTCAAGGACCATTATCCATTATATATAAGATAAAAAGAATCCATTCTCACTCAAAAAGACACCATAATGCCCTAATTAATCTTCACACCACCCCCAAAAAGTATGAATCTGGTGTGATGTGCCTAGCTGCCTATAGAAATGCCTACCTTATACCTAACCTCGCACATATGGGGACGGGGAGCACCTAAGAGTGGTCTCAACGGAAAAGAGCACACATAGAATAGAAAATTCTTTGTCAACAAAGTGTTCGTTCGCATCACAAGAGAGCTTTCCTTATCTCATTTTCTGCTTTGTCACCATCATCACCACGAAAATTCAATTTCCTCATACTCTTATAACGTCAACGACAAAGACTATGAAGACTCGACGACTTGACGGCTCGACGGTCGGTCAGACGATGGCGGCAAAGACGACCCTCCCATCAAGCTAAAGCTGAATCCAAAGACTCCCCCGCGCCAACAACCAACAGCGATATAGAGGTGACGCCAACAAGTTTGAAGAACAAAGTCCTGAGTTCCTGACACACAGTGTGTGTTGGGTATTATAATAGAGAAGATGCAGATATATGTATGCAAGAAGTGCATGTCGAGGAAAATTGCACATGCATTAGGAGCAAAAAGATATATAGATAGAGTGAGGCGTTCCTATATCCTCCTGCTTGCTTTACTCCAATGGAAAATTAACACTTTTCCATATTCCATTCTGTTACTGATGTGGCAGTGGGAGGGGGCCGGACCACCCGTCTCGCCTCGCCGCCTGCCCGTTTAGTAGATGATGTGTGTCTCTCTCTCTACGGACTGAGTCATTTCTAATTATGGCATTTCTCGAGTATCATTTCTGTTTGAAATTAGTTTGCTTAAGATGCAAAGTGTCATCATAAATGTCAACAGAGCTAATATTTTTTTATTTGATAAAAAAAAGAAGGAAATTAGAGAAGCAACAAAAAAAAAAACAATTAAAACAGGGTGATCCAGAAATCCTGAAATCCTTTTTGTTCGAGAAAAAAAACAGTTCTCAAAAAATTGAATTGTAAAGTTTTTAAAAGCTCTTACGAAACAACATTTTGGAATTTTGCTAATCACCATAATTTTTTTTCTTAAATTTTTAATGTTCGTCAATAGTACCAAATTTCGAAAAAGTTAAAAGTACAAAATTTTTTTTAATATGCTATGTACTAGTTATTTGCTTTCTGAAAACAGATAAACTTAAAAACTTAAAGATTTTTTTATATTTTGCTCATTACATTTTTAAAAAATTATCTGAACTACCCTGTAGTTCATATACAACAGGACACACAAATATTGAAATAAATTTTCGAATTTAAGTGTCGGGCGAAGAAAAGGAGGAATGCCAAAAACAGCAAATATTTATAATTTAAGAATTATTTGTAGGTATATCTGCCCAACAATAACAGTTTTTGATATTAAGAAGGTAAATAAATAATTGAAAACTTTTTTGTGAGAGGGGATTGAGAAACTTAAATGTGCTTCTTTGGCTGATGAGTGGAAATGAATGATTGGTTGAAAGAGCTCTTATTTCAAGAGGACAACTATATGATTGAATTGTGAAACGATTCTGATTACACGCTGTGTAATACACAGACTGAAGATTTTCTAATATTGTGGCTCTTAAAAGTGTCAAGGGTGATGACATCTTATTTTTTAAATAGCTTTTAAGCTGCTTTTAATGTCATAACAAGGACTGGGAAGGAAATAGGAAGTGAATCAGTTATTCTTTGCTGATGGAGCCATCATAAGTGAAGATCCTGTGCCTTTGCAATAAGCATTTGATGTATTAGGGGATGTTCTGGAGGAAAATGGATACCGCATTAGCGTGGAAAAGATCGAAAACCTATACTGCCCATTTTCTGATCCATTCTCATTTTCTCCCATTTTCTGATCCAAAACAGTGCTATCCAAATGAAAAAAGTTTATACATCCTGGATCTGTGATCAATAGCTAAGGATCTTGTGATGACGACATCAAACATCGCGTAAGCGAAGTATTGACCAAGTGGCGAGAATTTCTGCCATTTTCGTTGATCGAATATTGTCCCCTAAGCTGAAAGGAAAGCTCTACATGGTAGTTGCTCGTTCAGTGCTTACATACTGTTAATAGTGTTGAACAATGTACAAGAAGCATGACAGTAAATTTATGGCAGCTTTTTGGTATGATAACGAGAGTGGCAAAGCGTTATCGAATAAGAAGCAAGAAAATCCAAGGAAGCCTTCACTACATGGTCAACTTAGCTGGTACAGTCATGTAAAAAGAAGATGCCCTAAGAATCTAGTTCAAAAGGCAATGGCACACGATGTTCAAACACTAGATATCGTGGAAGGCAGGTGCAAAAACTGCTGGATGAAACAAATGCAACGACATCTGTATATATGTAGTTGGAATCAGGCATCGAAAAATCCAAAACCGGGTGGCTTGTCGTTTTTTTTCGGAGCTCAAACCGGCAAACCCCACAAGTGGAGCCCTATAGTGAAGCAGTTAAGTAGGAGAGTTGTAGTCCCACTTGAGAATTGACAAAAGCTCTCGGAAGTCTGTCCTTGAAGAGCTCTTAGAAGTTCAATTTGCTAAAAGGATTAAGGGCACCTATTTCGCCCCAACATAACAGGGCTCTCCTCTGACAAGGAGAAGGAAGCCTTTTGCAACCAACTGAGCAGTGCTGAATAGTATACTCCGTGGAGGTATCATAATGGTAACAGGGCTCAGGAATATTATGGGAAAACATTGGTTGGAAGCGTCTTTGATAATGGCAAACGCTTTGCTGATTTCTTCAGTCAGTTGGGTGTCTATGGACAGACAAGCAGCTTCCAACCCAATTGACCGCTTCGCAGCAGGAAGTAGCCCCTCAGAATGGCCAAAACAGATGAGGTGCGGACATAGGAATATCCCGGAACACCATTTTACTATTGCTACCGCAAGATAAACAGTTACGGATTTCTTAGGATTCCTGAAATCACTAATATTTTTCTTTAAAATTCCGTTTTCATATTTTCTATACTTCGTTTACTCTTCGAGAAATCTTGACCCTGAACCTTAAACCTTGCGTTTCTAAATAATTTCAAAAATATCAAAACAGTAGTTTTTTTTTAAGGGAATTTTTTAAATACACTCCCCTTACAACTTTGTCTCAAAAAAAAAACTATTTATATTCAAATTGAAATAATAAGGAAAACTGAAAGGAACAAAAGGAAATCGAAAACAACCCGCACGAAGGCGTCAAAAGATCAATTGGAAATTAAGCCTTACGCTTGTTTTCCTCTTTCAATGATTGAACACCATGGAATATCAATGAGAAAAGATGAAAACTGCTGGTCCATTATGATATGCACGTACGAGCAGAAGTGGTTTCATCTTATACTCGTACCTTACAGATAAAGTTGTTTTGACTTTTGAAGCACATAACAAACCCAAATACATCCTTAACGTATCCGCCTAGGACTCTATGTATGTATATACCTAAACAAAATCTAGTCTTAAATCAAATTTATCAACAAAAAGTTTGCGCTTTCCTGGCATCCCCAAGTTGCTTTGTAGAGGTATATTACGTGAATAAATAATACTTAGGTATTCGGAAAACTTCATGGATACGCATAAATCTTGTAGGGAATTTATTTAGTTTAGTTTATTTCCTTTTTTTTTTTTTGGTTTGCTATGCATATGAAAATTAATATCCCTCAGATAAGATTTTTTTTTTTTAACATGAACATAATCTATGGAAGGTATGTGGATGAAGTGAAGATAGAAAATATGTAAATGTTAAATCGTATAGGTAATTAGAATTCCTTAATTTCGCAACCTAATTAAATGGAGAGCCTTACGCATGAGTGGAATATCCAATTTGTGCGATGGGGTGATGGGGTAAGGTGAATAAAATTACTTTGCATTACATCAGATGTGTTAATAGAGTAGATGAATCGCATTAGAGCCTTGACATGTTACCTAGCAACGGGAGTCAATTATAACGTTGATATGGCGGTAACTATAGGTTCATACGAATATAGGAAATATATGAAAAACCTCTTAATTTAGATTCATCCTTTATTTAATTTTGATGTGTTCCTGTTCATTTGGAGGAAAAATTAATTAATGAAACGGTGGGTCTTTCATTCCAATTACAGATTACAACAATATTTAAATAAATTAAGTACATTTATTTAAGTAGGAGATTTTGAAAATAATATTTTAATATTTTGTTTTAAATTACATCTGTCTCAGCATTTTTATTTTATATTAAATGAACAATAAAAAAATTGCAAAAAATAACCAACCAATTATCACTTAATTTTTGTCTCAAGAAGATAATTCAAAAATAAAATAAATTTTTAAGTTTTGAAAAGTTAAAAGTGTTTTCAACTTATGAGACAAGTGGTGCCCCAAACAATAACACAGTGGTAATAAGTTTTTGATTTGAAAAATGATAAGCTGGTGCAACATGACAACATGACCCAAATGTCAATTTTTTGATTAGAGAGAGAGACATATATGTAAGAAAAGTATAAAATTCGTTAAATATTTGAATTGTTAAAATAACCCAAGAAATAAGTTTGAACTCACAACTGATGATGCCATCTTATTTTAAAAAAAAATGCAAAAATACCAATCCGTCCGAAAATACAAACCACGCTGCACTTGCTGCAAGGACGGAGAGGGAAATCTGATCACGGATCCCCCAAGCATACTGGAGCGATAAGAAAAGTGTACTTTAATGAATTGCTAAATGGTCAGCTCAATGCAGAAGTAGAGGCTCCACTACTTCAAGAAGAATACCCTATGTTACCGCCACCAAGCATAGAAGAGGTTGAGAAGGCTATAACCCGGCTTAAGAAAAACAAAGCCCCGGGAGCTGATGGCATACCAGCCGAACTATTCCACCACGGTGGGCTAGCCTTACGTCAAGCAATTCATGATATTCTAGTGCACGCATGGGAGCAGGAAGAAATGCCAGAAGACTGGTGAAAAGGTATAATTTGCCCAATACATAAGAAAGGAGATGTCACAACGTGCAGCAATTATAGAGGTATTAAGTTGTTGAGTACCGCCTGTTACTCTCCTCTATCCTACCAGATATCAGTGTGGTTTCATTTCAAGCAAATCAACAACTGATCAGATCTTTACCCTTAGGCAGGCGATGGAAAAATGTCTAAAATTTAACATCCCAACATACCATCTGTTTATAGACTTTAAGCGCGCCGACAAGGGGATGGTTTGGCCTGCCTCCTCTTCAACCTGGCGTCGAAGAAAGCAATCAGTGACTCTGGCACGGCAACAAGAGGGACCATCGTCAACAGGTCCAGCCAGATATTGGCTCACGCAGACGACATTGATATCATCGGAAGAACCGGACAAGCTAAGCTGTGGTGGCGTCGAATTCGAGAAGAACATTTGGTCAAACAATCAAGGTAGCGGAGCACGAATTTGAAGTGGTGGAATCCTTTAAAAACCTTGGGTCAATAGTAGCAGCCGATAGTAATATAGAAGAAGAAATACGCGGGCGGCTGCTCAATTCCAACAAAGCCTACTATAGTCTGTCAAAGCTCTTCAAATCCAGAAATCTCACCATAACTTCAAAACTGCTGCTGTACAGGACCATGGTCCTGCCAGTACTCACGTATGGATCCGAGACTTGGGTGCTTAGCAAAAGACACTCCGACCTCTTAGCCGCGTTCGAGAGAAAAGTCTTAAGGAGAATTGTTGGCCCCATATGTGAGGAAGGGCGATTCCGGAGACGGTACAATCATGAATTGTACGCAATCTACCTTGAAGCAGACATAGTGACAAAAATTAAGCTCGGTAGACTCCGGTGGGCAGGAACCGGCTTGGAAAGTCCTTTGTAGTGCATTCTATGAAAGACGGCAGCGTCGTAGACCATGCATGCGCTGGAGAGATGGCGTAGACCAGGACGCCCGAAGCCTAGGGGTGAACAACTGGATGGCGTCGCGTCGGCTCAAGATCAGGATAGGTGGAGGGACTTGTTGAAGGAGGCCATGACCGGAGCCCGGTTTTTTAAATGTGTTTCTAATTAATTTTCAAACTTAATTTGCTAATATCTACTGTGTGATTACAAAAACATAATAATACACAAGTGTATCCTCTTTAAAAATTCTACCGATTTCTATGAAATTGCACAAACTTTTCACAATGCCCTTTTCTAAAATGTAACTTTTCTATACCCAAAAGCGTTATTCGGTGTCTTTTTCATTTCCTCGCATTTTCAAAAAAAAACTATCGTTTCAACATTGCTAATTAAATCAGTTGAACTTTCTCATTTCATCTGGTGCCTATTGAAATCCAATTAAGAAATCATTTCTCTTTAATTCTTCTTCTTTTTTTTTGGGATGCATTTTCAAAATGTCATTCTCGTCGTCATCCATGCTCTTCCTCAATACTCCGTGCTCTAAGGCTAAATGAGAATTCAATTAAACTAACTTACCCTTCGTCATCCCACCCCCACAATACTTGGTATAGATATAGATATACATTATGTATGAGCGGGGCAAAAAAAAAAAAGTGCAATATTGTTCGAACTAAAGTGACAACTAAAAACACAATTACCCTAAAAACATTCCCAAAAATTTATCCTGTGGTGTCTGACGCCGCTTTTCCAAGAACGTGGCATTTTATTTTTAGAACACAATGACGCCAACGACATCACCAAAAGACAGTCATCTAAGAAGCACAGAGTATGTATATAAGACGAAAAGACCAAAAATCTCAAATCTTTTTTACCACAAAAAGGAATTCGATTTTCAACAAAGTGAATTGATAAAAGAAGAAACAAAAAAAAAAATATTATAAAGGATGAAAAACTAGGACATGCACTTAAGGCCGAACACAAATTTGTTAACTCAACGTAGTTTCTGTCATATTTCTATTAGCCCCCTAAATTGTGAGTAGGTATACAACATATATCTAAAGCTCCCGCCCAGAAGGCACCCAATGTTGGGGTGGTGGGGTGGAGCGGAGCGGCATGACGAGCGGCTCAATTTAGTTTTGGTTTTGTTGGTTTCGGATCAGATCGGCACGTTACGGCTAGGCGACTGAATTTGTGCTCCTTCTTTTGTCGTTTTGCTTCTTTTTTATCTCTATATTTTTCCATAATAAGATGCTGGGCGAAGATTGAGGCAAACTTTTTGGCAAAGCACCAGATATTGATTTGACACTCACTCAATATTCACACACACACTGTCCCAGATATACACACACATCATAACTTTTCGGAAATAAGAGTGCTTAAACGTACCTTTCATATTTTGTGATTTTCCCTCAAAAGCACTTCATTCATACACTAGTCAAAAAAAATTAAGGGACCGAATTTTTTAGATTTTTTTTTAGTGTTTTTTAAAGAGCTGAATCTTTGTTAAAATAGAAATAAAACAAAATGGCATCTTAAGATTTATAAATTTTTTGCGTAAAAAGTCACGTACCAAAAATGATCCAAAAAAGGAAGAATTGTATTTTCTTCAAAACAAAAATTTTTGATTAAATCAAATGAATATTTAGTTTTGACTATTAAATTTTTTTTAACAGTTTTTGTGGCCTTACAATTTTTTTTTATTTTGCTCTCAAAAAAAAACCTTATCACCAATATAACAGCAAATATTTAGTGAAAAAAAGCCTACAAAATTCATAAAAAAAAAATTTAAAGAGAGGAAACACACTATTTTGCAGTCTTTTAGGAAATTTTTTTCCGATCTGCTAATACATATTGATCTCAAAAAATTTTGAAAATTTTTCGACAAATCGTTTTTCCATACTGAATGAGCAGTCTTAAAAAAAGTTAAAGGAAAAAATGTCTTTCATTTTTAACAAAAAACAGTTTAAAAAAATATAATTTAAAAAAATCTTATTTTGATTAATTGTATTTTTTTTTTGAAAATTTATTTCTTTTTTTTTTATTCTAAGATATATGCAACAAAATTTACTGATTTTTTTTTTGTTAATTTTAATTTGTAAGAATATTTTTAGAAATTATTTCTTAAGAATACAAATCTGTGAAAAAATGGGAAAAATTGTGGTTTCGTTTTAATAATAATGACAAACTGTTAAAAATTAAAGAAAATCATTATCTTTGTTGGTGTTTTAATGCTCATGGACCATTTCTTCATAAGTTTAAAAACACAATTAAATAAATAAATTAGAATTTCGTTTTGTATTATTTTTCTATTAGACCTCATATCCAAACTAAAATGGTATTTAATATTTCATCCGAATTTTGTATGATTTATATTTATATTAAATTAGAAAAGGATTTTGCCCTTTTAAAAAATTAAGGCAAACGATAAAAAAAAGTAATTTTGCTCAAGTTTTAAGAAATATCTCGAAAACTTAACTTAAAACAAAAAACTTGAATTAAGATTAGAATTCAGTTTATGAAATACTTTTGATAAATTCAATTTGTATTTCGTTATCGAAAACCAAATACCATGTTGAAATTATTTCAAATGATTTTTAAAGAAAAGGACGGTAATTTTGGGATCCAAAATTAAAAAAAAAACTGTTTTAAACTTTTCAAAACGTTTTTTTTTAATTTCTGAAAACATATATCTCAAAAACCTGACATGATTAAAATTTTCTAAGTTCATTTTTGACAACGACCAAAATTCTTCAGAAAAAATATTTTATTTTTTGTAACAAATTTTTAACTTCCTTCCCATCGGAAGTCTTATCTTTTCCTTTTCGAAATTGTTGAGAGAGAGAGATACTTTGCTCTAGATCTTCTCGAATATTTTGAGCTGCCAAAAGGATAAAATTTTGGCGAAAACAACATCCACTTAAGACACAAAATTTTTGCAAAAAAAATTTTTATCTTAAATTGGTCAAGAAATTGAATTTTTGAGGATCCATCAAAGTTTTTAAGAGCCATAATTTATGATGTAAGTTCTTAGTAGTGTTATACCTACGACTTCCTCCAAAACCTCAAACTCAATTCAAAACAAAATTTTATGCCATGAACTGTGTTATTACGAAATTCAAAATAAAAAAACTAGAAATATGAAACTCAAGAATGAAATTTTTAATCTCAAGACGAACATATTTTACAAAGATACAGCTCTTCAAACTACACTTAAAGAAATCGAAAAAAAAGAATATGGTTGCCTTAATTTTTTTGGATACTGTATACCTAATAGAAAAAAAAATTCTTTTTTTTCTAGGACAGTTTGCTCCTCATCACCACCAGAGCGTGTATCCTTTTTTTTTTTTTGTTGTCTGTTCGGGCACCCACCCACCAGCCGAAGCAGCATCCTGATGTGATATGTGTCTGTCGTGGCGCTATATCCTCGAGCTTATCCTACCGTTGCGGAACTGCAAGACTGCCGTCAAAAAGGCGCACAAGGTGGAATTCTCACAAACATATATTCTATTTATTTAGATTTGTTCTCTTTAGGTATAGGGCTGGATCCAGATACGACATTTGTGTTGTTTTTTTTTGTTTGTTCATGCTAACGTTTGAATTTAACTCATTGTGGGGGCGGTGAGGTCGTTGAATATAGGGTAGAGGCCGATCTGTGTGTTGTTGCCAGAAAAGAGGACATCCAGACGGACGGACGTTGGGTTATCTTAATGTTTGGGGCTTACAGAAACTTTTTTGTCAAAGGTTTCGTTTGGTTGTTGTACACCGAGCACCACACCACACACTTTGATGACGAGGCTATTGCTGATGGCAGCAGTTCTGTCAAAGGACGAAAATGAAGTTTAAAAAAAAAAAATCCAAGTGTTATATGGAGATGGGGGGAAGGAAAGGGGGTAAGTATATGTATTTATATTTTGCGCGAATGAAGTTGCTCTGGATCCGTTCCGGGTCGAACCCTCTTGAAGAAATGAGGCTTCTTTGCTGGCACACTATAGACTCCATATGGACCAAGAGGGAAGCAAAAGTAATACATTTTATTCGCTGTAACACAAACAACAATAAAAAAGTTTCCTTTTACTTTTTTTTTTTTGTAACATCGTTGGATGTTTGCATTATATTCAGTGGATCCTGTTCTATATTTTTTTTTTTTAGTTCAATGAAAATGGATCGTTGGAGTCCTTTGAGAGACGAAATATTGTAATTATATGTGAGGATATTTCTTGGGGGAATATTCCTTGTAATAATGGTAACCTCTATATGGCTGACTAGCCCCCAACCACCCACCCTTGTTTCTGTGGGGATGATAAACCAAAGTAGTTTGTTATTATTGGTCTTGTTGTTCAACTTGAGATTTTCAATAAAATCTGTGCACCCCCATCACTAGAGGGGGGAGAAATACAAAAATATTGCCTTGTTTACACACATCAGATATCATATAAACAAAATCAGTAATATTTCACTTTTTGGTTTTTTTTTTGTTTTGAGCCTTTGAACTTTTTTGTAAAAATATTTCTTCAATAGAAACAAATTGTGACAGGACGCAAAACCAACGTCGTCGTCCTTTCATAAAGAAATCTTATTTCTTGTTATTTCTTATCATAATTTATTAGTCTGGTTTATTTGGGGCAAGTATAGTCTTATATTTTTTTCTGAGCTTTTCTTATGTATAATTCATGTGAGCGGGAGGGGGAAGGAGGGGCGGTGGCTCTTTCATTTAGTTTTTCTTCTTCTTTTCTAAGAAGAGATCTTTTGTGTGTTGATATTTAACAGACAAATAAATTTTGCCGAGGAAATTAAATATTAGGGATTTTATATCTGTTGTCATTTGGAATATAAAGTTGTTTCTCTGAAGATGATGATGGTGATAGCAATTTGTAGAGCTATGTTTTTTTTTTTTGAATTGTTAGAAAATTCGTGACGACAGGTTTGCGGATGAAATTGTATAAGAGTGTAGATATGTAAGGCAGAGGCAATTACATTATATACTTTATTTATATCTATTAAGTCAAAGGTATTTACAGCTTACCTTTGAGGACATCAATAATGTTAAAGTTTTTTTTCGCTAATATCATTTTTGAACAAATAAAGAAGATTTAGAGCTTAGGGTGGAGGACAAAATAAAAATTATTTCATTTTTATTGCCAAATTTTCCAAAGCAAACACATAATGAAATATATAAACAAAGGAGCAAAAGTTCCATAGTCAGAGCCCCACAATCTCCTAGAGGTCTGGATAAATTTACTGAGGATATAGTAGAATGCGGTGGTTTAGATATCTATATTTGGTGCCTGCCATTTTGTTTGTAGATACTAAATGTAATACGTAAGTCTATTATTTTTATGCTTGAGGAAATGTTCTGAAAACTTTATATTTTTATAAATTTTTGCTAATAGCTCAAAACTAAATGGTTTGTAAAAAGTTGACAGAGGCTATCAGTGTTCCTTAAATGATTTTTTTTTCTAAGACTTTGATAATCCAGTGCGAAATAACATATTTTCTGTAATAACTTATAGCACAATTAGGATTGTGATCAATATTTTAAAATCAGAAAGTTATTTACTGAAGAGCCACATAAAGTAGTTTTTTTTTTTTATTTTGATAAAGTAGTTTTTTTTTTTTAATTTTGATAATCTTCAGAAAAAAAACAAAAAGATTTTTGTACGGTTTTTGTTCAAGAAGATGGTCACACTTAGTCAATTGAGAAAGTCTTATTGACCATTCTATAAGAAGTCAACAGTAAAAAACAAAAAAAAAAACATAGCCCAATACCTGTACATACTTACATAGTTTACAGTAGTTCTGATTTTTGGCCAAGTTGTTCAAAATATTAGGCCAGTATTTTATCCAAGTTTAAGACCTCAAGCACCGAACTTTCGTAAAAGTTAGTAAAATTTAAAAAAAACCTTAATTTTCCCACTTTTTTTAGCAATTGGAAATTTAAACCAAGAAGGACTCATTTTCGATCATTAACAATTTTTTATTTCTGTACCTACCAAATTTATCAATTTAAACCACACACAGAAGAAAGATTGCGCTGTCTCTGCCTGAATTATGCGTTTGTAGTGATTGTATTTTAATAATTGAATTTTAATAAATAAACTTCTAAAAGAAATGCATTATTTATGCATATTCAAAGTGATTGTCTAGGTAAAATAATTCAAAAGTCTTACTAAATTTTAAAACGGTTTTCTTTATTCAATCAATTTCATTTCTGTACAGAAATATATAAGAAAAAATCATTTATTTTTTGCTTTTAAAAGATTTCATGGTAAAATAGTTTTAGATGTTCAATAAATCTTATTATTTATTTTATATTTTTTTTTCTCTGATTATTAAAATCGAAAGTCATAATCACTTTCATTAAAAAGCCTACGGTTTTAATTTTTTTCTTCAATCCATTAAAAAGATTAAAATTAAAGACTTCTTAAAATTCACAAAATTTCTTATAGCCTAAAAAAAATCCTTATAAAAAAATGTTCACATAACATTCTTTTAATAATTTATGAGTATAGAGATTATTTTTTATTCAATTCGTTTCATTCTGAATGGTTGACTTTATCTTAATGTATTACTATTGAGTTAAGAACAGCTTTTAGGGTTTACTTAATGTTTAATTGACTTATGATTGTTCTGATAAAAATATATATGTTTAACTATACAAAAAAACGAGTGTTGTTTATAACTAACTAATTAACTTTTTCCTCATATTTTTTTATTTTCGATTTACAAAATAGATTATGCAGCGTAAACTTGTACGTTTATAAAGATCAAGGTTTCAATGAATAGAAAAAACAATTTTTTAATTATTTGCTCTATAAGCTGCAAAAATAGCTATTTTTCAAAGCCAATTTAGCTTTAACTAATTTTACAATATTACAAAGTTGAATCTTTTTCATTTTATTTTTTACTAAAATGAACTCTAATAATGTACAATTAAATTGAATAAGAATTCGGAAGAATTCGATATTAATTTTTTTTATATTAAACGGATTTTTTTTATCTACCTGCAGATTAAAATTAAATTTATTATTCACGTTTTTCATTGATAACATAATAATAATTGTTTTATCATTTAATATTAAAATTTTTAATTTAAAAATAAAAATTGATAGAAAAATGTTACATCCAGGACTTTCAGTCAAGTGATAAAATAAAATGTTTGACTACCTGCACCAACCAAGTAGTTAATATTTTAAAGTTGATAAGTTGAGGTACAGACAAGCAGACAGACAGACAGAATTGCGCGACCCATTTCTTGGTATCTCTATGCAATAACTAGTCCTTTAATACCAATATTATAGTGCTGTATTAGTATTAAACATGGCCGCAAGTGCAGTCACTTGTTAAGAGGCAAATTATCGTTAAATAAAAAAGAGAGTTTTGAACCCTTGACTAAATTTCTTATATGAAAAATATTGCCCAAAAAATATTTTTTCTGCTATTTTGCTTAATTTACAACAACCCCTAAAATATTAAGAACATTCACAACTGTTTTCAGATTTTTATTTTCTGAAGTGATAGTTTTGTTTTAATAAAAATGTTTATTAAAAAACTTTTACATTTCGTTTCGGTTTTGGTTTTCGAATTTACCCGAATTTAAAAAGTAGTCACCACCAATTTGCTGAAAGTGAGAAAAAATATGGTCTGGTTGTTGGCATCACTGCAAGGCAAAGTTAAAACAACATTTTTAAAACCTTGTGAAAAACAATTTTGCAAACGAATTCCACTCGAAACGAAAATGAGTAAAGCGCTGATCAAAGGGATGTCAGCAAATCTTAAAAAAATTTAAGTTGATCGCTTTGGAACTGTTTTTTCATGTTTTTTACTTATTAAATAATAATTATAATAAATTGATAGATAATTGAATTTTAATATTTTATTTTGATATTTGAAGCCGCTTAGTTTTTAAAGTGAAATTAAAAATAGTTTATTATGATTTTTGCCTCAATACTTTTTCTGCAATAAAAAAATACATTATATTTATGGGGAGTAAAAAGAAAAAAAAAAACATTATCGACGCCCCTCAAATAGTTACCTAAGAAAACTGCTATCAAGAATTTTTTTTAAAAAATTAGTTATATTATACTATTCTATTTAATACAATTTCATTCTAAAAACTCATTTAATCAAAACCCGGGGTCGTGTGTGGTTTAGCAATTTTAATTTGCGAATTTCAGAAAATCAAAAATGTGCCAAAACATAATCAATACTGTCAATGTAAAATTTGATAAAGCTTAAATTTGATCCCACTTATTAGCTTCCAAATTATAAAATAAAGTACCATAACTTTAATACAAACAAATAAAACCATTCATAAATTCATCAATGTACTCACATACACAAAAAAAAAAAATTCTAAAACTAAATAATATCAAAATAAATAAACTCTCTCTTATTTTCCAATCGTCTTCGTTTTTTTGTCTATACAATAAAAATACACAATTTTCCCCCCATAAATGAAGAAGAAAAACTCAATTTATGTTTGGCAGTTATTGCAAATAATTTCCCATACAATAATATATTTTTTCAAAAGCTAAATTAACACAAATTCAAAATCACAAATAAAAATTCAATTTTTATTTGAAAATCTCTCAATAAAAATAAATAAAAAAAAAAAATAAACACACTTACCGATTCCGTGGCAAAATGTAATATTTTATTCAAATCCAATTTGAGATTGAGACGGCTTCTGAATTAATATAATATATAAACGTGTATGTTTGTATAGTAGAAGAGTAGTAGTATTATAGTAGTAGTTTATTACGGTTTTTATATATTTATAAGAGGAACGTATATAAATAGAGAGTATATTAAGCAATTTATAACTAATAGCATATAAATGTTTTTTTTTTTTTATTTAAATATTTTTTTATTTTTATAAATTATTCACACTTCATGAAAAAAAATTATTTTTTATTTATAATTTAGTACAAAAAATTAATCTAAATTATTTTGTTTTTATTTTTATCTAACAATTTATCACTACACTTTATTTTCTTCATTTTGCACCTTTTTTTCTATCTAAACTTATTTTCCAAAAAAAACTGAAATTTAGAACTATTTTTTTTTAATTTATAGTAAACACCACTTATTTTTGAAAACACTCTCCTCTTTCAGAATCACTTCATCATTATCACGTATCAAGAAACTTATCTTTCCGTTGTGTCGATTGTAAAATCAATTTTTTGAATTTTTAAAACAAGTTTTTGCACAATTTTTTTTAACTAATATTTATTTCTTGACAATCTCAATGGTATTTTTCCCACTAAAATAAAATTTGAAAACAAATTAAAATGGAGGTACACTGGAAATCGTGTCAAAAATCCCGAAAGGATTGGGTATGGGATGGGTGAGTGAGGTGCCCCTAGAAAAACAAAAAAAAAATATCATTTCATTTACCCACAATGGGTGGTCCCAAATTGGACACATGTAATTGACCAATTGATTATAATTAGTAATTACAAAGCACAATTTTGCATAGTTTGTGGTAGAACGCAAATCACAAAGCGCAAAACTCATTATAATTTTCATTTATTTTGACATCCTCGAAATGGAGCACAAAAAGTGCGATGGGGGGTAAAGAATAACAAATTCCGGAAATGATAGGATCTTTCAGGTTTCACTTAGTCCTATGTCCTTAATGGTTGCTTTTTTGTTGTTGTTGTTGTTTTTTTTTTGGTATTTGCTCCTGCTCTTGCTCCTTGTTTTTTTTTTTTTTGTGTGATAAGTTTCGCCTCTCTCTTTGTGTACTTCATTTTGGGCTTGTTAGTGACATACATATACACAAATAGGTCTGTATTTGTGTCACATAGAAAAAGAGTAGTCAGTCGGAACTCGGGAATAAAAGGCGTTGGAAATGAAATGAAGGAAATATCGAATAGTGTGTATAAGGACTTTTTATTTTGTTGTTGTTGTTGTATAAATTCTATTCCATTGTATATTTTATTGTGTAAGTGGCAGTCGTTAGCGTTGTTGTTTTTGTGTGTATCCTTTTTGATCCTTTTTTTCGTCGTCTTCTTCCAACGAGTTGAATTTTCGTCAGATAATTATACTTGAAATAGGTATGGTAGCAGGTAAAAGTTGAGGTGTATAATAATACCCCCAAATTATTCTAAGAAGAAGAAAAAAAAAATGACAATAAAATCGAATGAGGGTCCTTTGCCCCTCAGAGCTCTGAAGAGCTGTCTGAACTTTTGTTAACTCGATTCATCACCAAATTAAGGGTTTGGCAAAGGTGATATAAATACAAAAGTATAAAATATATACCGTGCGGATACACAAAGGAATATATTTCAGGTGATCCATCATTATAGGGCGAAATAATAAGAGGTGAACATCTATAGCAGGGTCTACTGCAGGACGACGAAAAAATACAAATATAAATTATGGATTTCAATGCCGAGCACAAAGCTGGGTTTTGTTGTTGCTGTTGCTGTTGCTGTCCTCCTGCCCAACTTTGAATGGGTACACACACAATTTTTTTTTTTTCATTCTCAAAAAATATGCATGGCCACATAGAAGAGGAACAAAAAAAGGACATACAGGTACAGAAGTTATGATTTAACCTATTCCCAGAAGGGAATAAAGAATATAAAAAGAAATATCCTTGGTTTAATTCATTTTATATTGGTTGTCTATAAAGTTTGACTGAAAAATCGATGACCACTATATACCCTATGAAATGTTCTTTCTATATAAATTCCTATACTGTGCAACGAGAGTATAAATTTTGATTTTTGTAGGGCACCCCCTTAACCCGAAGAAAAAACAATTTCCATATTTTTTCAACACATCTTTTTTTTTTGTTTGATTTATTCATTATTATTGGTTTCGGTTTTCCCGAGGGAACATTTTTTTTTCTTTTTTTTTTTTGAGACACTTCACTGAATTCTATACAACAGAGTAAAAATTGAATACAGAAAAAAATTCTTTTTGAATCAATCAATTCATATGGTTTAAATGCAAATAAATTGAAACATTTAAAATTTAAAGTGAAAATCTTAATTCGTTTTGAATTGTTCAAAAGTATAAGAAATTAGGGAAACTAGAATTTTTTTCTTATTTAATTTCTCTTTTTTTTAATTTTTTTTTTCTCTCACAGAACCGTTTTATTTTTTTGTATTTACCGTTATCGAGATACGCTTTGGACGGTGGCCGATACTCCACTGAAAACTTTTCCTTTCAACAATTTTCTAGCTTTCCAATTTTTTTTTTTTTGAATAGTGCCGTTTTTCGTGCTCTCAGTTTTTTTTTTTTTTTTATTTTTGTTGGTGGATTTGCTCTCATTGGAAAATGGAAAATGTGTGTGTTAATGAGCAGGCGCGGAAAATGTTTGTTGTGATAAAAATGTGGGACATTCGACACAACGTGGTTTTATCAGTGGGAAATTTATGTTTCAAAAAAAAAAGTACCAATTTGTTGTACAGTGGCGTAGGGGTTGTTTGATAAAAAAGTACTTTTCTATTTCATAGACAAATTAAATGCATGACTGGGTCGAAAGCATTTCACATTTGGTTTTAATGTCTGAGTAAATCATTTAGCTGAAAAAGAAATGTACAGCAATTTATGAAGTCTATTTACTTCATGTCATTCCTATACACCAAAATAATGTTTTAAATTTGGCTTTGGGTGTAAATATTGAAAAATAAATTAAAGTTATTAGGTAAATGGGGAATTGTATGTAAATTTTCGGTTTCTTTAATAAATATTGAGAAATGAGAAAATAAAATAGAAGACTAGGTCGCACGTACTTGCTCCTTTGTGCAATCACATCACTTTTTAACGCTTGTATGGGAGGCGTAATTTTTTTCAATAGTAAATTAAATTTATATTCAAGTTAATAAGTATTAAAAAATTGCTTTGTACCGAATTTGAAATATTTATTTTTCAAAAATAATTTTATTTCTGTTTTCACAGCTCATTAAATTTGTTTTTTTTTTTTTTGAAAATCTAAATTGAATACTTTTTTTTTATAAATTTTGGATGCATTTGCATTTAATCAGATGAACCAATTTGAAAAAGTCGAAAAATTCTATGGGAGTTAACTGCACGTTTTTTTGGTATTTATTTTTGAATTTAAAATTATTTTTTGACAAACAAATTTAAAAAAGTACTAAAGAACCGAAATTTTGCAAATTCAAAAAAAAAAATCAGTTAAGCTGTATTCAAAAAATTCAATTTAAAAGAAAAAAATTTAATTTTCAAAAAAATTATTGTATTCAATACTATTTTAATTTTCTAGGTGCAGAAAAAATCAAACAAAATGGACCCATTGGAGAATGGGAAAATTGACCATTTATTTTTGAAAGCAAAACTGGTAGTCAAAAACATTAAATAAAATTTTATAATTTTTTTTCCAAAAAATTGGTTTAAAAAAAAATGGAAAACGCAACCTGGGTTCTGAACAAAAAAAAATCGAATTCAAAAATTTCTAACTTTTTTTTTTAGTTTCGTCTTTGTGGCCAAATATGTATATAAGAAATGGAAAAGCTTTCAAAATTTTTTTTTTTATTTCTACCCATATTGTTTTTATATTAAGCGTCAGAGACACATTGCGAGATTTAGGTAAGTAGAAGGGTATTTAAAAGGAGATGTCGGTGAACATTAGTCGGCTTAAAAAACGAATCTCTGTGCTTAACAGTACGACCAAAGTTGGGTTCAAGAGTAAACTGATGAGCATTCCTTGAAGCGCGAGTGTTATTGTTAAATCGTTTAAGGGGAAGAATGCCACTGGCTATTTTGTTAGAGCACTAAACGTAAGAGTAACGATAAAAGAGTGAGAGACAGGAAACGTTACGCCGGTGTTCAAGTGACGTTAAAATATCGATGACGTTTCTGTCTCAGTTTCAGATTTATAGCAAAACTCAAAATATGGAAAAGTGGATATTTATTGCTAGGACAAGGCCGAGCCTATTACTCAAGGTTTTAGTTTTTTTGATTATTTGTTTTTAATATTTGAAATTAAAAACAAAATTTGTAAGATTTTTTGATTTTATCTTATTACGGGTTTATTTAAGAAACTTCATATCAATACAAAGTGTGAATTTAATTGTTAATTTTTGAAAAAAAAAAAATTCTTGGGCAAATTTTTAATATTTACTTTCGATAATTTTATTAATTTTTAAAAATATGAATCCAGATATATTTAATTGTTTTTTACAAAAGTATTCGAATAAAATTCATCATATTCTATGAAGGTAAAAAGAACATTTTATTTTATTTCGACACACAGCCAGCGATACGCTGCAAGTCTATTGGCCGATACAAAAAGTCGTGATTGTTCAAAGATGCATGGGAATTCAATTATTAGACCATATGCCATAAAAATGTTTAAAAAATGTATTTTTAACTGGTAGTACTGCTACTGGTGGCTTTTTGTTGTGGTTTTAGCCAAAAGTTGTAGTTAATAAATATATTAACAGTTTAATATTTTTTTTTAATAAAATAATAAAAATACTATCAATAGCTTATCTATATCTTTTTTTCAACACAAGTTACTCTCAATCAAAATATTTTGACAGTTTTATCATCCGGCCTCTGAACATAATATATACCTACCTTTATTATTTTTTTTTAATATATTTAAAATACAAATTTTATCCATCCCCACACCATCGAACTCCATCAATATTCCATTAGTCCAATGACATTGAATATATTTGAATATCAAACTATTTTTAGTGCTCTGTTAATTCAGTAATCTAAATTTGGAAAGAAAATACGATCTTCCGAAAATCAGTGCATAGCCAATTGATTATTATCTTACGAAAATTGTCACCAAACTAATTTAAAATAAACACAAGATGAGCTCAGAAACGAAACCTTTCATAATTTTTAGATTTTTCTCTTTTTTAAGAGAAATAATTAAGAAGCAGAAGGTGTTTCTAACAATTGGTCACTTTTTTATTTTGTTTAAAAATAAGTATTTGTTAAAACTTAAATCAATGCATAAACATTTTTTAATGGATAAGCCCGGAATACTTGTATGGACCTTGTCCAAGTTGAAAAAAAGATGTGTGCCTTTTTAATTCAGTGTATATGTCAACAAAGTTTTGATTGATGGGTGATTTTAATAGATTCGAGCAAAAAAAAATTAATTTTGAAATATGTTTTTTTTTTATTTTCTTAGAGTACTTGAGCTTAAACCAAACGATAATTGATTATTCGGCAACTCAATTTGACCAACAATTAACTTATGTCGTTTAGACCAGCATCCGTAGATTTATTTGCCTATTAATTTTTGAATACCATGACTTCATGTTTTTACAACAATATTTGCTCAAACATAAGTGGTTGGAATATTAAACAAAATTATTGAACTTCAAATAAATAAGAAATTAATATTGTTATTGTTTCTAGATCAAGTAGGAAATTAGTGTTTAAAGTCAGCAACACGAGACAATTTGGCACTTGTCACAAAACCCAATTCCAGCTAGTAGAACGTTTCGAAACCCCATCCTCTTAGCTGAAGTCGCCTGAAATTTAACTGATAATAAATTTGATTTTATAACTTTAGTAAATTGAAGATTTCTGTTTTTTTTTCAAACGAGTTTTTGTTTTTTTTGGAAATTTTGAGGAAATATTTTTGGAATTTTAAAATTGTCACCAAACTTATGGTATCCAGATTAGTTGTGAATTGCAGGTAAATATTCTAATGTAATGATGACGCAATTTGTATGATTTTTGTTATCGGTCAACGAAAAAGGTATATTTTCTCGGGGTATTAAAAAAAAACACTTTTTTTTGGAAATTCATTTTTATTAAATTCAAAACTTAATATTTAAAGCTAGACAAAAATACATAAAAAACTAATCAATAACTGACATCTAACTTACTGACTCTCGTTGGGTATGGACACACTATACTTAATAATATCTTAAAATTAAAGCCTTTTTTCCTAGGAACTAATTAAAAACTAAAATTCTTTATTTTTATTTTTATTTTTATTTTTTCACCAAGAAAGATTTACAAAAAAATTATTTTTTTTATCATTTCTTTTTTTTTAAATATTTTATAAAACTTACAAACTCAATCATGTAAAACTACTTAGAACTACTTTAAACTAAAAACAAAAATCTAGAATTTTGCTCATTCGAGTTCGTTGTTTGGGAATTCATGGTTAAGCCAGTTCCTCAACGAAAAAAATGTACATTTATTTCTTTTTCAGTTGATTTTTGGGATTTTGACGTTTAATTGTTTTTTTATCGAACTGTGAACTAACCCGAAGTCCAAAAAAAATGTACTAACTACGGCCATTGCTTTGTGCAAAATAGATGGAGCTTGAGAGATAATTTTTTTTGACCAAAATAATTTGTTCTTCACCATATACATTTTTTTTTTCAAAAAAAAGAACTGTGTATTATTCTTTAGCTTATATTATAATTATAATTTTGCAATTATGTTTTGGTTGTAAAAAATGAGGTGCTAATAATTCTAATCAGATCTTAAAAGCTAACTAATTATGAGACTAACCAACGATGTAGAATTATGCGAGGGTTTGATCGCTAAACCATAAATGGATTGCAACAGATGCTGTATTTAAAAAAAATCATTTATTCTCCATGACGATAAATTTGTATTTATTATTATTATTATTACAGCAAAAAAAATGCTGTTGTAGGAGTCATTACAGAACTCACGAATAAACAAACGTGTGCTCTAAGCTTTAGGTATTTACATTTTTTTATTTTTTTATTTTTATGAAACTTCAATTTGACTACCCGATCGAAGCCAGGGTAGGCAGTCTAGTATTAAAATAAAATCGTTGTTAACTGCAACACTTCACCCCCCATGCTACGCGCATGCAAGATATGTTTAATTCGGTTATCCAAATTTAAACGAAAGAGCTGAGCAGCGAACTCGTTTTATTATGATTCTCTCTTTGATCACCGTAAGAACTAAATCAAAAAATGTGAAAGCTTTCTTTTATGCCAGCTGTTTTTAAAACTTTCTCTCATAGTTTAACATGTGCTCGAAGCCCCAGAGACAAGTCCACTGAAAGAGCACCCAAGCAACAGGTGCTAAAGCTTTTTTTTTGTATTAATTTTTTTTATTCTGCACGATAACTTTGAATCTCATATTCCCGTGCACACAACATGTGGGTAGAGCACCCAAACATAGTTAAGAGTCAACTGGTGGGCATTTAAGGTATTAGACTTGCTTTTTAGCTCTGCTACTCTCTATTTCCTATCTTTTATAATATGCTCAAGTTTCTGTAAACAGCTAAGACTTAATTCAGATCAAAGCTAAAAGAAGTCGTCAGGTACACTAAGTCACAGATCGATCTCAGTTAGTTGCCGAAAATATCTTATTGCGATCGGAGGTTTCGAATTTATTTGGTGTCGTATTTCCGATGTCTTCAAATTTTATCTATATATTGTTTCGAATTTCGTGTGAGGTGTAGAATTTGATTGTAAATTGTGCGCTGTTTGAAATATTCAAACAAAAGAAATTTACAAATGTTCGCTTACGAAAGAAGTATTAATTAGTAGAGATATACCTACAACAAAGTGATTAAGTATTTTAGTGTATACCTATTGTTTTTGTGACAAAAAAAAATAAGTAAAAAGTTTCTCCCAGTTTTATTCGAAATAAAAAGAAGTGAAGAATTGTCGGGTTTGGGTTCCTTATTTCACTCTATATATCTAACTCAAACGCATTCAAGTGTATCCAAGAACACGTGCAGAGATACAAAATATACTCATTTTGTGGGGGAGTAGCGAGATTTTAATTTTTGCCGATCGTACTACTTCATTCATTGTATATATTGTGTAAGTACGAGTATTTTTAAACATATAATATTTATTTGTTTTGTTTTACTATAAGACACCAGCGAGTTATACTATACTCGTATATACAATCACGTAGTTTGCATAATTAATGAAAGTGCATTGAATCAATAGCCTTCCATCGTTGGCGGCATGGCACGGAGCGGAGCAGCGGTGGTGACAGCGAGCGGTATAGAGTGGATTATTCAATAGAGTTGTTTGATATATGAAAATTAATTTCGGAATTTGTTGACATTCGTGGAAATTTTGTATATACATAGGTATATATACCGTTTATCTAAATTGAGAATAATAAAATTAAACTTTTTCTTTTTTTTTTTCCTTTGACAATTCAGTGATTTATAGGATATGAATTTTAAGTAAACAACTATCACAATAATTAATTAAGATACACCAATTTCGGTGTTAAGTATATACAAAGAGAAGTTTGACATTTAGTAAAAGTTCATAGTTTTATATTGTATTTGTATATATGTAAATTAAATTTTTGAAAGTATCGAAATTATTCAAGTGAATGTTAAGGTTATTTAATGAAATTGCTAAATTCATATGAGAGGCTTCTGAATATATGATTGTTTACTTACAATTTGATTCAATTTTGGTACATTAAGTTCTGACTAGAACATATAGTGTTGCAGGGAAGGGACAATTTTATGTCAATTTGAGTTTTCGAAAACTGATTTTTCGTCCATGTTTTTTTTTTTGAGTAAATTCATTTTAATTTTTATTCAAACTTTATTAAATTACTTTCAAAATTTTTTTAATTGTTAATTTTCATTCCAATGCAAATGTTTATACCAAATTTAAATAAGTCCGCACACCCGTTTAGGGTTTAATTCAATGTTCATTCTAAATTCCATAGACATCCTTTGATAACACTGCTAACTGGATCTTTCATCCCATTTTATGTTTTTGACAAAATAAATTGAAAAAGTTGATTTTAAAAGTTAATCATCATAATCGGGTTGAAAACCGGGGTCCGGTCCTGGCCTCTTTCAACAAATCTCTCTACCTATCCCGGTGTCGAGCCTACGCCATCCAGTTACGCTTCGGGCGTCCTGGTCTACGCTATCTCTCCAGCACAATCATGGTCTAACACGCTGTTGTCTACCATAGAATGTATTATAAAGGACTTTCCGAGCCGGTTCTCTTCGCTTATGCGAGCTAGGTGCTTAATTTTTTCCACTTTGACTGCTTCAAGGTAGATTGCGTACAATTCATGATTATACCGTCTCCGGAATCGTCCTTCCTCACATATGTACCAATAACTTCCTTAAGTCTTTTTTCTCGAACGCGGCTAAGAGTTCTGAGTATCTTTTGTTAAGCATTTAAGTCTCGGGTCCATATGTGAGTACTGGGAGGACCATGGTCCTCTACAGCAGTAGTTTTGAAGTTATTTTGAGATTTCTGGATTTGAAGTACTTTGACAAAACTTTGAAAGTTTAATAATCAAACGAAATTTACTGCGATACTTTATATCAAGCTCAGAATACGTCGACGACGGGTCGTTTGAAATTGCTCCACTTCTGAGGCCAATTTACAGCAGGTGTCGTTGCATCTTCTTTTAACATTACAGTGCCAGAATTTTGAAACATTTATTTTTCAGTTGTAAGAAGTAGTTTAAATATTAAAGCTCTGAGCAAGCTGCGTATTATGCAAATTTTGTAAAGCCTTATATCTATGAAAATAAAATATCTGTATTTTTGACATGAAGGCTTTCACTCATTATCACTCCTTGTGTTAGCGAAGTATCTTCAATCCAGATGCAGTCAATTTACGGCCATAGTTCTTGCGTATTGTCCAAACCGTATGTATGTCTTTGTCTGCACAATTTGTAATGACATCATCACAAGATCTTTCTCTATTGATTTAACGTGGATTAGAAAGTGCACAGTATTGGTGTTCATTCTCTTTCGCGTTAATGTGGTATGAATTACGCTCCAAAACATCCATCAATAGATTAAGTGCTCGTTGCAAGAATATAAGATCTTCACTTATCATAGATCCATCGTCAGCAAAACATTACAAAACAAAAACAACAAAAACAACAACAAAAACATTACTCTTTGGGGTACGTTACCAAATATTCAAGCAGAAAGTCAAGGAATGTTTAAGAAGCAAAGGACCCAAGGCACTTCCCTGGTGTACACCTACTCTGATTGGTAACTCTTCGGTGATCCTAGTGGCGAATTTGGTCACCACCGCAAATAAGTTTGGAGATAAGAACCATGATGTAGACCCGATGCCTCGCATGTTTTTCCAAGACAAAATTGAGCGATACTATAGTTTTTATAAATTTTGACCAAATTTTTTCATTAAACCATATTTTTGGTTTTCAATGTTGTCATATACTTTTTGACAGATTAAAATTTAAATTAAGCATTTTCTATTTATTTATTTATTTCGAATCGAAAAGATTGTTTAATATAAAATTTTAGAACAAATTATTTTTCATTTTTTGAAACAAAAACAAAAAAAAGAGGCTGGGTGCGACCCACACTGATAACTTCCCATTTGTGATCTTGAAAACTTTATATTTAGTTTTTTTTTTCAAATAAATTCAAACAATCATTATTTTAAGATTGAAAAGCATTTTAATTATTTAAAGAGATTTACGAAATGCACATATATTATAGAGATTGTTGATGTATATGTTGTTTCCACTTGACCCAGGAGGTATACTTCCACGCGTTTTTTTAACGAATGTGGAATTTTCTTAGTTCTGTTTAAATTTTTGTTTAAAATGTCAGTTAAGTATATGTCAAATATATCCCCGCTGTAAAAAATTTTATTATGTATAAAATTAAATACCTAATGACAAAGTCAATATCATTGCTCGTTCTCAAGATATTCGAGTCGAAAAACCAATTTTACCACTTTTTAGTTTATTTTTTGTTATATTTTTTGTCAAAAACAGTCAATTAGATATTTGTCAAAATTTAAACTTTCATAAAAAATTGTACTATGCATAAAATAAAATATTTTAGAAGGCACAATCGTTGTTGGTTCTCAGGATATTCGAGCTGAAATACAATTGTAACTACTTTTCTTTAGAATTTTTAACAGTTTTTAATTTTTTGTTAAAAAAACTGCCCATTCAATATTTGTCAAAATTTTATCAGTTGCAAACAATTATGTTATGTAGAAAATAAAACAAACAAGAAGTCAATATCGTTTACCCGTTTTTGAGAAATTTGAGTCTAAAGACAATTTATACCGGATATTCGAGTTATAAACATTTTTTTTTTTAGTTTTTTTGATTTTAAAAAATAACGGTATATTGATTTTTTTCCAGATTCATATCAAATTTGTATGATGTCATAATGTGTCGAATAAAATTTATTTCAAGTCAATAGCATTATTTGATCGTGAGATATTTGAGCCCAACCAAAATTTTCACTTCTTTTTTAAACTGCTATAGTAAAAATACGACTGTTTGAATATTAATAAACGCCCTTTCAGCTTCTTTCGAAGTTATTCCCTGTCAAACAAAATTTATTTCAAGTCGATATCTCTACTCGTTCTTGAGATATCGACGACGAAAAATGGTATCAGAACGTACGTACACACGCACACACAGACATCTCTCTGAAAATGATTGATATAGGCTCTAGGGACCTTGAAACGTCGAGAAATGTCAAAAATTTCAATTTGACAAATTAGACCGATTACAATAACTCCCTATGGAAAGTTAATGAACACAAAGTTCATACTCAAAACTTGCAAACTATTTTTTTTAAATATTTTCAACATTTTATTCATTAAATGTTTTTTGTTTTTACATTCAATTTTCTACCTCACAATAGTACAAAGTGAATAATAAAAACTAACCCTGATCCCTGGATGTAAACTTATCAACTACTTTTAGCCAAACAAATAAATTAACTTCTGTTCTGAAGCTTATCTTTTGTATCTTAATTGAAATTTTCGAAATAAACCGTACTTCATAAAAAACACATTAAAAAATAAATTAAATCAATTCATCCACACAATAGTATATTTTTATGTTTTAATGCATTAATAAATAAAACCATAAATTTTTTTGTTTCTTTTACAATATATAACTTAACTATCTACCAAAGATGTTAATAAGTTATGTATCATACATCCGTGCAAAGTGCGATGCGAATCAGTTCATTGTTAAAGTTCACATACAATTGTACTACATTCGGAAATTGCTTAATTTCAAAACCTCACAATGACACAATGTCTATATGCAGGTATAATATATTTTATGGTTGCTAAAGTGCGTCCAACAAAAAAAAACAACTTACAGCATTGTCAAGACGTCAAAGTTGAAGAATCAAAAAAAAAATAATAAATCGCAAAAGCATAGTATGTTATTTGAAAGTAGATTTATGGTCCAACTATTACTTTTTTTTTTTTGATGTTTGACCTTAGGCACATATGCGCAAAATATGTCTGCACAGCACGTTTGTTATACAAATGTACAAGTATATGCAGATATTGTATCTTTAACATTACGTTCACTAAATACAATTAAAGAGGTAGGTATATATTATTATTTAAATGAATCAAGATGACCGGCATCTTATCTAAAACAATTTCAATTGATTGATCACATCCATATTATGGTGACTGTATGTACTATTGAAAGATCAATCTTTGATTTCTGTCATCGAAACAAGCGATACAAAGAAATAATGAAATCTTAGGAAAATGTCTTTATTACACTCTATAATCCATCAGATGGTGATTAAGTGTTATTGTTGTGGATTTGATTGCATTTAAATAGATATCTATACTCGATGGCTGTGTATATTTGACCTGGATCTTAATATTCAATCTCAAGAAGTGGCCATTAATTGTAGACAGTGAGGTTTAAGAGCATTGAAGATTTTTGAATGAAACAACAGTAGATTGAGTGTCCTATTACTTACGCTAAGTTTATAAGCTAAGGTTTGTGAAATCTTATTATTCGATTTTAGTAAATTTTTCCAATTTTTTTTTAATAACAAAACTCAAAAATTATATATTTTTTTGCAATTTTGGAAAATATGAGAATTGGTCGAATTCTTTGATGTTTGGCATCTGAAGATTTTTCAACACTATCTTTTATAATTTGAACAAAAATTTATTTAAGATTAAAAAATAACGGTAAATGCTAAAAAACCTTTAAAATAAAGCTAGGGTCAAGAGGGGTAATTGTGAACAGGGGTAATTGTAAACAGAATTTATTGTCTAAAAAACCGATTATGCCATATTTGAAAAGCCATTATATTTTCATAATGTTGACGCATGAAAGGCGTTATACATACATATATCAAAGGGTTATTTGTGCTTTGTTCGTTGACGTGAGTCATTTATTTTTTTGCGTTTTTAAGTTTTTCAGTTTTCATAAAAATTGTTTCAAAACAAATAAAGGCGATCAAAGTAAATTAAATAATATATTTAAGGAAGTGAAATATAAGTTTTAATTCATGACATATGTTTTTATTCTTCTTTATAACGGAATTTTAAAGTTATTGAGTTCTCTCGTGGGTAAATGTAAACACCGTAATGGGGTAAAAGTGAACAGTTTGGGGGAATTGTAAACATTCATTTTCAAGCTCGATGGACCTCAATTGAATCCTTCCCAAGAACCATTTTTTCCGCATCAAAAAACAAAAAAAAATACCAATCTAAAACTCTGGTTAATATACACGTAGGTGAAACCCGAAATTATTAATTTCAGATCCTCATTTTTTGAAAATCGAATCCACTTTTGGTTCAAAGTGGACGTTGTATTTTTCAAGATGTAAAAATAAAAGGCAAAGCAAAATTGAATGTTCATATAGATATATAATAATTTTGTAAAGTCGGAGTTTCTTTAGTCCACCGTTGAAACGAGTTGATAATTAACGTTGTTAAGGCCCAGCTTAAAATTGATATCTACCTTGACAACATAATACATTTGTATAGCTCAAATTTTTTTCAAAAGGCATAATTATCAGTGTCCATCAGGCGTGTGTCGCAAGTCCATTTTACAGGCAAACAATCATTACTTTTCATTTTTTGCAGATTTAATACTAAAATTTGTGATGGAGTAATTTTTTTTAAATAAAACCTGATTTAATAACAAAAAAATTTTTGAAATCAGTCCCTTGGCAGATATATCGATGACTACAATAATGTATAGGCTTTAATTCGAAATTGTTTCGCTTTGTTTCGAATAAACAAAAAAATACTCAAAAACCAAAATTTATGATAAAGCATAAAATTCATTATTTGAATTGCTGAAGCTAAAAAATCTGATATATTGTCAAAATACGAGTTTTTGAAGAAAACAAATCAAAAATCATTAAGTGTTTTTAGAAAAAAATTGGTAGACAGGTATGCAAGTTTTTAGTATTTAAATAATAAAATAAAATTTCAAAAAAAATATGTACCCGTTCTTAAAATACATATTTCGTTTTAAATACAAAATTGTTTTTTTTTAAATCCAAAAACATTTTTTTTTTAATTTAATATGTACTTGTGTATGTATGTATGTACATTCTACATGTATGGAATATTATAAAGATTATCTTTCATAAAATTTTTGATTACAATTTGTTGAACCTCTTTCGAGAAAAAAAAAACACAGCATGTAATGTTAATATACCGGTTTTTTGAAAATATTGTTTTGATTAAATAATTTTAATTACCTATCTTCTCTTTATTAAAAGAAAGTTCAGCAATCCTGCAAGAGCCAATTTTTAAGATTAATATGTTTTGTCTTAGCAGTTAGATGACATAATTTATGAGGCTTAAAAAATTACTTGAGATCATAATTGGCAAAAGTAGGCATATTTCCCCAAGTTAAGGCAAATTTAAAAAAAGTACTAAAATAAAAAAAAAGTAAAATTTGAAAACAACGGTAGCATTTGTAATGTTAAATCATAGTTTGCTTTGCTGTTTGAATCCATTTTCTTCAGTTCATAGTTTTAGAATAATTCATTTTGAAAGTGAAAAATTAGACAAAAAATTAAAATGAAAAGAATTGTAATATTATTCTAAAATGTTGATAAATATTTCATTTTTATTTTTTTGACTTTCTAATTTGGATTAAAATAAACGCCCCATTAAAATATAAAATTGAATTGTTTTGACTTAATCTCCACTCAAAAATATCGTGCCAAAATCATCATCATTTATACTCCTTACTGTATACCAAACCAAATTAACTTTTTTTTCACTTTACATAGAATTACTTGAAAATAACTAACATAAGACATTTCCAATATTTAAAATTTTTTATTATTAAAAAGTCCTGTTAGTTAAAAATTTCCTGCTCATTTCTTACATTTTAATAACCTCAAACAATTAAGAGTGGACTCATAAAAAATGTCTTTTGTCGCTTCCTTCTTGAAAGTTCTTTTTCTCTTCTAAGCGGTATCACTATCACATTGATTTAGTTTTCGTCAAAACAAACCGTAAATTCTTTTTGACATTTCCTGCTTTTAATCTATCTGTCACCTACCTACACCCACACCTTTTTTTTCATTTTATCTAAACTCAACATGATATGCAAAAAATTAAAAAAAAAAAAATACAAGATTTTAAATGACCCTCAATATTATTTTTTATCGTGACTTTATTTCATGGTCTTAATAACTCACACAAATATGTTTGTGTACCTGCCTATACCAACAACAACAACAACTAACAAAATTTGTAACTTTTAAAAGCAGACGCCAATCATTTACATAAAACCCTCTCAAACAAAATATGAGACAAAAAAAAAACAAGTCAAAATTAAAATCCGGCATATTGCTGTCAAAAAAAAAATTAACACAAATCAAGACCAGTTTTTCTAACTTTGTTTCATTTAAAAATATATATGATCAAGATATTAGATTAAAAGATACATATATCTTTTTTCAAAATAGAATGCAAAAAAAAAAATCTAAAAAAAAAACCCCATACGCAAATTTACTATCTACATTTTTAATGAATCATATCATGATTATTTTTAAAGGTAAAACTAAAGCACTTTTTGCATTATGTCCCGCTTCCGAGGTTGACCAGAATAAAAGAAAAAAAAGAAACAATAAATATTATTGGCTTTTAACGTGTAGGTTGGGCTAGGAACAATGAGCCTATACTTTTAACATGTCAAAGCCACCTGCAGTCAACTATTTAAACAAACAAAAAAAAAAATTGAAAAGATAAATTTTTGTTAAAAAAACCCAAGTCATAGAAAAATATATAAATTCAATTTAGAGCGACTGACACGCCATCCATGGCATGAGATAAATTTTTATTACAGATTCAGGGCCAGAATGTTATTAGATGTAGGTACCTACGTACATTTGTATAAAAAAAAAAACAATAATTAGTAAATGGGTGTAGTACTTCATTTCTGATCAGAGCATGAGCGATATTTCCTGTGGAAAAAAAAATATACTCTACATTAATAAAATATTCGCCTGGTGAATTGCTAATTACAACAAGTAGTATACAATGGTGACAATCGCAACAACGATCTGATGTGTTGCATGATCTGTATAAATCAAAAGTTGGAAAACTGATTTGGATACCAAATCAGATTTATCTCGACATGTACCAGATACATTTTAATTGTCTGGCAAAAGTAATTAAATTGAATTAATCGACCTTGCACTTGGCTATAGGTATAGCTACCTGATAACACCAAAATACTGTCCCGTCCATTCGTCTATAGACACAAAGCTCTTCAAGTTCCTTTGGGTGCCATGGCATATTTATATGAAAGCTAAGAATGCGGCTAAGAGCTGTCATTTGATTGTAATTAATCAAACGGAATGCAAACGCTCAAGTAAGACATTTACGAGTACGAGTGCGAATCGTGAGTAGGAACATTTGCAACTTATAAAAGTAAAACATTTATCGATCAATAAATGAGGAAGCAGGCACTTACTTTACTCTGGCATTCAATTTAAATAATAAATCGAGTGCATGTGCATTATGCAGCATAACTCTGGGTAATAATTCAGATTCAGAGTAAGTACTTTACACGTGATGGCATTTTTTATAAACGATCTAATCGCGAGAGCATAAAAATATACAAAACGAGACGAGATAATGAAGTGATATTGTTTTTATGAGATCATGAGATTAGATTTCAATTATTTTGTGTTGACAAGTTTTTTTTTTTCGTTTTGTTATATTTTGAATAAAATTAACTTTCAAACTGATTGTGATTATTAAATGTTATAATTTATAAGTAATGTTCAATTACAATTAAAAGACAATTAATGGAAAATGTGGATGAATAATGTTTTACATTCATTAGCCAGAGTTGCAGACAAGTGGTCATTAATCACAAGAAAGTGTAAGACATTTGTATATTTACATATGGGTCAAGATTTAATAGGTCGTGATGGAAATGTAAGGTGGGTGGTAAAATCAAATTAAGGTGCGACCAAAAATTATGTGTTATAATTTGTAATGTAATGTTATAGAATTATTGTAATAAATTGTGTTTTTTTTTTGTCTTATCCGGCTTGGAAAGAGATTGTGGTTAAATATTGATTTTTGCATATTTATGGTGGAATTTTTTGTATTGTATAATTTTGATGATTTGACATTTTTCAATCTACATCCAATTTGAACTGAAAAAGAAAACTTTTATATATTTGGCGTTCTTAAATTCAATTTTTTTTAAACGGGTGTTCTCTTCAGTTCGTTTTCACTGATCGCTTTGAAATAATAATGGACAAATTGAAAGAAAAATATACTTTAAGCGAAAGCAAAGGAGTTAGATGGTTCGCTAAATATGGAACAATGTTTACCAATAAAAAAAGAAACAACGAGATTCAAGAGTTATAAGCAAATTATAAAAAAAAGGAATGACAACTAATCAGATCTCTCTTGGGCAGGCGATGGAAAAATGTCTTGAATTTAACATTTCAACATACCATCTGTTTATAGACTTTAAGCGCGCCTATGATAGCATAGCCAGGGTAGAACTTTACAAAGCCATGAGAGAATTCGGCATCCCAAATAAATTGACACGACTTTGTTGGTTATCCAAGACCAAAGTAACAAGCCAAGTAAAAATAGCCCGACTGCTATCCAAACCAATCAACATCTTTAATGGACTCCGACAAGAAGCTGGTTTGGCCTCGCTCCTCTTCAACCTGGCGTTGGAGAAAGCAATCCGTGACTCTGGCACGGCAACAAGAGGGACCATCGTCAACAGGTCCAGCCAGATACTGGCTTACGCAGACGACATTGACATCATCGGAAGAACCGAACAAGCTGTACACCATTCCTTCATCCAGATCGAGCAGGCGGCACTAAATCTGGGGCTACACATTAGTGAAGGTAAAACAAAGTACATGGTGGCGTCGAATGCGAGAAGAACATTTGGTCAAACAATCAAGGTAGCGGAGCACGAATTTGAAGTGGTGCAATCCTTTAAATACCTTGGGTCAATAGTAGCAGCCGATAATAATATAGAAGAAGAAATACGCGGGCGGCTGCTCATTTCCAACAGAGCCTTCTATAGTCTGTCAAAGCTCTTCAAATCCAGAAATCTCACCATAACTTCAAAACTGCTGCTGTACAGGAACATGGTCCTGCCAGTACTCACGTATGGATTCGAGACTTGGGTGCTTAGCAAAAGACACTCCGACCTCTTAGCCGCGTTCGAGAGAAAAGTCTTAAGGAGAATTGTTAGCCCCATATGTGAGGAAGGACGATTCCGGAGATGGTACAATCATGAGTTGTACGCAATCTACCTTGAAGCAGACATAGTGACAAAAATTAAGCTCGGTAGACTCCGGTAGGGCACATAGCATGAGTGAAGAGGAACCGGCTCAGAAAGTCCTTTGTGATACATTCTATTGTAGACGGCAGCGTCGTAGACCATGCTTGCGCTGGAGAGATGGCGTAGACCAGGACGCCCGAAGCCTTGGGGTGCGCAACTGGAGAGACTTGTTGAAGGAGGGCAGGACCGGACCCCGGTTGTCGAGCCCATGAGGATGATGACACTTTTTTCTTTTTTTAATTATTTGGTTGTAACTTTTTATCCCATTGCTTTTTTTTGGTAAAACATTTGAAAATTTTGTAAAATAACAAATTTTTTTGAATTTTGGGTTTTTTTCTACATCGAGCCCTAATTTTTGGACACCCTACACATTAATAAAAATTTATTTTCTTAGAGAAATTAGCAAAAATAAAAAAAAGGGGATTTTTTTAAACAAAAATTATAAATATAATTATTCGAAAGGGTTTTTAATTCTTTTCTTTTAATAAATTCTATATCATACTGAAATAAATCAGACAAGTAGAAGACTAATCACTATTTAATTGAACTTGAACTATTGGTAGCATTTAACGACGTATAGTAGGTAAACAAAAATGGTGTTTCGTCGCAGCAGCCTCAGTTGGATTCTTCAGTTAACAGTCAGATTTTTGTTTCGTAGCACTCATGTAAGATGAACTTTTTTTAACCTGACTAAAGACATTAGTTTCATATTTATCCATCAAGCTCCTAGTACCTAAAATTTTGAATAACTCATAATTAAAATAAAAAAAAACTTACATTGAGAATTATAAAAAAACGACTTTTTGAAATATATTCTTTATAAAATATTTTTCTAGCCAGAAAAAAATATGCTTTTTTAACAGTAGACAGTAGATTGTCAAGCACAGAATATTCTTTGTGTCCCAACATTTCAAAAATAGAAAGAAAAAAGTTTATGTTAATACTATTGAAAATTATTAAAGAAAATTTTCGGACAACTTTTTTAAAGAAAATACAAACGAAAATATAAAAAAAAATTAAATAATTTTATATCAATTTGCATTTTCAGATTTTCCAAGCACTGTAGTTGCATTACATACCTTTACTTTTACAAGGAATTTGCCATTAGTAGGATAAGTCTTGCATTCGTAAAAAAAATCGAAGTTCGGATTTAAATATTTTGAAAATTTAATACATAATAGTTTTTAAATACTATCTTAGATATTTTTGGAAAAAAAAATGATCTAAGGTTAAAAAATAACGGTTCCTTATAATTTCAAAATGTCAAAAAACGTTAAAACAAATTTTGAATTTTGATACAAATTTTAAAGAAATTTAAGACATTATTGGAAATTTACCTACATTTGTAACTTTTGGTGGATAGCTTGTTTGATTTTTCATTCTCTTACTATAATAGGTATCCGTAGAAACAATTTTGATTATTTTTTATAGTTGTAGAATATTCTAAAAAGTTCCACTGCTATTGTGTTGCTTATCCAAATTTTCAAAATTAAGCTTTGAACAATTCAGCAGTGACGCCATCAGCTCCAGCCGCTTTGTTGGACTTGGGCTTGCATATTACTATCTCCAATTCGTCCAGGTTGGACGGGTGGATTGTTGGTCTACGTCTCTTAAATCGGATGGTTCTATCTCTGAGAGGAAATGGGTTCATCATCGCCTTTACAGAGCTATTTTTTCATCTAACAAGACTATGTTCGTCTTTCCTCTTCTGCACGTAGAGATCACGAACAGTTCTAGTCTTTTTGTGCAGCGTCGCTTTTGTTAAACAATTTTCTAAGCTTCATTTGCATGGGTAAGTCTCAAAAACCCGCACCAGAATTCCTTAAAAGTCGTCCAATGATCCCCAGCCAAAATACTTACAACAACCCATTTCAAATTGTATGATTGGAATTGAAAGACGTATAATCCCAGAGTGCAGTGCAGCTAAAATCCAATTCACTCGACTTCGCTTTGTTTAATTTCACTTTAAGACGTGAGGCCGTGAAAATGTTAATGCAATGTCTTGTACATTTTTTTCACCTGGACTGCAGGGAATAATATCAAAACCACGATAATTCCATCAATAAATCCATTTACGCTGGGAAAAATACAGTTTTATTGAATGGCGGCTTAATTTCGCGGTCTTAAACTAAAGACTAAATACCTACGAGCATATGCTACCATGCTACCTATCCGTGGCTTAAAAAAAAAAAAACAATAATTATTGACGGAATGACGGATCTAAAATTTTACATTTAAACCCAAACTTGATTTTTTAAGCAAATAATTGCTTGAAATGTCAACATTTCTTAAGAGTAAACATGTTTTGTTTAATTTAGCTGAACAATGAAATAAAATTTTTTTACAAGGTGAAAGTAACAAAAAAAAAACTCTTATACACCTTTATCATAAAACACAGAAGGAATTGAGTAACCAAAAAAATAAATAACAAATCATTAATTTAGCAAAGACAGATTGACATAGATCAAACAGACACTAATTTTATTTTTCTTTGAAGAAAGGTAATTTAAAACGAAAATTTAAATATGTACATTTATGTAAACATGTTATTACATGTATGTATGTATAGGGCTACCTTAAGGCGTTTTTTTATGTCAATCGATTATTTATAAATTTTCAATAAAATACAAACTTTCGTATAAGAAAGAGATAGCTTCATTCAAAGTTATTTGACAACCAAAAAAAAAAAAAAAAACAATGACTGGACTTTAAATATAACGGCCCGAGTTCTAAAGCTCTTCTCTCAAAAAAAATGGCATTCTTTAGTTTTAGAAAACCTTCTCCTAAATTAAACATTTCAAGTCCAAGAAGCTGATGATTTTACTGTCAATGTATGTACATATCATCTGCCTTATTTATTTTAATTTAATGTTTCATTAAATAATAAATTAATTAATCGATCTTGGAAGCTGTAAAAGATTTATGACCAACAACCGCATAATCCATATGTATTTTTTTTAACTGTTAAAACAGGTAACGCTTTTTATTATTTTTTTTTTACTTTTTTACTAGAAACTCGTGTAAAACAATTTTTTTCTAAAATAAAGTACAGGGTGTTTTTCGGAGGCATAGATCTTTGAAATGAAATTAAATAAAGATGAATTTTCAAAACTAACATGAAATTGACTTTATTCGAAAGATAATCGTTTGGCATTTTAATTTAAATATTATTTCTGACATATGAACGCCAAACTGGCTCGTACGTAATTAAATCTAGAGTGTCAATTTTCGATCACTTTTTCCAACATTTGGGCTGCCGATAGGCAATAATGAGGCGAATATTGTCCTCCTCAATATCATTTTCCTACCTTCTTTACATCTCAAGATATAAGCGATTATTTCCAACAAAACACCGAAACATTTTTCAATTATTGACGTTTTTGCTTCACTTCTTAACGCGAAGTTGTTATATAAGTCTATGCAAACTTCACAAAAAAATATAGGATTACCAACATAATAAATAAAATGCACTTAAAACCAAATTAAAAAAATATTTATTAGTTTTCAGAATATTGAGTTTTCAAAAAAAAAATTGATTTTTTTTAATACAAAAAATTATTTCTTTGGAAATTTTGATATGCAATATTATTATGATTATATGGGACCTCCTTTGAAAAAATTTCCATCGAAATCAATCCAATTGTTTATGAGAAAACCGAAAACCAAAAATCTGGTTCTATGGCAAGTACCGTTAATAACGGTTTTTCAAAAATATTTTCATTTTAAATTTCATCAAAATCGTTATAGCCGTTTTCGAGATAAAAATGTTTTGTCTAAACGGTACTATGACAGGTACCGTTATATTTGGATCTAAAAAAATTCGATTTCCTCTCGAGGCAATCTCCCAAAAACCTTATGTCCAAAGTTTGAAGAAAATCGCTTCATTAGTTTAGGCTGTAGGTCGAGGTACAGACAGACCGACAGACAGACAGACAGAATTACGGGTGGCTACGTAGTCGAAATTCAACTAGATTTGTGAATGCAAAACTTCACTATAAAGCTAGTCAATTCTGAGCTGTCATATTAATGACAGATGCAACAGCAAACAAACGCAAAATCGGAAAAATTTGAGAAAGTTTTGAGAATTTTAAACAATAGGGGTATTAATGCAACGGTGGAAAACTCGGATAAACCTCGGAAACCAGATAATTTTATCTCCGCAGAAAAGAGCTGTCATAATTTGTATGGGAAAAATATTCTGCAAACCAGATAAATTTATCTCACAGATTTGATGCAGAAAGCGAAGAAATAAACCTCATAAAGTTTCGAGAAGTAATTTGTGACGTTTAGTTGTGACAGCTGATTATTTCTCACATTTATGCAAGAATTTTTATGGGGTGCTCATGCAAACGTAAAGCGGAAAATTATATCTTTCTGCAAAGCGGAAAATTATCTCGTTGCATGAATACCCTTAATATTTTTAAATTCAATAAAAAAAAATAAAAAAAATTAGATAAATATGAGCGATTCGGAAGAAGAAGAGTTTATTTCTATAAGTACTGAACTATGAGTTACATTTTGAAAATGTTTGAATCTTTTGTAAATTTTTTCAACAGCTGATTGTGAAACGTCAAAATCAGTGCCAACTAACTTTTTAGCCGAAATTTTTACACTACGTCGGAGGGGAAATTTTGGCTACTTTTGTAGTTAGATTTAGCCAATCAGAATCCCTTGACTACGTAGCCACTAGCTTTGTGAATGCGCCCATTGACTATAACGTTCTGGACAGCATCGTTTTTAAAGAAGAACGAATCAATGCGTACTAAGCAGTCATGCAACATGCACTTGTGGTTTATCTTCACTCCAAATACGGAAGTTTTGTTTACTGACTTAGCCATTCAACCAAAAGTGATCTTCATGAAATTCTCTTACATAGTGCTTGAATCGTATTTCGAACAGAACCAACTTAAAGCTCTATACCTCTGAAAAAACACCCTATACTATTCTGCTGCAATACTACAAAGTAGTATACTACGAAAGTGATAAACACTCTCAACACCTAGATATGTTTTATGTAATAGAACAGTGACGCTAATTATTGAATCAACAATCCTTATAAGGCATAGTGAAGTTGTAAAAACTTATTCATCGAATTGTGACACTGTCAAAAGAGACATTAAGTTCTGTTTGTTTAACCAATTAAACCATTTATATCGTCAATGACTCTTAGTCTTAACCAACCTATATATATATATTTGTTTAGTTTTAAAATTACATAAATACATCTAAGTTCAACTGTTAGGTAATTATGTACTAAGTCATCCTTTAGCATAAAAATTAGGCTCAATTTGATTAACACTTTGTGGCCTAATAGTGCAAATGCAAATATGCTAATATTTGTCATAAATTGCATTGCGATCATTGCATAAAACTAATAAGAGTTTGTGGCTACCTCTAACTGTGACCATTTTGCACTTTTATGTTGGATGTTGGCATAGATGCACTGTTTAACTCTTGAGCTCTAAGCAAATAATGTCTGTCTATGTCGGCTTAAGAGTTGTTAGCCCCGAAATGTTTTAAAACAAACAATAAATGAATATTGTTTCTCAGCATTTATGCAAGTTGAATGCCACTACCCTCTCTATTGAGCTCGAAATTTCAAACGCAAATGACAGTCGGTAAAAAGGTGACAGGCAAATTGAAAGTGAAAGTTTAAAACAAAAGCTAGAGCCAAGGTGTATAAATAGGAACTTTTGTTCATGCCATGAATTTGTCTGACATTTAATGAGAGAATGTTTGTCTTTGCCGTTTTACCTTTGCTTCTTTTTTTTTCAAATAATTGTTGTTTTTTACTTGCGACTTTAGGTACTTAGGCAAGTTTTGGATTCGAGGAAAAAATCGAACTCGAGATATTAAGATTACGATGATAGAGAACGTGAAAAAAGTAGGTCCCGCACAACTGCTGAAGCGATTTTCTTCAAACTTTGGACATAAGGTTTTGGGGAGATTGTTAGAGTTTGAATCGGATTTTTTTTGGCTTCAAAAATAACTGTACCTGTCATAGTACCGTTTAGACAAAACATTTTTATCTCGAAAACGGCTCTAACGATTTTGATGAAATTTTTTAAATCGGGTTTGTCTAGTAACCTTTATAATTTAGTTAAAAATTATTTTTTGAAAAAAACCATTATTAACAATACTTGCAATAGAACCGGATTTTTGGTTTTTGGTTTTCTTGTAAACTAAAAATGTGCATACCAACTTTTTTTTATAAAAATAATTAAGCAATTATAAAATGTAAAAAATTATTTTTTTAAAAAACAGCTCTAACGATTTTTTATTTTTTTTTTATTTTTTATTTTTATGATACATATAGTGGTGGCATCTTCAGTTTTAAGATTAAACTTCTTTTTTGGCTTTTTTATCAATTTAAATAATGAATTTTAAGCTTTTTCATATTTTCTTGTGACTATAATAGATAGCATGATAAATTTATTTTTATACTCAGACTTTAAAACCAATATGTTATCGCAAATACATAGAAGCAAGTACGTGTGACCCAGTCATACATTTTATATTTTTAATAAGTGGGATGAGAACGATAACATTGGCACCAACTTTAAATAAGGATTTTGGTAGGACAGCTAAACACAAATATGATTTGGATTTAAAAAACAAAAAATCTCAAAATTTTTTGAAAACTCAACATTTTTATTTTTTTTTTTTTTTTTTTGAAATCTTGTTTTTAAATGTGTATTATTAAATTATAATTAAAATGCATACTTGTAAGATTTACAATTATTAAGTATTATACATTTTTGAGTGGCAGAGATTTTCTTTAATAAATATGTATTGATAAATGGGAAAAATTAAAAATATGTGAAAGGCATACGAGTATTTAAATCGCAAATTTTTTTTACACAGGGTATCCCGAAGTAACGGCCACAGTAGAAAACCATGGGTTGCTGAAATTATTTCAAGTCAAACTTTTTTGGTTTTTAATAATTTTAAATGTAAATGTATTTTTTTAGAAAAAAGCAGTGAAAAATATCATTCTGAAAAAAAAACATAAAATACTCATCAGATTTTTTATCAGATTAATCTTTTTTGAGGAAATCAAAAGTCAAACCAACCAGTAGAGTGGTATCAACTTAATTTTTGACTTGCGATCATAGATACTATGGGCATATTTTGGAACTCGAGATTTTGATCAAAATTAATAGGGAAGTCGAAAAAATTGGGCCCCGCAATTCTTACTGTCTAAAAATTATAAATTGGTGTATAATGTATAATGAGCCGCCGCGCCGCCGGCCGTATTGCGAAACGTTTTTTTTTTTTTTGATTTTTTAAGATCAAAAATAATAGTACCTAGCCATTAATTTTTTTTGGAAATTTTGAACTTTTTTTTCGGAAAAATCAATGAATTTGAATAAATATTGGCCCACTTTAAATGAAAACAAAATCCAAATTGTAGGACACACCACACATAATAATAATTTTTGATTTTCTGAAAAAATGTTCAAAAATTCGTAAAATGTATTCAATACCTACTTAAGGTTTCAAATTTTGAGTTTTAAAAAAGAATTAGTTTCTGAAAATTTAATTAATCAAAAGTGGTTCGATGTATTTTATATTTCAAAAATTGATTGATTGATTGATTAACGAAATAAATAAATAAACTTCAGGTACAATTTACTCATTTCTTAAATGCAGCGTATTTAAAACCTAAACATTAATTAACATTCTAAAACTGAACTTTCCTTTTTTTTTTTGCAGACACCTCTCGATGGCCAACAAATCAATGAGATGTACTTTCCCAGCGTAACAACGAATATAAGACAATTCAAATAACAATAATTTCGCACAGTATAAATGTAAGGAAACTTCACCTTTTTTTGTAATGATATGAATGATATTACCATATTATGATACACCATATGTATTTTAATTAATCATTTACGTATGAATTTCCAGGTGTATACAATGCAAAAAATTATGTTGAGTATTAACATATCTTCATCAACAAATTTTTTGTTGGGGAGAGCTTTTGTGGTAAGTTTTGTTTTTAAAATAACTTGGCTGTGAAAATAAAAATGTTTTTTTTAAATTTTTTTTTAGATATTAGTTTATATATCGAGTGTATTATCAAATCCTCCTCCTTCGTGTGGCTTATATGGATCACCACCTTGTCAATTTTTACCAGCTCCACCTGGACAAACACCATCATGTGCCAGGCCAGGAAGAACTTGGTGCGACCACATAGATAACTATCCAACGTAAGTTTTAAGTAATTAAAATAATGAAAACTGAGAGTGACCTTATATTTTTAAATTGACATGAAATTGACTTTATTCGAATGATAATTTTTTGGCGTTATAATTTAAATAAGATTTCTGGAAGACCACCACGGCTGGTTAGGATTAAATTAAGCTGGGGGTGGAATTTTGGATACCTTTTTTCAACATTTGTGGCCGTATATCGGCAATACTCGAAGTGGTCGATCTTTTCGGGCTAATCGGCGTAGACAAGTGACTTCACATATCCAAAAAGAAAATAGTCAAGCGGCTAAATCGTACGATCTCAGAGACCAACTTACTTATCCGAAACGTGAAACTAAATGCGCTTACCAAACTTTTCCTTCAATTAATCAATTATGGCTGCTGTGTGACAAATCGCGCCATCTTTGTCGAAACCACAACTCCTGCACATCATGGTTGTTCAATTGAGGAACGAAAAAGTCAGTAATCATGGTTCTGTAGCGGTTACCATTACCTGTAACGTTCGGATCATTGATTCCACCAGCACATCAAACCGTCATTTTTTTTCTGGATGTAACGGTGCCTCAATCTACTTACACTTGAGGATAATCTTGTCAAATATGGCAGTTTTTTTTTACTGAAGTAGCCATTCAAACAATTTTTGATTTTATGAAAATCGCAAAAACGTATTTTGAATTATTTTCAAAATTATTTTTGCACAGTTTGGAAGCGTTGTTCAGGCGTCAATATATTGATCTTCAAATGCCAAACCAAGGTTAGGTTAAAGTGGCTATTGGTTTGGAAATCCAACACACTTAGACCAAAATTTAGTCCGTTGTGATAATACATGGATCAGTTGATCAACCTCCCTTGTTGAACCAGTAAGAGTTTCGAATGAAGCGTAGGAGACAAGTGATGTCGGAGTTTACTAGATCGCTGGGAACATTGAAGAAGAAGTCTCCAAGGTGGAGTTTTCGTCTTTGTGACAGGGCGGGGCAGGTGCATAAAAGACTGTCTCTTCTTCGTCTTCATTCCTGCAACTCCTGCCAAAATCATTTGCAGGAGCTCGCAAATCTCTTAACAGCTCATAAAATGGCCCAAAATAAAAAAATGGCTGCCAACTTAGATTTTTATACCTCTAAAAAAAACATCATTTAAAAGCGTGCATAAAGGTGGCCCTAAACGACGAACATGCTCGTCGAACATGCTCGTTTGCTTTTCGCCCTACACGGCGAACACATTTTGCAAAACATCATGTGCGGCAAAAAACGCAATAACAAAGTTCACAGCAAAAATGAGGTTTGCTCGCGAGCATGGCCCTACACGGCGAACATGGAAACCAACTAACACGATAAAATCGAAATGTTTCGCCAACAACGAGGCGTTCGTGAACTAGTCCCTACACGACAAACATATAGCGAGCACGAGCATTTTTGGCGATCATGTTCAGCGAGCATGTTCGGCGAGCATGTTCTTTGTTTAGGGCCACCTTAATGTACATATGTCCTTCCGATCATAAAACAATTTCAGGAGAAGTCGTTTTTGCCATAAACTCGGGCAAACTGCAGCCGGCACAATGGTAAACTGCCTACCTATGATAATAAATTGACCACGGCCTAGCTTTCGAAGACCCTGAAAGAAGTCGTGCACTATACATATTTCTCATCTCATCTCATACGAATCACTAATCCTTATATGGTTTTCAAAACCACAAAAAAAAACTCACAAAAACAAAATATTTATCTTCTCTGTCGCGTCAGTAGATTAAAATTCCAACACAAAACTCATAACACACTCTAAGTTCCTCTTCAAAGCGTCTATACCTAGGTATAGCTTGTGAGACTTGTTCTTCCAGTTTAAACTTCCTTGACCTATTAAACTTGTCAAATTTTGGTCTTTTATAAAATTTATGGTCCCACTAAAAATATATTTCCCGCCAAACACGAGTCTAGCTTTACTGGTATTAGGTGTTAATAGACCTTTAACTCGTCACCCATGACGCCTACGCCACCGCACCGCCGCGCCGCCTGTCGCAAGCTTGTGCGAAACAGTCATTGCTTTGGTATACAATTTCAAGTAGTAAGATGAACACATTCAGCTGTTTCTTCTGACTTCCGAGGAACCTGTTTTTATTTTTGTATAATATATTTTTACATTTCACTTTCTATATAAAAATAAAAATGCGGATAGAAAGAGAGGTCTTTGAACTTTTTATACCTCGTATCAGCAGCTGTAGATCATCTGAGTGAGTCACAGAGAAATAGATTGTTTTTCGAAGAAAAATATGCAAACAAAAATATTAATTTTTTTTTGTCTAAGATTAACCTAGGGTAGTTAATCCAAATTGATTTTCTATCATCATAACAGCCGGTACGCTCACGAATTAATTAATTGAAAACCTGAAGGTTAAAATAAGCCGAACACTATAATATCTACTACCTATACCCACTTCTCAACCAGTTTCGAATTTTATGGTGTTTCTGCTTTTATGATTTGCCATTATAAACTTATATTGTTAAGCTTTAGTTAAACCGCGTGGTTTATGGATTTAGCTGGAGTAATTATATTTTCAAGGTCATAATATTTAGTTGTTCTTTTATTTTTTTTTTTGTTGTGCCGATCTACACATAGGCATATAGGCCAATATTTTAAAGCCTACAGATTTCTTGAAATTATATTGGTTTATTTATATAAAAAATATTTATTTTTATTTAGATGAATTGTGTGGGTAGGAATTTAAGTCTAGTCAGTTTAACCTTGAAGTCGATTTAAAACAGCTTCAATAGTTCTTGTTATTTATATCAGCACGTGTTAAAAGAAATAGGCATTTGCAATCAACTTTAGATATGGTGACCTAAGTCCGTAGCCACTACACACTTGTAACTGAAATCAGTTAAAATTATTAAATTTTAAATTAAAGAAGAATCTTTCCAAAATAATTTTTTCTCCGTAATCGTAGGAAGCCGATTTAAAAAAAAAATTAATATTTTGCGATCATCCCGTTTTTAAGTTTAATCGAAAAACATTAATTTGACATAAAATAAAAATGTAAAAAAGAGGCTGGGTGCTACCCACACTGATAACTTCCCATTTGTGATCTTGAAAACTTTATATTTAGTTTTTTTTTTTCAAATAACCAAATTTTCTGCGAAACAAACTTTAGCTATTAAATTCAAACAATCATTATTTTAAGATTGAAAAGCATTTTAATAATTTAAAGAGATTTACGACATGCACATATATTATATAGATTGTTGATGTATAAGTTGTTTCCACGTGACCCAGGAGGACCCAGTTATTAGTGGAATTTTCTTAGTTCTGTTTAAATTTTTGTTTAAAAAGTCAAATATATACCCGCTGTAAAAAAATTTTATTTGTATAAAATTAAATACCAAATGGCAAAATCAATATCATTGGTCGTTCTCAAGATATTCGAGTCGAAAAACCAATTTACCACTTTTTATTTTATTTTTTTTTTATATTTTTTGTCAAAAACTGTCAAGATATTTGTCAAAATTTTATCAGTTGCTAACAATTATGCTATGTAGAAAATAAAACAAACAAGAAGTCAATATCGTTACCCGTTTTTGAGAAATTTGAGTCGAAAGACAATTTATACCAATTTTTGGTAGAATTTTTTGTTGTTTTAAAATTTTTGTAAAAAAAACTGTCCATTGAATTTTTTTGAAATTTTCACCAGTAGTCAAAAACAAAATTTTTCGTAAAATAAAATTATTTTAAAGTTAATATCGTTTTTCCATCTAAGGATATTCGAGTCATAAAATTTTTTTTTTATTTTTTTTGATTTTAAAAAATAATGGTATATTGATTTTTTTCCAAATTCATATCAAATTTGTATGACGTCATAATGTGTCGAATAAAATTTATTTCAAGTCAAAATTTTCACTTCTTTTTTAAACTGCTATAGTAAAAAAACAACTTATTCAATATTAATAAACGCCCTTTCAGCTTCTTTCGATGTTATTATCTGTAAAACAAAATTTATTTCAAGTCGATATCTCTACTCGTTCTTGAGATATCGACGACGAAAAATGGTACCAGAACGTACGGACGTACGGACGTTCGGACGTACGGAAGTTAACAAGAGCTCATGAAACCCGGGTATCCGGTACACTTACCGAGTATCCGGATATAAAAAAAAATAATCTGAGCCATTTTCGAAAACCTGATTTTTCAAAAACACAAAAAAAATATATCATAGTAATGTCAAGTTCTTAGTGCGCGAAACGCTCTAAACAATTGATCTGCCTGAGTTGATCCATATTAGGACCTTATAGGCATCATGACTAATACTGAACACTGCTTAATAGGTAGACATGCACTTCGACTTGGAGCTCCTGCAAATGATTTTTGCAGGAGTTGCAGGGATGAAGACGAAGAAGAGACAGTCTTCTATGCACCTGCCCCGCCCGTCACAAAGACGAAAACTCCACCTTGGAGACTTCTTCTTCAATGATCCCAGCGATCTAGTAAACTCCGACATCACTTGTCTCCTACGCTTCATTCGAAACTCTTACTGGTTCAACGAGGGAGGTTGATCAACTGATCCATGTATTATCACATCGGACATAATTTTGGTCTAAGTGTGTTGGATTTTCAAACTAACAGCTACTTTAACCTAACCTAACCTAACCTAATTTCAAGTTCGATCAAAATCGGGAGTTCGAATTTTTTCACGAATCCAAAACATGCGCAATGGTAGCTTTCTATTGAAATATATCTAGTAACAGGTCATCATGGTATCAATGAATGTTTGTCCACAAAAAAAATCCCAAAAAAAAAAATTTTTAATGGATTTTGTTTGAATAGTTTGCAGATAAAAATTTGATTTTGCCAAACAAAATTTTAGAAAATTTACCAAAAAAATAATTATGTGGCAACAGCCATATAGAAAAATCATTAATCGCAAAAAAAATTGATAAAATTCGTCAACAAAAATTTGATTTGATTTGAATGTTTAAAAAAACATATTTGTCAAAAACAAACTGTAAAAAAAATCGTGCGCACAAAAATTAATCGACAAAAATAACTTGTAAGGGTGCAACCAAGTGGAAATATTTTTGAACTGCCTAGAAAATAAATCACCAGTTCATCACAAAATAAGTAAATCAGTGCTGTGCGTAATTATATTTGTTGCTAGATAAATTTCCGTTCGTTTTTAACTCCCGTTTTTTAAGGATTGTGATAAGATTGATACAGGAGCGGGTTGGAATTCTGGTTTTCAAAATTATGTTTATAGTTTAGAAATACAAAAAAAGTTTGTAGGATTTTATTAAAGATGAAAACAAAAATCATTATAAACGCAACAATATAATTTAAATTGAGCAAATCTACAGCAGCAATGAACTTTTAATAAGTACAACAATTTTCCTAAATTTGTTGTTTAAATATTTTGTTTTGTTCTTATTGCCCAAATAATGAATATGTCTTACAAGACAAGTATTTTTTTCTTTAAATAATTTCATTCACTTACTTACTCTTTAGTATTACTCATTTGATTATAGTCAAATAGTTTTAATTTCGTGTGTTTTTACTAGAGGTCTGCATGAATACATTCATTTGCCTTCTCTGACCAAGCACAGTACTTCAGTGTATTCTGTTCGTTGCATTCATAGAAAGTAGTGTACACTGAAAATGAATACACTATTCTTGAAAACAAACACTGCACACGATTCGATCCCTTTATAACAGAACGAATACAAAATTTCAGATTTTTATGTCAACACGTTTAGAAAATATTAAAAAAAAACTTGAAAAAACAGTTCAAAAACGTTAGAAAATTCAAAACGTTTAGCTTAATAACTTCGCTTCGGAATTCTAATTTTTTACCAAAAAATTAGAATTTTTTACCAAAAAATTAGAATTCCGCATTTTATGAACTGTTAGAATTTCAGATTTTTCGTATAGGTACAAAAAATAAAAAACAACGAAAAAATCAAAGAAAACATTTACAAATATATAAGTTCAAATTAAATTAATTTGTTGTATTTGATTCGGTGTATTCGATGTGTTCGATATAAACTCGCTGTATTCGATGCATTTGAGAAAAAAATCAAATGGTGTATTCGTTTCAAGTAAATACACGATTCTATTGTTTTGGTTTGAGTTGATGATTCATTTGATTTGTTTTGAAAGATGTGAATGCAGTGAATAGTGTATTTGAAAAAATATAGAACGGCTTGGAAGTGGTTTCAAGCCATTCGTTGCAGATGTTTAGTTTTTACCACGATTTCACTTTAACAACAGATTTAAATAATTTTTAAAACCAAAATTCTGAAAAAATAAAATTTGAACAAACAGAAATTTGAAATATAGAATTGGATTGATACAGAATTTTATACTCACAGAATTTTGAAAAACTTAATTTTGGCATCCAGAATTTTGATTCACACAGAATTTCGATTACATAATATATGGAAAAAAAAAACTAGCACTCTTAAGCTATTTGAGCTATTTCTAAAAGCTTATAATTTCTTTATAAGAATAATATGTATGAGGAACACTATTGGAGAATGTCGCGTCGTCTGTAAGTTCACAATGCTAGAAGCCTTTGGTTTAATGCACCTTTTTATAGAATCGTATCTTCAAAAAAAGTTGAAATATGTAATAATCTTTCAAATGCCTATAACTTTAAATGCCCCTGTTACTTCTCCTGTTGGAATTACCAATGTTAGACTACTAACATTATTATAGAAAAGGGCTGAGGCTTTGTTTACTTTTTTTTTATTTATCGATAGTTAATATTTCTCCAATTATAATTTTTTCGAATAATTAGAAATAAAATTTCACACTTGAACTACTTTTTAATAATAATTAGAAAAATAATTTTTTTATTTTGGATTATTTTTATAAGCAATTTGAACCTTTTTTCTCTAATTATTCTTTCAAATAGTTGCACGTTTTTTTTTATAACTATTAGTTATTCTAACAATTAGTACCTAGTTGTTTTTCTGTAACTACTGATTATTTTAGCAATTAGTATTTTTTTTTTTTCAACTACATACTTGTTTTTCTTATACATACATAATTAGGAAATTGAAATAAAGGGTATCCCAACAAGAACGCAAGATTTAAATTTTAAATAAAACGCAGATATTTAAAAAAAAATCGCGAACTCTTTATTATATCGTAAAGTAGACAGGATGAGGTTATGTATGGAACAACACATCGGGCAGATGGCCGCCTAGGCTTTTATAACTCATATGTTTTTTTTTTGGAATTGAGGAAAACATCATGAGTAAAAAATATTGTCCCTTTCCCATTTTCTCATTTCCCAAGGGAAAATAATAACAGTATTTATCTATTAACCAACTAACTTCAAGTCATAGAATCACGCACTTGATGAAAAACATTATGTGTATACATGGTCCCAGTATTTTTACCCAATCGTGACAAAAAGTTTTGTTGACAAGCATTTCATTCAAAACAACAATTGAATGGTTTAAAAAATACACAAGCACATACATACCTTACTCAAGATCAGTTGTAAGATAATTAAATTCCATACGTCATTTTGTCTTACAACAAAATAAAATTGAGCCAACTGTGTTACTGCCTACATCAGTTGTTTACAAATTATTATGCATTCAAATCCGAAAGCCTATAACTATTATATCCCGTTGATCAGGCGTTTTGGGAATACCAAATTAGTACCTTAGGCTACGTGTGTGTTTAACCACTATACTGCCAGGTGGAAGGAGAAACTTATATCAAGTCGATCTCATACATCAAATTCAAATGAAGCTTCTTTGTGGTCTAATCACGTAAGCCTATAGTAGTTTAGATTGAGCCATTTAAAATTATCTTGATCTTGAGGTTTTTAATTCCAAAAAAAAAAGAAAGTTATCATCGATTCCCTCTGAACTTAAGCACATTTTTGTAATTTCCCTGATAACCCAAATTTGTAAAAAAAAATCTTATTCAACAGATATCTTATAAAACATCTCGTCCATAAATGGGGCTATGAAGCCAAAAGTATTATCGTGGATGAGACATGGGAAGAATTCAACTCACTCAATCTTCCCCTAGCTGATATTCACAATTTCTATGATCCTGCATTAATATTCAACACACATACCCAGACGCACCATCCCTTTGGATCGAATAATAATAATTTCAATGGTTATAAGTACGATGGTCCACCAAATCGAGGTAAGCCTTCATCACCTAATGATGGTTATCCTTCGTCTCCGTCATTGACTGTGGGTCCATCAGCTGCAACGAATAATGGTTATCCTGAACCGATTTACATACCAAAGCCTCACAATTCAGACACAGCTAAGTATGATCGTCTTTCTTGTAAGTTTTTCTTTTTCAAAAATATTTTTATTCTTTTTTTGCAGATTTCTCATCTACACATCTTCTGGCCAACAACAGGCTAATAATAAAAATAAATACACAAACATACTTCCATCGGATCAAAATGCAAAAGTGACGAATTACTCACCAGCAGCTTGGCTCAAAAGATATGTTCGAGATCTCAGCAGTCTGGCTAAGAAGGCTGTTCAAGGCCTAACTTCGCCAAAGAATTTCACTTCTCCTGTTTCAACAAGAGATGTTTCCATGAATATGGATCTCTTTGGCATTGTTGGTATGAACAAGGAAAATCATCGACATCGGGTGAAGAGACAGAGTGAAGGGAGATCATCTTTGTGTCAGACATCGAGTCAATTTGTGATGCCTCAAGCGGCTCTCAATAGCAAAGGTATTTAAGAATAACTTTTCAAAAAATTATCAAAAATATTTCAGACCATAGATTAAGGCTGGTATTCACCGAGCGCTCTTCAGTTTGACAGCATCTTAACTCAAAAAATCCTCACTCATTTCGACAAAAAAATTTCCTTTTCATATAGGGGGATATTTTAAGTTAAGAAATGGAAATTAAATGTGGAATAAGGGAAGAAATTTGATTTTTCCATCGGAAATGAAAAATTACTTTTGAAGAGACCTAGTGACAGTAGATATATGTAGGTTATAGGTATGACTGAGTAACTTATATTTTGACAGTTGAAAAATTTCCTAGGCATTTAAAATGTCAATTTACTGTCAAAAAATATTTTTTAAACGTTTTCAAGTTTCAACGATTTTCATACTCCTTAATTTTCGAGAAATTTTAGATTTTATAATGTTTGGACTGAATGTAAACAAGTTTTGATTTTTTTTTAAAACCCAAATTTATTTTTTTTTTAATTTTGATATGCAATATTATTAAGATAAGGTTACATACATAAATAGGAACTTTTTTATTCAAGGGTCAACTGTTTCTAATATTTCATCCAAATCATTTCTTAGAAACAAAGATATGTCTAAGAAAATTTTACCCAAATCAGTGGAACCGTTTCTTAAAAAAAAAAGATATAAGAAAAGTGGACATCGCTGCTGTAAGCCGATTTCACTAGAATTTTGTATTTAATATTTTCCTGCTGGTATTGAAAACATCCAAATCATTAAAGGCTTTTCCGAGAAACGATGATGTAAAGAAAATGGTGGTAAAAGTGGGCGTAACAGCTTTACTTTTTTCTGCAAGGGCATCGAGTTCAAAAATGTCAGCCCGCCTCCAACTTTTTTCATTTAAAACCTTAACTTTCTTGGACCGATTATAAAATTGTTGGAGCCTGAAAAATTTTAAGATCGTGAGTCAAGTTAATCAACAAGATTCCCTATATGGAAAATTAACTGCAAATTCACTCCTTCCAAAAATTTATTTAAAAAAAATTATTATTCAGATTTTCACACCTTTTACGCTTAAAAACAAAAAGCAGATGGGAAAACAAGTTGGGCACGTCACAGCCAGCAATAGCTTATTTTTTTCGAAAATCAATGAAATTTTTAAAAATATATCGAGTGTTCGACTTATTTTTAAAATTGATTACAAATATGATCAATATATCTATTGCTAGAAAAAAACTAACTTTTATTTTTTTTAATGTTTCAGGAAACTGGATGTTTGTTGTAAACGAACAAAATACTGCGAGGCAACTAGTGAAAGCTGAACTGTGCCAGTAAGTATACTTAAATTAATATAGATTTATAATATTTGTAGACTTATTGGGGCATATTCATAGTCAAACTTTAGAACCGAGTCCAACTGGCCTCGAGTCTAAGGTTGACACATAGGTTAGAAACAACTGCTATTCATAAAGAATTTAACAGGTCTATTTAGTAAAAAACAGAATTCTACTACAATTTTAGTCAATCCATTGAAATCCATTTTTTGACAGATAGAAAAAAAAAACTTAGTCAAAGAGTCAACCGCTTTGAAGGATTGAGCTCCAGTTTATCTTTTCAACCCGGGTCTAAATTGTCTATGAATAACATAAACCTCAGGTTAGCTTAGAAGAGACAAAGAAACAACTTGTCAGACGACTATGAATATGCCCCAATTTGTCATTTAAGAATGAGCAGCAGGGTCTTTTTTTCGCGAAATGTCAAAGAATCTTCAAAATGTTGTCACTGCCCATTTACACGAATCCATTTTAATCCGCGTTTTTCTTTTTTAGTTCAGAGCAGAGCTCGACCTGTCAAAAAATAATTGTGTTTCTTTTTAAGCTCTGATCGTTCAGAGCTTCAAATTCGTGTTTCATTTTTAGCGCGTTTTGTGAGCTCAGAATAAAATAACAGAGTAAACGGACTGAAATGCTGAACACAAACAATTTGACATTTGAAAGCCGGGAAATTAAAAAAAATCATCGTCAAAACAATAAAAATGGCGGAAGAGGCTGGTCGCTCTAGTGCAGAAGGCGTCAAATGAACCAACGCTATGACTGTTTTTTAATTAATTTGATTAAAAAAATCATGACAGTTTAGTGCTCAAGTTGTTTCATAATTAAATCAGAGAGCTCTGAACATACAAATTGGGGCTCAGAACTCTACTCTACTCTACTCTGTTCACTCAGACTCTGACAAAAATAATCACAATTGGCCAGTAATAGATTTTATTAAGATAAAAAAATGATCCTCCTAGCCTTCTGACTTGCGTTTATAAAATTCGATTTTGATTCTTTATTTTTAACTGTTTTACTATTGTTGTGACTTATTTTACATTCTTACAGCAGATCCTCTTATAGTAAAATACTGACAAATGTTTTTGGAAGTCATCCGCACACTTTTTATTGGATTCTGTAGTAGATTCAAAAATGCATCTAAAGTGACGACACTAAATAAAAAAAGTTAACCTTTTTGGTTAAATTGAAAGTAGAGATAGAGAAGCATCAACAAATTTTTTTGTATAAATTGAAAATCGCAGAAGAATGAAGCAACGGTTCAATTTTCAAAATGAATCAATTATGCGATGATGGCCCATCTTGCGTTTATAGAACGAACTACTCCATTTGAAACTGAGGTTCGTTTCCACGCTAATGTCGAATTCTAAACAATCATAGATCCGAACCATTTATTAAATGTACACTGGCACTCAAACTGTTTAGTATTGCCATCGATTAAATTGATTTCCTTCTAATACTTTTACTACACTTTACTAGAAATTATTTCATCATCCTCAATAAGTGCAAAGTAGTAAAGATCCTTAGAAACTTACGAACATTAATATCAAAAACAAAATACCATTGAAGTAGGTTAATCAATATAAATTTTGTTAAAACAAAAGGGGTTGCTTGCAAAATTACAAAATGCACTTTCGATGCAAAAAAGCCTTTGAAATAATATACCTACATAAATAATAAGGGTTAGTTGGTTAAAGAAAGCAAGGGCAAATTGCTATTTATAAATTTATTTCAGTTTCACTGGTTAATTGCGGTTAAATGCACAAATTAGACAAAAACAAACAAAACACAATGTCGAGGGAATCCTACTCGTACATATTCCCCGCATCACAATTATTGTGCCATCTATACTGTTATATAAGTTTGGTCGTCCATTGCGATGCTCACTTATATAATGTTATGGTATACAGCATCTGACTGACTATAGAGCACGCTTTTTATTATGTTCAACGGTATTTGTTTAAACCCCTTCAATTTGAGAAGCGCGCGAAATAACACTATCGGGTAAATTTTGCTCCTGTTTCGGTTGTATTATATTTTTGTAGTTTTGCTTCAGGAGGAAATCGCTTAAACGTCGACCTACCTAAATTTATTTTCGACAAAGGGAAACAAGGAACACCAAACCAAATAACAACCAACACTGAACAACTTTGAACCAAAAAGAAAAAGAAAAGGGGTCAGGATGATGAGTTCCAACAAACCGTGAGTAATACCAGTTCTGAGCTTCGAAGGCACACCAACTCCCGCTACCTATTGAACAAGTCAAACCTAATGAAATTTTCTATTTCAAGGGGAAGTTATGATTCACCCTTATTTCGTTCATAGCGAAACAAAAGCATATATTTCCAAACATCAGACGCTGTGATGAGCAACCCTTAGTAGAGAGTAGTCATCAAGCAATTTCCACTTGCAGTTTTTTTTTTTTTAGGGAAAATCCCATTTGACAAGAAGTAATTCGCGGGCATTGCGTTGGGTTCCAATTCCAATATAAGTTTAGGGGCTATTTCTATGAATAAGATTTATAGAAATGTTTAACCACAATTTTTACCCCAGGACGAGCATTTAAGAGCCATGTAGGTTAGGTATAGCGGTATCTAGGTATAGTTAGTTATATCATTATTGACATTGTTTTTTTTTCTATTATTTTATTCTGGTTTGTTGATGCGATGATGATAAGCCATCGGGAAGATATTTGGACTATGGGGTTCTGGATCAGGGAATTCCCTGAGCTTGAAGTGGTATATCATCATATTAAGGAGATGGGTTACCCTTAACAGTGTTCCGTGAGGTTAGGGCTTTTATAGTGTGACATAATGTGCGAGGTGCGATACAAACACATAAGAAGTGTGCTGTCCTGAGGTATTTGAAGTAAAAAAGGGGATTATTGTCAATTAGATGTAGGGGAGGGTGGGGCAAGAAGCACCACTTAAGCTTTAGACGCTCCTATTTTTTTTCTTTTCATAAAAGAGAAGCAAATATTTTTTTAAATAATACTTTAACCTTTGAACTCCAATATAGTTGGCAATCACAATAGTTAAACAAGTATATACAGAGATATATACATATATATGACCTTACCTCAAAAGTCCGTTTTGCCCCACTAGCGGGGCAAAAAGGACCTTTAAAAGGGGCAAAATGAACCACTGATTTCAATTTACTTTGATATTGAAAATAATCGTCATGGCATTCAAAACACTTATATTTTTTTGAAAGTATTAAAAACTTAAAGTATAAAAACAATAAACAAACAAAGGAAGCGTAGAAAAATAAGTAAAAAAAGGAACGAAACAATAAAATTAATATTAGTTTCAAAACTATAATTACAAAAATAACAAGCAAAAAAAAAATTAATTGAAATGAGAATTTTCTCGTTCTAGTTTTTTTCCAGTGTTGTTTAATCGCACTTTTCGAATTAAAGTGGCTTTCGGGATCTTGCCTTGAGATATCCAACTTTTTTGCTTTTGATGGCATCGATAGCTTTCCTCAAATCTTCTTTGCTCCAAGTAGCAGCTCTATTTGTTTTTCGAACGTACCTATGTATGTTCGAACCATCTTTAAAAATAAATGTTAAAAAAGAAGTAGAATTTATCTTGTGAGGGTCTTGGAGCAAAGCAGACTTATCTTAGAAAGTTGTTGCTTTGCTTTGAAATTGGAACCAGTACGTCGTGGGGCAAAACGGACCAGTAGTCCGTTTTGCCCCACTACGTACTGGTTCGATTTACCCCACAAGAAGTTTTTTTTTTTAAATATTTTTATTTTTTTTTAACTATTTATTTACTTTTATGTTCAGCTTTTTTAAACAGCACAAAACGATCACAAGCAATAAAAAACTCACTAAACAATGGAAAGGTCCAACCTGTTGTTTTGGATCGGTTTTGAAAAGTGGTTGTTTTTTTTAACAGATAGGCCGTTTTCAAACTTTCTTCATTTAAACCACAACTAACTTCAGTTTTTCAATGAAACTAAGGGATGTGTTGGAAAAGTAGGTTGTTCATAAGTTCTCATCATTGAATATAAGATGGAGTTAAGAACCACGCTAAAAATCGATTTGGTTCTTTTTGACCCGAGGTCCTTCTTGCCCCACTCTCCCCTACTAAACAGAGAACATTCAACAGGAGCATTTGCTAACTTATTGATGTGTGTCAAACCAGGATTTTCAAACGGTACTTTGGTTCTTTACTTATACGTGTGGGGTTCGTCACCTTACACGCATTATTCAGGTGTTTAAGAATGCTTTTTCTAAAAATGTAGGAGTACTTTATTTACTTAATTATGTTCTCGGATCTGTGGTGTTCTAAGAACTTTTGAGGAAGGCCTAGGGAATAGGGCCTCAACTATTCCTGCGCACTATTGTGAACGGTGCCTTTATAGGGCTTGCCACGAGACCAGGTAGGATCGGAGACGAGAGTGTAATTTTTTGAGCGTTAATCAGCTCCATTCCTGGCTCTTTAACTCTTCCCCAGTTGTGCTGACTCGTTTTCCACTGTTCTCCGCCATGTACTTACTTCTAGGTCGGCCCTTTTTTGTCTGCCAGCGTGATAGGGTTACATCTTACAGTGCCAGTTACTTCTTCGTATGATGAATGGATTCCTGACCTGTTCAGTGTTCACGTATGTAGTTCATCATTGAAGTTGCTGTTGGTCCATAAAAACCCTCAAGATGTTTCTCAGACTTACTTACGTTTGCAGCTTTATTGTAACGGTGGATTTGACTTTCATAAAGAAGAACGGACTCAACACTTAAGCCTAGCAATAGTAGCTTGGTGTTTAAGCTTATAGAGTTATTTTTTTTCCCGATTCGGGGATTGTCTGTAGAGACAAGGCATTGGAAATTTTCTACTATCTCTAATGGTTGTCCAGAAGTATCTAATTGAATAGATGAAAAAGTTCTAAACCTGATCCTACACACAGGTAGGTTCCGTGCTACTGATGGTTTACAATCTTTCTGAAAGCTGCGGTCCCTAGATGTTGAAGAAATGCGGGTTCCTTTAGTCTTTCGATATTAAACAAAGGCATTCAGGTGTTGTCTTGAGATCTCCCTACTGCAGCTTCCGATAGTGACAATCAGATGTTCCCCGGTCATTCCCTATTCTGTTTCGGACGTCTCGAAGTCTGCTTCTGATCGTGAAGTGGTCAATTTGGTTGGAAGTTGTCCTTCGACAAAGCAACTAGGTTTGTGATACGTATTGTGTTCAAACATGGTTCCTCCTGTATCAAGGTGGTTGACGTTGTAAAAATCAACAAATTGTTCGGCATTGATGATAAGCATTCAGTCGGTTGTAAAAAGCCACCATTTCCTTGTTGGAGCGTAACACTGATTGATGGTTACGTTACCTATACTCTAGTCAAGAACCTGGCTATCAAAATGCTCTCATGTAAAGGCTCCAATGAAATCAAGCTTTTTGATAGCGATTTTGGAAATCAGAAATCCAATTATATACTCCCGGGAGATTCCAGGTGCCTTTCCGGCATAGAGTACTACTCTACTACTAAGTGTTACGATTTGGAGACCTAAACTTAGCCCAGCCAAACTATTTGACTTCATTAACTCCTAAGACGTTCATCGTATACTGCATGAATTTATTTTCTAACTGAAGTAATCTGGAATTTCGAGGAACTTCACTACCACCGCCATCGAAAGCCACAAGCCAATCTTTTTCCGGGTACATTAGGCAAACATTTGTATCTTCGTTTGCTATCCGAGGCTCCGTAATGCTGATCTCCGCAACCTCCTTGTAATTTTAAAATACTAACAAAGAGATAAAACAACCACTTGATCATAATTGATCTTTGCGCTCTAGCTCAGGCCAAGTTCTGGACAATCAATAGTTTCCCGATCAAGTAAACTAATTTTTTCGAACTTAAATAAAATCTTATATCAAATGAATAAATTTCTAGCAGAAATTTTTATTCACCTTTCCTTTTCCTTTTTTCTTAGCGAATTTATTTTTTATCAGAAAAAATTTATTTTCCTTTTTTTCAGATCTACAGTTTGTGCAAATTTGTGTCAGCTACCAAATGGATACACATCCAGATGTGAACAAAAGTTTGTTCAAAAACGACTTATAGCCCTTCAAGGAAACGGAGAAAATCTCTACACAGATAGCTTTTGGTTTCCGAGCTGTTGTGTTTGCACCATAGCATCAAGTTAGACCTAAATTTGTTGAAGCTAATTTTGTTTAAGACAAAAAAAGGACTTTTCCCACATAGGATTATAAAATGTTATTTTAATAAGGAACTTTAAGTATTTGTAGCTTCGTTAGGAATAAATTTATGTCTGCTATTTTATAAGCACTTTTAAAAGTATTGACAATATTAAAAAACAAATTTAAATAGAAAAGAATATATATTGAGTTAAGTGTGGATTTAATTGATTAAATTAAAGACTTTAAAATATAGATATCAATAATTATGGTGCATTAAAATACAACAAAAAATGTTGATACATTTTTTCAAACTAGTAAATTTTGGTCTCGTCATCAACATCAACAAAAAAAATATTTTTTAACTTTTAAATGAACTTATATTTTAAATTTAAGCTCAGATTCATTAAAAACATTTTTTTTTATTAATTAAAATTTAAAACAAAAATAAATTAATTAAATAATATGTGTAATATGATATTGTAACAGTGATATTGTATAGTTTTAATGTAGATTTTAAAATTGACAATCAATGTATACAAAAATAAACACTTAAGGTTGTAGATTTTTTAGTGAATCTAAATTGTTATGCTAATAATGCATAAAGATGGTTTTTCTGTTTAATATTTAATAATTAAAAATGTAAAAAATTAAATGAATAAATTATTTCTTAAATTAATGTTGTGTTTTATTTTTAATCAATTAATAGACACGTAATAAGAAAACAGATTAATTAAATTATGCAAAGAAAAAATTCACATTAGGTTCAGAGTTTCAGATTTCAAAATTGGAATCTTAAAGGAAATTTCATAGCTATCGAAAACTAACTCTTCAGGTTTTAAATAAAATAAAAAAATAAAAAATAAATAATACCTTTATAGACTTTAAGCGCGCCTATGATAGCATAGCCAGGGAAGAACTTTACAAAGCCATGAGAGAATTTGGCATCCCAAATAAAATGACACGACTTTGTAGGTTAACCATGACCAAAGTAACAAGCCAAGTAAAAATAGCCGGATTGCTATCCAGACCAATCAACATCTTTAATTGACTCCGACAAGGGGATGGTTTGGCCTGCCTCCTCTTCAACCTGGCATTGGAGAAAGTAATACGTGACTCTGACACGGCAACAAGAGGGACCATCATCAACAGGTCCAGCCAGATACTGGCTTACGCAGACTACATTGACATCATCGGAAGGACCGAACAAGCTGTACACGATTCCTTCATCCAGATCGAGCAGGCGGCACAAAATCTGGGGCTGCACATTAGTGAAGGTAAAACAAAGCACATGGTGGCATCGAATGCGAGAATAAAGTTGGAGCAAACAATCAAGGTAAGTGGAGGACGAATTTGAAGTGGTGGAATTCTTTAAACACCTTGGGTCAATAGTAGCAGCCGATAGTAATATAAAAGAAGAAATACGCGGGCGGCTCCTCGATTCCAACAGAGCCTACTATAGCCTGTCAAAGCTCTTCAAATCCAGAAATCTCACAATAACTTCAAAACTGATGCTACTGCACAGGAACATGGTCCTACCAGTATTCACGTATGGATCCGAGACTTGGGTGCTTAGCGAAAGACACTACGGCCTCTTAGCCGCGTTCGAGATAAAAGTCTTAAGGAGAATTGTTGGCCCCATATGTGAGGAAGGACGATTCCGGAGACGATACAATCATGAATTGTACGCAATCTACCTTGAAGCAGACATAGTGACAAAAATTTAGCTCGGTAGACTTCGGTGGGCAGGGCACCACCAATTTTGTTAGATCTGCTATGATTTTCAAAACTCTCTAAACACAACTATTTTTATCTGTATAGTTCAAAATTTTATTTTCTTTAGAGATTAATAAAGGGAAAGGAAAAGAAATGAAAAGTAGGGGACACTGCAACGCGTCATCAAATGACTTAAGGAGTTCATAGAGCAGAGTGGCGCAGTGGAAGCGTGCTGGGCCCATAACCCAGAGGTCCGTGGATCGAAACCATGTTCTGCTATGGCAATTTTTTTTTTCGAAAAAACCTTTATTCTTTTTAAATTTTTAAAAGTTAAAACTGTCAATCATTAATAATAATTAATGTATGTGAACTAACTTGTACCTAATAGATATAGGTGTCATAAACATTCGAGAACTTTGAGTATCTTAAACTTGTGGCTCAAAAAAATAAACTCGTTGTTCACAAAAATCGTAAAATAATAGACGGCAAAAAAGGACAATGTTGAGAATTTTTTTAAAGTATTCACATTTTGATATTAATTCAGGCGCTCAAAAGAATACTTTTTGAAAAATCTGGTAAATCAATACCCGGCGCTAAGCGCCTTTGGTTCAGTAGGACTAGACAGGCCAAAATGCAAATGCAAAAAGAAATAATAAAACAACGAAATCAAAAACAAAAAATAACAAAATCAAATCTAACCATACTGAATTCTAATATTACATTAAGTTCGTAGGCCGAAAGACCCATTTTCGATATTTCGATCACAAATTGTTCAACGCGTTTTTAAAAAAGGGTTTTTTTTAAATTCACAAATAAATAATTTTTTTTTAATTCAATATTTTTGGAATATTTTTTTGAAATTTTGTTTTGAAGTCCAAGTACATGTTCATTTCTATGCTAAGTGACAGAAAGATTCAAACTTCTTTAGGAAACACTTCTGCTACTAAACATGTAGCATGCAGTGCTGTAACACTAAAAGCATCTAATTCTTGATTTTCCAAGCCCTATGGCCATTTAAATATCACATAGTTGATTTCTCCAGATATATTTTCTAGCTAACACCGACTACTGCGTACCACCTCACTGCCTAATCGGAGATTTGAAAGCCGTTTTTCCTACAAGAGATGTTTGGAAAAATTATAGTGTGGCGAAAGACTTCTACACAACAATCTTTACTGATGGGCCTCAGATGGAGTGCGGTGTTGGTTCAGGAATTTTTCCCGAGATCTCTTATCGTCTCCAAGTCATTCAGACTACCAGACTTTGCAAGTGTATTTTGAACTAAACTACTAGCAGTTACAGAAGCATGCAAATTGCTCAAATTAAACCAAAATCAATCCAGAAATACAGCAATCTGCTCTGACAGCCAGGCGACTATTAAGGCCATCAAATCAGCCACATCTATACCTCATTACTTGTCCAGCCATGTCGGGACGAACTATCGAGTCTGAATATTAACCTCCGGGTCGCTCTCATATGGGTCCCAGGTGATAGTGACATATAGGGTAATGAACGGGCTGTGGAATTAGCTTGACAAGGCTTAGATCTTCTTAGCTCATTTGCGGTAAACGTAAACATCCCTTTTGGTGCTGTGAAGAGAAATAGAATCCAACCTTAGGTGGAAGAGTCTTACAAACTGTGTCCTATCAAAAAAGATATGGCCTATCTACAACAACCCACGTTCTAACGATCGATCTTTTATGCAGACCCAGGCACGATATAGTAAGGATCACAGCAGTCTGCACTGGGCCCTGGCCGATGGGGAACCATGCAAGAAAACTGGAATCCCCTACAACTCTCACTGTTGTAGCTGTGGAGACCAACAAGAAAAAGAAACTGTGGTTCATTTTATCTGCAAATGCCCCAGCTTAGCCTATTTTTGAATGACTTCCTTTGAGAAAGCATTCCTTGATGGCCCAAGTTAGCTTTCAAGGAAGAAAATCATGGATCTGATTATCTTTCTGAATTAGACGAAATGGCTTTAATAATGGTTCGTCAAATTCTAAAAAAACCATATCATTCCGTTTTAAATCACTAATAGGTTGACACGAGTAAATGGTACCAAACCGGCACTCTCCAGCGCTAATTGAGTCGCAAGTCCAGGACTAGTGGTTACCATCTCTACCTACTGTACATGTATGAGTACATGTATCTGACTTTATTATAAGAACTTAAAATTGTACATATCATTTTTTTCTCTGTTTTTATGAAGATATGCTTTAAAGATTTTGGAATATTTTTTTTTTTGGAAATTTCATATTTTCTCTATCCATCTGGTGTGGTCTTAATTTTTCAGTTCAAACTACGTTTTTGGCCCATTTTAGCAATTTTAATAATTTACTTGTAAGGTTCTTTACGTTTGTCTCTAAGCAATGAATGAAACTGTTGTTTTTAAACATTCTTTGTTGTTAATTCAAAAGACACACTAAACTATTGGATAGCTGGCAAAAATCACTTTATTCGTCTTTCGTCTAAATCTTAATTAAATTTTGCTGATTTTTCTAGTAACCCATTTTCTTTCAACGGGCCGTAGCAATAAATACATTGCATAATAAATTGCATTTATTCGAAAAAGAAGAAATATCCCTTCACATACATATCTACTTTGTTACATAATTGTATTTTTGTGCGCCGATTTTAAGGACCTGTTCAAAACACATCCAATTGTTCATTTAAATCTCTATGAATTGATATTTGACCTTTTTGATCCACCTTAAATAATCGGCGGAAATTGTTTCTTTTGTTATTAAAAAAAAATTGCACTCAAATTATTGAATCTGATGTTCACCAAAGGACCTTTTTACTATGCGCAAAATTCACAGTCGGAGTTTTACTTCTGTATACATAAATACACTCACACTTTTCAAACTAGTTCCTTACCTAGAAATATTGAAAAAACTCACAAGCTGCAATAGCAAGCAAATGGGATACCTACCTATACAATAAGAAGAATCCTTTGGACCTAAAAATAATAATAAAGAAAGAAGAACCATCAGACATTTAGAATACGATTTGTCTATTGTTTGATACGATCAATCAAGGTGTTGAAGAAAAGAAAAAAAATATATAACTTTTTGGTTGCCTGCATTTGTATCCCATCAGGTAAGCATTTGAAATACCTACCTATAGGAATTGAAGTGAAGACGACACACATTTTGAAATTGTAACGTAATGCGATTCAAGTATTTCCTTAAGTTATCTATCTTTAGGTTAGATAACTAGGTACCTAGTTCAACAAACGTATAGAAAAAGGATGAAGGATACTGAAAGAGGAATTCAGTTGAGTAAGAACCTTTACATGACATCAGCTGCTTGACATTATCACTTTGCGATAACATAAAACATGTGGCTGTACAAATATCAAAACTTAATCAAAATGTTTCTTTGAACTTAATTTATATGAACATCCTGTGAACCCAGCAGGTTTATATAATCCCTTTTTCCTCCTGTAGACGATTTTAAATGTTTCTCATTGAAATATTGTATAAGTCGAAGTACCTCAACTAATAGTTCTCCCCTATAAGTTGTCTGAAGATACTTCAACGGTTATAGACACATAAATATTCACGTGTTGCTAATTTTCTGAAGAGCACTTGAAAGCAACTTCTGTTTTCTTTTTGTTTAAATTCATTTCCATACTATACAGTTTGATAGAAATCGAAAAATTAAGGATTGCAGCAGATCAATCTGCTTCTGCCCTGCCAACCCTCATTTTTGCTTGCTTTTCAAAATTCAATTCCTTAAGTGTGAAATCGATTGAACTTTAAAGCCCTTCAACAAATTTTTACATTTTCAAAAACGTAGATCCTTCGATTACACCACGCTGATAAAAAAAAAAAAACAGTACGAGCATTTTCAAATTCTCTTCTTCTAGCTACATGGCCATGTAAATTTTTACAAGAACACATAGAAGAAAAAAAAGGAATTAAATACCTACATACATTCATACATATATAAAATTTTTACTGCACTAACAAACACATTCACAACAGGACCTTTAACATGGGAATTATTTTGTGTTGCTTCACATCAGGTTGCTTGATCGGTAAGAATGATGACAGATATTACAACAACACCAATGGTAAATTAAAATGAACGAACATCACAGAAGTAAAAAAAAAAAAAAAAAAACGAAACATCTGCTCCTTTCAGGATTTCGGAAAAACTATACAGAAGACCATACATTATTCTGTCTGATAGTTATGTTGTGTTCTTTGCCTGCCTGCCTGCTCCTTTTTTGTTGTTGTTGTTGTTGTAGTTTCTGTTCAAAGAGTGTTTCGAATTTTCGTCCTTTATTACAATTGGAACTATAAGTAGCTTTGTTGTTGTTGGTGTTTTGAAAATAATAAATTTCAAAGAGAAGACGGATGTTTTGTTATTTTATTTCAGTTTTTATATATTTTTTTTTTTTTTTTGAAGTTTCGATTTGCAATAAAACGAGTTTGATTAAATAATGTGTTGAAAATGAGATTATACCTATATTTATGCGTTATATCAGTTACCAAGGTACATGGGTCTACCTATTTACCTATGAAGATACTTGTTTCAATTAAATTATGAGGAGCAACCTCAGTTTAGTATTAACATAAAATATGCATTAAACTCGAATGGGTAGGTAGCTGGATCGAGTTAATTTTTAACATATGGGCATTGGGCATTCATGTGAGGTGAACTAGATATTAACTTGATTAGTTTACAATCTAAACCTACTACCTACAATAGATGTTCCAAAACCGCTTGTCTAGAAGACTAGGGCTCTCCCACTTCACTGCTTCACACTAAGGCTCCACTTGTGGGGTTCACTGGGTTGACCTCCTGGTTGTGGGTTGTTCCATGTCTGAGGCCAAACTAAATGCAGGTGTCGTTGCATTTGTTAGATCCAAGAGTTTTTGCGCCTGCCTTTCTTCCGAGATATTTTTGGAACAAGGTGTGTCATTGTTTTCTGAATTGGTTTCTCAGGACACCTTCTTTTCACATTACAGTACCAGGTAATACGAGTTTTTTTTTGTCCAAGATGGTATATTTGACGTGAAGGCTTGCTCGGATTTTCTTGCTTCTTATTCAATCACGCTTTGTCACTCTGCTGTTATCCAAAGCATCCTCATTTCAGCTGCCGTCAATAAACTCCCATATAGTCCTTGTACACGGTCCAACACTGTGAACCGTATGTAAGCACTTGACAAACAACTACTGTTCTGTGGAGTTTTCCTTTCAGGTGATGGGGCATTTTTCGATAATAGTAGATTGCAGAGATTTTCCGCAACTTCATCCATTAAACGCTTACGCAATGTAAGAGCACGTTTATCACAGATCCATGATATTTAAACTTTACGTACTTGGGAAGCACTATTCAAACAGATGACCTGAATAGGCCTGAGTGGATCTGAAAATATTGTACATTTGTGGCCTTTCTAAATTCAAACAACTTTTTTAATTAAAATATTTTATTTTCTAAAAAAACATAATTTTTAAATGATACCGTCAGAAGCAAGACCACCTTTTTAGTATTTTCTTAAAAGCAATCAAATTTATAAAAGATCAGTTTTATTATTCAAAGAAGTATATAAAAAATTTTATACCTAGAATTTTTTCTTTCAAAACCCAAAAAAAATGTTTTTGAATTAAAAAAAAAGAAAGAACAGTTCACAGAGTGTTTTCAAAATAATGTCAACTTCGTTGTCTCTTGAGCGATTTAATTAAAACTAACCCTGTTTAATTTTAAAAAAAAGTTATAAAAGAAAAAAAATTTTATAAATATGGAAAAAATCTCATATTTAAAAAAATGTATAGTTTTATCTAAGCTTTTGTCGTTTGAAATCGCCAAAAGGACAACGATGTTAGCATTTTTTGGCATATTTATGAACCCCTATTTATACATATATATTTTTCATTCATAACATTACCTGTGTTAATTCCATTGAAATCACGCATAGAACATCGAAGTTAACATTCTTTTGAAAACACCCTGTTAAATTATAAACTATAAATTCTATTATAATTCTGTCTGAAATTCAACTACCTTTGTCAATTTACATATCTGTGTCAACAAGGAATAACAGCATAAGTCGACTTATGTCGAAATTGAGTTTTTGATAACATCGAACGATTCTTCCTCCAATATTTTTTTCGTATTTTTATCTCTTATGGTTTCTGAATTATAGCCCTGAAAAAAAAACAACATAAGTCGTTTTCTATGCTCAGTTTGCACAAGCAAAAACAACACAAGTAGACATATGCTCTTTTTACAAAACTATAGCATTTCCTTTTGAAAAAATAAGTCGACTTCTGACGTCACTTGTGTAATTATTCCGAATAAAAATAATTTACATTTTTGCGAAATGCGCAATGCGGAAAAACGACATACATAAGTCGACTTAAGATCAGAACATTTACGAAACTGCATAAGACTACATAAGGAAAAACAACACAAAAATTCAAACTGCTTTCCTGAAAAACTACAAAAAGTGACTTATGTTGTTTTTCCTTGTTGCCACAGATATATGTACACATTATTTTGTCTTCCGATATCCAAACGAAAACAGTTTCGTAACTCTGGAGTTCTCATACGAATAAAGTATGCATTTAAAGGCAAAAAAAAACTGTTTTTTAAATATCCATCTGCAAACAAAAAACTTTATTTGGCAACGCGAATTATTTAACATCAACATGCAAAAGGAACATTTGCGAATTGGATCTATCTTTAAACTACAATGCTACAACTTCAAATCCTAAAGCTACATAACTGATGGTAGAAAATTCAAATAGAAAAAAAAAATATATAAAATTTCACTCAACGAAAAATGCACTGCGAATGCAATAATTACGCAAAATCTGCAATGCCTAAATGTAATCAATGCTATAAGAATTTTTATACCTATAGGCGGGACCATAGAAACCGATACAGGTAACCTACAATTGCAACTTTATTCAAAATTCCCAAATTAAAAAGAGTAGGTAGGCATTTTAAATCTTTTAAGGTAGGTAGGTAAATTGGTAGTGAGTGGAACAGGATTAAGAGTTATTTATCATTTCTTTAGTTTCTTAACACAATTCAATTCCCATTCCACTCACCCTGCCTGACTTAAAAAAAAAAACAGTACACCTACCTACCCATCTCCAAACGAAGCAGAATCGAAATAAATTGCGATTTGCGAATCCAAATAAATGAAAACAAAATTCAAAACAAAACGTGAGGAACAAAACAGAAAATGAATTTACAACCCAGCCAAAAGGTTAACACAAAAAAAAAAACAATAATTTCATCTCGTTGGTTAGGTAGTTGATTTTGTTTTCTTTTATTGAGTGAATTCTTCTTTCAGCCAGCAGCACCGATCCAGGAACAACTCAAAAAAACGGAACACAAAACATATCATAGTGTGGGTAGTTGTTCGAGTGTGTTAAATGTAGAACAAAAAAATCATAATAGTGTGTGTGTTAAGCATGCCGCCATGTAAACACACATCTAACGTATTATTTGGGGGTTGGTTTTACTGCTTCTTCAATTCACCCAAACAGTTGTTGTGTATCCTTCGAAGGGTGAAAAGTTTTCCAACTTTTGCACCGTACGTTGTCCGTTTTTTGTTTTACTTCACTATATATTTGATTTTAATATAAACAAAAAAAAAAGAACAAAAGAGAGAGAGAGAGAGTGACTAAAATATAAATTTTAAAATACAGCCGAAAGGGCTGTTAAATTAATTTAAACGAATTAATTTATCTATAACAATTTATTAAAAAAAAAAAAATAATAACTATTAACGGCGGTGCTCCTAGCCACAGTGCATTTGTTTGTGTGTTTATGTGTGCTTTTTAATTTCCCCCAAAACAAAACCATTTTTGTTTTTAATTAAAAGAAAAAAAACCTAAATTCAACAATGATTTGATTGTACAGTTAAAGTGTGCGCAGTTTTATTTATTTATTTATTTGAATTTTGTTGATAAACATCATCGCATTTAATAAGAAGGTAAATTAAATAAATTTACAAAATATGTAATGTAGCTCAGTGAAACCATACAAATTTTGTTTTAAGAGAATAACGGTGGTGCATTTTGTTAATGAAAAATAAAATGAGTGTGTTTTAATTTTTTTTGTTACCTATTCTGATCCAGTGATTTAGTGAAAAAAAAATAAAATAACCAGATTGCGTTATTTCAAGGATACACGCTTATTGGGATACCTATAAAAAAAAATAAAAACCAAGGATTAAAACACACAAAAAGGCGGTTTGTATAAATGTTTGCTTTGCTTAATTTATTATTGACAAAAAATGTGGAAATATTTTTTTTTTAAAACAAAAGGTAGATCAATATTATATTTTTGATTTTGTTGAGTGTACGTTAATTTGAATAATGCAATGAGAATTATTTGTCTGCATAAACTAGCTGCCGTATGTCCGTCGCATCGCCAGTTCGTTCGCTCGTATGTCGTATTGCCGACGCGAAACATCGAAAATGGGATTACACAGAAAAGGTGTTCGTTGCATTTTTGTGCAATGTGCTGCATGTGCAATTGTACCTATGTACAGTACATGCCATGTCTGTTTGAAGAAACACAAACAGTTCTTGGATAAACAATAAGAACTATGGCGCCAAATTTTGTTTTTTGAGAGACTATGGTTTGCGGATCGGGGATCTCTAAGAGATGATAGATTTCTTTTTTTAGTTGTTACCGACGATATTTTTAATGAAATACCTAAATAAACTTTCTTATGTTGTTTTTATATAATGTAAGTGAATAAAATTAACCTACAATAATTACCTACAAAATGTATGTACCTATTAAGAAATAATTTATTTAGCCACTAAACGTAGAAGTAGGTAGTTTAGATGGTACCTAGGCATATATACAAAAGTTGGTACTTGCTCATTATCCATCCTGATATCAGTTAGATGAAACACTCTAAATTTTAGTGTAAGCAGGTGCCTAATTTTATGCACAAAATATTTTGTAAGCATAAATAACGTGCGCACAGAACTTTAAACAAAAAATCCCTAGTAGGTAGGTTTGTTTGCGCCAATGAACTAGCGCTTTACACAATTAAAAATAATGCCGAGTAAAAGAAAAACTCTTCAGTGTTAAAAAGAAACAGATATCTAAGTTTCAATAATAATTTTTAATAAAAATCATTAAAATATTCAATCAACTAAAAATAATCCATGCTTACTATTTATGGTTATCAAAAATAGCAGCGAATCCATAAAATTCCCGGCAAAAAATTAACGGGATGTTATTAATTGATTTAAAATTTCTTGCTTCAAAATATCCCCATATTGAAAAAGTCGTAAATATTTTTTGGCCTTTACTTCAAATTTTTTCCAAACCATGTTGAATTTGAATTTATTGATAAAAAGAAAACTATCTGTCTGTCTAAAGACCGATTCAAAATAATTTTTTGCAGATTCAACATATTTTAGTAAGATTTTGGAAGAAAAATGCGTTTTTTCGCTAGTTGTTTCTTAAGCCTTAAACTTTAAATTTTGAAAACGTTTCTTAAATCTTTCTTTCAAAAAAGTTATAGAAATTTAAAAAAAAACTTCAAATATTTAAAATAAACAAATATGGCGTAAAGCAATAACATCCAAGAAAAAAAAACGCCCAAATCATGTTTTAAACATCTCCCGAAAAAAAACTTGAGCAATTTATTGTTATATTTTAGTTGGGCTTTTCCAATTTAAAAGCCTAAAATCTTAAAAAAACTTATAAATCAAAGTCTTGTTAACTAACCAAATCGTTTTATTTTGCTTCAGTATTCAGACTTTTTAGAACTTATAAGCATGATTTTTCAAAAAATTTGAACAAGACTTCAAAAATTATGAGCACATTTTGGCACTATGAATTTTTAAAAATCTGATAAAATAATCGTTCTTAAACTAAGCGATTTTTTTACGATTATATGTGCATATCAATTTTTCAATATTTTAAAAAGTAGTTATAATATAAAATGCATAGATAGGCTATTCCATAATTTACCACAAATAATGGCCTCTGATTAAAACAATCTGGATTACAATATCTGGAATTCAAGCATCTGATTTCATTTATATATCTCGGGGTGTTCCACAAGGATCCATACTGGGGCCTCCACTTTTTGTTATTAGGTAAATTATTAACCAAGCTTTTTGTGACTTGATGTAACGAGAATGTTTGCTGATGATGTACAATCTCTTGGAAATTCTGCACTTAGTGTAATTATAAATATTGATAATAATATTGATTTCAATTCTGATTTGACTGGTGTAGCGTCTGTTGTCTTAATCCGCTTAAGAATAAGGTTATTTTTAAGAAGATTTCAGACTTTAAATATTTTTAACAATTTTTTTTAATAACGTCTTTTAATACGGCAAAATTTTCAGTCATTTACTTTAATCGAAATCTAACATGGAACAATAAAGTAAATGCTGTTTGGAAAAACGCGTTAAAAAAAACTTTACGATCGAACAAATTTTTTGTTAGACCAAATTTTGAAGTAGACATTGGTCTGAAATAATTTGTAGTTCATATTCTGCGTTCAGTTCAGAGAAATACATATAAGATTGGTTTAAACAATTTAGGTAGGAATTATTGTTAAAATGTTTTAGGTAGTCATAAATTTTTTCATTATATTTTCGAAATTCGGGTTTTGATCCGGAATATTCGTAATTTTGTATTTTAGGTAAAATACCTGAAGAATTAATTTTTTTTTTCTTGGTCGATCACAAAAAAAACGGAGGGGTAAAAATTCTGCAATTTTTACTTTTCATCGAAAAAAAATCAGATTTTCAGGAAGAAATTTTGTTTGTTGAATTTTTAAAATTCACCTTTTTTTATTCTGTTTTTAAAAGTGCTGTTTCTTATAATCATACAAAAAAAAAACAAGTTTACTTTTATTGATCAATTTCATATTTTAAAAATAAAAAATATAAACATAATTGCTTTTCATTATTTTCTGCTTAAAATGCAAAAATTTGAAATGGTCTAGAAAAAATAGAATTCCGTTGTAAAGAACAAATTAAATTTAGCAGAAATAATAGTTATTTTTTCATTCAAAATTTTGATCTCGACCATTTTCAAAGCAGAATTTGTAAACACAAGAAAACATCACTCAAAGTTTAATTATTTCCCATGAAAACGTTGCTTATTATAAGTCTTTGATTTCATCTAGAATGAAGTTGTTTTGTTTTTTGTTGTTTAATATTATTGACAACATTTCCCACTAATTTAATTCTATTTCTAAAAAATACGTGTTTGCTTTAACTTTGACTATATATCCAATCTGATCCCAGAATCTTTTTATTTTTGCAAAAGTTAAATTTTAAAAACAATGTACAATATCTGAGAGTATGCAATTATGCATGCACGTAAATATCTATGTATGAATATACATTTTTGTTTGTTTATTTTATTGGTAAAAGTTTTTAATTGGATATCCTCTAATAAATCGATAGATAGCAATGAATTTATTCTGCGAAAACTATTTGATTCAATTAAAAAGGTGATAGTGGTTAACACAAATTCCATTAACTCTTTTAATTTACATATAGGTATATATAAAGTTCTGCAAATAAACACCTACACATAAGTACCTACCTATAATTGAATTTGAATTTAAAGCAGCTGTAGGCAATTTTTTGATATGAATATCTGCCTATAGCTACTTATTTTTTTTTATTTGTTCAATAAATTCAACAGCTTGTATGGCATAAATAAGTTTTCCTTTTTTTTGCATGACAATAATTTGATTAGTTATTTATTCTTATTTCTTATCTAATCTTACAGATATATCTTATCTTGATTTGAAAAATTTTATATGTGGCAAATAATATTTTAATTCTAGTTAGAAAATAGAGAAAAATTATGAATGTATGTATTGGAAAACAAAAATTCCCAAGTAATTATAAATTCATAAAAATAGAAAAACCATAACAAAGGATTAATTCTATTTTGCAGTGATAAATTCTCTTTGACTCACTCATTTATTATATAAAAAATAAATAAGTCTTAAAAATAATCCTGAATAATAATTTATGTAGAAAATAAGCAATCAAGATCTCACCGAAACAATATTGGAAATTTCAGCAGATAGTCGTAAATTTCGAAATTTCTTATTGGTGGAACAAGTTTTCAATTTCGAAAATTTTAAACTAAGATATCGTATTTCGTTCCATTAATGGAGGGCTACAGGATTTCTGGATTTCGGAAATTAAGAGTCCTTTGGTTTTTTTTTTGGAAATTGGGGTTTATAATCAACTCCTATATAGCTCTAAAGAAGCTATACAAAACTATTTCTCGCAATCACAAAAGTATTGTATAGTATTCCAAAGAGTTATAAATTAAGAACTTTGTTTAATCTACTGAAAAAAAAAACACTTATATACTAGACTGAATTAAAGAGATTTCATAGAAGCATAGTTGAAAATAAATTTACTTAGATAACAATTTATTATTGGATTGAATACTCCCTGATTCTTAAATATTGGAGCAAATATTCCAATAAATTAATGAAAAAAGCATTATATCAGCATTAACTCCAATAACGATTTTCTCATTGAAGTAAATGTTCTCGGCTTCTTAAATAGTGTCTCAAATACTCTAATCAATATCTAAGAAAGAAACTATATTAATATTTATTCCAATAACAACTTTCTTATTGGATCAAATACTATATTCAGTGTGCTTACAGAAAAATCCAGAAAAATCGGTTTAACGGGTCTGTAATGCTTATTAAAATGCTAAAGAAAATATCTAATGATAATGAATTAAGTATATCAGCATTTACTCTAATAAAATGTTTGTTTCCATTCAAAAAGACTATAGGTAGGCATAACACTACAGCAAAGAATAACTAAAAATCAGTGAGAATTTTTGAAACTGATAAAATTAGTTGAGTTCAGTTGATTACAATTATCGGAGTGATTTTAATATGAAGAGAATAAAGACTGAGTATCATCTACCTGTAATAAGTTTGATAACCGAAGTGGCACTCGTGATTTAAGCTCAAGTTGTTGTGATATGGTGTAAAAATACCTGTTCAAATAATATGTTTATATTACTATTAGAAATAAAATTGGTAAGAAAAATAGTTCCACTTTTCCACTCCAGAAAAAAAGAGTAAGCAAATATCAAACCTCTTTCGAATAATAGGGCAAATTCTTAAACGCAAAACTTGCATTTGTTTTGCTAAGCAAACAATTCCAAAATGCAAACGTAAACATCCCTGCTAAGCATATTGTCCCTAAATGTAGTAGATTTTATTTTCATGCGCAAATGCAAATGTAGGTATTTCGGCAAATGTCAAAAATATCTTGCGCACTTCACTTGCTTAGCCTTTTTAACTGCATTCTTCATTTGCTTTGCATATGGTTTGCTTTGCAAATGTTGCGTTTAAGAATTTGCCCATAAACTAAATTCTGCTCTGTCCTCTAACCAAGATAGAAATTAAACAACATCAAACGTCTAATAAAAACAATATGTCACATCAAAAGTCTACCTAGTTGGTAAATCAAGTCTTTTTACTACTCAACAAAGGTAGGTACCTACCTTTTATGTCAGGAAGGTTCATATGCCTACCTTGCTTATTCTACTTTGTTTTTGAAAGTGAAATCATAAAAAGTGAAAACAAACGATATTTTTACTACATCTCCAATTTCTTGAATTCTCACAAACTTTTGTAGTCTATAGAACCGGAATACCGAGTCAAAACCTACCTATAGAAACATTTCATAAAATGAAAAAAATTAAATCCCAAGCTCAAAGAACATCATCAACCTACATGGTTAGATGAAAGTGAATTGTAGCATGCTCTATTGTCTCCCAGTTCCTTTATCCAGATCATCACAAGTAGGTGATATGCCATCATCATCATCATAGTTGTCTTACTGCCATGCTGACGATGACGATAATAATAAAATGACTATGATTATGTCTATGGCTTTTTCCCAAACAACAACAACAACAACAACAACAAAAGTACTCATTCCAGAAATGAAGAGAAAAAAAAAAGAACTTTAATACATTATAACAGGACTGTGCGTATATGCCAGATGAGACAGACATTCGATATAATATAAAGAGCAAGTCACTCATGTACTTTACACACAAGAAGATACAACGCAACAAAAACGACGAAGACGGACAAATTACTTCGTCCAGACTCAAAAGCAACTCGTCATTCCGACCAAAACCCGCGAGCATGATGAATAAAATGACGATAAAGACGACGGCATAAAAGATACAACATGATGGTGAATCTCATCTTATTATACCTATTCGTCTATACCCACCATCTTCACCACCCTCCTGTATCTGTATTCAATGCAAAAACAAAAAAAAAAATATAATAGAATTATAACCACGAAGTATAGGCCCATACATATACAATCAAAAGAAGATACGACGAAATACACTACCAAAAAAAGAACGAAAATCAAGATGAAGACGCAAAAATACGAGTACACAAGGAAAAATCGGAACAAAACAAAGTTGTAATGTAAAAATAAGCTGACAACAAAACACCACACCACACTACACTACCTACCGCCTATATAGACCGAATCCAAACAAATAATATTCTGCCTGTGATGCCCTGCCGTGCCGAGATGTCAGCCAAGAGCTAAGCCACCAGCCGCCATGCCACCAGCAGTAGCAGCAGCATCTCGTTCAGCCCCCAATGAAGAGTCATAAGAAGTTCAAGTTCAGTTCAGCTGAGAAAAAGAAAATACAAAAAAAAAGACCGAATCACTCAAATCACTTGGGATGTGTGTTTGGTTATTTTTTTGTTGTTGTTGTTATTGCCCAATTCCAAAAAAGCATACAAGTGGAGTAGAATTCTTTTTTTTTCTCTTGATTTTCGTTTTCTTCACATAGTCGGTAGGTATCTTATCTTTAAGATACTTTGCGATTTATCATCGATGTCCATGTACTCTGAACATACATGAGAAACATTTTTTGATGTCGGTAATTGCTTAAAATGTCTACTCTGGAAATAATGTACAAATTTTGTTGCCAGATTGAAATAATTGAATAATCTTATATGGATTTAAAATAAAACGCCGACAATAGTAGTCCTTTTTTTAAAAATTTAATTTCTCATCCCTCAGTCTCATATTTTGTCCTCATATTTTTCTTATTGAAATAATTGTAATCTGTCAATATGGAAAGAATTTTTAAGCCTGAGGTAACTTTCGAGTAGGTTCAAGACTTTTTCAATATTTTTGGCAACTGATATTCTACAGCTACTTTGTTTAAAACTAACAAAAAAACTCGTAACAGATTCTAGAAATGTCTCTGATCCGAGCTATTCTTGTTGTCTACGCTAAATCCGATTCTAGTTTTGCGAAAGAAATCCGAAAATGGTTATCAGGAATAAATTCTTTACACGCTCTAATTGTCTCTAACTAGAGGGTTCTAATTGCAATTGAAAAATCTACCAGTTGTCCACTTGGAAAATATGGTTGGTGCTTTGACCTTTCTTATAGTTCTTAGGCTGACGTTGACGGATTGAAAAACACGTGGTTTTAAAGCTTAAGAATTCGTTAGCGAAAATAGGTACGCGATTTGAAATTGAATTTCCAGTGAGTTCTCTTGATTTGGCCTGGCCCTGTTACTTTTTTCTATGGGTATAACAAAAATATTTTTTTGTGTTACTGTTAATTCCGAAATATTAAAATTGTAGAACTTACCGGTAAGACGTAGAATTGTTCAGCATTGGCAAAAGAAGTTTTTCTGTATTAAATGCATCTTGCCCGGTTAGGGATGAAACGATACCGGTATCGAATGAAAGCATCGATACCTACTTGGGTATCGGATGAAAAGTATCGAGTATGTACTCGAAGTTACTTGTATCGTTTCATCCCTATGCCCGGTGCGTTTTGTCTCAACTCACTTATACTTATTTTGTTAGTTGGAAAGAAGGTGGAAGAAAAAATGATATCGGACATTAACGACGGGAAGTCCTCAAGCTACCTATTATATAGAAAAATAGGTGTAATAGCCTTGTTTTTTATTCGTAAGTAGAAAAAGTAACAAAATATAAAGTTTTTATAGAAACAATCGTTAGTGAATAAGTGATTTGAACAGTACCTATTATATTTACTCGCTATTTAAATCCGAAGAATTAAGGAAGAATAATAACCCGGACGTCAGTTATATTGCCCAGAAATTAAATCTACTTTCACTTTTTTCTTTCATTCCTACTTCGCCAAATTTCAGTTTCACTTCAGTGAGGTGCGCTTGGGACTCGGAAGTGCTTGTTTTGGCCGACGGCGACGCGACGGTTGATGATCTACCTTTACGCATCTAACGTTGTCAAAAAGTCAAGTGTTGAAAATATACTTCAACCCTGGCAATGCCCAAAATACTCAGCCCACGAATCCACTCAAATTCTAAACAAATACATGAAATTCAAGCCTCTGTACGCACACAAAATATCACACACACACAACACACTTTCAAAGCAAAAACGGCACCATCATAGGCAGTACTTACGTTTCTACGTACACAAAAAAAAATTTCGCAATCAGCATCGTCATCAACTTGCTGCCTTTGCTTTTGCCTTCGTCGTGTCGTCCTGCCCTACTTCTTGACTTTCTATTTTTATACAAACTCATTGAAAAACATCACACATACAAACCTACATCCTCGCACTTTTGTACTTATAAACTTTTTGAACAAAAAAAAAAAATTATAAACAAAAACAACAACACCAAATGAAGCCCCAAAAGCTATCAGCTGCACACACAAACAAAAAAGGAACCGCCAACAAAAAAAAAAACCTATCGTTGATGATGTGCAGAACACACACCGGAAGAAAACAGTAAAAGAAAAAAAAAACGAAAACACAAACGCCAAGATTGGAAAGAGGGGTAGGGAAGGTATCGTCAGCCTGGGATTAACAATCAGCCCATCACTGGGTCTTCATTGAAAATGAATTGAGAATTCATCGATGGTGCATGCATGGTGGAATTGTGGGCTTCTACTTCTATCATGCCAGAACTGGCTCTCCTGTCTCCTATAACCCCCCTACAAACCTAAAAGCATAAAGAATGAATAAATCCTCCAGCTATACGTAAACGTAAACATATTTCCAGTGGGAGGCAGCCAAAGAAATCTACCAGGGCTATAACCTAACAAGGCTTTCGATTTTATTTTATTATTTGGCGCAAGTTGAAGCTGTCGCTGTGTCATCCGAGATGGTTAGCATGTAACCGCAAACTCATTGGGGCTTCAATGGGCAGGAACAGAGGGAAATACAAAAAAAAAAAAGAAGTGAAAAATAAAAATTAAGTCGTATCGAACCTGTGGTATCCATCCGAAACCAGTGTTACCCCATATATGACATAATTGCTTATAGTATGGCAGCAGTGGTTATGCCTTCATTTTTTTTTTTTTTTTTTTTACCTACCTCACTACCCCTAGGGCCTATTGTTTGGTAATGTTACTGTTGTTGGTATACAATAAACATTCACCTATACTCCCTTTTTTGTCCATGATTTTTCGTGTTTGCATTTCATTCATGGATTCTCCTCGAAGGCGTAATAAAGACTTTAGGCGCTCAAACTCAAAGTGGGCACCCCAGCATACCCTTTTTTTTTCTTTGGCTTGTGTGTTTTGGCCGGGTATTCTTCACATGATGATGACGATACCGATGATGATGATGATTATGATGATGATGGTGTGTTCAGTCAGTTTTTGGTTTTGTGGGGCTTACCGCTAGATCAGATGTGTGTGACGTGATTTTTAGGGTCTACTAACCCCCTTTTTCTATTGGAATGGGCGCGTTGTGTGTAACATGTGTATTTAGCGTGCCTTCTACTCTTTGGTAGGTTATGTATGGAATACAACGACGTGCATTGATTGTACCTATATTACGTATATATTGCCTTGAGGGAGGTAGAACAGCTGTTTTCTTTTTATTTTTATTTTGAACCCATTTAGGGTTAACGGTTTTTATGTTTACCATGGCAAATTACTGTTGTTTTTTTTTTTCTTCTTTTGGCAAAATAGAGACACTCTGAAAATGAGTGAGAAATGTTGAGAATCCTATGATATTCTTTTTTAATGGTAATTGGGAATAAAAAAAATTATAGACTTCTTTGGTTTCGTTGGTGTTTCAATCTTTTTGTTTTGAAAGTCTGTTGAAATAATGTTGCACTAGGTAGGTATTTGAGGTGTGTTTAATTTATTGATCAATATTTTTAAGTAATGAAACATCGATTTCAATTGGTGAAACAACACCTTGATAAGTTATTTAAAATCGATCTTAGATATTCTTGACTTATAGACGACAATGCAGGATCTTCGAAAAAGTGAAAACAACCTACTCAACAAAAGACACATATTATTACATGGACTCTATATTGATTTTATTGATGATAAAGAAAGAAGAAAAAAACACTTCGAGTTATTGAAGATTGAGTTCCACCACGTAGTATGGAACAAATGTCTTATAGAAAAACAATTATAAAGGAATGTTCTCGTCTCCCTTTGCTAACTCAACCCTAGATTAGGTATTAGAAAATCGAAAAGGAGCTAGGCAGAAGCAACATCAACAGGAAAAAATAACCAAAAGTCTAAGGTTCACAGACCAGACCTTTCGAAACAGCAAAAATAAACTATTTACCGAAGCACATAAACTATTAAATGGGAATTATTTAGAACAAGTTGTGGTTTAAGAACGAAAAATCACTACGAGTCAACGAAAATTCAATTCCGCCATTCAGCCAAAAAGAAATAGCTTAAAGGGTAAAAATTCTACTACTAAAGTCTGAATTATTAACGCAACATTTCAGTTCAAGGTAATTGAAAAGCAAGCACCATTGCCTTAAAACAACAAAACTTCGGCTTTTAGAAATAATTTAAAAAGCTTATTTACAAAGGAGCATATGCTATTAAATGGGTATCATATGGAACAAGTGAGAGAGTACGAAGGAAAAAACACTTCCACTTAAAGATAGATATATCGATATAATATGATTTACTATGAGATCTAACAACTTTGTTCATAAGATTACTGTTCACAAATTGTCACACAGGCTTTTTGAAACAGTGGAAATAAACATATCAGGGAAGAACGCATGCTATTAAATGGACATCAAATCGAAAAAGTGGAACAATAAGAACATAAAAATAATTAGAGTCAATTAAAATTTAGCTCCATCATGCAATGTTTCAGAAATAATTAAAAAAAACAACAATTTCAGAAATTTTTTTGCCAAACTTGTAAATAAGGTATTTACATACTGAGTCTTCCAGCCCAGAAATTTAAGTGTGGCATGATCAAAACAATAACACCCAAGAATTAAAAAAGCCTCCCAAAGATTACTGTTCACAAACAGTAACGAAAGCTTTTCGTAACAGCGAAAATAACCTAGTCATGGAAGATTTCATACTATTAAATAAGCATCATGTTGAACGAATTATAGTATAAGAAGAAAATAAAACTTCGAATTAACAAATATTCAGTTCCATTATCGTAAACAAAGCTCGAGAAACAACAATTATCGAGAAAATCCATGTTTAACTCGCATCTTCTAATTCCTCCACAAAAAATCACTCCAATCATTTCATAACACTTTCAACGACATGGCATTTGGTCAGTTCAGAATTATATCTTACAGATCGACTTAAAACTTAAAAACATAGGAATTTAAGAAGCGCATGAGCGTTCATTAGCAAAAACTATGTGTGACTAAAAACGAAATAGATCCTAGATAACTAGCTGTTGATGATGAAATAAAAAAATAAAAAAAGATACAAATATTATTATAATGTCCTTTTGATTCGAAATTAATAAATTCATATTGACTTAAATGTTTGTGTTGGGCTTCAAAACGGGTTCATAAAATACAAATTATAGTTTCTTGTGTTTTCCTGGAATATAATATTTCCCAAAAGCAAATATGTGTATTGCATTCCAAACCGACTGATAGCAGCCATAAAAGTACTTAACTATTTCTTCCATTTAGTCAAACGAAATACAAATAGCTTCCCACTTTTTGGATTATTATTATCCTTTCGAAATTGAAAACCATTTGCACCATATACCTAATTTTTAGCTTCACATAAAGTCCATAAGCTACCTTCAAATTGTCCAAAGGAAAAAGGATAAAGCCAGAACAAAAAAAAAAAAAAAAAAAAAAAATTAGTTAGGGCAGAGAATTATTTCAAACGTAGCAGCAACTTGACTCACATTTCCTCATTATGTCGATGTCCTTCGGAAAAGTATACTATTAAACGTAGTATGTACAGAATTGTAGAACAGGGGTAGAGGTAGAGGCAGAGGTAGAGGTAGAGGTACCTTCACCAAAACCAAACGTGCATTTGTATCCAATCACTCCTGGGCACTCGTTTTTATGTGAAGATACGTAGATATATATCATATCCTTCTTCAGTATAATACACGGAGGGCAATAACAAGGATTCGTATAAATTTACTTTTGTTTTTGCTGTTACCATTTATGTAGCTTGCAAAAAAAAATGTAACCACCTCCAACCATTGCAGAACATGGTAAATGGGGAGGGCTTCCTTGCTAAAGTCGTTTACGTTTCATTCCAAAAACGAAACGAATCCCTCTCGATCTCGGAAAACAGTGCATGGATGCACTTTGTGTATGGTGGTGGTGCAGCAGCAGCAGCAGCAACAACAACTAACCACCTCGCCGAATGGGTAGATTTGGTTTTAAAAGAAGGAAGGACGCGGGCGGACGCAGCTCAGCTCAGCTCAGCGCAGCGCAGCGCAGTAGTGATGGTTACGATGGCGATGGAGTATAGTAGAGCTATTATTTGTTACCTGTTTCCCTACTGCGCTGCGTTTCCTTTGGACGTTTTTTTTTTTCTTGTATTATTTGCTTTTGTTCCTTCTTCATGTAGAGTAGAGAGTTTTACGGTTTTCATTTAAACTTTTTTGTTTTGCCTTTTATATAAGTTTCTCTCTGTGCACATTGTGAGTTCCTTCAACTTCCAAGTCGATATTTTTTGTGTTTCTTTATTTTTTGCTTTTATTTTGTTATTTTTTGCACAAAGGTTGTTTGTAGTGCAGTGAGTATCTATACCATGCGACTTATACTTTATACACCATGAACATCATTTACCTACCCTTGTGGATTTCACACATAGGTAAGGTTGTATGGAAAGGTAGTGTGTACGAATATAACCGTTGTGCAAAGAGCATTATCAGTTATAAAACCGCTTGCTTGCGCGGGGGCATAAGACTATCAAGAACAACAACAACAAAAAAGAAGAAGAAAACCCAAGAGAAATACAAAAAAAAAAAAATAATAAAAACCTGAACCATAACGAAAAACACCAGGCATAGCCAGGTCGTATAAAATTACCACCTGGCTCCTTTACCGCTTTACAAAAACAACAAAAATAAGAGTCCAAGAAGAAAAAATAAATTAACAAAAAAACGTCATTAAATATACCAACCTAGGAAGGTATGTGTATAGAAAAAAATATACAAACTGCAATTGAAGAGCATTTCAGAAGTTTCTGTGTATTTGTATTTGTTGTTGTTTTTTTTTTAATAAATTTGTCACAGTTTTTTTTTTAGTATTTTTTAATTTATTTTACTTTTACTTGGTTTTTATTTTTATTTTTATTTTTTTTTTTAAGTTAGTGCTTGCACTTTTTCAACTTGAATTCAAGCACTTGCGGAATTCGGGTGGAAAGGACTGTACCGGGAAAACCCAGAAGTTATGCGGTGTTAATAGAATAGAAGGCGCAGAGTAGCGAAGGAGCATGAGGAACGTAGGTTTCCAAGTGCAAAAACAATTTAAAGGGGTCATGCACTCATTTTTCAAATATATAAGGAAAAAGAAAAAAGTTTGTCGTTGATGGGCTTTCATGGTTGGTTTTCTCTGTCGAATGCGAATTTAATTCATTAGAAGTTTTATACGTTTTTATGCGCAAATACATAGGTAGGTTACCAACCTACCGTTACATATATAGAAAGATAAAAAATTAAATTCAAGAGAACGTTGGTTCTTTGAAAAAAGAAAACTACAAATTGAAAATATTTAGTTCTTAGTTAGGTAGATTTTTATATAGCAAGCTCACCTACTTTAATAAGGACCTGCCTTCGTTTCAATGTTGTGGAATTTTTTTTTATAATTCTATTAAGAGTATACTAGAGAAAAAATTAGGTTGCAAAATGCATAGATAGGTTAAATTTAGTTTTCTATACATTTCTACCCCATCAAACGTTTTTATTCATTATTTTGTTTAAGTCTGAAATTGTGTCAGTGAAATGAAAATTATGAAAATTTGCGAGGTATCACTCTATTTTGCATCAATGGTCAATCAAGGGCCTTTACCCAAGTACCTACTTGACCTAACTAAATTCTACTCAACTTTGCCTTTCTATTTCAAAATATGGTTCTTAGATTTTTTTGTTTGAAAAATCGATATCTCGTAAACGGTTAGATTTTAATTTTTGAAAAAAGTTTTTAATTTAATGGTTTTAATCGAAAGATAATCTTTTGGCATTATTATTTAAATATTATTTCTGGCATATGACCATCACGGATGGTTCGGACGTAATTTAATCTGGATGTTCAATTTTTCATCACCTATTGCAACTTTCGTGGCCGTCCTCAAGTGGTCGATCGTTTAAAGCATTTCGGCGTACACTACACATATTCCCACAGAAAATAATCTATAGCAGTGTTAAATCGCACGATTTTGGAGGCTTATTCACGGGTTTGAAACGTGAAATAGTGCGGTTGTCAAACTTTTGTTTCAGTAAATCAACTGTGTGACATGTTGCACCGTCTTGTTGAAATAACAGCTCCTGCACAGCACATTATGGTTGTTCAATTGAGGAACGAAAAAGTCAGTAATCATGGGTTTATGTATATAGCGGTCAACAGAACTCTCTTTTGAAAATCGAAATCGGGATCGGGGTAATTTTCCACAATTTGAAAGCGGTGTTCATGCGACAGTCTATTCTTGTTGAAATGCCAAACTAACCTAAACACAAAGCACTTAAAAGCTGTTAAAATGGCCGCCAGTTATAACAGTATTGCCATCTTAAAATTTTATAGCTCTAAATCGCTTTCGAGATTTTTGCATTCAAAAAAGTGGAATTTGAAATTCTCAATTTTCGTCAATCGAAATTTCGGAATTTGATTCAGTCATAACTTCACATTTCTACTTGAATTAGACACAAACTATATGGCTACACAACTTATCTAAATTTTTTCTGGCAGCAAATACAAATAATACAAAAAAGAACCTAAATTTGCTCATTTGAAATCATGAGAATCAACAAGAACAAACGTTTTTACATTTTTAATGTATGCAACATGCAATTCCCTTGTTACGTTTTATTTTTCCCGGACTTTAGTTTCCATATCAGCTTTTTAACTATCTATGTCAAAATCTGTATTACATTGTACATAGTTTAATACTAAATTTTTAAATGGTAACAAACATTATATTGTTTTAATAATAAAACTTATTTTTAAAAAATAAATCATATTTAATTTTCCTTTGACTGGTTCAGCAATTCAATTATAATTCATAACGAACCTTAAAAAAAAATGAAAATCAAATAAAATAAATAATAGTTTCAAAAACAAGAAAATTTAACAAAAACATGAATTTCATCCAATTAGTAAATATTCCTTTGTAAATTTATTTTACTTTTTTTTTGGTGCAATTTATTTTTTACAACAATCGTCCAATTCAATATAACTTAGTTTTTCGGATGCACAAATTAACAAAAAAAAAAAACTGTGAAAAAAATCCCAATCCTCGGGGCAATCATTTCCAAAAAAAAAGTTCCACCATCAAAAACATAGATCCACTATTATACTCGTAATAATAAAATGTAAACAACAACAAAAAGAAAAAAAAATAACTGAAAACTTTAAATCCCTTCTGTTTTTTGGGTTCCATGTTGTATATTACTTTTTTTTTTTTTGTATATCCTTTTTCGTATACATTTGATAAGAGAACACATGTGTTGTGTTGAATGTATCTTCTTTTTTTTTTTGTTGGTTCATTTTATTATATCCGTTGGATGGCCTATTTTTGTTTAAATTAAAGCTCGTGCTCAAATAAACGCGAAATTCGCGCAATTTATTTGACGTGCAATTGCAAGCAGCTGCTAGCAATTTTTTTTTTTTCGTCTGCGATGTATATAGTTTTTGTGTTGATTCTCCGGCTGTTTGCCTTTGAGTGGTAATATGTGGTTCCTGTTTTTGTACTGTTTTTTTTTTTTATGTACCTACATATATATTAATCCAAGTTATAAGAAAAGATTGAAATAAACTAAACCGTTTTAACAACTTCACGTCTTACGTGTGAAAATAAATAAATAAAAAAAAAAAAATTAAATTCATCGAGCCAAGTTATTCTTGTATAAAATATAGGTTTCTTTATACCAAACCTTCCTCTAAAAGACATTGATGGATTGGAAGTCTGATTGCATTGAATTCTTTCACATAGTAAAATTCTTTAGGTACTCATATGCTCCAGCCTCCAGAATAAATGAATCCTTGACGGCTATAGCGATATATGGCGAGAGGATACAATCGAAATCAGCACAACAAAAAAAAAAGAAGCAAATTCATTTAGAAAGAGAATCTTAACTGCCTTTTATTTTACCAGTAGAGATATAGGTTGGATACCAGCAACCAACGAGAAACCTAGATATAAGTTAATAAACTCACTTAGTTAAACGAATAAGTTTACAAGCAACACAAAACCAGCATGCACCTGTGAGTTGAGTTGCTCTCTGTGATAGAGTAAAAAAAAAAAAAAAACAATTACAATCTCTGGTGGAACTTTAACTAACTGAATTAAAAAGATAAAATGAAATAACTATGCGAAACAAGGAGTATAATTTTCGCTTTTCATTTTCATTTTCAATTTTATTTTGTTGTTATAGGGTTCTTCTTTCGTGTTGTTTACTGTGGTAGGTAGCGGTAGGTAAAGTAGTGCCTTCTGATGGTGCTTCTGAAAAATGTGCGCTGATAATGATTGGAAAATTGGTTTGCATATCGTTAAAGAAAAATTCTTTTGCAAAATAAAAAAAAAAGTTTTCAGGTTTTACCTTTTTCTTTATGCGTATTGATTTATTTATTTTTAATTAGGTTTTTTTTTATAAAGGAATGTTTCATATTTCCGTTTTTTTTTAACTTTAAGCCAATTTCAATTCACAAAGTTTTATCTTCCGAATATCAGAAGAGATAGATTAAGCTGTGGATCTGTTTATCGAGAGTTTTTTATTTTTTTTGCATAACCTTTGTACCCAACTTTCCAAGTATTTGAAGTGAAGCTATAGAAGATGTATTCAAAGTAAAGTCTACAGTAGATTTCAATTGACAATACCGTCTAGGTGATTAGGCAATATTTAAGTATCTTCGTTTAACCTGTGGCATTATGTTTCTGTTGATATTTCAATTTTATTTTTTCCAGAAAAAGCAAGGATGGTGGAAAAAAAAGAAAACAACAGATGTGCCTCAGGGGTGTGTCCTTAGGCCGATATTCTTTGAAAATTATTCTTAAATGAATAACTGACCTCTTTTCTGTTGAATTTAAGTTGTTTTACGTTTAAATGATTACCAACTGAAAAACTGACACACTCAGGCCAGATATGTTCCTTTGGATACCAAATTGGCCTGCATTTCTTCTCTTTTAACAGAGTATTTATTGTTTTGAAACTTTTGCTGTCCTCTATCTTTTGGGGCACTAAAAACAGAAGATGTAGATTGTAGCGAAAACCGCTGGGACGAAGTAAACTAGTCAATTTTTATGCCTAAACCTTAGACTTT